>OZ005682.1:21778440-23063940 GCA_963930675.1 Gnaphalium uliginosum
ACAAATTCCGGTTCGATTCCAGTCTGTAGATCAAGAAATTATGTCAATAACTTAAGTTACATACATCCTGAACAAAAATGATATACTCCAATGAAGATTTATAGAACTAATAGAATATATTACTCACAACTGCCTCAAAGGCGGCACGATTTTCCTCATTGCGAGGGAACCCATCAATTAAAAATTTGTCATTTTCATTGTCCGCAATTGCTCTTTGAAGAAGCTTGATTGTTACTTCTGAGGGGACAATTTTTCCCTCCTTGATCATGTTCTGAATCATGGTCCTACAAAAAATTTAATTAAAAACTTTATAACAAAGGTATCATCGTAATTGACATTTTTCATCGTTAAACAACGTTTCACCTCTATATGGAAGATATCATGAAATCAAAGTCACTTTACCCGTTTTCAGAGCCAGATTTTATTTCTGCTCGGAGAAGGTCTCCAGCACTGAGATGAGTATACCCGAAATGCGCGACAATATTTGCACACTGTGTACCTTTACCACTGCCTGGCCCTCCTGCTCAAGATTAAATAAGTGAGAATACTTGATAACTATAATCTAGACTTGTATCATTAGTATTACAATATTTGCTACACTTGTAAACAAAGTTCTTACCTAAGACAAATACAACCTTGGGATTCTTTTGACCGAGAGTACTTCCGGTTGCTTCCTGCAATCACATATGCATGAGTTTTAGTTAATGATTATGATATTTCTGCTATTGACAGAATGAACACAACGATGATGCTATATTCCCAGCTTGAAGCTTGAAAATTTGACTAATATAATGTTGAATTCATGAAAAGAGTAGGAGATAAAATGCGGCAATTCTTATTTTCACCATTTTCCGTAAGATTCTAGAAAGCTATAGGGCTAGAGGTGGCAAACAGATAATTTTCTTACAGGCAAAAACAGGTCAGTTCGAGTTGACCTGATACACTTTTTGTCCAAAATTTCTTCTCCTTTTTTTTTTAATATAATAACTAGTTTGTTATGTATAACCACATAGTTTCATTATTCCTTTAACAACTATGAATTATAAAAAAAAATAACAGGGGTTTTATTTATTAAATATACAATTTTGGGTGACTTCTGAATTCTGACCTCTTTGACCCGTTTCCATCGAACTAATCTATATTTACCCATCTGTCCTTTTAGAGATACAACACAACCCGAATATACCCATTCATATATAGATCGGTCGCAAGTGCATCCTCCAAATAGAACGATACAAGTGTAAGTAATTAAAAACTGTTTAATACCTAAAGCTAATAACTACCTTGTTTGCAGCTTCAACAACAGTCCCCATGAGTCCACCTAAAGTTTCTATAACTTAAATTTCTGCATCCAACCAAAAAATCTTGTAATCAAAATCTTTGACCAAAATGAACATATATTTTATTGGTCAACTTGTTCTACATGTATAGAGTATAGTTTAATACACCAGGTAGTCGGCCCCTTTACAATAAAGAAAAAAGACAGACTTCAAATAATCATGAATATATTTTAGCCTCAAAACAACTACACAACGACAACAACAAAATGACAAATTATCCTTAAAAAGTATCATAATCCCCTAAAACTCAATAGCTGAGCAAAAAGAATATTGTGACTTGTGAGGGTAAAAGTCAAGAGGTGAGAAAAAAGAATATTGTGACTTGTGAGGGAATAAACTGTACAAGTCTAATTTCAAACTAGTCCTGAAATAGCAGATCCTCGCATCTTTTTAACAACACATTCCCATGTTTTTTCCAATATTTTTGCATTGTAAACTTCTCGGGTAGGGTTGCAATGTGGATCCACCAAATTCAATCCATAAAACCAACATCTTGAAATACCTTAAGATGAACTTTCAACTATTTTAATGTATAAAGGATAAAGTTGAGCCATACTAGTTGAAATTCGTATAGCCAATGTCACGTGTCTAAACAATGGCCATGAGTTATAGTGCAGATAGCTCGATGATCATAGTACTCCTTAAAGATCAATCTTAATTAAGTTATGGCATGAAATGATTGATCAGTCTAACAAACTGCACATAAAAATGAGAAAAACCATAACTTAGATCATATAGTACAACCAAGAATCTTAACAGAAGCATCCAAATCGCCTACGTGATTAATCATAATTTTAACCAACGTCAAAATTCAAAGATGGGAAGCTAATTTCATACTTATTTCTGTAATTCATAAGCACAAATAGATCTAATAGTAAGAATCATAACACTTACTGACTACATATAACTAACTGCAAATTTCCTAGCAAAGTCTTCTAAACTAAAAAGCACCAAGATTTATTATGTAAACCAACAAATCTAATTAAAAATTACAACTTTAATATCAAACAATAACCAATGACATATACCAACAAGATCTTCAGTAACAATGTGTCATATCAAGATCCAAAAACAAGACAATTAAATCATGCTTACACTTCAAATTTAACATTTGACAATTATATATTGATCAAACTACAAACTACCATGAATATAATTGCTTAAAATTGCAAACCCAGATCATAAACATTACATATAAGAGTGATCATAGCTAAACACACTAGATCAACAAAAAAAAAGATGAAATTTTTATAGAAAAATTAAGAAAAAAAGGAGAAATTTGAAGATAACTGAAGAAGATCTAGGAACTTTATACAAATTGGGAGGTTTAATAAGGATAAGAAACATACCCAAATGAAGAAAAAACGTGGAGAATTGATTGAAAATGAAAATGGGGGATGAAAGATCTGAGAAAATTGCGTGTCGGTATACGATGTTTTATATATAGGGTTCCTTTCGATCTCAGTTACACTGTCGTTTTAACTTCCATCGGTTCGTTTCATCCAAAAACTTCTATATACTATTAAACTATTCGATGAATAGTATAGTTTTTTTTTTTTTTTTTTTTTTTTTCAATTCCCTTTTCTTGATTACAAAAACTTAATAAAAATTACTTTAAAATAATTTTTTTAATTTTTTCTTTTTCTTGAAAAAATCTCTTTTTGTGATTAATATGTTATATATATATATTTATAAAATGTACTATTTAAATGGTTAAAATATTTTACAACAAAAATTACTTTAAAACTATATTTTTAGTGAGTTTTATTTTTGATATCGATTGATATAACACCCAGAGTTTAATTCGAATAGGTCGATATACATTAATAATAAATTTTATTTTGAGCTTTATAGAGTTTTATTTATTTATTACGTTTGTTAAATATACGAAGTTGGAAGATATGATATTGTAAACTCCTACATTTTGTAGAAATGCTAGACCGGATTTACTATTATATGAATCGTAATTACTTTTTTACAAAATTATATATTATTAATTTTAAATGACTAAATTTAATAATTTAATTGTAAATATAATTCATATAAATAGCCACCATAATAATTTTCGTTAAATCTTTTTGGCGTGTTTAGTATAATATTTATAAAATGATAGTAAGAAATTATCCATGATCAATAAAAGGTTGCATAAAATGAGTTGATTATATGTATATAGGTGTGTGTAGGTGTCATGGAATAATAAATAGAAATACGTATAGGTAAAAACTATTAAAATTAAAACATTAAACAATTTTACAGTAATTTTGTAATCAATAACTATAAAGTATATACATCTAATTCTAAGTCAAAAAATATATACATTTTAGGTACTTTTATTGTCTTGCCAAATAAAATAATTGACCAATGAACATAAAGCTTACGTCGATATATAGCTCCTTAAATCATTCTTATATCCGAATTTGACTACTCACAGAACATTGGCTTTTAAATTGCATATATACCAAGTTATTTCGTAAATTAATATAAGTATTTTTGATTTGTCGCAAAGCGCGGGTTAAAAACTACTTGTTTCAACTTATATATATTTATATATATCGGTTATGAAAAAAATAAAAAATAAATAAAAACCTACTGATAAATCAATTTTATTAGCAGGAACATATCTTTTTTGTTTATCTTAGATATATAGTGGCTTTCAGACTTGTGTCAACACTGGGAGAAATTTGTGTTCGATTTTTATAAATATACCAATATCGTATAAGATAAAAATCTAACATTTTATTTGAGTTAACTATACTAATTTGATATATATATATATATATATATATATATATATATATATATAGGTATGTTAAAATCTTTTGTATATAATTAAAAGAGGATACCATAAGAAGTTTGGACCCTTGATTAAATTATCTCATTAGCGATCAACGATTTAGATTATTTCAACCTAATTACACTTAATACCCCTAAAATATTTGTTTACTTTTTAACTAAAATTTTGGATATAAGAATAAAAAATACGCACGACATGGCCAAACTGTCGTATGTCTCTTCAAAACCCAAGCCCTACTCCTCTCTCCGTCCATCGATCGAAACGACAACGCTACCATTCTTCAGTGGAGAAGATGGCAGGCAAAGAAGAACCAGAAGAAGATATCGCACAAAATCATTTACAACATATTATATTCAATATCGTGTAGAAATTTCATATCTTTTTGTGTGCCACAGTTGAAATGCGAATAGTTTCCTACTTGCTCCAAGAAGCCTTCGGCCGAATCAAAACAACACCTCATTCTCTTTGTTTTCTGGTAAATATTCTCAAGGAACCATGACTAATTCTTTTTACGTTTTTTACACACTTCCATCTTTGATGTTTAAGGTTTAATCCATCTTTTCTTCTCAATCAAATAATAATTCGTTAATTTCGTTTAGTTTGAGTATTCTTTAATTGACAACGTGTTTATATAAACATTGAGGTTTTGTTCAATTTAAGATTTGGTTTTCTATTATTTATTGATAGCACATGTTTTTGTGTTTATTTGCGTATTTGATTGTAGTGTTAACCAAAGAAGAAAGGACAAAGCAGATTTTAATACTCCATCCTGAATGAGGTAAGATAAATGTTATTTTCATTCAGTATTTCTAACCTTGATTATATGTTAATATTGAGAAATAAGATATTTGATTCTATGTTGTTTTTAACCTTGATCCATTGTCGTTTGGGAATATTTATATTTTGATTCATAGTTTACAGATTTTTCGCACTAAAGGTTTGATTCATAGTTTGATTCAGTCATGCAATTACTCATCTTTTTCTTCACCTTATTTCGTCACATTATTATTTTTCTATATCTATTTTAAAATTTGTTTTTCTTTTTGACGTATTATTTAACTAAAATTAGGGTTGGACGGTTGGTGAAGAGTGATCGATATGTACCATTCGCCCTTGAATCATACTGGGGAAGTCTTAGAATCTAACTGAGTGCGTCAAATATCCTTATAGCATCTTCAAGGGTTAATGATTATTATTTCTATTTGTAACACTGGAATTTGACTGTTTATACAGAAAGTGTCAATCGACATGCTTTGCGTATTTGCTTGATTGTTTCTAATTCTCTTACTTCTCATTCTTTTTGAATTGGCAGGCATATAATTGTACCATTAATCTTTTCAGTGATGTTGAATTAAAGAAGATAAAATTGAATGAAAAGACAGTTTGACATACTTGGTACCATCTTCACCAAACTTGGATTGGTGAACCGATGAACGGGTTAGTACACCACAATGGTAGCTACTATATTTAATTGGTATGCCGTTTTTTGGTGGTACCTATTTAATCTATGTTTTTTGCAGCAACAAAGGAGTTGGGGCTACTGCCCTTGATATGTCATATAGATTGAGACTCTTGAGGATGGTGTTGTTGTTACATTGGGACATCCCAAACATCAAGTGAAATCAAAGGTGAACTCCATTTCATTTGTTTATAGTATTTAGTATTTCAGTTATATTAGTATAGTGCGTTAGAAGATATGATTGATGTATTAAGCTCTATTGCTTCGTTTTGAAAGTCATTATTATGCGATTAAAAGAGGATAGCATGGAGGATTATTCACCATTGATTGGGTTCCTTTATTTGCGATCCAACGTTCTAGGTTTTTTCTATAATTACACTTTTGACACCTCCCTATTTGATTCATTTTTGTAAATAAAATTTGGCCAAAATATATATTTAATACATTTATTATTTATTATTATTATTATTTTTATTATTCAAATCAAAATATTATACGGCCTTCTCTTTTGCACCCGCAAGCCCATGTTCAATCTCAAAAACCCTAGAATTCGCTAAATCGGTAACCACGGGAAGCGCAGTAGCTGAGTTATCACGGCCAACAAAGAAGAAATTTTGCGATTTTTTTTTCCGAATAGAATAGAACCAGGTTAGTTTTAATGAATCAATTCTTTTAAACCATCCAATGAATCGTTTCTTCTAAATCATCCACAGGTATTTGATTATTGTTCATGTAAACCCTAATTCAATATTTATTTGAGAACGCTAATTTTTATAATTATATTGTGAAATATTGTAGTTTTGTTTTTCGTAACTTTGTCACGTTCAGGAAGAAACGATGATGATTTTGATCATGTTGGATTCTTGATCAATGATTAGAGAATATTTAAATGTCATAATCAGTGAGTAATGATTGTTACAGGTCTGTATTATCCACTTTAATTGTTGTTCATAAAAAATATATATATTTTGTTCAATCATATTTGATATTTTAAGATCCTTTGGTGCACTTTTGAAATTCTATTATGATTTCTACATTTTATATTTATCTCATCGTCTTTTAATATGTAGCAAATTAATGACAGATCTTGCTCTAAGTTTTGGATGAAGGATGTGAATGGCAGAATGCTAGGTAAAGTTTTGATTTCTACCTCTAGATGCTTGACTTGTGATTTTACTTTATTCTATTTGTTTTTTTTTTGTTTTTTTTGTTTTTTTTTAAATTGTTTAATTAGGTTGTCTTTCTTTTTGTAGCTAGCTTTGGGGCTACAACTGTTGGTGTTGTAAGTGATCATAGTTTAGTGTTGCTCGACACAAAATAGGTGTTGCAGAAAATTTGATGATTAACTTATATATGGTACCCAGATTCAGTAACTACATGGATAAATGTTCAGGAGGACAAAACTACCTCACAGTTGACCAGCATGGCAACGTCAGCCTCGGTCGTTGACTTCTTTGGAAAGTTTGACCTTCACATATTGAAAATCAATAAATCCACCCAAACGCCTTAGCCGCAGGCAGTTTAGATGTTGTATGTCTCGTGGTGAGTACCCGACTGTAAGTTTTATGGTGTTCTACTTGATTTTATCCTTTTAAGATCTTATTTATTTGTATATGTCTGACATGTAATAAGCATATGGGCCAAAATTGCTCCTATAGTGCAGTTACCCAATTCACAATTTTAACTAAACGTACAGTTGCAGTCGTTATATGCAACTATTTGCCCTTATTTACGTGTTTGGGGTGCAAAATCAAATGTTGTAGCTGATATGGTGCAGCTTCGTAGCATGCTTTTCCAAGGCTCTTTACTGCTCGATTTTAATTTCTGGCTAATAAAGTTTGTCATTTTTGTTTTGAGCAGATGAATCAGCAAGGATTAACGAGTTTAAGAAAATTACAGGTTAGTTCTTAATTTCTTATTATGTGTATCTTTCTTATTAGTATGTATGTCACATTGCGGCAATAGCTTTAGTTTCAACTGTTTTTTCGTTGATATTAAAAAAGTCATTTTTAGACTTATTACTTTACTGTTTATTTTAAACTTAAAATAATATAATATTATAGGGATCGTAGTATTCAAGCTCAAGCTATAAGTTCTCGATATTATTATAGTTTCTTACCTTTTAGTCCTTTGGAGGACACACATTCATCTATTCGCATGGGATGAGTTAAGGGTTCTTTTGTTTTGGACTTAGCTAAGCCACGTTAACTAAATCCTTGAAAATTTTATATGTTAATAGGTGATGCGGGATATTAGGACAGCAGGAAAGGTTTGCTTCATGAAATTTTCACATGACAATGTTTCTTAATTAAATGTAGATCTTCACTTAGTGTTATGTGTTGGTATAATAAACTGTTTTACAATTGACAATGATTTATGGGCTTTATTTTACTTTGAAGTGCTGATGTTGCATTTTTGAGAGAAGAAGATGTCTATGCCTACATCTGATCCAAATATACTGAAATTGTGTGTGGATAATGCAGGTATTTCCCTTTGGACAAGTGAATATCACAGCCATAGTCATTGGTGTCATGTTTTTAATGTTAAGTTATGTAGTGCACTTCACATTTCATTGAAGCTGTATCTTAAAAAAAATTGTGAGTTTGTTTAATTTTATGATGTTTTATCGCAAGACTTCTTATCTATGTATATAAGGTATAGAAGATTTATGAAATACCCGTTTTAGATATCTTGTTTGCTTGAATTCCAGCTTTAAGTGTTATCTTGAGCATCTGATGCCTGTATTTGATTTGTATCTCTAATATTGTTTCTTTATCTTATCTTAGTTGGATATCTCTGCAATTGGCGTTACATCTTTTGAAGTTATGACACGTTTAATTGGGTTGCTGGAGCTTATTTGTCAAAGAGCTTGTAAAAAAATAGCTCATTGCATACTTGTATTCCCAAAGTTTTATTTAGGAACCAACAGGGAAGAGCATCTCAATTTTGGTATCTTTTTGTTTAGAAATTTGAATTCTTTCATTTTTAATTAGTCAATGAAAGATTATCGGTCACCAATTTAAAGAGATTTATTCAGTCGACATGAACTCTTTTCGTTCACAGCACAACATTTATTTTGCAACATAATGAATCTGAAAAATTCATAAATCATTTTTTAATCTATATATATATAAATGTACCCTTGCATAAGGACATATATATGTGTGATAGTGTGATTCAAGGCTTGAATGTCAAAAGATAACCAGGAAGGTGTCAGGGCTTAAAATTTTGATTTGGAAAATAAATGGCACGATTATTTGTTGACCTAGGAATTTAGCAACTGGGCAACATCTTCTTAATAATATGTTTTTAAATGGAGATCTTCTTGGTTAGTTTTTTTTTTTTTTAAATGTGATGGAGATCAATTACATAAAATACTAAAAAATATTGTCGGATTTTATGATCAATTTCTACTTTCATTGATTGTTTCAAATTTCACATGAACAATCTCAACTTCTCCTGCAATTCAGTTTATTTGAATTTAGTTGATCCATAGATCAACGAAGTTGATATAACATGTTTTACAAAATGACTAAATGACCTATCAACCACTTGTCTTTAAAAAATGGGATGTTGTTTTGAATAAGTACTTGGTTATATTTGTCTGTGTTTTGATTTTTATGGGGTTTATAGGTCTGGATCTTATTTCTTTTTTTACAGGGCTTATGCCTAAAGATAATAAAACTATTGAAGGTGTAATTTCTTAGTTTTTTCCTTATGTTAACAGTTGTGTTAGTAAATAGTTATTTTTTCACATAGTTTATTTTTAGCCCATGTATCCCTTTCTGCAACTAGAATATGAAATGTGTATTTGTGTTTGTATAACTACACATCGAGATAGGTGTTCAATGAAATGATCAATCATTCTATTTTTATGATTGATTAGGTATTTTTACCACTTGGTTTTGATTCTAATCGGTTAACTACTATTTCTCTTAAATTGCAGGTGTATGATATAGTACACAAATTGGCTGCACATGCATTTAGGTATTCTTAAATCTCTATTGTTGCTGCTCCCGGTCTTCAATTTGAAAACTTCTTCAAATCACATGTTATATAATGAGACTAATATGAGGCTCACACAAATAACATATGCCTTTTACTTATTCTATTTTTGCCTTACAAAATTTAAAAACAATTATTCACATCTACATAGATATGCCATATGTGAATTGATGGGAGGATACATAACTTATTTTTGCTAGTTGTTATTTATTTATGTTTGTTAATTGTTATTTATAGTTCTTATAACATTAGTCTCTTTTTTTATATATAATATTTTGTACATTAAAATTAGTTGTTACATTTACAAAGTCAAATATCGAAACTCGCGTTGTCGCTGGTCCTTCACCTAGTTATATATCAGAAACTCAATTTTTTTTAGTATGCAATGAAAATTGTTAGAGCTTTTAAACGACATCGTCATCTTTATTATTATTATTATTATATTATTCAGTTTCGCTTTTAGTTGTGGTTTTCATATTAAACTAATAACGTAAATCTACTAATCACTTCTAGTGGGTAATTCAAGATATTTGAAATTCATATACTCAACAAAACTTCCAGAGTAATCATAGATATGTTGTTGGTTTACTCAGCAACTCATAATAGCTTTACGGAAGATTTTATTCATATATAGATGATTTATTTATTATATTAGAAAGCAGAAAAATAATTTTAAAATTTGCGAGAATGACAAGATAAGGATAAACTACAAAATAACATACAATTTAGAAAATAGAAGCACGTGTTTATTATTTTTTAAGTATTCGAGTTGGTTTTTAAAAAATTAACTAAAATAAAATGACTTTACTAATTGAATTTTCTAATAACATAAAAAGGGTGTTTTCTATATTATAGTTTAAGATAAGAAAAGATTAGATGATAATTGTCAAAGAAAATAATTTAACAAATTTTTCGGAAAGTTTTTCAGTAAAATGGTTTGTATATTTTTATGTTTTTGTAACAATTATAGAAATCCAAAATACAAATTGAAATTTTTTCCCTTTATATAAGTTTTAAAGATGGAGATTCTTTTTTTACTATAAACATTAAGAATTAAGACTAGAAATTATAATGCACCAAATTGTGTTATACTCCGTATATGTAATATGATATTGACCGGGTAATTTTTATTAGCCTACTTGTAGGAGGGAATCTTATAGCGTGTTTGTTTACGAAAAATTTCTCCGATTTTTTAGAAAATATTTTAAGAAAAATAAAAAATTATAAAACGTGTTCAAGTTGATATTTTTCGGATAAGTTTTTCAATAAAATAGAGTCTATGAATTAAGGTTTTCTTCTTCCTTTCTTATTTTGAAAAATGAAACTGCACCCCTTACATTTAAGTACGTTCCCTAAAATTCTTATAATTTTCAAAGGACAAAAAAACTATAGAAAAATAAAAAATGAAAAATAAAAATATTTTTTCGAAATGCGACTTTAAATTTTAGAGTGGAGTATGGATACATGTGTTTCAAAAGGTGGAGTCATTTCGAAAAAGATAGAACAAAGCTAAAAGTTGTTACCATTGGTTGTATACGTCTTTCATGCTATTCGAATACTAAAACACTATTCTTTTGAAGTGGGAAAAAATATTACTAGAACATTCTTATTATCCGATGAAAAATGTATGTATAATCGAATGAGTAAAATTACGTGTGTGTGTGTATATATATATATATATATATATATATATATATATATATATATATATTCATTCATTAGCAAGTATATTTGATATATTTTAGATTTACATCGGATAGATATATGAGCCTTTTCGCGTAAGAAAAATGAAATGACATATACAATTTGAAAGGATATATATGAAATTACAAAAGATGTAAGGATACATATTAAAATTTAATATTAGGACAGGATATGTGTTTCTCAAAACTCAAAACTAAAACTACTCGGTATTTGAAGTTAAATACACCTTTAATTAAGTTAGATATACGATTTGTCTTTATTTTATGTCGGAGAACCTTAAAATTCACAAGATCAAACCATGTTACATGTGTAACCGACACGTGGACGGCATACTAGTAGTGGAAGACAACAAAGCTAAAGTTGTTATCGTTGGTTTTTCAGATCATCATACTTGACTTTTTTGCATTATTATACTGAAAAACGGTACACCATTGACAACTCTTACAAAAACAAAATTTTAGAGTAAATTACATTTTCCGTTTAAGATGTTTTTCGTACATTTCACTCCTCTTTTTCAATCGGGGCTTTTTACGGGGTTCAATTCTTTGATTCAGATTTTCATTTCCTTTCTGTCCCTCATCCCTCATGAAATGACTAAAATACCCTTATATTTTAAGAATTTTTTATCCTTCAAAGAACGAGGATTAAATCGAAAACCCGGATCAAGGGACTGAACCCACATTATTCCGACCCGGAAACGAGGACTGAAATGTATGGCAAATATCATGAACGAGAAATGTAATTTACTCAAAATTTTAATATAAATTCCACAGCTATAACATCTTTTAAGCATTTTCACAAAATGTTACAATAATCAAATAACTCATTACTAAACTCTATCATAGAGTAAATAAAAAAAAAAATCATCTATGCCCTTCTTGTCGAACCATGATCACATTTCTTCTAGAATTACCACCGTGATCATCATTGCAGTGTTTGACATAGGTTGTATCAAACCAAGCTTCTAACCATTGCCAAAAATCTCAGCTTCGACTTGCCATGGGCTTGTATTGTTTGGGTTTACTACGGATCACCCGTAAGTTTCATATTAGACGAAAATTTTCTTTGGTGAAGAAATATCATTCGTGACCTCGGGCTTTTGAATGTTTAGCCTTGATGATTGAGATACCAGAAGCTCATGCACTCTCCTCTTCAACTGGAAAACACCACACACAAAAAAAATATTATAAAAATTGAATCTTCAAAGGACCAATTCAAAGACGAACTAAGCCCAGGAAACTGAAGGTGCTCACTCACGAAGAAGATTGTAAAGTTAATAAGAAAAAAAAGGGGGAGATAATGTACGGAAACCAACCCTTGTTGGCAATATGATTGTCTCCTTTATCCCGTTTCTATTGATCATTCTCAGAATCTAATCTACTGAGATGCTATTGTCACCTCTTTTTTTGCCACAATAGAAATCCATTCCATGAAAAAGATTTAAACTGAACAAGAGGTGACAATTTTCGTACACATTTTCAAAATTGTTTGGTTTGGGTTATGTTTGCTCGAACAGGTCAACTAAACATTTATCAAAAGATGAAACAATTCAAATCGCCAAGCAAACAGGGTGGAAAGTAGCTCAAAAGTGTACTTTAATGCATACGATCTCCTTAATAGCATTTAGATTATTGATAGTGTAGCTTTTGTGATCACATTTAAGGATTCATTGATAAATAATCTAAAGGCAAGAGAAAAACAGTACGTGGGTCAACCCAACTTGACAAATTACAACCCAATAAGGCCCAAACCAAGTTTAACTCGTTAGCGAGCTTGGCTGACCTACCCATTATGCCACCTCCACTATAATGTCTGAACATTGAACACCCAAAAAGAGAGTTGTTAAGTTCTAACCTCATTGAGCCCAACTTCACTCTTTACTGATACACGAAGTGCTCCATCGGGTCCCATTTTTCGGTATTTGATTAGTTCAGGTTGATCTGCTTCGGCATCTTCTGTCACGTAAAGAACAGGAGATTCTTGCAACAGATCACACTTGGAGACAACATCAATCCATAGATGGGTATTGAATCTTTCTTTTATTTCTTGGTAAATTAGAAACTGCATTATTCACGGATAGTAATATAAGATTCAACAGAATCCCCATATTATAATATTTAGAAAACTTGCCACTTGTAACATCGAAATGTAGTACCTGATCAGAAGGAGAGGTCCCACATTCTCCAGTTAAATCGTGAACAAATAATACGGCAGTAGGTAGATGAGCTAGTACAGCCAGTGTTAGCTTTTCTAGATTATTTCTGTCCTCTGTGGACAAAAACAAAGATTCACCCGATAAATTCCCCCGTGCATCCTTATTTAACTCTAAGATATAACAGGATTCTACTACTCTCTGTCCAAAATAGTGTTGATTTCCAACTTTGCTGAATTTTTAAGCATTATTAACTTTCTGTTGCAAAACGGATGGGTCGGGCAATTCTTAAGTATATGTTAAAACATTTGGGCTGAATTAACCAATCAACCCTTGTTTGTCCATATTTTTTGAGTCTTATCAAAACATTAGCGTAAAAAACAGATTAAGCACAGAAAAGTATATAAGTAACAATCTATTTTATAATAAATAAAATTATTCAAAAGGTTTTGAGCATTTTAATACACTTCCCCTTTGGCCCGCTTGTCAAAATTTGACTTGTTCTGTTTACAGCTAAGAAAAATCTATTTTACCCGTTTGACGCAGTACTACTAATATACAACCTGAAAAATGGAATGAAATTGCCAACTCTAGTCATCTTTACACCATAATTATAACAATGTATTACTCTACAGGATTCTTCAGTTTAGTGGTTATTAGATATTTAACTAATAGGCAGACTCTTCTATTATCTACGTGCACCTTCCAACATTGCATTTATGTTGGGCCGGATGGAGTACATATTTACCTCCATCACAAAACAAAATTACTGTATCCAATTTTTCGAAATTTAACCTAACTAACAGCAAGAAATTTAATTTCATCACGCTGTAACCATGCCAATGAATCGATGACACTGATGGTGGCACCTTGAACCCATTTACCTATGAACGGGTCGATACTGATTGTGTTTTATACTTTTATTTCTAGCAGGTCAAATGGGTAACATAACATAATAAAAATAGCTAAAAAGGAAACGGATCAAATGGGCCAAAAACAACTTTGAAGTGAATACAGCCTACTAAATCATTTTTACTTGTAATAACTTTTTTTTTTTTTTTTTTTTTTTTGCAGTCATATTAATCACAGAAAATGGGTCAAAACTGAAAAAATAGGAATTACTTAAACCAGGGCATAAGTGTATTACCATCACGTCTCCATAGGATCCCAGGTGTATCTGTCACCTGCAGTCAAGTTTTCAACCCTGAGCATATTATAAAGACGAGATTTTGGAGAACAGGCTGAAGCTGCTAGTTCAGTTAGTCAAACCCTAACATACGTGGAAATGGTTCAGATGATATTGAAAATACGTTCAGAACCAGACTATTCAGCTCGACCTACTAAATATGAAGTCTATTTTTAGATTGTAAGCCAGAAGCGGGGAAATGGTTATAAGATGACATTTAAGAAATTCACTTATAAATGCTTTCATTTTAAATAGAACAGAAATGGTCATACAATAAAACCCAAGCAAGACTCGTGTATGTAGTCAAAATGCTGAACAACATTTATCGTATTAGTTTTTTGGTTTCCTACAAAATGTCCGCAATCAACGATCTACTACCAGCTTTGATCTGATTCAGGAAATGTTTAATATATGTAATATTTTAATTGTATATATATAAATATAAATATTATGAAGAAAAGGCTGACCTGGAAATTCTGGTAGCTTAAAGCAATATGGCCCATTAAAATTCCCCTAGTTGTAAAAGGGTAGTTACAGATCTGCATGAACGCAAACATAGTCTGTGACAATAATTCTTTTACTTGGTCCATATGAACATTTGAAGTTAATGAATACCAAAATATCTACATGTGCCATCTAAATGAGCAGCATAACAAATAATATGAGTATAAATTGCATGATCCTACATTTTTACTTGATGCCCCTCAAATCATTAAGACTGAGTAAGTGATCAAACTCCAAGAAGGTTAGTCTCAGATCACAAATCTGGCCATTTTAGTAGTGGTAGCAAAACCGTCAGGTTGGGTTAGGTCAAGTCAAACTAGGTATAGGTCAAAACAGGTTGAATAAACAAAATGAGTTCCGCGTCAACCCGATTCAACGCATTTCAAGACTTAATATAAAGCTACCCGTTTTGACTCATTAACCACCCTTATAACCAACCGTGCCTCATTTACTTAACAAAAGTTGTAAAATGAATACCTCAGGCCTTCCTGTCGAAAGTATGCGCACTAAGGATGATTTTCCAACATTAGGAGCTCCAACAAGGCAGAGTGTTGGCATTTCAAGATCAACAACTGGCATTGCCCTCAAAGTCTACATATCAGAATATTGCACGTCGTCAAAAAGAAAAGGTGACAGCTTCAGTTATTTGCATTGAAAGAAAACATGAGGTTATTAACTTATAACATATTAATTTGTTGGAACCATAATCTTATAAATTCCAAAAACCTTGGCAATTTGCATCAACTCATCAACAGCTTTCCCATCAGAATAATAAATTTCTTCAAGTCTTTTTATTCCCTGCAGAGAAGTTACAGAAGATATTATATTAAAATCTTTAAGGAGTGAATATGATGAATTATCAAATGCACTCTTGCAATTTAGTGACTCACTTCAGCTAACCTCTCCTCAGCTTCCCGCTTTGTTGATGACTGTAGCATTTGTTAGAAATAGTCAAGTGTGATTATAAATATAGCAATACTAAATGTCAATCAGTCAGTCAATCAAAGAACAAGACTGTACAAATAATGTTAACTTGTGATAATCCCAAACTTGGCGCCCGTACCTCAACACATACAAACACACAATAGCAACGACACTGTTTTAGTTACAACCGAAGACCATTGACACAAAATGAAGAAAAAATGGTGCGCCCCAAATTTGTCAAACAAGAAAAAGTAAATTTGAATGGCTTGTTTCATAGCTATATTGCTAAATAAGCCCATATCCAATCCTTTTCCACATAAATTGTCCACTTCGAATTGAAAACATAACTGGGTCGAGTCATGTGTTGAAACAAAGTTGTTTTTACTTTTCAATACATGTCAGGTCGTGTCGATTGTGTCAGGTTGATCCACAAACATTCTTTTGTCCATTTTATTATAAATAGTATGTGGAATTATAATGACAAAAACAATGCTATAACAATCAATTGACCCGTTGGGGATAACCTCTAAGTCCATAACCCAAATCCACCCTTTCAAAAGTAAATGGGTCAAGATCACCACCTCTATGTCCACTATATACGGGCAGAGTTCGGACCTGAGCACAGAGTGAAGCAAGTTCTTTTCCAACTGATACTACTTTCTTCCTTAGAGAATCAACTTTTCCTAACACCTGCAATTACAAGATTGCATAAGCACTTGACAAACAACTAGCTCAGTACATTTTGTGCAAATTTGTGAGTGGTTAAAAAAATACTTGTTCATGATAAAAACTCTTGAAAGTCAAAAGAAATCATTCGTTTATTACCAACCTCTTCATAATTTCCATCTCCCAAAGTCAACTCGATAAGAGACCGCTCGTAGGGGTGCAGGTGTCTCTTATTTGGGAAGTTCTCTTTGTATGTTTTCAAAGGCATGGTTAGTTCCTAAAATTAGTAAAAACGATTCTATATCAGATATCGAGATGTGAGCATCTGTAAAAATTGAACATGTAGCTCATTGTTAAATTTCAAACTACCTTCATTAGAGCATCAAGATGTTTTGCACCTCTGTTTTTCTCACGCTTAGCAGCATTTGCAATACCTATGAATTATGCAAGCTAAAGTCTATAGTTAACAATCAATATCCAGAAAAAACGGGTGATAAATTAGCCAACTTTAACTTTAAACGTAACAGCTCATGGTTATTGATTACCCTTTGTAGGTGTTACCCTCCTAGCCTTCCTTAATGCCGAAAAAAGAATATCAACCGAAGGCATCACCATTGGTAGCTTTTGAAAGGCACCAACTGTATCAAGTGGCGCAGGTGTTGTATCCTAACAAAGAGTAACATTTAACTATTGTTGAAATAACCATGCCAGCAAATAAGAATAGAGATCCAAACTAAAACAACATTCTATTCAATATACATACACAACTACATGTTAAAGCTATAGAATGTATTAGTCAGAACTACCTTTGGTTTCTTTTCCTGCTTGGAAGGTGATGTCTCTACATAGCTTCCATGCACAACCTCATATGAAGTTGTTTGCATCTGTTTGCTGAAGGACATGGGATAGATTTTCATTCTTGGTAATGAATACAAACCTGCAAGATATCATATACCAAGCTAAGATGTCTTTTGTCGATTTATATAATCTACTTTATCTTCGGTAGGAGGAAGAAACAGAACAAATTACAAAGAGAAACAGAACAAATTACAAAGAGAATGCTCTAAACATATATTAAACACATACTTCCATTTGTCAGTTATGAATATTGCTCATCCTTCCTTCCCCCAGGCCAAAATAAAAATAAATAAAAATAAACTATTTAGAAGGTTTGATCACAATCTGTCAATCCATGTAATTTAACATAATTTGAGTTCACTAATTTATATTTCTTAGTACAAAAATAACAATGGAACTCACCCCATTTAATCATTTAAAAATCAGTCATTAAAAAATTAGCTCCAATAGGATTGGGCCATGTCACCCTCGTTTCCCCCCTCTCTTACGCCATCAAAAAAAGCAAGAACCAGCCGGAAACTATTCGCTGTCACTGCTTCCGTGGGTACCATGCTAGTTTCTCATAAAATTTGCATCTTGTCCTTAGTCTGATAGAAACTTTGAGCTCAATGTTTGCTCATTATCATCACTCTGTTCTATCAATACTGAAAGATGTTTTATCTAAACACCTAACTCGAAATTTTAAACACTAGAGTATTTTATTACACAAACACATATCTATACTTATATCCACCAACCTCCATACAAGATAGACTATGGTAGCCTAATTAGGATGATAGCAAACAAACGAAAAAACTAATTCAGTAAACCAAAACATATAAAAACAAAACAATATACAATATATGTATGTATAATCCAGATATTGAGGAGCTAGGGTTTTAAACTAGAAATAAAAATGTAAAAATTAAGAAAACACCTTTGGTACGATTGAATAATATCGTTGAGTAAGGAAGTTGCGATAATGGCTGTAGCAGGTTAACACTCCCACTCATCTTGCTCTGTATTACTCTGTGTATCGCCTTCGATTATGATAATTGGGGAAATTAAGGGGTTTTTGTGCTCTTTTCTCAATTTCATAGGGTTTTAGGTTTTTGACATTTGGAAAAGAAAATAATATATTACGTTCAGTACTTCAGTCCCTCTAGAATATAAGTATCACACTATCAGCCCTTTTATATTTAGGTATTTAAGACATTCTCGTTTGTTAGACGTACGTAAATAGTGTCGATTATGCAACACGCAATCTTTGATGTATGATTTACGCGTTAGTTGAGCATGTTCACGAGTTACTTGAAATCAACTCAGTTTAAGTTGACAAAATAAACGGTTAATTTCATCATTTTGGATCGGATTCAAATGATTTAAGTTCGGATCGAGTGATTCGAGCTTTTAGTTTATATCGATCTCGATGTATAAGGAAAGATCACAAGGGTTTCTTGCAGGTCAAATTGTTATCGAATTCGATACATATATAATTCAATTCATATCGAAATCTACAAGTTTAAAGTGCTCATATCGAATTTAATATGTACACTCAATTTTCACATATTGATATACTCCTCTTTTGAAGAACATATCGATTTCAATTGCAAGTACGAAGTTCATATCGAGTTCGATTGCAAGTTCATGCCGAGTTAGATATCAGGTTAAGTACATATAGAATTGGACTATGCAAGTTCATATCGAGTTAAAAAATCTACTCACCTTTTGTTATACCGAGTTCGATATGAAAGCACAAGGGAATATTGGGTTACAGAGGAGAAAGTGGATATCGGGTTTGAAACTTGTACAAAATAGCAATCTCAACCAGATTTAACAATCAACAACACAAACACAGACACGATTAAATTCTTAATTTTTTTCATGTGTCTCTTGCAATCATATCTGGATCTTTAAGAAGAAAAGGATTTAGTTTGTTTATTATCTTCAATGTCATCTTCAAACCCTATTTCATAATGGAGTTTAACAGTTGTACAATTCACTTATGTAAATTCCCTCCGCGTTTTCACGTATGCACACAGAATACTTTTCTTTTCCCTTTGCAACCGCAAAATACTATGATTGGTAGACACCAACCCGCCTGGAAAGCTAAGAGTCGGCAAAGACCTAGTTGTCGAGGCAACAACCTTCCATTATAAGTCTTTTAACAAGGGCCTCTTTTCCTCGGAATTTTTTGAATTTGATTTCAACTTCTCGGCATCAATTTGAGTTAATTTTATACATTTTGTATGTTAGTCTTTCATTGCCAATTTGGAGTTATTACTATTATTGTAATCGGTGTATTCATATTCTGTTTGAAATTACTGCAATTTTAAGCAGTGCTTACGATTATTAGTAAAATTTCAGGCTTCGACTTTTTATTAAAAAAAAAACTCCAAAAATAAATGTGAATAATACCAGATTAACCAAATCGGGTTATAAACTCAAAAACAAGACAAAAACCTTACACATACTCAAAAATCACTCCACATAAAAATTCATTCATAAAAGCATGAATGATTCTTAGAACTACAGAAACCCTAATTTTGATATCGTGATGAATAAGTTTTTTAGAGACAGAGATTACAGATTATGAATAATAATCAATAAAAGATAATATATATAAAACTTGTATGAATGACACTTAGCCCCTCACACTTCTTGACTTGTAAATCTTGATACCAATAGATCGCAGCTTCTCACTTTAGTCATAGAAGATTCAATAATTGCATAAATGCCTTCAAACTTTGATAAAAATATTAACTGCATCAACCAACATAAGTTAGAAGCTAAAAATAACAAAACAAGAATAAGATTGAACAATACTTATACTTTCAACACCTTCTGTCAATCTTATTCTTGTATAGATTTAATAAGGTCAGTCTATCACGAATGAACATATGTTGTGACTTGTTAAGCCCCTTTGTGAAAATATTTGCCACTTGCTTATTTGAATCAATAAACTCAGTTTTTACAACTCCAGATAAACACTTTTCTCTTACTACATGAAGATCTATTTCAAAATATTTAGATCTTTCATGAAAACAGGATTTGCAACAAGAAGCAGAGCAGACTTATTATCACGGTATAAAGTAACAAGCAGTAAATCATTTAATTTAAGATCACCAAGCAACTTCCCAACCCACATGAAAAATTATTACACTTATCACAACAGACCGGATATTGCATTTTCATTTAACTTTGCAAATAAACATACGCACATACCAAAGGAATTACAAGATGCACATACCAAAGGAACTACAAGATGTGTACAAAATACATCGGTACCTTAAGGGATCTTCTCGGAGAGGATTTCTTTTTAAGAAAAATAGAAGCAGATAAATTGAGGTGTTTACTAATGTTGATTGGGGAGGATCAAAAGATTTCAAATCTACACAGGGTATTGCACATTGGTGTGAGGAAATCTTGTCGCTTGGAGAAGTAAGAAGCAAAGTGTTGTGTCTGGAAGTAGCGCTGAATATGAGATAAGAGCAGTTGTACAAGACGTATGTGAAGGCCAATGGATAAAGAAAATATTAGAAGATTATTGCATGAGTCTCTATCAAGCTCTATTGTGTCAGTAAAGATGCTATCAACATATCTCATAATTATGTCTAGCATGACAAAGCCAAACAAGAAATGGACCAACATTTTATTAAGGAGAACGTTGAAGAAGGTGTCGTTTGCATAATTTATGTCTCTACTAAAGAACAAACTACATATATCCTTACTAAGGGTCATCTACTACACGCACAATTTGAAGATTTCATATGCAAGTGGGACCTAATTAACATTTATGATCCTAATTGAGGGCTTGAGCGGGAGTTTGAAAATTCTTCTAATTGTGTAGAAAATTATCAAGATATTTGCTGGAAGGGTAAATAGAAATTGATTTTGTACTGTACTTTAGAATGATTTGTAACTTAGTTTGATAGATTTGGAATATTGTTTCCACCTAGGTGTTGTAGGATCTCTATATTAGATATGTATTGTACACAATTTATACATCGAGGTTCTCAAAGAAGTTTTACCGGTTGTGCACAACAAATATATTCCCGCAATTCCACATTACCCACAATAACGAACTATTTATATGTTTTAAAATTCAACTAATCATCCAACAACAAGTTAACACATAATTGCTTTTACTATGAGCTATAAAAACAGTCGATATGCATCATTAACCTAAAAATTCAAACAAACTTCCAAAGAACATGTATTTGATCCATTTCAAATTGACTAATAACACAATTATCAACATCATTTTAATGAAATAAGCTACAATTAACCAAAATCTCAAGTGTCTCATTCCCACCATTTTTTACAATGATTTTCTTCCTTGATTTCTCAACCCTTTTTTCAAAATTGTCCGACTTTCATATACCAACTACCTCGCCTGGTACACTTTTTATGGTAGCACCCACATTATATGGAACAACTACGTCTGTTTTGGTGACACGGACATGCTTTTGTTTTACAACCAGAGTTTCTGGAGCATACACAGATTGCAATCTTGGAATTTCTTCTTGCTGTTTGCCACCTTATCGGGCCTTACTTGAATGTTGTGCCCCTCGTTCTTCTTGATGTTTGCCACCTATGCTGTCCCATTTGAAGCCCAAGCTTGAATGTTCGGATGTATTGTCTTCGGATATCTGATATTCTGTCCTTTACCATCATCTGACTTTTTTTAACCTCATAGACATGATAAGTTTCTGTTATATAACAAGTGAACATTATAGAATGCAAATTTTCCGGTTTAACAGAAAGTGACCTTTATACAAGGGGAAATGAATCACAAACCTCAATAAGCTTCTCCTGGCAACTGCGCTCCATCTTCTGCATCTCATAATTATCTTTTCGTTTAAACCTCTAATCTCAGAATCTTCTCCTTACAATCGACCTCTATATCCCAATTCTGGCACCTTTATCAATGGAGAAGAACTTATTATAGTTGGCACTTCTCAAAGTATCCATTGATAACATAATTGTTCACTCACATACCTTGTAAAGTATGCCAGGTGGAACACTATGATATTTTTTGCTTTAGGAAGAAAATGAATTTGGTTCCAATGACCTCGGCCACTAAGGGGCCTTTCTCGTGCTTTTGCTTCTGACAACTATGTAGCCATTGAAACAATCGTGTTGGATGAAGTGGTAAGTATATTCTCAAGAGCAACTATTCTAGAATTTATGGCACCAGGTGATATTGTAAAAGCACAATGACTACAATATTCCATCAAGAAAATCAAACAATTTAATGAGCAAATAAAGGCAAATGAGTAAAAAGTTTAGATTTTTATAAGAAAAAACATGTAATTAACAAATTAACTAACTATCAAAGATATTGCACTCAATAGAAAAAAGATTGAATTTTTATACAATTATAGTACAGTAACAAATTAACTAACTTAATCAATAAGGAATTGGATATAATGTAAAAAAGATTTTAGGTAGGAAGATAGGAAGAGAATGTAAGTAATTATGATGCACCTGACTTATAACTATGATGCACTTGACTTTTAACTACGATGTTGGCTGACCATCAGCAACCGTCCACCTACCGGCGCCGAATTTCGGCTGTCATCATCGTTGCCGAATTCTGACGGCCGAAAAATATATTATTATGATGCACTTGATTTTTAACCACGATGCATGTGACTTTTAATTATGATGCAACCTGACTTTTCACTATGATGCACATTCTCATTAACTTCTTATCTTCCTAACTAACTTCTCTTTTCCTTTAAACCACACTCCAATAAAAGTGCACTAGATAGTATAAAGTTTAGATTGTTATAAGAAAAAATATATACTAGAATTTTACCTTCCATCAAAGTTTTGTGTTTGAGAGATCTTTTTGAGTTGTTTGAGAAGACCCATGTGCGAGAAGTGCTGAGAATGTGGGAGCGAATAGCATATTTGTTGTTTCTTGTTGCTGTGAGTAGTAATTTTGCTGTATTTTTCTCAGGTAAAGAAGGAATGGAGACGATCTGTAGACCAAGTGCCATTTAAAAAAGAATTTGAAATTATATTTGTAATGTGTATAATAGTAAAATACAACATTAGCAGAAATAAATACAAACATGTCGGTTGTTGGTCACATGTGAAAATATAAAGTTGATGCAACTCAATACGAATATCGAATAACAACTCACTTGTTCATTGCTTTTCATGATGATTTTAAAAAAGTGTAACATTGTTCTTACAAAATATTTGAGAACTCAATTATGTTAAAAAATTCAAAAATTGTCATCTTCTTTATATTTCATCTTAAGTAAATAAGTTATACAGCCTTCTTAAGTACTAGTATATCAAAGCTAAAGTACAAAATATTTCTTACTTACATACAAAATATATCCTATGGATAATTGATTCATATATGTATCAAACAAAGTATTCTTTAGTGCTTTTATAAAATAGATTCATTTAACAATATATAATCTCATTTAATATATTAAATTTTTATAAAATAAAATAAATAAAAATTAATAAATACAGAAAAAATTGGTAAGAAGTAGAATGTTACAATATTTGTTAATATTTGCTTGATATTTGTATATAACAGTTTAGAAAAAGTAAAAATCCAGAGAGAAAGAGATAGTGCATTAGTTACTTTCCATATTTATAGATTTTAAGATTTTTAGTTTTAAGAAAGAAAGTGTGAAATGATTTATAAGAGTTATAGACTATATATAAATAACATTAATTTTTGGTTATAAAATATAATTATAACATAACAAAGTGTTTGTAAAAGTAATAGTTTTTCTGATTTATGATTAGTAAACCTCTTTACTAAACTCTACACTTTTGTTATAATTAAATTACACTTAGAGAAATTATAAAACACTTTGCACAAAAAACATAACTACATAAGTGGTGAAACAATTATATTAATTATATTTTGTTTCTCTTGTTTCTCTTATTTCATGATCATGTGTGACCCTCATTTTATATTTATTTATTTATTTTATTATTTTTAAAAAGAAAAAAAAGAAAAGAAAGTAAAGTAGCATTTTTTTAATATATTAAATCTGAATTAATAAGGAAGTAGAAAAGATTCTACAAGATCCAAAGGTATAATCCAAACTAACATGGTTGGCTAATATTATTTCTCTTTTGCATCCAACTCCAAATATTTATACAAAACAAACACCCAAAAACAGAGCTCCAAATATTTTGGGGGAATAGCAAAAACAATGCCAGCAACACTCGCAACTTGTTTTCATCTTTTCCCCAATCCAATTTCATACACAAAACCAGCCTTTCCAACTACAATCCCATCTTCCTTCTCAGCTTCATCAACTTCCTACCCAATTAACAGGTTCAAAGTCAAACTTTATGTTCTTTTCTTTTTAGGGAATTAAAAGTTTAATCTTGACTGCATTTTAGCACTGTAATTATATGTTCTAAAACAAGATTATTGTAATACTTTTTGTAAGTGCATATATGCCTATAATATACATTGTTATAGATTTTAATGTAGTGTTCAACTGTTTCTCAAGAATGCAAAAGGTTCATATATTTTGAAGTTTGTATGCTACAAGTTGGATCTTTACTAACTAGAAAATGTGATTCATTGATGCAGCAATGCTTCATTATCTTTCATTGTTCCTATAGAAGCGATTCTTTTCGACATTGATGGAACTCTTTGTGACTCGGATCCTCTCCATTACTATGCGTTCCGCGATATGCTCCAAGAGGTAGTCTCTTCAACTTTTTACATTTTTGCTTTTTATCATTTTGAATCTCTATCTTAACATATACAAATATCTAGGGGATCATTTGATTATTCATTTATTAGGTAGGATTTGATAATGGATCACCCATCGATGAAGAATTCTTTATAAACAACATTAGTGGAAAGCATAATGAAGAGCTTTGTGGTGTTCTTCTTCCTGACTGGGAGTTCGAAAAAGCCATGAAATTCATGGTTGATAAGGAAGCTCTGTTCCGAAGGTAAACTTCGACTTTTTGAGGTCAAACATTAGTATTAAAATGTAGAACCTATACGGATCAAGCGTGATGACTAATATTCATGTCATTTTTGAAGTCACAAGAAAGTGTAATTTACCTTAAAAGTCAACTTGTAGATAGATATGCACTTTGACTTATGAAATCATACATGCTATTGATGAATGTAGGATCTGTTGCAGATCTAACACCAACATATTATACATATTTTTAGTATTGTTATAGTGTGCAATTGCTATGTTTTAAATATCATGTCATTGTTGAAATGAAAGCTAGTGTGGGTGTGGTTGGCCTTAATAGTCAAATTTGTAAAAATATATGTTCTTTTTCTGAGGTGAAACAAGTTACCTTCTACATTTAGAATCCAAAAGGTTCTAGTTACATTTGATAGTTTACAGCTTTGGAATTAGTCATCAGAATGTTAAAATTCGAGTGTACTTTCAAGTGAATCCAATTTAGTTTGACCTAAGAAGTCAACTTATAACATCGATAGTCTGTGACTAAACAGAATAGCAGCCGAACAATTGCAACCCATAAGTGGTCTGGACAAGTTATGCAAATGGGTAGAAGATCTTGGCCTGAAACGAGCTGCTGTTACGAATGCTCCCAGATCAAATGCTGAGTTGCTGATTTCAATGCTTAAACTTGAAGATTTCTTTGAAGTCATCATTCTAGCTGAAGAATGTGCAAGACCAAAACCTTTTCCTGATCCTTACCTCAAGGGTCTAAATGCACTTAAAGTTTCCCCGAATCACACATTTGTGTTTGAGGTATGACCCATAAAGAAAGATTAAGTTTATACACAAATTTCATTGATCTTGAATGCTTAACAATGCTTTGTGTATCTTGAAAAGGACTCTGTTTCTGGGATTAAAGCAGCAAATGGAGCTGGGATGCCTGCAGTTGGTATGGCTACTAGAAACCCTGAACAAATGTTACTCGATGCTGGGGCAACGCTCGTTATCAAGGATTATAATGACCCAAAATTGTGGGAGAATTTAGAGGTTTTAGTAAAACAAAAGTCGCCTCTTTGATCCAGGTAAGTCATACAAGAAAGTGCGTAAGAACTTTGTAAGGTAGTTAGTTCATCACATTGAAGAACCATTTGTCTTACCATATTGTATAGTTTTTGAAAATGTTTATACGTATGATTGATAACAAGTTACTAGCAACAGTCATCCCAAGCGATGGAAATATTTCTTTCATGTAAATTGAATCCCAACACATTTTTTTCTTCTTTTGAAAAACATGTGATGAAAATGATATAAACGTACAAAACCTTTCTATGATGCTAACAAATAACTACATAAATTAAATTTCATAGTGTTGGATCTTTTTTTGCCTATTTTTACAGTCATTTTGCAGCTATACGTCAACAACGTAATCCTTGAATGCAATGAGTGTAGACACTACACAACCAAGATTAGATAAATAGCCGTAAATCTCAAACTACCTGGCTAAAGAGGTGTGCAAAATAAATAGCTGTATTACATTACACGTTTAGTTTCGTTTCCTAGCTAAGAATCAGATACTTGGCTGCTATATGCAGCATGATTAGAAGCCAATACATAAGCTAAATTAAGACATGTAGACATAATAAAAAAGATCATAAATAGGATTGAACCACCAGCAAGGGCCTGGAGGTACCTATGTCGCATAGATTGTAACACCACATATCTCCAGAAAGGCATCACTATCGCACCCATGACGCTGCATCGACCTCATCTCTTGCTGCCTTGTATAGTTCAAGTCTTTTGGCAATTTCTTGTCTTTTCGACATCACAGATGGATCTTCGTCTAGCAACTCCCCAAGCTGTTTACCCTGAAGTACACAAACTTCACACATTAAGACCCTATTAATTGATCTTTAGTTGACCTCAAATTCCTAACACACTAGTTTTTATTTTGACCAGATGTGCACTCACTGATGTTATTTACTCCTACGAATATAAATGTATATACAATGAAGATGGGTAATATTGCAATTTCAATTGGATGGAACTCTCAAGGGAATCAGGGATACTAAACATATCAAGTTTTTTTTTGTTTTAAAATGAAGCAACACGAAACGAAAATGTACAACAAGGTTTACCTCCTTCCTTCCTATTTGCGTGTAGAGGTAATTGAGCAAATTATGCTTGGCTTCTTTAACTTGACAGTAAACAACTGCTTTGGGGATGGTGCTCCTGAGTGTGTCTGACACCATACCAATATAAGAAGATACATTTGAGCCTATCCTCCTAAAGTGTGCCTCTGCATATCGATCTCCTAATGGGTCAGATGGGTTTCTACGGTCTGCACCGGGGTTTCCATGATCTGCACCGGGGATTGCACGGTCTGAAGGTGGGTTTCTGCGGTCACCAGGTGAGGGAGTGGGCCCCATTCTCTCCCCTTCCTGGGGAAGCTTCCGGAAGAAATCGACAGTCAAGTATGAAGACTCCATGTCCACCAATCGAACAACTGTCTTCTTACTTTCATCACGGAATTTTTCCAATGCTTCACCAGCAGCGGCAGCAAGAGCATATTGCAGGGTTGGAAACCGCCTTAACTCCTGTTTCAATCAGAAAACAATTATGCTTTAACACACCAAATTCAACATATATATAGCCTTTTTGAGTTTCTGGGCTCCAAAGAATTACAATGGCCAACAGTTTCACTAGAGGTGGCAATTGGGGTGGTCAGGTGTGCTTGGTAACGGGTCAAAACGGGGTTCAGGTTGATACATGTCATTTTTTGGTACGGGTTGGGTTGAACCACTTAAACTTTTCTTTCCCTTTAGTTGACATTGCTAACTCTATAGTTTAATAAAGAGATAGCTTCTTCCCTCTAAAACCCAAACATTAATAATCAATTTCAGAGTTCAGAAAGTGAGACATTGATCGCAAAGAAGTTAAATGTTAGATCAATGCTTCTCAGAAGTCTAACCTCAGTTTCTCCAATTGACTTCCTCACCAGTTCTTTTAGGATGAAATGCACCTGAACAGTGATTCCCGAGTAAGATGCATATGAAATAGAAACACTCTACCAAAATTATGTAGCATATTAATGCTATATATATATATATATATATATATATATATATATATATATATATATATATATATAACACATTAGGAACTGATAGTAAAAAGCTGCTTACCGCATCTACAGAAGCTTCAGCTGGACCCCTAAAATAATTCAATGATCCCTCAATAAGGCGTCTATAACCTTGTTCTGGAGCAATCAAATGTGGCTGGTAACCATCTGCCTCTGACACAATTTTCCTCACATTTTGTAGAGAAAGATGCCTATCAAATGGAAGTCTCCTTAAGGCAGCAGGAAGCTGATGGTCAAACACTCCATAAATTCGGTCACCTCCAGGCCGTCTGACATAACATACTGAACGTTACAACCTACAATTCTAGAGGTGTACTCAAATATTTATGAGTAGGGAAAAGAACACTGCTTACCCTCCATCTAGATGCTCCTTAAATATTTTGTCGAAAGCACGACAAAGTTCCAAGATAGTGTACAGTCGAGCCTGAAAGACGGGATATAAGCAAATTAGAAAGAAAATTGCAACATATATAATAAATAAATTATAAAACATAGAAGTTACTTACCCCTGCATCAATTGCAATCGGCCTCCCATAATGGTCTAACTCTGCTTCCATCTCATCAATACCTCTGTTTATCAGTGAAATGATGCCTGGTATTTTAGCTTTGATTACAGATTCCAAATGCTACACACAGAAGCATCAATGTAATGTTAAATCACTAGCGTTCTACCAAAAGTAGAGAAAATTAAAGCTCTTGAAGTTCACATGGCATTCTTCCAACTAGAGGCGACAAGATGTACAGATTGGGTGGGTTGTGTAACGGATCAGAATGGGTCATTCTTTTAGAGTGGGTTAAAATGGGCTTGTGTCATGATGGATTGGCTCACAAACACTTTTTTGTCCAATTTCTATTATTAAAAAATTAAAAATAAAATTCTAGATAATCAATGAGTTAATCTTGATTACAAAAACAATATTTGAACAACTATTAATACCATCAGTTAAAACAATTTATGAGGTTATAAGCATCATATATAGACTTTTAGGCGACTTCCATCCCCTTTGACATGTTTTCCCTTTAATCAAAACTTCTTATTTGACGAATTGGTCCCAATTGTCCCATTCAAGATAAAATATAACCCAAATCAACACATTCACAAGTAAGTTAGAATTGCCACCTCTAGGTAAAACTTTTACAGGTGATGAAACTACAAACAAGTAATGGCCCAGACATTTATTTAGCATATACCTGTGAGAGAAGTTTGGCCAGATACTCTGAACCCATTTTACTTGCCAAGTGTCCATAGTCAGGACTAGTGGCAAAATACTCCCGCTCCCTCCGCCTTGCATAAATCATATCAGTATTCTTATTAATATCAGCTTGGGATCTGTTTACAATCCCCACCCAAGGATGTTGAAGGCGATAAGATCTTCCTTCGAGGACCTTTAGAAAGTAGAATACTCATATCAGCAAATAAAATACAATAAGGTTCCCAACAATATGCTTTTTAAAATTTACTAAGGTGATAGACTGTGAAACAAATGATCTCACATCCAACGCATTAGTTCCTTTGTCCATCAAATCAAGCTTTGTCAACACCCCAAACGTCCTCTCACCTAGTCAAGTTGCGCAAGTCATATATAAAACAACAAGTCAGCAAATGAAACTAAAATAGAAGATATATTTGCCAAAATAAAGTAAGCATACCTGATGGATCCACCTCCCTGGCAAGCTTCATTGCATCAGATGTTGCTATATCGTGGTTGGCAGGAGAAATCGCCAGTATGATGGAGTTAGGCTGAGGAAAATCAAGTAATTAGTGTAAACAACTAAGAAATGAAAGAAAATATAACTAAATAGTGGTTCTAAGTAAGTCACATGTCATTCCTTAATGCATGTACTAATAAAAAAAACACATATACTAGGGATTTCTTCATTTATAGTATTGGAAAATGGTTGAGAAAAGAAGATGAAGACGTTGCCATATGCATAAACATATACATATACATATATTATTATAACTAATACTATATTTTGCTCAAGTTCAATAACAAGAAAAGAAGACGGGGTTACAATACCTTCTCAACATAACTTCGAACCATCTTTTCAATGTCCTCCACTATACTTTCAGGCTGCCCCTCTGCAAAAGAAATGAATCACTGTATCAGATGACACTTGGATCGGTCACTGATCAGAATGTAAAAACGAAAAGATGAGAAAAGTACCAACAGCAACTTTAGTCAACCCAGGTAAATCGATTAAAGTTAAGTTGACAACTGGAAGAACAAGAAAATTATAATATGGTGTCAGCATCATGTTACAAATAAAATATAATAAGAAGAAAAACAAGTTATGATGACGATAAAATTGCAGCTACTACTCTCTACATTAAGTCAGCATGATATATATTACATACCATTTGGGGAATAGATACTGAGATGAATTGGAATTGGAGATATTTGTTTTGACTTCCCTGTGATTCTGTCTGTTTCATCCTGAATCTCCTTACGTACCAAAGCTGTATAAGAAACCACATTTAGAAATTACTTTCCTCATTAATGGTCTTTTAGCATCGATTATACAAGGCGTAGGTGACACATTTCAATGAACTGTGTGCTGCATTACTTGGAGCATCCCCAACAAGAAAAGCTATTAAAAGCTTTTTAGAACGCTACCTCCTCACTTTCTAAAAAAACTTAGCACTCCAATGAGAAAAGATTTTCAAAGGCTTTTCTTTTTAAATTACTACTTAAACACATTATTTTTTTCAGAAAGGCAACCCTACAATCTAACCACATAGTATTACAAACCACACATATATACATCTTGCCTCCCATGAGGTTGAACCCACAACCTCTTGGTTGAGGGTCCCTCACATACAGCTAGGCTATAAGCCCTTTGGTTACACAAACACAATTTTTAAAAAGCTTTTGGTGAAAGACTTGAGAAATCTCAAGCTATTGGACAAAAAAGCTTTGCACTCCAATAATAAAAAGCTTTCATTGGAAATGCTCTTAGTATAATATTAGTCACCAAAAATATGAACAACGTATGAACTTTTATACCAAAAGAGATAAGTATCAGTTATTTCACATACTAAAGTCAGTGAACCGCCTCCGTGATATATGTCCGAACTCAGCATACTCCTCTTGTCTGCCTTCTGTTTTGTGTAACTGCAACACCAAAGGGCGCCTCGTGACAATCCCTGAAATATCCATCCATTCAGTATGCACCACAAACACGACAATGAAAAAACGGTTTCAAGTGAAAAACAAAAGTACAAAACAACTAACCAGATCCTCTAGGAAGAAAATCTCTCCCAACAATGCTCTCTAGCACCGACGACTTCCCAGAACTCTATGTGTTTACAAAACAAGAAAGCATATAATAGATTATAATCAAAACCTCCATACATTAACAAGATAATAGAAAAAAAAATCAATCTGAAGAGCAATCATATAAAAATTCAGCATGAACTCCATCTCTCACTGACCAGGGAATAGCTTATGCTTTCACACAGAAACACTTTTTTAACCCTTAAAGCACCGTCTAACAAGTGTTTGGGTTACTGCATTTAGATACTCCATAACACAATTAGCAGGATAGTTGAACCAAAGGCCCTTTGCAAAGGGTTCTTGGGAGTTCGGATGGGAGGTGATTTGTACACAAATAAAAATGATTTGCACATAATAACTATTTGTTGTTTAACAACTTTACCCTTACTTCTTCTTGTCTCTTTTTTCGTAAAGTTAAAAATTGTCAAAAAAACAAAGATTTGTGTGCACAAATCAATTTTAGATGTGTACATATTAACTTTGGTTTGGAATTTGATACTACACTACTTATCTATTATTGTATTTTTAAAAGCAGTTGAGCAGAGACTGTTTTGATGAAAAGAAGTACATATTTATTTTCAAGATTTAAAATTTACAAGAGTGAGCATTCAACTTACACTCCTTTTCACCAATGACAACGTTTAGATTCTATGTTAACTTTCATGGCAATTTAGCCTATTAAATTAAATAAACTAATTATCTGATATCTGATTCTGCATGTAAGCATAAGCTATTTAAATAGAAGTATACTCCAATGCTCCATGTTCCCCTAACATAAAGTAATTAAAGTAATAATTTAATATTTAATATACATATACATAATTAACATTTTTACGTATATTCTATGTAATGTTTCCGTACAATATGAAAAAACAATAATAATAATAAACTGAAATATTATAAAGATTAAAATAAACTGTAACAATAATAAACCTGGCCACCAACGACGGCGACGGAGGGAAGAGCGTCCCAAAGAGAAGAAAAGGCGGTGGTATCTGTATCTCCAGCGCCGTAATCACCGAGAGCGGTACAAGCTCTCTGTATACGGTTCACTAGACCTATTAAGCTCTCCATTGTCCCCATTATTCACTTTTAATTTCAAAATCAACGGATACAAACCCTAGCGGAAACCGTACGCTTTCTACAAGGTGAAATTCTGTAATGAGGATTTTTAGAAGAAAAATAAACAGAGATGGAATTTAACTGAGAGTAAACAAAGTTGTGATGTGTCCTAATATGCGCACGGTTCCGGTTTCGCCAACATTATATTTTATATTTTTTTGTAAGATAATTTTATAAAAATATTAACATTAATTAATTTTACTATGGATAGTTTAAGTTTATATAGAAAGTATATATATATAAATAAAGTATATATATATATATAAAGTATATATATGTACTTTAGCTTATTTTGATATAATGCATCTCACTGATAAATAAATAAGTTTATTCAAACACTAAAATTTAAAAATATAATTTATTATTATGTTCAAATAATCAAAATATGCTCATCTAAAGTGAACTACAAATTTGGGGATGAAGGAACATGATATATCGAAACAAACAATTTACGGAATATGAAAATGTATTTTGGGATGATATTTGGGTGAATGGAAAGGACACCTATTTTCTAAATGAGTGAATTATACTTTGGTGACTAAATAAACGGAATAGTTCATTTACAGTTATGTTTGTAAAATATTTGTATAACAGGAAATGATATTTATAAAATATTAAAATGAATAAATGTAATTTTAAAAATTTATGAAATAACAACTTATTAGCAAATTATTTAATGAAAATTACATAAGAATAATAGAGAGTGACGAATATATTTCATTTTGATATTCATTATCATACTACAAAATCATGATATACGTACTAGTTTATTTTGGCTCCAACCAATGAAAATTTGAAATTCAAGGATTTCAGAGGAACAAGCCGTTGGCTAGTGGTTAATATGGTCCACCTAGTATTCGACATGCATTGCATGTATGTTGTACATGTAAATAAAACGATTTATAATAAACACTTATCACATAAAGTTTGTTTCGACGGGTAATTTTAATTCAGAATTTTTTGGATCCGATGCGATCCTTCTTCAAATATTACACGCAATGTTTAATTGTTTTCGATAAAATCGGAAACATGTTGTGATTAGACCCATGACTTATATGGAGATGGAGTAATGCAATGGAGTAACGGATCAATCCATTAAGCTTTTTAGCCCAAAAAGTTCGGCCCATACTAGGGTTAAATGGGCCAGCCGGTCAATCAATCTCTTTCATTCCTTTTATATTGAAGCCTTTCAAAATTTTGGCGCCAAAAAGTACACTCTCTTTCTGCAGACATGAAAGAGGATCATTATGAGATTCAAACTCCGAAATCAAATTGCAAGATTAGATCGATTAACGCTCATTCAAAGAAGATAAATCATCATCAGCAGCAAAAGGTCGGTTTACAATTTCAATTATCTATTACTTTTTGCAATTTTGTTCGTAATCACTGAATCATCACTGATGATACATCATGTTTTTTTGTATATGTACACATCTTCTGTGCGTGTATCTATTTTAATCGGATTCGTGTTTATTCATTCGATGTAACAGAGCATTAATAAGAATTTAAGTTCCGTTTTCACTCCGATAACCGAGAACGATGTCGTATTGGAGAACAATTCAATCTCGGAATCTGTTGATGTTGCTCAGTTATCTGTTGAGGTAAATTGATCAGTTATATCATATAAAATATCTTAAAATCGTTCTGCGTGTTTGATTGTTTTATGTCAATTCGTTTTTATCGTTATTTGATTGTTTTATTATCAGATCGGCAAAACGAGCTTAAATTCGGATGGAGATCTGCTTTCTGATAATGCTGTGGCAATTCAACATCCAGAAGACTCAGTTAAAGCCTATTCTGTCTCAGAGGCTTTCGTTTTTGCTGATGTTCAAACCGGTGAATCTGTTGAGGTATATTTGTTGATCAAATTACTTATAAGTTTCAGTAATTAATTGTAAGCAGTAATGTTGATTTCCTTCATTTTGTATAATTTTTAGGTGAGAAATGCATGTGTTTACTTTAAAAGGTGAAATTTAGAATATCAATTAGTGCTTGCTTAATACACGTGGTAATTAGCAGTTCTTCATCTATATGAAGTATGAACTGTCTAATTGCAATTTAAAGGTTTTACAGATGATTTGATTCAATTTTGATGACCATTACAAGTAAAATGTTTATGGTTGCTTAATATTTCATCGATATGATGTCTTTTTCCTGCTAAGAAGTTGATTAAATTAGTGTTTGTTGCTGGCAGTGACACTTCAAATTTCAGTGATGATAAATAATCGAATACTTATGTACTATTAGGTTGATTTTTATTATTTGTAGGCACCAGTTTAGGTTGATGTATCACTATTCTGTTTGGATTTGAGGTCTTTTTGTGCTTTAAAAGTTGAATCTAAAAGTTGATAGGAAACCATGAAATGAATTGAATGCTTGTTGTTGGTAGTACTATTGTATATTAAAGCATCTGAAAGGAAGTTCATTACAATGATTAAAGTGATGATAGACAATTTTAGTTAGCATTGGCTCATAATTACTTCTATTTTGTACAGTAGTATTCATTTAGACATCTGTTTAGAAGTAATCTTGATTAACTTTTCAATGTTTAGAGCTGCAATGCGTCTTTGACTCCATATGCTTCACCATCATCTGTTACGGCTCGTTCATTAGAAATGACTCCGTTGTCATCCATCACGACCGTTGAAATGACTCCATCGTCATCACAAATAACTGCTGATGAGGCTGCAGTTTTTGTGGCTTCAATAACTCGTGATGGAGCTACAACAGAAGAGATGAATTCGTATAAGATAGAATCATTGGTAAAGCATCTAAGGGAATCAATGTGCCAGGTTTTGCATTCAGCTGACTTAGATCCAAAGTACAAAAAGCTTTTGGATGCATTAGTTAAAATGGTGATTCAAGAGTTCTACAGTACGCATGATAACAGGAGCATGGTTGTTGAACTGTTTTCAAGGAAAGGGAAGTTTGTGCTGCTGAGCTTTGTGTTTGCTATTCTTGCTGTTTCTGCTGGTATCTTCCTGTTTTCAGATGCTCAAAGCTCATACCATGGCCCTCCACCAACTTAAAACTTCGATTGGCGATTCAATTCATTCACAGGTTTGCTGATACGTTATTGACCGTAAGATTCTACACTCTTCTTATTTGCCATCTCTTGATACAGTTTTATCATTTTCGGGTATATTGCTTAGCAGAATGATTGATCGATGCTAATAATTCGATAGGTAGTACGTAAATGCTAGAATTGATCGGATTTGAAATTGGTATGATATTATAGACAAATAATCAAGCAGTTGGACAAGTCTAATAAAACCTGAATGGTCAACATTCTTAATAGTTGTATGCTTCTACCCTTTAAACTTTAGTTTTGTTTTGTTTTTAGTAAAATTGATGAGCATTATTTTTCATAAAAGTTAGTAGGATAAAGATGGTTTATATTGTTATTGTTAGCTCACCTAAACACTTTAGACGTTAGATATATAAATATATTAGCAATGATGAAATAATATAATATTATATATTATTATTTGGAAACGCATCAATATAAATATTAGCAAGGCCACCTAAAATCTTTGGCATTCAAAAGTATAGTTCTCATTACCCAATCATACTCTATGTATGCCAAAACTAGATGTACCATATTGACCTTCTAATGTCAGGTTATATATTATTAATTTCTAAATAAAAATGATTTTTTTTTTAGAATTATATAGCTATATCGTATTGTTAGCTACAAACAGATAAATATTTTTTAAATTTTGCGATTGAAAAAATTAAGTAATTATTACATGTACTAGTAAACATGATTATTAATAAGAATAAATTATTTTTTGGATAACTCGTATCCATCATAATTATAAATTTTTTGTCAACTTGAAAACTATTTAATTCTCACTAAAAACACACTTTTGGTAGTTTAAATTGATTTCATAATAAATGCACCATCTGATTTGGTGATTTTTTACAATACCAGTTTAAATTTAAATAAAAATAACAATTAAATAATCCAGTAGACAATTAAAAATAATATATAATTACATTATCCAAACTAGTAAATATCATCCGGTAGACATAAATCTGATCTTGTAGTTCACTGTGGGTGTGTTTGATACAAAAAAATTTTAGGGGTTTGAATTTTCAATTTTTACAAACTCGAACTCATAAATTTTGTTTGACAATACAACAGGTGAATCTTTTTAAAAAAATAAATCTTCAAAAATCTTTCAATAAGAAGCCTTTTGAAGTAGTTTCGAATAGAAACCATAAATTTTAGCTACAGTCAATTATTGCCAAACACCATGTACGGCTTCATGAAACAAAACTGATATTGGGTCAAGTGATATTCAACCACAACTATGCTAACATACGTACAAGCAATTAGTGGGAGTTCAGATACTATTAAAATACTATAGTTGATACCAAATATCCAAAAAGTTAAGTGCCTTTTGGTCTATCCATCTTTACTTTGTTGCAGAAAATGGAATTAATTTGAATAAATTAACACCTAATGGGCAATAACATATTACTACTATATTACTATATTTATTTATAAAATAAAATAAACTGTTTAAGTCACATACTTTGAAAATGGTAATAGTGGACAAAAGCGACATAAAGCATAAGATACAATAGTCAAGTGTGAATAATTTTTTTGATAACATGACAAACATTTATTTTACTTAATGGTAAATCGTCAAACAACTCTTTTTAATTGTAAGTGTTATCAAACGAGCTTAATCACAATCATAAGATGTAAACCCACGTTGACATTGGTATGTGGGTTAATATGCGACCAATTACATAAAATGTTGTAAAAAAGTTAGTATGTTTAGATAAAAAGTATTGCATGTGATAAATAGTTGATAACATTTTATATGAATAAAGAATAAAGAATAATAATTATTATAGATTATAGATGACCAACTATTGAAAAAGATATCGCGTATAATTTTTAGGACAATGATATATCAACTGTGGTTTTTAATAGATACCATTTATAGTATATACAATATAACTATTTATTGCACAATTTTAATACATCTATCAAATATCATGGTGGAAATATCATTACCCATAATTTTAGGTGAGTTGTGATATATACCCACATATTTCTAGGGTATTTATTTGTAAAGCTTCTTTTCTTTTTAATTTTAGAAATATAAAATTTAATGGGAGTGTTTATATCTATATAACCAAATTAAGTCCGTGTTAGTATTTGCATGGTTTTGATTGATTCAAAGATATGAAGCTTTTTAGATTTTTAGAAGTATGAATTATTTGGCTAATTTTAAGACTTACACAAAACACAAACAAAACACAAAAAGAAAGAGAGATAAATTACACCGATCATCCTTACCGGTTCTTTTCAAAATTCCCCAACATCATCCTTTAAATGCAATTTTGCACGCCGATGGTCCTTTAGACCATTAAACTTAATCTGCATCCGATAAATATTTATATTTGACCAAATACCCTTTTTAGACTTTCACTTTTAATCCTTAAAGTTTATACATAATTTCATTTATGGTCCTTATTTTTGAATAATAGTTTATCTCAATTTTATTATTATTTACTTTTATATAGCAACTTTTTGTTATTGCTATCGCTTTACGTTATCATCGACAGGTATTTGACTACATTAATGAATTTGAAGTTATAAATCATTAATAATATTCGTGACGAGAATGGTACGGTAACGAGTATTTAAAACTAAAATTCATTAATTAATTTTTTTTCATTGACTATTAGTTAAATACATATTTATCAATTAGTATTAATCATGATTGTAAAAGTCGGCCGACCAGGACGACTAGTCCCCGCCTAGGCGGATTTTGGAGGAGTTCCGACTCGACCAAGCCCAAATCAATCAAAAAAGTCGGTCAACACCGGTAAATGCCGATCAACAAGTCAGAATCGTTCGGTCTATGGCTGGAATGTATTTCTCTATTGCTTTTTAATGCTAACTGTGAGAGAAAATAGAGAATAAAGTTGTAGAATAGAGTAAGAGATGAAGAGAATGGGTTGTAGAGGATGAAGATCAATGAGATCTCAAATCAGATCTGAAAAAATAAAAAAATGAGAGAGAAAGTGAAAAAACTTAATTTTAATCCATTATCTTTAAAATATATAAGGTTCACTCTATTTTTACACATAAATTTACAGTTTATTATTTAAATGTAAAAAAGTCAACAAAAGTTACAATCCGACTAGTCCTTACGAGGTCCCGACCGACTCAACCCCGACTAGCGACTTTTACAACCTTGGTATTAACTGATAACATCCACTTTGATTAACATTCACCATGTTGAATTTTAACGAGTTGTTCAATTGATATTTATCGACTTATGTTATTACTTTAAACAAATATATTTATCCATGAATATTACTATTTATAATATCAATTTTGATTAATTATTGGTAAGAATAACATTTTGTTAACGTTTGTACTGGTAAGAATGTTAATGCTTCATCATTTTTCTTGAAAATTATGTTTGCATGTTGATCACTCCTAAGGGTGTTCAAATAGATGGATCGATTTAAAATCGATCCATATACATGAATCGATTTAAAATCGATCCATATACATGAATCCAAATGGATTATGGTTTTAAAAATATGAATCCGATTCGTCCAAACAAATTCAAAAACCGAACCAATCCATCTGAATTATTGTTTGGATGAATCGGTTTGGTTTTTGAATATCCAAACACATTCACAAATATATATGCTAAAAGTATGTTAGATATTATAACAAAAATATACAAACTGGATGATACTAAGTTTGATTTGTACAAGTTCAAATCAATATCATCTTCACTATATGTTATAGATATGTGAAATTATTTATCACATTTACAAAAATTAAATATGATCTTTAGCATCAACTATTATATACTAGTATTATATTTAAATATTTATAGAATATTAATAATTTATTAAACTATTATGTATCTCCATGTGTGTGTGTATATATTAAATGTTTGAAAAATTAATATTTATTTCTTATTTGTTTTTCTTGGATAATCCGGATTGTAGTTTACAAACCAACATCAATCAATAATCCGAAATAATAAGTTTGGTTATGATTCGAACCAATCTAAAAATCCAATTATCCAAACCATATAGTCTGATCCGAGTTATCCAATTGGATAATCTGATTTTATCTCAATTGTGAACAGCCCTAATCACTCCTATCTATAATAAAAAATTTAGATTATAATATGTATATAAGTTTTAGATTATAATATTTATATAAGGACCATAAATGAAATTATGTATAAACTTTACGGACTAAAAATGAATGTTTAAACATGGTATTTAGGTCAAATCCAAATATTTAATAGGTGCATGTTAAGTTTAATGGTCTAAGGGACCACTAGCGTGCAAAATTACATTTTAAATGATTGATATTGGGAAATTTTGAAAAGAAAGGACCAACAGTGAACTTTTGGAGAAATATGGAAATGATCGGTTTAATATACTCTAGAAACTAAGATTGTCGTGATCGAAATTCTACGTAGAATCATTTTTATCTTTGCACAATCGAGATCGTAAAATCCTATCAAAATATTATTATTTATTCAAATTCATGTAGAAACCTAACAATTAGATAACTTAACGTAACGTTTAGACTTTTATGTTACAAAAATTATGCAATTTGTCAACACATTTTAATTAGATGATAAACATATTAAAACAAAAGATACTAGCAATGTAGCATAATACAATTACACCACTAGTCATAATAAGTTTAAGAGTATACGAGCCTACAAATGAAAATTAATAATCTAAGATATCAATTGGAACTTTAACCCCCGATTGTTGGGGTTTTAGATTTTTTTTTTAAGGTGAGAAATGATAGATTGAATTTGAAAACAAAGGTGTTTGGTAATTTTTGAGTTAAGATTGGACTTTGAACTATCGCTATAGTCATATAAAGATTTAGTCAATTGTAAAAATAAAAAAGTGAAAAAGTTAGCCCATTTGTAGGATCGGATCGTTCACCGATTCTACGATCCTACTCTGATCCTGCACGTTTTCGCTTAATAGGATGATCCTACAATCAAGATCGCGATCTTGACAATCTTGCTAAAAGCTATTGATCGTTAACATTAACAAATCATGATTTAAATTATAAAAATATATGTGAGATTAATATGCTAATGCTAAATTACAATTAACTTTTAATGATTGAGTTCATGTTGATTATCTTAATATGCCATCTAGAATAAAAAGAAATGCATAGCGAACTAAAAACAATTTATAGTAGATTTAATTTCACGACCACTCATTTTGTCGTTTATATTGTAAATATGAACAGGAGCTTCGCATTTTGACTTAATCGAAACCACTTTAACTTCTTCTTTTTTTTATTTCTATTTTTATTTGTTGGTATTATTATAGATAATAAATAAATATAATATCCTATCAGTCAATTATTATAGTATATTATGAAGGATAATAGTAAATTATATGCTATTTGTTATCAACAGATTTACATTGCATTTACATTACATTTCCACGTCTATTATCTCTCTAACATTATTTTATTATTTGCTCGTAAATTATTATTACATATGGTATGTTAAAAAAATATATGATAAATTAAATGAACAAACTTGTAGGATTTACACATATGGACAAGTAAAATAATAAAATATACAAAGGAGACATGGAGTGATGCCTCGTGTGTATATATTTTATTTTTATATACATGTACACAGTACACGTATAGTGTACATGTACAAAAATATATTTTTGTCTAGACTAAAACTAATAAATCATTTTCAATTAACATGATGGTTATATTATGATTTAATTAATAAATGTAATCACGGCGGCTATAATTTAAAAGGGTGAAAACGAAATAAATCTTCTTATCTTCTTAAAATTATATATCATCAGCTAGTTCCATAATTAGAGAATAAAAAAAAATTATAATTTATCGAGGATAGTTTAAATAGGAACACTTCTTATAGTATGAACGGTAAGAACACATATTTTTATTTTTAATTTTAAGATTATCTAATATTTTTGATAAAAAAAAATTATATCAAAGTTATTAGAACTTTATGCTATTTAATACGGAGTATGAGATATTTAAAAAATATATATATATATATATATATATATTATACACATTTATAAAACATTTAGTGTGTATTACAGTATTACACTAAAAAGTTGTGATACACAACTTTAAGTTGTGTAATATATATATATATATATATATATATATATATATATAATATTTTTTATATATAATTCAATTTCATATTTAAAAGAATAAAATTCTAATAATATTGGTACTATTTATTTTGCAAAAAATGTATATATGATGAAATTAAAAATGAAAAAGAATGTTTCTACGGTTCCTACAATAAGAAATGATTATACAATAACTAGATTGTAACTCACAAATTTACGGACTACCACATGATTTTAATACAAAAGTTCTTTTTTTTAAGAAAAAAAGAATTTGGATATCTATCGATATGTGTATTTTAAGTTTATCAAGTATGATGTAGTAAGAGTAATTGAAACGTCTATTTTTTAGTTAATAATGTTACCATATATATTGTAAATGTCAATTCGAGTAAATTAATCGATAAGTGTTAAGTATTTTTTCTATTTTTTTGAAAAAAGTTTTGAAACCTAATTGTAATGACCATGACCAAAGTTTTAATTTATAGTTAATGGTGTATTTTTCTTTCTGTAGTTTTTTCTAATTAAAAGTTAATCTTCTATTTCTAGCAACAATTAAACGACATGATTCGAGATGTCCTAGCTAAAAAATCCATTTATTTTCTAAAGGTATATTACTTTTCTAATATGATGTTTATATCCAAATTTTAATAATTAATAATTTAGCCATCAGATTCCAACATATAAAATTGTCAATTTTGAACTTCAATGTATTTTTTGACAATAAAAGTAAAAAGATATATTATTATAATTTTAATCAATAATTAATATCAATCAAATGTATATATTCAAATTCATCGTGTATGAAACCTTGGTCTTTAAATTGTGCCTGCTGAATTTGTCAAAAGCTTTCATTTAATATCTGAAGTTTAAAAATTATTAGAGCACACATACTGGAGTTGTATCCGTCGTCGTTGTTCAAGCTTGAAAACGTCGCCCGACGGTGTTTCGCCACTCCCCGATGGCATTTTCAAAAGTTGTCCAGACCGGGACGCTATTCTTTAATTATTATTTTTTCAAATATTAAATATTGATTAAAAAAATTTTAAAAACACTGAAAACCCACTCCTCCAATTATTAGCTTTAATGTTTCTCTCATAACACTGAATTTTCAGTGACATCGCCCCCTCGTACTTTACATGATAATTGAACTTTATAAAAATAATGTATAGTTTATATAGCAAAATATAAAAATAGTTGATGAACATTTGTTTGTAATAATTGAATTTAAGATTTGCAACCAATCTGATACATCTTGATCTAGGTGAATCTGCTTATATAGAATTTAAATAATATTCTTAATAATTTTTCTAGCTGACAAAATTAAATATTAAAATTTGCCATTAATTAATCCATTTAAAAATAAGGAAACTTTTTAACTACTTGAACATTTTTGTTCCTGTTTGTGGAATGTCCACCAATGGGTTTAATGTTTTCCTGCACCAGGCTGTCAGTTAATTTGTTTTCTTCAAATGTAATTTTTTCACTTTGACCCTCTTACTTTGTAAAGTATGATATTTAGTCCATCCAAGATTTCAAGTATATAATACTTCACATATGATATGAGTTGCCAAGACTTCAATCTTAAAAGGAAATATGTTTATTTCATCACATTACAAGGGTTGTGTAAGTGAGCAAGTTTACAAGCCAACAAGATAAACTGATTTCGATAATAACTTATTATAAATTATAATAAACTTGTATTCAGAATTAAGTACTCGAGTACTCGAGTCTAATTGCATTTGTTAAGTAAAGATTTTACAAAAGTGTTCTTCTAATATATACTTTTAATATGTTAATGTTTGCAATTCACATATATATTCTTCAATTTAAACAAAAGATTATTTAAATAAATTTCGTTTACTGATGGATAAAAAAAAGTCGATACCTATAATGTAAAAGTTATAGAAATAGTAGTAGCAATGCAACACAAACCAAATGAACAAAGTAGTAAAGTGTAATATCTTACCCATTTTTATTTATAGTTTATACTACCAAAAAACGTACTTAAAAAGTCTAATAACTAAACTCTCATTCTCCACACACCCCCTCACTCCCCACCACCACCACCACCACCATCAACAAATCAACTGAACATCTCAAGCCTATACGTACATAATTTCATATATACATACAACAAATTCACAATGAGTTGCAAGAAACACAACTCCGATCTCAGCAGCATCGTAGGCGTCTGCGCTTCATGCCTCAGTGAACGCTTACTCAAATTAATTCTAGCTCAAGAACAAGCTCACGCGCAATCACAAACTCAACAAACTAACGCTAATTCAATCGAAAATCCACCGTTTCCGCGTTCTGTTTCTCCGTGCATCAGTCGACGTAAATCCGATAACACAGTAACTCCAATTGCACAGCAACGGCCGTACAACAATAACAGCAAACCTCGTCTTCATCACAGCTTATCAGATCAACGATTTTATAATTCACCGCAAATTGCGATAAACACCGGCGGTTGTATCGGTGATACTTCAAATAAGAAGAAACAGAATTTAGTTAGGTTTTCGTCGTTTTCGAATTTGTTTAGATCTAGTAATCGGAACGGAGATGCTGAACCGACGACGTCATCACCGGCAGATGATCGTCAGAAGAATAAAGCGTTTTACGGTGATGAAACGTCGATGGTCGCCGGTGCCGGAGTTGTACGGAAGCAACGGTGCGTTGTTAGGAACCGAGGAATGTCGCCGGCGCATTCGGACTGCGAAGATAATGAGTTTAGCGACGGATCAACCGAATTCGGATCGTCGGTGACTGAGTCTTCTAAACAGACGCCACAACAGACGCCGTCGCGTCAAACAGTCCGGCGCGGTGCAAGTCGGAGTGTTTCGGAAATGATTTTTTGCTTGAGTCCGTTAGTGCGACCTAGTCCTAATCGGTTATGGAACATGAAAGGAAAACCGCCGGTGGACGGCAGCGACGGCAGAGCTCCGGCGGTGCCTCATCTTGCGTATGCTAAGTCGTTTGTAGCTAATAGATCACGGAAACTTGCTGATTTTGGAAGGTGTGATCGGAACCGTTGATCTCGATAACCGTTAATTTTGACTAAGTCAACGATCACATTGACCGTATATTTGTACGATTATATCATTGGCACATCTCTCCATATTTAATTTTTATGAATTTTACTTTATATAATTTTCGGAATATATTAATTTTATTTCGTATTTGAGTATTAATTAAAAAATAAGAGTAATTTAATATAATTAAATAAACTTGTGTGAGGTAATAGTATAATTAAATAATAGTAATTATTATTATTATTATGTGTTTATAATAAAAAGTAAAAATGTTTTAAGCGATGAAAACAACATGAAAAAGACATGTTTGGTTGAAGTGGCTTTTACGGGTTGATTAGAATAAAAAATTGGAAACCAAATAGTAACGTTTCATTTAGAGTAGCAGTCAAATTTGACTTTATCATTCAGGTAACTCTTATTTTATTAGTGTAAATTGTTGATTCTTTGACTATTGAAGTAAAGGTTATGGATATGAATTGACAGACTATTGAAAAAAAAGTAATTTGAGTCTATATTTTTTCAAATTAACCATGAATATAGACTTGATAGCAGTGGTGGATTTAGTAATTTGAACTATGGGGGATAAAAAGGTATTTTTAGTTTTAAATCTTGTTCATGATATAAACTGCACTAAATAAATATAAACGACGTGAAAGTCGGCTACAGAATTCTATAACAATAATACCAAAAATGACTTTTTCTAACTAAATTGGGTTGTATAATGCTTGGGTCAGAGGGCCTTTGTAGATTGGGGCTGCAAAATTATCTATCATTTTACGTATAAAAGGTACTACTTAAGTCCAATTCATGAGGGGCCTGGGAACCCCATTCAAAGCATCGGATCCGCCCTGCTTGATAGTTAGAGTTATACTCCCTCCATCCCTCAAAAAATTCCCTCACTATTTTTTGTTTGAATTAAGATAGATCGAGTAAACATCACCTTTAAGTTTATAATCAAGACAAGTTTGACTGAATTTATTTAAAAAATAAATGATTTAAAGTAATAAACGAGGTTAAAGTTAAGAGTTTAATGATTTTTCATAATTTTTGTTTTTAAATGAACAATTATTTCGAAATAAATATGTATTTTAAGACGGGGATGGTAATAAAATGTTATAATGAGTTTGGAGGGTTGTTATGACTTATGAGATTAGGAAAACTGTTGTACAAGCCAACAAATACCCATATTGCTTAACTATGATGTTTGAATATGAGATAATTTAAGAGCTCTCCCAACAGGTGACACAAACTGACGCATCAGTTTGTGTCACATCAGCGCCACGTTAGCTTTTTTCAAAACTGACATAAACTGACACAAACTGACGCTTCACTGCCTACAGTGAACATCATTTAACATCACTTCTCTTTTTTTGGGCCCCACACACTAATTTCTTTATTTATTTAAAACACAAACTTAAATAAAACATATTCATTAAAATTAAAAACATTACATTAAATAAAAATAAAATTACATTTCCTAAAAAAAACATTACAATTTCTAAAAAAATAAAAATACATTTATTGAAAATAAATAAACAACTAGTCGTCTACTCCGAATCGTCCGAACCTTCGTCTTCATTTTCGTGTTCGTCTTCGTCCGAATCAGATACTTGGATGGAACCCGAACCCGGTTCGTGACCAAAAACCGTTTTGTAATCTGGCTCATAATTATCAACCACGGTTTTTCGCACTTGTTTGAGCATTACATTAAAATTAAAAACATTACATTAAATAAAAATAAAATTACATTTCCTAAAAAAAACATTACAATTTCTAAAAAAATAAAAATACATTTATTGAAAATAAATAAACAACTAGTCGTCTACTCCGAATCGTCCGAACCTTCGTCTTCATTTTCGTGTTCGTCTTCGTCCGAATCAGATACTTGGATGGAACCCGAACCCGGTTCGTGACCAAAAACCGTTTTGTAATCTGGCTCATAATTATCAACCACGGTTTTTCGCACTTGTTTGAGCATTACATTAAAATTAAAAACATTACATTAAATAAAAATAAAATTACATTTCCTAAAAAAAACATTACAATTTCTAAAAAAATAAAAATACATTTATTGAAAATAAATAAACAACTAGTCGTCTACTCCGAATCGTCCGAACCTTCGTCTTCATTTTCGTGTTCGTCTTCGTCCGAATCAGATACTTGGATGGAACCCGAACCCGGTTCGTGACCAAAAACCGTTTTGTAATCTGGCTCATAATTATCAACCACGGTTTTTCGCACTTGTTTGAGCATTTTTTTCTCCTTACTTTTGAGACCTGACGGTATTTTTTTATATAACATTTTTCACGATTTCATGATAGTCTTTTTGATCGAATTTTGGACGATCGTGGACAACGTTTTGTGTTGTGCTTCCGCGGCTCTTATATTCGCAAGACGTTCTTGTTCTTTCAAAGACCTTGAAGAAGTAGCTGCATCACTCGAACCCGAACTTTTTTGACTTTTCCTTGATGTAGTACGACCGGGCGGGCGACGAATTGTGTCGTTTTGGAACAACCGTTCCATGTTAGTTGCAAGAGCCTCGGAAGTAGGCATTTCGTCACCAAGATTTATCGGTTCGAGATCGTGTTGGCTTGGCTGTCGGTTGCTCATGACTCCATCATTTTCCATAAACTTCGGACAATGTTTAAGTACATTCCAACATTTTTCATAAATGAACGCGCATTTTTGTTGCGACCTAAACGCAACACGACACGATTTAACAATGTCGTCGTCACTTGCCCCGCTTTGACGAGGATTCGTAAGATGTTTGTGGATTGCAATGAAAATTTTGCAATCGCTACGAATTTTATTCCACTTTCCTTGAAGTTGGCTCAAAGTACGTTCTTGAGGTGCCACCGAATTATAATCTCTTAAAACTTTGTCCCAAAAAGCTTCGAAGCTTTGTGAAACCCCTTTCTTTGATTTTTCGGAACGGTGGATCCAACGTTCGGATAATATAACCGCCTCCTCGTCGGACCATTTAACTTGAACCCTTTTTCCTTTTCCTTTCTTCGGGTTCGGGCTCGGCCTCGGCTTCGGGTTCGGGTGGAGTGTTGATGTTTCCGAATTGTGGATAGTTAATTGGAGTTGGTGGAAATGGAGAGAAACCCGAGGGTCGTTGTTGGGTTAAAAATTGTGGGTTTCCAAACGGCGGCGGCGGGGGGGGGGGGGGGGGGGGGGGTGGTCTGTTGGAATGGGACGTATGGTGAAAACGCGTGGTAATTTTGGTAACCGACGCCAAAGGGTTGATACGGTGTAGTCGGTGTTGCGTATGGTGAAAACCCGGGCGGTTGGCTTGGTGACGAGTTACTCGATTGAGCGGAAGACGTGGCCGTTGGTGAATTTGAATTATGGGTTGGGGTCGGAATGAGATTGTTTAATAAATTGTTCCACATATCGTTTTCAGTTGTTTGATTTCGCCTCATTTTTGTGAAGTTGAATTTGGATGTATGGAAATTGTGTTTAGGATGTATGAAAATTGTGTTTTATGTGTGTATGGATGTTGTGTTTGAATGTATGAAAAATGTTATTTGAAGATGTTATATATATAGTGTAAAAATGAGGTTGAAATTTTTTTTTTTGAAAAAGCTTCCAACGGATATATGTATCTTTTTTTTTTCTTGACCGTTACACACTGATGCGAGCCCCACACCAAACCATTTCCCGTCGCCAAACCGAAGAAGTGTACCGACGGTTTGGAACTGACGGACCGTGCCTATGACGTCGGTTCCGTCGATCCAAACCGATGCCCAAACCGAAGAACTATAGGGAGCAGCCTAAAAAGGTCATGTATAGTTGTGTGTTAAAGTAACTTAGTATGTAGCGTAAGTACGGATAATTGGATATTAAACAGTAATCACACCGTCATTATCGTAAACAAGTATTCCAATCTCTATAACTAAATTAGTAAATGCCAAGTTCTTATTGTCCTCAATGTATGGTCATTAGACATTAGTTATGTAAATAACCTAACCATAAATTGGAAAGAAAATGTTAAGAGTATTCATTGAAGCTGTTTTACACTCATATAATTAGAATTAATTATTAATTATTAATTATTAATTAGCCAATAATCTAACAACTTTTGGATTTAAGCATAATACATGTCCTTAAGCGTTAACTAAAATAACTTATAAACTAAGTTATAATTAGCCATCACACTTGTCCTGATTCACAACTTTTCAAGTATACTTAATCATCAACTTTTATTTTCCACGTAACCATTATTAGTTTAACTAAAATCAAATAATAATAACTAAATCATGTCCTACTTCCAAATGAATATTAAATATTACTAAACAAAACAGCTCTTAAGATTATCATTATCATTAATAATAAATTTTATGCATAAACGGTTTGTACTTTACTGTAAGATGGCCTTAACAAAATTATAATTTATAGTTAGTTTATCTTGTCTAGTTTCTTAAGCATATTCAGAACAATTTAGAAGCTAATTGTATGTTTAGATAACTAAATCGAATCTAGAAATGTATTACATCGCGAATCACGGTCAATGAACAATTTAAATTGCTTAATCTTTTATTTAAATTGAGACTTAGTCAACTAGAAAGACAAAGTTTTGATCAAAAGATGCATGACTATTGAAACAGCGGAACAAATTTAATACAAGTCGTAATATGTTAAAAGTCAAACAAATTGGACTCAAATCATACAAAACATAACAAAACAAATAATAGGTATTATTATCATGATTAATATTAAATTAAATTAATTATTATGGGTGCAGTTCAGAGGGGCAGGGGGCATGGAAGGAGAGACTAATTTGCAATTTTGATAAAGTTGTGGATCTGTCTAAAATTTTGCCAGAAAAAATAGTCAAAAATTGTCCAAAATTTTGTTCAATCATAAACTTTTTAAAATGAAAGATTTAGTCAGAAATTATAAAAAACGTAAAATGCAGTAATAAATATACATGATGCAGTAACAAAATATATAAATATACAATAATAAATATACATGATACAGTAAACAAAGTAAAACTAGTTTTTAAAATTCAAGAATAAAATCAAGATTTACAAAACACATCAAAATGCTAAAAATTACATAAGATGCAATAACAATATACAAAGATGCAGTAAATAAGTACAAGTAGTTTTTTTCAGATCTAAAAAGTACGATGTAGTATGAAAAATGTACGATACAGTTGAAAAATATACGATGCAGTCGGTTTTTTTTCAGATCTAAAAAGTAGATCTAGATCAAAAAAAGCAGATCTACTTTTTAGATCTAGATCTACGAGTTTTCAGATCTAGATCTATATAGTGGTGGTGGAGTGGCGGTGATGGCGGCAATTGGTGGTGACGGTGGATCGGCGGTTGTGGCGGTGGAGCGGCGGGAGAAGATGAAGAAACGACCAAAGTTGGTTATGTCCGGTGGAGGCCGGTTCACCAACGGTGATGGTTCGCATCTTAACTCTCTGCCACAAATTCGCCGTTGTTTTCTCCGCCTCTTTTCTCCGGTCACGACGATGGTGACGGTGGTGGTGGTAGTGGAGTGGCGGTGACAAATGTGGTGGACGGTGGTGGTGGTCTTGTGTTAGAGTGTGAGTGTTTGTGTGTTTTAGTGTGTGAAATTAGAGAGTTTGTGTGTGTTTTGTAAAGAAAGATAGGGAGAGGGAGTTAGAGAGTGTTTGTGTGTATTTTGTGAATAGAGAGAGAGTGTGAGCTGTCCAAATAGTGACCTAAATTTACCCCCTTCAATTATTTTACATAAGTTGCAAAATAGTCCCTCCGCTCAAATATATTTGCAAAACAAACTCCGTATGACATGACTTGATCTTGACCATTTATTATGAGAATGGATCGTCCGGATTTCCTTGCCCTCCTTGCCCTCCCTAACTCTTATTCTCCTCGGATCCATAATCAATTATTACTATACTAACGTATTTACAACTTTTTGTGTTCAAGTTTTTTTTTTGATATAACATCAATTCTTTTGATCATCATAACCGCTCCAAATACCGTTAATTAATCCATTAGTTATGAGAAAATTGTGATTTAATTTTGAACAAATAAAAACATACAATATACTCTATTTCCAAACGAGTTATTTTCACGTTTTCAATTTATATCGTAAGAGCACAAGAAGTAATTCGCTATTAAACTAGTGTTTAGTTTAATATTTAATTCAATTCAACTATTTGTTTCATTTTTAAAAGATATGATTTAGTATGAAAAATGAGCCACAATTTGATTTTTGGGTACTGAGAGTGAAAGGGAATAAATATAATAAACTAATAAGATTTATTTGAGCTTTTAAAACATCGTTGATAGCTCAACATTCTATTCGGAGAAAAATTTAGTTGTATAAAGTTATTCATTCATTAAACTTATTAGACCAGCTGCTAAATATTTGAAACTTCAATTTCTGAGCTTGAAATAGGCACATAAGATAATAACAATAACAATACTAATGATGAGAAATTGAAAAGTCAGTGACCAAAATATTTGTATGTGTTTTATTACAATGGCAAAAGGCCGATATATAGATATAGATGAATCGATGACCACCAAGGTTCCTAAATAAATACAATCAATTACCTAAATAAGAGATACACCAATTATAAAATAAATCATCTAAACATATAGGCATATACACAAAATCATATCTCACGTAATACCCTCCTCAAGTTGGAGCATGTGGATTGAGAATGTCCAACTTGCAAAGAAAGTAGTCAAATTGTTGCTTTCCAAGTGCTTTAGTAAATATATCTGCGAGTTGCTTCTTGGTGTGCACGTAAGACGTAGCAAGAGTGCCATTTAAGATTTCATCACGTATAAAATGACAATCGACTTCGATGTGTTTTGTACGTTCGTGAAAAACTCGATTATCCGCAATATGTAGCGCAGCTTCACTATCACAATGCAATTGAATAGTTCGTGTATGTGAAACTCCGAGCGTTAAAAGAAGCCCTTTCAACCATTTTAGCTCACAAGTAGTAGTGGCCATTGACCGATATTCAACCTCCGCGGAGGAACGAGAAACAGTATGTTGTTTCTTTGTCTTCCAAGATATTGGTGAGTTACCCAACAAAACAAGATAACCGGATAAAGAGCGACGGGTTCCTTTCAGATCACTATCACTACGAAGCAAAATCCCTTGTCCGGGATTTCCTTTTAGATAACGAACAACCCGTAAGGCAGCTTCCCAATGGTTCTCTTGTGGTTGTTGCATAAACTGAGATAAAATGTGAACGGAATAAGCTAGCTCAGGTTGCGTGATAGTCAAATAAATTAAACGGCCTACTAAACGCCGATAACACTCAGGATCTTTCATAATGTTACCTTCTACACGAGCTAACTGATGGTTTTGTTCCATTGGGATATTGCTAGGCTTGGCAGCAAGCAAACCTGCCTCAGTGACAATGTCGAGGACATACTTTCGTTGACAAAGAAAAATACCTTTAGAATTTTGGGCAACTTCAATACCCAAAAAATACTTTAAAACACCCAAGTCTTTCATGTGAAAGCATTGACCCAAGTATTGCTTGAAGGCACAAACTGATTCAGTGTCATTGCCAGCAATAATAAGATCATCAACATAGACTAACACATGCAGATCTATATTTCCACAACATAAGGTGAACAATGAGTAATCAGAGTAGGATTGGACAAAACCATAATGTTTCAAAGAAGCTGCTAGTTTTACAAACCAATTTCGAGGTGCTTGACGCAATCTATAAAGAGATTTGCGCAAACGACAAACTTTACCCGAGGTAGAAGAAAAACCTGGTGAAGGTCGCATGTATACTTATTCGTCTAAATCTCCATGCAAAAAAGCGTTATGAACGTCCATTTGATGTAATTCCCAATTTCTAGCAGCTGCAACCGCAAGAAAAGTACGTACAGTCACCATTTTTGCAACCGGTGCAAAAGTTTCATTATAGTCTATTCCTTCCACTTGATTGTTGCCAAGGATCACCAAACGAGCTTTGAAGCGTTCAATGGTCTTAAACTTGACTTTATAAACCCACTTTGATCCAATTGCCTTCTTCCCGGGTGGCATCGTTTCCATAGTCCAAGTATGATTTGCTTCAAGAGCCCGAATTTCACGTTTCATAGCATCTCGCCAACGTGCATCAGTTGATGCCTCCTTGTAAGTTCTTGGCTCTTTTGTTGTTGTAATGGCTGCTAAGAAACATCTATGTTGCGTAGAAAATTTATTACAATTGACATAATAGGAGATAGGATAAAGAGTACCTGAGGAAGTTGATTGGGTTGGTGAAGCTGTCGGGGGGCTTTTATATTGAACAATATGAGCAACGAAATCTTTCAAGCGAGTGGAAGGTTGTTTTTGCCGCTTTCCACGCCCAAGTTCTTCGGTGGTTCGCGGTGACTGGTCACTTTCACTTCCCCCCTTACTTCATGAAGATTAACCTGATCAGTTTCTATTCGAGGATCCCCTTCAATTTCAGGCTCACGGGTATGTTTAGGTAACTCGTTTCCTGATAGCGTATCACCGTTGGTTGGGCCAGGTTGGTGGTTTGATGGGTGTGTTTGATCTGATTCTAACGGGTCGATTTGGTCAGATGGACCTGATGGTTGATGAGGGTCTGGTACATTATTATCAATCTTGTCCGTATTATCATCACTATCATCTCGTAAATTAAAATCTTAGTTTTCTATGGTATTTTCACCATAAGCATTTTCAGTTGCAAATGGAAATTCGGTTTCAATGAACACAACATCTCTAGAAACAAAATATTCTTTGCTTTCAAGATCATACAACCTCCAACCCTTCTTCCCAAATGGATATCCTACAAAAATGCACCGTCTACTTCGACTAGCAAACTTGTCTTTATCACGAGATTGTTTATGAGCATAGCATAGACAACCAAATATACGAATATGCGAGTACAAAGGGGTTTTCCCATGCAAAATCTCATATGGTGTTTTTCCATCTAAAAGAGATGGAGGTGTTCTATTAATTAAGTAACAAGCACTTAAAACACACTCCCCCCAAAATTTAATTGGTAAGTTTGCTTGAAACCGTAGTGCCCTTGCCACATTAAGAATATGGCGATGTTTTCTTTCAACTATCCCATTTTGTTGTGGCGTTCCAACACAAGATGTTTGAAATAGTATTCCATGGTTTTCAAAATAATTTTTCAGACTCTTAAACTCGGTTCCGTTATCGCTTCTTACAATTTTTACATCCTTATTAAACTGTCTTTGAGTCATAGCAAAGAAATTTTTAAGAGCCTGGTTCACCTCATGTTTACCATTTAATAATTGAATCCATACGCAACGTGAAAAATCATCAACAATCGTTAAGAAAAATAAGTAGCACCACATGAAGCAGGAGTCCTATAAGGGCCCCAGAGATCACAATGAATTAACTCAAAAATATCAGTAGTTTTATTATTACTAGTAATAAACACTTCTCGAGTTTGCTTTGCTCTAAAACAAATCTCGCAACTTTTATTCTTTGAACTATTAGTACTAGACTTTACTTTAGAAAGCAGCTCTATTACCTTGCTAGAGGGGTGACCCATTCTTTGATGCCACAAATCAAACACGGATATTACACTTGCTTTGCATACTCGTTCAGGTACCACTCCTTTAAGATAGTAAAGCCCCCCGCGTTGCTCACCCGCACCAATCACCATCCTCGAAATTCGGTCCTGAAGAACACAAAATTTATTAGTGAATACCATAAAGTTGGTATCATCAAGCAACCGTGAAACCGAGATCAAATTGTAGTCTAAATGGGGTACAAATAAAACATTTATCAAAATTAATTTTCCACCCAAATAAACTTTTCCTTCTCTTACAGCGGAAGCAAAATCACCATTTGGTAATTTAACTGGACATTCTATGATATCATGCAAATCCTTTAAAATGTCTATATTTCCAGTCATATGATGGGATCACCATTTGGTAATTTAACTGGACATTCTATGATATCATGCAAATCCTTTAAAATGTCTATATTTCCAGTCATATGATGGGAAGCTCCTGTATCGATTATCCAAGTTAAATCACGATATTTCATTTTCTTACCATGAAGTTTTTCACCTGTACCAGATTTATGTTTATTTAATATATCAAGGAGGATTGACCATTGATCTCCATCCAGTGTTCCAAGACCCGTTTTGTCTGCATCATTCACTGCAAATGGCCCATGAGACCCGGTCGCTTTTGTAGCATTTGCCCTGGGCAATGCTCCACGTCCTTGACCAGACACATTCCCACGTCCTTGGCCAGATGAGGTTGTTCCTCGTCCCCTTCCAAATCCGCTTCCTACTGATTTTGATCGATCACCCCACCAGTCAGGGTACCCAACCACCTCGAAACAATTCTTTTCTTCATGTCCTTTACGACCACAGTTTGTACACTCACCACTTTTGTCACGCACATCATGCCCTCGTATCCTTGCATGAACTGCAAAGCTCATCAGTTCACGCTCGTTTTTAGCTTTCGTTACTGTCTTCAATCTCTCTTCTTGAATAGCCATAGCATAGACACGATTCAAGTTTGGTAAAGGTTCGGTGCTCAGAACATCTGATCTCATAGTCCCATAGGTTGAATCATCCAGCCCCATCAAAAATTGATGGACTCGTTCATCTTCTCGTTTCTTTTCGAGCTCAGTAGTAATATTACACTTACACCCAGAACATTGACAAATCGGTATCGGGTCATAGTTTATGAGTTTGTCCCATATCATCTTCAAACGACCATAATAAGCAACAATCGTTTGTCCTTTTTGCTTGCAGTCCGCAAGATCAGATCTCAGTTGTTGGACACGAGGTCTGTTTCCAATACCGCTGTTTTATATCTTCCCAAAGTTCTTCCACATTCTCCATATGTGTAATGGTAGAACGCAAGGTTGGCTCAATTGTATTGAACACCCATGCAACAAGCATGGAGTTAACTGTCCACCAATCTTCTAGATCAGTAGACCTATCACCTGGTTTCTTCATCGTTCCGTCTATGAAACCGAGTTTCTTCTTGGCCCGAAGCGCCGTTCTTATCGCCCTAGACCACTCTTCATAATTTTCTCCTTTCAATTGAACATGAGTAATTACATTCCCTGGATTATCGTTTGATGACAAGTAGTAGGGAGACGCTGCTTTTGATACAAGGCAATCACCATTCTTCTTGTTACTGGTTTCCTCTTTGTCACAGCCATCGTTACAAGAGGGAATTAGATATCGAATACGATCAAAGACTCACGGCTCTAATACCATGAAAAGTCAGTGACCAAAATATTTGTCTGTATTTTATTACAATGGCAAAAGGCCTATATATACATGTAGATGAATGGATGACCACCAAGGTTTTCTAAATAAATACAATCAATTACCTAAATAAGAGATACACCAATTATAAAATAAATCATCTAAACATATAGACATATACACAAAATCATATCTCACGTAATAGAAATCACAAGTACAACATTGTTTTTATGTATACACAAAAATTATACTCAGTAATATTGAAAAGTTGTAAGAGCATGTGCAATGACAAAGGGTTGCTCGGGGTTTAGAGTACGTATCAGCAAGGTCGGGGGAGGGTTGGGCTTGGGAAGCCACGACCAAATTTTTCTTTGCGACGTTGTTCTTTTTTTTCTCTTTCCTTTTTTCAGTTTTGCGCAGATATAGAAAAAAAAGTTCAATTGTGTTTTTCCCCCCACAAATGATTACAAAACTAAAAATACAACTTTTCACTTTTAACCCCTTAGTTTCACCTATAAATACAACCATTTACATATCAATTCAAACACACCAATTCGATACATTTCTTTCTCTTATTCTATACAATTCACACTTTATACACAAATCACACAACAATGTTGTAGGTTCCCTTGTCTTGGACCTAACCGGATCAACACAAACAATCGAGAGGCGGAATTCAAACGATTGTATAAAGTACGTAAAACACAAACGAATCAAACAGAAATCGAATGTATATTGATATGATCACTGATTAGCTTAGATACACTTGAATTGCTTTACAATATCTCTGAGAAACCCTGGATTCGTCAACCCCAACAATGAGGCCGAAATGCTCTATTTATAGAGAAACCGAAACTGACCTGCGACACAAGCTCTGTGTCGCACAGCCAGTTCATGCGACACAAGCCTTGTGTCGCATAAGCGACACAGGCTCTGTGTCGCCTAAAACAGAACTTGTAATATACTAATAATAGACAAAACGTCGTAATTACTTAACAAACTATTACAAGTTAAGACCAACTGACAGACATACAAATATGCACCAACAAACTCCCCCGTGTCTTCAGCTTGGTCTTCAAAAAATCTTCTAACAGCTCCAGTCTTCCGGGAAACGTCCACCCGCGTGGATTCCCTTTGACACACAAATATTAACTATCTTTTGAAACTTTAAAGCTTCAGCTCGATCTTCTATTGTGTATTCAATCTGCTTTTTGCTTAAAGCTTTTAGATCATTCTCAGACATATTGATCAAGCTAATCGGATCAAAAATTCGAATTGTCTTCTTAGATAATTCCCAATTCTCTTCTGGCTCTGAATCTGGAATAAAGACGATTTCAGCTTCACCAGTGATACTGTCGATATACCAATAACATAATCTACTCAGCACATTCAGTGGTAATATCTCCAGAGGGATCTTTTTCAAACAATTTGTCGGTGGATAAATCATCTTGACGACCGGCTGTCCTGTAACAGAGTCAAGCCTTTTCTTTGATTTTTGTCGTTTTCCCAAAATAGGCTTTATCATGTTATATCTCTTTGAGTATACTTCACGCCTGATAATTTTCTGAATGTAGTCGGCCTTTCCTTCTCTTCCCGGATTAATGAGCTCCAGTTGAGCTAATCTGTTTATTTCACATTTTTGGAGAGAACTCAACTTCTTAAATTTCGGGTGGAAGTATTGAATGCCATCTGATCTCTTTATCATAAAAACATTGTGATCACAATCAAACTTCCAACTTCTTATCAATCCCGTAAAATCACCTTTAACTTTGTAGAATTTACAGGTTGGTGGAGCTGCTGCCACGGCCCTTATCCAGTCTGGATGTCCCTAAACATTTTAGGAACAGACTGATTTGACTCATTGTTTGGCTCCTCATCACTCTCAGACTCTTCCCAGTCTTCAACAACAGGTGCATCATCATAGACTTCATTTTCACTCAGCACCTCTTCTTCAACTTCAACATCATCATCACCAAGATTCGAATCATACCTCGGATGTTCATCTTCATTTAATATGCTTTGCAAATATTCAAGATTGGCCTCCGAGTAATCAATATTAAGTGCAATTGGTTGACCAGGAATTGGTGCAGAATACGCAAAATAATCTAAACAGATATTTTCATACATAGCTTCATCATTTACATCATCTGTTTGTGTTCCGGCGGAAGTCCTTTCTTTTGTTTCTATGGCACGCAGGCCTGACTCCCCCGAAACAACTGCAAGGGCTTCTAATTCTAAAAGTCTACTTTCTAATTCCGGAACCCTAGCAGCTGAAGTCTCCAATTCAGAAATTCTTGCAGCTTGAACTTCAATAACAGCAGCTTGATCTGCCAACTGCTTGTTCATTCTGTCTAGAAGAGCCATGATATGATCCAACATTTGTGGTTGTGGCTGAGAAGTTGATATAGCAGTAGAACGAACCAAGTTATCTTGAGTTCGTGGACGAGGACGGGGCTCGAAGATATCATCATCAGAGTCCTGTACGTTCCGGGACCGTTTTCCCCGGTTAGGCGGCACATGCACCCGTCCTGCCCTGATTCGGCGAAGAACACGCTCGAATCGTAGAGAATTGTGGACTCGGAGGCGTTCAATGGTTTTCGGTGAAGGAACATCACCATCCGAATCCGTTGGGGTGTCATTGGGATCCCCGGATACAGTATCATTCGAGGCCGCATCAGCAGCAGTCTCGTCAACTGTTTGGAAATTATCAATATCCTGCAAAACACTATGTAATGTGTCATCTATATGTGTATACTCGGTTTGAACCGAGATATTTACAAAAACATCCTCATGTTGTGGAGGAGCAGCAGGAGTATCCAAAAAATTGTCGTCAGCTGGAGGGAGATATCCTGCATTTACAATGTGCCCAAAAAGTGGCACGTCCGCCGGTGTCGGGACTCCTTTCGCATATTGCCCGCAAATTGCAAAAATGCGGATGTTCATAGGAGTTTGGCGAAAACGGTGAGCTACATTCACTGGAAGCCCCGGAAGAAGATGGTTGATTAGTAGCTGGATGAAACGCGGGTATAAGTTCCATCGGTTGTCCCCTGCGTGGACATTATCCACCATAGCCCGAAAGATGTATCCAGAAAAATTAAAGGGCTTGTTGTAGACCAAAGAAAGCATAGCAGAGGCTGTTGAGCGGCTCATTCCGTCGAAGCCGGCCTTCCTGCTTGACAAGCACACAATTATTATGTGCATGAGATACCTCCAGACCCTTGTGAGATTGGCCTTTCGGTATTGATCACGGGGAATGCCCGGATATCCCATACGGTTCATGCCACCATTTATAAATAAGTTTGGGAAGAGAACGGGCATGTCTGGATGGTCATTGAATTGGAAGAAATCACGAATGAGCTGCTCCGAAATAATAATATCTTTGTCAGCAACCTTGGAAAGTAAACGCGTGTATGGCAAGTCTGAGTTTATGACTGCCGAACTCCAGAAGGAACCAACGAGGTCCTTATATATAGGAGTAGTGGTTGTGATGCCAGTAAAAATGCGGGAACGACGAAGAAACGCGATCATCTGCCTGAACGGCACAGCCGAATCCCGATCATCCTCTAGAAAAGCCACGATATTGTGCCTCGGCTCCCAATCATTCACATTGATATCTGCCATTGCTATTAACACCAAAGAAACATAGCTCGAATAGCGTTAGCATTAAAAAATTGAAAACGATTAATTTCACAAAATTTTTCTGATGCGACACAGAGGATTGTGTCGCAGAAGGTATGCGACATAAGCTTTTGTGTCGCTATGAAGGTAAGCGACACAAACAGAGGTGTCGCATAAATCAATTTCAAACACTGTGCGACACAAACACTTGTGTCGCTAAAGAATTAAGCGACATCAAGCGTTGTGTCGCATTTTGCAATAAATTGATTTATTTTAATTTAGGCGACAGAAGCCTTGTGTCGCACATCATGTGTCGCAAACAAAATTAGTGTCGCATAGACGAACTGACTTTAATCAAGTGCGACACAAGCGCTTGTGTCGCAGCTTGTGTCGCATTGACGAACAGGTGCCCAACCCAGAAAAATCCAATGACCAAATTTGGGGGTTTTCGAAATTGAGCACACCAAATGATGCGACTATGTATGTAGAGCAAGAAATCATGTGTTTTAACCCATAACATAACCAAACACCTCGTTAATTTGCACCATAAACAAAACCCTAAAAACCGTATGTTTCATACAACGATTAAACCAAAATTAGACGGTGAAAGAGAGTAAAAATGGTACCTATAAGTCGAGTAAATTGAGATGAACACAAAACACGGAATGAATTGCGAAGAAAAACAGCCGAATGTTGAAAATCGAATCAAAATAACGTCGCAGTGGTTGTGTCGCGGGACTTGTCTTGTGTCGCTCTTTGTGTCGCAAAATCGTGTAGCGACTGAGAGGTAGGGTCCGGCTTTTATACCTCAACCCTGAATAGCGACACAAGATGCGACATGGCGTGCGACACAAGGGATGTGTCGCATTGCGACACAAAGGTTGTGTCGCACCAGAGACAGTTTTTGTAGATTGATTTTATTTTAAAGTTTACAAACGAGAGTCAATTTGATATTATCTCAGAGACTTGGATAAACTAAAGGTAAAACAATAGACTAAAATTATACAGAAATAAAATAGAACTGTTGATTCAATTTTGTAATCAACGTAAACAGAACGTAAAATCTTTTTGTTGACGAAATGGTTTAGGTCTGCTTTAGGAATCATATCAGGATAACATGCAATTATTAGGAATAGTAAGTGTTATTTCGATTATCAGTATGTTTGTCCACTTTAAATTTGCTTAGCATATTTAAATCACCTGTTATAAAGATTAGTTCAGGACGATTATTGATATTTTATCCATCTAAACATTTGAACTTAAGTATAGATGATTTCAACTCATAATGAGATGAACCACTTGTGTTATTATTAGCATGCATATTATATTATATAACTCACATTAAAATATACATTTGAAATCAAAACATGTTAGTAGTTTCTTTATAGAAGGTGAGGGTATGAACGTATCTTTAGAACTAAGATAGCGGTGACAGGTCTGTACCTTCGTACAACAGAGTCACATAAGCAATAGTTCGGCTTGAACAAACACCATTCTGAACAATTTAAACTAGAGGGTACATATCTGTACTTTCGTACAACAGAGTACCATAGTTTAACACAAACCGGTACTAGGCAATCTTTTTATAATTTTTGTTGTACATTTGTACATTATATTTTAGAATTTAGATATGCCACGGGTACGCAATAATTGTCTATAACTTAACATAGACTACGTACCTAAGTTCTTTTCAAGAATATATTAGATGAAACCAGGTCGGTATTTTCATACAACAGAGGAGAGAACTAATATATTCCCCCAGATAACACCATACAAAGACTCTATATTTTAGATCATAACATGTTTATTATCCAAATATTAAGACGAAGCGTTAAAATATTTTGGACATTTTTGCCCTTATTTTAACTTAATGTCATACATATTAATATGTCTTTATATAAAATAATATGCATTTTTGAAAGTTAGGCTTCTTAGTAACTTTAGAACAAATGCCTACCAATACATCATTTGATGAAGCTAATATTTATAAAAGGTATTTCAAGTATGCTAGATAAATCTACTGACACATCAAACATAAATCTTAACATTCCATTTTATGCATGTTTCCTGATGTACTATCATTTCCCCAATTGTTTACAGACACAATTCAACGTCTATTTTAACAATGTTGCAACTATTGCATTTCTTTAATACTAACAAGTAAAAAGAGTGACAGTTGCGTTTTTTTTTTTTAAAATGACCAAGTCTAAGTATAATTCTGACAAGAAATGGAGAGTTAAGCGTTGCCCTGACTCACCGTTCCAATCATAGAGACTAGCTCATCAAATCGACTACGAGAGAAAGCTTTTGTGAAAAGATCTGCGTTTTGCTTAAGTGTAGGGATTTGGACAAGGTCAATTAGGTGCTTCTCATAGCAATCCCGTATAAAATGATAACGAATTTCAATATGCTTTGTTTTTGAATGCTGTACGGGATTGCGTATGATGGATATATCAGCTGAATTATCAATATGAATAGGAGTAAGAGTTAGAAGTAACCCATAGTCACACATTTGATGTTGAATCCAGAGAACCTGGGAATAGCAACTGGCAGCAGCAATGTATTCTGCTTCAGCAGTTGAAGTAGAGACAGTTGTCTGCTTCTTGCACTGCCACGAGACTAATCGGCTTCCTAGAAACTGACATCCTCCAGTTGTTGACTTCGCGTCCACTGAGCAGCCACCATAATCCGAATCTGAAAAAGCAGTTAGAGCAAAATCGTTTTCGTTAGAGTACCAGAGACCCAAGGAGGGTCTCCAATTAAGGTAATCTAATATGCGTCTGACAGCCTTTTCATGAGAAGCTTTGGGCTTTGCTTGATATCTAGAACAGATAGACACGGCGAATAATATGTCCGGCCTAGATGCTGTGAGGTACATAAGCGATCCTATCATTGAACGATAGTCACGCTGATTAACATCGTCTTCATCATCAGCAGGTCCAAGTTTGTGACTGATGTCAATAGGAGTTCCATAGTGTCTAGCATCGAGCATCTGATATTTTGTCAAGATGTCCTTGACATATTTTGTCTGATGAATATAAATTCCCTTATCAGACTGCTCGACTTGAACACCAAGGAAGAATTTGAGTTCTCCCATTGCACTCATCTCAAACTTAGACTTCATGACTTTTTCGAAATCTCTGCACAGCACCTCATTGGTCGATCCAAAAATAATATCATCCACGTATACCTGCACAAGCAACAAATCGTTTCCTGTCTTTTTGATAAAAAGAGTTGAATCAATATGCCCACGAGTGTAACCATTGGTGAGCAGGTGTTGAGACAACGTTTCATACCAAGCCCTTGGAGCTTGATGAAGACCATACAATGCTTTATCTAGTTTGTAGACGTAATCAGGATGCACTGAGTCTTCGAAACCAGGAGGCTGTTTCACATAAACCTCTTCGTTGACCTTTCCATATAAGAACGCACTCTTTAGATCCAGTTGATAAACACGAAATTTCTTGAATGAAGCATAAGCAAGAAATATCCGTATTGACTCTAAACGCGCAACTGAAGCAAAAACCTCGTCATAATCCAATCCTTCGATCTGTGTAAAACCTTGAACCACCAGACGAGCTTTATTCTTCACAACTACGCCACAATCATCTTTCTTGACTCGATAAACCCAGCGAGTACCAATCGGATAGAATCCCTGAGGTAGTTTAACCAGCTCCCAAACTTCTAACTTTTTGAACTGGTGGAGCTCCTCTTGCATGGCTTCTACCCAGTGAGAGTCAGTCAATGCTTCCTTAATGTTTTTCGGTTCAATTTGAGAAAGAAAGCATGACTCCATTTGAGCTAACTGACACTCTGTTTGCCCTCTGGTTCTAACTCCATCGTGTAAATCACCAATAATATTATTGACCGGGTGATTCACATTTACACGGCTACTTGGAATCTCTTCAGGTTCAATGACAGTTTCCAAATTTGTATCGTCTCCCCCAGAGACTAAAGTCTCTTCAAGTACCTCGGTGACAGGTTCTACTTCACCATCTGATAAAGCTGGCATATCTGGATCTGTATCAGGATCTTGAACTGGTTCAGTAGTTTGAGGAGGAGGTGGTGGTGTTTTTGTAGGAGACTTGGATACATCAGAATATATATCAAGTCCATGAAGCATTGTCACCACCTGTTCAACTTCATCTTCAGCAGGAAGTTTGAAAGAGTCGAACATACTGTCATAGTCGAACAAAAATTCGGGCCCTGAACCTTGTGAAGGTTGAGTATAACGAAGACATGTTACCTCAAAATGTTCCTCCACTCTCTTTGTGACTTTGTTATACACACGTTTATTAGGTGAATTATTTGAAAAACCCAAGAAATAGCCTTCACTCGATTTGCTACCGAATTTAGCCACTCGTTCTTTTGTGTGCATAATCATACAAGGACACCCGAACGGCTCAAGAAACTGTAAATTTGGTTTACGGTTGTTGAAGAGCTCATAACAGGTCTTATTACGTTTCTTAACCATAGACACTTGATTTAGTATGTAGCATGCTGTGTTGACCGCTTCTGCCCAGAACGTGATAGGCAGTTTTGAATCAGCTAACATAGTCCGAGCAGCTTCAATGAGCGTCCTGTTTTTATGTTCAGCAACTCCATTTTGTTGAGGAGTTCTAGCAGCACTGAATTGATGATCAATGCCTTTCTTTAAAGAGAACAGACCTAGTGTAGAGTTCTTAAATTCCGTACCGTTATCACTTCTCAGTTTCTTGATCTTTAGATTGCACAAATTTTCCAGCTTGTCGAACAAGTAGATAAGGATTTCAGCAGTCTCATCCTTGGTGGCCAAAAAATAAACCCAAGAGAACCTCGAGTAATCATCAGTGACCACCAAACAGTACCATGCTCCACCTATACTTTTCTTGCTCACTGGTCCAAATAAGTCCATGTGCAGTAATTCCAATGGCTTTTCAACAGAGTTGACCAGTTTTGACTTATGGGTCTTCTTGTGTTGTTTCCCTTTTTGGCAGGGAACACAATGGTCATTAAGCCCGAATGATTGTTTCGGTACACCACGCACAAGATCATTTTTAACCAGATAATTCATCTTACGAAAGTGCAGATGACCCATTCGTCTGTGCCACAACAAGGATTCTTTTTCATTAGCCTTAGACAGAAAACACGTTTGCTGCTTTGTTTCAACAGTACGCATATCCAGAATGTACGTGTCTCTGTCTCGAGGTGCCCTCAGTAGCACCCACTCCTCGGGAATAACAAACCCCGGCTTCAGAATGCAACACTCACTTTTCGTGAAAACAGTAGTGTATGATTTATCACAAACTTGCGATACACTAAGAAGGTTGTGTTGCAGCTGTTCTACAAAATTAACTTTTTCAAAGCTCACTCTGCCGTTTGAGAGTGTGCCTTGGCCAGAAATTACACCTCCTTTGTCACCAGCAAAAGCAACATATCCCCCATTATACGCATGAACATCGGAAAGCAGGGATATATTGCCGGTCATGTGCCGCGAGCAACCACTATCGATATACCATTTGCTATTTAGGACGGCTTCAGGTTGCTGCAACACCAAAAACAAGGAAGTTAATTAGTAACGGAGACCCAAGCCTTTACAGACTTGGGCACTCCAGACGCATCATCCACAATGATCACATCAGTCAAAATTTTATTTTTAAACATATCAGAATTATTGATTGATGTGACACTGTTGGATGTAGAATCATTTGATGATTCTTTCACTTTCCAAACCTTTTTAGATTTGGAAGGTTGCTTGTCAACAACATTGAGCTTAGTAATTGATGATTTGATTGGCTCAACCTTGCTGAAATTCTTAGCGGGTGAGGGAGAACGTGAACCTTTAACTGAAGAATTTTTAATTTTAGAACTTTTAGGTGCACCTTTCCCAGACCGCTTTTTAGCAAGCAACGGACAATCATTTATTAAATGACCTTGTTTCTTGCAGTAGAAACAAGATCTTTTCTCAACAGGTTGTTGAAATTTTGGAACAAACCTATGAGGATGGTTGAAAGAAGTATCAAGGGCACATGCACACTTATGTGAGCATGTTGAATTTGACACTTGTTTAGAGAAAACAGTGGATTTAGAAGAAGTTTGATGTTTTTTAATATTTTCTTTGATTTTCAAAATCTTCTTTTCAGGCTCACCCTTAGCTTTGCCTTTTCCACTTAAAGCCATGACTGAAGATTCATTAGTTATAATTACATTGTTTGGCTTTACGTTTTTCTTTTCAACCTTTGAGTACTCCTCTTTGGTTATATCCTCAATTTTAACAATCTCCTTTAAAATAACAGGAGAATCACTCGAAGCCTTGTTTACAACAGACTCACAAACATCAGAAGGCTTAACTGACTCAGCCTTGACACAAACAGTAACTGATTCAACAGATTTAACCTCTTGAGCCCTAACAATCTCAGGCTCACTAGGTTTTGCCTTAACAGGTTCAGGCTCACTAGTGCTGGGTTGATCGTCAGTTACTTTAACTTTTTCAGCCTGAATTTTCACAGGCTTACTTATTTTGACAGGAGCAAATTTCACAGGATTTATTGCCGTCTTTGAAAAATTAGGCATAAATTCAGTGATGTCATCCTTAACAGGCATGGGAAAATAATTTTTAGGAGGCGGAACTTGATGAAAGCCAAGTCCAGCCTTGCTTTTCGTATCACTTCTTTGTGCCTGAAGGATCTCATCAAAGAGTAGAGAGGAAGTTGAAAAGTTAGATAATTTTCTGTTCAACTCAAGAACTTCAGCATGAGAATCAGCAAGTTGTTTCTTTACGAAGGAAAGCATATTAACATAACTTCCTATTTCATCTTGCTGTTCAAAAATTTTGGCTTTCAGCTCTTTCTTTTCTTCAAAAATAGCTTTTAGCTTTTTATCACAAACCTTATCATTATCTTTTAACATATTATTTGAAGCAGTTAATTGTTCTATGTTAGCGATAAGACGTTCATTTTCCTCTCTTAACCTGTTCACTTGTCCTGTCAAATGAATGCATGAAATACAAGACAAAGGTTCATTATCAACCTCATGAATGTTGGCCATGAAAGCTTTGTTCTGTTGGTCATCATCAGCTTGTTCTGACCAGTCAAACGCTTCATCTGACAACATTAAGGCAGCCGATACCATTGCCTTTTCTTCAGCTTTAGCCTTCTCTGTAGGGTTGTTCTGAGAAGGCCTTATGAAACCAGAGGAGGGCTATCGTGTTTCACATTCATGAGCAAAGTGTCCATAGTTGTGACACTTATAGCACTTAACCTTGCTCTTGTTGAATCCCAGACCCTTATCATTCGGGTCCTCCAGCGATCTCTTTCATGTTTTCTTAAAATAGGTCTTGGCTCTACGAGTAAGCATAGCCAAGTTCCACCTTAAGTCCATTCGTTCCAGTTCGTCATCATCTATTTGACGAAAATCTTCCTCTGTCAAGTCCATGGAACCAGCTTTCTTGCAGAGAAAGTCATCATAGGCGGATAGCAATGCCGAAAAAAGTGCAGCATGATCTTGTGTAGTTGCAGGAATAGGCCCTTGATGACTTGGTGGTTGAAAGTAAGAACCACCAGAAGAAGCACTTGGTTGATGACTTGAAGAGCCACCAGTTCCACCAGCCAAGAATGCTGAGCCAGATGTTCCGGTTGATGAAACATCCACTCCGCAGATCTTAGGATTTTGGACATTTGCAGTAGCTTTTGTTTCCTTCCTTTGCATGTCCAAAAGATCAGCTTCTAGCTGACCAATAAGATCATCAAGAGACATATTCAAAATATCTGGATCCTTTTCCATCATTAAAACTCTTGTATCCCATTTATCAGGTAGAGATTCAAAAAGTTTTTTATTTATTTCGGTTTTGTCCAGAGTTATTCCCCCTTCTATTAACTCACTAACCAACTGTGAGTATCTATGAAACAAGTCAGAAAGAGACTCGTTTGGAAGAATATCGAATACGTCATACTGCTTCTTGACTAAACGCAACTTATTCTGTTTATATTGTTCACTACCGCCACATCTTTTCTCGAATGCCTTCCATAAATCATACGCAATTTCCAGATGTCGAAATTGCTTGAGGATTGACGGTGGTAATGCCATGGTAATTGTAGAATGAGCCTTTTTATCATTTTCAAAGGCTTTGCGTTCCTCAGGAGTCATTGATTTAATTGGTTTTAATGGTGCAGAACCAGTATACACTCCCGGACTGACAGGACGTTCGTATCTTTCAGTCAAAGCAACCCACATCTCGGGATCATTAAAAGAAACAAACGCTTCAAAGCGTTGACGCCAGTAGGTGTAATCCATCCCTACAGTATACATAGGTGGTTTATTCGTACTTCCAACTTCAGAGTTTTGCTTGAGTAAATCTCCAACACGTTGTAATGAAGAAGATGCCATTTTATAACCTGCAAAACAAACACACAAAGAACAAACAAAATTGTTATGCGACACAAGGGTTGTGTCGCTAAGTCAACTGGCGACACAAAGGATGTGTCGCAAAGAGATTAGTAACAGTTAAACAGGCGACACAAGGTTTGTGTCGCAAACTTTTATGTCGCAATATTAACTTGTGTCGCAGACTTTGTGTCGCAACTTTCAAACTTGTGTCGCTATCTGGTGTCGCTTAAAACCTACACGCGACAGAAGATTGTGTTGCAGAAACCCTAAAAGCGACAGAGGTTTTGTGTCGCAGAAACCCTAAATGCGACAGAGGCTGTGTCGCTGCTTGTGTCGCAATGTCGAGAAGAGCTGCGGCAGAAAACCCTAAAATTCGCAAACTTCCGTAACCCTAACGAAAAACCACGAACAATGGACGAAGGTAATCACCAAAAACTTCCAGAAAGTTTAGAATATTGATCCTTAACCCGAAATGCAAAGAATTAATTCCAAAAACTAGTCGATGTTAATCGAAAACACGTACTAACACGATCCGATAACACCAAATCCGTAGATTATGGCTCTGATACCACTTGTAGGTTCCCTTGTCTTGGACCTAACCGGATCAACACAAACAATCGAGAGGCGGAATTCAAACGATTGTATAAAGTACGTAAAACACAAACGAATCAAACACAAATCGAATGTATATTGATATGATCACTGATTAGCTTAGATACACTTGAATTGCTTTACAATATCTCTGAGAAACCCTGGATTCGTCAACCCCAACAATGAGGCCGAAATGCTCTATTTATAGAGAAACCGAAACTGACCTGCGACACAAGCTCTGTGTCGCACAGCCAGTTCATGCGACACAAGCCTTGTGTCGCATAAGCGACACAGGCTCTGTGTCGCCTAAAACAGAACTTGTAATATACTAATAATAGACAAAACGTCGTAATTACTTAACAAACTATTACAAGCTAAGACCAACTGACAGACATACAAATATGCACCAACAAATGTCTTCCTCAAACTCATTAAGTTCTTCATGCTCGTCCAATATATACGAGCTAATGAATTTAGCGGCTAACAAAGCCATTGAATTACTTGAAAAAGATTCGAGCGAATATGAAAATCACGTTGGGAGACAACCAACTAAAAAAAGGTATATCGAAAGACCACGACAGTAGAACAACTCATGAACGACTACTTTATCAATGGTCCGGCATGCTACTTTCCACATAAGCGAAGCAAGTTTTCACCAAAGCAAGAAACTACGTGATAAAAGACATTCACCATAATCTTCTTTCGGATCTTGGTGAATATATTTCACGAAAATACTTACCTTCTATAGATTAAATAATTGTACTTTTTTAATTTGTTTGAATTTTAATGTTCGTATTTTTTCTTAATGTCATGTAATATTTAATCCTAATGAAAATTATTTTTCATTAGTTTTTTAATTCGTTGTGCTAAGAAAAAAAAATTAAAAAGTTAAAATAGAAAGGGGTTAAAAAGGTGTTCCATTTAGATGAAAATGAGGTTGAAATGAAAAAATTAGTAGAAAATTGATGTAACATTGATGTGTCAAGTGGGGTCGAGTGAGGGTGAGTTTTGTATTGATGATACTCTAAGATGTGTTTTAGACTTTCAATAGTGTGTTTTTTTTTCTTCTTTATCACCACTAGGGGTGTACATAAATATTTCGGAGTCGTCAGAACAGATAAACTAAACTGGAACCGGACCAGAATTGAACCAACTCAAAGCGCAACGGTTTGGTTCTTGATTCTATCTTTTAGCCTTAATGTTTCGCGGTCCGGTTTGAACCGGTTAAAACGGTTCGAACCAGTTCTATAGGAAAAGAGAAATATATACTTGATATGCATATCTTTTAATATTGATAGAAATAGAAATTGAGTTATATTATAAAATTTATTAAATTTGTAATATTAACTATAAGTATATACATTTCTTTAGGTTTTAAATTTTATACTCAATACACCCAAAAATTCAACTTACAGTTTCTTTCTCTCCGTCGTCCACACACAAGTAACAATTTGTTACTTTTGCACACTTCCCCGATCATGATTTCTGATAAATTGTTAAGGCTTGATCCTTTAATAATTCTTTTTGGGAACTTGATCTACGATATTCTTTCGTGTTCTACATACATACATGTTTTGTTTGAAAAAAGTTTAGATGCATCCATCTTATGTTTGAATTGCAGTAACGTTTTAGTTTCTGATTATTAGATGATTTTAAGTTTAGTTACGATTTCTTAAGTTTTATATTTAATTTGATAATTACATATTTTTACAAATCTTCTTCATTAATAACATATATACACTTATATTATTTAGTTCACGATTTTGATCGAAAATCGCAAGAAGCAAACCGGTATCAAACCGGAGCAGAACCGAATTACATAATGCGGTTCATGGTTTTTTGATTTTTCATTTAGTGGTTTGCGGTCCGGTTCGATTCTGGTCCGGTTCAGTGCGGTTTTGAACTACGTACACCCCTAATTACCACCCACAACAAATAATTTTCTAATTAATTTAATTAACATTTTAATTGTTTAAATCCATCCCGTAAAGAATGTATTTAGAGAAAAGGAAAAATATTCACTCCGTCTCAAAATAAGTATCTACAATCAGTTTTTACAGAGTTTAAGAAAATTATATTGTATGGTAATGAAGATGACACGTTTACCCTTACTTTTTGCGTAGACTCTCAGAAATTAGTTTTGTAAAAAAGTATATTGAGGGTTAAATGGTAAAGTTAATATGTTATTTTTAAAAATGGACATTTATTTTGAAACAAATTAAAATGAAAACGTGCACACTTATTTTGAACGCATCAAGTAATCACGTACGGTGTGATTACTTAGGTTGTGTTTAATTACAACTGAATGGAATTTGTTTGCAGGGGCAGTACCACAGTGGGGGCAATGTGGGCCGCAGCCCCCTGAGACATTTTAAGAGCTGTGATTTTTTTCGAGGATGGTCTAATAATCTGTGTTTCGCCCCCATAGCTGAATAAGTAAAACCAGTTACAAAGTCTAACATAACTTCTTTACTAGCCTAGTGGTCGAATAGCAGTATCGCTTTTGGCCTCTTACTAAAGAGTATCAAGAATAAAGCTTTGGCCAGTGGTTGGAAGCATTGCATGCACTCACGTGTATTGCATGAGAGTCTTTTACTTAGTCATTATGCACGTTTATTTTATTAAAGTTGAGTCAGTCTAGTATGACCTAGTTTTATGGTATTTCCTTTAGACTAGGCTTTTCAGTTATGTTTGTTTATCGTGTTCTGTAAGCTCTATATATAGAGCATTGCTTTATTCGAATAATATCACAGAAAATTGAGTGAATCTTGTTTTGATATCTACCATTATTTTTTCAGGTGGTATCAGAGCAATCTGGGAGATTATCAAGTGAGTGCAATGGTTGCCGAGAATGGTAATTTACAGGTACCAAGTGTTCCTAAGTTTGATGGTGATTACGATCATTGGAGCTTACTCATGAAGACACTGTTTAGATCGAAAGAGTATTGGGTTGTTATTGAGCCTGGATATGCTGAACCACGAGAAGGAGAAACACTGACAGCGGCACAACAAACCACTTTAGATACGATGCGACTCAAGGACTTGAAAGCTCAAAACTACTTATTTCAGTCCATTGATAAGCAAATTCTAAAGACCATTACTCACAAGGAAACGACTAAACAGATTTGGGACGCTATGAAGAACAAGTACCAAGGTAATGCTAGGGTGAAGAAGGCACAATTGCAACGCTTAAGAAGGAATTTTGAAACGTTGGAGATGAAAGAAGATGAAGGAATCACAGAATACTTTGGACGAGTGATGACCACAACAAATGAGATGAGGAATTTCGGGGAAGAAATGACCGATGTACAAGTTGTGGAGAAAATTCTGCGATCATTGACAGAGAAGTTTAATTATGTTGTATGCTCCGTCGAGGAATCTAAAGATACTGATGAGATATCAGTAGACGAGTTGCAAAGTTCTTTACTAGTTCATGAACAGAAGTTTGCTAAACGTAGCAATGATGATCAGGTTCTACGGGTTGAATCAGAATCATCAGGAGGATCAGGAAGTAGAGGTAGAGGACGAGGTAGAGGTCAATCATTCAGAGGACGTGGACGCGGACGTGGTAGAACAAGATCAGACTTCGATAAGTCCAATATCGAATGTTTCAAGTGTCATAATCTAGGACACTTTGCGTATGAATGTACCAACAATGAAAAACCAGTAAACTATGCAGAATTTGATGAAGGTGAGGATCTTTTGCTAATGACTCATGCAACTTTAAAGAAGGAGCCAAGAAAGGGAATCTGGTTTCTTGATTCCGGATGTTCAAACCACATGAGTGGAAATCGTAACTGGTTTATAAGCTTGGATGAAAGCTTGAGGCATACGGTCAAGTTGAGAAATGACATTCGCTTGCACGTAATGGGAATTGGTGACATCAGGTTTGAAGTTCAAGATGTATCTCAGATTGTTAGCAGTTTGTATTATGTTCCTGAGCTTACATCCAATCTTCTAAGTATTGGTCAATTGCAAGAAAAGGACCTAGCTGTGGTGATAAAAAAAGGGGTGTGCAAAGTATATCATCCACAGAGAGGTTTGATTACATGCTCAAAGATGACAAAGAATCGGATGTTTTTGGTAAATGCATCAATGAAACCAATGGAAGAAAGGTGTTTGAAAACAGTTGATGAAGGGAATGATCATATTTGGCACAGGAGACTTGGACACGTAAATCACAAATCTTTGAGAACCATGCAATTCAATCAAATGGTTAAAGGATTACCAACTATTGCAGAACCCACCAAAGTATGTGAAGTATGTAATATTGGAAAACAGTTACGTGAAAGCATTCCAAAGAAAAGCAACTGGAGGGCAACTTGCAAGCTTGAACTCATTCACACTGACTTGTGTGGACCCATAGAACCAGAATCTTCAAGTGGAAAGAGGTATGTAATGGTTTTAATTGATGATTTTTCCAGAAAAGGGTGGGTATATTTTTTGGAAAAGAAAAGTGAAAGTTTTGAAGTTTTTAAAAGGTTTAAGGCAAAGGTTGAGAATGAAACTGGGTTAAAAATAAAAGCACTAAGAAGTGACCGGGGAGGAGAGTTTACTTCTATTGAGTTCAATGATTTTTGTGAGAGTGCGGGTATTAAAAGGCAGTTGACAACTGCCTACACCCCTCAACAGAATGGGGTGGCCGAAAGACGAAATAAGACTTTGATGAATATGGTCAGGTGTCTCCTTATTGAGAAAAATATGCCCAAGTATTTCTGGAGTGAAGCAACACAGTGGGCTTGTCATATTCTAAACAGGTGTGCAACTACATCACTTGTAAACAAAGTTCCAGAAGAAGTTTAGACAGGACACAAGCCAAATGTAAGTTATTTTAAAAAATTTGGATGTGTTGGTTTCGTGCATATACCATCTCAGCTAAGAACAAAGTTGGAAGATAGGAGTCATAAATGTGTATTTTTGGGCATTAGTGCTGAGTCAAAAGCATACAGAAAGTATGATCCGGTGCAAGAGAAAATCATAATTAGTAAGGATGTGGTGTTTTCTGAAAATGAAAGTTGGGAGTGGAGTAAAAAGGAACTTGGAAAGAATACTTTATTTATTGCAGATAAAGATGTGGTAGAATCACCAAACATTGAAGTGTCACAATCAGATGGGACAACTCATGTTATGGAGCCCAATAATAGTCCTATTATGCCTATGTCACAAACGACAAACTCATCAAATATTGAAGATATGAACAATACTAGTGGGACTACAAGTGGGACCACTCTAGTAAATGGAAATCTCAATGCACATGCAAGGTCACAAGAAGCAACAAAAGGTACATAAAAAAGAAATAAAGTACCACCAAATTGGATGAGAGATTATGAAAGTGGTGAAGGAATCTCAGAAGATGACGAAGTAAACCTTGCCTTGTTTGGCTCGTTTGATGACCCCACGAGTTTTGAAGAAGTAGTAGTAGAAGAGAAATGGATGGAAGCAATGAAGAGGGAAATGGAGTCAATCGAAAAGAACTCCACTTGGGAACTAGTAGATAAGCCAGAAGGTGTCAAACCAATTGGAGTAAAGTGGATCTTTTTAAAACAAAATTAAATGAAAAAGGGGAAGTGGATAAGTATAAAGCAAGGCTTGTTGTGAAGGGCTATTCACAAAGAAAGGGAGTAGATTACTATGAAGTCTATGCGCCTGTTGCTTGCTCGGATACGGTAAGAAGTTTGGTTGCTACAGCTGCACAGAAAGGATGGAGTATATAGCAATTAGACGTAAAGTGTGCGTTCTTAAACGGTGAGCTTGAAGAAACAGTTTACGTTTGTCAACCTCAGGGTTTCATTAAAGAAGGAGAAGAGTCCAAAGTGTGTAGATTGAAGAAGGCACTCTATGGGTTGAAACAAGCACCTAGAGCTTGGTTCAACCGAATTGAGGCGTATTTTATCAAGGAAGGGTTTGCAAGAAGTGAGTATGACTTTACACTTTTCATAAAGAACACAGAAGGAGGAATGGTGATAGTGAGCTTATATGTGGATGATTTAATTTATACTGGGAACAATAAAGAAATGTGTGAAGACTTTAAGAAATCAATGATGGAAGAGTTTGAAATGACAGATTTGGGCATGATGAAGTATTTTCTGGGTGTAGAGGTGAATCAAGGAGAAAATGGAATTAGTATGTGTCAAAAGAAGTATGCTAAAGAGGTATTAATTCGTTTTCAAATGTGGGAGTGTAATAGGGTCAAGAATCATATTGTACCAGGAACAAATGTGACTAGAGCAGGAAGTGGAGGCAAAGTAGACAACACTAAATTCAAAAGTTTGGTTGGAAGTCTCATGTATTTAACAGTTACAAGGCCTGATCTTATGTATGCTGTGTGTTTTGTCTCGAGGTTCATGTCTGACCTTAAAGAAGATCATGTTGCACTAGCCAAAAGAATACTGAGGTATGTTAAGAGCACGTTGAATTTTCGGTTATTTTATGAACGAAATGCCACATCAAAGTTGCAGGTGTACACTGATAGCGATTATGCACGAGATGTAGAAGACAGGAAATGCACCTCTGGGTATGTTTACATCAAGAGCAATGCAGCTATTTGTTGGAGTTCACGTAAACAAGAGATTGTTACTTTATCCTCAACCGAGGCAGAATACGTAGCAGCAACAGCATGTGCATGTCACTGTATGTGGCTAATGGGTTTGTTAAAGGAGATGAATCAAGAGGAATTGGGTCCAGTGGAAATCAAGTGTGATAATAGCTCAACCATCAAACTGTCAAAGAACCCCGTGTTACACAGGAGAACTAAGCACATAGATGTGCGTTTTCACTATCTAAGGAACTTGGTTAATGAGGGGAAGATTCAGTTGGTATATTGTCCCACAACAGATCAAGTAGCAGATGTCATGACAAAACCAGTAAAGTTGGAGGTGTTCGAGAAGATGAGAAGAAAGCTTGGAGTTTGAAAGTTGGAAGAGTAAACTGAACAGCTTACCAGATGTTCAGTTTAGGGGAAGATATGAAGAGTATCAAGAATAAAGCTTTGGCCAGTGGTTGGAAGCATTGCATGCACTCACGTGTATTGCATGAGAGTCTTTTACTTAGTCATTATGCACGTTTATTTTATTAAAGTTGAGTCAGTCTAGTATGACCTAGTTTTATGGTATTTTCTTTAGACTAGGCTTTTCAGTTATGTTTGTTTATCGTGTTCTGTAAGCTCTATATATAGAGCATTGCTTTATTCGAATAATATTACAGAAAATTGAGTGAATCTTGTTTTGATATCTACCATTATTTTTTCACTTAGAGAGGTCAAGAGTTCGATTTTTGCAAATGACACTTATTTAGTTTTCTTCAATTTTTACCTTATGTTCCCTTCATTTGTTGTTCTTTTTTCTCAGTTATTTCTTTTCATGCTCTATTGCATTCTTCTCTTAATACTTAGTACTTAATTAATACTTAATGTAATCATATCCTTCTGTTCAGATAAACACAATTATTGTTAACTATATACTTCGATTACATTTTTCTTTTATCAATCTATTTATATCAATAATCTATAATCTATAACTATAATATAACTATAACGAAGTAATATTAAGATATGTTAAACATATAATAATTTTAATTAGAAACAGTAAAAACTTTAGAAAGAATTGCTAAATGTATAAATATATGCCAATTAGTTTTCATGTATATAAGAATACGAATTCAAATTTGGAATTTCCATATGAAAATAAATGTTGAACCAATCCTAAAAAAAATTATGGTACCGCCCCTGTTTGTTTGTGACCTCCGACTGAAGTTACTTGCTGAACGAGAAAATATAGTTGCCGAACCGTTCCTTGTCATGATATCCTCTAGACCACTCAATATGTGCATGCTTCCTTAATACCCTTATTTATATTTATTGATTGAATGCATCTCTTTTTCACGTGGGTGATGACCTTGTATATTCATGCTCTTTCATATCTTTTTTTTTCCTTTTCATTTTGCAAATGATTACATAAAAATGTAAAATTAAAAATTTCTAACGTCTCTTCTCTAGTTTAATAGTGTAAAACTAAGTTAATTTCATTATTTTTAATTTTTTTTTCAACTTCAAATTGAAATTGAATTAAATAAACTTATGTAGAAAAGCACGCATATAAATACCATGTTATTAATTGGAAGTTTGGAATATCTTTGACTAAACTCAAATGACATGAAAATTAACTATATATGTTAAAAATTGTATAATTACCATTCTTTTAGTTGAGTTCTTGTTATAAAATTGAAAGTTGGTCCTCTTAATATAATGCACGCCTTATTATGTGAAGTTATAATTAATATGATATTCATATTATGTTATCTTTAAAGTTATAATAAAATTATTATTTTTTTAAGAAGCATTTGTACGTATAGGTTATCATTTTTATATTCGAACACTTATCAAACAGTTATATATCATATTTTTTTACGCACAAAGTTAATATGATAATTTTCAATCATTCAGAATGTTCGTCAAACAATTTATTTTCATTCAAAATAAAATTTATTCAGATACTTTGAATCATTTAGGATTTTAACAATTCGGTGCTAAATTATTCTTTTTTATCGAACATAAACAAAGCCTTAATCTTTCGGATCCGGATCCAGTTCAATAAAAATCCATCTCCAAAACCCAAAATCTTGACTTGTTCTTCTGTATCCCCAAAATTTATCAATCGCCAATCGGAAAACCCTAACATCGAAATCCGTCCACTTTGTATATATCGCTCCATCTTGGAGAAATTCAAAACTTTGAATCACCCCCAATCAAACTCTACTATTTTCAAACAATTGATTTCAATTTTTAGGGTTTGAGATTGTGGTATAAAATTTAATTAACTGAGATGGGGAATGTATTCGTTAAAAAACCAAAGATCACTGAAGTTGACAGAGCAATTCTGTCTCTCAAAACTCAAAGGCGTAAACTTGCTCAATATCAGCTGCAGGTATTATGATTATGATTGTGTTAATATTTTTAGTTTGAATTATTTACATTATCTGTATACATGTCCACCTTTGTTATTATGTATCGATCCAAATAGTATGGGCTGGATAAATAGCTGAGTGGCACTTTATTGGATAGTAAAAATGATGAATAGGATATGAATGTAGGCTTTCAACCCATGATTCGATTAGTTAGAGAGAATTGTGAGCTTTTGAAGTTGTGTTGTGTTTTTCTTGAACTGCATTTTTGGAAAGTTTTTATCTTTAGGCTTTTTGGTGAATGCTTTTGATATGATCATTGATGCATATGAATAAGATTTTAGAAAAATGAGATATGCTATTGATATACGGGCTTCTTTTTTTTATAAATGAGTACCAATGTAGGGTTAGTGCTTGATCAACATAAGTATATTTTAGTATGTGAAAGAGTCGGAGTTATGGGAGAGATTTTCTAAATGAAGGTTAGTCTAAGAGGAATTAAGAAACGATAGCTGCCATCAACCCTCTAGAAAGAGGGCAATGAAGTAATTAGCATACCAAAGTGACACAAGGCTCTAAGCTCGTAGCAACTGACGTAGTTGATGCATCTCATGCTGTCTTTGAATAGTCTGTTCAAGATGGGATTGCTGTTCTTTCAAAACAAAATGGTCTTGGTTGTTAATCCGGTCTCACTGCAGTGAAGGTAGTAAACACCTTCTCGGTGTACCAAAATAGAGGTTTGATTTAAATGACCGACTACAACATCACTAAATGAAACTAATACATTATATAAAGTTTGGCAGGGTCTATGTCACATCAAAAAGGGGTTATCAGGATTTGATGAGCATAAGTCATAAGTTATTGCATTTGTGTTTTTCACTGAAGTTATGCTATGTTTTTGTTGAACTGCATTATGGGAAACTTCTAAGTTATAGGATTATTAGTAATTTGCTTTTGCCATGATGATTGGTTGATATGAAGAAATTGTGCAGATATAAGGTACTGTATGCATATACCGATACACATTCTTATATGAGTTCAATTTAGGGTGTGTGCCAACTTTAGGTGGAGTACTGAAACCCATAAATTTTTAAGGTCTGGCAGGGTTTAAGATAACTGGTTTCAAGCATCACTTTTGTTGTATAGATTCAAGGAATAAGTACATGAAAATGTAATCGACTAAGATCGGACATTCGTAGGGTGTACCCAACTACTCGGATATACATTGTATGTTACAAACTAGTTATTTACTGTCATCGTATATATTTTGGTGATATGACAACTTGTGAGGATGCCACGTGGCACCTTATATAGATGAGACGCAAGTAAAAGTACCATAAATTACATGCAATGTATCAAATAGCAAGTTCCTTATACAAATTGTAAGCCCGAATAGTTGGATACACACTACGAATGTCAGACCTTAGTTGATTATATTTTCAAGTACTTATCCCTAGATTCAACGTTAGATAAGAAACCTAATGGCAGATGTGAGTTTTGATGGCATCCAATCTAAGGTATGGAAACATTATAGCCAACCTAAAAAAGAGACATGGTATTGTACTTGGCTTGATGCTTGTAGTTTTCAAAAATAGATAATATCTGTTATGATCCCACATTGGCCAAGTATGGGATTGGTTGGTGGCTTATAAGTCTGGGTGTTCCCTCCTCCTTCAAGCTAGCTTTTGGGGGTGAGTTTTACATTTGTGCTTATGGCTTGATATGAGCCTAGTATGGGCTAGGTTCGTATCAATTGGTATCAGAGCCAACCTCATCTTTCGAGGTTCCAACACCTCGGAGTGGTGGCTTGAATCCAAAAAGAGGGGTGCCAACCGTGACCAACGAGGCGTCGGAGTGGTGGCCTATGGAGTGGTGGCTTGGACCCGAAAAGAGGTGCCAACCGTGACCAACTTGGGGTATTGTTATGATCCCACATCGGCCAAGTATGAGATTGGTTGGTGGCTTATAATTCTAGGTGTTCCCTCCCTTCAAGCTAGCTTTTGGGAGTGAGTTTTACATTTGGGCTTATGGCTTGATATGGGCCTAGTATGGGCTAGGTTCGTATCAATATCAGGTATTAATTCATGCGCTATGATGCAAGCCTTGAGTGCTATGGATGAAGTTTTCATGTTGAGTCACATTCACCATCCTGGAAAAAATTACATCACAATTAATGTTTTTTTTTTCTGTCACTTGTTTGATTCTTTTTGAAGCATTCAAGATGGAGAGTTAGTTGTACTCGAAACTGACAATATTTGAATCTACTAGTAAGAGGAATTATGTGAACCAAAATCAATACCGTCAATCGAATGATGAAAATTGTCATTTGATCCCTCTGTTCCAAAAGGAATGCATCATTAATTGATTTTGGGTTGTTCCCAAAAGTGCAGCATGTCTTTTTCCAAACTTACCTATATGGCTACTAGCTATTGTTAGAAGATATGTGTCAAGTTGATTCTGATCCACATGTTTTCTCAATTTTGTCTTAATTCTAGGTTATTTTAGGTTTTTTTTATCATTAGTTAAAGATATGCTAAAGCCAAACAATGTAGTTCTAATTTGTTTTTAGATTCATTGATTTCTTACTTTGATTTTGCTTACTATCATTTTCATCTAGTTCTTTTATTATCAATAAAAAGATAATTATGGGTTGTATTTGGTGTATCTTGGAAAGCATATGCAATTGGTCTTGTCTTAGAAAAGAGACCCATGCTAATCTGGTATTTGTCATGGTATTATCTTAGCTTGATAAAGTTATAGAAGCTGAAAAGCAAGCTGCAAAGGATTTGCTTCGTGATAAGAAGAAAGAAAGGGCCTTGTTAGCATTGAAGAAGAAGAAAGTACAAGAGGATTTACTGAAACAAGTTGATGCATGGCTTGTTAATGTTGAGCAACAAGTAAGTAGTCATTTATTTAGATTCACAAGTTTCCTATTCAATTTACCTTAAATACTCTCATAATATAGCCTCCTAGAATTCGTCTAAACCTAAATAACACAAAATTTGATTTAGTTGGCAGATATTGAACTAGCAAGTAAGCAGAAGTCTGTGTTTGAGAGTTTAAAAGCAGGGAATAACGCAATGAAGGCAATCCAAGGTGAAATTAACTTGGATGATGTACAAAAATTGATGGATGATACAGCCGAAGCCAAAGCATACCAAGATGTGAGTTACCTTGTCATATTTGTAGTAGACTGAAATTATAGGTTTGGCAAACACAAAAGCAGAATTTAAAAGTTTTACATATAATATGTCGGACATGCAATCATGATTGTGTATCTTGAAGATTGGAGCTTTATGTTATCATGAAGGTGGCAAATGTAGTATGGCTTAATAATGTTAACTCCCAAAAGATAACTGTTGCAGACCTGTAGACCATCGGTCTATCCTAAGTGCACTAAAGTTTTGGCAAATTTGACATACATATTCTTCTATGTTTTATGGTTATTGAATTTAGTCAATATTTTTTGGAAAATGGACATGTTAGATGATACACATAAGTATTCCAGCTTGATAGATAAGCGGTAAGCCAACATAGGCGCCTTGTCAGTCAATTTCAATGAAGATATTTGCCAAATTTGTTAATGGTTCATAGTATGTTTGTTATTATGGTAAGAACCCATTATTTAACTTGTGGACACTTTATTTTGTGGTCAGGAAATTAATGAGATCTTGGGAGAGAAGTTATCAGCCGAAGATGAAGAGGATGTTCTAGCGGAATTCGAAAGCCTAGAAGCTCAGGTATGTTTTTATTTCAATGTGTTTGTTCAATTTGTATCTACTTGATATTACACAAGGAAATGACATTGTTTATGCAAGTGCATAACTATTTGTTAAATGTCATAAGTGCCCTCATAAGCAATCACAATGGACTAATAGGAGTTCTATCTAGAAAACTTTGTCAAAAAAGGCAAATATTGAAATTTTGCGTAGGATATCCGATAAGTGAGATCTACAGTTTTTAGGGACGATCGTGGTAGTATTATTTACTTTTTGGATATAAGTATAGAGTGTTGTATGTAATTGACATCATCATTGATTTGTTCTAAAAAAAATTCACTGTTGGTAAAAAGAGCCTAATTGTATCGTGATCTTCTCTTATGAGGAAAGAGATAAATTTGATAAATGTAAAAGGTTCCTTTTTCACATGCATTGAGATGTACTAATGCACAACTGGAAGTAAAATTGATAAATTAAATTCAAGAAAACGTGGAGAGGATATGCTTATTCTATATGACTATATTATTTATTACGAAAAGATTACGGAGTATTTAATTCCAAATTTTGCTACTTTTATGATAAATTATTACTTTTGTGTGTGAATGTAGTCCAATTTAAAACTTTTTGTTCACCCTGTTGCAAATGGAAGAAATGTTGCGGACTTGGAATAAATGTTAATAACTTGTAACTGTTCTTGGTGGACAAAAAAATCATTCAGCATCCGGAACTTTTAGGAGGGGTAATCCTGTATTTAGGGTTTAGACAACTTTTGATATTAGTATAACGGAAAACCTTTTTTTTCTTTTTTTTTGGTATATAGGCTTTAGACAAAAAAAATTTGGATATAGTTTTTCAGTGATCTTAGCTTTTCGTAGTATACCTCTTTACTGGTGATTTGGCTGACAGATTGAATCAGCATCTTATGTTATATAATTTGTTGCTGTTACAGATGACAATTGATGGTCTCCCAGAAACTCCTGTTCCTGAGCCATCTTCCACAAAAGATGAAGAGAAGTTGGACTTACCCGATGTACCAACAAAAGCACCAGTTGCTTCTGAAATTGTTGCTGATAAACCTCAAGCTTCACAAACAAAAGGTCTCTCTCTCTCTCTCTCTCTCTCTCTCTCTCTCTCTCTCTCTCTCTCTCTCTCTCTCTCTGTCATCATTGATTGTTCCATATGTACTTTTTTATTTAAGCTCAAATCAAATAAGAATATTTACATACCAGCTAGATTGAAAGTGTTAAATAGTACATTTCATTTCACATCATCATCATGAATCTAGACAATTAGACATAGTCTTCTAATGTTAAAGTTCTAGTCATTCAGCACCTCTGTATTAAGTATTAGTAGTGGTAGCAACATTGGAAGGTTGGACAATGGGTTAAAATGAGCGGTTTTTGGTAGAGGTCAAACATGTCGGGCTGGGTTGACCTGGAATACTTTTAGTCAATTTATTTAGAATTACAATACTTACACTCCTTTTAAATAAAATGATTTAGTAGGCTGTATGCAATTAGAAGTACACTTTGGCTACTTTTTATATATATATTTAGTCTTTACCCTTTGACTTGTTTGAATAAATGTGACTCAAATTGGCTTGTTTGCAAGTAAATGGGCTGAAATTAGTAAAGTGTCACTTTTTAAACTTTTAGCAAACAACACCTTACTTCATTTTTTTTTTTTTTAATTTTAATGTTTGTTATTTTACCGTTGTAACCAAAACCATGGTTTGATAATATCATTTTTCCTTTTCATTCTTGGATGAACAAAATTACAGTTATGGAGGAGCCTCTACCTGCATAAGGTCTCTATCAGCAACCACAAGAATACTTGGTCATATGTGATGGCATGTGATGCAGTTTGTTGACATTCTTTTTATCACGATTGTGATCTCCCTAAAGTGACTGGAGGAAACATGGTTCTGTAGTCAAATCTTACTGCACAATCGCATAATCTTATTTTACTTGTGTTTGTTTGTATGGATCCATGGATTATAGCAACCATTCCTTGAATGATTGTATTGAAGTATATTTTGTACAGTTTTTGGTGTTTATATGAAAGCTATAGTTGATACTCTGTTTTTTTTGGGTGTGTGTGGCTGTGAATCATTGATACCATCTGCATTCTTTGTATTGCTATTGTGATCCACCTAAACTTACTTGGACGAAATACAGGTGTTATAGTCAAACTTTGGAGCATGATCCATTCATTTCACTTGTGGTTATCCAAATAGATGCAAGGGTTATTGCAACTTATGTCTTGAAGGATTGTATTGAAGTAAACTGACCAGTTTTTCGTGTTTCGATAATAAAAATCATAAGTACATACACCGGTAGATTTGGATATGCTTGAAACTGCTTTATCTTGCACTGATATTTGACTGTTTAACACGTGTACTAACTGTCAAAAAGGATCAAATTGCTTCTTGTTGGTAGCTTTGTACAATGACTGAAAATACTTGCTATCTCAGATTATACTATGTTGATCAGTGAATGAAAGCTAACTTTGTGTATAGCAGAGTAAAATAAATGGATTATCAACAAATACATGGAATTTGTGAACTATCAACAAATATTTACACTTATTTAGTTCAAAAATGCGTTTTAACCCTATACACAACGTGTTTCTATGATCATAAACCCATTCAACCGAGACCTAAAATATGGAGTTAACCACGGAAAAGCTCTAAATCAACAAGAACATATAGGGGATTTATCAGTATTTATGTTATTGTTCTTCTCTTCAAGATCATCAATAAAGTTCTGATACACATACGTCAAGAACCCCCAAATTCCCATAAGAACTGCAATGATCTTAGCACCACTCATTGGATAATTAAAAGCAATAGCAGCAGCCAGAGGCGAAAGACACAACGCGAGAGTACAAATCACATTCGAAAACAAAGAAGACACTATAAAGACCAAACCTATTACACCAACTGAACACATTTGCCAAGCCACCGAGGTCAATATCAAAGTCATGGCATAAGTCAAACTACCTTCATCAAAACTCTCCACTTCACCTTTCAATAGACGCCACTCACCGCTAGCAAAAAGTCCCACAATTGAAATACATGATGCAACAATTGATGTATGAATTTGCATTTCAAGAACAACTGCAAAAGTTTCTTTCTTGATGACTTTTTGGAACGAAAGTTGTGTGAGTGAAAGTAAAAGAGCGTAAAGAGCAGAAGCACAAATTGTAGCCACGAACCCAAGAGTGTATTTTCCCTGAGTGACATTATGGTTATCTAAACGCTCAACACCAACTAGAGAGGCGGATAACGTAAGAACAATGATGGAATTTAATATTAAAATTGTATATTTTTGGGAATTTAGGAACAATGAGAAAATGGCACTGAAAACTAATTGAGTTGCACTAATGAGTGAGTAGGTAGACATTGATAAGTATGCAAGTCCTACAGAGAACAATAAACTATCACCTGCAATAAGGGCACCAAGACCTAAGTAGACTAACTTGACAACAATCATAGGACATTTGGTTGATGGTTCTCTGATTGAAGGAAAAAGAATAAAGGGTATAAAGAGAAAAGGGAAGCCCGCGTTTTGAGCAAGAGTGGTGGCCCATTTACTATTTCCACCTTTTTCGTAATAAAATCTTGAAAGAAGCACAGCGGTTCCTTGACCAAAGAGGAGGAAACCAATGTTAAGGAAGACTAAACACCAACGTTGCCATCGTCTTATCTTTGTGATTGGTGGAAGGCTTGATTGGGGTTCATCTTTTGCAGCCTTTTGATCTTCATTATCTGTTCAAGAAAACAAATATCTTTCTTAAATCGACATAATAGATGTAAGAAATGTGGAACAAATAGTGTATGTTTTCATGGGAGGTTAGATTAGATGAAACTAATGATAATCATGGCCACATTGAATTCACAGAATATAAGAAAATGGAAAAAGATTGCTATACAATTCAAGCATCTTTGTGATCATCCTGTGTTCGAATCAAAAAGGTTGAAAGATAACGTTCGTGTATACATGATCAAATGGAATAACCTTCATCAAACCATCGAAACTGGAGGAAAAATATAGTCCTTAATTCCCTTATGTATATCACATGATCATAACCTAAAGTTCCAAAATCTGATGCATTATTATACAAAGTCATATACTAATACACAGGTTCTAAAATCTGCTGATGTCCAAGTTAATCTTTGTAGTGGTTTTGACTCCAACTGTGGGCCACCATCACACAGGCTTGGTCAGGTAAAGCTTTCCCCGATGAGACTGGTGTGACCCATAGAAATTTCTAATTTGCATAAATGGAATTTGAATTGTTTCAGGTTTGTTGCTGATTTACTGCATACAGCAATGATGTAAAGTATACAATCAACAGAGTTTGGAACTTGTAAAATGTAACATTTTGATTCATCAAACTCAAAAGATAGTACCTTTTAAAAATATTAAAATATAATTTATGAAGTTGCATGATCTTTAATTGATCATGAAACAAATTTAACTCCATTATATACAAAAATAAAAATTTCCATAGAAATTAAATCCAATAAACAAATATTTAGAAAAGTGACAACCTCCATTGATTATTATGCTAATATAATAATTAGTGGGGAATTACCTTTAAATCCATTTGTTAATTCTGGATTAATTAAAATCTATACAAATGATTCATTGTAGAATGCACAAGAGTCCTAGTTTTATATGATATATATATATATATATATATATATATATATATATATATATATATATATATATATAATTTATCCAAATTAAAATGTACGTGAAGATGCAAATGCAGAATTATCAATATCATAATCAATGTATAAATAAATAATGCATAAATAGAGACAGAGAGAGTAAACCTGTCATGATTAAAAAGATCCGGGAAGTTTCAGAGAGACAGAGAACGATAAGAGGGAATTGTAGAAGTAAATTTTGTTATGAAACCAAGAACGAAACTGTATGTTATTATTATTATTATTTTTTAAGAGGCAAGTTTACGGGATTGTTAACCGACCTACTGTGTTTTAAAAACATATTACAAAAGTATCGTGTTTAACAAATATTTCCCAAACAATTATAGTTTTAAAGTTGCTTATTTACCCTAGATGTATGCTTTCTCACTTTTACCTTTTTATCGTAATTACCGTTGGAATATGATTCAAATGACTAAATTAGTGTGAAAATTTTAAATTAACTTAATTTTGGTTATAAATCTTTTAATTAAGGCTTTGATTTGTTATTAAGATGATTGTGTTTTGCGTGTATAAATATAGGAGTTGTGTTAGCGTCTTCTGCAGGGTGGTACGCCAGTATCAGAACTTTTTCTTTGCGACGACAAGTTTTAGAATCTTCGACAGCTTAAGTTATGGGTTACGAATTGATATTTTCTTTTTCTTCAAGTAATATGTCAAACTAAACCAACTTAAACTTATATTAGCATGAACCCAATAAAATCGATAAAAATTCGGCTAAGTATGATTTCAACCCAAAAAAACATTTCAAAGGTTAGTAAATTTTGTAAAACATTTCAAAGGTTAGTAAATTTTGCAATGTGAACAAACCTTGTGATTATGTGTGCTTCCGTTAGCTAGCAAGCTCGTCTCTTATAATGTCTCGAGCTATTCTAATGCTCTATGTGTGAAAAATGTATAGTATTCAACTAAGCTTATAGATATTTTTTATAGAGTTAGATTATAGGAAAAAAAATAAAATAAGAAAAACTATCACCATTTAAAATAAAGAGTTCAATAATTATGCTTGTGATTGTAGCATTTTTTTAATTAGTTATTAAATAGAGAAAGAAAGATACTAAAAATGGAAAAGAATGAGAAATGGAAAGAAAAAAAAGAATAAAGCAAGAAATAAAAAAATGAAACAAAGAAGGTGGACTCGAACTAGAGACAATTCTTTTAGAAACCAAAGGCCTGACCACTATACTATGCGTGCAAAATGGAATGGACATAAATATATATATATATAAATATATATGGACCTGCACATTCATTATCAAAAAGTTAACGAATTCCCTTTATATGAGCTACACATTCATTATCGATAAATATTAACGAATTCCCTTAATAAGCTACACATTCATTATCGATAAATGTTAACGAATTCCCTTAATATTCATCATATGATATTATAGGTTATAAAAAATAGTTTATTGATTAATATTACTAGTTATAACATCGGTTTTTATTAATATTTATTGGTAAAAATATGTTTTTATACGCTTTGATTATCATTTATCGTTGATGAATGTTAACCAATAGTTTTTCAAAGAAAATGATATTATCCACTTCCGTTAATATTCATTAATGATGAATGTTAGAAAATTCTCTTAATATTCATCATATGATATTATAAGTTATAAAAAGTAGTTTATATATGAATATTAGTAGTTATAACATCGGTTTTGATTAATATTTTTGGTAAAAATATATTTTTTTACGTTTGATTATCATTCATCGCGAATGAATGGTTAGCTTCCCTCCTTCCATCAAACAATTGTTTCCCTCTTGATCCCTACCCTATATATATATATATATATATATATATATATATATATATATATATATATATATATATATATATATATGAGTAGGATATAGGGAAAAGAAAAATTTAGGAGAGAAAGGAGAGAAGAGATCTGCAACCTTTAATTTTTTTATCAATGGTTTAAAATGGAAGATGACATTATTGTAATATTAGAAAGAAAAAAACACATATTTTGCATCCTTCAGGGATAAAATCGTACATGATATTTTAATAATAACCGACGCATTTATTTTTTGAAATGAGAATTGTGGGTCGTTACGAATCCCACAAAATATGAGCGATTAATTTATCAATAACCGACGCATTCATTAATACCGTGAGCAATTATTGTTCTTTTCTTCATTTTTAAGATCACTAACATTTATTTTGAATCTATACTATTATTGTTGAGAGACTATTACTAAATCTTGGTTTTGTTTTTGAATATTATTGAATCAAATGTTCAGATGAGTTACTCCGACAAATATCAATTGCATTATATAATTATAATATACAAACAATATATATGAATCAAATTGTATAATTGTGAATCATAGTTATAAAACCTAGAATCGTTAATTCTAAAATTGTTGAATCACATTCTTAAACTTTTGAATCATACTGATAAAATTATGAATCATACCTGTAAAATTATGAATCATGAATTATAAAATTTGAATAATTAGCATAAAAATGTGAATTACTAAAAATCTTATTTTCAATTTAGTGAATGAGTTTGCCTATTTATGAATTATATGCTTGCAAAATGTATAAAGAAAATACTGGAAGCTAGATGGCCAAAGACAAAATGTATAAAGAAATAATTTAATTTAATTGTATTCGTACATATCTAGTAATCATATTCAATTTTACACACCTATATTCTTGATACAACCCTCCCAATGCAGATGTCAAGATAAAAGATATACTTAAAAAATGTCATTTACATTATTTTTGTAGATTTAAAATATTGATGCAACAAAATACATCAATATCATCTAAAATATATAAAATTGATTTTGGTTGACGTGTAAAACCGTTCCTCTATGATTCACTCGAGAAAAAACTGCCATGGAAAATCAATAATTAATTTTTATATAATTTTATGATAAAATTAATTAGTTGAATACCTATAATACCCTGTGACCTTTAATTTAAATGATTGGTTGAAAACTCTTTTCCTCCTTTTCCACCCAAATAACCTTCTCTTTTGATCCCCTTACTATATATATATATATATATATATATATATATATATATATATATATATAACAGCTTCACTATTAGTTAATGAATTGAAGTTACAATGAGTAAAGTAATTGTATGGGGTTGAATACAATTTAAAACTTATTTCTGATTTTAGTTATTTAATTGATTAAGTTTAAATTGTAATTGCTTGAAATAGAGTATGATAACAATTAATGATATAGAAAATAAATGAATGCATCAGTAGTAGCTGAAAGGTGAATTATATTAATTACAAATTACATTAAATGTTGATTGCAGAATGATCTAGCCAATGCTAAGATCAAATCAAACACTATAGCTAATCTATTACAATCGTTCAAGTGAACTGTAGTTGACAAATAACGAACACACTCACTCGTTGTCACGTAATTGTGCTTAGACAAACTACTCACTGATATTCAGTGATTAACACAAAAACAGCAAGTTTCTAAGTACAATATGTCACTCTATACATAGCCAAGATGTTATCATGAATATCTCATATTATTTTGAAATATAGAATGAGACGTGTCGCTGCCTGATTGATTCACCTATACTTAAAAAGGTTAGAGATGATTTTGTGGTCCATATTTCTGATCATATTGATTGTATGATTTGGAAATTCTCCAATCACAATTATTATTGACGTCATCAATTCTTCACTTGTATTCTTTAGATGTTGCCAGGGACTATCAAACAGCGAGAACAAAGATAACACTCTTATTCTTTATCCAGTCTTTGAACGGTGATACTCTTCTTCACTCATTGCGAGCTAACATGCTCTTGTAAAGTGATTCATTTTATCATCTTTCAACAACTGTTTTTTATTCAGGGACAACGACTGCTGCCTGTATTTAGATAGAGTGCGTGACTTGAATCTCTCACTGTCAAGAAGATGACTAGTGAGTATACAGAGTTGAGATTCAATCACTACACTAAACACTTGTAAAGGACAAGTGATAACAGTGATCTTCTTTTTTAATGACATGAGTTTGACTTCATCATTTCTAGTGATAAATACTTCAGTGATTTAGTTGGTCAGCGACCAGTGACTTAACACACACATACACACATAAAGCTAATTCTGAAAATCTTTGTGTGGGTAGGGGTTCACACTGTCCTCACCCTAGTACCGCCACTAGTTTTGTGTGAGGAGGTTGAGAAAAATAGAGTATATAAGAGTCATTATAGTTTAGGCAATATCGTCACACACTTTTCTAAATCGATCTCGAGTAACTCATAAGAAAAACGATCAATGGTTAGATAACATAAGAATGGAAAAAGAAAAAAAAAATAATTTACCTTAAATAACATCACAGTAGTAGTTAAGAAATGAACCCTATTTAGTGTTTTTGGTAGTTAGGTACACCTGTATATACTAGTCCCTCTTCAAATATGAAGACCAAGATTCATGTACATCAACAATAGATACTCGTATCATCTTCTAATAATTAACAAACATCAAGAACCGTTCTTTAAGCATCTTGAGTATTCATGACTAGTATAGTACTACTTACAACCCAATTTTATTGTCAATCTTTTCTTTTTGGAATGTTATAAATACGTGTTCACTTTCAATTTCAACCAATCAGTTAAGTAAAGAATAACGAATTCTGATTGGTCAGCAATACAATAAGTGTACTTTTCTTATTCCGTGTGCAAATTTATAATAGACAATTAATTGTAAAAGAACTAAACTTTAATGGAATAGTTAAAGAAAACTAAATATTATCCAAAATAATTGTTACTAAAAGCTTCAATATATAATTGTAATGGTTATTAAATTAATATTCGTCGTGAATAGTATGACACATTGACACCATACTGTATCATTGTCGAAATTGTGAGAATACTGAGTATAAAAAACTCGAAAATACACGTGTACACAATTCAAATTTTGTATTAGTAACGCAGTTTTTTCACCCGCGTGTTGCAGCAGAGTTCTGAAAGTAGTCATCTTTGTTAAATGAGAGTAATATTTCTTTAGGACAGTCAATCTTAGTTATAGTTATTAAAGTGTAAATATTATCTAATTTTTGTCAACTTGAAAACCCAACTAATCGCTAAAATTTGACTCAGTAAATTTGAAAATCCATATATCTATGCAACAAATATCTTTTACACATTTAATTGATTCAACTATGATTAGATTGTTTTCTTACATCTTAAGTAAAACTCAAATTAATTTTGTTACAGTACATATCTGTTGAATCCCATATCATATATACTTCATAGTTCAAAGTTGATCTAAAATTTGATATACATCTTACTAATTATTGACACTTTCTTTTTTATTTTTGTTTCACAAAATACATCTTAAACCTCCAAATGATAATTTATTTTAAATATTTATAATTATCTAAACAAAAGTAATATTTATTGTCAAATACATCTGACTTATTAAATATTAATTTATTCTAATTTATCTCTTGTTACGTGTAGTAGCTAAAATCGGTAGAATACAAAGTACTCTATACTACTACGTTTTACATTATCATGAATATAAAGTTCGTCCGGGCTGGGCTGGCTGTGAGTGAAAAAAATCAGCCCAATGGGCCTTACTACACTCACCTCACATCACTTAAAAATCCAACTTATTTTTCACATCATACGCAGAAATTATCAAAGAAAAAGGTGTGAAAGAAAACTAAAAATGGCGTCTGCTTTGAGAACAGCAATTCTAGGGCACGTACGGATCCCGGTGGTTGCTAACGGATCTAAGCTTCTTATACCGTCATGGATCCACCGCATCACCGCCGTTCGTTCAATGTCATCTCACGACGATCATCTCGAAAAAAGTCAAGTTATTGATAGAATCCTCGATATCGTTAAAAGTTTTCCTAAAGTTGATCCTTCTAAGGTAATCGTAATCTTATTTTGGTATCAATTTGTGTTTACTTTAGCTTTTAGTTAATTGTTGAACTGAAGTTACTTAATTTTAGTTTGACCTAGTTTAATATAAGCTGGAGCTAGTTTAATATTCAATATTAGTGTTATAATATTGTTGAAATGATTTGTGTTAATTTTGTGGATTGGTGATACTTTGTGAGCTGTATTGTTAAATGTGTTATTGTTACGGTTTGAATTGTTGAGTTGAGTTTGTTTGAATTTACTTTGGCCTGATTTAGTTATAGGTTTATAATGTTGTCGAACTGATTACTGATTGACATTGATGTATTTGTATTTGGATCATACGTATACGATAAGGATGATGGTAATTGAAAGGATTTATTTTGTGATTTTGATTGTGAAATGAGACTGTTATATTGGTTTGAATTGATGTGTTTAGTTAGGTGTTGGTTAATCATTGAGCTGCATATGTAGTGAATTGTTGATCATGGTTTGTTTAGATTAGGATTGAGTGAGTTTGAATTTAGTAATGATTTGTGAAAAGAGTTGTTTTTAAGGGTCTGAATTTGATGTTTCTTTACTTTGAATTGGGGGAGGTGACTTAACTTGGGGCTTTTTTGCCGTATTATTCAATATATTTTAATATTGATGATTGAACTGTTTTTTTGTCTCTGCAAAAATGTGTTGTTGCGAGAGTCGAGTGATCTTTTAATAATATTTTGTTGATTGTTTTAGTAATGATTTGTTATGTATTGAGACTTTTTGAAGGGAATGATTATCTTGTGCTCTCTACTTCTCTTATAAAGAAATCCCTGTTTGAGTATCCATGGTTATGATCCATGACACAAGCATGTGGTTGGATACACGTTTGCGCACTGAGTGTGATACAAGGTGTGGTCAATGGAAATTCTTGTTTAAGTGTGTGCTTATACTATTTACACTAATACACCAGAGTCTTGTATGCGATTGCCCTTGAAATCTGTTCAGTTTTCCTATTCAATGCTTGTCACCTATCTGTGTTTTTTCATTTATTTTCTGTCAAATATTAAGTTTGTGTGGCTGTAGATAAAAAACTATAAAAAGAGAAGACAATGTGCCTGTCTTCATGACATCGACATTCTGGTTACTTGCACCTATGTGTAGGCTTATTGAACTTTTTACAATATTTATATGTAAAATTAATTGGGCAGCCTGAGTAGCAACTATTATCTACCTACATCTCATAGTCATTGCTTGACCCGATCTCTCTCTGGATGAAAAAGGATTCATCTTTGTCCAATTAACTGTTAGTTAAAGTAAACCTAGGTTTTGCCATAAATCTGCAGCTGATTACACAGTTGTGTGTGAACAATACTCTAAAATGTCATTTTTGCTGTTGTTTTCCCTAACAATTGTAACTTTAGTCCATTACTTTTTCGACAGTGTAAATTGGTGTTGAAATTAACAGTGGAACATCAAAATGATGATGAAAAAGTAGATAATTAAGAATTGACCCCACATGTTAACCAAAAAACCCTAAAACTTTGAATAAGATGACTAATCTCTATTAAGTCAATGAAAAAAATGCTGTAGTTTCAATTTCAGTTTAAACCCTGCTCATGCAGAGTTGGAACTTGGTCTTATATCTCTGTGGAAGAATAATAATTTCTACTTTATAAGCTTATCCACTTAATGGCTTTTTAGAATTAAAATAAGGGATTTCAGAAAGGCTTGGCCCAATCTATAATACTAAAAAATTAAACTTGGCAAAATTGTAGTTGATGATTGAATTGGTTGTTAAGTTGCATATTGTTGATAAAAACTATCTTAAAACATGCTTATCTGTAATCATCTGCAGGTGACTCCCGAAGTTCATTTCCAAAAGGATCTGGGGTTGGACAGCTTAGATAACGTGGAGCTCATAATGGCTATCGAAGAAGAGTTCAAATTGGAAATTCCAGACAAAGAAGCTGACAAGATCGACTCTTGTGCACTCGCAATTGAGTATGTATATAACCATCCAATGGCTAGCTAAAACTCGCGAGTTTCTGCATGTCATCTGTTTTTGGCCTCATCGTGATATGTTTGCTTTTGCTGTATAAGTTGAAGTCATCCTAAATTTGACCTGGAAAATAATTAGAAGCATTTCGTGACTTCATCAATCTTTGCATGTTTATTAATTGAAACATTCATGAACATGCTTAAGCAATGATTTTGTGTTTGTTTTTTCGTGAGACATTGTATTTGTAACTTCATTAATATCACATCTATTTCAGTTTAAGTAAGGAGATGTCGACGACATTCATGATTAAGTTATGCTTTCTTAGCTTCGTATATAATTTATCTTCAAATCTTTTAATATGATCTGACAAAAGCAAACTCTTTTGGACATTGATTATGATTTACGAAATCGCAATGATAATTTTTAATAAATTCACCAAAAATTATGCATTCTTTGTTTGCGTGTATAGTATAACATGTTTTACAAAAGCTTTTTACTTGCATTTATATTTTATAGTTTCCTTATGAACTAATTGTTTCCGTCTATTATCAATGCACTAAAAATTACCATATGACAAATAGATGATAAAAATTATCAGTCTCATTACAGAAAGGGAGTCATTTGTATACTATCAAATTTTCTTGTGCTTTATAATATTGTACAGTTCAACACTATAAAGTACACTAAATTAGTGGTGTACAAATAAATTTTGGTGAGTGTACGAATCACACCCATTGTGAAATAATAATCAAAAACTATTTAAAATAGTTAGGTTTTGCATACTTAAGATCCCAATGGTTTGGTAGTAATAGGTTTTCATAATATATAGTGAAATGAGGAAGATTGCGTATGGGGGTAAATGGATAATGCAATGCCCCATATCCTAACTGAACACATGTGAAATGATACCATAAAGCCCGACATCATTTTTCACCTTTCCAAATTTTATAACTTCAATATTTACCTTTTAGTTTCCTTACAGTAATTTTTATTTGAAGTGTAAAGGTAGTTAATAATTAACCTGTGATATTGTGATAAAGGCCAAACGTTTACATTTGTAACTAGTAAAAAGTTAACAAGTTTTAACACACGGTATGATCAAATTGGCCCCATTTTTATTATTTGGAGACCAACTGTAAAGTTCATAAAACATAGAAAAATAAAATTTAGGAAAGATACTCCAATAAATTTGGTTGTCACATAACTGAAAAAATAATAATAAAAAAAAAATGGACGTAAATAATATGATGATTATAGAAGGAAATGGAACTCACTAACCAAATACTTGAAATATAGTTAACAATATTAATGACTTCAATACTAATGATTAACGATGCAAAGTTTACCTCTATAATCTAATATATTGTTCTAAAAGATAAGAAATGATACTATGATAGTATGATATCAATTGATCATATATGTTTTACTATTTTAAGATCAGTAATCACCAAGTTGAAGAATATGAATAATCGAAAGCCCAATCGCAGACAACTCAAACGTCGCATTGTTTCTTTTTGTCAATGGTGAAACAGCATTACGCTTCTCGTTAAATCCATTTTCACAAGTGGTAGCATCATCCATAACCGCGCTTATCAAAATATTTGCCTCATTGTATCGTTCTAACTTGTAGCTTTTCATGGCACGTTTAATATCAACGATAGCATCAGAGTAGAGCTCGAGACAATCTTCCAACCGCATTTTAACATAAGTATTTGGATCATTTTTCAATAGCCTTTTGATGTGAGACCTTGTGTCGGTCAAGTTCTCGTGTGTTAGCTTGATTGAGATCTTACCGAGGCCTCTAATGTTAGTGTGATGACTCCCAGAAGCAGCTTCGAGAGACGTGGTACAAAAATGGTAGTTCACAATTGGATCTTGTTGAGAACAAATTTCACAAGTGCCATGGATTATAGGTTGGGAATGTGTAGAAAAAAAGAGGGAGGAAAATAAGAACAATGAAAGAAAGGAAGAAAGAAGAGACATTTTTATGGCGAATGGTTTTTGTTTATTTTAGTGAAGTGGATTCGTTTAAGTAGAAGTGAAAAGGGGTTTGTGTTGGTCCCAAAGTTTCTTTTTAGAGTTTCCTTATAATTTTAAAAGGTTAAATAATCATTTCATTGCCTATTTTTAAGAGAGATAAAAAAATTCGAGTATGTGATAGATGGGCTTAGACCCCATAGATTAGCAGTCAAAGGTCGAAATCATAGTTAAAAAATAAATAAATAATATGAAAAGGAGTCATTTGTACCCATTTAACATATTAAAAGGTAACCGCTCTGAGACAGCTCTCACCAAATTTGTTCGATGATCAATTTGAGAGAGTTAAATCGTGTATCTCGAAGTTAAATTTGAACTTATGACCTCTTCATTTATGTTATATGTCCTCACCACTAAGTTACCATATCAAGGAGATTTAACATATTATGTGGCAATGAAAAATTGAATATTTTATGGGGTTGTGACACTGTTTTTAAGTATTAAAATCGTTAGGTTTTTCGAGTGTGATTGATGTATATTATGTAAATGTAAATTGAAATTTGAAAATGAGTCGAAATGAATCTTGTCAAACCAACTTTTGTATGTGATCAACTCTAGAAGACACATTTACTCTTTTGTTGAATACATAAACGATGCATATGAAATCAGCGACAGTAAAACGATCGTGAGATGATTACTTACGTCACATTATGGGTCAAGATTTCGAATACGTGTTCCACAATCATTATTCATCTTACAATTTTGCTACTTACTTTTTTGACTTACAAAAAGTGACACCTCACTCCAACAAGTTATGTCAATCCATTTCTTTCTGAAGTTAAGTACGTGTATGTGCCCATTTCGGTATTTCGATATGTATACGCAAAATTTATGGTAAACGGAATCGGTCTACATATCATATGTGATGTTTAGGGCAAAATGGAAGACATTTTAGTTGGGAAAAGAAAGCAACTAATAATTTCTGTATAATATCCATCCATATGAATAATATCGAAACAGCCTAGACCATGAAAATGGGGTTGCTATAGTGCTAATTTGGACAAATTAGGCCTTGTGATCGATGACCTTGAAAGTATGCATCTTTGAACTTCTTTTTACTTCTCAATAAAATGATAATTTGGTAACTTGTAAAATTTGTATGTATGTATTTAATGAAATTGAATATCTAAGGCAGACGATACTCGTTTTTTCGTTTTTTTTTTTTTTTTTTTTTTTTTTTTTTTTTTTTTTTTTTTAATATCATAACTGTAAAGTGCAGGCAGTGTGCAGCACATAGACTTGAAATCGTAAATGTATCCGGCGTACCACTTTGTATTGTACATAAAAATGTATGTTTTGTGAACAGCTTCGTAAAAATGGTCATAAATAAGTCTGGTTGTTTACATACCAACTTCCACACACAGTAATCGTATTTACATTTGAACTTGATTATGTGTCGATTCATATTTTAAGGTAAATTTAAACAGACAAGTAGAGGATAGAATCAAAGCTTTCTGATAACAATCATGTATATAGTTGATGCTAAATTCGTGATGCTTGTGATTGCATTTTACTTGACAACAAAGCTGTATTGAATCATAAGCAACAAACGCTCGCTACAATCAATTATGATGCTTTCTAGGAATGAAAATTTAATTTCATAGTTTTCTACTCAACCACAGCCAACAAGTCAGCCGCTTTGCAGAAGCAGTGCCTTCCATCTGCTCCAAGATCCACCTGTTACAAGTCACATAAGGTGTTACGAAGAATGTTTGAAAAAACAAAGATCTGTTACAAGTTACGTAAGGTGTTACGGAGAATGTTTGAAAAAACTAAGACGATGATACGACATTTTATGTACGTGTTTGTCATGAGACATAATGACAGAACACGATATACGATCGCAAATCCATTTACAATTTTTTCTCGTAATTTCAAATATAAAGTATACACCATCCAGTCATAAAGATCAACTGCAACTATATACACCTTTTCACTTCCAGAGAACCAAAATAGGCATACGATATTGTCACAAAAAGAGCCCTGGGCTTATCAGAACTTCAAATATGAGAAGCTCAATGGGGCTAACGGCTAACCAAACTTTCACAACAATCTATACGAATGATCCTCTCTCCATGGCTCTATGAACCCTTATGTAGCACATTGCCATTTGTTTAACTAGGGCATAAAATATCTATATGGGTATTTTGGACAATTAGTGACCGTAAGTTACTTCGGTTGATAGACACTACAGTTTAAGCTGTAATTCTAACGGGATGACAGCTTGAAAATCACTTGCTAATAACCAACCTCGAAAAATGTATTGCAACTCAGTTTTTTTTTCAATTTCTTTGTCGTATGGATGGGGTGGGTGGGTTACATGTGCAAAAGGAGAGCAGCTGAATATAAAAATAAATAAATTAAATTACCTCATAGGCGTTTATGTCCGAGAAAAGAACCTGCAAAAGAAGCGAAACACATCAGACAATTAACAGTGACGCCACCGCCACAAAAATGCTATCTACAATCGCACACTACTACTTCCACTCTATTGTAGATCACCGAAGCAACAAATCTAACACTATATACCAAGCACACTAAATTCAAGAAACTGTTCACTTGAGAAACAGCAATAAACATATTTGAACATACCTTTTTCCCGGCCTCCAAGTCCCCTACCTCGGTTCCAACAGCGAGAATCTGGAATAGACGAATAGACTATTATAAATGACATCGCGACACAAACTAAGCATTCCTTTTTGAAAAACAGATCATGTCAGAAATTATGACTCACCTCTCCCATAAGATAACGTTCGAATTTGACAGCTGATTTTGGCAACAAAACTCCGCCAGCAGATTTCTGATCATACAGGTAAAGCATTTAAACTTTTGAAGTACAAACAAAGGGAAAGACTGAAAGAGCACGTTAAGAGTTTATGCTGAAGTACCACAAACTAACTATATAAAAGAAACTTGCATAAGACCTAACTTTGTTACTGCCATTCAGGGCATACCACAAATTTATAGCTCAGAGAAAGATTAATTTAGCCACAAATGAAATCAAATGTCATCTGCCAAGTTAGCAAACTGTAACTAAGTCTAGAGCTCTTATAAGAAAAAGTTCGTTAACAAAAAATAATAAATTCAACTATTGATAATAACTGTTGATTACTCAGGTGGGTTACATAACTAGGGTACATAAGAATAAAAGGTTGATGCTTTTTGTGGTGCTCCTATAATTGGTCCTAAAACTGATATAAGCATTAATAAGGTTCGTGCCTACAGTTAGTCCTAAACGTACCATGTGCAGTCATTTCAATTTGATTTCAAGCCACCCAACAACTGATTAGCACAAACTAAATATCAAATGTCAATATTAACAAGTAGACACATCTACACATACTTATTATATATGAAGTAAACAAATAAATACAAAACAATTTACCGCAGGGAGCTCCTCCAAACGAATCAGCACTCTATCAGCTTGAGGCTTAACCTATAAGCATAATAAAAATAATTAAATCTCCAAATGCATACACATATATACACACTCAATATATCACATTGCATATTAGTGAAATTCGATCAACAAACGAGCTCATTACTTCAAATTATGTCTGATAAAAATTGCTAAACATGTTGAATGTATTTATACATACAAAACATCCAGAAGTAATACAACTAATAAAATTGAATAATAGGTTAAACATTTCCGATGTATAATTAATAATAATAATAATAAGAATAATAAGAACAAGAAGAAGAAGAAGAAACACAAATGATTACCTTAGTAGGCTCGTATTTGGTTGCAATTGCATTAACCTTGAATGAATTACTTCGTAATCCTGATCAATTAGATAATAAGAAGTTCAACAAAATACTACAGCAACAATAACGAAGCGTTACAAAATTGAGGAAAATGAACAATACCTAACGTTGTGGATTTAGTAGAGGTGGAGTTAGGAGAATGACGGTCTGTAACGAATGAAGAAAAAGGTTTAGCGATTGCTGCTGTAAGGAAGCTTGAGGACGCCATGGATAAGATTGAGGTTCTATAGAGAGAGAGAGTTAATTGGAGATTTAAGAGAGAGAAAGCAAGGGTTTGGGGGTTAGTTGTATGCTTTTGATTTAGGGTTCTAGAATCTTCGCTCGTTAACTTTTGTGTGTCAAAGTTTACAAAAGAGTTCATATTCATCATCTGGAATCAAATTTACAGTTTTGATTCTTTATTTTCTTTATTAGGTAGCAATAATTCTCCATAACTGCTAGGAACTGCCGCGGTTATAAATAAATAAAAAATAGTAAAATTTTCAGAGTAAGTTAACTTTTCATCTCGGTCCTTATTCTTTTCGATTAATAGTTTCGATCACTGCATTTTAAACGTAAAATGCAATGATTTTAAAATATAATGAATCTGCATTTTTTAATTTAAAATGCAGTTATTTTTTAATTTAAAATACAATGCATTTGAACCGTTAATCGAAAAAATCAAACTACGAGATTAACTACGTCAATCTTGCCGTCACAGAGAAGCTGCTCATCTGTTCCGCGTCATAAAAGTTATTATAGCAGTCCAATCTTATTTATTTTTATTTGATATTTTTGCATTTGTATGATTAATTATAAACCCCATATGGCCCATAAGCAAAGTTGTTCTACGTTTATTATGATGATTGGACTATAGAGTTTGGGCCAGAGCTCGTGTAAGGAGTTGCTAGTCAGCCCATTTAGAATTAGGCCTACAACGGACCTATTAGGTAACTTTTATGGTTTATTGGTTCACAACACAAAATAGCAACGATAGTACTCTAGTCGTATGTTAGAAAAATTAATTACACTAACATAAACACTATTGATAATCAACTTCTCATCTGTTGGTGTATCCTCTGTAGTTAGGTATGAGTCAAGATATTTGAAAATCCAACCAAATTGGATGTTACATAACATAATGGGGGAGAAAATGATTATATTCCAAAAGAAAATGGTAAATATAGCCCTTGGGGCTATGAATAAGAAATTCAAACATGCATAAATTGTTTGTATCTTAATAATAATCACATACCCCTGAATATATCTGCTCTCAACAAATTTAATATACCACTAAAATTTGCACAAATTAATTCGTAAACGTAACCCTTAGGGTTACAAATAGCAAAATCCTATTTCAAATCTCTTGCACGAAGTCCTACAATTATAAACCTCGAATTAGTATAAAGTAAGAGAAACAATTCCGATTAAAGGCCATTGTTATGAAGTTTTCAATGTTTTATGCTATAAATTCAAGCATACGAACTCACATGTATATACATGTAATCTATTCATACATATAAAAGGAGTTAATTGCATAGGTTGTCTACGTGATTACATACAATTGCATTGTAACATTAATAGAGACTATAAACTTTTCAACTTTTCATAATCTAAAGGGGTGTTTGGGATTGCGTTTTGAAAATAGATCGTGCGTTTTTAATAATCAGAATTAAATAATCAATTGTAATAAAACGTATTGTGGAAATTTAGTGTCTGGATTTAATTCTACCGCTTAAAACGGATTAATCAAATAATTAACTTTTAAGGTATTTCACAGATTTGATTATTTGATGATATAACAAGCTAAATTATAGTAAAGGACATTTTTATCTTTTAAAAACTATATAATATAATTCATTATCTATAACTTATTTTAATTTTGAATGCAAAATACTTATTTATCAATATAGTTAAAACTTATCAACAACTATGATGTAAACGATTTTATTTTTTCAGTAATCTCAAAAATCATTAATCTAGATGATACAATAATGATATTACTAAAGTTGGATAAAGGAAATTAATTAATCAAAAATAAAAAATATAATTAAGCTCCTACCTAGGTGAATCAGAAGGACACATGCATAGGTGAATCTATTTGTTTAACCATAAAGGGTATTGGGGTAAAATAACATAAGAGAATGTGTATTTTGATAATTGCGTCTTGGTGCAGTAGTAGGAGAGTTACTTCTTAAAAACTGCGTTTTGATCTTTCCAAATCGCAGAAAAGTAATTTTTAGTTTTTATTTGTTAAACACAATTAACAGATTTTTTGTGATTTATAAACGTAATAATTAAAAAATCTGTTTCATAACGCAAATCCAAACACCCCCTAAATAGCTAATCCATTTAGAAATTGTAACATGAACATCCTATACGTACATAGCTAACTTTATACAATCAAAGTAGTACATTTGTTTTTCGGCTTTATTATTTCAAAATGTATTATACTTTGTCTCTTTTACTATTCTATAAAAGAAACTTTCATCTGATTTATTGCATGTGAGGAAACAATGATTATTTCAATAAACCATAGGGACCGCGAATGTAATTGTAAACAACAAGGACTATCCGTTTACAATTACACTCGCAGTCCCCGTAATTTACTGAAATAATCATTTTACTCTCACATGCATGACATATGTCAATATTTAACGGAGCTGACTAACGGACGCTAGCGATAGGGACTACTAGTGCACGATCATGCAACCATAGGGATCAAGAGTGTCAAAAAAAACTTGTAGGGACGAACTATGCAATTTTTTACAAACCACATGACGACCCTTATAATTTTTTGTATACAATGTAGTATGACTTAATTATTCTTTCAACCTCCAACTCTTTAATTGGGCATTATAGGTGCGATTGTGTTACGAGTCGGGAAAAAATGTTTCAAAATACAATGGGAATCGATGTGCGTTGGACAGAAAAAAATGTTGTCTGAACGGAGATGAAACTGAAAGTTCGTTATGTTTTTAGACAGTTGACTTTAATGTTATGTTTATACAAGAAATTAACGCTAAATAATTTTTAAGTTTAAAAGGGTGAAAGAAATATGGTTATTATAAGTAACACTAGGTAATTATTCACATATCGCTGATAAATAAATTGTGATCGCAATATCAGAATAAACTACACGGATAGACTAAACATGCAACCGACTTTAATATGTTGTCTCCTCACAAATATGAAGTGTATTGTCAAATTGTTTCAAGTTATTAAGTGTATTGTCAAATTGTTTCAAGTTATTGTTATGCTAGTTTTTATATCCGTCCATCCTAAATGTTTGTTTGTTTATATATATATATATATATATATATATATATATATATATATATATATATATATATAGGATTGGAATTGTATGAAAACAAAATAATAAAATAAGAATGGTGAAAATAGATCACAGCCTTTAAATCAAAATCAAAATATATATATAAAAAGAGGTAGAGATAAAATAAAAATAGTGAAAACAATTGACCTTCATAATTTTATAAAATGTGAAGTTGTTTTTTTTTTGTTTCACACTTAATTTTTAAACGTGAAGCTTATTTTTTTTTGGCTTCACATAAAATTTACGAATTGTGAAGGTTGAAAAGTAAGCTTCACACATTCATAAATTTATGTGAAGCTAAAAAAATTAAGTTTCACAGTTAAAAAATTTCTAACTTTTTGTGAAGCAAAAAAAAAATAGGTACACAACGAAATCTTTTTGGAAAATAAAAAAAAAATGTAAGGGTTCACAATAAAAAAACGTATGTGAAGCGAAAAAAATTAAGGTTCACAAAAAAAATTGTGAATACAAATTGAGATCGTTTTTACCGTTTTTATTTTAACTTCTTGTTTTTACCAGAACCAACCATATATACATATATATATATATATATATATATATATATATATATATATATATATATATATAGGGTGCGGATTCGCTGAGAACTAAACCCGCGTGAGAACTGTGAGAACCAGTTAACATAAATTTTTCTCTTTTTAATTCACGCGCGTCTCTTATAACCTTTAAAAAATATACTTCGAATCTTTAAATATAAATAACTATAGTTTAACTAACATTTCCATTAACAAATTATATCATTAATTTCAATTGTTAATTCTCTTTGACTTGGTGGTTGTTCTATTTCAAATACAGGTGTAGAACCTCATTTTGTATCAACTAAATCAAGAAAATTTCATTTTGCATCTAATTAAAAAAGAGGAAGAAAAATTAGATGCAACTTGATGTAACTATATACATAAATGAAATAGCAGCAATTGGAGCAATTATACAAATTGCATTTTATTCCATTTGCACCTGATTTTCATTTTGCACATGATTTTCGTTTTGCACCTGATTTTCGTTTTGCACCTGATTTTCGTTCTGCACCTGATTTCGTTTTGCACCTGATTTTCGTTCTGCACCTGATTTTCGTTCTGCACCTGATTTTGTTTTGCACCTGATTTTGTTTTGCACCTGATTTTCATTTTGCACCTGATTTTCGTTCTGCACCTGATTTTGTTTTGCACCTGATTTCGTTTTGCACCTGATTTCGTTTTGCACCTGATTTTTGTTCCGCACCTGATTTCGTTTTGCACCTGATTTTCGTTCTGCACCTGATTTCGTTTTGCACCTGATTTTCATTCTGCACCTGATTTCGTTGTGCACCTGATTTTCGTTCTGCACCTGATTTTCGTTCTGCACCTGATTTTCGTTCTGCACCTGATTTTCGTTCTGCACCTGATTTCGTTGACCTTATTTTCGTTTTGCACCTGATTTTCGTTTTGCACCTAATTTTCGTTCTGCACCTATCTCCAATCAGGTGCAAAACAGTATAACCATGTATCCCCAAATCAATCGATCATAAATGTGTACGTGACATTCAGTTTTGGTTGCGTGTGACGGTCGGCGTTGTTAATTGCGCAAGAACGAGATGAAATCACTCTCTTGTGTACCTATTCGTGAAGGTCGACAGTTTCATCTAAAGTCAAGGTCATAAGAAGAGCGGAGTAGATAAATTGCACATGCCCTACAACTTCTTTACCGATCGATTCTGAAAAAGTTGTTGTTGTCGTTTAGTTTCGATGATTGCAAATTCGATTTTGTAAGTAATATGAAATGGGGAGAGCAAGATTTAATGATCTTGACTAGAGTGAACTGAGCGATTGTTTTTAGGGTTCAGAATGCTAAAAAAAGAGGGGCGTGTGATATTTAGGAGTTCTCACGGTTCTCACATGTTGAGGAGTTCTCAGCAGATCCTTTGACTATATATATATATATATATATATATATATATATATATATATATATATATATTAGTGTTTTAGATGGTATATGAAATGATGTAGTTAAAATTATTATTTTTCAATGAATATATCAAAAGTTAAGCAATGCGTTAAGCGATTAATTTTGAATGCATTAAGCAATTAATTTTGAACAAGAAAATAAGCTATTTAATTGAGTATATATGCTAAGTAAAAATATTTTTTGTTTGATCGAGTACAAAACAAAACAATAACTTTTTTTTATATATATTAAATTTGGACAAGATAGGCCGAACAAATCTAAAGAATACTCCGTATAAATTCTTGAAAAAGATATTGTTTGTGATACACAAATATGGTTATTTATTTATTTTTTAGTTTTTTATGATGTTGGTTGATTTAAATTCATTAAATCATTTTGTTACTTTTAGCTAGTGAAGTCACAAACGATACCAATATGTAATGATGGGATTAAATTTAAAAATGAACATCTTTAAACATTATCGGAATATGTAATCTTGGGAAGAAGAAGAATAAATATAAATAATAAATAATAAATAGAATAATAAATATAATATAAATATAAAGAAGATGGATAATTGATAAATGCCACGACTTGAGCACACTTTGAGACACCCAACATGACAAAAGATCCACCATCATAGGAGAAAACATCACTTGGAATGTTTGGTTGTCATTCATGGAATTCTTAAAATAATTTAATATAATGTAATAATCAAATTAAATATACGTATATTTGTGTTATTTTATAAAAGTAATTAAATCCTAAGAGTATATAAATAGATGAAATTTTAAAACAAGTGTATGATCATCACCGTATCCTTGATATTTTAATATGAAAATTTATTCGATCATTAATATTTTGTTTAAGGTCATGCACTTTTGAAAGTTAAGCTCCAAGAAAGGTTGTGTATTAGTTCAATATACCAAATCAATAGTACACAAATATAATATAAAAAAAATGGGGATTTAAAATTATAATTTTGAAAACAAAATACTAAAAAACTAAACGATACGTGGTAATCTTCCAATTACGAGTTTGAAGTTTCAAATTATGAAAACGAGAAATGTACATATATTTAGAGACAATATGATTTAATTAATTTATTGTATTTTGCTAAAAAAAAGTATCGTTTAATTAAAAAATAAACATGTATAGTGAAGTTATATCAAATAAGAAAACGAAATAGGATTTAATTTGATTATTAAATACAAAATACACATTATGCAACTTAGATAACCAAATATACTACTACCAAACCTTGAGCAAATTTTCTTGATTCTTCTCGATTAAATGCCAACCACGTGCCACCAAGTTAGGGTAAACCATTTTACATAGTCAAGAAAACATCAAATCAAAGATATCCTTGTATGCCATCATTTTTTAACACAATTTTAATATAAACTTGTATACGCTTATATAGTTTATGCGCTATAGTTTATAGGGTCAATTATTGGTCAAACACATTCACACATGCAATAAGCTCGAATTTATCATAATTTGTAATACCTCGTTAGGTACATGAAAAAAAGTTTAAATACAAATTTTGTAAACCAATATAAATTACATGAGGCTCACTGTCTCACCGACGAACCAGTCTTAGAAGTTAAAAGAGGTAAAACTAATCTCCTGTCATCCCCATCAACCGGTTACACGACCAATATGTGATATGTAAATCGTATAATCGTAGTTAAAGAAACGTAAGGATGAAAATTGAATCATGACTTGTACCACTAAGCTACCATCATAAAGACATTTTTTTAGTTATACATAGCCATATATGCATGCATCCGTGTTTTTTCTAGACATCGATCGATGAAACCATAAATCGTTATATCATCTCATACCTAATGTACTAAATTTATCGAAAAGCATTAACTATATTTTCATTTTCATTTCTAACTAAAATATCTTCTTAAATAATTATACATAAAATTCTCAAAATAAATTCCATAATTAATATAAATCAAAATAACTAAATCCCACTCTTTCCACAAACGTCCCAAAAATAAAATATATAAGGATTAGTAATTTACAATTATACCCCTGACAACCACCGGAAAAGCTCACTGATCTCTTCTCCGATTCTACCATGACTTGCTTCAAAATCAACAACCGCTTCACTCCGGCGACTACTTCCAGCAAAGAACCTTCCAGAACCACGAAACGATTGCGTACGTGAGGATAGAGAAACAGATAAACGATCCACGTAATCTCGCAACCAATTCCGTCGTCCACTACCGACCTCCGAGGCTAAATTCCGTCCCGGCGGTTCAGCCGCCGTAGTAGAATCCTTATCAACTGAAGTATGCGTTGATTCGACGGTGATTTCGTAACCGTCGTCAATCACGTACTCATACGATCCAACAGAATACGATCTCCGGTACGATTCCGAAGGATCTCGTCGCCGACTAACACTTCCGATTTCAATCCGAAAACTATTACTCCTATTTCCTGCACCTCCACCGGCGACGGAGCTTATTTTGTTCAGTATATCTTCATCGCTAGGGTTTACATTCGAGCGGCAAAGCGGACACGTTTGATTAGACTTCAACCACGCGTCAATACACTGCGCGTGAAACGCGTGACAGCATAACGGGAGCAACCGGAGCTGATCTGCACCTTCGAATTTCGATAAACACACTGCGCAATCACCAGCAGCGATTTTTCCGGTGAGTGAAGAAAACGTGAAAAGCGGAAGAGATAGTGTGACCGAATCGCTGACGTCATTTTCGTTGTGACTGTTACTGTTACTTAACGAGATAATGTGATGACGCACGTGTTCGTTATCGATTCCGTTAACAGAAACGACGTCGTTGTTGTTAAATGTACGGTTAAATCTGCCTGAGAGGTAGCGAATAAGGAAGTAGATAATAGCTGTAACGATAATAGCTGAAGATATAATAATCATTACTATGATCACTGACGACGATGGAGATGATGATGATTTGTGTTGTTGTAAAACGGCGACGTTTGTTGAAGTTCCGTCATTGTAGGTGTAAGGTTGAGGAATGCCGGTGGTTGTTGCGGTGGTTAATGGTAGTTGTGGTGGTGGTTGTACGGTATCCATTGTTTTGGTGGTGGTGGAGTTAATGAAAGGAGTATGGTAGTACCGATGAATATTGAAGATGTATGTGAGAATTAAATATGTTGCTATGGTTTTTGGTGTTTGTTGTTTACCTTTTTGACTTACACGTGATATGCACGTGATATGTGTTCTATATCCGGGTCGGGTTTGGTTACAAAATTAGTCGTCGTGGTCCTTTTATATGGGTATGTTACGAATGTAATAAATACGTAGGGATTTATTCACACGTAAAAATTGTTATTTTGTCGTCTTAATTTATAAATTTATAATTTGTGTCATATGAAGTGGTTGAATGATATCTTGACAAAATTCTCGTATCAAGTAACACTATGATCCATATTTCTCGTATTTACTACTTCAAATTATTTGAGAATATATATGGGTCATGATGATGATGTAAATAAGTAAAAGATATTTAAAATATTAGGAGAATTTTTTGCTTAGCTTTTTATAGAGAGAACCGATTTAATTTCCTTGTATATACCTTTTTGTATCCATCTTCTTCTATAGTGATAAATAAATACCAAAACAAATCAAGAAATACATCGTTCATATCACCTAATATATATATATATATATATATATATATATATATATATATATATATATATATATATATATATATATATCCGTTTTGTTGCCTTTTTCTTTAAAAAAATGGGATTTTGACACAATTTTTGATCCATATGTAATTGATTTAGTTGGTCTAGCTAGTCAAGTTGGTAAATAATTAGTTTCAAAATTAAGAATTAAGGCTAATAAAATATTTACTGCCTTTTATAGTGTAAACCAACCAAAAGTCCAACACCAGAACACATAACATCTAGAAAATAAATGCAGGCAAATAATTTATGTTGTACATAGTCTAGTACTTCAATTCCCTTTATTATTCTATACACTTTGGGCATGGAAAAATAAATGCGCATTAAAGAGTGGATGAGAGAATAAATCCATGGGTAAAGTTCGATAAAATTATCGTTCAGATTCACTTATCAACGAAACACTGCATTTTAACAGTGTTGCATGTTACACCTATAAAATTTGACTGCATTTTACACATATAAATTTGTTTATAAAATGAAGTAAATTCGACGTGTCTCTCATTCACCTCATTTCAGACATTCTTCTCTAATCTTCCACCTAACTATCTAATACTTTAATTTAAGTTAATAAAACATCTTGAGACATTAAACTTATTAAAAATTTATATTCGATTGTACAATATTTTATTTATCAACGTAAAATATATCCGGTTGATAAATAAATTTATATATCACCCGTTTATAACTTAAATTGTCAATAAATTATGATCTGTCTTATTTCGTGTTATGAAAAAAAAAATCAGTGCATGCCTTGAGCATAATCAGTGATAATAATACATATATAATGATTAGCAGAATATGTGATATATTGTTTTAACACTCGAAATATCTATAATCTCTAATCATTAATACATATAAAGCATTTTATTACTTATCTTAAAATTATACTCGATGAGAAATGAGTAAGTTGCCCCTAAATAATTAATGCAACATTTAAATTATCTCAATAGTCATTAACAAAAAGGGAAATGTCAAACTTACTCTTATAAATCAATCAATGTCAACTAAATACTACTCCACAATACTTAAGAAACTAGCTAACTATACGAAATCTTTAGGAATCTTCAATCTTGATTAACATTCGCCTCTCAGAAAATAAAAGTATTTGATAAATTTATAAACGAATAACAAGGGGCCTTTGGCCCGGTGGTATATGAGTTATCCATCAACCAAGTGGTTGGTAGTTCAAGCTTCGTAGAAGACATTGTGTAAATATTCATGATATATTGTATATATTATATGTGAGGTAGTTATAAAGTTTGTCTTCTTAAAAGAAATTAAAATGGATAAATAAAAAATAATTTATAAGAATGATAAAAAGTAAATTGCAGTTATTGTTTGCGTAATAAAACCCTAGCGTGTCTACATTTGGCCACCTGGAAATAATGGCAACTATTTACACTCCTAGAAAAAGGCAGGTGACAATTTAAGTCGTGGTAAATGCAAACCGACAAATAATACACAACTTTGGTTTAGCAATAAAAAACCTAAATTTGGGGTATCAGATCTCACTTATTGATTAGTGTAACCCAGTTACAATAATTACTTAATGAAAAAAGTTCGATTAACTTTAGCTTAAAAAGGTGATATAAAAGGTAAATTGTTGCTGTGAGTAAACTTAATTGTAGGGTTAATTAATTATTTACAAACACCGTATTCATTTTTATGTCTCATTTCGTGAATTTTCAGTTTTTTTTCTCCCCTATTTAATCATTATGTAATTCAAAAATCGAATCGATAGTTGTATTAATGAACATACTAAAACATGTTGCAAAATGATCAAGTTGATTCACGATTCAAAGTTGGTAGGCATCTTAGTATATGATAGAAAAAATCGCGTTTTAGAGGTTTTGTTGATTATAAGCAAATGTGATATATAGTAGTCATAGCTTCTGAGTGCGAAAATTTACTAGTTAAAGTGGATGTTTTCAGTTACTCGAAAATTTACTAGTTAAAGTGGATGTTCTCAATTACTAAGCAATGAATTCAATTTACGGGTTATATAATGATTAAATAGCGATATAAGTTGAAGGTACAATGGATAAATGAGACATTCACGTCAGGAACAAGTGGACAAAATTGAAAATAAATTATATTTTATGTAATTGACCCAAACTTGTATGCATAAACAAAAAATATCAAAAATCAGTAAATATAGTGAACAAATTATAAAACAATTACGCCTCGTCTCTAAATGTCTCTAGCAACTTGGAGCGGTTCTAGTGGGGCCATCATAGGTCCATCATGAGTTCGTTGTCGTGCTCACGCACCACGAGCAGGCACGACTAAGACAAGCTCGTCGAGGACGAGAGGCTGCATCATCGTTGTTTCATTGACTAGCCGGATAGCTAGAGTCGTACGTAGTGGGTATTGTTTATTATTGTAATTATTCATTTTATTTTGTTACATATCGAAGAAATAGGGGCGATGAATATGAAGACATAGTACTATGAAGTATAAACAAAACATAAGGACGATGGTTATTGTAATGCACACATTTGGCACGTTAGAGAAAATAACCATCATCATGGAATGCATGGTACAGAATGTGTTGTATTTTTTTAAGAAAAGGAAAAATCCGATTCGTTGCTTTTTAGGTGCTCCTTTTACTGTTTTAGCCTCCTATAAATCCACATATTCAGAATTTAATTTGAAAAATGTTATATCTCCCTTCTATTGAAAAATCTCTTGAAAGTGCATAAAAAGTATCTTATTCACTTGATCGATCGTCGTCAGTGGTGGATTCAGAATCTGGAGTGATCCGTGACAGATGTATCTTAAATTTTTGTTAACACGTAGCACAAACAACAAATGCAGCAAAAAAATGCAATTTTTATAAGAAATTGACACTGCATATAGCGAAAGGACCCGTAACGACTGTTACACCTACCTTCTACATGGCTCCGCTCCTAATCGTCGTATGAGCTTAATTTATTAACGAATAATATATCTATTGCATTACGAGACATTTCATACGGATCGATCAACTTAAACTAACATGCAAGTGTGATTTTTAGCTTTCAAAATTCATAATCTTTTACTTACCTAGTCATATACAGAGACAGAGAGTCTTCATGTCAATTATATATGATAATATATATTCACTAATTTGTTAAAGAGAAAACTTCAAGTGGGCCCAACTGTTACCTATTTATGGGCTTAGGCTCTAGTTTCCTTCTTCGGCTTTCGTTGGGCTCAGATTAATGGGTTCAAACTTCAAACTAACCATAAAATTTGAAGTCATGATAAAATAGTTATAAACAAATCATATGTTGGCCCAGCTTTTTATTCAACTTTCAACACCGGCACTTGGAATTTGGAAATCCTGTAACGTACAGACTAAACTAAACATCATTAATACTTATTGCTCTCAAAATGTAAATAATGAAGTATAATAATAACTTTCGTCTCTGATTGACCAGTCGGTCTCAACAATTCCAAAAAAGGACGAAATTGGAGCCACTTCAGTCATGTTTGTCGTTTCTTGAAAGTATCTTTTTTCAGGATGGTTGGAGACGGGACGGCTTTCTCTATTTCACAGAGATGTCATTTTTCAAGATAAGGTTTAATAATATCTATATCTTGATACGAAAGCTATCTATCCAAGTTTTAGACAATGAGTATCCTGGTTACAATGTACTTAGAATTAGAGTCAGACTCATCCTTATCGAAATACTCAGTATTCACTATTGACTTATGAATTGCGAAGGGTCAAAATCACAAAAGAACTACTACCAGATGTAACACAGCATAATCACATGTAGACGCTTAATCGATGCTTTGAGGAGCAAGAAGTTATACTAATCAAATAACGTTAACAACGAATGTGAAATATATTTAAATGTAGTTGATGCAAAATAGGTGTAACAAAGTGACCCTCTATACAAGTCACATATATAAGATCAACTCGATTAAACGCAGGGGAAGAGCCAGGATTTGAAGATTTGAAGTTAAGAGGGGCTCAATTCCTTAAAAAAGTAACAATAAATATTGTCTCATAATAAGATTAAAAATTAAATACCCTGATAATTAGTGAACAACAAAATTTCTTTTAGCAAGAAGAGACTTAAATCTCAAAACAACACATAAGTTTTTCACAAAACTAAACCTTAAAAGTAATCTATCTGATGACTATAGATGCAAATAAGTTGTGTCGTAAAAGCACAAAGTAAATTCAAAAATTAATTATAAAAACCAATATATTTGTGTCGCTTAAGTCGAAATATTTTTGTTTCGACAATTAGAAGTCAGTTGTTGTCTTATTTGAATAATTTATATCGTCAGTGTCAGCCAATTTCGATAATCTTGATGTTAATAATCCACAACTTTTCAAAAGGATGAACTTAAACTTGAATGACTAAGGAACAAACAAAATTCTTATTTGATAATTAAGTAATTCTGTAAATTGACCATTGAGATTTGTTATGGTCGGCAGTTTAGGCTATAACCTAAAGGTTAACTAAATAATAAAAACGTATATCCAACTTTATAATTGAATAGCAAAAAAATGAAATCAAGATTTAACGGATTATTATATACTGTAACAGACAGAATTTGAATTTTGGATCATTAGCAAACGTAAAGTACTTGAGGCAAGGAAATAATAATCAATTTGAACTGTTAACTAACAAATAAAGACATGAAGATATTAGAGGGGGCTAAAAAGAATAAATACTAAAGTTATTGGCCATGAATTGCATTCTAACACTTGAAAATTGGGCTGTTTGGGGGGCTTAGCACCCCTCAGCACAACAGTCAGCACCCCCTTGTCTCCGCTACTGTTTAAACGTACCAATTTTTTTGACAGAGAGACCTTTATAATTTATATAACCACGAAAACATAAATAAATGGAGTATTACCAACCGATCATAATTATTCAAATAAACTTGTATATTTTACATTTTAACCTAGTTGAGCAAAGGATGTGGAGACACTGTTTTTACAGTGACTGTTGCTTAAAAAGTGAGGGTCTAAGATACAGTAGTCTGGATTTTCTAATTTTTTATTTTTATTTATTTTTTAAATATGAATAATTGAATAAATTAATTTAAATAACAAATGAATTAAATAAAGAGAAAATTATTCATTAAAAGAAAATTACAATTTCTATAAATAAAAAAATACATAATTTAAAAACAATAATTAAGATAAACTACTTTACATGATTCGCTTCATTCCACTTTTGCTCACGATTCCTCCAAAGAGCATTGGAACTTTCGGCTCTTTTGAGGAATTAAAACTTCGTTACGATAATTACGAGCAAAATGAAAAGTTGCATTGTCGTTTCGTCGTCGAAAGAAGAATCCGAAGACATTTTTAGTGTAAAATATGTATGAAATTTTTATTGAATTACAGAGAAAAAAGAAAGATTAAAGTGTGAATTGTAGTGTAAAATGTGTATGTATATATAGAGATGCGAAAAAGTTTGAGAAAAAGAAGAAAAAAAGAGTCGTTCAACGGCTAGAATTTATTTATTTATTTTTTTAAAAAACAACGTAACCGTTAGTTTGAATAAAAGAAAAATTAACAAATCAACGCTCTCAAGCAGATGTAACCGAGAACACCATCATTAGAATTCTCAAATACAAATTTTATTGAAAACCTTCGCCATCGTATGCTCTTAAACCTTTTAAAGTTGCACAAATATTTCATGCATAAAAATAAAACTAACGTTACATAATAGATCCATACAGTTAACAGTACGAATCATTTTCTGTTAATAAAATACTTTACGATTTACAGTTTTACACCACGATTATATGATTGTTACCATTTTTTCTAAATATTTTAAAATTGTACCCTAAAAAAAGCACAAGAATCCCCAAACTTTGCGTTCACCTTGTCTCCTTTGCCCATTTCAACCCTCAAAATCCAATCAAAAACCAAAAATCAATCTACAAACCCTAATTTCACAACCATGTTCCGTCATGTAGCTAATCGCCTTCTCACCAGATCCACCACCACTTACACCACCACCGGTGCTGCTGCCACCATCCGCCGCCCTTTCGCCACCGATGTATCTACCGAAGCTTCCTCTGGCGACAACGATTTTATTGAAGCGTGGAAGAAAGTGACCCCAAACATCGATCCACCAAAAACACCGATTCAATTTATGGAACCACGTCCACCTACACCTTCAAATTTGCCGTCTAAACTGACTGTCAATTTCGTACTTCCGTACTCTTCGGAACTCTCTAAACAAGAGGTTAGCTTTTATTTTTTCCATTATTTCAATATACTAGGTTTTGTATTCCGAATATATAATTTGTAGCTTTGAGATCTGAGGTGAAGTCTTCAAATTGTATATAATTGACTATTTGTACACATTAAACATAAAAGTAGAGTGTTTTGAATTTCAACTAATTTGGAATAGAGTTGATGGTTATAGAAGTGTAGGTTGAGACAAGTCTAATAGAATAAAAAAAAGAACTTATAGAATAAACTTAACGTAAGCTTCTTCAAGCTGAAACCTTTTTTCCGGTTAAATTGCAACAAGAATTATACTAATATTGAATCTAGAATATCTTAGTTTCATTTAAAGAGAAATTGAAATTGAATATGTACAATGAGTCGGTTATTACATATAAGCTAGTTTTCAACACATAGAATGAAGTATTGACACATTAATGTTTTAGTGCTCAATATCTCTAAATTTATGCAAAACATTGAAAAGTAAGCACTTCCATGATTTAGCACCCAAACTAACAATACCAATAATAATTTGGAAATGTTTAGCATTTCAAATGACCAAATAAACATGTGGTTAGATTTAATCATGTTTATATTGTACCTTGGTTTATTTGGAAATTAGAACTAATGATGATGATGATGATGTTTCTTTATGACCAAAATAACATTGCATTAACAAAAAATTCATGAACAACCGTCTGGCGTACATGTGAAGATGGGAAAACAACCTCTTGTTTAGAAAAATATAATTCTAAACAAAAGGGGAGATATGTACCGTAGTAATAACATAATCCTAAAGTAAAACACAAACTCTAAAATATGGATAAAATATTGGAGATTGTTCAGTACTGTGAAAGTGTGAAATAAAGCTATTGTATGTTATCAAAGGAAACCTTAACTTCGAGTAGTCAACCTTTCTCACATTTAATTAAGCTTTTGTAGTTGATTGACTTATATAGGTTTTGAGCATGAGTCATCTATGTACTTAGTTTTCTAACAATAACAGCTACAGATTTGGCAAAGAGTATTGCTCTAACATAGTAGTGTCATTCTTAATAAAAAATTTACCAGTGTATCTTGCTATTTTAATTGAGTAAGAAAAACTGAAAAGCTGACAGCCCAAGTCGAATATATTTGACATCATAATGAGCAATTAATGTATCATAGATTAAGATAGATGCTTGGATATGAAATTGCGGTCTGAATCTGCAATCACTATTCTCTCTAAAACATAAACAAAAATGTATGTTGCAGCTATTGTTGTATGAATGAGAGGTTTTAGTGGCGACAGCTCTGAAATTTGAAGATGTTGGGGTTGGACTGTGATGACCAAGCTGATATAGGAGAATGATTGAATTATATGGATTTCTTTCTCTAAATATTCTGCTTTAACTCTGACAGTCCAAACCTAATATCTTCATATTTCGTTCGCAGACCCCCATCCTTGCTTATACCTCTCATTTATCGAATACTGTCATGCAACTGCTGTAACATTGTAGCCTGAAATTGTTTTGGCAATTGCATATTTTCATGTGCCACCCAACTTCAATCAAAATTCGTTTTATAATAATAGGTCTATGTACTATTGAATACATTTGGCTTGAGTTGTCAAATCTTAATACTCATTTGGTAAGGGAAAGATACACTGACAACCTTTTATTTGAGATTCAACTAGAGTTTATTATGCAAAGTGTGGCCATTAATGTTCACGGCTAATGACCTTGATGATGATGAACCTGGTAGAATCAACTGATAATTGTTTATAAGAAATTTCAAATATCTTGAATATGAGTAAAGCGTAAGTGCTGAGAGCCAAGACATCTCTTTAAAATGCACACAACGTCTATTTTGTAGTAGTGTAACAGTTTCCACCCATATGGTTAAGTTTTTACATTTAGGGCAAAATTTTTGTTGATAATTTGCTAAGTATTTCCCATTTTGTGAAGGTTTATTGTTTGTGGACAGGAGGTAGTTTCCCATTCTTTGTTGGTGTTGGGGTTCTTGATTTTTAATATAAACAATGATTTTTTTTTTTTATTATTGTTTTTTTTTCATGTAGTTGTCAATTTTATTAAGCAGTAGATATTGACTTATTGTTGAGCGTAGGATTTGTTAGTTATAGCTTGAAACGTCAAAATTGGTTGTAATTGTGAAATCTGACCCAAGAGAACAAATTACTAATCATGGAGCAATAAGTTTGAATAAGTAGAGTGAAACCTAACCAAGTGGTCATATATCATCTTTCAAGTTCTTTTCACTCAAGAGATGATTTTTTTTATATGGGTTTTCATAACATGTTGTGTCCAGCTCATTCAAATTGCGGTCAGTGTATCTGGCAAGTTCATATTAATTTTACTCGTACGTACTTTCATGCTTTCTTTTGTTAATTGCTCTGTTCAGAGTGTTCTTTAAATGTTGATCTAAGCATGCATTCTTTATAAGATAGTAAGATACAACCTACTTTAGATTAGCTTACTACAAAAGGTGATGTGTATTCCCTGAAATGGAAGAAACTAGAGGTAGCTCAATTCTTTATCTTTCTTTTCATATTTCAACAACATTTTGGACTGTTTGGTCTTCTCGACATACATTGATTATTTGTATCTCAACTTGTAATATGATACGAAGTATGATGGTTAATAAAGGTAATGATCGACAACTATAAAGCACGCCAGTAAGTAAAAATTAACAATCTATTATAGTCATCGCTTGTGAATATGTTTGGGTGGATCTCTTTTACTTTAGTAGAGGTAGAAAAGCTATGGGATTCCCTGATTATCCATCATCTTGCAATTCATGTGTTAGCTCAACATCTCAAACCCTGCAATATACCCAAAGCACTTAAAAGTGTTTCAGATAGCAGAATTTGAAAATTTCGGTATATCCGTTTGAGATGCCTCATATGTTGAGTAATTGATGTTCCATGACATGTAAATTTACTTGTAACTGTTACGCATATTTTCATAGACTTTTAGAAAGGCAAGACTCTTATCCAAATAAAAAGTAATCACATAATCAATTTGTTTATTTGTGTGTATTACCATTGGAATGATGTAACTAACACGTAACGGATTTGCTAATTGAACTTAGCGGTGGCGTATGTGACCTATTTACATCTGGTTGGGATGGTTCCTGGCTATGTCTTATCTCCAGTGAGTCAAATGTATGAAATAGAAAATTATAGCTAATTAGTGCTTAAAACCTCCTAAATCGTCTTATTCAGAAAATTAGATTTATGTTGAAATAATATAAAAGTTTTGGACAATCAGTTTGTTGGGTCTACTCAATCTGAACCAACCTGTTTCCAGCCATACAAAAGGGGCCTGTTTTCCTTGTTGACTCGTTGGACAACTTGCCTGTCCCACCCATTTTGCCACCTCTAAAAAGCTACTACTGGTACTGAGCTATGGAAAGTTGTAATTGAAGCCTGGTTTACTATGAATTATGTATTAAGTTGATTCCTGGTGATGTTACAGGTTGATATGGTGATAGTTCCAGCAACAACTGGTCAGATGGGTATTTTACCAGGACATGTTCCAACAATTGCAGAACTCAAACCAGGCCTCCTCTCAGTTCACGAAGGTAACGATGTGAAGAAATACTTCATCAGCAGCGGCTTTGCTTTTGTTCACTCGAACTCTTATGCAGACATATTGGCTGTCGAGGCTATTCCACTTGACCGAATCGACCCAGCACAAGTACAAAAGGGTTTGAGCGAGTTTACACAGAAGCTGAGCTCCGCATCCACCGATTTGGACAAAGCCGAAGCCCAGATTGGAGTTGATGTTCATAGTGCTCTCAACTCTGCTCTGACAGGTTAGAAGAGTATGATGAGTACTTTTGTGATCCTCTTTAACTCAAAATAAGAGTTTTCTCAATGGGGAAAACTTTGGTAGAATGTGTTGCCATTTTTGTATTGGTCTATGCTGCATTTGGGATATACTATATCACATTTGATATATTAGTTCTATCGAATTTGGTTTTCTCAAAACTTGAATGGAAATTCAAGAAATGATATTTACTTGGTGATTGTTTATGATTATGATGAAAATTTAATAAATGTGGTTTTCTTGAAACTCAAGAAGATGATAAGGAGTATTTAGTTTGTTCAAAACCTCTAGATGATTGTCATGATCTCCTTTCTCATTCTAAGTTAAAAATATATATAGATACAATGTGGATTAGAATGGGCCTGTATCATACAAAGTCGTACAGGCAGGACTGTACAAAGCTATATTGTACATTTGTACTGTGTTAATAGAACCTACAAGGGTTGAAGATGCTGGGCCTGCTGCGGATACTGTTCGCTACGGCCAGGCTGGAGCGGCCCCAGTGCGGGTAGCCTCCAGCTCACTGGATGGCTGTTTCTTTGAGCTATTCGGTTTTCGCGATAGTAAAAGAAATCAGTATGAAAATCAAAATAATAATTCGGTTTTGGACCAAATTGATCCAAGAAATTAAAAAAATACAAACCATACACTTCATAGTCACACAAATCGATGTGCATGTAGTGAACACCGAACACCTCTTATGATTACTCAAACTAAAAGAAATTGAAATGTGATGTTTTATTATTATTAGTGCAAAAGACGATTTTAAACTCTGAAGTATACCCCAAAAACAAATGTTCATCTTCTACAACGCTCTAAAATCTAATTATGTGTCTGATATTGTATTTTTTCTTATTTCAACCGGGTGTATCATTAAATTTCGAAGAGTTTTGATAAATAGGTTTAAAACATAGATCTAAACTTATACCTAAATCATACTATCAATGACATGTATAATCTCTGATGCTTTCTGATTTCTATTCACCAATCATATTTTTATTTCAACCAACTATAAATTAGATCTACTAATCATTTTTCAGTTTTAATTTATCAACTCATAATAAAAAGGCTGTGATGAATGTGCTATAGACTATAGTTACATTACCAATCGGCTCGGACACCAGACCACCCGTGCCCGTCCATTTTGTCTCGCCCTAAATGGAATTCCTTAGTTACGTTGCGCCCCGACCCAAGTGGCCACATCCGCTTTATTAACTAGACCTATAACCCACCCTAACCTTGATGGTTAGTGTTTGAATTTCAGATTAATCCAAAAAAGTTTAGTTAAATTAAAATGTATATATGGAAGACGTTATTTAACTTAACAAATAATTAGGTATATATCGTCACCATTTACGTTTGTGTCCCAATTGTTAAGATGTGGAAGGGCGGTTTGTTTTCATTCCATAAAGATGAACGTTACGTTATTCTTTGAGCTAAACAAACATATATATTCACAATCACATCAACACTAAAGTTGCCACGTAACATCGTTTATTTGGTTAATACTCTATTTCTTCTGATTATATATGTCAAGTTTGCATAATTTGTCACTTTTGATTAAAATTGCAAGCCAAAGTTAGTTTTTGTGTGCTTTAATATTCAATTTGTAGATGGTCGTTTTTTATCCAAACACCATTAAACAGGCAGTATAATGTTTTAATGTACCACAAACTACGTTATCCGGAAGTAAATAAGAAATACTACTATCAATTTGGCGTTTTGTCTTCATACCATGATTTAAATTTAACATAATTACCAATGATTAAATAGCCTAGCGGTAAGGGCAGCCTATGACTTCTTTCAGATCATGGGTTCGAAACTTGTCATGGGTATTATTTATCATAAAGGTACCTATCACCAATGAAGCGCATGACCCACAACGTTAAAGCTTAATCCGCAACAGTTCCAACTCGGACGTTGTGGTATATGTGATGGAGGTAATTTGTCCGCGATGTTGGCGCGGCTCCGGTGGGTGGCTCAAATACCCATTTTTTTTTTTTTTTTTTTTTTTTTTTTGTAAATTTAACATAATTATACATGTATAGTAATAAGGTTTGAAAGTAGTAAGATCTAGATTTGTTGAAGGGGGTGGTTGTAAATTTAAAGTTTAAGACCAAATGTCATCTTTAGAATAAAATTAATAAAGAGTCTTTGATTAATGAGTTGAAAACTTTTGTTGGGTAATAATAATCCTAAGTAAATGAATCATGAATTGGCCACATGACATGTGAAGATGCTGGTGAAGTGGTGATGACTCACTTCCACATAATGAGGAGTTAATTATTGCTTAATTATTACTTACTATGTGTTTAAAAACATATAAATATCATATCATAATCACTTATGAAAGCAACGGTTTATTTATAACATATAAAAAAAAAGATGATTTTTTTATTAAAGCTCTATTTAATAAATAATCTAGACATTTAGACATACTCGTATCTCTGTATTTTAAGCATATACATCAGTACTATGATTTTTTAAAAAATTATGAGTTTATGTTCATTATAATAATAAGTCAAATAGGCGAAGTAAGGTGAAATAAGTCAAATAAGCAACAATTTTCGGAGTTGGTTTCGAGGTGGTTTTGACTTGCTTACCATGGGTTTTGCGTTGGTATAGATTGTTGACGATGATTGTGTAGTAAGTTAGCATCACTACCTTTGTTTTGAGGTGTGCGAAGTGTAGTTAGTGAAAAAGTCGAGATGGGGGAGCCACGAAGACAATGAGGGAGGACTTGGATCAGCGTTAAAGAATAAACTTTGCGATTCAACTCTCGTCGTATAAAATCATAGCTACTAAAGTTGTAACTTGTGTAAACTTAGAAAATCCATAATGCGATGGACTTCATCATATTCATAAAACTATCATATCAGCTTTCTGTAAACTCATACCTTCTGCAAATTTACCAATTTATTTCTATAAACTTAACAAGTCCATAGCTTGATCCTACTTAATATAAATTTGGGGTAAATCAAAGTAAGATTTCTTTATAGACTTCTCTCCAATGTCAATCTTCATGGACTGCCTTACGAGCTTCCGTTTGGACTTGGAGCATGGACTCTACATCATTGTCAGTCACTGTAAACTTGTTATATAAACCTCCATTACGAATGGTCTTATAGTTGTTGGATTTTTTATTTAGAGCGAAAAGCTATAAGTCATATTCATTCCATCTCAGTCAAAATATCAATTTTGAAAATGCACACAGTTTTAGCAAAATTCACTAACTATACTCTTCTCCAATCTAATCCAATAAAATCTTTTTTGATTGATTGAAATAGAAAGTGGACACTTATTTTCGAAGGAAAAAAAAAAGGACAATGTAAACACTTAACTCAAAAGATAAAATCATTTAACTAAAGGCTACTTAGGTAAATAAGTTCCATGAGCTATGAACTTAGCTCAACTTTTTTAAAAGTTACTTCAAATAACGTACCTTTTAGGTGCTTATTTTTTTTTTAATAACTTTTATATATTTTAGTTACCAAATGATGGTTATAGCTTTAACTTAAAAAAAAAATAATATGAGTTTTACGTCATACAAACTAGTTGTAAAATATACCTTGTGTGAAAACAGGAAGGCATGCATCAAATGGGATTAAATACAATTAATTTCAAATGTGATTAAATATTTTATCATTTTAAAACTGTGAAATTTTAACTTTGTTTAACAAGCAATAAAATGAACATAAGTTTAGTTTTGCAAAATAAAAAGATTTGCAGGTTGCAGTTACAACATTTGATTTTTCAGGTAACATGTAATCCTTTTTTTTCATGCAAAATTAAACTTACGTTATTTTAATTTAACAAAATATATATAACATGTAGTCATATAATTTTCAAACATCTTTTTATATTATGTCTTCTTTATTGAATTTTTTAATATTTAATGTTGTCATTTTATAAAATTTGCCCTTTTTATTATTAACTTCGTCTCGGTTCACAATCAGTTTTCACAAAGTTTAAAAAATTACCTTATCTAGTAGTGAAGATGACACTTTTACCCTTGATTTTTTTACAGATTATCATGTATCAGTTTTGAGAAAAAATATATTCACAGTAAAATTAATAAAGTTAATATGTTACTTTTAGAATTGAACACTTATTTTGAAACAAAATAAAATAAAAAATGAACACTTATTTTGAAATACTCCACAGATGAAGTAATAGAAAAGCAAAAAGTATTATAATGGGAATGATTTGGGAAACCCATTCATTGTGATGGGTCTCTAAACCTGTGGGTTTCAAAGAAACAAACTCTTTTTATTTCATATAAAATGCATTAATAAATTATTGCGTTGTTTATTCATATAAGCTCACACCATCGCTTAAATCATAAAATTAAATTAAATTGATATCTATACGATTCTAAGTTTGAGAATGTCAACTTCATCCACCTAACATACTTTTCTAGCTCGATTAAATAATTGTGCTATAATTATGCTATAATTGATTTAAAACTTAAAAGTACGACATTTTAATGACTCGTAATAGAATCGATCCAACCAAAACCAATGGCTTTATTTATACTAAACTCATTCGTCCCGTGTAATCAACCTATGTGGCGTGGTCATCAAATTAATCAATACTTATGTCTAGTTACATCAATTAAGTTTCAAACGACACAAGCGATAACGGTAAACGATTATCATAAGCTGTGATAACTCAAATATCAAATAATTGTTGGATTTCGCTTGAAGACTTCAACTTCATTTCACAACACGTTGTTTACGTTAACCTTCGGTCTTGGTGTGTTCTTAATGGTTCAAGTTGCGTAGCAAGCAACATAAATTGCAATTTGATGAGTATATAAACTAACAATGCCGATAGTTGTGATACATTAATCTATATTAAAATGTATAAAATAAATATTGTAGTAATAACGAGTCTTTGATCAAATATTGTGAAGATTCTTTAAGGAAGTTATTTTATGAGCAAAAAATATGTGCTTAAATACGCGTTGTATGTCTAACAATTTTAATAGTCCGTAGTACACATACATAAATAATTTTGTTAATAAAACGAGACAAAAAAGTGAAAATAATGTGTCAAAATATGTATATTATGCACACTACGAGTATCATTTTGTGAGGTGAAGTGAAAGTTCTAAAATGTTAATAATACTTAAAAAAAAAAATAATTTTAAATAACGTTAGATTTATTGGCTGATTATGTACACATTTTTAACCTATAGTTTAACTGAACATTATTTCTTCTTAATTATATGGGTTAAAATTTGAAGTCCTCTTTAAATATGTGTGAACATTATAAAAAAAAAATAAAGACATTAGCATACGGTGTACGGTCAAATTCATATAAACAAATAAAATTCCTACACGTGCCCATTTATAAACGTTCGAGAAGAGAATCCTAAATCGCATAGGATCAAGTACCATAAAATAATATTTTATTATTTTAATACAAATAATAATTTTTTTTTAAAATAGTTAAATTAATGAAATGGAATCTAAGTGGTGCATAGTAGCCAACCAGGGAGATCTTAGCCGTCGAATCTGGTGATGAGTCATGCAAATGATATCGTTTGAAGGTAGAGACCAGAAGGTTCCTTTAAGTGAAGCGTGACGTGTATTGTCGGAGAGTAATTATTTGGTGTTTCACACTTTTAAAATGACTTTTTATTATTTATTTGTGTGTTAACTATTCTTACTAAACAACTCCTACCTCTTTTTATATAAAAAAAACCTCCATTATATTTTATATCATAGTTAGGCAAAAATTATATTTAATCCCCTACATTGTTAAGAAGATCTATCAAATTAGGTAGCTTATTATTCGATTCATATAAAACGTTAGAACTTTATCATATATATCATTTGAATATCTAAAAAAATTAAATACACATTCAGCAGCCCCGTGTGTATACACGGGTTTTGAGATTTATTATATTATACGTCGCATGTATGTATATGGGTTTAAAGATAGGAAGTGGACTTATACCATCTAATTTTAAAAATTGAAATTCAATTAACCTATCACAATTGAATATTCATTTCATTAGTTTATAGAACATCTTCTAATAATTGGTACGTTTCAAATCTTGGCCTAATTGTAAAATCATACACATTTATTCATATAATAGGATAGTAACTCTCTTTTAAGATAGATGATATATAAAATTGAAGTTCTCATAAACAACCAATTTCGTTTTGATATATTAAAAACTGAACTTTTTTAAAAAATTGTTTTGAAAATTATCAATTTTTTAACTACGCACAAAACTAAAATATGCTAACAATCATCTCATCAATCAAATACTATAAAGATTGGTTGACACTCTTTTTAAATATACGCTCTTTAATTTAAATTTAATTTATCAAAACAACAAATATTTCTTTACTTTTTTAAATATCATCATCCCAATATTAAAAAGATAATCACCAAAATCCTATTATAAAGAAAAAACCTTACCATATACAACATCTAATTAATTAGTTATAATTAGAATACTTACCATTTACAAAATATAATTACTACTATATTGTTCTTCCCTTAAATTTTTTTGTTGTCAATTAATCATTTTTCCTCTCAAATAATCAGTGACATAATTTATAGGAAAATATTCCGTACAGCAAATTACAAAGATTAAAATGTGTTGTTAGTATTAATTTAGGACTAATTATGTATATTTATGAAAGTTAAAGGGTTAAATATGTAAAGTGTAAATATGTTCTTTACTTCTTATTAGTCAACATCATAAATGTTTGATGTTATTGACCCCACAAATAATTTGCCCGTAATTTGTACCTAAAATAATTCTATATGTGACTTCATTGTATATCTTTTATGATTCATACAAAACGATCTAATTTTATCATATATTATATATACATAATTATAAAAATTAAATACATATATGATGAACCGTGTGTATACACGAGTTTGAAGGGCTAGTTATTACTATAAAGAAAAATTATATTCAAGCCTGTATAAAATATCTAATAATTTAATTAGCTTTTGATATATCTTCTATTTAATTTAATTTATTTTTTTTTTTCTTAATCAAATTCGTTCGATTTTTCATGCGTACAAACTCTATTGTTATATAAACTATTATTAAGTTGATTTATCATTTTCCTTTATGTAATATATTACAAAATAACAAATTATTACGTTTATGATTTTAAAAGCGATAAATGAAATTATTTTATATTAATTTCTTATAAGTTATAAGAAATTTCAAAGTAAGTTTGTAGCATCTCCGATGGACATTCAACAACAAGTCTTGCAAAACTCAATCTACTATAGATGCTCTTAATTGATTCGTAGCCAACTCTTTTTATTTAAGAGTATAATATAATAGTTAGATTTTGATATATACTATACTTTTCAAGAACAGTAATCAATGTTAATATGAGAGAAGGTTTAAATATGAATATTTTTTATGGCAGAAATAGTATGATTAGACATTTTTATTTTTATCTTTAAGATTAACTAACTTTTTTGATTAAAAAATTATATCAAAATTATTAAAATTTTATACTCTTTAATATAAGATAAATTTTTAAAAAATTATGTGATACACATCATAAAAATTTAGTGTGTATCACAGTATCACACATAAAAGCTGTGATACACAACTTTAATTTATGTATCATATTTTTTTTTTTTAATCGATCCAATATTAAAGAAGATAATATTTTAATAATTTTGGCATTTTTTTTTTGAAAAAAATATACATATATTGAAATTAAAAATCAAAAATATCATTTTTATGTTTTCTACGATAATACTCCCTTGTTATTATGTAACCTTTAATTTTTTTAATACATTAGTTTATAAAAGATACTCTTGTATATACAACTCACACCCCAATAGATTGTTTTATATTCTTTTAAAATAAAACGAAATTTAAAACGAGTTCCATATTTTTTTTCTTAAGAAAATGAGTTCAATATTAGTATTATTATGTATTTTTTATCGTTTTCAAAATAATAAATTAAATTAACTAGGAATTATAAATAATATTTCTGCCCGGGCAGACGGAATTTGGGTAGGGGAGACAATGACATTGAAGACAGAGCCCAATGCCGCTGGCGCATTGTACAAGTGTCTCAATAGTGGCTGGTGAACCCCACGCCTGATTAGTTATTTTCTTAAGTATTTACATCTATAATCCCTCAAGTCTACTAAATCACCAAAATAGCCTAATTTTAATTTATCCTTTATTACTTTGCCATCGACTCTAAAGATGTAATTGATTTATAGTATTTTTAATTTCAAAAAAAGTTAAGTTACAACTAATGATTGCATATTTGCATGTATCTAACTCAATTCTACAGAAGAAGATATCGATAAAACTCGACAAACTAATTACTTATGTACATTTTCTCTAAATCGAAACATTATTTTTGAGTATTTTTTTATTGAAAAACTAAAGATGAAAAAGAAGAAATTTTCTACTGTTTATACTTGAATTATGATTAAACTTATTAATATATAATAATATTAAATTTAATCGTACTTATTTCCAATAGAAATATATTGATCTATATAAAAAATATATTAGCTTTTATTGTTGTTATCTTTTAGAAGTTCAAACATTTGGATCTTGTTGGTTAACAATGTTACAATACATAATTATAATTGTTATAAAGCCAAGTAACCTTAATTCATATCAAAATTTAGGTCAAATATACACTACAAGAATTTATTTGCCTCTCGCTTTGCGAGGGGATATATCTATTATTAAGTTCGATAATCGTAAATCATGTATAATTGTTAAATGTATGACGATTATTTTAAAACTACAAATGATTTATCAATATGCATACCTCAATCTTATTGATCTTCACATACTTACACTATGAAAATATTAAAAGCAAATAGTTTATAATATTATCATTGTCTAAAACTCTCCGTATTTGTTACTCCCTTCGCTCCATATTTATAGTCTTTAATTCTTTTTTTTTAACGTCCCAAATTAATTGTCTACTTTCAAAAATAGGAAAATATAACTAATTAAACTTCCTATATTAACCCTACTTTATACATATGTCATAAAAAGTGGGTAAGAAATATAGGTAAATTGTCATAATACACAAAGGTACAATGTAATAATTATATTTATGTCAAAATATTTTTGTCATTTCAAGATTCAAAAATATATTGTAATTTTTATCTAACTTTTTAGATACGATTGAAATTTTACGTTGTTAAAATATGTAGTATATTCTTATTAGTTATTAGTTTATGATAAAAATTCTAGTGTGATTAATTATTAGTTTTAATAAGTGAAAGAAAGGAAATAAAGGTGATCTAATATTGGATCCAAGAATCATGTATTTATTTATAGAAATGGAGGACATTGGAAGTAAATTTCAAAATTACAATTTATTATGAGAATTTTATTTTCTCTTGTTTTATGATTATATCATGATATGGAGTTTAAAATATCATGATAAATTATCAACTTACTTGTTAAATTGATAATAAAATGATAATAAGTGTTTATGATGAACAATATTTACTTAGTAATTCTTAAAAAGAGTAGAGGGGTGAATCAAATTCATACTAATAACCGAAAGGGTATCTTTTGTAATTATTCCACTTTTAATTTTTATTGTAGGCATGGCCTACGCCTCGTCATCTCCAAGGTGGGAGAATTTAGAATTATAGAAAACGACATGGTGGACATTTGATCTTTTCTTTTTTAATAAAAATCATTGTTTTTTCTCAACCACTTAAAATAATTCTACATTTTTATAAATAAATACATGATTCTTGGATCCAATAATTCTCAACTTATATAAACTTCTAACACTAAATGTATAAAGAGAAAATTACTCAAATATTTTTCTAAATCTAACTCAAATTTTACTCACAGTCTTTTACAAAATTTAATTATATTAATCACTATTTATTTTGAACTTGTTACGCTAATAGTCATGTAGACTAACGATCAAGGATCATGTGATATTTTTCTTATTCTTTTAATTTTTTGAGTAAAGTATAAATTATAAAATCTAAAATATGTATATATACATTATTAAGTGTACCGAACATCATTTTCATCTACCTCATTTCATTTAGCAAGTTCATCATCAAATTCAATTTTCTTCTGCAATGAAAAATCAAAATTTATAGTCCACCACCATCTTTCACCACTCGAGGACCCTCTGTCACTCATTCATCTTATTTCATCACGACTTTGGTAGTCACCGTCTTTTTCTTTTTTGCCCTTTCTTTCTCTTCTTTTTTTTCCTACGACGAAATTAAGCTATGACCAATGGCCCCCTAGCTGAATAAAAGACCTTCCTCTGAGTGGATATGTGGAAGTCTTTCTTGTTGGTTTTTCTTCCTCACTCTCGAATAAGTGAACTTGGTTCGTTCAATTCTTAGGGAGAGCATTGAATTTGGAACACAGGCCAAACGACCATTTTTTTTACCCATTTCTTGGGTAAAGTCTCTTGCTATTCTCGTTATAGAATGTAGTGCCCAACAAGCTCCTTTGGCCATTCCGTGAAGTTCAATTGTATCGTATGTTAGTTCTATTTCTTACTCGAAAACATCTCAAACGAAAACCATAGCTTCAAAGTAAAATGACGTTGAAAACTGAGAATTATCGTAATTCGTAAGTCACAAATGTATGATTTGGTAGTGAAAGACAGAGATGGACTATAAAATATGATGTTTTCGCGAAAAAATGAAAATGATGTTATGTGTAGCTAATAATGTATCTAAACATATTTTATAATTTATAATTACTCAAAAAAAAAAAATTTAAGAATAAAAAATATCACATGTGGTTTTTTTTCACGAAGAGTTAATGATCGTTAGTATAAAGGAATATTAGGGTAACAAGTTTCAAAGAGAAAGGATAACGGTGTAATTAAATTTCGTAAAGGACTGTCATGTCAGTAACTCGACGATTATTGAATGCCTAATTTGAACTTCACTTGTGACCATTTACGCGTTCGGTTGATGATTATAACTTGGATCGTGGCCATGTCACATGTGTGGACCTATTCGGGTCATGCAATAAAGTGCAAAAGTGGTAGACATACAAGTGGTTAATGCATATGCTTTCTTAAAAAAAGTACATTAGTCAATTTGATGATGTAAATTGAAAACTGATTCCACCGGCCATCAAAATTGAAAGTCTTGATTACGCACATATTACATATTTTAGAGTTATTTCTTTGAACGTTATTAATGATGATAAACTGAAATTATAATGAATGACGAGAAACCTAATTAAAAGTGGGTAATTTGTATAACACAAAAAAGATGTGTACAAAAGAAACATCCATATACATTATGGTAACATGTATTGCAATTAAGTGATACTGTGATATATAAATTATGAAAATATGTACTAGGATCGTATGATCGTTTTTATTTTATAATAAATGTTCATGTAAATTATGTTTTATAATTTTAATTAAAGTTAATATATTACGATATCGATGTTATTTTACGATTCCAGTATACATAGATGAAAATGACAACGGGTAAAATCTTCATCTTAACCGTCTTGCATTGTACAACTAATTTGACTTTAAGCATGCGAAAAATGCAAATCAAACAAAAGCGGGTGCATGCAAACTATAAAGTGCATAAATCTTAAAGGACCAAAAAGAGAAAAAGCACCTTCAATTATTAAAAGGTAATTGCCACTAGATTCAGGCCCCTTGGATTTTGGAAAAAGCAAAGTGGTTTTTCAAACCAATTTCAATCCCCTGTTTCCTAGACCACTCTAGAACCTAGTGGACCCCACTCTCTCTAACACGTGTCATCAATCTATGATGTAAGAGCACATTTAGTCCATGTTCCATCAACACCCAATCCCAAACACTCCTCTTCCAAAAGTCTATAAATGATCACCTCTTCACAGCATGGATTCCTTCCCACAGTCCCTTGATCTTTAACCTACGCACCACTAGCTCATCTTAACAATCATCAATATCACCTTTGTTAATACACACAATGAGGTCTGATGTGCTATCTTACGCCGGGTATGAAGAACCCCATTTTCTTGAAGCTTGTACTCTTTGTTCTAAGCCACTTGGTCACAACAGTGACATATTCATGTACAGGTATTACGTCTATTCTTTTTGTGTTTCAGTATGTGCATTATTGACTTGTACGTCAGGTTGTCTTGGTTGTACCTTAATTAACTTTACCTTTGAATTAAGGATCATAAATTTATGAGTAAAGAACCAGATGCATAGAAGGGTTGTACGTTGTGCATAAAGTGTTGTACATAATGATTTAGTTTGTACCAAGTAAAAGTTTTTTAACCTTTGTGAATAAACCAGAAAAGATGCAAGCTTTTTGTGAAGATTCACCAGAATCATTTGATAATAAACCAATATGGTAAACTTGTGTAGATTCCTATTGGAGACTAGGTTCATTGAACCTGGACAAAACTACTTCAAAAATACTTCCTAATAAATGAATAAAAGCAACATAAAGATTCCATTTGCTTAAAAGGGTTGTACTTTATGCATAAAAGATTGTACCATATCAATATATAGTTTCAAGATTTCTGATGGGTATTTTGGTAATTTATTACAGAGGGAATACTCCATTTTGTAGCCAAGAATGCAGGCAAGAACAAATAGAGAATGATGAAGCAAGAGAAAGGAGATGGAAGGTTTCATCCAAGAAATCAACAGAAACTTCTAAGAAATCAACAACAACAACAACTGTGCAAACTGGAACTCTTGTTGCATCCAATTAGCCGATTTCATAAAAAGTATATGATTGTGAAATGACATAAATACCCCTCTCTGATAAAATAATATATGACGGGAGGAGGGATATGAGTAAAAACTTTTGTATAGAAGTTGCTTATGGGGTGTCATGATGATGATCGGTGGTGATGATAAAGGAAAAAGACAAAGATACCCTTTGAGACAGATTTTGCTTCTTTTTTCGTTCATTTTATTTTCTATGATGTTTTTTTGGTTATTGTAACCATTGTGTTTGGGCTTTTATTTTGTAATGAAGATATCAAAATACCCAACTTGACCTTGTTTTAAGGTATGTGGTAAATTTTGAATAATTTAGATTGGCTGCGACATATTCTCTATGTTCCAAAGTTAAAGTTTACCTTTTGAATCGAACAAACTACTTTGGTCATTAAAGGATCTTCTCGGTTTGCCTTAGAGAACTAGTAGTTACTATTGCACTCATGTTAGTACGATTTACTGAAGTCACTCACCTAGAACACGTGAACGTGAAGTGGTTACATTGATGCTCAGTGTTCATTTCAACACTGAAAAGAATACTAAAAATGAAATAAGAGTTCCACTGAGTTTTAGTGTTCAGTTCATATATTTAATTATATTTTTTTTGCAAATATTCAAATAATTTAAGCAAATATTCAAATAATTTAAACAAATATTCAAAAGTACATTAGACAAAATACATAAATGAAAGGTACAATAAACAAAAAAACATAAATATGAACGTTAAACTACGGACGATATCTCCAAATATGTTCCACAAGATTGGATCAGAGACTGTCGTGCACATCTCTGTAGCGTAGTACCTTGTTTTTCTGTCTGTATGTATCACATCTCTCGCTCCAAATACCTTGCATATTCGTAAATGAAACATAAAACTCACCGTTTTCAGAAAATATTGAAACCGCTGTGTTCTTGAATCATGTTATGCAACAATATGCATGTATACATGATTCTTTTTAAATGCTTTACGCTATAAGCTCTTCCCGATTGTTGTAGTATATGTCATCGGCCTTGAAGCACACCAAATGTCCTTTCAACATCTTTTCGGGCAGACGTTTATGCTCGCGTAAACTTGACTCTCTTTACATCGACTTCACTTGAAAACCCTTTAACAAACGATGACCATTGCAGGTATATACTGTCAGCAAGATAGTACCCTCTTTTGTACTCGACATCATTTAGCACAAACGGGCATTCAGGAACAGTGTCATTTAGCTTGTCGTGGAACAACAAAGAAGAATTAAGAACATCTAAGTCGTTAGCCTCTGCAACACCGAAGTATGCATGCCAAATTCACATGTCATACGAAGCATAATAGTTGGATAGCCATGATCGCCTTGTGTGTATTGCCTTTTCCATGCGTTAGGGCATTTTAACCATGCTCAGTGCATACAATCTATGCTACCAAGCATGCCTAAAAAAGAATGTTTGTTACCATGTTTCTCATACAACCGTTGAATATCATGGGCCGTTGGTTTTCGCTTGTACACATTTGCATATACATCAATCATGCACTTTGTAAAATTAAACAAACATTCCGGGGAAGTTCTTTCCGCCATTTGTAAATATTCGTCAAAGGTATCCGGTGACGTACCGTGTGCCAATTGACGTATGGCGGAAGTAACTTTTTGAATAGTGGTAAACCCCGGAACACCACGTGCATCATTTCTTTGGCAAAAATATTGAACATAATCGGGTATAGGTGTTTGAGAGTAGTTAGAAATACCTTCTACTATACGAAGGAATAGTCACTCGCTCATACGAAATCGATTTTTTAAATTCTCGTGCAAGTACTTCGCGTCGTCGGCAAAGTAGTCGTTCATTATACTTTAATTGTCCGTAAACCGATCACGGTATATGTAGCGTTAAAAAAGATTCTAAAAAAAGTTAAAAAAAGAAAATAGCCGTTGAACGGCTACATTTTTTAAAAAATAATTTTTTTTACTCAAAAACTTGTTGCAATCAGCGTTCAAGATCAAACGCCGACCTTGAACGCTGAAATTGAACGCTAGCCGGGTGTCATGAATGTCGGTTCTCGACGTTTAAGTCTGTGAATGCCAACGTCTTGTCCTCTCCACTACATGTTCTCCTAACATGACTGATGGACGATTGAGTAATTGACTTACTTCGTAAGTGTCGGTAATTTATAACTGAGCACGACTTACTTGATTGACCCTTACTTTCTGAAATTTCTTTTATATTTCTGAAAAAACGCACAAAATATTTATAAAACACACAATGAGTTTTTATGGGCCTTTCCCAAATAATCATTTATGGACAAAGTTGTGTGATCGATCACAAGAAGTGTCTAGTCCGAAGTAGATTAGCATGCTAATTACTATGATTTTAGACAATCATTTTACGGGAGATATTCTGTTCAACAAAAAGTGTACACACAATTAGATGTACTAAGACAATTTACAGAGACTAAAATTATATATGTATGAAATTAATTTTCAAATTATCTATTCGTTATTGTACATAAATTATGTAAAAATATAATATTTAAAAAATAATCAAAAAATAAATTACAAAACATTATTTTGCTACAACTAATTGAAGTTTGTATGGTGGCCCGTAATGGTTAATATACTTAAAACAATCCTTCTACTTTGGCAAAATAAAACAACCAAAAACACATCCATTCATATAGTAGGCTACAAACTTGCAATACAAGGGAATGCTTTGCATATCTTCGATGACATAATACAAAAAGTTAGGCTCTTTCATTAGCGTAAAACTAAACACATCTGATTCTTAGTGTTACACCACACACATTTCATTGTCTCGTGTGCCTTTAATGACTTTCAACTATTATGTATTTACCGGCTTGACCAGTGCGACTCTTTTCCAAAACCGTTATCACATTCAACATCCAGACTTTAGAGGGTAGCTTTCATGGTTTCAAAATTCATCCCTCAGCATTGAAAAGAAGAAACAACCCCGAATATGGTGGATATAGATCGATCGACGGGGATTTTGCCATGTAGAGACAAATTTAGCTCAAGTGAGCAAAATAAGGTAGTACCCAGATGAAACACACAAGTGGTAGGAAGATCTTGTATTTGCAATCACTCAGTAACAAGCCAGCCCGGTTTGAAGACAGGATCGTTATTGAAGTCGCGACCTGTTAAGGATATGGATTCCCCCTGGCGTCGGAAACACTGCAACATAATAGATGGGCAGAAATTAGTTTGGGTCAACGAGGCCAAACTTTGAGTTAATGACTATTATGTTTCGAATGATGGACAACACGAAGCCCGAAAAACAAATGAAAATATAAACTAGTAAAAGTAAGACACCTTGTAGCAAACTATGGTATCATCCGGATACATTGCAAATAACTTTGTTCCAAGTCTTGCATGACAGGAATCGCATAGGCTCTCATCGTTTATCTGTACAAGTCGAGACCTTTCCTCCAATCTTGCTAAATTTGCATCAAGATTAACAGCGCGGGATAAATTATGGACAACCTAAAAAGGTGACAACTTTGGACAGTTATAATCACAACATCTAACACTAAGATAATTATTGTTTATTTCCTAGAAATTCCCAATAAAAGGTACTCTTCAACAAGAATATCTGATTTTCAACAGAATGAAGCAAATATGACCCTTGGCGTTAGTATTTTCACAACATTCATTATTGCAAACCCATTTTCCCTTTTTTCAAAATAGACAAGTCATTTGCAACGAATTACACAAAAAGAAGCTACATATAATGATTCTAGAAGTTATATTACAAAAGCTTTATTAACAAAAGATGAGGAAATCATGCGAAGAACTTACTTGTCCTTGATAATGATGATGATGGCGAGCTCTTAGCATTCTTAATATTGTATCAGACGCAAGTTGTAAAGGCATGCTCGGGGATAATCTCTGCAAATTAAAATCTAGAGACATCAGCAACAAAAAGTTTATAAATATTACTGATTAGAGGCGCTATTAATACGCAAGGCCTTATGTTTTATGTTCAAATTTTCAATAGACCATTATGTTAAACATAATCAAAAAGGTAGTGTGTTTTGCTGGAAATATAAAATTTAATACCTCAAGAACCTGCAGAGGATCAAGCAATTCTCCATGATTATGAAGAAGCCGGACAGCAGCTTTAAACATGGGCTTCTTGCCATCTGTGGGGTTTAGATAGATATCAAGCAACCTGAAATTATAGATCAGGATTTATAAAAATGCTTATCTGATAACTGTGTCTGAGGTAGGTCTCTGCTTTTTGTGTGTGAGAGAGAGAGAGAGTGAGAGAGAGAGAAAGACAATGAGTTAGAGAGAGAGAGAGAAAGACAATGAGTTAGAGAGAGAGAGAGAGAGAGAGAAAAGGAGAGATTGAGAGGGAGAGAGAAGGGACCAACTGCATATAGGCATCTGGTCTACCAATCTCGGCACAATAGTGTTCCGCAGCATCACTGTCCTCCAATTTCCTGTAACATTTTATATTTTTATGTTAAACAAATAGTGAGCATAACAAAAAATAGTTAGAAGGATATGGTGTATTTCTTTATTAGTGTTCTTTGGTAAGATCTTAATTTCTATATCAACTTGTTGCATTCAGATTCACATTTTACACATCAACTAGTTATTATCTGTAGATCATTATTTAGTAAAGATAACCAAAATTATTCACAGATAAGAAGATAGAATGTTGCCATTAAGGAAAAGTATTACAATACTCTTTTGGCAAACTTTCTGGAAAAGTTCAATTTCTTAACTTAGACATTGTCATATAATTGTACGGAGTAACTGCTTATGTTTTAAAAATTTGTAGAAACTTACACGGCCAGGATTTGAAGCACCAGTGTTTCTTGTCCTAGTTTCCGATAAAGAATAGCCTGCAAAAAGACCAAGAATGTGCATTTTCAGTACACAGTCCAACAATCCATTATACTCCACCATATGATAATTAACATTTCCTTTTTGGATGACTTTTCAATTTAAAATTGCATATTTGCCTACGGAGATTATTAGCAAGAACAACTGATTTGGGTCCAAAGACTCCTGCGTTGAATCAGTCCGCCAGTCCATTATATTCCACCCCATGATAATTGCATCATTTCCTTTTTGGGTGACTTTTTAGTTTAAAATTGCATGCTTGCCTATTGACATCATTACCAAGAACAAATTATTTGGGTACAAAGACTCCAATGCCAAATCACTCTTTAACGGTATTGAAGACATTTGATTGAATATCAAACAACCTTGTTTCTTATTTGGGTCCACACGACTTCTTTATTTTGTCACTTTTAAAGGGTACTCAAGACGTGCGGTAATAGCCAAACATTCCACTTAAACTATGCGTGGTCAAATTTTCCAGTTTTCATGGGACCCTACTAGAGGTGGCAATTTCGACCTATTTACTCATGCAGGGGTCAATTTGGGTTATGCTACATCTCTAAGGGGTCAATAGCTCAAATAGAAAATTAGTTTGAAAGGGAGTGGGTCAATTGTCACCCAGCGTGTAGACTTAACTAACATTTGGGACAGATGTGTTTCATGTCAAACCTTCCTATCCTATACCAATAAATTTGTGTTGACCCAAACCTACTGTGACCCTCATGGAAGTATGAAACTTGCAAGAACCAACTGTCACCTGTTACCCAACCCGTCCGATCTCCCATTTTGCCACCTCTAACGACCAACAAGAAAGCAGGATGGCCAAACACACCGTTATAACCGACCTTTTCCAACCATAACTCTGATTCTTCTATCAAATCAAGGATGTCTTCGGGATCATACAAGTCTGAAGATTGTAAGAACACTTGCAGTCTCTCTCTAATAGGACTTTGGAATATTAAATGGCTTCCAGGCTCTGAACCACTCATCTGCTCTGATGGACATTCTGTTTGATAAGTTTCTAGTGCTGATTTGGTGAGTAACAGCGCATATGATGTATGGAACTGAGGATCGTCAGACCCTTGATCTTCAATCAACCATTGAAGATATCTGTGAAGTTATAAAAAAATATGCCAAGAAAAATTATATGCATCAATAATCACGAATCGGAATTATAAATAAATGAATAAATAAAATCATGTTTTCATTAAGACATCCTTGAATTTTATACACCCATAACTAAAAACTTCAGGTTGTACCTCTGAAGAATTTCGGTTTTCTTTGGATCAATTGCAGCAATTACTTCATCTGCAAATAACGATATAACAGATAAACAATGAATTAATTCATGGATTCGAATATGCATAACTTCTTATAAAATCAATTGTTATTACAAACTACAGTAGTTTTTAATACAATTTCACAAACACAATGTCTATACGGCGAGAAACCAAGTACAATGATTAAAAAGGACCATCCCTCTCGCCAAACAGAATGATGCAATTTTCATGGGACACCAAGGAAAATTGTTTAAACTATTCACAAGCAAATAGAACTTGACAAAGGCAATACTCATTATGTTAAAAATAGAGGTGCCAAGTGCCAAATAAGTAGCTCACACGGGTTCAGTAATAGGTCACTTCAGTCCAAGTCAAAACAGGTAAATTTAGAGCAAGGGGCAAAAAGGTTCAGTTTGACCCACAAACATTGTTGGCCATTTATTACATATTATGATTACTAAAACCACATTATTACAATACTAATCTGAAATATGATATATGTTAATATAAATAAATTTAAAAGGTCATATGCATTAGAAAAACACATTTGGCGACTTTCAGCCCCTTTGATTGGTTTTCTTTCTGGCTAAATTTTTAATTTGACTTGTCTGGCATATCATGTAAACCAAATCAGCCCCTTCATAAATAAATGGGTCAAAGATTGCCACAACCAGTTAAAAAGATTAGAAGATCTAGATTCTAACCCTACCCGGTGAGAGTTGATGACTCCTTTTTTCAGACGTCAATACTCGAACAGCAAGCACCTGATTGATATCTGCAATCTAATTGAAAAGGCTAGCATTTCATGATGTAGCAAAAAGTATGTTTGATGCAAAAACTGAAAGAGCGATTGATTATTAGAAGCGGTGACACTTGGCTTTTCACTGCAAACAAATCGCTAGATCTTGCAAAAATGCCGAAACAAAGACGGTAGTTTAATAAGAATTAGATTTTGGAAAACTGCAGGAATATAAACAAAATAAAAAAAAAAAAATTGTAATGATCACTCATCAAAAATTGTTGGAAAGTGTAGCATTTCATTTGCTTTTTGACGGATTGTTTGCAATGAAAGCAATGATCAAAAAGATCAGTCACTCAAAAATTATAGAGTAAGGATTGAAGCATTCACTTTCTTTTGATGGTTGATTTTATTGACCATCATACTAGGCTGTTTGCTACAAACTTAAAAACATCGTTCTAGCAATAATGCCATAAAAAGTTGATTACACTTCAATTTCCAAAATTGAGCAACTTTGGACAAATCAAGAAAATATACATGTAAAAGCAACCATTGTACGTGGTGTATTTTTGTCCCAATCATTAATTTTTGTAAAGCGGATTTTTTTTTACATCTTTACAAGAACGATGACTTGTTTGCAGCAAAAAATCAAAGTACTTTGGTTTGATATGTCTATAACTTCTCTTTACAAGCCCAAGTAGAGGTGGCAGATTTTACCTGTTGACCACAGATCAAACTGAAAACTAAAAGCAAACGGGTCTAATGCATCAAAAGCCATCCAAAGTGGATTCAAATGCATAGAAAGGAAGTTCGATATTTATTACGAGTTTATAAAAATAAAAATAGTTGATAAAGTATTTGGGGGTTGGTAGCCCAATCTGACCTGACACGACCCGTTTGACCAGCACTAAAAGATAATTCATTTTAACATGTTACCCAACCTGTCTGACCTGACCATTTTACCACCTCTACAAATACTTCTTATAAAATAAGCCATACCCATCCAAGATGTTGCAGTATCAAATCTTGATCTGATAATTTCTCAAGAATCCTTGAAGCTTCATTTGCTGCAGTCTCTTTACCCGAGATAATATTTACACCTACAGCCTGCTTCTCATTTGTTTGTGCCGGGTCCTTCCAGTAGCCAGATGAATAGTTCCTTGCCAATATACGCCAAATGGCAAGCGCTTTGGAGTTCATCCCTTTACTTTCACAGAGAAAGGCAAGCGTCCTTAAATGCCCTGAAATGTTCAGTAAGCTTTCCAACTCCTCCTGCATTACATCAAACTTTTATTTCTCATATTCTTACATAATCCAGAAATTAACTGTAGGTCATATATTAAAATGAATCATTATGGTACATATCATCTTCGTAGTAAAAGCTTGATAGTAAAATCATTAAGGCCTAACAAAGCCGATTAACCAAAAGAATGACAAATCCAGAGAACTGCTCATTGTTTCCATTGAAGCATGAACAAGTAAGAAGATTAGAAGAAGATGAATGTCAACATGCCAGATTTTTTCATTTGAGAAGATTAGATGAATGTCTATAAATTCAAGCTAGTAACCTCAACCACCTAACTTGCCAGCTATTAGAATGTGCCCTTAGGTTAAAAGTTGAGATTGCAATTTAGATCCATCACTTACAAAAGGGTCGATTCAATTAGTTTTATTTCTAAGTGGTCAAACGAAACGTCCTAATTATATTCAGAAAATTAGAAAATTAGTGAGAAAATATTGTTTTTGTACGATCTTTGACAAACTATTTATTCATAGAGAATTTAGTAATTCTAGACATATCTATTTCCGGTAAACCCAATCCATCTCAACTCTGCAAAAAAGAAAAATCTAACTTGACCAGAACAAAACTTGACCTGTTAATGACACCACCCATTTGGCCACCTCTAGTCAAACATCAATAGATTCGAAGTGATCAGAATTCCATATAATACAAATTATTAAAGAGATGATGAAAGATAAAGTAAGGCCAACCATACCACTATACACCAGTTTTCAGAGGATGCAAGATTCTCCATTTCATTAACAAAATTGAGAGCTCTATATAGATACATTAATAGTGTGTCAACTCCCTCCCTCACAGATGATGTCAGATCTTTCTCACGTGAAGCTTTCAAGTACCTATTAAGTTTTAAAAACAGAGATGAACTAGTAACTCAATAAAAAAATGGAAACTAACTTCAAATAAAAGCATCTAAACCTGATCAAGTTTTTTATTGCAGAATCCAACAAATCATCTCTATTTGGAGGATTCAGAAGAAACTCATCATCCACAGCTGTCTCCAAACCCGCTTTTTTAAGAAAAATGGCTCTTTGAATAGCCATTAATCCACTGTCGATAACAGTCTCGAGAGTGGCAGGTGGAGGGTGTAAGCCCCAATAACGATTCCTAGGTACCTAAAAATTAACTTGTTATCAAAGACTCAAAAGTAATAATAAGAGCTAATTGCATACAAATTTAACCAACTTTTGTACCATTTCTATCTTAAGCAAGTCATTTATGGACTGAATAAACAAGTCCAGATAGATTTTAACGTAATCAAATTTCAAAAATATCATTTTTAGGGTAATCTGATGATGTAAAGTTGTAAAAGTCTAATTCATGACGTGTAGGTAAATTTTGACCGTGTTGACTTCTTACTGACATGGCACATAAGAAGTGCCTAAAACCGGCTATCTTCAGTAATTAACTTGAACTAAATTTTAGAACTTGGATGGTCTGACCTAAAATAAGTTGGTTAACCGTAATGATAATGTGATCAAAACAGCGTTATCTTTTTTCATGCAATTAGCCTGATAATAACGAACAAATAAATGATGGATGAAAGCGTATGCAAGTTTACCAGCAATGACCAGCGGTTTGGATCTGGCATGATGAATGGAAATATTTCAGAAGGCTGCATCAGTTCAGATAGTAAAAAGTGGTCCACTGCTTCCTGAAAATGTAAGTCGAACATCAACTGGAATCCAACTTGAGCGTGAACAAGTGAGAGGGTCTCTTTCGTGATTTCACCATCATCATAAAGCTCCTCAACTAAGGTAATGGCCTCCTTGAAATCCTTCTTTCTTAAAAAATCTTTAATCTGTTCTTCCGAGGGTACTTTCAAGTAGCAAAAAACCTATAGAATTTGTGAACGGAATTCCATTAAGTAAAGCTAAGCAGTCATACCCTCTTCTAGCATTTACTCACCTAAAGAGGATCAACACAATGCGAAAGCAATTCTATCAGATATATAAAGTCAATTTTCTCTAGCATATGTGATATGGAAATTAAAAAATTGTTACCGGATAATTTTGATACAACTACTTTTCTAAATGTTCTAAATGCCTAGTTTCATAGTTCTATTGGTACAATTAGTCACAAATGACTAAAAAAATAATTTCAAGCTGATAAAAGTTTATTGTTAAGAGAAGTTGAAGACAATTACTTAATCCCTGCCTAATGGTCCAAAATATTAAATTCGATAATCGATTGCTAATCAGGTGAAAGACGCTTATTGTCCTTGGCAGCTGATTAAATGACACTTACTAGAAAATTTCGCCCCATTATCTTATTAATGGTCCAATCAGAGTTTATTTATCTCTAGTGGTTCAAACAGGTAAAATAATAAAAGTAGCTCAAAAGGAAACCCACAGTATAGGTTTTTAATGGAATTAATGCATAAAATCTTCTAGATAGTTCATTGAATATGAATTTACACATTCTTGCCACACCAAAAACTAAGTCAATTATAAAGGGGAGCATACCTTGGCTGATGTTGCTACAACCACCAACTTGCCAGTTCCATCTTGATCATCGCTTATGACACATTGACCAACTCCGTCTGCTACCACAATTTTCTGAACACATTTCCCCGATTTCTTTAAATACAACTCCATCTTACCACTGTGAAGAGCAATGACACTCGACCCCATCTCCCCAATACCATCCGGAGATCCATGAAACACCAAACTTCCACCCACAGGTTGCCCATGAGAATCAACAATAATCCCCACATTATCAACCATCATAACAACTTTATACTCTTTCCTCAACACTTTAAGCCGTGGCGTACTCAGCATATCAGGCAACGAAAATATCAACCCACATTGACCCGTAAGACACGAACACAAATAATAACCACTCGAACTACCTACAATAATCGAATCATCTATCCAAACCATATCTTTAACCAAATCAACACATGAAATCTCTTTCAACGTTACAAGTGACCCTGCAACACTATCAAAATTCTCATCACTCCTACCAACAAGTCCCACCAAAATCACTTTCTTCCCAACAGCAGCAGCAAAAACACAATTATCATCAATAGGCAGATCACTCACACCGCCATTCACCCTTCCGCCACCACCACCACCACCTAACCTCTGCAAAAAGCTCGAACCCCCAACCGAATCACCTCCACCTCCACCGCCCACTGTCAACTTCGAAAAACTGCCACTACCGTTACTCCTCAACCTCCTAGCAACTACACTAACACCTTTCAAAGCACTGATCTTTTTCACAGGCTTAAGTAATTCTAGATCAACAAAATGTATAAAACCATCTGAAACTACTAAAAGTTTCTCAATTTCACCAAATACATGTATCGATTCTACTGCACAATCACTTATTAACATATGCCGTACAAATTTAACTTCATTATTGTCATTATTGTCATTATTACTACTATTATTACTAGAATTACAGTTTATTTGATGATGATTAAGAGATAGTAAAAGGATATTACCGGAAACAGTGCCGACGTAAATTAGGGTTTCCAATTGACTTGGGGAAAATAGAGATAAAGATCGAATTGATGATGCAGAGGTGTTGAATTGTGTGAATTGATCGAGGATCGTGCGTGATTTGAGTAGAGGTTTAGCCATTGGAAATTAAGAGTTTTAGGGTTTATAGCTTCGAAATTTCCGCCATTGATGTAGAGAATGATGAAGAAGAAGATGGACTGGTTATGAACTTATTTTGTTCATTGATGCGATTTTAGTATTGATCATTGACTACAAAATTCACAGTTGAATTTGGTTGTACGCCTAAAAACAAAAGGCGCAATAACAAGAACAGGCAATAGATTATGTGAAGGTTCATCGTGGTGCAAGTTTAATGAAATTTCAAATGTTTGTTTAATTAAGTTAATGATAGACCAATTAAGTTATTAACCGTGACTAACATTGATTAGTGTTCCCAACATATAACATTCAACATTGATGTCAATTCTTCGAGAAACTCAAATTAAAAAAAATTATGAAAATTACATTGCATTTTCTACACTTCGATTAGACATCTCACAAGGCATACTTTCGACAAAATTTTTTTCCGCTTTTTGGTGGATTTTACAAATTACTAGCACATGTGTTAACATGTTGCGTTTAGGATTTAAAGTTTAGGGTTTGGAATTTAGGGTTTTTTACAAAAAACACTAAAGCCCAAACCCTAACCGTAACTCTAAATCAAATATACAATCAAACACTAACACATGTGTTAATAATTTATAAACCCAACAAAAAACGAAAAAAAAACTTTGAAAGTATACATTGTGAGATGTCTAATCGAAGAGGAGAAAACGCTGAATTTTATGGTGCAATTTTTATAATTTTTCGATTTGTCGTTTGTGAGATAATTAATTTTTAAGATCATGGGGTAATTAAGTTTTTGTACACGTGGAGCATTCTCATTAGCACTCTCATTCTTTCAAAAAATATTGTACTATAATGAACTTTTCTCAGTAAACCCATTGATTATTTAGTTCTTTCTATTTCTATGATCATATATGATCATATAATGTATATATGATCACGAAATGATATTTTTGGTGAGTAAAAAGTATAAGACTTTTGACCATTACGTATGAATACAATTGTAATTTTATTGAAATCTAGCTAGTACTATTTGTTACACAAAAATTCACGTTTTAGCATCCTAGTTAAATCGAATATCAAGCGTATTTCTTATTAATATATAGCTAAGGTCCGTAACTTTGTGTTATTACCAAATCGGATAACATGGTACAAAGAAATGCTGTGGTATATACATTTTTCTTTGTCACTAAATGATGAAATCGATATTTATCGTCTTTGATTATTATCGAATATAAAATACACGTAAACATGAGTTCAATCATATACACATAAGTTATTCTTGTATTATATTTTTGGTACCAACAAGTATAATACCACCTTTCGCGTCGGTACCGGAACCATACCGGTAACAACCCGTTTCAAATGATTCGGTATTCGATACCCACTTTAGGGCCAAAAATAAACCGGTACCAACCAATTCGGTACCGGTTCTATGTCACGTTCATCCCTAGCTCATATCGCTTTTATTTTGTCATATACAATAGTGTATAGATCATAATCGAGTAATTAATCGTATTTGTCAGTTGGCGATATATGAAGTTTGTAGGCTATTCGATATAACGAGAGAGAGAAATTCCAGTTAAACGTATTTTCTATAAGAATAATGAATTTAGTTAAGTACACTTGATTAACATAAACATATGTTCTAGTAGTGACGTGATTCTTTAGACATAATGATGTGATGTGATTTTTTTAGACTAAGCTTGACATTTTCTAAGGTGTATAATCATATATTTGTTTCTAACAAATAGTAACACCTCCAACTTTTGCTTCTCACCGATAATCATTCTCTGATCTCGCTGATCCACCACTTCATCGAACTGCGGCGACATGATCATTTTTTGGTCTTGATGATGTGACAACCGTCATCAAAGCACGATAGTATTTTAACCGTAGAGACTCATTCCGTGTAATTACGATTTCGAATACATAAGACAAATCTATTGTTGGTTGTTTCGCGTTAAATGCTATACTCATTTTGAGAACTTCATAGTTCGTGTGAAATCAAATAATTTAGTTAAATTCGTAAGAAAGTTACGTTAAGTAATAAGAATATTAGCATATACAATAATATTTATACAATAAACTAAGTAAAAATCTATAACATATAATTAACAAAGATATAATACGTTAAAAAGATAAAAGCTGAGTTTTCTGTGAGGCTGCACTGTTTGGGTCATAACTCTCTCATCCGGACTCCGATTGAGACAATCCACCTGCCCAGACGACCGGAACTCAGAGGGCTACAACATATCCAAAATTCAGAGCATTTGGAGTTTTTGAATCCCAACCGCCGGTTGGATGTGCGTGAACCGTTAACAAATCAGCCCAAACGCCGGTTGAGCAATCCAACCGCCGGTTGGATGTCTGCAGTTATAAATTCGCAAGTTTTTAACCCTAAACAACTTGTACAAACCCCAAACGAATTTCAGCTGCACCTAACCCTATTCTCAGTCGATCTTGACACCAAATCGCCTCAAACTAAAGGGTTTTAATTCCCTAATCACTTCTAGTAATCGAGATCATTGTTACACGCGTTCATTGGTAAGTTTTCGACCTACGATTCATCTTTTAAATTCTTATCCATTGTTAACTCAATTTTGATGTGATCATATGAGGATATGTAGGATAGAATTGATTATAGGGTTTATATATAATCGTACGAGTTAGTATGTTTTGTCAAAATCAAAGAATAGCAGTTACAAGCGGATACGATTTCTGGACAGATTTATAACCAAACTTTACGGAGTCATAACTTGGTCAAAATCTAATGTTTTTAAACATTTCTTGAGTCTAAAATTAAGTTTAAGATGTCTACTTTCAATTGCAATTGGTTTCGTGTCAAAATATTGAGTTTTGGTCGGTCAAAAGTTAATTACAAGTTAAGTGGTCAGAACTGAGTTTTCGGTTTGTAAATTGAGTCAAATTTAAAGTGTCTTAATGTATGTTATTTATTGAGTTAGTTCTTGAAACTTTTTCTGGAATAACTTTAATGCGTCAACTGATGTGTGTAAAAAGATTGGAATTTTTAGAGGTCATTAAGTGTGGTAATTTTTATAAACCGTTTAATGAGTCAAAATTGTATCTTTTGTGTACAAGTTATTTTGGAAAATTTCTAAAAATAGAAAGTCAATGAGATTAATTATAAAATAATTATTTTAAGTTCTTAACATCTTAAACAATATGTGGTTAAAATATGGAAGTCTAATATAATAGTTTGTGCTCAATTCAAAGCACCCGAAGGAACACGAAATTTTAAGTAAAACAGAATTATATCAAGTATTGAATCCACTATCGAAACTAAGAGTTTTAGTGGAGTCTTAAGATTCGTTAACACTTGAAAGGAACTTAGAAAGGGAAGGACTCTACAACTCATAAATGACTCATCAAAATAGGATACAATGGAAATGCTTTTAGCCTTGTCTAAATTGTAACCTACATATATGTTTGTAGATCATCTTACGGACTAACTTGAGAACGCTACTTGCTTTGATTTTGAGGTGAGTTTCGTGACCTCATTTTCTTTTAATTTTCACTTGGGGAAAAAGAATGTTCAACTTATTTTCAACTATTTTTAATGTTGTGGAATCTATTTACTCGCTTTTGGACAAATGAATGAATTTTGTGACAATGTGGAATTATGTGACAATCTATGTGGAAATCTATGTTGGTTTATGCTATACTATATGCTATCGTCTTGGGACTGCGGGATCAATGACAACACGCATCGAATCTAAGTCAAACAAGCAATCTAATGTCTTGGGATTGCGGAACCAAGGACAACACGCATCGAATCTAAGTTAAACAAACAATCTATTGTCTTGGGACTGCGGGACCAAGGACAGCACACGGTCAATCTAAGGTGATATATCAATAGTACTATTGGGCTTTGGCCTAGCTTAGAGGTGGTTTGGCCATCGCTGAGCGAATATGATCATACTCTATGAGACACTATATCAATGGGATACTAAAGCGCTATGAGGCAATCTAATACAATTATTTCATTCATGTGCACATTTTATTTCAATTGTCCTACTACCATCAATCTATTTTATGTGTGTCAAACTAAACCTGCGAAATTCACCAACCTTTGTGTTGATCTTTTCGAGCATCTCTTTTCAGGTTATACTAGCAATACAGGAGTTGAGACTAGGAGGACTTAGCGAGACCGTTAAGCTGCATTTTGAGACTTGCATTATATGAGACTTTATTCTATCTTATTGTGTTATTATGTTGAGAAGGCGTGTTTGCCTAGACAAGTTGGGTTTTGTAAAACGATTATTTGATATTTGACTATGTTTATTGTGGAAGTGAAAGTTCACGGCACAAGTCACAAGTTGTGTCGGGCGACGTCATAACACATTGTTTGGTTTCATTTAGTGTTTCTCTTGTTGTATCGATGTGTTGTGATCTGGTCGTTCGTCGCACCTCGTTGTTTCCGCTTTAGACGGGGTGTGACAGATGACAATTGGCTTCGGCTTCGATTGCTAATTAGTTTTTTTTTTTTTTACGAAATCTGGTTCAAGTTTACCCCTACATAGGTCTCGTGTAGTAGAAGCAACATGTCACACTTTGGCATTCGAGGTATGATTTTGAATTCAAGTTCCACTAGGTGTTCGCCCATTTTTGTGGTTACATTTTGGTGCACTTGGTGTTCCGTGTTGGGGACTTTTCGGTTGTTCAGAATTTGGGTGTTGCCGAGTGATATTCTATTCATCCATTCAAGCAAACTTTGCTATCTAGTAGTCATGTCACACTTGTTTTGTGGTTTTAATGTTTAATTGTGGTTCAAGGTCAAGTTTTAACTTAAAAGTTAGTCTCATATTGAGGTCAATGTAACTCAAAAGAGGTTAAAGGTCTTTTTTATGATGTTTATGTTAAATGTTAATGTAGCTTTGGCCGTCTTACAATCATCAATATGTATTCTCAATTTCATCTGATCCGATCTATTTAAACTACAAATTTTTACCATTAAATCAACAAAATCAAAGAGACTACTAACTAATCTTCTATTTTAATCCAATGAAGTTTATATGATCGCGAACCTATTAATTTATATATCGTGTATTAATCTCCAAATTAATACTATACGTGTACGATATAAATCTACCTTGCATAAACTCAAATAAAATAAACATTAACACTAGAAAAACATGATAAATATAAATATAATCAATATATCATCTATTAAAACTAGATGACATCAATCTTCATTAACACCAATTACATATTCAAGAAACTTACACACCTTAACTTTACAATAAAACTTCACATGCATGTGATCAACTATTTTAGCCTCGTGAGTTCTACATATTAATTTGCATGATAAAATCCTTAACCTCCGAATTCGAAAACCTTATAACCGAATTCTGTTGTTGCTTTTGAGCCCAAGGAACCATTAACGCCGACTTTAGTCTCTTTAGTTCTTTGCTCTTCGATGATGGATGGTTGCGAGTCGTCAAGAATGAGTCTAATCTTTGAATTTTTCGCGTATTGATCGTATTCTTCAATAACATATTTAAGATCTTCGTCTGATGTTATTAGAACAAACAAATCAAGATCTTCTCCCGGCAACTTACACCTCAAACGCATCGATGATCCACATTTGTCCTACAACTTTATGATCAACTCCATGTAAGAGATATCACGGTCAACCGCCATAATCCCGTAGCTTTCCACCATTACCACACACGATATTGCCGCCACATCGGTAATGTAACTTGATCATCATGTTAGAACTTGATGACTTGGATGTAGCCACGAATTTATTAATGTAACACGAATATAGAATATAGAATATATAATATATAATTACAAAATACGTTTATATAGATATTTGGAACGTGGCATTCAAGAAATAGAATATAGAATTACAAAATATATTTTGAACCCTATCCGTATAATGTTAAAGTAACGGTAAATGTGTAATACTTAACCAATAAATGTTTTGACACACTAGGTTATATATAATTTTCTTAAATTAAATAATTTCAATAGATTTGGAGTTATCCATTTTTAATATATATCTAGAACGTCGTATTTAAGAGATGCACACCAAAATATATTTCAAATTGAAGCTATCTCAATATTCTTATTGTTTATTTTTCTTTTAATTTCTAAATTATTTATTTGTCAAATGATATTAAAACTTAGATATTAAAAAAATAGCTTATATATTAGAGCATTCCTAAATATGCCTTAAATACAAACATAATCTATTTATCTGAAAAACTAAAATGTGTATTTTCTTTCTCTTCCATCAATCAAATTTACATATCCACCGAATTATTTTTTAAATCTATATTTAGACTTATAAATTTTGCATGCCATATAGAAGTGTCCATGATAATCTAAAACTGAAAATCGTTGAATCGTATACTAGAATTACTAGCCCTAAAACTCGTGTATACACACGGTCACTCAATTTGTATTTATTTTTTATAAATATCAATAGAATCCTTATATGATATGTGATAGATTAGAACATTTTGATTAGTTAAGAGATATGGAATATTGTTTGGAATTAAAAAAATTTAAGTAGTCTCGAGAAAAATAATGGAAGAACAACGGTGTATCAGACACGAATCAACCAACCGTTGGTATGACTCTTAACTCTTTAATAGAAAGAAATCACAATTCGATAAACAACCAAACTGTAAACCTTTTATTATAAGAATCATAGTATTGATTCATTTGTTTATGTTTTTTATTAGCAATATATGAAAAAAATGTCCAGAGTTAATACTCTATCAATTTGGGTTTGTATTTCCATATACTTGAAAAAGTTTTGATACATTGCTAGAGGCACTAATATTAGTTTGTAGAAAGTTTTTATGATGTTTAATTTAAATGTTGTTATCTTTGTTATTATTTTTGATGATTATATTTTATGGTATTTGAAAACTTAAAAATTATGTCGTATGATTATAAACTTAAATGAGAATAGATCCTATCTCCAAAGGTTATCTATAACAAAATTATTTAATTCTAACTGTTTTCTTAGTAATGATGTCATTATGTCCTTAATTTTAGCTAATTTGATAAAATCAAACAATTTTATTGACTAATTGGATTTTTGATGACATCATCAAAGGTTTCTTATACTATATTTAAGATACTTTTTTTCAATTTGAATTTATTAACAATTTAACAATTTAATGTTTCTACCTTTTATATTATACTAGGCCTTGAGCCCGTGCGATGCACGACCATTTATAAAATACAATTAAATTAATTTATAAGTTTAATGCCGTTAATTAAAAAAATACAATTATCATTGTGATAATGATTAGTAACATAAATTAAACTATAATGGATGAACTTGTATTTATTTTTCATCAGTTGATACATCAAGTATGATGTCTCCCCATTTCCTTACGAGCGGTTAAAATTTGGGTCTCTGTCCATTTATTACGGTAACACCGATCTTGTCACCATGTAAATGACAAAAGTAACAACCATTAATTGCAAAATTATGTTAAGTTTTGATACATTTGTTGACCCCTTGCGATACACGGTAATTAAAAAAATAAAATTAATCATGTGTTTTTTAAGTTTTCAATTGTAATAATATTGTTGAAAATTTATTATTGAAACTCAACAGTAACGTATACTAAAATGTACAAAAAATAATAAATTTTATATATTTTATTAAAACTAATTTTCTTAAACTTGATAGTTGATGATGATAATATTAGATCATTGCAATGTATGAGATATCAGTAAGAACATTAATTTATTTTTTATGTAGGAAAAAATCATTATTTATTAAATGTAATGCATACATTTAAAAAGCTATTAATAAAATTGAATTAGAAACCTTCACAAAATAGAAGAAAGTAGTTTGTTAGAAATTAAATTTTTTGAAAACTTTAAGAAATTGTTAGGAATTATGAAGATTTTTAAGGAAAAATTAATTTGATGATGTGGCATAATTATGTGAGTTTTAAGAAAAGGTGAAAAGATGATATGACATGGCTAAAAAATAAGGAAAAATCTTTGTTTTATAAATAGATAAATAGATGTTTTAGAATTAAAATTCCAATAAATAAGAAAGTTTACTTTCAGTTTTATTTAAAGCATTATTTTGTAATTTTCATTATTATATGCATTACTTATATTACATAATAACTAGTTTAAGACCCGCGACAACGCGAGAAATTTAAATTGAATTAAAAATGTATGAACTCAATATATATTACCTCAATAGAGATATTTCCATTGTTTAAGAAGGATGTAAACATCTGATACACATCTGATGGCGGCATTGATTTAATGTGATCAGGTAATGATGAATTATTGTATTGAAGTCAAGTTTCAATGTCATTAGGGTTTAGTAATTTAATTAAAATAAACATTACAAAAATAGATTAGGACTGAAGTAAACATCAATTGTTGCGTTAAATAACCTTATAAAATAAATTGATTTTAATTAAATAACCTTCATACTTTAGTCGAAATGAAAAAAATTATGTGTTATCTTTTTTTTAGAATATTCTTAATATTAGTCTTTTATAATTAAACGTTTTAATATAAAAATGAATTAACAACACTTTTAGAACAACTTTGATCCCACGAACTTTAAATACAATCATTGTCTCGTGTGATTTTGTTTCTTCAACGTTCAAGTTTTACTCATGCCAAAGTATATGATGTATTTAAAGAGTTAAAAATAAAAGTGGATTAAAAGTGATAATTTATTGGGCTAGTTACAATTTAATAATATATTTATAATTTTTAAATTGTCGCACGGGCAACCAATAGATTCCCTCAATTTCAATTCCGTCAATTTCATTCAGGTACCTTTAGTTCGATCATAATTTCCGAATTCCTTTTGTTCATTGATGCGATTTCAATATATTAGCAATATCCTTCGATTCTGATGATATGATTGTTGATAATTGCAATTGGAACATGTAGTTGAATTTTGAGAATTTAGGTTGATTTTTCAGGTTGAATATTTGAATAAGTTTGGGGGAAATAAAGATGCATAGCCAAATAGTATGCAGTGGTTGTAGAAGAATATTGTTGTATCCAAGAGGAGCTTCAAATGTGTGTTGTGCATTGTGTAATACTCTTACCTCTGTTCCACCTCCAGGTATATATCTATTCTATCTTTGACTTATTTATTGATTTTTTTCTTTGTCATGTTCATTTGGCTGTAATTGTTAGTACAAAGTAACTTTGTTGTTATTAATGAAAATGCATTGACTGAATGAAGGATAATTTAGACATTTCCTTGTGTTTAGATTAATTTTAAGATAAAGGTGTAGATACATTATATGTAGTACAGAAGATAGAAAATCTAGTGGCGGATCCAGGATTTATAATAACCCCTAGTATTGATATCCTAATTTCTGTGAATGAGTGTTTGTTATTGAGTTATTGAAATTTGAAAAGCTGATAAACTCAGTTTAAATGGCTTATGAGCTTCGGAGTATATTCTATTTAAGCCATAAGGTTAAATTGGCAAGCTCATAATCATTTACGGGGTGTATGAATTAGTTTCATGTAGGACATTATTTTTCTTGTGGTGATTGTGGTTTTATTTTTCCAGTTTTGGTAGGAAAAAGATCCATATCATTTTCGGTTCCAACACTCTTATCAATGGAAGCCAATTTATACATGGTTAGAGACTTTAAAAACAAATAATGCCCCATGAAAATATTGAAGAGAAAAGAGAAGGAGCAGGTAAAGTTTTATATTATCATATCATATTGCTTTATTTTGTGTTCGTCTTATGACCCAACTTCATTCTAAGTGATGGGCAGTACGCAAGAAAACGGTATGTAGTATTTATGTTTCACCAATATATTGGAACATAAGCTTATGAGTATTTATGTATATGATTTTACATATTCTGTTCAACTTGTTTTCACTTTTGCAAATACCATGTAAAATTTCAGTTGACTTCATTGATATTGCATAAAACACATGAAAATGACTGCAAGTATATTCATATCAAATTATATGACTTCATTTTTTGCAGGTAGTAGTGTGACAAAGATCCCAAAGGATAGTCCGATATGCATGGTGAAAAGAAATGAAGCTCTCCCAAAGGATAATCCGATATACAATATGTGAATTTATTAATACAATGGCAGCTAAGCTCATTCTAGGTGATCGGTGACTCCTATTTGTATATCAAGTTAGAGTTGACTTTGAGAACAGGTATTTACTGAATCTAAATTAAAAAAAAAAAAAAGAAAAACCCAAAAATCTAAAACATTAACTATTCACCAAAGAATATCGATTTTTAAGTATCAATGTAGTAACATAAGTAAGAAACACTTAATAAGAAATTTTAAGAAGTTGAAAAAGCAATTTAAATTGGTTTAATCATATGCATTGCAGTACCAAATCCAAAGATGTTGATGCATTGCAGGCTTCAAAGATGTTGATAAATCCAAAGATCCCAGAAGTATCATCATTTTTTGACATAAACAACTCTGTTGATCGTTATGAATTAGGTTATGATTCGGATATAGTAGATCCTTAAGATGATTATTAGCTTAATGTTTATTTTTTATTTTCATTGGATTGATTTTAGTTTCTTTATGATTCGGATATAGTACATCCTTATGATGGTTATCATTGGATTGGTTTTAGTTTGTTGTTTTCGTCGTTAGCAATTTGGTTTATATTATTTTTTAATATTATTATTGGTTATGATTTGTATATTATCTCATAAATAATAATATTATTTGTATTGATATAGTTTTTGTTAAATATATTTTATTTATTGGATGAATTTGTTAAGTATTGGTGGCTTTTGCTTTAACATCTTTGTTGGGGGGAGCTGAGGCTCTTAAAGTAATGGGAGACTATCAACACTATTTTCAGTATCAGGCACTTCCTATAAAACATAACAGTACGTTAAAATGCAATTTTATTTATATGAACACTATTATTATTTATGTATGAATTTGTTTAAGCTTACATCATCAGCAACATTTTCTCCATTATTGATCTTGCTTAGGGTACCATTTGTATTTTCATCATCTTGAGGGCCAATATCAACACCCATTTCTTGTAGCTGCTCCCGAATATAGTTGATGACCATGGGTTCCTTAGTCATCTGGTGAACAGTGTACGCAGTGTAGTTGTTACGAAGGTTAAAGTCTAATATCTGTATCTTTAAAACATAGCGTTTGTTAAACAGAGTATCAAATTCTTCTAGAAATGATTGAACACTGTCATCCTGCATAATTCAAATTATGAAACCATTAATAGTTTGTATATATATAAGTAAATTGGTTTATTTGTTGTGTGTATATACTTACAGATGACATCTTCGTGGTAAAGTAATTAGCACCACAATTAAGTAGCTTTGTGATGTGCCTCTCAAACAACACAACACTTACGGTTCCAGTTGTGTCTTGTATTCTAAGCTGGAGGCGAATTCTACAAAAGTTTTTTTATAAATAGTAATTAGCTGTACATCATTAAAAAAATATAAATAATTAATGGTTTATATCAAGAATTCAAGAATGGAACATACTTTCCATAAACTTCTTCAATTTCACCACATTTAGAACAGTCATATGGGCCACCAGAAGCTAAAGTTTTGTTTTTGTTATCAACTTTTTTACCACAGCGGCGACATGCAATATAATACCAACCTTCATCCTTTTGGATTTTGAAAACAATAGTTAGAATAACACATCCAGTTGGCTGTAATGATTGGTAAAGCAATAGATTACGACTATATATTACTGTAATGTTATGGTGTTTAAATGAATTATATTTACCTTGCTAATGTCCTTGACTTCATCAATTGTCATCATTTGGAATTGAGCATGGTAATCTTGTGGGTTACTGACCACAGTTGTTGGTGAGAACATAGCTGATTTCAGAGCTTCTTTAGACCCAACATCCTTACCCAAAAGACTGTAAAAAAGAATGTACTATTATTTAACACTAATACTACTTATTTAATTGAAGTATACTTGGATCTTAGTATGTGAATCAACCTTGATTTGTAAGCGCTAATAGCTGGAATGTTGTCGTCGTTAATGAAAATACGAGATCCAAAAAGTGAATTTGATACTTGAGGTAGTCTTGAAAATACACAATTTATAGACTGTTAATTATGTATATTATTAGAGTAATTTATTTTATAGACTGTGATTGTTTAATGTGTCGACAATGTACCTGCCCATTCCTTGTACTTTGCCAAGTTGATTAAGATGATTATTGGACCAATTAGATCATCAGTCTAGTTTGTTACCACTGCTCTCACCATTCCTTGACTCTCTGCTCTCACCATTGATTATCTTCATGTCACCCATATGTATAACATATCCAATTACATCTTCATGTAAGAAGTGAACAATTAGATATTTAAAAAAACATTAGATATTTATGAAATTAATAATAAATAAATTAAACATTATTTATAAAACTTACCAACAGCAACTTTTGAGTTGATGTTACGGTTAATGAGATCAGCAAAGTCAACTAACGTAAATGGTGTAATTAACTTTTCAAAAACTTGTGACTTCTTCATCTTTGTTGTTTTCACAAAGTTGATTCTACTTGGATGATCCACAAGCAAATAATTGCCTAAGTTCAACCTTATTCCAAAGTTAGAGATTTCAAAAAAACCACCTTCCTTGAAAACATATTAAGATCCACAAGCAAACCAATTAAAATTTTCTTAATAGTTCCTTGTATCTTGTGACCCTATGTACAATCATGCGAAAAAAACTACGTATTCATCAAATATGTTTTCAACAAAGATTATGTTTTGTAATAAGTGTGTTCTTAATATTCTGTATAGTAATTTGGAAAGAATCTTACGTGTTCATCAGCGAGTATCATGTCAACAGAAGCAACCGTTGATGTGTTATTGCGAAAATACTATTTCCACATGTTAAGAACTTGCAGTTTGATGCTACAACCTTCACTATCTCCATGAATGTCATTGATGCAGGTGATTGCAACATTAGAAGCCATTGAAGAAGAATTAGACAATGCGATTAAATATATGTGAAACTAAAATCAATTGAGATATACGATTAATTCGATCGATGATTGCGGCATGAGACTTTTGTAAAGGAAGGTGAAGGTCGGTCGATGATTGTGGCCGGAGTTGTTGTAGAAGGAAGGTAGGGTTAAGGATGGCGGTGGAAATTTCGGATGATAAAATGAGTTTTTTTTTTCTAATTAAATATTTTAAATAACTCAAATTATAGCTACTTACCAAATTATAGCTACTGACGGGTTTTTTTCTAATATATTATATAAACTATAAATTAATAATTAATAAATTAAAATAATAATAAGAATGAGAATTAGTTGCCGAAAACTTTGGTTATTAAATTAAATTTTAATTTATTAAATTAAATTAATTATTAAAATAATTGATTTAACAGGGGATTAAGGGTGCTAAGTGTAACTATCAAGATTTAATTTAGATCGTCGGATCGATTTGGAAAAACCCATTATTCTGGTTTAAGTATATTTTTATTTTTATTTATTTATAGATTATTATGCAAAGTCAATTGTTATCGACATAAAATTAGAACAACTTTATTATTGGATCCGTACATAAAAACTAACACATTATTGGGCCACACCTTAGGTTTTATTTTAGTTTTATTTACGGTCCAATTGTATCCATAAATAAACTCTGTCATTGTATTTAAAAAAAAAAAATCATTGATAATATTATAAAAAAAATCATTATAGTCTCCTTTTTAATCTTTAAAAAAGGATAATATTATATTATATATTATAATAAAATAATAGCAATAATAATAATAATAAAAGTTAAGAAATGATCAATGGTTAATTATTTGAAAAGTTACCGGTTTTCAGATAAACATATAATTTTTAAAATAAATTAAGTGATATATATATATATATATATATATATATATATATATATATATATATATATTCCAAACAAATCTTTTGGTTTTATATTGTTCCTTACTTAAAAAAAAGGAAAAAAAAATATTTTTTTTAAAAGGTAATATATATTGAAATTTTAACAATTAATTGTTGACTAAATTGTAAACGTGTTTTTATAAATAATCAAATCATTCAGTTACATTTTTTAGAAAAAAACTTATCCTAAAATATAATTCATCTCCGATTATTTTCAAAGAAGTTAAATCTGTTAAAAAAATTACAACAAAATTAAACAATTAACAATTTAAATATCTAATCTAAGGGCCTGTTTCTTTTTTGATTATTGGGCTCAATTGCCTACAAGGATTATTCGGTCATACTTTTGACTTGTTTACTTTTGACTTAATTTTTGAACCCATTTTACCCAAGTGCTTATTCGGTCATACAAGAAAGTGCCCTTGTCCCATGTAGCCCATTTATTTCCACCAAACACACGGTTAACTTTACAATTACAATAAAACTTCACATGCATGTGATTTAAATTTTAGCCTAAATTAAACATACTTGCTTACTAAAGTCCTTAACCTACGAATTCGAAAACCCTATAACCGAATTGTATCGATGCCTTCGAGCCCAAGAAGCCATCTACTTCGACTTTGGTCTCTTTAGTATTTCGCTCCTCGATGATGACTGATGGTGAGTCGTCAAAATGAGTCTAATCTTTGAATCTTTCTCGTATAGATCATAATCTTCAAAAACATATTTAAGATCTTCATCATCGATGATTCACATGTGTCCCACAGCTTTATGATTAACTCCGTGTAAGAGATATCACAATCCACCGCCATAATACCGTTTGTGCCACCAGCATACCGTAGTTTTCCGTCATTACCAAACACGATCTTGCAGCCATATCCGTAGTGTAACTTGATCTTCTTGTTGGAAATTGACGATTTAGATGTAGCCATAATCGGATGATTAATGTATGAACGTATGAAGTTAATAATGAATGTATAGTTTCACACTCTCTTATACTTGAAAACTTTTCTTAAATCATTCAACTAAATTTTGGGCCGTACTCCAATACGTTTATATAGAATTTTGGTACTTGGCATTCAAGAAATATACACCAACAAGATATATTTTGTAGCTATCCGTGTAAACTTAAAGTAAGTTTAAAGGGTTAATCTTCCTTAACATTGAATATTTGATTTGATTAGGATTAGATTAGGACTAGGACTAGGACTAAAACACTTTTCTTAAATAATTACACTAGATTTGAAGTTATCCCCGAATACATTTTTTCTATCTATATATTCAAGAGATGTATCAATTAAAGGGTCTATTGTTTGAAAATGTAGCATATTTTACACGTTTTACTATTGTACGCACTCACATTTTAAAAGTTCTATTGTATGTATTGAAACCTGCTAAATCGTCTAATGTATGTACAATGTCACATGTTGCTGACGTTGAATATGCATAAGCTGATTTGACATGTTATTATATGATGTGAAAAAAGAATGAAGAAACCGTAAACCTGCATTTCAGGTCACTTTGTACATACGATAGACGAATTATCCAGGTTTATTACATACGATAGAACTTCTGAAATGTGACCACATACAACAGTAAAACGTGTAAAGTATGTTGCACTTTTAAATAATAAATCCTTAATTAAAATCAAAATATTTAATTTCGAATTGAAGCTACTTCAGTAATTACTTGTTTCTTGTTGTTAAAATTTAACAATATTAAAACTCGATATAAAAAAAAAAAAAAAAAATGAAAAGGAAAAGAAAGAAACAGCTTAAACAATTAACATTAACCAACTGATAAATGGCAAACACACTCGTATATAACAAATTTCACTATACCTCATCAATAATCGACAAACAAAATGACCATTTTTCGTGATATCTCTAGGGGAACTACGTAACTATACTAGGGATGTTCATTGGTTCAGTTTTTAGTTTTATTGGTTTGATCGGTTCGATTTTTCGGTTAAAAAAATTTTAAGACGTTAACCAAAGATCGAACCGACCCATTCAAAATGTGAAAAAACCAAATTGAAGACCGTAATACAATTCGATTTGGTTTCGATTTAAACCGAAAAACTCAAATTACATACAATATTGCACTTTTTGTTATATACTTTAAAAATGATGAACTAAAAATTACACATCACAATATCATCACAAATTAAATTAAAGAGTGAGCTAAAGGGAAAAATGAGAGTTTGTATGGACATCGAGAATTTTGAGATATACATTTAACTGAATATTACTATCTAAAAAATATAAAAAATATGCTATAATCAAATTTTCAGTTTAACCGAATCAACATTATTGAAATCAATCACCAAACCGAAAACCAGTTATCATATTCGGTTTCGATTAAAATTCAAACCGAAAATCGTTTTAAGAATCAGTTAGGTTTTAAACAGTCTCAGTTTCGGGTCGGTTTTCGAAATATATGATTTGAAACCAAATATTGATCTCCCCTAAACTATATCATAATATTGCGACAATTAAGTATTCTTCTAAGAGTTTTAAATGTACAAATGCCTTTTATTTTAATATTAGTTAGTTCTCACTATATAATAGAAGTAATTTTTCATGTTCACAAAATCATTATTTTGTAATTTTATTTAATTTAAAAACATCCTGAAAAACTTTGACATTGAAGCATTTATGTGTCATTTTTTCTTTTGAAAATAACTCAAAATATTTTGGTGTTGAACATTTATTTGTTTAGTGATGACCTATAAAAGAACTTACATTGTATTTTACAAACTTGCTAGAGTATTTGTGCTTGTGCTCGTATATTGTGCATCAACGTATCATATCAATGACCAACGACTCTCAACTATCACAATCATTTCTGACTGACCACCACTAATTTACAAGTTTTCATGTTCTTTCCTTCAAATTTACATTTTTCAAATAAAACAAGTAACATTTATTAAAATAAAAATTACATTGATTTTCATTAAATCATTACATTAAATCAAAACATATATTCTATGAAAATACATTTTAGTTAGATATTGCATTATTAGCCCAAATATTTTTAATAGATTTAAAAAACTTACAAAGTTCTATCTTTCCTATATAATATCCTATACAATAAAGGAGTTCCCTTAACTTATGTAGCAACCCCTAATACTTCTAAACGTAAAAAATTCTACGTGACAATTCACCATTAAATTACAGTATATAATGTTCCATGTCATATTCATGTTCTCTTTCTATGTTTTAATTTAATGGGCTTAATGATGAGTATGAATAATTTATCATTGGATTTATTAACGGTGATGGTTGAAATTCACCATACATTAATCATTTAGATAATTTATTTTTGATTTTTAGCACATAAACCTACCTTTATATTTCGGCATTTGGATTTTCTATAATAGTAGACATTTAATTGAGTACGTTCACTTAAATTTAAAGTACACATTCCAACCCATTGTATCTACTTTGATAGTTATATATTCATCTACCAATGAGCAAATTTATAATATACATGATTAATTTGCATCATGTAATGTCATCTTATATTTAATTTACCTATCATCATATATCTAATTAATTATATATAGGCATTAATTTATATTGTCCATCAAATCAAGCATTAGCTATCACCATGCAAATGACGATTATGATGGTGATTAATCATCATATATTTGACAAAATTTATCTCGTTATGCTTTAATATGCGTCTTCATAGTATTATTATACTCCGTATGTATTAATTTAATATTTACTATCTTTAATTTTATTAATTGAACTTTCATCATACAAACAATACCATCAATATTTGGTAAAAATATTGCAAACTAAATAATACTTCTATAATAATTATGATATATGGAGTTCACAATTTTTCGATAACACATACATGGGTATGGTGACATAAGGATAAAAAAAAGTTTTTAAAAAAGAACAAAAAAAAAATCCTCATAACTTGTACGTGGTGATTGATCTTATGCTTTTTATTCAAAATGCAATGTCAATATAGAAACAGAACGTGAAGTTTTGTCATCGATATCAAAGCCCTCCAACACGTTTAAGGTTGTAATATTCATTAATAGCTTATAGAATCCTTTCATTTTTATTTTAAATGTCAACCTACATAGAGTTAACGTTCAGTTTTCATTACTTTATTGTTTGTAATAAACATACATTATTGAAATCATAATAGAAAATAATGTTAATATCTTTTATAAATTGAGTATAGACGGGTGATGTATTATATCAAAAACATGTAGGACACCTATTATTTTACTGATGTAATAAATTTCTAATAGTTCATATCTTTTCTCATAAACCCGTCCATCAGATGGGTTTACACTAGTATAACAATAAATAAATCATAGTCCATCAACCTATTCCTCATGTCAACCATCGTCCGTTTCCATTTGTTAGCTATATAAAGAAATTAAAATAGAAAAGAACAAAATTTGTGGGTGGACCCGACAACTACGGGACATCAAAATGGTTGTGGCTTGGGGGACGTGTACAAATCTTCGTTCACGATGAGGAACTTGTAGTCAAGTCGTGCTCGTCGTGAGTAGTACAAGGAGTCGATAACGGTTGTTCATTACAAGTTATGATGTGAGTAGTACAAGGAGTCGATAACGGTTGTTTATTACAAGTTATGATGTGCAAGCTAGAACAATATATGTGATAATGTCGTCAATCCCATACTAAGTTTATGAAATTGAACCTATATATTATTGTATTGTTCGAGTTAATTAATCTCCAAATTGATGTTATCAATACTAAAGTTGCGTTTGGTTCGCTGAATTTAACAGAATTCAGTGGAATTAAAATCTCAATTCCATTCCTTGTTCACGACTGAAGTAGTTTGGAAGTTATCAAATTCCTTCTTAAAAGGAATTCACGTTCCTTCGAATTTTAACTTTTTTTATGGATTTCAATTTGATCAAAACATTCCGCAAACCAAATAAACAGTAAGGTGCATGCAACAAGAATCAAATTTCACTACATAGGATAACATCTTCTAAAACCAACAACATTAATCTAGCATGTGTCCCACAACAACAAAAAAAACTCAAATTAAATAAAGTGAACATTAATATGATGAACCAACAAGGCGGTACACTCCATAATCCATATAATTCAAAAAACTACAGTAATTAGTACATGAACATTTTTTAACACAAAATTCAAGAAATTTACAGAAACCTATCAAAAGATCAAGAAACATGCAACCTAATCCAATCGATATTATTCGTTGGCTTTACAATAAAACGTCACATGCATGCATGTGGTTGAGAACCATCAACTATTTAAACTTCAAAATCGTACATGATAAAATCCTTAACCTACGAAAACCCTATAACCGAATTGTATTGATGCCTTCGAACCCAAGAAACCATCAACGTCAACTTTAGTCTCTTTAGTTTTTCGCTCCTCGATGATGGCTGGTGGGGAGTCATCAAGAATGACTTCAATCTCTGAATCTCTCGCATATTGATCATATTCTTCAATAACATATTTAAGATCTTCGTCTGATGTTACTAATACGAACAAATCAAGATCATCTCCTGGCAATTTAAACCTCAAACGCATCGATGGTCCACATGTGTCCCACAACTTGATGATTAACTCCGTGTAAGAGATATCACGATCAACCGTCATAATCCCGTTTGTGCCACCATCATACCGTAGTTTTCCACCATTACCACACACGATCTTGCCGCCATAGCCGTAATGTAACTTGATCCTCTTGTTGGAAATTGATGATTTAGATGTAGCCATGAATGATTAATGTATGATCGACGTAGGAACTAAGAATGGTTTGACACTCTTGTATACTAGTAGAAAACTTTAGGTCATTCAACTAGATTTTGGGATGTACTCCAATACGTTTATATAGATAGGTTGTACGTGGCCTTCAAGAAATAATATATAAATTCAATTATAAATAAATTAATATAATAATAATATAATATAATATATTTTGACAAACCTAATCCGTATAAGTTTAAAGAAAGTGTAAATGTTTAACCTTTAACCGATTGTGTACTCGAAAACTTTTTTTAAATAATTTCACCAGATTTGAAGTCAGCCTCAAAAACATTTATGTAAATCTAGAACGTGGTCTTCAAGAGATATAAAACAGAATATATTTCGAATTCAAGTTACTTCAACAATGTTATTTTGTTATATTTTACTTAAATTTAAAATAAATTTAAATTTCTAAAATAATTTTTCATTAAATAATGTTAATCGGAAACTTGATCAATTCCAAACTCACCCATAGCAAATGACCGTTACAATAAGAAAAAAAAATAGGACCCACACAGCACATCGAGAATTGTTATCGAGAATTTTTCATGAATTTGAGAATTGTTGCGGCTATAACTACGGACACACTCATCATTTACGGTGAGAAACTAGCTTCTACTTGTATCGTGCTTGTTATGAGTAGGACAACGACGTTACGACGCGATAAGAGTTTACTACAAGTCCCTTTAAAAGTTAAAGTGAATTCGCGATGTAAATAACTTTTATAATTATAAATAATAAAATAAAGGATACAATATAAATTAAAGATGATTTAATTAATACTTTATTCGGTGAAGAGCTGGTAAATTAATTAGCATTTGGTTATCAATCAATTTGACGAACTCAAAAAGTTGTAATAATAGCTAAACTTGGAAAGTATAAGGGTAGTAGTTGCCTAACATTCAAAGTATAGGGTTAGATTTTCAAATTTAGTTTTCTCATTGTTTCATTTCTCTATTATTTCCGCCACTCTGCAACAAAGGCCGCCGTAGCTCTGCTTCTGTATTCCACCGGTGACCGCCGCAGCTCGCCGTAAAATAAAATTCCGGCCGATTGCCGGATGTCTGCTTCCGTTATCCGCCGTTCACGAATCATACTCATTAAGGTCCGCTACTCATTAATTCCTAATTCAACCCTTACTCTGTTCCCTAATACCCTAGTTTATCAATGCTCAAATTGCTTCAATACCTCATCATGTTCCAATTACAAATACGATTACCTTAGTGATTTCTCACCTTATGAACCTATAGATACAGAAGACATTGCTATAAATCCAAATGAGAGACGTAGTGTCGTGTTAGGGTTAGGGTTTATGATAAAAAACCAACAAGGTTTTATGTTACAAGAGTTTTCTCGTAAGTTTTGCCCTTTTTTGTTAGTGAAGATCATGAAAATGTTTAGAAACCGACACGGTGCATTTTCATTTTTTAAGTTTGTGTTCTCAGACCATTCGAATATGTATACAGATACTGATAGGTTAGTTAGGTCTTGCTGTGTTGTATGTCAAATTTTAGCTATGCAAGGGTTTAGGATTATAGCACAAGATGTGTTATCATGGGTGATACGGAGAGTTGGATCGAGTAGAGGTGAGGAAGTGATGGACTTTATGTGGAGAGGCCATTTTGGTTACGAGTCGGATTTTTCGATTCTTGATTCGCTTATGCGTGTTTTCGTGAATGTTGAACTGGATTCAATGGCGTTGGAGGTTGTAGGAATAATGAGAGGGATTGGATTGCAGCCGTCTTTATCAGCACTATCGGTTCTTTTTAGATTATTGATTAGAATAGGTGATTATGGAAGTGTTTGGAAGTTATTTAGAGATATGGTTAAGAAAGGGCCCCGGCCTTCAAACATTACATTCAATGTGATGATTCACGGGTTTTGTAAAAAGGGGTTAATTCAAACTGGCGAGAGTTTTTTACAATTAATGAGTAAGTTTTCATGTGAACCGGATGTTTGTACGTATAATATTTTGATCAATGCGTATTGCATCCGTGGACAAACTTTGGATGCTTTGAGTTGGGTGCAGTTGATGGTTGAAAGGGGTTGTAGTCCAAGTATTGCCACGTTTAGCACAATTATTAATGCCTTGAGCAAGGAAGGAAACATTGTGGAAGCAAGAAATGTTTTTGATCGAATGCCAGAAATGGGTGTGTCTCCTAATACTACCGTTTACAATGCATTGATAGATGGCTTAGTTAAGGCTCGTGAAATTGATCAGGCGGCTATGCTTTTTGAAGAAATGAGAACTAATAATGTTAAGCCCGATGGTGTGACATTTAACACTTTGGTTGCAGGGTATTATAAATACGGGCGAGATGAGTTAGTAGCAAGATTGTTAAGAGATCTATCTACGTCCAGTTTGCTTCCAGACTATTGCGTGCCTGATGTGTCAGTAGCAAGATTGTGCTGGGCAGGACGACCAGATGAAGCTACTGAACTTTTAGAAGAAATGCTCAAAAAGGGTTACCCTCTTACAATAATTTCTTTCAATTCTATTATTTCTGCTTATAGCAAAAAGGGGTTAGAAAATAAAGCATTTGACGCTTATCATATGATGATTAAATTTGATGTAACCCCTTCGTCTTCCACATGTAATTCTCTGCTTATGTGTTTGTCAAGAAATGGCAAGTTGCAACAGGCCGAAGAGCTACTGGGTGATATGAGAGAGAAAGAATTTCCAGTCAATAGAGTCGCTTTCACTGTGCTTTTAGATGGGTACTTCAAGAATGGGGATGTAATGGGAGCTCAAAGATTGTGGCTTTTAATGAAACATATAAGTACCGCCCCGGATGCTGTTGCGTTTTCTGCATTTGTTGATGGATTATCTAAAGCCGGTCTAGTTGAGGAGGCATATAATGCATTTCTAGAAATGAAAAATAAAGGTATAGTTCCAAATAATTTCACTTACAATTCTTTAATTGCTGGATTTTGCAATGTTGGGAAGTTAGAGGATGCATTGAAGTTGGAGAAAGAGATGAGGCAAAGGGGTCTTCTTCCAGATTTATTCACTTATAATATAATCATTAACGGGTACTGTAAACAGGGTAGGATGAAGTCTGCTAACAATGCATATATGGACATGCGTCATTCTCGGTTGGATCCAGATATTGTTACTTACAACACTTTGATAGGTGGATACTGCAAGAGGTTTGACATGGTCAATGCAGATAATGTTGTATATGAAATGTATATTAGTGGGTGGGATCCGGATCTTACCACCTATAACATTCGGATTCATGGTTTTTGTGGCAGTAGAAGGATGAATCGAGGCATATCGGTATTTAATGAGCTTCTTTCATCTGGGATTGTTCCAAATACAATAACATATAACACAATGTTGAATGCCATTTGCAATGACATAATACTAGATCGCGCTATGATCCTGACTGCAAAATTGCTGAAAATGGCGTTTGTTCCCAATATCGTGACAACCAATTTGTTATTGTCGCATCTCCGTAAGCAAGGATTGCCGGGAAGGGCTTTGGATTGGGGACAAGATTTGAGGCAGATATGCCTTGAATTTGATGAAATAACTTATAAAATTTTGGAAAGAGCTGATCGTGACATAAAAGAAGATGCTGTTTATTCTAGAGGGACATCAGGAAAAAGCCTTTTTGTAAACTTCCTAATGTACCTTACCTATGATTATTTTGACAGAAATAGGCTTTATGGTGATACAGACACCTCTGCTATAAGAATGATCAACAATGGATCTAGTAGCTCAGTCGAGTCAAATACTTGTATTCATCAACAACCAATGTTAGAAGTAAACAAGTGAACTGACAGCAAACACAGAAATTCAATTTGAAGATGAAAGTCCATCCATAAAGTCTTTATCTGGAGAGGTAATTAGGCAGGAGATCAGCTGCCCAGATCTGTATGGATGTTTCAGATTCTGTTGGCATGCGCAATATGTGCCGTCATATGCTGGGTTCCATGAATCTTCATATTATCTGCCATCCCTCATAATATGGTTAGATATTTTTTATTTATTTTCTCTTTTTTTCTTTGACAATATATATTGTGTTGGGTGATAGTTGCGTGTTCATATTTTTGAATTAGATTAGTAGGATCTCTATAAAATTTGTTATTGAATCTATGTATATGTTATATCTTCATCAGCTTTGTGCATGCGTTTAACTTCAGAAATCATGGTTATAAAGGAAACCTGATGTCATATGGACTGAGTGACTGGCCAAGACTCCCCTTTTTTCAAGTTTCTTTGGTTTTTGTTATTAAGTTCTAATGTGATCTTGAAAGATAGAAACAATTTTTGATATTTAGAGGTAGGATGCTTGCTTTTGGATTCATTCTAGATTCTACGTCTATGGTGTTACTTAGTTTTTTATAATGATAGTTACCTATAATTTGCAGTTGAAAGCTGAAGCTTTGTATATGTGTCGTATGATCAGCCTCGAGCAATTACAGTGGCTGCTTATGAACGAAATTGGGAAGGTGGTGATCATACACTTTTCACTTTGATGCCCAAGTTTAATGAAAAATTGTCAACTGATTATATGTGAAGCAGGACATGTACGCTCATATCCATCGCTTCCTGTAATTCTTAAAGCCTTTTGAGGTATGATTCACTGTCTTGCTTTCAGAACTGAAAAAACTATTTTTTATTGGGAGATAATGTGAAATAGACATGAAGTAGAAATTCGTTGCAATCTTGTTATTCGTATTATGGGCAGTCGTGTTGCTTTTGTGTGCACAATGTCTTGGTTGATCATATATCTTGACAACAAAAGAAATCCTTGCTTTGCCCTCCTCAAACGTCTTGTAAAAAATGAAGCATTTTTTTCTTATTGACTAGTTTCCGACAAATATACTTATTCGTCCATTATTTTTGCCACAACTTGATGATCTCAAGCTACTTTGAGTAAGATCTAGTTATTGCTGATTTGCTGCTAATTTTAGTCGTCTAGATTCTTCATCTGTGTCACTAGAGGAGGCCAATGAGGGTATTCTAGACTTTCTAATAATAGATTTTTCTATGTTAATGGGAACGACAACAACTGAGATATTGGTCAACCTAAGGTGTCTTATTATTCAAGATTGTCGTTGTTATCTACAAATCCAGTTTAGAACCTGCCAGTTTGACCTTCCCTTGCTACAAGAACCAGCCGAGGTCAATCCCAGAAACACAATTTCAGAAAGAAAAAAAACACACCTTAAATTCTACTGATTCAGTGATGAAGAAACTGATATTGGTCAAAGTTATCTATCTATATGTTACTTCATATCTGAATGGTATTGGTCAAACCTAATTTATCGAATTCAGATACTGGATTTTTCAGTTACCAGGCTTCTCTTCCTTATATTAGCTAAATCTTTTTTATCGACTGTCAATTTTATTGTTCTGGTAAAGTAAATTGTTCTTTTTGTTATGAATTTTCATACAATTTATATTCTTGAGTCGCATTAATATTAAATAACATGGTTGACTACTTTGTGTTCCACGAGTTCAATCAGAGCAATCGTTACTAGAATTTTGAACAATCTGAGTTTCAAAATTATTATTCACTCGTTAATTAGCTAATAAACAATTTCAATTCTTGCCATGTAAACATGTACTAGAATATTGAAGTCTACATCTTAATTACTTTCTCAAGTCCACACTATTAAGGCTGTAAATAGATATCCAGTTATACAAAATCGAGTCGATATCTAATTCAATTTACATCCCTACTGTCGGCGGTCTTCTAGACATTCTGTTATTTTTGTCCAAATGCATTTTGCGTTTAAGACACTTTGGCTCTATGCATTATCATGAACCCTTTCTTACTAACTCCACCAACATGTTCGCTTAATTTAGCCAACTGAGCCAACCTCCTCTTTGATGAATCTGAGACATCTTTTGACTTTGACTTTTCATTCAACTCCCCTGGTTCATCGTCAACCCTCTCGAAGTTCTTACTTGATGGGCTTCCTTCTGTTGAGACTTCCAAAATTTGCTTCAAAGACTCCACCACTTGACTCATTTTAGGTCGGTCTTTTGCACTCTTCAGCAAACAAGTATCTGCTAACTTTGCAATTTTCCTTGCAGCAGTGAGTGAGTATCGGGCTTCGAGTCGAGGGTCTATTATTATCCCAAACTTTTTACTATCGACTGGATACCGTCTTACCCAATCTAGTAACTTCTGGTCTTCTTTTGGTCGGTTTCTTTCTAATGACCGTCTACCCGTTAGGATCTCATACAGAACAATACCAAAGCTCCACACATCACTCTTTGCTGTAAGATGACCTGTCTCAATGTAGTCTGGAGCTGCATAACCGTGTGTGCCCATAACCTAGAAACCAAACATAGTGCCAATATTAGGATGATGAAAATTCAGTTGTTTTTCGTGTTTGATTGATGTTAAAACTAGTTTGAACTTGGTTTATTTGTTACGAGTAATTTTTAAATAATTAGATATCGTCAAATACTCAACTGTCTTTTTACCTATTATTTTTTACAGTGACTACATATTCAATTATTCAATTACTATTTTATAAATGCGCTTTTTATTACAGCCATCTGATACTGAATGTTCAACCCTTAATAAAAGAACAGGCACTCACTGCGGTTGAGACATGCGTGTTACCCTCTGTTGGTCCCTCTCTAGCAAGCCCAAAATCTGAGAGCTTTGGGTTAAAATCTTCATCCAGCAAAATATTTGACGTCTTAAAATCTCGAAATATGACCTGGAACCATTTACAAAGACAAATAATGTGTTAGACGTGTATGTACATCTAAGGTTTGTTGTTGAATGTTTTCAGTAATTGTTTACTATGTTTTCTTTCAACAATTAAAAGTAAAACCTGAGCTTCTAGTTCCTCATGCAGGTATGCAAGTCCTTGTGCTGCTCCAAGCATAATTTGTAGTCTTCTTTGCCATGGAAGAGCTTCATTAGAACTCCTAAAGAGATGATCTTCTAAGCTTTTATTCGGCATGAACTCATAAACTAACAGCCGTTGGATACCTCGTTCGCCATCCATCGCACAGTATCCTATTAGTTTGACCAAATTTGGGTGGTCAACAACTCCGAGAAATTGTACTTCAGCTACCCATTGTTTGTGGCCCTGCATTTCAAAGCAAGAGCGGATGGAATACAAGAGAAGGATCAGAAATGAGGTTAATGTAATGTACAACATCTAAGGCGTAATATATATAGAAAGAAACTATCGATTGTTTTAATACCCTTTTTATTCAAGCAGATCGACTCCATTATAATTTTATAATTTACCGAACGGAAATTGGTTAGACGCTTTACCCTAGTGGAGCTTAAAAGAAAGCTGACCGATTTTAGGTTTTGTCACCTCATTAACCATGATTTGATAAATGGTGTATTTCATGAATTAAATATCCATGTTCTTGGTCGATTCTGCATCTTTACTGAAAGCTGGTTTTTCCAATTCGATTAACCAACACAAGTCCATAATCAAATCGGATAAATTGGTTCGGTTAACCCGATCATTGTGATTAAGTTTTATAACAAATCATGGTTATTAATACTACCAAAACATATGAGCATAAACAGAGCTGACAAGTTATAAGACTCGTACCTGAAAACCATCTCTGTTCAGTTTTTTAACAGCAGCTACAACGGGATTACCCTTGCCATCAACAGGCTTGATCGAACCTTTATAGACACATCCAAATCCACCTTCCCCAATCTTTCTTAGCCTTGTGAAATCATTAGTCGCTTGTCTAAGTTCTGCATACGTAAACACCCTTAATTTCTCAGCCTTTTCCTTGTACAATTCTATAATGCCACGTGGCGAATTCGCTGATCCAGAGGACTTGGTGACTCGATCTTTACATGAAACATCCTCTGATATGCTCAAATTGGAGTCATCTTTTAGTATCGGTGCTGATCTTTGAACTCTGCTTCTGGTTTTATCTTTAAAGTAATGAAAACACTTCATTTTGTTCTTGAAACTTTTGTACCTGCACTTGGATCCTTTTTTTGTTGTTTAACATGTTTAAAAGAATGGTTATGGAGGTTGAAGCTAATATACCCACATGAGAAATCTGCAAATATAAAGTAGGAAATTGGTTATAATGATAAAAATCACAAGAGTTGTGTGAATATTTCACGGAAAGTTGGCAACTTTTTTCTGTTCCGAGTTTTCAAGACTTTCTTATGATAGATATAGGTCTTGAATTTGAATCCCACATATAGATATGGTGTAGCGAATCGCTATATAAGAATCGATAAACCGCCAAAAGACTAAAGGTTTTGGACTCAGGTGTAACTTTTCATGTTTTTTTTTAACAAAAGTTAATATCTTTATATAGAAAATGGTACAACGTTAATCAATAAAGGGATTTTAGGTAATACCAAGAAAAAAAATGATCCTCCCAATCAAATTTGAGCAAAATTTGAAATCAAAACTTTAGGTGGGAAAATGACTCGAAGTTACCAAAACCAAGTCAAATCCATATGCTTATGAAAGAACAAAAACTACAAGCAAAACCCACAAGAGAGATTGCATACCTTTGTTCAATCACACAAGATTTTGGGAAGAAGAAAACTAAGCCAAACCCAGAAGATAAAGATGCCTACTTCAATCAAATTAACAAAAATAAAATAAGATATATGGATATGCACAAGTCAAAGTTGAGAAATTGACCCAAATAAATAGTAAAGTCAAACAATCCAATTAAACAAGAGGGAGTGATTACCGTACCTTGAAAGAGATTGAAGTAGATAAAGATTTAATTTAAAGAATGAATCAACAAGAGTGTGCTGTTACCATTACCAAACTCATAGCTATTCAATATGTTCATAAAGTTTCCATCTTTGTTTTGGTGGTTAGTTGAATATTCAATCAATGTGTCAAGCAAATACCATATTTTAACACGTATGCATGCTTCAAATAGATTTTTTATTTTTATTTTTTAATTCAAGAAAGTTTTGGGTGTAAAAGACCCTTTCTTTCTTCCCAAGGTCCCAATTTATTTGGAATGTTGTTTGGGAGAATCACACGAGTAATAATAACAAGAAATGCTTCGATCATTATTTTAATCTTTTTAAATATTATTGTCATTTTTCGTTTTTTACTTGTCCTTGAAATTTTATTCATGTTCAAAAACAAGATTATTGTAATTGATCAAATTTATCTTACTATCTTACCGTCAACCAAACCCAAACCAAGCATTTACTAGATTAAAAGAGTAAAAAACTGTCACTAACTATTTGTTTACTTAACGAATTAATAAACCAACTATCAAAATTATCTTTTCGTTTCTTCGTATTTTTAGTAATATTTCATTTGACATGTCATATTTTCCTCCAATTTCGAGGTAACACGTTGCTAATGTTGTAAACAAACTGTTAGTGCATTTCTATTACTGATACATTTGGTAGGTGATTTGTAGAATCCATATTCAAACAAGGGTTCATTTCTATTTTGTACAATTTTCACTTTATAATAAAACCAAGTAAATGCTGCTGCTAAACAACAAAGTTAAGTATTAAACATAAAATCAGATAAAAATAATTTTCTTTATCTTCTGTAAATTTCTTAAGGATACAAAATATAATAATAAAATAACTAATAAGTTAGAGGTCACATGATCCATTAAAGTTTTATGATGGCTATGGATGAAGCCGCCTCTGTCCCATAAAGAATATGCAATTTCCAAACTAACTATAAGCTATAGCATTGAACTATTTTCCCCTTCATATGAAACATTTTTTTATTAGTTTTTGAAACATGAACATTTATCTTTTAATATAATATATATATATATATATATATATATATATATATATATATATATATATATATATATATTCATTTTCGTCAAAACTAGTATGATATTGTATTATTATTAGATATTTGAATTTGAATTTGATTAACAATTAAACTTTGGAATTTAGTTTAGTGAAAAATAGTAATTTGTTATGTTTTTTTTTTCTTTATTTTATTTTATATTTTATTTACAGCTGTCTATTTTGTTGAAATTTGGCACATAGACATCTCGCTTGAAGTTGGTGATAATAACCTAATGTTTTGACATAATCAATATCAATATACTCTGTCAAAGAAATTTCATTATAGATTTGTTCCCTCATTACGTAAATACCACTCTAGTGAACTTTTATTATAATTTTTATTTTTGTACAATAAACAAGAAAAGCAATTCGTCTTTCATGATCACATGTGTTTCATATTTTTTTAACGGGTAACATGAAGTAGTGTTATGATGCAATGAATCTGAAACGTAGATCAAAAGTTAAAGGTTGAGATTGTATGTCTCTTCTTTTCTCTTTAAGTCACCTGACCCCATAATCACAAAACTTCCTCTAATAACCAAACAAACGAAAGGTACCAACTTGTTTAACTTTTAACTGGAGATACATATTTTCATGTTTATTTTAAAGATGTACTCTCTCCGTTCTAAAAGTATAGTTCATGTTTCATTTTTTAGATTTCTCAAATTAATTGTCCACTTTTAAAAATGGATAGAGAAATTTAATCGTGATTACCATATTACCCTTACTTGAAATTATTATTATATACTTTAAAGAAAACACTAATTTGAAATTATTATTATATACTTTAAAGAAAATACTAATTAATTCGTTAAGATAATAAAGTAGCAAAAATTATATTTTTATTAAATTATATATTTTTTATTGGGTGACATTATTTCAGAAAAGGAGTACTTATTTTAGTTTTGAAGTTTGTACACTAGAATCAATTCATGCCTAGTGGTCTTACGTTGGATTGTCTTCTTTTTATGGTCATTGAAGTTAGTAAACCTAGTATTCACATTGTTCAATGAACTTCGGATCTCGGGCCACATCACAGTTTTATAAAATTTATAAGTTTTAATTAGATAGTGTTTATTTTAGTAGTTAAGATTATAAGAAGTACTAAACAAAAATCTAACGTTCCTTTTAGACTCCTTCAAATGTTAGACTGAAATCGACGCACTACATTAGCGTCATGTTAGTTTTTTTTTAAAACTGACTGAAACTGACGAACTCTTGCCATCAGTGACACCGTCACTTTAATTTTTGGGTCTTACATTTACCAATTTACCTTTACTTTATACACACACACGAAAAAATAAAAGAAAAAAAAGTAACGGAGCGTCAGAATTCTGACGGAGTCAATCGACGGAACCAAACCGACGGAACGTGCCATCGGCGTCGGTTCCGTCTGTTGGAACCGATGAATTGACACCGTTGGGTCTTAGTTATACTGTTGATTTTGACTATATGGTGATGATTACACGTTATTAAAAGGTGGAGTTAATTAGTGACAACTTAAGGTACTAAACCATTAACCATGTCCAACATAATTTATTTAATTATAAACAAAAATTAACTTATTAATAATGATAATAATCTTAAAAAAAAAACGAGATGAAATTGATTGTCGAACTTTTTAAATTTCCAACTTTGACTTTATTGACTTCGAGTATGTTTGGCAAAACGAGCTGTAGGTTGTAGGCTGTAGCTGTAGGCTGTAGCTTTTAATTGAAGCTGTAAGCTGTAGATATATTTTTCTAAATGTGTTTGGTAAAGTAGATGTAGCTGTAATTGAAATGAGTAAAATGACAATAAAGGACAATGATAAAATAAAATAAAATTAAATGGTATATATATATATATATTTAACGTATATAACTCATAATAATATAATATAAATAACTAAATTATTTATAATTTTGTTAACATATTCATTTTCTTATAATTAAGGTAACATTATAAAAAATAGTATGTATAGTATATGTGTATATTAATATAAAAATAATAATAAATATAATTAAATATAAATTTGACAAATAATATTTTAGTGTAAGAAAAATAATAATGATTCAAATATCACCTCTCTGTCAAAATTTATGTATATGTATTAAATATTTGATTTTATACAAAAATGATTATGAGTTAATGTATTACATACTATATTTCGTATAGTACTAATATGAATATATTCACCATTATTATAAAAAGTGTTTCTAATATTTTGAGGGACGTCAGGTTGTCAATATTGTTAATAATTAACTAGGTTTAATTCCTTATTAATTTATTGAAAAAAGGACAATAACTTCAAAAAATCATTTGAAATACTAGTGCCGATAAACTAACTAGTTTCAAATTGTAAATATAAATGACGAGAGCAATCATGTAAATATATTAACTAAAAGCTCTTTTCAATTTTCAAAGCTCGTAGGATTAGCTTTTCATTTACAAGCTTTTTAGAGCTCTTAAAAAAAATAAAAGTTCAAAGCTCTTTTATCCAAACGAAGTTTTTAGAAATGAGGAGCTTTTCAATTTGAAAACAAAAGGATAAAATTTCAAAAAGCTCTTCGCCAAACACACCCTTCGTGTTGTTTGAGAATGGAATGCTGAGATCATTGACTTTAGAAGTATTTGAGAAATTATTTTGTAACTTTTTAAAATATTTTTTGTAATTTGTAACTATAGCATTGCCTTTAGTATTTTAGACTGTACGAATTTAAGTTGGTGTCTTAGAATTTACTTTAATTTTTATATTATATGATGAATGATGATAATGATAATTATGTCCTATAAAATTACAATATAACTTTTACTCCGATGATCAACGCCAACATTTTGAGCAAGAAGAGGATGACGATGATGATTGCGACGACGTGAAGACCATCAATCACCCATTGAAACCCCACCTTCTGTTAATGCATTAGCTGCTATATTTATAGCCCTAAAACTTAAATATTAATCCATAACCATAACCCTGAAAAACGTTGTTAAGTTGTATTACTCGGTATATATTTAAATGTGCGGTGACAGCGGCAGAAATCCACCGGAATATAACCAGTCGATAGCGGAATACATACTCGCCAGAATTAAAATTGGGAGAGAGGAAAGGGGAAGCTATAAATTTGGGGCTTTGAGAATAGGTAAAAAAAACTTTATAATAATATCAGGGGTACAATGTCTTTACATAGTCTTTTTCTGTTTATGAATAAATTTTCCATGTGGCAATATCACCACTCAATTATTTTAAAACAAAAATATTTGCTGAATTTTATTAAAGTTTAAAACACACTTACGTATAGGGGCAAAGCCACGTTGAAGATAGAAGTAATTGTTGTTACGAGTCAATTTGCTATACGAAGTGTAAATTTTTTATGAAAAATTACATTTTTGTCGTACTCTTTATTTGTGCTACGGGTTCACAAAAATTGAAATAACAATGCTACAGATCACTCAAATTCTAAATCCACCATTGCTTACGTACCAAAAAAAGACGGAGTATGTTAAATGTTACATCATGTCAAGGGTGATCAGTAATTAATAACCTTAATTAAAAGTAATTAAGATCCAAAACCTTACGGACGAGGCTAAAATTTTGGTTATATATATATATATATATATATATATATATATATATATATATAGGGTGGGATCAAGAGGGAAGTAAAAAAATGAAGGAAGGAGGGAAGCTATTCCTAACCATACATTCTGGTCAACTCAAAAGTCAACACGGTGACAAAATTATAAATAACTCAAAAGAATTTCAGAATATTAATATTCATTTGGAAATAATGTTAATCAAAATTATAACTTAATATTTTTAAACATTCTTTTACGATGCTTGTTAACTCATATACATTATTGTACACTGATGAATATTAAGTTATCTCGTTCAACAATGTATAAAAACATATATAAGTTAATATTCATCATAAATTATTGTTTATGAATATTAATTGTAATTTTGATCAACATTCATTCCAAATGAATGTTAATGTTAATGTTTTAAATTTTTATTTTTTTTATGAAATTCGATGGTTAAGGACGACTATAATTAAATTAATTACTTGTTTATAAGTTTTGTATGTTAAAATTTGTTTAATTTTATTATATTCATTGGTGAATCAAAATTTTCACAAAAACTCAAAAGTTATACCCAAAATTCTTAATATTTGATGAATATGAATTATGACGAATTGAAGATATGTATGAATGCCTTTGATGAATTTGAAATTTATAATGTTTTGAATGATTTACATGCTTTAATTTTGAATTTTAAACAAAAATTGATGAAATGAGTATTGTATATGAGTTGGAGAAGATATAAGGAAATGTGTGGTTGTGGTTTGTTTCCCTCTTTCCCTCAAATTTAGAACTTCCCTCTTGATCCATGTTCGATTATTTATTATTTATAATGACGACATATATGTATTATTTATTATTATTATTATTATTATTATTATTATTATTATTATTATTGTATATGTGCATTGACAATATGATTTATCAATTTCATGTTGTTTGTACTCTCAAACAAATTTAGATCTTTTGGTTATCTGCAAAAAAAGTAAAAAATACATGTAATGTTTGAATTTGAGATATATTATAAACCAAAGTTCCAATGTTCGATTCTTAAAAACAATTTTGTTGTTATAAAACAATGTAAGATTGTATTATTTCACATTGTTTGAGCAATTTTTAGTATTTATTGTTATAATCTTACCATAAAGGATATGCAATTTCCAAACTAACTATGTCTATAGCATTGAACTATGTATTATACATGTTTCCTTTCATTATATATTTAAACCTCAAGTTTATCACAAAGTCAACTTTGACTCCAGTCGGTCATCGGTAGAGAAGAAGAGTTTGAGCAATATCAAGAAAATAGCGCACCTAATTTGACTTGTGTGTGTTCTTACAAAAGTAAAACTTTATTTAATGCTAAGATCCGTGCTAATGGCTACATCAGTTCTCCCAGCTGATACTGATGCCATCGGCACCAATGCATCGGTTTTACTTTAGTTTTTGAAGCTTCAGTTTACGGACGGAAAAATTGAAAAACTGAAGTGTTGGTGTGAGGTCGCACGATTAAAATATTATACTTTTTTTTTTCTTTTTTTTTTAGTGTATAAAAATAAAGTTATATTATAAATGTGGGGCTCGAAAAAACTGAGTGATATAACGTTCAGTCTGTGCGTCAGTTTTGAAAATTGCTGACGTGACACTGATGTGACAAAAACTATTTGCCTCACGGTTGGGAGTGGTCTAACAGAGTAACCATACTTAAAATGTTTGTAACATTGGTGTTGTATTATTTGTTATTCATTGCTCACGATGTATAATTATCTTGGTCTCGACTAGTTTCATCAATTTCAAACTTAAAAAGAATACAAGTAAAAATCACTTATAATTCTAGAAAAATAACAATAACTCTAAAACCTTTAGACATGCATTAATACTTGTATTCATAATAAAATAAAGTACTTGAACTAGTAGTCATCTTCGTCTTCGTCTTCATTTTCGGCTTCCTCGTCGTCTTCGTAAGCCTGAAACTCTTTCCGAACAAATTTCTTCATTCTCCTAAATGCCGAAAGGTTGTTCGGATCCGTAACGTGTGCGATATTTAGTGTAAGAAATTGAACACCTTGCATAGCGATTAGGATATTTTAATTTCGGGTGAAGGTGTCAACGGCCTTTTTTCTTGCCCGTAACATTTCATTTTTGTAGTTGGTCATACTCTTCATCATCTCATCCATTTTTATTTTCGGGGTTGAAGTACGTTAAAAAGTCGCCGCGTCGGAAGAACCGGAACTTCTAGCTGCTTTCCTTGCTTGGTTTCGTCCCATGGGCCGTGGCAACGGGTCGTCCTCAAATAGCTCGTTCATACGAGTAGTCAGGTTGTCGTCGAAGAGATGGATCAGCTCGTTTTCATCAAAAATATCGCCGTCTTCATATTCTAAACCGGATCCACCAACTTGCGACGAGACACGCCATTTTGGATGGTCTTTTACAACTAACCAAGAATCCTTCATGTTAAAGCTCCTTTTGTACGTGGTAAAGTATTCGGTAAGAGCTCTTTCGAGCACCATGTTGTCATCTCGACCGCTATCCCAAGTGCGGTGGCAAGAATTATAACATGCGTTGAAATTTTTGAAAAAACTATTAATAGTACGTCATTTGGAGGATAGTTGATCGGCGTCGCGAATCCAATCATGATTGTTGGTGTTGAATTTTTCTTGCATCATAACCCACAAAGTTCCTCTCTTTTGAGAGTTGCCTACTCGAGAGTCTTCAGACGTGTCACACCAACATTGCGCCAACCACGCTTCTTCTTTTGAGAGACCAAAGTCTCTTGTTGCATGTTTATTTTCACTAGCACTTCTCTTTTTATGGGTTCTCTTTTTGGGAGATTGTTGGGGTTGTTTTTTTGGATTGTTGTTGGGGTTGATAGAATTGTTTTTGATGGAACATAGGTTGCGGATACATTCTGTATAGTTGTTGTTGGTTGTAATCCATTGGTTATTGATAATATTGTGGTGGATACATTCCGTAGGGTGACATATACGGATTGCGAATTTGGACGTATTCGAACCGGATGTATTTGGTGTTCCGAATAATATTATATTCGTGTACGACATGTCGTTTGAATGTGGAATTTGATTTGAGTTGGAATTAGGGTTTGGATTTGGGTTAGACATTATTGATGAAAATCTGTCTTGATTGTGAATATGTATGTATAAAATGAGATTGTGAATTGTTGAAGTAGTATGTATAATTGTATGTATATATACAAGAGTAAAAAGTAAATATATATATATATATATATATATATATATATATATATATATATATATATATATATATATTCCAAGCGTTGGCATGCCAAACGATCATATTTTATTCTTTATTTTTAATTTTTTTAATGGTATTATAGCCTTTTGAATTTGTTTTTTTTAAAGTATATATTTTTTTGTTTTGCATAAAAACAAGGCGAAAGATAAGAGAAAAAAAATGTCGTGTGTGTCAGAAAAATGGCCGTTGGTGTGTCCGTGGTCCGAGCCACAACGCCCCTAAGCACGAAGCCTATTGCATGCGGACGTTCTGAGCTTTGCACGCTGTCTAAAAAAAGCGCGTTCCAGATGGTCTTGGTATTTTTGACTTATAGCTTCCAGATTTGTTGTTGAGTTTTTTTTTTCTGGAAAAAAATAAAAATAAATAACTAACTAACTTGTTAAGCTTTTGCCAAAGTTTGAAATTTGGGTTCACAATTTATGGATTCTAGGCTTACCGGGCTTCTCAAGCCCATAACGTAACATATATTTCTTGATTAATTAATTACTGTATAAGTTCCAAAGTATAAGGACTAATTAGGTAAATTTCTTTTCTTCTTTAGGTGTCCACCACCAGAATATATATAACGAAACACAAAATCAAATACAATCATCTTCGTCATCTCCGTTCTCCCGCTACATCAAATCACTCCGATCACTGGATAATAAATTTACAAAATTGGTCCCTCCACTATCATATCCGTCACAATCATTCTTCCTCAGATCCGTTCTCTCTCAACGAGGTACGTCATCCCTTCCGTACACCGAAGACACTAAATTGTTCATCCGTCAACACCTTCTTTCACTCTCTGAAACTTACCCGTCGTTACAACCTAAAACGGCGACGTTTACTCATAACGATGGTCAATCCGTTAACTTACTTCAATCCCACGGTACAGTTCCGATGCTTTATCGAAACGTTAAGCATAACATCCCTGTAGTTATTTGGTTAATTGAAACTTACCCTCGCCAAGCGCCATTCGTGTTCGTGAATCCCACGCGCGATATGATTGTTAAAAGGAATCATCCGTTTGTAAGTCCTTCTGGTTTTGTTTCGATTCCTTATTTGCTCAATTGGATTTACCCTAGCTCAAATTTAGTTGATGTAGTTCGTAATTTAAGGGATTATTTCGGTGATGATCCCCCATTGTTCGCTAGACCTAACCCTATCCCTAACTTTAACTCAAACTATAGCTTTAGTGCAAGTGGATCAGGGACGGTACGGCCAGCTATTCCGCCGCGATCATACCCGCCATCGCCGTCGCCGCCGCCGCAGAGGATAGAGGATTCGGCAGAGTTATTTAGACGGAATGCTGTTAATAAGCTAGTGGAGAATGTGCATAATGATGCTGTGAGGTTGAGGAAAGATCGGGAGGTGGAGATGGAAGGGATGTTTAGTGCACAATCGGTGTTATGTTTACGAGAACAGGAGGTTGAGAACGGATTACGAGAAATGCGAGATGAAAAGGAAGGGTTGGAGCATCAGTTGCAGATGGTTTTGATGAATATTGATGTGTTGGAAGGATGGGTGAGTGAGAATGAGGAAAAATCGGGTGGTGAAATTGTGAATGTTGATGAGGCGATATTCCCTGCCGATTCGCTTTCGAGAAAGATGTTGGAATGTACGGCGTCTGATCTTGCTATTGACGATGTTGTTTATGCGTTGGATAAGGCGGTTCAAAATGAGTGTATACCGATTGATATGTATTTGAGGAATGTGAGGTTGTTATCGCGTGAACAGTTTATTCATCGTTCAACTTGTGGGAAAGTCAGAGCGGTACAGATGCAAGATGAAGTTACTAGTATGGCTTCTCGGGCATCATCGTATGGCGTGTGAAAAGACTCTGGGGTACATGTTTTCTTCCTTGTAGTTTTAGGTGTGTGCTATACGAATCCTTGAAAAGATAGTTTATAGTTTATGAATCATTCTAGATTGTTCACTCATGTAATAATCGATTTCATTGTTTTTAGCCTATGGCAGTTTATTATTTGATTTGTATTGTTTGCAGAACATAGAAGAAAGAACCACACGTCTATTATATACTAAGCGATTGATAGTTTCTATTTTTAGCATTCTGTGTTTTTTTGAGTATGCCTTTTTGTCAACATATAGCTGCAATCCTTAGTGCTTTTGTTACTTATCATGACTATTAATTGCGCTGCCTTACCTTATTACTTGGGTTATCTAGAATAATTGTATTAGTATTAATTCATATAGATGTTCCTAAAATTTAGGGAATATGAGTTAAACTAATAATGCAAGTCTAAGGGACAATTTAGTACAAATACTAATTGAATTACTGATTGTTTTTTGTTACGTTTAGATAAAAAAAAATAAAAAAGCTCAAATAATGGCTAAGAATGGAATTGGGAATGTAAGTTATGGCCTTGCCTTATTACATAAACACAACTCTGTCATTCTAGGGAAATGCGCCTAGGCACGAAGTACAACTCTTGTGGCTCACCTGATTTAAGCCCAGGGGTTTTGAGAAGGCACTTGCTTTTGATGTGCAAGGTGTGACATGATTTGGTCATCTAAGTAAAGATCTGAGTTATAAATGCAACTGACTTATGAAAGAAGCTTAGTATAGAACACATGGTCGCACTACATCAATAAACGAATGCATAGAAGCTCCATACTTAAAAGCTCACACCTGAACAGATATGCGTACACGAGGCCTTCAAATCTAATAAGAAATGTAACATCACATGTGCCGAAAATGTTATGAATCTTGAAATCCTACATATTACCAAGAAAAAGATACGAGCGTGTTAAAGCAGACAGAAGCACTGATGAAAAGCATACTTATAATAAGAATGAATACACTAAACAATGATGATATGAATTACAATTATTCAGGATTATTTCTTTGTTTCTCGCAATTTAAATGTAATCTATAGCACATTCTTTTAACAGACATATTACCATAAAAAGAGAAACCCTTACATGAAAACCTCACATTAGGGCCTCTGCTCTGCCTCATGAACGCCTCTTGACTTCAAGTAGTACTCTTTTCACTATCGTGATTCTTTTTATGGGCTTGATGTTAATTGATGTCAGAAGTAAATAAATATATCGGTGATGTTAATTGGTTTCGGAAAGACTCTAATATCTTTAATATTCTAAACATATTCAGCCGTATAGGAACGTATTAGCTTCTTTAAGTATCATGAAGTTGTGATACAGATCTGGAACTTTACTGTTGTCTATGTTACAGGAAGGTTTTTCTGGGGGGTTATACCCAAGTTAAATCCTCTCTAGTATGGACTATTAAGCTAGTAATAAATTTAGTGTTCTCTTATGTAAATTCCTGAAGTGTGGAGACAACCAACTCCTTTGGGCCTCACTGTTGTACATACTTTGGTGCCCTCTTTAGGCTTAAAATTATCTGCTTCTTAAAAAAAAAAAAAGATAGTAATAATCTTAAGACAAATGGTTTGTGTGATGGGCTCACAATGTATCGCAGTTTTCCTAAGATGATAATGATATAATTCTGTTTGGGGAATAAGACAATTGTTGTTTGTGGATGAATTTACACTGCAAATCTGCTTCAAGTTTAGGGATTAAAAATAAAATATGGAATCTTGTGAAGTATGTCATACCTGAAAGGTTTGGGGCAAAGTAGAACAGTGCCACATCATGTATTTAATAAATCTGTATTATTATCATCATCAATTCATATGGCTTTATAATACGTTTCTGTGAATTTAAATGGCTTCTGTATAGTTATTGATCTGGAACTGTTCTACTTTGCACACTTTTCTTGTATGGCTGTAACTCTGTAAGAAGTAGTCTATGCACCAAACTAAGAAAAAAGGATGACAAATATGCTTTTCATATAATCTAACAAAAGGTGCAACAAATGTCAAAAGTAACAACATAAGGTACAAGTTAAATAATTAAAAGTTATATACAAAAGAAAAAACAGAAACAAAAGCAACTTTATTTACTTTCACATTAACATTCATTATCTTTCTGACTCAATATTTGCTGCATCATTTGTTCTGCAACTCTGAATTGCTTAAATGGTAAGGTTTTGTTTCTCAGAATGAAGAAAAAGTAACAAGTTACAGAGCACCAAAATACCTTAAAAACAAAAGCAACAGACATTTATGTAATCATAAATGAACACAACTAGGCACTAAAGCTGAGATCATTATATATTCAGAAATATTTCTAGAATATGCCTTTTAATTTAAGCAACACTTTTATCTTCAAATATTGCTGTAAAAGTTCTCAACAAAATATATATAATATTTGATTTGATTATACTTGATCAATCCATCAAGTAGTATACCATGAGCCTTTACAATGCACCTGTTGCGAAAAGAACTCGTCGTCAAAGGGAGATTCAATGGCAACAGCTTCTTGGTAAAGGTATACTAAAACTACTTTGTTTTTGCCTCTTTAATTAATTTATAAATATTGGTGCTTGATCATGATATAGTTCGATTGTATATTAGTATAAAGTTGCTAGCTTGTATGACTTTGTTCTATCGATAATTTTTGTTCAGGGCCAACAAACCAAACTCGAAAGCGAAACAGAGAATCCCAGTGTTCTGAAAGCGATTCAGGGCAAGAAGTTGATGAAGTTATCAAGAACAAAACATCTGAAACAACTACTCTAAATGGTAATGTTTAGTCTACTATGTTTTTTTTACATATGTGGGTCATATTAGATTGTTTAATCTGTTTTGTCGGACATAAAGCCTCTTGTGAATCAACAAAAAACTTTTTTTTTTTTGCATGTTGCAATAATCGCTTTGAAGACAAGAAGTATATGACCGTTATTCTTACTTGGGTTGTATTATTCAGAATTTGTTGGATCTTCATCACCATCTAAGTCAAGTGATGAATCTGAAGGTGAAGAAAATTGTACTGAAGGTAAATAATATAATAAGAAACTAGTTTGTATGGATTTGTTTTTAACTAATTATTTTTGTTTAGGACCAAGAAACCAGACTCGAGAGGGAAACAGAGAAACCGAGTTGTCTGAAAGTGATTTAGGACAAGAAGTTGATGAAGTTATCAAGAACAAAACATCTACAACAACTACTCGAAATGGTAATGTTTGGTCTACTATGATTTTTTTAAACGTATGTGGGTCATATTAGATTGTTTAATCTGTTTTGTAGGATATAAAACCTCTTGTGAATCAAATTTTTTTATATTTATTTATTTATTTAGTAATAATCACTTTGAAAACAAGAAGTTTATTTTCATATTCCACTATTCTGACTTGTGTTGTATTATTCAGAATTTGTAGGACCTTCATCAGTATCTAAGTTAAGGATGAATCCGAAGATGAAAAAATTTGCACTGAAGGTAAGTAATATATTATAAGTTGCTAGCTTGTATGGATTTCTTTTTAACTAATACTTTTTGTTTAGGGTCAAGGGACGAAACTCGAAATCCAAAAAAAGAAACAGGGGTTATTGAAAGTGATCAAGGACAAGAAGTTGTCAAGGAAACGGCTTCTAAAACAACTACAACTCAAAATGGTAATGACTAGTTCACTTTAATATTTTTTAACTTGGTCAGTTCTTAATAGATAGTATGATAATCGGTTTTCTAGGACCTTGTGAATTAACAACAGCAGAACCTGATGAAGTCGAGACTCTTGAGAAAATTGATGACTCTAAGCAGAAGAACGATATTGAAAATGATACTATTTATGAGGACCTTTCTTAACATTTGTCTTCATATAATAATTGTTCATGTGGCAATTTATATAATTTAGTAGATCTATAACTTTGCTGTTGGCTATGTTACATTTGATGGAAGGTTTTGTGGGGATTAAATCCACATGACCACATCCTCTTAGCGTTCACAGTGGCGCACTTTATGTGTAATATGTTTAAGACAAATGGTTTGTGAGATGGGTTCACAATGTTATTCAAAACAATCTAAATCCAGTTGATAATGGAGCTTTCTGTTTAGAGAATGAGATTTAAAACTGCCCATTATGGATGAATTTAAATTAGTAAATCTGCTTCAAGTGCAGCGCTAAAAATAGAATATGGAATCTTATGATGAAGGTTTGGTGCATGTTATGAAACCGTCATAATCTGGAAGCTTGATCATGTATTTGTGTGATCTGTATCATTAACATAAATCCATACAGCTAATGGCTTTACTATACGATTCTGTGGAGTTTATGGGTTTTGTGTAGTTATCGACCCGAAACTTATTACTACCCGGCTGGCCGGCTCAATAGAATGGTTGAGTAAATGTCTTCGTTGAAAACCTATAATATTGAAGAGTAGCCAAAGATGATTTTAGTTGCAGCATCCATTAGGGAAAATGGAGAACACCAACTATTAAGAATTTAATAGAAACCCTTATGATATACTCAGTATATCAAATCAAATGGTTGATAACTTATGGTGTATGTGTGTGACTTCTTTTTTTTTTTTTTTTTTTAATTTTATTTATTAAAGTTGGAAGACACAAAAAAGGTGGCAAGAAAACTGAAGGGTGCCAGGAAGAGGTTTTTATGAAGGAATGAAACCCCATTGAGTTAAATGATGTTACCTTTTTTAGTATTGCATATTTATCGTTTGTCTTTTGTTCATTTATGTCTTAAAGAGTATCTTTATTTACTGGACAGATGGTCACAGAGATATGACTTCTCGGTACTTGCAAAGACCAAATTTAATTGAATGATTTTTTGGTTAATTAATAATGTTATACTAATGGATAATTTGGAGGACAAGTGCCGCTCCATTCGTAAGGAGCATACGTCGGGCAAATCACATGTTCACAAATCACCCACGTATGCTGATGGACGAATTTGAACCCATGATTTATCAGTCACACATGTGATGTCTGCACGTTTACAGTGACGGTACTACTTGAATGCGCAATTGGTAATAATGTTACTATACAATAGCTAAAATAGACCTTGAAATTTCACCAAAATGGTAACCATATTGCTTTATACTGCATTTGTAGTCTAACTTTATATAGAAGCAAATCATATCAATAATAAAAATGGGTTCTAGCTATTTTTACAATTTATACCAAAGATTTTCATATGTGGTACAACCAACTTTGTCACTCGATTTCTTTCGATCAATAGATAATATAGTTAGTTTGAACATGTCTAATAGTATAGTTCTATCTTTGTCGGACAAAATTCCTCTTTAAAATGGTACGTTTTCAATATCATTTGAATTGAGATCTTTTCTCATCATCAATTTCCTTCGACTGGTCCCACAATGTTAAAACTTTGAGCATCTACGATCTACGATGAGTATTTTTCTAAATCTTTAAAAAAAAAAATAGTAAACAGAACCTCTGGCGAACCTTTATCGACTGATCTTACAGTCAATATGGAAGAGGTAAATCGTGTAACCCGCAGTTAAGGAACATGGGGACGACATACATTGAACAGGTGGCCTCCACATTTACGCTACATGTCTCCCACCACTAGACTAATATCGCGAGGATCTAAAGTTTTTTCTTTAACTGTACAAGTTACCACATAAAAACAAATCTCTTTAAAATTAAAAAGTACATAGAACATTTAAAAGTTACCGTGTTACTATATTTGCTTGTGTGAGATAATTTTGAGACTGTGATTTAAGCATTAGGTTTTGAGGAGAAGGTCTCATTTAAGAGGAAGGGGAAGAAAATTTCTTTTACTGTATTTTAGGATAAAATTATAAGGATTAAAATGCAGTAATGTTAAAATGCAGTGAAATTTATAGGTATAAAATATAGTGTTATTAAAATACAGTGTTGTTAAAATGCAGTAGTTATCGTAAATCACAAAAATATTGTCTTAAAATACAGTAAAAAGAGCATTATTCTCCTTTCCCTCAAATGAGGTTTTCCCCTCACATCGCCGTGATTTAAAACATCATTAATCACAATGGCAACATGTATAATGTACTTAAATTCATTTTGTATTTTCATAGTTTTGTCATTTGTATAATATGTATTTTATAGAGACTTGTAAAACAATCTTTATTCTTGTACAATAATATTTCTTTTTCAAGACTTGACATTTGGCTAGCTGTAAAAATTAAATTAAAGTAGTTTTCATAGCTAAAGATAACTACTGCAAAAGTTATAATTTTATTATGTACTTTTACCCGATATAAAATAAGGATGAACGTTAAGTACAATAAATTGTACCTAACTTAGCCTACGTATAACATGAGAAGAAAAACTTAGAAGAAAAACAAAAATTGTGTTGTTTTGAATTGGAGCGAAGAATTTGAAGCAAAATAGCTACAAGTCCGTAGCTTTTACAGATCTCGCCATATCCCCCTTTTCCAGATCAAAATGAATTAAATTAAATGATGTTATATGTTTAATCATACCAAGGTGACCTTCGGCTGACGTCCTTCACTACGCATTCCCGGCTCATTTTGAGATGCTCAGGAAAATGGTCTCCGTTTACCGATGTTATTTGTTTATTTTGGAAAACTAATGGGACAAATATGAAACCTTTTATTCTTTTTACTGCACTTGTTTTAACTTGCATACCATGCTCTTTAAACAAGTTAAATACTTCATTAAAAAGGTATATAGAAAAGGAAAAAAAAAGCAAGTAATTTGCCATGGTTAGAAAAAAATCATATTTTGAGTTACCCGCCATTTTTAGTAAACTAATTCTCTTTCACACACTTCACCAAAAACACACACTTCATTTTCATTTACATTTACATTGATCATCTCCTCTGACTCAATATCAGCTGCATTATTTGTTCTGTATGTCTCAGTTGCTTAAATTGTAAACCTTTTTTCTCTGAATGAAGAAAAAGTAACAAATTACAGAACACAAAAATACCTCAAAAACAAAAGCAACAGACATGAATCATAAATGAATATAACTAGACATTAAAGCTGAGATCACTATTCAAAATATTCCCATAGAAAAGCCTTTAATCAACCTCTTTTTCATATGATCTTCATATTTGGCTGTTAAAACTCTCTATAAAATACATAATATTTGATTGATTAATCTTGATCAAATAGTATACAATGAGCTTATACAATGCACCTGTCGCGAAAAGAACTCGTCGTCAAATGGAGATTCAATGGCAGCAGCTTCTTGGTAAAGGTATACTAAAACTACTTTGGTTTTGCAAAATGATGTTTGATCATGAATGGCAGCAGCTTGTATGATTTTGTTTTCTTAATGATATATTTTGCTTAGGGCCAAGAAATAAAACTCGAAAGCCAAACGTTGAAACCGAGTTTTCTGAAAGCGATTTAGGACATGAAGTTGATGAACTTATCAAGAAGACACCAATTAAAACAACTGCTCAAAATGGTGATGTTCAGCAGTTTAGTCTACTATGATTTTTTTATTATTTTATTTTACTTATTTGGATTGTTTAATCTGTTTTGATATGAAGCCTCCTGTGAATCAACAAAAAGTTTTTATTATTTTACTTTTATTTTTTATTATTAACAATAATCAGTTTGAATATAAGGAGTCTTTTTTCATATGCCAATACTCTTACTTGGTTTGCATTATTCGTTGCTTAGAATTCGCAGGACCTTCATCACCATACTCGAAAGTTAACAAGAAGCTAAGTGATGAATCCTCATTTACCGAATCAGAAGATGAAGAAAGTTATAGTGAAGGTAGATTATATATATAAGATGCTAGTTTGTAGGGATTTGTTTTTAACTAATGCTTATTGTTAGGGTCTAGGAACAACATTCGCAAGCCGAAAAAAGAAACAGGGTTTTTTAGGAGTGATCAAGGACCAGAAGTTGTCAAGAACGCAGCTTCTAAAACAACCAGGACTCAAAATGGTAATTAATGTCTAGTCTACTTTGATATATTTGAACTTGATCAGTTCTTAAATGATTGTATGATAATCGGTTTTCTAGTATCTAAAACATCTTGTAAATTAACAACTGCAAAACTTGGCAAATTCTAGACTTTTGAGAAATCAGTTGTTGATGACTCTAAAAAGGAAAACGATGATTAACAATTTTGTTTTCGTATAATATTTGTTTATATAACTTCCAAATACTTTAGTAGATTGACAAGGCTTAAGAGGTGTTCTGCGTGTAAATGGAGGCTGTTTTTTATTTTCGAGTTGGATGATGAAAATTTAATGATTGTTATGACAATACCAAAAAAAAAAAAAAAAAAAACTTATACTTAAGGTTAAATCATCTCATCATTTGAATATTTATTTGGGTATCAATAACCAATTTGAAAAATGCAAATTATTCACCCATTGGTGGTTTCATATGCCCTTATTCTTACTTGTGTTGTATGAATGGTTGTTCAGGATCCGCAACACCTTCATCAGCATATAAGCTTATTGATGAATCCTCACTTGATGAGTCTGGAGAGGAAGAAAGTGACACAGAAGGTACATTTTATGTCTTACAATATTTTAATATTTAAGTAACATTATTGTATCTAATTTTCCATAACATTCATAGCTAATTAATGTACCTTAATATCGTGTATTATTTATTTCTGTTTTACTGATTTTTTCTTGAATGTAAGTGCAGAATCATCTGATTTTTCACCAGAAGAGAGTGATGGGGTAGAGAAAACCGATAGTTCTGAGCTTGAAGATGTGGAAATGAAGCGAAATAATTACGGTTCAGCAGATCATATTAAAAACGGGAGACATAAGGACTCTGTTTACTCATCAGATGACTCAGATTCAGATGATGATGTTATCGTTCTTGACAAACAAAAAGGTGATAATTCTTGATTCTTGATATGTACTTTTTAGTAGTGACATTTTTGACCTATTTACTAATGAATGGGTCGACTCATGGCATACTTTTTTCTCTAACGGGTCAAACGTGTAAAAAAAGTAGCTATAAAGGAAACACTTGGAACAGGTCCTATAATTACGTAAAGTGTAATTCACTAACCTTCCTAAATCGTTTTGACCGGTACACTTGATTATTATTAAAATAATAATTTGTGCTTATCATTAAATCCTATACTACGGAGAAAAGGTTCTTTGGGTCAACGCAACCCGACCTTACCCATAACAATATTGCGTGAAGGGCAAGATAACCTTCCTGTATCTGTATCATATCATCAAAAAAGCTAAATAACTATAGACATAATATAATTTGTATATATCATAGAATTTTATATTATATGAGTAAAATGTGCTTTGGGTCATCCCAAGTGAGATGTTACAGATTCAGTATGACCCGCCTATTTTGCCACCTATACCACTATTGTTTATAACTGTCAAAATTTTAACAGGGGCTGATGAAGACTTTGAGATATCCCACAAATATCATGGTGGGTGTCAAAACAATATGAAAGTAGGATCAATTCAGTCTACAGATGATGATGAAGACGGGGTTTTTAGTACTAGTGAAAGTGAGGGAGATAGGTTGGATGAGTCCAACTTTCCAGTACCAGAAAGGAAGCAATCTCCTGCCAAAAATGCAATGGAAAAAGTTCACTCAGTACACACAACAAAAATGAAGAAAATGGATGAAAAATCAACGGACGAATCAAGTGACGGTTCTGACTTTCCACTAGTAAAGAGAAAACAATCTCATGTGGAAAACAGAAAGGAAAAGGTCTGGTCCACATCAGTTAACAGAGACACAAACAAACATTCAGTAAAAAAAGGAATGAAGAAAATGGATGAAAAACCAATGGACGAATCAAGTGCTACTGATAACTTGAATGATTCCAACTTTCCTCAAGTAAAAGTCTGGTCTGCAAGTGTTGACAAAGAGGAAAAAAAGCATCAAGTAAACTACACAAGAATGATTAAAATGGATTTAAAACCAATGGACGAATCAAGTGCTACTGATCACTTGAACGATTCCAACTTTCCTCAAGTAAACATGAAGCAATATCCTATCAAAAACACAAAAGAAAAAGTCAGGTCTGCAAGTGTTGACAAAGAGGAAAAAAAGCATCAAGTAAACGACGCAAGAATGAATAAAATGGATTTAAAACCAATGGATGAATCAAGTGCTACTGATCACTTGAACGATTCCAACTTTTCTCAAGTAAACATGAAGCAATATCCTATCAAAAACACAAACGAAAAAGTCTGGTCTGCAAGTGTTGACAAAGAGGGAAAAAAGCATCAAGTAAACGACACAAGAATGAATAAAATGGATTTAAAACCAACGGACGAATCAAGTGCTACTGATAACTTGGATGATTCCAACATAGCTAAAGTAAACATGAAGCAATCTCCTATCAAAAACACGAAGGAAAAGGTCTGGTCTGCATGTATTGACAAAGAGGGAAAAAAGCATCCGGTAAGCAACACAAGAATGAAGAAAATTGATGCAAAACCAATGGACGAGTCAAGTGATACTGACGTTTATGAAAAAACCAAAGAAAAAGAAAAAGTAAATGATTGTTACGTTGATAAGGAAAATGCTGTCAAATATCAAGAATCTACAAAGGGTGAGCAAAAGGATGATGGTGGCTCTGCAGGTGCTGTTTTGGACACGATTATCAATAATGGTGCAAAGGCTGATGATTCTATCCCTCTAAGATTCAAATTTGAGGATAGTGATGATGAGTCTTTGATTCAAAAAAACGATGAATCAAATGGCACAGAACTATTTGAAGAGATGGATTTTGTGCTAAAATGCGAAGAAATTGGCTCCTATAAAACTCCCACGGTTAGTTTCTGTTTTATTTTTTTGCATTTTTGTTAGTAATTTTAGTTAATTACCTACTGGAACTCAAACTGTATCTTCTGTTTATGAAGGTTGAGAAACAGCAGACAGATGATTGCGTTGACAGTGTTGAACTATGTCGAAGAGGGGAGCATGGTGATACTTATTTTGAAGAACAAATTGGAATGAGATGTCGTTTATGTGGAGCTGTCCTTCTAGAGAGCAGATATGTGATACCGAAACTAGTAAGTAAATTTAAATCTTGATCCTTTTTATGGTCCCTGTGATAAGGTATTTGATCATTGAGACTTGTCTTTGCTATAAGATATTTGGATAACATATTCTAGATATATGATATTTGATTATCTAGATTCTAATTATTCAAAATCACATAACCATTTTCGAAACACAATACAAATGTAGCCCCTAAACAAATTTCTATTTCATTTTGTAGGCAAACTATTCACTCGATGAGTCACGAAGAAGCTGTCGTGATGAACGACAAGTTTCTATTCCGGGAAACACGTCCTTTGAAGATTCAGACTGGAACCCTGTTGGCATTTGCACGCAAACCAAAGGAACAGTTTGGCAGCTCGTTCCTAATAACATTCGAGGACATTTGTATCCTCATCAATTAGAAGCGTTCCAGTTTTTGTGGGAGAATTTGGCAGGAACCATCGAGCTTTCAGAATTACAAAAACTTGGTCCACGAGGTGGTACTGGTGGGGGTGGCTGCATCATCTCACATGCTCCTGGCACAGGTAAAACACTGTTGACCATCGTGTTTACCGAGTCATTTCTCAAGAAGTTTCCTAGATGTTGCCCAGTCATAGTTGCTCCTGCAAGCATGCTTCTTACATGGGAAGCCGAATTTAAGAAATGGCAAGTCGGGGTTTCCTTTGTTAACCTCAACAACTCTGATCTTTTGATAAAAGAACTGTCTAATAAGAGTGGTTCCCGTGTTAATAAAAATTGGATACGTATTATGAAGATACATTCTTGGAGTAACGGAGGAAGTGTACTTGGAATAAGCTATAGTTTGTATGAAAAGCTTGCTGGGAGCACAGATAAGAATAACACGAATCATAAAAAGATGGGGACTGTATTGCTCGATGTGTCTAACTTGGTAGTTCTTGATGAAGGACACACGCCTCGAAATCAGACTAGTAGTATCTGGAACATACTTTTAAGGCTCAAAACAAAAAATCGTTTGATTCTATCAGGAACCCCTTTTCAAAACAACTTCAGGGAGTTGTTTAATACTTTGCGGTTAGTAAGGCCAGAAACCGCGACTAAGATTGTGAATGAGAAGGCCTTTGCAGATATGATACAGTCGAGAAACCAAAAGAAATGTGGAGATGGATCATCAGCTTCTGAAGATATAGAGAAGCTGAAAGTGATCATTTCACCTTTTGTTCATGTTCACAATGGACGTATTCTTGAGAAAAAGCTTCCGGGATTAAAACAAAGTGTGATTCTTTTGAATCCACGTCCGTTGCAAAAAGGTTTTATTGAGAACTTGGGATTGGGGAATCCGTTGAAGAATTTTGAGTATGATTATAAGGTGGCATTGGTGTCTATTCACCCGTCTTTGATACTTCGTTGTACGTTATCTCAGAAGGAGGAAGAGTCAACAAACAGTGAACATCTTAAAAATGTGCGACTTCATCCTGATGTTGGCGTGAAGACACGATTTGTGACGGAGCTCATTCGTCTGAGTGCTGCGTTACATGAAAAAGTTCTGATTTTTAGCCAATACATCCCACCATTGGAGTTGCTGAAAGACCAGATTGCCCATGTTTTTGGTTGGGATGTCAAAAGGGAGATCATGCTCATAAAAGGAAGGATAAAGCAGAGTCTTAGAAAAACGATTATAAACGACTTCAATGATCCACAGAGTAAGGTGAAAGTTTTGTTGGCGTCCACAAAGTGTTGTTCTGAAGGGATTCACCTTACTGGTGCCTCTCGTGTTGTTCTTTTGGACGTCGTTTGGAACCCGTCAGTTGAGCGACAAGCAATTAGTAGAGCTTATCGTTTGGGTCAAAAGAAAGTGGTGTACACTTATCATCTGATGGCAGCTGGAACGACAGAGGAGGAGAAGTACAATAGACAGGTGGAGAAAGGTCGGTTAGCTGAAATGGTTTTTTCTTCATCTGCAATGGCTGATAAGGAACAGAAGAATAAAGAGAAGGCGGTTGTTATTGAGCTTAATGACAAAATCTTGCAACAAATGGTTCAACATCAAGAACTGAAAGAAATGTTCAACAAGATCACCTACCCAGAAAATCAAACAACAAGTTGATTGTAAGTCTGACTTTTCCCTGTTCTGTTTGTTGGTTTAGTGTTAGTTGTATGTTGATGGTAATATGTGGCTGACTGGTTACTGTTATTTGACAATGCCCTGACAACTTTAATATTTTAGCTACATTTAACTTGTTTATGGCTTCGATAATATTTACTGGAAAATTTGAAGCTATTCGTCTTTCTGTTGGTTTAGTTCCATTTGGTTTTCTGTAGCTTTGTGTATAAGTTACATCCACTTGTTAGATATTATGTTGTTATTTCATTATTATTTTTTTTAAAGTAGTTTTCCAGGTACTTGTATTAGAATCATGTCTGACCCTTTCGTTAGCCCCTTTTCATCAGAGTTCAACCCATTTCCAAATTTAATATCAAACTCTAGAATTCTTTATCTTCTTGAAGATGGACATAATTCATGTTTGAATGATTATGGTGAAATGACTTCTGCAAATAGCAGGAAGTCATGGGTGGACGAACCTAAGGTGGGTCATCAGTTTGGAGAAACAAAGTCAAGTATAAATCCAGTAAGTGAAACACCTCCTTCTTGTAGTTTTGGTCCACTGTTGGCAGACGCCTACCAAATCATGGGAGATCAAAGATGAACGGATCCAAACCAAATCATCCTAGTCACATGTGGATTCACAAACCAAATACCGTTTATACATTTATAACGAAAAACTCAAAATCAGTCCGAAACAGATACCTTCCGAGTCAGGTACTCATATATCAACCTTATTTGTGAAATGGTATCATACTCAGAGGTGGCAAAATGGGTGGGCGGGTCGGTTTGTGTAACTGAGTCAAAATGGGTTCGGGTTGAAACGGGTTATAATATGTTGAACTCGACGTATAGAATTCTATGTGTGAGGTTTATCAAATTAAAAAGATTTCACAAATATTAGTATATTACTTCAAAATATTAGTATATTCCACCTGATTTGCTGAGAACAAAGTAAAAATTATGGTTTGAGGTTTTTCAAATACAAAAAGATTCGGGCTGTTTTGGATTTTAAATGCTCTATAGCCTCTTTTGGGTCAAAGAACTAGAAGACTCAAAAGTAGATTTTTTGTTTGCATCTTCGTGTCTTGTTGTTGGTCATATATCATAATCAACCTAAAGAAGTTATTCATTTACATTTGAGAAACGACTTAAGGAGGTGAACGTGCCTTTCCAAAAAATCGGGGGAGCATAGACGAGAATCATGGTGAATGAAAATCAAACCAGTCATATTTAGTCTATCCTCATTTATGCAAAGCAAGCGAAGCTGCTGGTATGGTTTCAAGTTCTTGGAAGTTGGATGGAATCTAAGGGGTAGTTACAAGTTTCAGTTGCATAACTTTTTAAAGATGAAAATATTGCAGTTTTCATCAGACAACAAAAATGAGAGGTATTGCAAGCTTCAGAGGATGGAATAGTTATTAAGAAATTGCCATGTTCCATAAAAAATAGAGGTTACAACTTACAATACTTGCTTCTTTGATAGAATTGCCTATTTGTCCGTTGACATGATTAAATTTATGCATTTTTCGGGTGACCATGAGATTTTTGGAATTTTATTTTTTTTATTTTTTGAGCCATGGAAAACTTCCATTTAGCTGCCCTATGAAATTCTCAGTGTTCGTTGTGAGGGAACGTTATACACTTTATACCCCACCAACCGGGGCGGATGTAGAGGGGAGGTTGGGGGCAGCTGCTCCAAAAAAATTTCAAATCATGTAGAAAATATTTTAAAGGTATTTATGATACTTTACAAATTTTCCCTTCAAACTAAACAAACGATAAAAAAATTAAAAAAAATTGCTCCCCGACTGGTAAATCCTAGCTCCTCCGTTGGCCACACATTCATGTATCTGTATGTAGGCAAAAAGAAGGTGACGAACAAGTATGCAAACGAGCCAAAACCCTAGCTCAATGTGACATCAATCATAGCCTCAGTTTGACTCGGTGAGTCTTATGATGTAGACTTGATCTTGACTTTAGCTGGATTCAAGAACCCGAGTCAAATTTTACTTGAACGTGAGTCAAGTTCAGGCCCGGCTCGAATAAAATCAGTGTTAACTTAAACAGTTTGCAGCCCAAATTAAATATAACATTAACACTTAGAGCACTCCCATCGGGTGCGTCGGAATCTCGTCGGAATGAACCGACGGAACCGACACCGATGGCACGGCCCGTCGGTTTTTTCCTTCGGATTTCCGAAGTTGCGTCGATTTTTTTCGTGTGTGTCTTGTGGGCCAGAAACGGTAATGACCGTTTGGAAAAAAAAATAAAAAAATTTCCACGGCTACGTGACCGTTGTTTTTTTTTTAACTTTTTTTTTTCAAAAATCAAACCAAAATCCACACTATATATACATACTACATTTTACCCAATTTCCATATTACAATTAACTATACAATTCTTAAACATTCAACACAAAAACACCTCCATTTCAAACACCACACAATGTCAAAAAACAACAAATTCCAATCCAAATCCTTATAATGTTTTTATTTTCATTATTTGTAATGTTTTTTTTAATTGTAATGTATTTATTTTATAAATTTGTAATATATATTTTTTAATTGTAATGTTTTTATTTTAATAAATTGTATTTTATTTTTATTATTGTGTAATCAATCTATTTTTTAAATAGTGCGTGGGTCCCTGAAAAAAAAACTGACGGACCACTGATGGCAGGGGTCTGTCAGTTTCTGTTAGTTTTTGAAAAAGCTGAGGTGGCGCTGACGTGGCCCGTCGGTTTCTGTCAGTTTCCGTCACGGATGGGAATGGTCTTGCATATTACATACAAGTCTAGAAACTTGATAAGAATTTGAATTCGTGATTAAGGGTGTGTTTGGCACAAAGCTTTTAAGGGCTTTTAGTGGCTTGAACTTCTACTTTTTATAAGCCCTAGCCCATAAGCTTTGTTTGAAAGTAAAACAAAAATGAAGCTTCTTGAAAAAATAAGTTTCAGAAGCCCTTAAACAATAAGCTTTTTGAAGTGGCTTTTGAATAGAAGCCCAAGCCCCAGCTCCAGCCACAAACTTCAACTCCAGCTCCAGCTCCAGCCCGTTGTTGCCAAACACACCCTAAGTATTGATAAGCTCGAGATCAACCTGTCCCAAGCTTGTAATTTTTATACTCTACTTGAACTCGATAAAGTTTGGCTCAAGCTAGATACAAGTTGTAACATGAATAAATTGATAAAAGCTTGACTCGTTTGGTTGAGTTTTTTTCCAGAATAGATGACCTGATAACCTCAATGATCAAGAAAATTAGACCACAAATTCATTATCATTCATGGCCAAGGGACTCTAAATGTGACCAACACATAATAAAATTATTAAGTGAATTGTGATCAAATATGTTTACCGAAAAGCACTATAAACTACGTAATTATTTAGTTTTATGCGTAATAAACAGTTTAGAAACACAAAATATCTTTTTTTTAAGCAAGTAATCTTTACTTTTTATTTTATTTATATTTATATATTATATATTTATTAATATTTAGTTGTCACATCTCTTGTCATAAAGCGTATCTAAAATATGAACTTCACCATGATTACTAGCTAGTTCCTCAACTGCACATCTGGACTAGACATACTGTATTCAGTATTCCCAATTTCCCATACGTGTTTAAAATTTGACATTAAAGGAAGGGTATGGCTATATGTATACCATCTGCATGCTAACTAGACAACAACAGGGATAACGATTATATTTTTTATTTTTATTTTATTTTAAAAATCAATCTTTCTCTACCATCGGGAACTACTTCCCTCCTATATCTCTCTCAGTATTCTGTCTCAGCGTCGGCCAACCACCGCAACTCCGGCCAATCACCGCCTCACGGGCGGCCTCCCAATCCAGCTCCGGCCAACAACCGTCGGCTTCCCATCGCCCGCTACTCTCCCTCTTTATTGTTTTACTCCGTGTTAAATTGCATACGTTTCTCCCTTTTTTCAAGATTGAGCACTATAATTTCAAGTACCATAATTTGAAGCAAAATGGAAGTGTAAAATAATATGAGAAGTGTAAAATAATATGAGAGACTTTCATTTTTATTTTTTGTGTTAAAACAAATTGAATGGTTAAACTATTAAAGAATAACAGGAGGTGTGGTGTGTAATATTTTGATATTGTTGTAATATACAAATTAAGTTATAGAATAATATATTAATGATTTTATGTTTCAGAGAAAATTGCAAAAGGAGCGTCTCGTGGTCTCGGTTACACATAAGAAATGTTTAAAACTAGAACGATGAAGAAGATGACACATTTACATATTGTTATTATTAATATTAATTCATAATAATAATATCAACGAGTGAGGTTCAAATGAGTACAACAACTTTATGTGAGAATGAATGAACCAATAAAAACGCGCCACGTGTCACAAAAATCCACTTTTCTCTACGTTTTTAAAAATTAAATATCTCTCAAACGGTAAGTCGAAAAATCATAAAAATTGCAATCACTCTTGAGATTGTTAATTTTTAAAAACGCAGAGAAAGTGGATTTTGTGACACATTGCGCATTCTTATTGGTACTTCTATTCTCATAAAATTTTCCATTCTCATTTGAAACTTACTCTATTTTCTGATAGCGGGTCACATGTATATGACCAACTGGGGCATTGGTCATGGTCTAAAAGATATTTTAGAAGCTCATAAAGGTCCATTTACGGGCCAGGGCCATAAAGGTCTATATGAGATCCTAACAACGTCATGGCATGCTCAATTATCTCTTAACCTAGCTATGTTGGGCTCTTTAGATTAGACTAGAGAAAATTAATTGTTATTAATAAAAAATTACGATTAAACCCCCTATTTATTCTGTTAGTTTAAGTAGACCACTATTGGACTACCAAACTACCAAGTTAAAGGAACACATTTTTATAACTAAGAGGTCTTTAGGTAAACTAATTCTCTCTAATCTCGAATTCTTTTCGAAAGGGAATTCATATCAAATAACGTAAAAAGTTTGAGGTTTTTGTAACAATGAGTTTAATCTTTCGCAAGCTAGGCGTATATTTTAGTTTCAAACGTACTTGATTTACTTTATAACTCATTGTGGTCTGTATTACGGAGTACATTAAGGTATTGACAAAGTTACTCCAATGTAAAAAGGAGACTTTTGTTTATTTATGTGTTTAAACTTTAAAGTATGGGTTTTGAAGATTGTACAAGTCATATCCTCTTTAATTGTATAAATTTAATTTAAAATTTTAAAATGAAAAAGAGGTTTTGGAGTGCACAAGGGCACTCCTGATGGTGACTGAAAACCGACTGATCACTTTCTACCAACTCAGCGCCACGTCAGTTTTTTTCAAAACTGACTGAAACTGAATGCCCCGTGCCAATGGTGACGGTCACTTTTCGGTCACTTTTTAATATTCATATTTAAAACAAAATAATTAAAATAAAACACATTTCATTAAAATAAAAACATTACAATCATTAAAAACAGACATTACGTTTCCTAAAAAAAATACAATAATTAAAAACATTACACTTATTGGAAAAAAATGCAATTAACGTTGACGGAAATTTGGTGGGAGATTCGCAACGTGTTCGATTAGAGCATTGCGAAGTTGATGATGTACCGTTCGATCGCGTAATTCCTTGTCCATACGTAATTGAGTTGCAACCCTTTCTTGCCATGAACGTTGTGGTAAATTTGTCGGGTTTGTCAAATAATCTTCTTCAAGTTGACACATATTTCGACCGTTGTCCTCGGTTATCATGTTGTGTAAAATTACACAACAATACATGATTCTTTTTATTTTGTTGATGTTATATGGTCTTGCCGGATTTCTTATGATTTGCCAACGGCCTTGAAGCACATCGAATGTCCGTTCCACATATTTTCTTGCGGATTCTTAATATCTCTTGAACCGTATTTCTTGTTGCGTTAGTGGAAACTTAAACGACTTTACAAGAGTAGCCCATTCTGGATAAATCCCATCGGCAAGATAATAGCCTTTGGTGAATTGTTGTCCGACAATGGCGAATTCTACTTGAGGAACTCTATCTTGTAGTAAATCGGAGAATAAATCTGATTCATTCAGAACGTTGATGTCGTTACTCCAACCTGCAGGACCAAAGAAGGCGTGCCAAATCCACATATCGTAAGAGGCTACCGCTTCGAGTATGATCGTTGGACATCCCTGATCACCTCGGGTGTATTGACCTTGCCATGCCACTGGACAATTTTTCCAAGGCCAGTGCATACAATCGAAGCTCCCGAGCATATCCGGAAAATCATGCAACTCGTCATGACCTTGTTGTAAACGTTGCACATCTTGGAGTGTAGGTTTTCTTAAGTACTCGGTCGAAAATAGATGAAATACACATTTACAAAAATTGTCTAAACAATCGTATGACGTTTGTTGACCCATGTATAAGTATTCATCAAACGCATCGGCGGCACAACCGTATGCCAATTGGCGTACGACAGAAGTGCACTTTTGGAAAACGTTAAAATCAAGTACACCGGTAGCGTCTCGACTTTGGTGAAAATATGCAAAATATGGAGGTAGCGGAAGTTGGGAGTACGATAATATACCTTGACATATACGGATAAATAAAGGCCGGCTCATTCAGTAACGTTGTCGAAAGTAATCCGGCGGGAATGTTGGGTGTTCGGCAAAGTAGTCTAAAAATAAACGTTGGCCCGCCTCGTCATAATTTCTCCGTAAAAATCGTCTTTGTCTTCTTGGCGGATTGAATGAGCTTTCTACATCTTCGTCGGAATCGAAGTCTATCGAATTAATCATATTGATTGCAGCGGTCGTATCGAAAACACTCGTGAGTGTTTGAATTTCTTCAATATCGGAATCGGAATTGGAATTAGCCATAATATGTATTTTGTGTGGATAAAATGGATGTATAATTATAAGTTTATAGAGATAATTGGTTTTTTTTTGTGTGAATTATAGTTGTTTGGAGTGGATATATATATAGGAGTAATTGTGTATGAATTAAGGGGTAAAATAGATAAATAATTAAAAAAAATAAATGTTTTGTTGGTTTGTGAAATTTGGCCGTTTGGCCCAGAAATTGAGAATTCAAAATTTGAAAAAATTAAACGTTTGAAAAGAAAAAAAAAAGAAAAACAAAAAAAACAAAAAAAAGAAGGAAAAAAGAGCCGAAGCTCGTCGGATATCCGATTTGGCCAAACCGACGGCTCAACTGACGATCCCATGCCAATGGCGTCGATTTCGTCGGCTAAACCGACGGCCCAACCGACTGAGCCATTGGCATTCCCTTAATCTAACATCAATATGTAAAATTAAAACAATACCTTTTAATGGCTTCAAAAGAAAATATATCAATTTCGATCGCGATCCGATCAAGTTAAATTAATTGAATACGGATGGGATCATTGATTCATTTAAATTGTATTACTAATGGAACGAATATTCATTCATATCCATCCATTCATAGGCCTAACTCTCTTAGTCTTTTCTTAAAAAAAAAAAAAAAAGAAGTTATTTACAAAGATATAACTATGTCTCCTTGCAATCAAAAATATAACTAGCGTCTCGAATTGCCACATATATGTTTATCTTGTAAAATAATTTAAATAGCAAAAGAAAATGAATTTAATTGTGGTGCTAGTTCTTTCACCAAGCTGATACTCATCCACCAGGTTATCTAAGACCGGTGCCAACAGTCGTAAGTTTGACTGTCGGTTTTCCGCGACGGGAACTGATGTCGTTGGCACGACAACGTCACTTGCCGACGGGAGAAGGGTGGGACCCACGTTCTTTTTTTCTGTTTTCTTTATTTGTTTTATTAGTTTTTAGAATTTTAAAAAATCAAAAATATATATATATATCCGTTGGGGTGTCTTACGGTAAATTTTTTTTTTTCAAACTCAAAAAACTTACCTTTTTTCACTATAAATAAACTCATTTCCCACACATCTTTTTTCACTACAACCAACTACAACTTATCTACTTTATTTCATATACAAATTTGAAAAAAAGACCATTCTCAAAACGTAAAAAATTTTTTATAAAAAAATACCCAAGGGTCTTAAAAAGGAGAAAAAAATCCTTCAAAAGGTGTGAAACACTGTGGTTAGTAAGTATGAGTCGGATTACCAAACAATTTTTGGTCACGCTTTGGGTTCGGTTTCGGTTCAAGACATTGAGTCGGACGAGGAGGAACACGAGGACGAAGAGAAGCTGAAGATTCGGACGATTCGGAGTAGACGACTAGTTGCATTTTATTTTTCAATAAATGTACTTTTCTTTTTTTAGTTATTGTAATGTTTTATTTTAAATTAATGTAATGTTTTTAATTTTAACGGAAGTGTTTTATTTAATTTTGTTGTTTAAATAATTAAAATAAATAATGTGTGGGGTCCAGAAAAAACTGAAGTGATGTTACTATTGGCAGTATAGTGTCAGTTTTGTTACAGTTTTGAAAAGTGCTCACATGGTACTAATTTGCAACAAACTGACGCGTCAGTCTGTGTTCACTGTTGGAAGTGATCTAATACGCATTACATGTCATTAGCAGAAGTAGTTCACCCTTTTATCACCTGCTATTTTATTCATCTGTTGACTAGACTGGCAAAATGTTATCACACAAGTATAACCCCTTACAATTGTTCTTTGTAACTCTACAAGAAAATTACTATCAATCAATTTTGCAACTACCGAAATTGATGAGTCGGGCTTCCAAGTCAGCTTACCCAGCCAATTGGCCTGCTGCAAAGTACACGACAAGGTTTTAACAAACTTCGCATCTCGATTGTTAGAAGGAGTGTTGTGAGGTTGTATTTTTCTACTCAATTTATGTGATGTAAACTATATAAATGATTTTTCTTTCCATTTATATCATCAAGTTCTTCATATATTATATTTAAAAGTATTAGAGCGAAATGCAGGTTTGAAATTTTACCTCATCCGAGCCATATTTAAGTTATAAATTTATATGAAATTCTTTATAACCATTTTAAATCATCAAACAAATTTTTATCATCAATCCTAGGTTAAATTTCACAAGTTGTGATTTTAACTTCACATTTAAGTTCTTATTTTGTTTATAACAATAAAAATAAAGAGTGTGTTTCTATAAAATATTGCAAGTTATATAAGAAGAAAAAAAGTTAATATGAAATTGACATGTGTCATCTCTTTTACATTTTCTTTCCTCTTTCCTTTTTCCTCCTTTCTCTTTACAATTTTTTTTACTTATTTTTTATCAATTTATTTCTTCAAGCCTTTATTTAAAAAATTTTAAATTCACTTTTATATATTTTTATTTAATATTTTTTTTACCTTTCATTTAACAGTTTAAACTTATTTTAATTTTTTTAATAAATTTTTGTCTGTCCTTTTCTTCTTTAATGCATTTAAACTTTTTCAGACTCGATTTAATATTTTGTTTTGTATTTCTTTGTTTCAAATTTATTTAAAATTATGTAAAGATTTATTTCACTTATTTTACCTTTATTTAAATGATAAGTTTTTATCAATAAATATTGTACCATTTGGTTGAAATACAATAAACTTATTTTTTTAAAATATAAATATAGTGCATCATGGTAATAAAATACAATACATCACACTAATGATTGCATGCATTATAGTTAAAATTCAACGACATCATAGTCAAAAGTCAAGTGTATCATAATAATAAATACACTACGTCAATTGCATCATACTTAAAAGTCTGGTGCGTCATGTATATACTCTAACGATGCATTCTCGTAATAATGTAGTGCGACGAATTTAAAATTTTTAGAAGTGCATTATACTTGAATGTATACTGCGTCATAGTAATTCAAATAGTAATAATTGTAGTGCATCAAATTTAAAATTATAGTGTATCTTAACTACACAATGACGGTGCATAAAATTTTAATTTTTGGTGAATCGAAATCCACTTATTTTTAACTAATTATACATCACAATAATAATTGCATTCATAGTTAAAAGTCAAGTGCAACGTAGGTAAAACTTAAGTGTGTCATAATAATAAATACATTGTGTCATAGTTAAAAATCAAGTGCATCATAGCTAAAAGTCAAATACATGATAGTTAAATGTAAAGTGCATCATAGTTAAACGTCAAATGCATCATAATAATAAATATATTGCATCGTAGTAAAAAGTCAAGTGTATCATATCTAATAGTTAAGTGCATCATATAGCTAAATGTCAAATGTATCATAGTTAAATGTCAAGTGCGTCATAATTATACGTCAATTGCATCATTTTCATACTTTAATGGTGCATCACCATATAATGCAGTGCACATTATTTAAAAGGTGTGTAGTGTATCATAGTAAATTAATTAGTAAGTGCATCGTAACTATACTATAACGGTACACTAAATTTAGTTTTTGGTTCATTATAATCCATCTTTTTTATGCATCATGATGTATATTGTAGTTTAAGATTATCAAATTGTTTAAATTTTAATGTTTTCAATATCAAAATCTAATATATGATAGCTATAAAGGTGTACATTAATTATATACGTCAAAGCGCAATAATATATAAAAGTAAAATAAAAATTAACATCGGTTGCTAGTATATTGAAAAAAATAAAGTCAGTTAGTAAATGCTTAAAATAAAATAAAAACAAAAAAAAAAGTTTTTAAAAAAATGGTAAGAAAATACATCAAAATTTAAAAAAGCAAAAAAAAAAAGATTTAAAAAAGCTTTAACAAAAAAGTTAAAAAAATAAATATTTAGAAAAAAAAAAGATAATAATTTTTTTTAGAAAAAAATGAGTGAAAAAGTAGAAGAGAAGATGAAGAAAAGGAGAAAATAGTGAAGAGAAAGGAGGGGACAAATGAGAAATGAGATACACTTGTCACTCCAACATTAACTTTCTATATTTCTATAAGGAGTAATATCACTTTTTCATTTGATCCAAATTCATATGCTCAATACCATTTTAGTTACTTAGATGAGAAACTTAGTTAAAATATATTTCCAATAATTACTTTTGTTGGCATTTCCAATATTACGATTAGTATATAACCAAATTTTAATAACTGTTAATATTCAAATTGGCAGTCAAAATGACAAAGATGGCAATTTTCGTTTTATCTTATGTAAGTTTCTAAGCATTCTTTTGATGTACTCTCGTTTAACAATATAATGTTATTATATTTTGAGAAAATTATATGTCCTTGAAATTTGCTCTAAATTTTACTTGCAGTTATTTACGAACTTTAGTTACACCAATTAATCATTCTTTATTTAAAACTTGTTATACCAATAGTCTTCTAGATTAACTGATGGTTAACTATTCCGTAAAATTAAGACATGTACTATGCACATAAGGATTATTTCATTTCTTTAAAAGAAAAGATAAAAAAAATAAATAAATAAAATAAAAACCTTCTATAGATCTTCTTCATTTTCACTTTACCCTACCATATTTACTTTCTTTCCTTATGATTGTGCAAACCATCATACTAACCACTATTCGCTTTCTCTTTGTTTTTGACATAATCAAATCCTCCTAATGATTGCCGGTCAAACCATCTCAAACAGTCTCAAACATTTTTCATCAAACACTCGTAATCAACAAATCATAATCAACAAAACCCACAAATCAAAATCAAAATTAACTATTTAAATAATAATTGGAACTTTAAAATCAAAATCGGCAACATGGACGCTGACAAGCCAAGCCACACAAATCGGACCCCTTCTTCTTTGGATCGTCTTCTCTTATCACAAATCTGATGACCCTCCATTACGCAGTTATCTTCTCTAGTCACGACTTTAGTAGTCACCACCTCTTCTCTTTTGCATCTATTTCTTACTTGAAACACACCTCTAACCAAAAACCATAACCTCGAAGTAAAACGCTGTCACACCCCCAAAATTAGAATAATAATAATTATGGCGGAAGCTCGGGGTGTGACTCGATCAATTGACAATAAATCGAGAGCGTATGATTATCGCAGAACATCTATAATATTAGAATGCCAATAATAGTTTTACAAACGTTACGGCTTATCAAGCCGTCAAAATAGCAATGTTATCAAATACATTGTTTTTACAAAAGATAAGTTCCGGGATATTATAAATAAAACTACATTAAGTTAATATTATAAGTAAATCCCAATTGTTCAAAATATGGCATCCTAATTATCGTGGCAAGTACGGTTCCAATATGCATGTGGTCTTGCGGCATAGCTAATTCCCTGAAAAACATATTTAAAACGTCAACATAATTGTTGAGTGAATTCACAGGTTTAAGACTCAATCATAAACCATCATTTAGTAAAGTTCATCAGTAAATCAAGTATGGCATCGAAGGCCTAATGTACAATTATTAAAAGTTTGAAACATAGACGGTGATCCCCCAATAGGTTTGCAAGTCCTATGAGTTAATATGCCAAAACTAAGCCTATAACCAATCCACGACCTATTGTGTATCGTTGTTGCCTTGGACAATGTAAATATACGATCCTCGATGCGAAACAACGTCGCTTGTTAGCGCGACTAACCAAAACAGTGGGAGGGAACGTCACCCCGATAGTACTATCCGTATATTCAATGGCTAGCGTCATCTAGCTAATAGTTATAGTCATTGTAAGTAAAAGCACTTCTATGTACTACAACTTGAGAACTTAGGCTCCCATAAGGATACGTTGTCAGGTTTCAATAATCGCATAAATCAGTTATATGTTTTTCACCCCAATGTTTGAAAGCATTAAAATTGTAAAATAGGGGCTGTGAACTCACCTGAGTTCGAGCGTGCTAGCAAAATGAGTTTAAGTAAATGAGCCCAAATAAGCCTCTTAGCGCCCTAAACGCATGAGGTCGAGTTAATAAATGTAGACGACTTAATAGTCCGTCTATGCTAGTTGTTCACTCAACTAGGGTTTTATGTGCCCTCATAGGCGTATGCAACACGTTGTGATCATTTAGTTTTCAAAATACTACAATCGTTTATGTCAACCTTATAATATATTATTATTATTAATATATTTATAGCGTTGATTATTGATTCGTTATATGTATCGTCTCGATCGTATTTGATTCGAAGTTCACGATTTCGTTTAATCGACTTTTAACTGTGTGTTGTACGTTATTATAATATAATCATGTTGCTTAGACCTAATATACATTTTTAATAACGCTATAATTTTTATAACTCATTTTTATAACCTTTATCGTTAATGTACGTTTAACTTGTTATAATTCGGTTTTCACGATTTCTCGGTCTATACACTAATCATGAATTAATGTATATTTTTGTAATAAAGTCCCCTGATTTACAGAGGCTCCTTAATAGTCCTCAAAGTTTCTAAGGGGCCGTTTTAGTCCTTGTAGTTTCTATTTTGTCATTTTAGGTTGAATCGTTCGGTTTCTTCGATTTTTACCGTATGAATTAGATTCTCGACTTCTTTCCTTAAAGTTTTCACTTGTCGACACTTAAGTTACTGTTTTTAGTCTTAAGTACACGAACTTTCTAATTTTACACTATTAGTCCCTAAAGTTTTCAATTATCTCATTTTTAACTCAAACTTTCGGTTTATCGATTTTTAACCACACAAGTCTTGATTTTAACACTCTAAACTATAGATTAAACTTTAATATCATTTTACTTACTTATTTTACCATCTCAGTCCATTAATTACAGCTTTTACACTGTTAGTCCCTCTAGTTTCATTTATTCCATTTCTTGTACAATACTTTGGTTTGTTAGTGTTTAATCACATGGATATTGTTTTAAATCATGGTTTATACTATAATATACATAAGTTACTGATTTTCACAGATAAGGTCCAAAAGTTTATATTTTTACATGTATAGTCCCTCTAGTTCTCATTTTTCCACTTTTAACCGCATAGTTTAGTTTTCTTGGTTTTTAACCACAAGGGTTTGGTCTTTAACACTTTAATTCATAGATTAACATTATAATCTAGATTTTACATATTTAGTCCCTTAAATTTTCTTTTTGATATTTTTCACCCAAAAGTGTGTTTAGTTAGCTTTTAAACCACAAAGTTTATGTCATTACAAGTTTATTGTGTTATTTAGTTTAAAATAACTATTTTAACATAAATAAGGGTTTATTACATATAAATGAAGAGTTAAAGTGTAGAACATATAATTTGCATTTTTAAAGTCTCTAAACTTGTTTATAGACTTTTTATTGGTTAAACTTACTAGTTAATATTTTTAAAAGACAAAGTAACTAGTTTAAAAACATATTTTAGTATGAGTGAACATTTTTAGCATAAACACATGTATAAAGTTAAATACTAGAGAAAAGTCTCCTTACAAAGCTTTAGGATGAATTTGGAGCAAGATGAGAACTTGATTTCTTTGTGAATGATTCCTAGCTTCAATCCTTGTGTTTAACTTAGATTATTCATGGAAATGTAGTGGTGTTATGATTTGTAGGTGTTTATATATTAAAAGAGCCTTAATTTATGGTTTGAAAGTGGTGGTTTAGGGTGGTTTATGGTGGTGTTCCGGGGGGGGGGGGGGGTTGAGGAGGGACGAGAGTGTGTGTTGTGAAGAATGGTGTGTTGAATGAATGTGCATGGAAGTCAAGTAAGTGTAAAGACATGGTTGTGCAAATATTGTGTAAGTGATGGCCAAAAAGGGGGCCATGGGAGGTGGTGGATGGTTTAGGGATGGGTCCTCTTTGACTTCTCAACTAGTTAGGATTATGGTTAGTTAATTTGGTCATTAAGCACTAATCTTGATTAATTAAGTGCTAATCATGTAGTTGAGGTGATTTAGTGGTAATTAGGGTAAATTAATGGTATTAGAATATTACTAGTTGGTTTTAATAATATTCGAATATTAATCATTAGTTTGTTCGATTAATTACATAATCTATCTTTTCGTTGCACGTTTTTTAGTTCTCGTGAACGTTTATCGATTGTCAAAGGTTGTTATGCTTATATATATTAACATAATTATCATAATATAAATAACTACTATTTATATTCGAATAGATTTATGTTATTTATGAAAATTGATCACCAACGTTCATGGGTGTTGGTCTCCACCGATTGCTTGTGTAATTCTCAATGATTACGAATGCATTCCATATTAAAATAGTGTGCATCTCATATGCAAACATGAGCTTTGTGCTAGAGTTAATTCGATGAAAACGAATTCATATTAATTAGATAAGGAATTAGCCTAATATGCACGTAAGAATGATGTACGAAATTTACCGTATTTTTAGGGTTGTCACAAACGCCGTCGAACATTATGAACCAAATATGTAACTCGTAATTTTTAAGTCACAAATGTATGTTTGGATGGTGTGAGATGATGGTGAATTTGTGTGGTAGACTTTAAAAGTCTGTGTTTTAATGGAGAAGGTGGCCGAATTTTGTGATGAATTTGTTAAGTGAAATGGGGAAGATGACAAATTGACAAAAATGTTCTCTGTACTTAATAATGTATCTATGCATATTTTAGATTTTGTAACTTATATTTTACTCAAAGAAAAATATATTAAAAGGATAACAAATTATACAAATGGTCACTTTTGACGCAATAGTTAACAATCGTTAGTGTAAAAGACTATTGAGATAACAAGTTTTAAAAGAAATGATGATCGATGTAACTAAATATCAAACAGAACTGTCAGTGAAATTTGAGGCAAAATTAACAAAATTAAAAAACTTAATTTTCTCATATATTTTTTATACATATTTTTTATACGGTAGAATTGTAATACACTAAACATTAGGGTTATATTTTATGATTATTTTTTCCCTAAAGTATATGGGCATGATGCATGGGTTATTAAAGTAGTGATTTTGTTTAAAATAAGATACGGGGTATATATTATATATATACTAGATAATAATACTAAGTACCTTAATACTCTACAAATCTGTCTAAAATCTTTTGTTGCCATCATTATGAAAAGAATCCCATCAAACCTCCCTATGACTACTTCAAAGATAGATTCATATATCTGACTCTTGGTCTCCACTGGTCAATCAAGAAAAATAAATTTCTTTTTTTTTTAAAAAAAAAGGAAGAAGAAGAAGAAGAAGGTTTTCAACATCCATGTGTATTTGACTTTTATTACAATGAGCTTTTTTAGTTCACCTGTTGGGAAAAGAACTCGCCTTCAATGGCAACTTTATGTTCAAGGTATATATGTATATATATACCAACTGCTTCTTCCTGTTCAATGCCATTTTTTTTTCTTATTATTATCATATTATTTATTATTTTTTTTTTTTTTTTATTGTTTTGGATTTAGATGATTGTTCTATTTTTTATCATTGTGGTCCTAAACAAGAATCTCAAGCAGACATTGATGTAGATGATTATTGTAGCAAGAACAAAGCTTTAAACAAAAAATGTCTAGTTATAGTGTAGTATACTATGTATGATCTTTTTTAACTTGCTGTGATCTATATTTATTTATATATTAAGTTTTGGTTTTGCAGGAACTAAAGATTCATGTAGATCAACAAGAAGAAAACATGATGAATCCAACAAAGTTAACAAATCAATGGTTGATGAGCCTAAAGTGGAAATTAAACATGAACAAAATGGTACTTTTTCAACTGGGCCTCTTGTAACATTTAGTTCATATGCATTTATTTATTTATAATGATGATATTAGTACTAGTTGGCTAGTTGCCATAAGAAGACATATGTTAAGATAAATCAAAAGCTATCTAACTATCCCAAGCTTCAATCTTTTGATTATTTGGTTATTTTCTTGTGTGACAGTAATCACTTTGAAATGCACATCTAAATACCTCCTTAGTTTCTAATAGAGACGTTCAACGGGTTGAAACAGGACTGGAACCGAACTGAAATTTTAAGTTACAAAATCTCGACAACCAAAAACCGAATCGATCTAAACTGGTTTGCTTTATGGTTTAGAACCAGTTTTCAAATTTGAAACCACGAATTTGTTTTGAAAAACTCAAGTACTGAAAACCGGATGTAGAATAACTTTAGAGTAGAGAAGTGTAAAGATGAAGCTAAATTTATATTGAATAACTAAACTATATTCATTTATACTTTTTCTTGACAACTCCATTCCTTTGGTCTCTTTCCACTCTTAAGACCTCTCCCTAGAAACCATAGATCAGACTGTGATTTGAAATATAGTTTAGAAATCACGTTTTTTGTTTTAGTTTTCTATTTGTCTATTATATTGTCTTTTGTTTCCTTAATACTAAAAGTTTTTTGAATGTTAATGCAGAATCATTTCATGGCTCAATGGAAGAGAGTGATGGGGTAAAGGAAATGAATGATATTAAATCCACCAAATTCGCATTGAAGAACGAAAACTGCAGTTCGGAAGATTCCATTAAAGCCGGGACTCATACATACCCAATTTGCTTATCAGACGACTCAGATACAAATTATAAATGTGTACGTGAAGAACAAGAAGGTGGTGTGCCCTGTTTCTTGATCTCTATCTTTTAGACGTTGAAATTGTTGTTGGGATCGACCTCGCGCTCTCAAATCACTTGTTGAGATCGATCACCACCACAATAAATCACATAACCTTGTATAAGCCAATAATTAAACACGCACAAAACAGAAAAAACACGGCACACAAGCGTTTTGCGTGGAAAACCTCTCAAAAGAGAGTAAAAACCACGGGACCCGTAGGCCACTTAACACTCCACTATTATGAACAACATTACAAGAATGGACGCTCCTCTCAACACTCTTGAATACGCTCACAAATCCTCACACCACTCTCAATCAGTAGATTACAATAACGGAATTCGCGCCGTCGTTCTTGAATCACCAGAGACTCACCACACGGGACGGAGGGAGACGACTCTCATACGCTCTCTTTTCTCTCAACCTCCTCACCTAAACTCTACATCTAACTCTTATATAAATAGGCCAAATATAACTTGTCCATCAAGTTAAAATCTTCCCCATGTTTAACTTGATTTCCAAATCGCTCTATTTTAGGAAACTGAATCATATCCCAATAGAAATTTTGAAATATTTACTTATAAATGTGTCAATTCGGGCTATATTTTATATATGACACGCCTAACAGGAGGAAAAAGGTTGAAGGTAAGCCAAAGTGTAGTTTCAATCCTAATCACATTATTCAAATAAATAAAGTATTATTAAAATAACATGCTTTGTATATTATCATATCTAACACCAAGGTGTAAAACTCACTATGTGGTACTGAAAACCGGTTTTTGAACAACTTTAGAAAAAATAGCTGAACCCATAACTAGTTTTCTCTGTAAACTCTGAACCAAAAACCAAACCAATCTAACCACACGAGCTGAACAGTTTGGTGTACATGGACCAATTTGTGTGCACCCTTGTGCATTGTTCTTACTTTTGTTTTGTAATCCTTTTGTTTAGGACCCAGATGCCCATCTATATCAAATAAGCTTGATGAGTCATCATTGTATGAATGTAACGATGAAGAAAATGATGTGGAAGGTACGTTTCTTATGATGTTTTAGGCTTTATTCCCTTATAGTTTATACTATTTTTCTTCTTTTGCTTATGAAAGATAAATAGTACCTTAGGATGCGTTTAATTGCAATATATTAGAGTTGTTTTTAATAAAAGTTTTCAGCGAAAACTCGTAAAACAGAAAGCATTTTATTGAAAAAAAAATCCCACTTCATAGTTTTCAACTATATTCCTTTCTAGAGATCATGTCCTTTGTTTCCTTTTATATCTAATGTTTATTGAATCTTATTGCAGAATCAACTCATCGTTCAATAGAAGAGAGTGATGGGGCAAGGGAAACAAATGATATCGAATCCTCGAAAATGAAGAACGAAGGCTACCCTTCAGCAATTTCCTTGAAAACTGGGACTCATACACACCCAATATACTTATCAGACGAATCAGATTTAAGTTTAGATTCAGATTCAAGTTCAGATTCAGATTCGGATAATTCATTTGTACCTGAAGAACAAGAAGGTGATGTGTCTTATCTCTTGATCTCTATTTTTCACATGTTGCAATCTTATTTGGGTTACATTACATATCCGACGGGTCTAACGGTCAAAATGATAGTACAAAAAAACTTAAAAGGAAACATGCCGAAAGTCGCCCAAAATGTAGTTTCAAATCATTAACTCATCTATTAAATTTATTCTTAAAATCATATAATATGAGTATTATCATATTTGACAGTGGTTAACTTATAGAAACTTAATATCTTTGGGAAAAAACGATTTTTCACCATGTGAACCATTTGGCCTTGTTATCTGTCGACCCACTCATTTTGCCATCTCTTAAAATTCGTAGTAGAGGATAATGGGGCAAATATAGCTTCAAAAGACCAAACAATACTAAATGATGCCCATTTCACTCTACTGAATATGAGGCATTTAGTTCTAGTGAAAATGAGATCGAAAAGTTGGATATTCTGTCACTATTAAACAAGATGCCGAACGAGCCCACAACTCAGAAATCATTCGGGTCACAAAATGATAAAGACCGATTCGAGATGGTCAATCTCCCAAGAATACTAGAAAGAGACTAGACTAATTTTACTAAACAATTATCTTTTTCTTTATTCATTTCATTCTAAATGCAAGGTTATATTCTTAAATAGCAAAAGAAACAACTGACGCAATCCTAATCTTTAGGAACATGAAAACAAACGTGGGTAGTGCCAATAACTAATTAGAAACTCCTATATTTACCAGGAGGTAAATATGAAGTCAATATTGCTTGACTACTGAAAAGTTTTTTTTTGTTTTTTTGTTTTTAGTTTGTTTGTGTGGCAAAGTTTTACAAAACTACAAATAACTATAACTATTATATTAGCTTAAAATGTTGGTATTTTATTTTATTATTCAAAAACCAAATATTAGATTACCATATTTTATCTATAATTTATAAAATTGCATATTTTGTAAATTGCATAAACTTTATCTAAAAAAACTTTCAAAACATCCAATTGATCAATGTGTCGTCTTTTAATTAATCGCTTAACTTGGTATGATAAAAAAAAGATTACATGTGTCTTATTTAGCACTAAGTGTCTTTTTCGTTTGATCATCATTTAAAATTTATTTAATAAGACGGCAAACGGGTTCATCCCATGTAACACTATTAGCTTAGTGTAAATGAGTCATTAGGCACAACTTTTAAATTATTGATTATTGTATATTATTTATAATTTCTTAAATTGTATTTTTCATAAATTTCATATAATCTATCTTACATAACCTTTCAAACAACCGACTAATCAATGTGATGTGTTTTAATTAATTGATTAACTCGAAATAACAAAAAAAAAAATACAGTTTAAGTTTATTTTATTTAACGCTAAGTGTCATCAATGTTAAATAATTATTTATAGTTTTTTAATAGAATGACAACCATGTTGATCCCCAAATTACACTATTAACTTAGAGTAAATGAATCACTAAGTCACAATCGTATTATAGAAGGTGTACCAATATAATGATTAGTTTGACAACCATATCAATTTTAAAAACGATAATTCAAATGTCATCGGACAAAGTAACGATTTTTTTTAACTTCAGATATGCATGTAGAATTTAAACGTGACTAATATATATATATATATATATATATATATATATATATATATATATAGTTTTGAAAATTTTTAATCAAATACCTTAAGTGAATTGACAAATATGTAATGTAAATATGAGAAAGTCTATACAATATGTATTCATAGTATAATCATGAGATACACGGTTTGGAGCACAAGGTTTTTATAATTTTTAGCTTCATATATGAGGAATTAGCTTAAATGTTACTATTGAATAAATAGTACATGACCCATCATCTTTTTACGCATTGCTTTCTCCTTTTATTTTCTTTATTTTAAGTTTTTAACATATACCTCACTTCATATCTCTTTCTTTTCACTGCATTTTTTTTGTTTTAATATACCTCACTCTAAAATACGAGTAATCTAATAGCGTATAATATGATATTCATAAAAGGATATTAAAAATTGTTCATCATGATCAATAAGAGGTTGCGTAAAATGAGTTGATTATGAGTATATAGGTGTGTGTGGGTGTTAACGAAAAATAGAGAGGAATGAGTATGGTAAAAAATTGCTAAAATTAATTTGATTTTTTTATGTGGCTATGGTATAAAAGATATATAAATTTAAATGCTTATATAAATCTTGAACAATGTTAAAGTAATTTTGTAATCAATAAATAAAAACTATATACATCTATTTATAAGGTAAGGACCTTATACATTGTAGGTACTTTTATTGTCTTGCCAGATAAAGTAGTTGACCAATGAACATAAAGTTTACTTCCATACATAACTCCTTAAACCATTCGAATATTCGAATTTGAATACATACGAAACACTGACTTTTAAGTTGCATATATACCAAATTATTTCATAAACTAATTCAAGTATTTTTCTCCCGCCGCAACGCGCGGGATTTAAACTACTTGTTAATGCATATGCATGAAGTAGTAATCATGGTCTTCTGGCTACGTGCAAGGGTGGAGGAAAGGAAGTAGTTGTGTTCCTCTTGACTTGGTCTTTGGTCTTTTATGCACGTATCAATAATGAAGGCCATGGTTCAGCAAGTTCTTTTAAAAGGGGTTTTCGTAAGTACCCAATTTACTTATCAGACGACTTAGATTTAGATGATACATCTATATTTGAAGAACAAGAAGGTGATGCTTCATGTTTCTTGATCTCTACTTTTTATATGTCTTACTCGGGTTATAATTTATATTTAATGCGCCTAACGGGCAGAATGAAAAATTTAGCTTAAAAGGAAACAGGTTGAAAGTCGCACAAAGTGTATTTTAGTGCATCAACCGTTTTAATCCTATTGAATAATATATTTTTGATTACTGAAGTTCGCATATTTGGACAAAAAGTGTTTTGGTCTACCTGACCAACCCTGTATCAAAACTACCCATTTTTAGCGATTACCTGGCCCACCCTGCCCATTTTGACACTTCTCGTTTTTGTCTCGTAATGTTAATATCGTAGCAGAGACTGATGAGGATCTTCAGATTTCCTACAAATATCATCAACGAAGAGCAAGTAGTACGGAAGCAGACTCATTTCAGTCTACTGCAGATGAGGTGATTAGTTCTAGTGAAAGTGAGAGTGATTACTTGGATGATTCCGCTTTTTCACTACTAAAAAACAGGCCACACCAGCCCACAACTCAGAAGCAATCTAAAACAAACATGAAAATGGATCAAAAAGCAATGGACGAATCAAGTGATATTGATGCTTCTGAAAAAATAAATGCAGAAGATAAAGTGGAAGGAAGTGACATGGAAGGTAAACCTTTGATGATATTTTAAGTTTCATTTGTTGATTGTTGATATTAGTTTCTTCTTTTCACCATTTTTGTTGGTACATATTCAATAATCAATGGCTTTAATATCTTATGTTCATCAAGATTAACAGTCTCTTTCAAGTGCTAAACCCTTTCCCTATAAACAACCGATAATTTTTTCAGAGAGCAGTTTTATCTTTTATCATGCTCTTTGTTTTATCTTTTTTGGGCAAATTGCAAACCAAGTAACGAACTTTGGTCAGTTTTATTTTATGTAACAGAATGTTGTCTCCTCAGAGTTTTTTATGGTTGAAAACAAAGCTCCTTACTTAAAATAAAAGTAGATCTCATTTATTTACTTTTTCATAACTAAATTCCTTTTTCTTATGGGATCTTCTTGAATTTCAATGCAGAATCTTATATTTCATCGAAAGAGAGTGTTGAAATAAAGAAAACCGATTATGTTGAGTTCCCGGATACCTCATTGGAAACCGAAAGTTATGATTCAGCAAATTCCTCTAAGATCAGACTAGATACACACTCTCGTTACTCATTAAATGACTCAGATTCAGATGATACAGTTGAAGAACACGAAAATCAAAGTCAAATTGATATAGAAGCAGGCTCATTTCAGTCAACGGAAGATGAGCCGTCTAGCTCTAGTGAAAGTGAGAGTGATGGCATGGACGATATTATCTTTTCACCATCAAAAAAGAAAAAGTCATACGAGCCCAGGACTAACAAGAAAGCTTCTCTTAATAACACCAAGGAAATAAATCGAGTTGAGAGAAAGGAAAAGAATCATTCAATGCACAAAACAAACACGAAGAAACTGGACAAAAGACTGATGAATAAACCGAGTGATGGAAAAACAAATGCAAAAGCCAAAGAGAAGGATCACTACAAGAAAGTTGATAAAGGAAATGGTGTCAAATATCAAGAATTCAAAAAGGGTGGGAAAATGAATAATGTTGGCTCTGTAGATGCTATTTTGGATTCCGTTATTAGAAACGTAGATACTCACGGTGAAAAGAGGGATGGTTGTATTCCTCTAGAATTCAGATTTGATGATAGTGATGATGAGTCTTTAATTAAAAAAGAAGATGAATCAAATGGCGAAGAACTATTTGAAGAAATGGAATTTGCGCTCGAATGCGAAGAAATAGGTTCTTATAGAACTCCCACGGTTATTTTCTTTTCTATTCTGCATTTTTGTCAGTAATTTTAATTAATTATGTACTTGAACTCTAACTGTATCTTTTGTTGTATCTTCTGTTTATGAAGGTTGAGAATTGGGAGAAAGATGATAACGTTGACAGTGTTGAACTATGCCAAAGAGGGGAGCACGATGATATTTATTTTGAAGAACAAATTGGAATGAGATGCCGTTTGTGTGGAGCTGTTCTTCTCGAGAGCAGATATGTGATATCAAAGCTAGTGAGTAACAAATTCTATTATCTGATTATTACAGCTTCAAGTAGCAAAACTACATCCAGACAATATCTCCTACGGTCTGATCTTTAAGTTATACCGTACATTATAATTATTCACAATCACATTACTATTGCATTGCAGGCAAACTATGCACCTGATAAGTCAAAAAGAAGTCACTGTTTTGATGAACAACGTATGTCTAGTTTTGGGAACGTGTATTTTGATAATTCGGACTGGAACCCTGTTGACATTTGCAAGCAAACGAAAGGTACAGTTTGGCAGCTCGTTCCTATTAACATTCGGGGACATTTGTATCCTCATCAACTAGAAGGGTTCCAGTTTTTGTGGGAAAATTTGGCAGGAACGATCGAGCTTTCTAGATTACAAAAACTTGGCAATGGTGGTGGTTGCATAATCTCACATGCTCCGGGAACTGGTAAAACCCTTTTGACCATCGTGTTTATTGAGACATTTATCAAGAAATTTCCCAGATGTTGCCCAGTCATTGTTGCTCCTGCAAGCATGCTTCTAACATGGGAAGCTGAATTCAAGAAATGGCAAGTTGGAATTTCATTTATTAATCTCAACAACTCTGAATCTTTGAAAAATGAAATGATTAATGGTCGTTCCGGACGTAGTAGAGATTTGATTCGTGCTATGAAGATAAGGTCTTGGTCTAATGGTGGAAGCGTTCTCGGAGTAAGCTATAATTTGTATACGAAGCTAGCAGGGAATTTGAACACGCGCAACCCGAATGTTGGAAAAATGGGGGATGTTTTGCTTGATATGCCTGGATTAGTGGTTCTCGATGAAGGACACACGCCTCGAAATCAAAGTAGTAGTATTTGGAACATACTTTTGAGGCTCAAAACGAAAAACCGCGTGATTCTATCAGGAACCCCTTTTCAGAACAACTTTCGGGAGTTGTTTAATACTATGCGGTTAGTAAGGCCAGAAACCGCAACTAAGATTGTGAACGAAAAGGCCTTTGCAGATATGATACAACAGAGGAAGAAAAAGAATTCTGGAAATAGATCATCAACTTCTGAAGATATAGAGAAGCTGAAAGCGATCATTTCACCTTTTGTTCATGTCCACAAAGGACATATTCTTGAAAGCAAGCTTCCCGGGTTAAAACAAAGTATTATTCTTTTAAATCCACGTCCGTTACAAAAAGGTCTAATCATTAACTTGGAAACCTTGGCCAAAAAAGATTTCGAGTATGAACATAGAGTTGCATTGGTGTCTGTTCATCCATCTTTAATCCTCCGTTGCTCATTAATAAAGGAAGAAGAAAAGTTAACAGACAATGAAGAACTTGAAAAGGTACGACTTCAACCTGATGCTGGTGTGAAAACGAGGTTTGTTATGGAGCTTATTCGCCTTGGTGTATCACTACATGAAAAAGTTTTGATCTTTAGCCAATATATCCAGCCGTTGGAGTTGTTGAAAGATCAAACTGCCCTTACTTTTGGTTGGGATGTTGGAAGGGAGATAATGCTCATAAAGGGAAGGATAAGTCACAAACTCAGGCAAGCGATCATTAATGATTTCAACGATCCAAAAAGTGAAGTGAAAGTGTTGTTGGCATCAATTAGATGTTGTTCCGAAGGGATTCATCTTTATGGTGCTTCTCGGGTGGTTCTTTTGGATGTCGTTTGGAACCCATCTGTTGAAAGACAAGCGATTAGTAGAGCTTATCGTTTGGGTCAAAAGAAAGTGGTGTACACTTATCATTTGATGGCGGCTGGAACCACTGAGGAGGAAAAGTATGATAGGCAGGTTGAGAAAGGACGGTTAGCTGAGTTGGTATTTTCGTCATCTATCGAGGCTCATGAGGAAGTGAGGGAAAAGGTGAATGTGGATGACAAGATCTTGCAACAAATGGTGGATCATCAAGAACTTAAAGATATTTTCAACAAGATCAGGTACCCTGAAAACTGAAGAAGAATTTGATTGAAGTTTTTGACAAGTAAGGTACCTTTTTTGTATTCTTGAATCAAGAACAAACATCAGTAACTTAAATTATTGTTTTTTGGTTAGAAATATGTCGACTCAAGATTCTGTTGAGCAGTTTTAAGATCTTGTAACAAAATGGTGGATCCTCATGAACTGACTGAATGTTTTGATTTTAAGGTGCCCCTTTTTAGTTCTTTAATCAAGACATAATATCATAACTTAAGTTTTTGTTTTCTGTTAGAAATGTATCGACTCAAGTTTCATGACATGAGCATGTCATCATATATGATATTGGCTGTTCACTTAGTGATATGTATTAAAGATGATTAGACTAGTTTTATTACTTACTCTAAAGATGGTATGGTATTAAGTAAACAAAAATGATGTTTAGACCGTTGATATTTTTGGTAATCATAACAGTTTTAAATTGTAATGAACAAAAGTAGAGGGAGCAATACAAGTGGGCCTGGTGGGTTTTGTAACGCCTTAAAACGGTATAGGTTAGGCTACGATGTGGGCAGTAACACTTCACCTGGACACTAGCATGTTACCCGCGCAATACAGCGGCAACAAAAGATTTCACTTGCAATCATATTTTTCTTTAAGCATATCGTACTTGAGTATTTTTTTGAAACAACAGTGGTACATTAGTTTCTAACTTTTGTTTATACATACTTCAAATAGCTTTGATTAGCGGTGACAATTCAACTTTAAAAAAATACAATTTGTCATTGAATAACAATATTTGAATTCCAACCGTAATTGACACGGAAATAAAACATGTTATGGTTGAGTTTTCAAACCGTCGGCCTACTATTCCAACACTTGCAAACTATTTTAAATTTTATGGTCGAGGTTGAGACAAGGTTGAGGTCAATAGGAAAACAGGCCAACCAATACAATCAATGTGTGTCATGTTTGAGTTGGTTATTACTGACCCGTTAACCAAGTTATCAAATTAGTTCGAATTCATGTTGTCAACTTTGAACCCGCAAATCTAAATTCGACTCAAATTGCAATCTCTAATTATAAAAATTAGAAGGTTTATAAAAATTAGAAGGTTGAAAAATAATGGTACAAATAATTAATCTAGCTAAATAATGCTTATACTACTTACATAAATGTTGTATTAACTAAAATGATAAAATACTATTTTATTTTTAAGACTATTATGTGGTAAAAATCTTTATATCTTACTAATAGATTATTATTAAGACTAAAGTGCTTATACTACTTAAATTAGATTATTTTAAGACTACTATTAAAGTTATTTATATTGACTTTGAGTGTTGAAGAACATATTTAAATGGATATTTTATTAGTTTAAAACTTTCTATCAAACTATCTATATATTTGTATAGAAGATAGAAGACGGTTACAATTTTAATAACTATTTGAATTTTTACTTATATTTAGATCAAAACATTTGTAACATACACTTCATTATCATTTAATGTGTTACATAACTTATTTCAGTTATATAAAAGACAATTAATTATGGACATATTGTGTAACCGAAATTAGTTATGATATATAAACTTTAAAAGATGCATTGAATTCAAGTTTTAAAAGTTGAATGAGAGTTAAAAGGGTAAAATAGTAATTTACTATTTTTCCCACTTCAAGACTTTTACTCAAACTCTTTATATATTAGTATAGATAAGAATATACTTAGTCAAGGTTGTCATATATTAGGATTTAGAATCTACTTTTTCAGTCTAATTGGTTTGTGTATTTTTAAGCAACACTACGCTCTGCCTTTGATCTTTCTTTTTTTCCCTTGGTAATGAAAACAGCCGAAAAATGACTAACATTTACACAATCTTTTCTAATAAAAATTAAACACACAAATCAGTTAGACTGAAAATGATGTCAAGGTTGTCACATATAAGGATTTAGTGAAATTTAGCTATAACTGAGTACTCATTGGTTGAATCTGTGAATACGTGTGATTGGTTTACTTTTTGAACATCTCCGATATTAATATTAAATGTACTTTTTATAGGATATGGATATGTCAAAACACAACTAGGGTTTCCATAAACCCGTGTAGGATGGGGAGGTTTTGATGGTTTCTTCCAATTAACGAGTTCGTGCTCGTTTAACTCGAATTCGAGGGGCATTCTAATTTTCCAGCTCTAATTGAACTCGAACATTGATAATTACTCGATTAGTTTTACAAGTCAAACTCGAAAGCATTAATATTCGGCTCGACTCGATCAAAAACTCGTTTAACTTTCTCGAGTCGAGCGAGCTAATCGAGTTACTAGAGTTGAACGAGTTAAACAAGCATAACTATCATAATAATTTTATTTTAGTAACTTGTATAAGTGTTTAATATTAAGATTTAAACTTTATAGTGTAACTAGACAAACACAAAATTGTACTAGCACTATATGAAATAGTACAGTTAACTTAAGTTTCATTCATGTGAGTTCATATTTATATAAGTGGTTTCACACATTCTTACATTGTGTGAAACAAGTCAACAACTTATATGTAAGAAAAACTTCATAACTGTGAGACTAAGTATACACTTAAATACTTGCTTATTGGATTTTATCCTTATGAAGTTTTGATACCCAATTAACATTCAAAATTTCAGTCAAGTTTACGTTAAATAATGAAAAGAGATTATAATGAAAGGAATTATTGATTAAATAATGAAAAGAGATTATAATGAAAGGAATTATTGATTTAATGAGAACGATTACATGAACTTATATTTATAGGCCGAGATAAGTTGCTAAACAAGAAGCACAAGCCTAGTAAGAAACTAAATCAATCGAAACAAGATAATTATTAGCTAAAGATAGTTACTAATTAATCCTAATAAATCTAAACATTATCTGAATAGTATTCTCTAATAGTTTAAAGATTTTGATAAGTTTATAACCATCTTACTTGAGGTAATAAACGAGCATATTGAGTCCGAGCTTCTAAACAAGCATCTTAATCTCTAAAAGCTAGTTGTGAAACAAAATCATCTCAAAATTATATGAGCATCGAAATCAAGCTCGATCACTAATTAAATTTTCGAGCTCGAACTCGAACACAATTTTAAAAGTGTAATCAAATTCGAGTCGAGTAAATTTTAAACGAGTCGACACGGAAAGTGGGACCCTTTCACTATCAAAGAAAATTGTGCAATGAACGTAACATACAAAAATGGAATGAAAAGGAACGCGGAGGCTCAAGACTGGCCGAGGCAGGGACTGGACCACTACACTTTTTCCCAAGGAGGTAGAAGCTGACATGGACACTCTAATTTTGTGTAAATTTTCACTTTCATTGTAACAATCAAATAACACCCTATTTAATTTAATTGTTAATCATCCAATTACTTAATTCTAATACTGAATGAATTCCATAATTCTCTTGCGTTTACCTGGTCCGTTGATGTAAGAACCAAAAACTGTACTAAATCAGTTTGGTTTAATGCAAAAATTAACTTAAGCAAAACCAAATTCACCCAAAAAAAAAAAAAATCACATATGTAATTTGTAAGTAAAAAGTTTACTGAAGGTAAATAAATTTAACTTTACAAAGCTCTTCAAAAAGTAGTTTCATATAATAGTAAGGGAATTGCTATATGAACACCACCATATAGCTAATTAACCTATGATATCCTATTGAAATCCGTAAAAATTGCCTATAATGATAATGAGTTACCCTTTATTAATTGATTGTTTAATTTATATACTTATATTTAATATATACTAATTATATTTTATTTTGAACATTTTCATTATACGATTAATTTTAATATATAATCAGGTATAAAGGTAGTTTATATGATCAATTTTTTATTATTTAGTATAGTATATAAATTAACATATAAACATTGCATTTTCAGCCAATCACTATTTAAATTAATATCATTTTTAAATTAAATAAAATCTTATAAATTAATAAATTAATTTTTTCGATAGGAATCAGCGTGTTTTTTACTGATGGTCTAGTGTTGTCAACGTGAGTTGTAATCTTTAAATTGGTGGATATCTTATTCTAATTTTAATATAACTATTTTTTATTAAAAATACCGGCATATCTGCCTTTTTAATTTGTTATACATGTTCCCTTATCTTAAATTCTTTTGTATCACGGTAGAACCTCTATAAATTAATAATGTTGGGATCGAGATATTTTATTAATTTAGCGAGATATTATTATATCGATAAATTAATAAATTATTAATTTAAAGAGTTGACTTATATTCGTGAGCAACTCTCAAATTAATGCATCGACCTTCAAAATTTTCATGTCCATTCACCTTACCTATTTGAATAAAACAGAAACAAGGACCTTCAAAATTCCTATGTATATTCACACGTTAATGAACTTGTCTAATTCAATGTACATAGATCTAGATTGATCACTATAAAATGTCTAATGATAAATTTTAAAATCACATCAACTATGGCTTCTAAACTAAAAGGTGTTAAATTATTTATTATATCAACTAGATTGGAATATTTTAGTAATTATTAATTTATAGTTTCACTGGGACCAATATATTTACATTGGAATTTCAAAAAAATCATTATTTTATTATTTCCAAGTTGGGACCGGACAAATGATTAATTATATCGAGGTTATTAGTTTATTGAGTATTAAATTATAGAAGTTCTACTGTTTATTATTTTGATAATGTTAAGCCGCGCATGGAAATTTTTAGTAGTCAGAAACTTAGAATTATAATTTTTATAAAAATCTTGCATATAACTCTATTGATTAAAAAATATTTTCAAATTGTAATTGTGATGTATAGCATAGTTAAATAGAATATAAGAAAAAAAAACGAAAAGTAGTAAAATCAAATCTGACGCCACTAAAAAACAAAAGGCAATCACTGTCTGAAAATGTACCCGCCAATTTCATCTGTCACACACTCTGACCGCAAGTGACTACACACCCATTTCATGATCTTCTTCATTCTCAATTTCTTCAATCATAAAAAAACCTCAAAGTAAAAAACATCAAAACCAGTTAACTAACATTCGTATCTTAATATTCTTGATCACAATGAATGTTTTCAGTACATCAGTGGCTGAAAGAACTAGGCTACAACAAAGACTTTTTGCTCAGGGTAGTAGTACTATATATACTAAACTACTTGCTTGTTCTTGTTTTATTATAAAGTTTCTATTTTTAATATTACTGTTATAATGTTTTCTAAATGATCGTGAAGTGGTTTATTATTTAGGGTTTGATGGGAGCAATTCAGGGTCATGCTGTGAATCTTCAAGAGACCAATATCCAAAGAGAAGCAGAGAAATGGGACATAGTAACAAAGCTTCTAAAACAACTACTCAATATGGTAATGTCATCTATGAATTTCTTTTTTTGCTTTTTTATTTTTAATTTTGAAATTTCTCTAAATATGTCGTTCTCTTTACCATTTTAGTACTGTTATTTTTTCAAACACTATTGTGTAAATAAAATGAGTAAAAAGAATCAAAATGTCAAACAGAGTGTACCTTTTTTGTATTTTTGTAAAATTGTTTTGGTTGATTAGCCGGCTGCAAAACAAGGCGAACCGAGTTTGAGCTAGATAGGGCTTGAGGACTTTTTAGTTAAGCTCAAACTTGGTATGATAACTTAACAAGCCTTTATGATGCAGGCTCTTGACTTAAAAAGGTTGAATATTTATTTCAAATTGTTTTTCATATATTCAGAAATTACAATCAATAACAAAACATATAATCTTTACTACAAATCTTGACCATGTACTTTTTCTAGGAAAGTATAACAATAGTAAAATCTTGCTACAAAATTATTTGCAAACTCCAATAGTAAAAGTTTAACAATAGCTCTGGTTGTCCCTCCTAAGCTCGAGCTTGGTTCCTAGTATAGTTTGAGCTCGATTTTGATGTTGAAACTCAATTAAAGCTCAACTCCTTGCAGCCTTATTAATGTTTTTTGTTCATAGACATATAGTTAGAAATCGGCAAATAAAAGTTGCAGCAAGAAACTAAGAGCAATTCCAGTCTCCATTCAAGTATGGAAATTATTTTGAGATGACTTGTCAAACTCAACGGTGGTACTAATGCTAATAAAGTATGAGTTTATCGTTCTTCTTAATTTCCTTTATTTGTGTGCATAAAATTGCAACAAGTAATATCCAACATGTTACAGTAAAAAGATTGATTAGGAAGATATATAGAAGAGTTAACTATATTAAATTTATTCAGTTAATGATTTGATTATTTCTTAACCTCAATATAATCATTGACTAACTTTATTCAGTTAATTACTCATCACGTATTTAGTATCCTGAGTGCAATATTCTTACTTGGTTGTATAATTGATTGTGTAGGACGACCCAAAGATCCTAGTTCAAAGGCAAAATACAAGAAATTTGATAAGATATATGAATCCTCAGATGGGAAGTCTAAAAAGGAAGAGATTGATGCGGAAGGCAAGTCTCTTTTTTTTTCTTGAGAAGTAATTCCGATGTTGTGCAAACCCAATAATTATGGTTTAAAATATTTTGAGTTATTTTTTTCCTTATCTTTATCGGTTGTTGTGGGACCAACAAAGCTAAAGTTTTAATGGAAATAGAACCTTAATATACATTGTTAAGTCTATAATCATGTACTTTCTTATTATTATTAATTTTGTTTGCTAAATTTATTAAGTTTCAATGCAGAATGCCATGTTTCACTGGAAGAAGATGACGAGATAAAGGAAATTGATAATATTGAGTTTATGAAAAGCGTAATTAAGAGTAACGGTTATTGTTCAGCAATTTCCTTAAAAAAAGAGACACATTCGTACATTATCTGCTCATCGGATGACTCTGACTCAGATTATACATTTGTTGTTGTTGAAGAAGAAGAAATAGAAGGAGGTGATGTTTCTTGATTCTTAAATGTTGATCTTGAAGATGTCAATTCTGACCCCTTTATTTATGAATATGTGCATTCGGATACAGTAAATAAAATAGCTAAACATCAAAAGGGCCAAATGGGTCAACTGATCAATACTCGAAAGTCACATATAGTATATAACTAATGTATAAAGCCTCTTAATAACTTCATTAAAAGAATAGATTATTATTGAAATAATAAATACTCCCAATGGTAACTAAATTTGGACACTCACTGCATGTGAAATTTAAAAATTGGACAAAAGGTGTTTCGAGCCAACCTGATCTGTTCCGACCCATAACAATTAATCGGTTTAACCCAAACCTGTTCAACCTGTTACACATTAATTGAGGCTCATTATAAACAGATGCGAAAAAGGTAGAGGATTGTTACTTCGAAGTTGATAAAGAAAAGGCTATCCAACATCAAGAGTCTATGAAGGGTAGACGAAAAGATGATAGTGGCTGTGTCGATGCTATTGTGGACTCGATTACTAGAAAAGAAAGTGATCATGGCAAAGAGGATGATGGTTGTCTTCCTTTACAATTCAGATTCGAAGATAGTGAAGACGAGTCTTCTGGTAATAAAGAGGATGACTCAGATGTGGAAGGTCTTTTCCAAGAGATGGATTTTGAGCTCGAATGTGAAGAAATAGGTTGCTATAAAACTCCAATGGTTAGTTTCCTCTGTCTTAGAGGTGGAACCATTTACTTTTGAATGTGTTGATTTGGGTTATGCTTTATCTTAACAAATCTGATCGGTTTAATAAACTTCTTAGCTAAAAGAGGAATGGGTCAACTGGGTTCAACTTAAAAGAGGAACGGGTCAACTGGGTTCAACTTGTCAAACACGATGAAAGTCTGTCCATAATGAATACAACCTCCTAAATGTTTTCTTTCGAAATTTTGATTAGTAGTGCAATGATAGTGCTTTTGTAATCATAATTAACACATTAATATTTATAAAAAAAATGTTAAAAATGTCATAAAGTATTAGCGGGTCAACGCAACCCGACCCAGCTAGTTCGACCTGCAACCAAACTAGGCAGGACCACCCATCTTGCCAACTCTACTTCTTTCTTGAATTTTTATCGACTCTTATAGAATTTAGTTTACGTACTGATAATTGAAAGTGTATCTATTGTGTATGAAGGATCAGATTCTAGAGAAAGATGATTACAATTATTGTGATGAATATGATATTGATAAAAATCATCTCAACTGTTGCCAAAGGGCGGAGCATGGTGGTATTTACTTTGAAGAGCAAATAGGAATGAGATGTCGTGCATGTGGAGCTGTTCTTCTCGAGAGTAGATACGTGATACCTAAGCTAGTGAGTAACTTGAAATTAGAGGTGCCATGATTGGGTTGGGGGGATGGGTTGGATGAATAACAAGTTAAGCTGGTTCGAGTAGAGATGGGGTCATTTTTACTACGACCCAAAACGGGCCATGTCAGGTTGACTCAAAAACTATGTTTTATCCATTTTTTTTTTGAAAAATTTAAGTATTTAACGGGTTAATTATGATATAATATTCTATATCGATTAGGAGGTTGTATGCATTGAAAATATACTTTGGCCAACTTTCAACTTGTTTCCCCTTCCAAGATAATTTTTATGATTTGCAAATTGGACCCATTTGAGATGACACCAGCCAAATAGAATCATCAATAAGTTAATGGTCAAGAATGCCATTGACACTTTTCCACAGTCCTTGTGACAGATTTGTGAATTAAACGAAGCTCTATTACATTGCAGGCAAACTATGCACCCCATAAGTCAAATGGAAGTTATCTGCTCGATGAACAACTGCTGCCCACTTCTGAAAATCTGTATTTCAGCGGTTCGAATTATGATTCTCTTGACGTTCGCAAGCAAACTGAAGGAACAGTCTGGGAACTCATTCCTACCAACATTCGGGAACATTTATACCCCCATCAACAAGATGGATTCAAGTTTTTGTGGGAAAATTTAGCTGGAACAATCAAGCTTTCAAATTTAAAGAAACTTGATCCTCCACATGGTGGTGGCTGCATCATCTCACATGCTCCTGGCACCGGTAAAACCCTCTTGACCATTGCGTTTATCGAGTCGTTTCTCAAGAAATTTCCCAGATGTTGCCCTGTCATTGTTGCTCCAGCAAGCATGCTTCTAACATGGGAAGCCGAGTTCAACAAATGGCAAGTTGGGTTTCCATTTATTAACCTGAACAACTCTGACCTTTTGAGAAATCAAATGACTAATTGTGGTTCACGCCTTAATAAAGATTTGATACGTGCTATGAAGATAAGTTCCTGGATTGATTGTGGAAATGTTCTTGGACTGAGCTACCATTTGTACGAAAAGTTAGCAGGGAACACGAAGAACACGAATCTTGAAAAATTGGGGAAGGTTTTGCTTGATATGCCGGGATTAGTTGTTCTTGATGAAGGACACACGCCTCGTAATCAAAATAGCAAAATCTGGAACATACTTTTGCAGCTGACAACCAAAAACCGTGTGGTTTTGTCAGGAACACCCTTTCAAAACAACTTCAAGGAGTTGTTTAATACATTGCGTTTAGTCAGGCCTGAAACCGCAATTGATATTTTGAACAACAAGACTTTTGCAGATATGATTCATCAGAAAAACAGAAAGAAATCTGAGGATATAAAGAAGCTCAATGAGATCATTTCACCTTTTGTTCACGTCCACAAAGGACATATTCTTGAAAACAAGCTTCCCGGTCTAAAACAAAGTGTCATTCTTCTAAATCCTCCTCCACTACAAAAGAGTTTTATTGAAAATATGGAATTTTCCTCAAAGACTTTCGAGTATGATCATAAGGTGGCATTAGTGTCTGTTCATCCATCTTTAATCCTCCATTGTTGGTTATCTGAGAAAGAAGAAAAGTCGATGAACAAACAAGAACTTGAAAATGTGCGACTTCACCCTAAAATTGGTGTGAAAACAAGGTTTGTGATGGAGCTAATTCGCCTCAGTGTATCACTACATGAAAAGGTTTTAATCTTTAGTCAATATATCCAGCCGTTGGAGTTGATAAAAGACCAAATTGCCCATGGTTTTGGTTGGAATGTTGGAAGGGAGGTCATGGTTATAAAAGGAAGAATACATCAGAAGATCAGGCAAACAATGATAATTGATTTCAACGACCCGAATAGTGAAGTGAAAGTATTGTTGGCATCTACAAAATGTTGTTCGGAAGGGATTCATCTTTATGGTGCATCACGGGTGGTTCTCTTGGATATCGTTTGGAACCCATCTGTTGAGAGACAAGCTATTAGTAGAGCTTATCGGCTTGGTCAAAAGAAAGTGGTGTACACTTACCATTTGATGGTGGCTGGAACTACTGAGGAGGAGAAGTATGATAGACAGGTGGAGAAAGGGAGGTTAGCCGAGATGGTATTTTCTTCATCGGCCATGGATGGTGAGAAAATGAAGAATAAGGTGAATGTGCATGTTATGGAGCTTAGTGATAAGATTTTGCAACAAATGGTGGATCATCAAGAATTGAAAGATATATTCAAAAGGATTAGCTACCCTGAAAATCGAACAACAGTTTGATTCGAAGTTCTGGTTTTTTTGGAGTCCAATTTAAGCTATTGAATCAAGAACATACCATCATTAGTTCATTACTAAATTTTTGTTTTTGAATGCTTTGGAGTTCAATTGCAGCTAATACTGGATCATGAAGAACTGAAAGATATGTTTAGAAATATCAGATACCTGAATGAACAAACGAGAATTCAATTAAAAGTTCGGATGTTTTCTGGGTACCTATTTTGGGTTTATTAATCAAGAACATGATACTATAACTTTTATTTATATTAGAAGTATATTGACTGAAGATTCCATTTTAAGTAGTTGATATATGACGTTTGGGTGTTTTTGGTTTTTTGTTTTCTGCTGTGTGTTTATGTTTTGTGTTTATGTTTCGAAGGAAGTATGAACCAAATTCCCTATATATATTGCTACCGGGTAGTTAAACCGGCCTTTCACTTTCAACCGTAGGATCAATGACACTTTCAATCTCAAACCCTCTTTCATTGCTAATTTCAGTTACCTGCTGTTCATATCCACTCCAAAACTGCTCCCCATGTTTTTGGTTTTCTGTTTTCTGCTGTGTGTTTATGTTTTGAAGGAAGTATGAACCAAATTCCCTATATATATTGCTACCGGGTAGTTAAACCGGCCTTTCACTTTCAACCGTAGGATCAATGACACTTTCAATCTCAAACACTCTTTCATTGCTAATTTCAGTTACCTGCTGTTCATATCCCCTCCAAAACTGCTCCCCATGATTCTTAACCCCAATGTGAAATCACTTTCATCTGCAACCCTTTCACCAAATTTGTACTCCGTATATGTTAAAGATTTCGTTCTCTTCACTTGCTCATTCTAATCACAATCGAAGGACCATACACTAAGAGTTGGGTATTCCATTGCTCAATTTTCTATGTATTGAAAAACAACAATAAATTCAGTGAAAATCAGGGTTCGTTTAGTATTCTTGGTGATGAATTTGACTTTCAATTGATTTTATCTATTGGAACACAACAATAAGTTCAGTTAAATCATACGAGATTATTATATGGTTTCCAGTCACATCGCAGATCAATATTACGTGCTATGTTTTCATATTCTCCCTATTTTGGTTACACTAATCCCACACCGTATAATGAAGGTAATATTTTATTCATGATTTTCAATTCTTCATCTGAATTTGAATGTCAATATGATATGATAGTTATATTTATGCCCATTAATCAGAGAACCCTTTTTAGTTTTGAGGCTTGAAGTGGCTTATGTTCAACTCCAACAAAGCTATTGTGTTTTATGCATACCAACTGTTTGGTGAAATGCCCCAATAAAAAAATAGATATGAAAATATGAGACTTTCTACCAAGTATCTTCATGTTTGTGTTCTTGCCTCTATTTAGGTAAATAGCATGGCCAAGGATCTCATTCGTATGCTCCATACTTTTACCAAATATATACAAAAAAATAAATAAATGCCTTCAAAATTTTATTTAGTTGTACAATGTGATGGGCTTTAGTGTTTACTGTAACATGGTCTTAATCGTATCTTGAGTAATAATCATTCGATTTGCTAATATTGTTTACCTATGTTGTATTCTTTGTATAGAGGACGACTTCTCTAACTTTCTTTAAGCATATACATCATCGGTGTTATATTAGGATATAGTATCTTTTGTAGTAGGTTTACTTATGCTAATCCACCTCATAACTTTGAAATGCAAATTTTTTCTTTGTTTTTTCTTAAATTTTGTTTCTCTTTATAATAGGTCCTTATTCCACATTTCAAATATTCATTGGAAGGAAATCTCTTTCTTTAGGTTTGATTGGTCCTTTTAACGTTTATCTTAATTTAGACCGGAACAAACCTAAATCGCACTTGGCTCCCCTGTACTATATATAGTGTTTCCTATATGGATATATATATATATATATATATATATATATATATATATATATACACAACACAAAGCCTATCAATCTCTTGTATCAATATGAAACATGTATGTGTAGTTGAACAATTATTTTATGTTTCTAATTAGTAGTTGCTTGATGTGTTATAGGTTCACAAGTACCTGTTTGTTCATCACCAATTGGTGAAACGAACTTATTTGGATTGTAGACGAATGTACATCTATGAACTCAGAGTTGCTTCTAATATACATACATATATATATATATACACATACATATATATACATACATATATATATACATACATATATATATATATACACACACACACACATATATATATATATATATATATATATATATATATGCGTTTTATTATAAAATAAATGTTGTTTCACCGTCTTAGTGTTTATTATTACATTGTGTTTCTCCTCCTTTTGTTCCTCGAGGGTGCAGATATATCTACCTTATGAGTACAATTAATTTAGTATGCCTATACCAATAATTCAACTTACTCACAACATCACCAATCGATTGACTAATTGAAAACGTATTATATTTGTTTAGTTTGTTAACGTTCCATATACGTTAATATACTTTGAAGTATCATTATAAATACTTTATTTTGAGTTCTAAAAATATTATTTTTGACTAGTTTGGTTGTCGGGTTCGTTATATATATATATTTTGTCGCATTCGTTACGTTTTAACTAAAACGTATAAACGTTTAATGTTTTATCGCTATGCTTTTATCGTTAGCATAATATTTCCAAGTAAATATCTACTATAAAATTTGTATCACCAACGTACACATTTATTTCGTCGGAGTTGCTCCGATTGTTTCGCGCGTAATTACTAATAATTACAAAAGAAGTAATACTTCACGTATTAAATCGTTGGGCTTTGCTAGACTTATCTCATAAAAATAGTGTTAATTCACTTAAGTAGGGAATTAACGTAAGAAATGCATGTGTTTAAGTTCTATAATGCAAGGTATATGAACATATAATTTACAAACTCTTATGTTAGTAGGAACAAGTTTTTGAGTTTTTTATTGTTTAAATTTATATACTACACTTTATTTGCGAACTACATAGTAAGAACCTATTTTTTCCTTACTTCTGTAGCCGGGAGATTTTTGTGTATGTTGGTTTACTTTTTTTATAGTGCATGATTAGTGTTTGTTATTGTTTAGATTTGTAATGTAAGATATTAAATGCGCCATGGTCACTTACGTCCTAAGATGCGTTAATCATGTGTTAATCGTATTTTGCGTTTTTGCGATGACAGGTTTTCTGGTATGCCACTCACTTGGATGAGGCACAGGTTATGATCACTGTTGATTTCAAAGATAAGGAAGGAATACCCAGACATAATGATGCTTACATTCTCTGTATATCTAATTATAGGTGTATGTGGTGTCTGTCACAACTGTTGAACCTTATAGCTTTACACTTTCGATCAACCAGGTGGTTGAAAATGCTGATGAATGTATGGTCCTCGAAGATTAGGGTCTTTATGACATCCGTTTTAGTACCTTGAACCTCACCATTTCAAGTCGTAAGTACCCCTGCCTTTTATTAAACTCGAGTTTTAGTATATGTGACAATTTCAACCCATTTATGAATGATGCCCCTGCCTTTTATGAATGAAAAGCGTAAGTACCCCTGCCTTTTATTGCCCGTTTTGATCTGAAATCATTTGACCCATTACCATCATAAAGTGCCATCTCTAATTAACTAATGTTTTATCGTTTTCGTTGTTTCTTTCCCGCAGTTGGAACCTGAACCACTTGTCTCTGCAATCATAAGTGTTGTAACGTGTTGCTTGAGGTTTCTTGGTAAATTGAACTCTGACCTCAAAAAGTTTGTCTGATCATGTTCCCACGTCTCCATTTCTTCATGGAAATGGATGGCCTTTCTGCCATGGCCCCTGGACACCTGAATTTATGGAATTATGGTCAATTACAAAACATTTGCTATATGTGGTTTTATGATGCTATCTTATGGGATTTTGATTGTTTGTCAACAACAACGGTCTCGAGGATATCACTCGTCTGATGATTAACTTAAAGCTGTGGTGAGTATTAAAAAATATGGATTCTTATCCTGTACAACACATGGTCTTAAATTTATCCATTCAAATCTACGACATGGACATAACATGATATATCATAATGAGCTGACTAATAAATAATAACACATGGTCTTAAACTGTTGTCCTTTTTGTAAAGTTATATATATATATATATATATATATATATATATATATATATATATATATATATATAATATACAACACGCGTTTCAGCAACTTAGTCTAAATCGACTCCCGCAAATAATCAGTTCTTACTTCAGATCTGTCACCGTGAAATTGATAGTGCTTCAGTGGTTCTAACACGGGTTGGTTTAATGTCCCCTTATGGGAAAGAAGCCTGCACTTAAATGCGTGTTTGGAGGTGCTTGGGTCTGATATAGGGCAAGGGAAGTGAAGGTTGTGTTCACATGCAGGAAGACTTGAGAATCTAGGATATTCCAAATTTTGCAACATTGCATGATCAGATTTTATGCAAATGTATTTTTTATATTCAAATGATTACTTACCTAATTAACACAATTAGTGTCCGTGCAAAAGTATGGTCTTTAGAATAAGTTTTTTGTTTTCATCTATGGTTTTCTATGACATTCAACTTGCTTCTCTAATTATTGGGTTCATCACCTCATTAAATTTCACTTTACTTTGTGGTTTTGAATATGACTGTTGTAGTATAAGCATCATGTGCTTAGAAGTTCTTTTTTATAATTAGGATGCGTTGGCGGTGAAAATGATCTTTATGATGCCCCATGGACTGTCATTTGGTTATTCATTTCATTCAACATTTAAAAAATTAAATATTGTTACATGATATGGTCTCAACTTGGTTTTGAAGGTTTTCATGGTCAATTCTTATATGGATTGCTCAGGTAGAAATAACATAATTAACTATTTTCTTTTAGTTCTAATTGAAAACTCATACTTTCTTGATTTGTAATTGTCTATAATCTATATGCTTCAATTATTGTTATAAAAAAAGTTGCCCTTTTTCTTCTTCTTAAACTTAGCTCAATGGTTCTCAGTTCTTTATCTCACATCTCCATCTTCTATTTATGTACACTTATCTCTTACAAGTTGTTTCTTTTTTTCTTTGCTTGATTTGTAGTTGTGTTTACACACCTCTTTGTTTCATTCTTTTTTTTTATATATCACAGTTAGTCCAACCTCAACCAACCCATGTTGACCGGTTTAACCAATCATTAATTTAGTGTATGGTTGCCGATTAACTTGGGCAACGCCCGGGTATTACACTAGTTAAGAGTGAGGTTTAATAACCCTATAGAAATCTTAACAGTCAGTTATATATCAAGAAATCTTAACAGTCAGTTATATATCAAGTTGTAATTGTAATGAACAAAAATAGAGATGTCAAATTGAATTTACTGGACGGGTTTGGTAACAGGTTAAAATAGATCTAAATTTTCTTAAAAATAGTTAGGGAATTGAAAATGCTTATAAGAATATATTTCAAATAACATAATAATAATGAGTAAATTTCATAAATGGTTCATATCATTTACACTGATATATGAAATTGGTTCCTATACTTATTTTTTGACATTTTCAGTCCAATAAATTATATTTTATTTGGAAATGGTCCCTTATCCACCTAAAATGACTAAAGTATTATTTGGCGGTTTAGATCATGATTGTTCAAAAATGACAAAAGAAATGGTAGTTAGTCATTTTAGGTGGATGATGGATCATTTTTAAACAAAACTTAAACTTATTGGACTGCAAATATGAAAAAAATAAGTATAGAGATGATTTTTATAAATCAGTATAAATTATAGGACCATTTCTGAAATTTACTCTAAAATAATTAATGTGTGTGCAAGTATTTGAACGCACTTTGATAATTATCAACTCATCTGCCATGTTTCTTTGCCAGATTTAAGCTATGCCCATTTGACATCTTGAAGTTAAAATAGAGTTCAAATCCATATGGACTATTCACTTAAATTGGTAAAAGGTGCCACCTATAAACAAATCCAAATTTGCAGGACCTAATCCTTGATTTAAAATTAAAATGCAAGTATTTGACCCTGTTAATCAAAACCCATTTATGTATTAATTATTATCAGAGTAAATTTCATATATGGTCCATGTGGTTTATATCGATTATACCGATTTACAAAATTCGTTCTTGAACTTTTTTTTCTTCAGGTTTTCAATCCAATAATTTTGTCGTTTACTTGAAAATGATCCTTCCACCCTAAAATGACTAAACTACCCCTGTACTCATTTTTATTATTTAGTTCAATTAATTTATACAAAATACGACATACAAATCTTTGAATAAATACATAAACACAAACATCACCACCATCACTTCCACTTGTTCATCCCTAACTTTGACCGAAACCTGCAGCCATGAGCCCCACCCTCACCTCCATTAGATCGCCTCTGCCATCAAACAACCATAACCATCGAATCTTCATCGCCACCGTAACCTCGTAAGACTCGGATCTACATAGATACCCAAACCAACCGGTTAACACTTTGCACCACCAAATCTACCATCTTGAATCACCTTCATCAAATCTCTTGAACAAAAACATAATACGAGAGACAACGAGATCTGAAGGGTTTGTTGGAAAATGGAGGTTGGGTGTTCGTCAATGGGTTTCGAGATATGAACACGTTTAGGGAGTTGGGGTGGAGATCTGGTGGCGATGGAGGTGGTTGCGGCGGAGATCTGATAAACATGCCATGTCCAACAACCGCAAGTCAACGAAAAGCGGGTTTATGAATTTATTTGCAATTGATTGTTTCACGAGATTAACAGGTTTAGATATTATGATTTGTATGTTTTAAAGTAGGGTTTGTCAATTTACATTTTTGTAGGTGGTTGTGAATATTGTGGTACCGGTGACGTGTTGATGCTTGTAGTGGCTCGCGTCGGTCTTGGGTTACCGGAAAATAGTTGCCGATGTTGGTGTCGGAGATCGCTGGGGAAGAAGACAATGGAGTCTGGGAGTAGATGTAACACATTGAGAAAGGAGACGTGTTACCTATTTATTGGTTGTATTATATAATTATAATTAATAATTAATTAATTATAATTATTATAATACATATATATGTCTTTAAAAAATAATTAAAATGAATAAAAAATATGATAAGGGTACTTTAGTCATTTTAGATGGAGAAGCGACAATTTTCGAGTAAACGTAAACTTATTGAACTGAAAACCTGAAAAAAAATATATCCAGGGACGAGTTTCGTAAATCGGTGTAAACTATATGGATCATCTATGAAATTTACTCTAATTATTATCATACAGTTTCTAATGCAAGTAGTATGTTAACATAAACTTGATAAAGTGATAAACCATTCAGATGACATATAATCTGCATGACTTGTTGTCCGGAAACATTAGTAGCATGCCAGCAGTATGGCTGTTCAAAATACAGATGACATATAATCTGCATGACTTGTTGTCCGGAAACATTAGTAGCATGCCAGCAGTATGGCTGTTCAAAATAATAAGCCGCCTTCTCATAGCGGGGACGATGAATTGAAGCCTTCCTTCGTAAGACTACAATTTACCGAGTCATAAAAAACGTACTACTGCTGCAACCCCTACTCATATAGTTAAACTTAATGTCTTGTTTTTTTAGTAGAACTTTGTGTGAATGGTAATGGTGTTTATTGTAATGATCAAGGAATGCAAGATATTTTCCACTCTATTTGGTGCAATTATGATGATCTCATGATCTTCATCTTCATGAATATTACTTAAAAGATTTTTGAGACCTTCAATGAAGAAAAAATTCTCACTCCTCAAGAATATCATATGAATAATAATTTCTTCTGTTATATTGTAGGCCACCAATTTGTTTTGTTTTTGGTTTAGTTTATGGAAAAATAATAAGTAAGGGTGTGGTTCTAGAAAAAAGTAAAAGTTATCTAGGAAGATAGGAAGACAATAGGAGAGTGACATATTGCCCCTTTACATTTTCATTTCCCTTACATTTTTTTTACTCTTCCTTCCTCTTTCTTTTTAGTAATTTTTTCCTTTTTACTTCATTTTTTTACCTTTTCTTTGCTTTGACCTTTATTTAAAAATTTTAAATTCACTTTTGTATATTTTCACTTAATATTTTTTTAACATTTAATTTAACAGTTTAAACTTATTTTAATATTTTCAATGTTATTTTGTCTTTTTTTTCTTTCTTTAATGCATTTAAGCAATTTTAAACCCGATTTAATATTTTTTGTACTTCTTCGTTTAAATTTTAAAATTATTTAAACATTTAATTGCATCGTAGTTAAAAGTGTAGTGCATCATGTGTATACTCTAACGATGCATCATCGTAATTATCCTATGCATCGGATTTTAAAATTCTGTAATACATCATAGTTGAATATACAGTGCATCATAGTAATTTAAATAGTAATAATTTTAGTACATCAAAGTTAGAATTACAGTGTATCTTAACTATACAATGACGGTGCATTAAATTTTAATTTTTGGTGAATCGTAATCCACTTATTTTTAACTAATTATGCATCAGAGTAATGATTGCATTCATAATTAAAAGTCAAGTGTATGATAAATAAAAGTCAGGTGTATCACAATTAAAAGTCAAGTGCATGATAGTTAAATGTCACGTGTATCATAGTTAAACGTCAAGAATATCATAGTTAAACGTCAAGAATATCATAGTTAAACGTCATGTGCGTCATAATGCATAATAATTAAAAGTCAGGTACATCATAATTTTAAATCAAGTGCATCATAATTAAATGTCAAGTGAATTATGCTTAAACGTCAAGTGCATCGTAATAATATATACACCACGTCATATTTAAAAGTTAAGTGCATGATAGTTAAATGTCAAATGCATCATCATTAAATATCAAGTGCATCATAGTTAAACGTCAAATGCATCATAATTAATAAAATGCACGATAATTAATAGTCAAGTGCATGATAGTTAAATGTCAAGTGCATCATAGTTAAACGTCAAATGCATCATAATTAATAAAATGCACGATAATTAATAGTCAAGTGCATGATAGTTAAATGTCAAGTGAATCATAGTTAAACGTCAAGTGTATAATAATAATATATACAACACGTCATAGTTAAAAGTCAAGTGCATAATAGTTAAATGTCAAATTAGTTATTAAATGCTAAAAAACAAAATAAGAACAACTAAAAAGGTAAAAGGAAAATCAAATTAAAAACATGTTAAAAAGATTAAAAAAACTTTAACCATTTTTAAAAAAAAATATTAAAGAAAATAAAGATAATAAAGATAATAAAAAAATATGTTGATTTTTATCACATGTGTTATCCCCCAACATTTTTTTCTCTTCGATTAGATATCTCACAAGATATACTTTCGACGAACCTTTATTTTTTTTACTTTTTGGTGGATTTTGTAATCGACTATCACATGTGATACCAGCGGATAACACATGTGATACCAGTCAGTAACACATGTAATACCAACGAGTAACATATGTGATACTAATATTTGTACAATTTGTAAAACCCATAAAAAAATCGTCGGAAGTATACCTTGTGAGATGTCTAATCCAAGAGAAAATAATGTTGATTTTTATTGAAAAAATTTCAATGAACCATTCTTGAGATATTTAAGTTTTAAAAACGCAGGGGAAAGTGGATTTTGTGATACGTGGCGCATTCTTATTGATTTCTCCATTCTCACCAAAATTCTCATTCTCATTTGAACCTCATTCCTACTTTATATCAAAGCTCATGTGATATTGTTGTTGGGTTCAAATCTCATTGTAAACAACGTGTGTATATGTAACCTTATGCCCGCATAATTTGGTTAGGACTTTTTTTATATATATATTTACGATTGAATAAAAAATTTGAATCATTTTACGAAAAAGTATAGGCCGTGTTTAGTTACGGAAAAATATGTACATTTTTCCTTTTTTATTTTTCTAGAGTTTGTGTCCCTTGAAAACCATAAGAAATTTAGAAACACGTTCAAATGTAAGTGATGAAGTTTTCATTTTTCAAAATAGGAAATGTAGAAAACCTTAAATAATAGATTTCATTTTCTTATAAAATTTCTCCAGAAAATTCAAACTTTAACACGTTTTCTAATTTTTCAGTATTCTTAGAAAATTTTTCGAAAAAATAGAGGGTTTTCCGTTACTAAACGCGCCCATATTAAATAAAATGACTGTCATCATTACATTGTCTTATTTCTTCTCGGTCTTTGTTTTATAATCCCCCCTCAATTTGTATCTAAATTTTTTTCAAAAGTTTTTATAACCGTAACATTTCCTCTTTTATAAATAATAAAATGCTATAGATAAGAAATTCAGACATACATTGAATGTTTGTACCTTAATAATAACCATTCAATACTGAATATAACTATTCTAAACCAACTTGATATACCACCTCTTCACGAGTTTAACTATTAAACATAGTACTTAAGGTTACGAGCTAAAATCCTTATAAATAATACAAATCGACTTATTCTTAATCAAAATGCTCAAACAAATTGCCACAACAGATATATACTCCTCTTTGCCCACCTACTGTCCCACTTAATCAATTGTAACTTGTTGAAGCCCAAATACAACCTTTCCATTTCTTTCTGTAATTTTAAAGGGGTCCTGGAGAACAAAAAGATTTTGTAAGAAAAAAGCCCTAGATTTTGTCTTATGGAGAGCTCTATAGGGGTGACTTTACAGATAGTAAACTACGCATCAAAACTTGTACGCGTAATGAATTTCGTTACATTCTCGATGGCAATAACGATATTACTTTGGACAGCGACTAACCGACTACATTTACACGCTCCCTCAGCCTATCACCTAATGACACGTGTCTTCTCTCAAACTAACTATCTTCCCGCCCTAATATCATGAGCGAAGTTAACGCGATTCTCATTTACCTCCATATCTAACATTCCGTCTTTCTCTCTCTACAATTCGTGTTGCAGATCATCGTCTTCATTAAAAAATATCTAAATTTTAGGTAATTATTCTCAATTATATTCTATTTTAACCGTTTTTGATCCGTTATTTCTCTATATCGGCGAAATGTTATAGAATTACAGCTTCGATTTCGATAAATTTTAGAGTTTCGCCTTAGTTTTATGTATAATTTATACAGATTATGAATACGAATGTTGAACGAACATATTCTAATTGCAGATGATGTTGTCTCATATGATCAATTAATTAAAACTATTTTTATCTGTAATTATTCATGTTCAACTGAATTTATTGTGCTAGCTTCATAGCGGTTGATTTTAATATTGCGTATGATGATTTGCTTCATTATGATCGATTAATTAAAACAGTTTTTCTCTGTGATATTATGAATGTTGAACGAAACGTAATTGAGATGAAGATGATTAGTTTCATTATGATTAATTGAAACTTTGTTACTCCTCAAATAGAACTGTTTGCTCTGTAATTCTTATTGTTATAGTATAAAGATAATGAATGTTAAACTGAACTGTGTGATTTTTATTTGCAACTCTTCATGTTCATCACAGAATTGTTAATAGCAGTGATTAGTTCTGTCATCTTCAACTGAAATTCTGTTTCCCTATGTAATTTTACATATAATTTCAGGTGATTAGTTTTATTATATTATGTTCATCACAAAAGTCTAAATTCAGGTGATTAGGTTTTGTTGTCTATGATTGATAGTCTGTTTCTCTCTGTAATTTTTCGAGTTTCACTCAATTTGAGTTTCGTTTTTACTATGTTCATAACATACTCGAGTTCAAGCTTTGGTTGAAACGTTGTAAGAATCCGCGATTGAGGTTTTGTAATATAACATGCACAGAGTAAAAATGGTGATTTAGTTACCATAACTTTTTGGTACCTGGAATTTGGATGTGTGACTGTCTGCAGCTAGTATTCCATCTTTGATTCAAATTATTTTGAAGATCAGGTTAGGTTTATTGCATATTAGTTTTGTTCACTTCTGTAACTTTTTCTTTGACATTCCAGTTCAATTTTACTACATGTGTCTATATATACGGAGTTATCTCCCAAAATTTGTGCATGTAGCATTAATATTATGGAAACTGATTGGACTTTGTTGTTGCGGAATGTGTATATTGTGTCATAAGAGAATGAAGAGATAAGGAGAGAAGGAGAAAGATGGAAGAAGGCAGCGTGGGAAAGAAAACAGAAGTGGGAAAGAAAATAGAAAAGTCAACATCGTCGTTATCCCATGGCACCGATTCTGGACCACAAGGGCTTTCGAGGAGACCTTCCCGAAGCGCTGCCACAACCACCTTCTCTACGGAGGTTTTTGATAACGAGGTGGTCCCTTCGTCCCTCCAACAAATTGCCCCCATCCTGCGCGTTGCAACAGAAATTGAAAATGAAAGTCCTCGGGTTGCTTATCTTTGTAATTACTTCTCCCATCTCCTCTCCTTTCTTTAGCTCCTTCGTATGATACTGAGTTCCATTCCCTTAAATCATAGTTATGAGTATTTTTCACTGTCTATTAGCCAACTGATTATTATGTTATTTATTGTGTATGCAAAAAGGTCGGTTTTATGCACTTGAGAAAGCACACAGGTTGGATCAAAGCTCCACTGGCCGTGGTGTTCGACAGTTTAAAACAGCTCTTCAACAACGATTAGAGAGGGTAGATAAGTTCTTCCCTATTAAGTTCTTTAACTTACTATTGTGAAATATGATCAGCTTTAATAATCAAAGTACACTTTTGTAAATTTATAACAACAATAGTGAATATAATTTGTGTTGTAATGAAATCAAGTACCTTTTCTTATTTTATCTTAAAAAATTATTTACATTACAATTTTCAACCATATAAAAGGCTATATGTAATTTTACGGGATTGAGGTAGTATCATTTGCATCAACTGTGGCTTTACTGATCCATGAGTTAGAATCAAGCTGCCACAGTCCTACCAAGCATTGATCGGTCATACTTATCCAATCAGGGATTAAGGTCCATAAGCCTCTCAACTAAATTGTGAGTTGCAAACTGCATAATATGACTGACTAGTCAGTTCTTTTATATAGGAGTGGTCTTCATAACAAGTTTTGATGTTATCTGTAATGTTCACTTCCAATATTTTTAAAATCTTATATATCCAATTACAAATATGAAATTGAGAATGTGCTTCCCAGGACGATGCCCCAAGTATTGAAGCTCGTGTTAAAAAGACAGATGCACGGGAAATTGAAAGCTTCTACAAGCAATATTATGAAAAATATGTCAAGGCACTCGATCAGGGAGAAAAGGCAGATAGGTAATATATATAATCTAGCATACATGTGATTTTGAAATAACAATTAAACAAAGAAAGTTTTTACAGATATAAACGTTTGATTCAGTCTTCTACTTATTGTGTTTATTACCGACCAGAGCTCAGCTTGGAAAAGCTTACCAGGTGGCTGGAGTGCTTTTTGAAGTTCTCTGCGCTGTCAACAAGTCTGAAAAGGCTGATGAAGTCCCTGCTGATGTCAGTTCCCGCCTTCGTATGAAATTTGGTTATTTGTGGTTTTGTACATTAATACTCAGTATTTATCTGATCTTTGTATGCATAGCATAGATCATTGCATCAGCTAGAGATGTTGAGGCAAAGCAGGTAATATATGCTCCCTACAACATTCTGCCTCTCGATTCTGCAGGGGAATCACAGTGCATCATGCAGTTTGAAGAGGTATCCCTTCACCTTCTATTTACTTTGATTAATAAGGAGAACGTTTTTACCTCATTTAATTATCTATATTTGTGAATCTACAGATCAGGGCGGCAGTGTCTGCACTCAGGAACACAAGTGGCTTAAATTGGCCAGCCTCTGTTGATCAGAAACAGCAGAAATCAGGAGGGTTGGATCTTCTTGATTGGCTAAGGGAAATGTTTGGGTTTCAGGCATGTAGTCTTTAAATGTTGGTTCTACTATTAGAAGACTCGGTGTTTAGATATTACGTTTACCCACTGGTTTATTTATCTTATCTTATACTTTACTTTACAATTGAATTTGATTCCAGAAAGACAGTGTTAGGAATCAGAGAGAGCATTTAATCTTGCAACTTGCCCATCCTCAAGCAAGGCTGATGCCTAAGCCTGAGCCGAGTAACAAGGCATGCACCTCATGTAAAACATACTTTTATCCATTTTGACCGAACCTTCTTGACTCTTGTACTGGCGTATGGCTTTATCACAATTTTTTTTTCTTTCCGAAAGGATGATTCCGATGATATATCATATTCCTTGGTTCTATCTAACAACCAGTCAAATCACGTTAGGGTCACTTTGTAATGTTTAAGTAGTGGGCAAACTCATTGGCTGTGCTGTCCAAATGCATCGACATCCTTATTCCATGTTTTACTTATCTTCAATTCTTCCCGTATTTATTTGTTTGGTGCAAATGGTTTTGTTTAACAATATAACCTCTAAAATTAATGTGATGCAGCTTGATGATCGAGCTATTGATGTAGTTATGAACCAGCTTTTCAAAAATTATAAAACCTGGTGCAAATTCTTGGGAAGAAAGCACAGCCTAAGGTGAGTTATATAATCCAGCCACTGTTCATAATTGTAAGTTTTCATGGTATGTGTGCATGGAAATTTTAATCCTTTTAATATTATTTGTTTAATTTAGCTGATGATTTGCAGGCTTCCTCAAGCACATGAAGAAGGCAAACAGAGGAAATTACTCTACATGGGCCTCTATCTTCTTATCTGGGGCGAGGCTGCTAATGTACGATTTTTACCTGAGTGTCTGTGCTACATATTTCACAATGTAAGTATTCTGGTTACTTAATACAATTTTTAACTTTAAAGTGATATCTGATCACAAATGTTATGCATGAAATTGAATATTTCTATACATTTCCTGTCATTCGATCCATTCAGATGGCATATGAACTCCATGGCTTATTGGCTGGAAACGTCAGCATTGTAACTGGGGAAAATATCAAGCCTTCTTATGGTGGGGATGATGAAGCCTTCCTTCGCAAAGTTATAACTCCAATTTATCGAGTCATAGAAAAGGTACTCGGGTAGCAACCCCATATACATTGAGTTAAACTTCATATCTTGTTTGTTTAGGAACTAGTATAATTGTGCTAACTATAATGATCAAGGAAACCAAGAGAAGCAAAAATGGAAAGGCTCCCCACTCTGCTTGGTGCAATTATGATGATCTGAATGAATTTTTCTGGTAAACTCTTGAAAGATTTAGTGAGTAAAAAGATGGTTTTAAACCTCAAAATACATTCTGAATATACTCTTTTTTCGGATATTGTAGGTCAGCAGATTGTTTTTCTTTGAGTTGGCCTATGCGTGATGATGGAAGTTTTTTTAAATCAACGTGTGACGTGGCACAGGTTCTGCTTTACTGTATCTAACTGCTGGTGGTTTCAACTGATAAACGGGGACTTCTTTTTGAAATTAAAATGTGCTGACAGGGAAAACAACCATGTCATAAGGCTGGAACCCTTGGAAAATCTTATTTTGTCGAGACACGGTCATTTTGGCATACATTTCGAAGTTTTGATCGTTTGTGGACATTCTTTATTCTAGCTCTTCAGGTAAAAATCAGATAAAGATACAATTCTAATTTCCTGCAATTTACAGTTTCTGCAGTTTATATCAAATTATTCAATAGCAGATTATGATTATCCTTGCATGGAATGATGTTTCAATATCCAAAGTTTTTGATAAGGAGGTGCTATATAAACTATCTAGTGTCTTCATTACAGCAGCGTTTCTCCGCTTCTTCCAAAGTATGTTTCGTTATCTTTATTTTTGTGTGGATATTCGTTCTCTTATTCTCTATATGCTGGTACTTTGAGGAATTAAATTAACTTTGTGGAAAAGCTTACTTCCGGCATTTGGTCTTTGATGGTCAACTCATCAAATTGAATGCTGGATATTCACTTATTCATAATTACCTTTTATCTGTTTATAGGTATATTGGACATGATCCTGAACTTCCCCGGATATCATAGATGGAAGTTCACAGATGTATTGAGGAGCATACTGAAGATCATTGATAGCCTTGCATGGTCTATAGTTCTTCCACTATGTTATATCAACCAAAATGGCAACATCTCAATGCCCTTTGGGAGAGTCGAAAATATTCTTTCTTCCCTTAACCGATTTGAGAGCATTCCATCTTTATATATCGTGGCCGTGGCATTGTATTTGCTTCCGAATTTACTTGCAGCAGCACTTTTTATTTTCCCAATGCTTCGGCGTTGGATTGAAAACTCCGACTGGCTTATTACAAGATTTCTTCTTTGGTGGTCACAGGTACAAACTTGCTCTTATCAGTCACTATTGAATTTATAGTTAATCAAACACTCAATTGTTAGTAGTATCATATGTTACAGATTATAAAACACCAAGATGTGCCTTGCATGCCCATTGCATATAACTTGATATTGATTTTTAAAACTACCATAAAAATTGGTTATGTCTTGAATTTCTAGCTTTCCAATAGTTCATATTGTTAATATATTATTCTTATTATTATTGGTTAGTAATAATTGTTATTATTATTATCATTAAATGCCAAAAACAAAAAATAAGACGATTCTTTTGTTCACTTTGAAGATAATCAGATCTGCTCATGTATCATCTATATGAAGATGGGTATCACTTTTGAAGTCATACTTCTGTTCGAGATAGTTAAATGACAGTCCTTTTCTGAAGAAATATGATGTTGTACCTTTTCATGTAGAAAGTATTTTACTGTAAATTATTTCAGTATAAATAATAATCGATATTCGATAATCATAGATAACTCTATGGTATTTAGAACACATCTAACATTTGGTGTTTACTCTAATTCTTTAGTCATTCTGGATATTCTTATAAACTGTTTGCCTTGAAGAGTATCTATTTTGCAGCATGTCTTTTGCCTGCTACGTGGATATGAAATAATATGTTGCAAAGGTGGAAGTCGGACAGACATCCAATTATAAGAATATTCTGCTTCAAACAATGAACTTTCCGAAAACTAGCATTTGGATATGACAAATTAGCTATGTAGGTTTCTGTGATGACTCAGATATGATTTTTACATCAAGTTAGTAAAGTACTCTAGTAATCTAGTCAATAAACTTTTGCTGATGGCCTGAAGTCTAAGTGAATACTTTTCTTCCAGTAGGTCCCCTTTAAAGCAACGTTATCTTCTAATCCCACAGCAACCTTAAAGTCTTGAGTTTTTTGTCCATGTTGGTTTAGGTCTTCAACTGCCAGAATTACCATAATATTGGTATAATGTTCTTAAAATGGCAGACTTACTAGTCTATATTATATATCGTTATGACCATGTGGGAAACTTTCAATAGCATCAACTCCACTTGTCTTGTGATGTCAATCCCTATACATTTCTTGTGATTCATTAACGAAATGGAACTGTCATCAATATGACATGGACTTGAGCAGTTAGATACAGACATGATTTTTATTGTCTGGTTCTCTGCAGCCAAGAATCTATGTTGGGAGAGGAATGCATGAAAGTCAGTTCGCCCTTATAAAGTATGTGTAACAGTCTTTGATGGATATTACTGCATATGATTTCGTAGACAGTTATCTAACATTTACAGTTACATTTATCTGTTAATATCAGGTATACTTTCTTTTGGGTGGTTCTTCTATGTGCAAAGTTTTCTTTCAGCTTTTTTGTTCAGGTTCTCACTCTGGCACTCTGAACTTTCCATATATTAAAATCATGTAATGAAAGGATTCCGTTTAAGTAACAATTTTCTTCTCCTCAGATAAAACCATTAATCGAGCCGACAAAAGACATTATGAAAATCAAACGTGTACAATATGCTTGGCACGAATTCTTCCCACATGGTTTGTGCTTATACCCGAACCTTTCTTTTGTTCTTCGTTATGAGTTTCCGAAATTTCATTTTCAATGCAGCTGAAAACAACTATGGAGCGGTTGCTGCACTGTGGCTACCTGTTATTTTGGTGTGTTTTGTATTGTTATTGCTTCTCTTAATCCCAATATTTAATAGTTTTCTTGTTCATCATATTCTAAATTCTTCTTGTTGCTGTTAGTATGTTCATCTTTGATTCTGCACTGACATAATATGCTCCATATACTGCTGATCAGGTTTACTTTATGGACACTCAAATATGGTATGCTATATTTTCAACTTTGTGCGGCGGTATTATTGGGGCCTTTGATCGTTTGGGAGAGGTGCTGAGCTATTCTCTCTTTAAATATCCAGTTGTCATTTATTTTTTTATTTTTTTTGTTATGAAGTCATGGAATTGTATTTTGTGATCCTATTTTCAATATTTGTTAGCTGAAAGCCTCAAGTCGTCCTTACAACCCGGCTTAGTTAGCATCCTAGCTTCCGAAGACTTGGTTCATAGTAAATAAGATAAAATCTTTCTTACACCAAATTTACCACGATATTGCACACATTTGAGGTAACAAAAGATATGGAGAGGGAAGAAAAATTAAAACAATACTGAAGTTCACATCCCTGCCTGTTACAGTAAATAATTTCTACCTCCCCACTCAGCTTCTTGTTGTTATTTTTTGTTACTCCCAAGGTATTGATTACTTCCGAATTTTGTTACTCCCGCGGGAAGAAAAATTACAACAATACTGAAGTTCACATCTATGCCTGTTACAGTAAATAATTTCTACCTCCCCACTCAGCTTCTTGTTGTTTTTTGTTACTCCAGAGGTATTGATTACTTCCGAACAGTTTCTCTTTGTATTTTATTCCCCATCTTCCATATGGAGGCGTCACACATCCGGCCAGATACTGAAATCTATAACCTAAAATATAACTAAATTAAGATGCGTGGATAAAAGCTGAAATTCTCTCTCCTGATAATTATCACTCCCTTCATCCCACCCAAAGTTTCTACATTTCTATTTTTAGTTGTTCCAATATAAATGTCAATTTTTTACTTTAAACAGTAAAAAAAAATTTAGTGGTAGATATGATATTTGATTGGTGAAGATGATAGTTAGTAGAGAATCTTATAACTCTGTGCCAAGTTAAAGTGGTACAAAACAAAAGATGGGCCTATAGAGTGTGGGTATTTCTATCTCTTTAAATTTATAATCAATTAATGGGTGTAGCACTTGGGATTTCAAGATGTATGCACACATCTGTAACTTTCCAATATTATGTGGGCCCAAAAGAATTTCGTTCAGAAAGTGGAACGTTGAGTTCTTATTACTATCTATTTTTTTTTTTTAATAAAAAGGCAAGTATCCTACCACTAATACCACACGAATATATACAGTAGTCGACAAATATTTACATTTGTCCAACCCACAGGACTTGAACCTCAACCACAAGGTCGGAGGGTCACCTTGATACCGGGCCAATGGCCCTTTCTTTCTTATTACTATCTTGAGTGTATGGTTCACTGTATGCGCTCCCGGTGGAGCAGAGATACATCGGTAAATATGACCATTTCCGCTGTAGTCAACTGCCTTAATATCGAAACTACAAATGGCATGCAACTACTATGTTGATGCTATAGCAACCGGATTCATTCCAGTTTCTAAAATATCAGGGTTATAAGCAAGTGGCATGAGCATGGTTGCTTCTGGTTTAAATGAACATTGATCCTGCAAAACCTTCTTGCTTGTTCCAAGTGTTAACATTTCTGTATACTGTCACAGATACGAACATTGGGTATGCTACGGTCCCGCTTCCAGTCTATACCCGGTGCATTCAATGCGTCTTTGTTGCCATCTGAGAGAGCTAAGAAAAAGGGATTTTCTCTCTCTAAGCGATTCGCAGAGGTACTTAAAGTTATCTAAAGTGTATTGATGAGAACAGTTAACACATAAAGGATTTATTCATAGTTATACCATCATACAAATAGGTTACACCAAACAGGAGAGCCGAAGCTGCAAAATTTGCTCAGTTGTGGAATGAAGTTGTGTGTAGTTTCCGTGAAGAAGATTTCATAAGTGACAGGAAAGGCTGCTCAACCAACTTCTTATTTTTTTAGTATCTTTTGGTTTTATCCAAAAAGGATGTTCAAACTTAGCTATGACTATACCTATTGCAGGGAGATGGACCTGATGTTAGTTCCATATTCTTCAGATCCCAGTCTCAACCTAATTCAGTGGCCACCTTTTTTGCTTGCTAGCAAGGTTGGTTTGGTCTCCAAATATTTTTATGTACCTACGTGTATCATCTTCTAATCTTCTCTGTCCTTTCAGGTTCCAATTGCACTTGACATGGCAGTTCAGTTTCGTTCCAAGGATAATGATCTCTGGAAGCGCATATGTGCTGATGAATATATGAAGTGTTCTGTCATTGAGTGCTATGAGTCCTTCAAACTTGTCCTGAATGCTTTGGTTGTTGGACATACTGAGAAAAGGTTGTCTAAGCTACTCTTTAACATATCTTTCTTCCTCATCTTCCCTACAAAAAGCCTTTTATCCAAAAATTGTTAAGTAGGCTAAATGAAGCCAGTTAGCATTTATGAAATGAATAATGAAGAGTTAGCATGTCACTCCTTGATTCTCATAGTAACAAGATCATTGGAACAAGTAACTTAGGATGTTGACATTTTAGTGAAACATATTCAATTCTGACCGGTAATAAATACCGCAACTTCGCAATATTTTGATGGATCACACTTCTATATTTCCCGTTTACTATAAAAGTTCCCAGGATAAGCCGCACGGCCAGGTGGTCTTCATAATAGAAGAGACATTAGACAATAAGCTTACAAATTGTGTTTAATAAATAGTTTAAATCAGAGAATCTCTACCACCTGCCACTGTTTACTCCCATTGTTTTTTCCATCTCGTCATGGAATCTAAAATATTCTCCACATTATTCTTCTCTCCCCCCAAGAATCACCATCTAAGCTTCTTGTTTAATACTGTTGTCTTGAAAAATAAATCATACTGTTGCTGTTTTGATTTCAAAACCGACGTATATCTGAAGTTACTCAATGCCACAGACAAGATACACATTTTCACCTATTAGTTTATTTCTTATACCCTTTGTTTGTGTTATCTTTGGTTGATCTTTTCTGGTAATCACTACAATTCTGAAGTAGAAATTGCCTCAGCTTTTATAGAAGGTGAGGACATGGTTTTTACCTTCTTCTTTGAGTGATATAAAGACTACCACTGAAGCTCTAGGATATATGATTTAAGAACATCAATATGTATGCTACTCCATCTCTTTTTCGTTATTATGACAGGATAATTGGTATCATACTTAAAGAAGTTGAAAGCAACATTTCAAAGAATACTTTTCTAACGAATTTTAGAATGGGCTCTCTACCTACTCTTACCAACCAGTTTGTGAAATTGGTGGAAAGTCTGGTGAGTCCTTCAGACACAGAAGTTGGTTCTTTTTGTTAGGTTAGTACTGATCATTTGAATACGCTAAAAGCTAAAACTTTTCATATTGCAGAAAGAGGGTGATGAATCTAAGCACAACACTGTGGTTTTGTTGCTTCAGGACATGTTAGAAGTAGTTACCCGTGACATGATGATCAATGAAATTCGGTTTGTGATATGAGCATCTCATAAGTATATAATGATGACAATAATCATCTGTGAAATATCTTTTTTCTGATACATTCTACAAACAGAATGACTAACTTTTTTCATGTTCATTTTAGTGAATTGGTGGAACTTGGACATGGTAGCAAGGATTCTGGAACACAGCTATTTGAAAAGGCTACTGATTCAAGCCCTGCTATTGCATTTCCTCCTCCAGTTACTGCCCAGTGGGAAGAACAGGTCATGTACAAAATGTGCATGAAACCTCACACACACACACACGACATTTTAACCCTTAGTTTGTAGTTACAGATGGTCATAATCGAATTGTTATCATCACAGATAAAGCGCCTCTATCTTCTTCTCACAGTAAATGAATCTGCCATGGATGTGCCAAAAAACCTTGAGGCACGGCGGAGGATCACTTTCTTCACAAATTCATTGTTCATGGATATGCCACGTGCACCTCGAGTGCGTAAAATGCTATCATTCAGGTACAACATATTTGTCATCAAGCTATATTTAGCAATACTGCATGCGCCTGATGACAGGGAATGGGTCAGGTTTTTTTTTTCACTGTATGTATCATGTATGTATGTGTCTGCAAATTTAAGGCTTTTACAATTAACAAGTATACTGACTGTGTAGATTGAAATTTGAGTTCCAGATAACAACCATGCATCATTGTAAAAATTGTATTGCATATATAGCTTGACTAATAAATGGAGTTGGTATTGAAAATCATGAAAAAGAGTTTGAACTTCAATTTGCAATAGTATGTCTGCTTGTCGCTGGTTAAGGGGTATTTAATCTTTTAGCTGAACTTCTTATGGTAGATAAATCACAGATGCAAATATAATGTCTGAGTCCCTCTTCCTTTCCTGAACCTGTGAGATTATATTAATCGACTTAATTAGAAGCTCTAATAACTATTCAAAATTGATGGTTAGACTATGAACGCTAGTACATGTATCCTCATCCATATCTTGATATATAATTATCATAATTATTTGGTATTTGCAGTGTCATGACCCCCTACTATAGTGAAGAAACGGTTTATTCCAAGAGTGACCTTGACATGGAAAATGAAGATGGCATATCAATCAAATTCTATCTGCGAAAAATCTTTCCAGGTTCCGATAATCTGAAATTTACCTCTTTAGTAATCAACTTCTTCCATGAGCATGTGTTCATGTGGGTTATATGGGAATGGAAATACTGATATATCAGATGAATGGGAGAACTTCATGGAACGCATCAATTGCAAAGAAGACTCAGACATATTTGAAAATGAGGAAAATATATTACAGCTCCGTCATTGGGTCTCTTTAAGAGGACAGACACTCTGCAGAACAGGTATCTCTATATTTATTTAATTTAAGAAATGTTCCTGACTTTAATGCATTCCTAACGGATGTTAGCTTTCCAGTTAGGGGGATGATGTACTACAGAAGGGCGTTGAAGCTTCAGGCGTTTCTTGATATGGCTAATGAAAAACGTAAGATCAAATCTATAGTATTGGGTGCATAAGCTAAAGCTTTGTGAATGTATGCGTCTTTTTTCTATTGAGCATCTAGGGGTCCCTGCTCATTGATAAGAAAGGATATTCATTTTCAGTTACTTATATGTTGTCCTATAAAATTTATCTTATGATCTACTTCTACTCAAATATGAAATAATAATAACTGAAATTATCAATCATTTGTAATTTTCTATTAGTATAATTATTACGGAGTATTTATTATGCTTATTATTTATACAGTTACGGATTTAAAATGATCATGTGAAAGTACACACTTATTGGTTATACACCAACTGAATGTTGTTTACTAGACTTCATATTAGTTTTGGTGGAAAGTCCTAAACTTTTGTCAATCATAGCCAAGGGCCCCTTACTTTGGTTTGAACTTAATATTGACAATATTCAAGGTAATTGAACAAAATAAAACTTGGTTATTGATGATAATATATAACTTGGTTAACTATTAGAGCAAATACTCTTGTTTTGGTAATTTGCTGTTCCTGATTCTGTATGTGCACACCAAGCAGAAATATTGGAAGGCTATAAAGCTGTCACTATTCCATCAGAGGAGGATAAGAAAAGCCAGAAATCCTTGTATGCTCAACTAGAGGCTGTGGCTGATATGAAATTTTCTTACGTGGCCACATGTCAAAATTATGGTAACCAGAAGCGCAGTGGTGATCGTCGTGCAACGGACATTTTAAATTTGATGGTTAAGTAAGTATTTGATGGAAAATTGAGATTCATGTATTTTTGTGATTTGATGATACAACTGTTTCTTCTCAATTCTTCGTGTACAGCAATCCAGGTCTTCGTGTGGCATACATTGATGAAGTTGAAGAAAGAGAAGGAGCAAAGTCTCAGAAGGTCTACTATTCTGTCTTGATTAAAGCTGCAGATAATCTTGATCAGGTAGTTGGCTTTTTAATTTCAAAATATTCATTTTTTTATCTGATCTCTTCACAAGAACATGTTACTGATTTATAGTACTGACTGCATATTTGTTCTTCTTGAAGGAAATATACAGGATAAAGTTACCTGGTTCAGCAAGAATCGGAGAAGGGAAACCTGAGAATCAAAACCATGCCATAATATTTACAAGAGGGGAAGCTCTTCAAACAATTGACATGAATCAGGTATATCCATATGGATTTGTATTAGTTACTGTCGACTCTTTAGTACAATACATAATTTGTGTTCTTTTTATTTGTTTCATATTGCAGGACAACTACTTGGAAGAAGCTTTTAAAATGCGTAATCTGCTTGAAGAATTTAATGAGGATCATGGAGTGAGACCCCCAACAATTTTGGGTGTACGCGAACACATTTTTACAGGAAGGTTCGGTCAATATATAAATTGAATTCAGATATTTGGTTTGGGTTGAACATAGACTTATATAGTATATTTGTTGTAGTGTTTCTTCTTTGGCTTGGTTCATGTCTAATCAAGAAACAAGCTTTGTCACCATTGGTCAGCGTGTTCTTGCCAGGCCACTGAAGTATGTCAATTCTTCTAAACCTGAATAATCGTAACCATATTACATATTGCTATCCATTTCTTTGATCAAATTTGCTGTGAGAATGATATATAGGATTTATGCACCATAAGATACAGAAAAGGTAGAAATAGAAGAGAACATCTAAGTTAGTGATTGACAGAATGGACATAGACTAAGAATTTAAAGTACACTAATAATAATGAGTTATAAGCATCTGCATAATATCCATCTTCTATGAGACATCCAATATATTGATATGAGCTTCTCATGAAAGAAGTCAAGACTCAAGAACCACTTTCGCCTTTGTTGTTCAAGTTCATTTAATGCTGATGTAAGACTTGATGTTGCTATCTATAACTAGTTACACATCATATTGGTTGGGTTCAGGGTTCGCTTCCATTATGGGCACCCTGATGTCTTCGATAGAATTTTCCACATTACACGAGGCGGCATCAGCAAAGCTTCAAAAGGCATTAACCTAAGTGAGGACATCTTTGCAGGTAAACTACTAATATATATATATATATATATATATATATATATATATATATATATATATTCAGGTTATGTTTTATCAACATGTAAAATATATTTAAAAAAAGCATTTTAAAAGGAAACGGGTCAAATGGGTTGCAAGTCATCCGAAGTCTATGTTTACTTTTTGATAATACATACCTCCTAAGTCATTTATTCCGAAAGGTAGTTTATTGTGTAAAATATGTAACCTGTGTAGTAATAATTGACAAAATACAATTTTATAAAAAAATATATGTTTAGACAAATTGTTCCGGATCAAGTTGTGAGGCCTCACCAAAAATGACCCTTTTGACACCTTACCAAACTATCCTACCCACCTATCTTGACACCTCTAATGTGCAGTATGTTTGATGAACTTCTCATGATTTACTCATCCAATACTGACAACGTATTTTTACTCATGGTCATGTAGGGTTCAACTCTACGCTGAGACGTGGTAATATAACTCACCATGAATACATACAAGTCGGAAAGGGAAGAGATGTTGGCCTCAACCAAATCTCACTTTTTGAAGCTAAAGTGGCATGTGGTAATGGGGAGCAGACACTAAGTCGGGATATTTACAGATTGGGCCACCGCTTTGATTTTTTCCGGATGTTATCATGTTACTATACGACTACTGGCTTCTATGTCAGCTCTATGGTAAAATTTTTTTACTAGATATCAAGTAGTATTAAATTATTGTTGCATCCTATAATTAATCTGCTTGGGTAGCCATGTACAAATCTCCTTAGTTCCGTTCTTTTTTTTTATATATCTAGATATATAATATATAATTATGTCAAACATTTTGAACTAATGTCATTTCTAGCTTAAATTTTATCACAAAATGAATATTTAGGTGCTATCAGCTCTTATAGACATACAAAAGAGACTCCAATATTAGGGTTGATACGATCTACAACTTGACATCACTCTAGACTTCATAAGCATGTGTTAGTTTTATGATTACATTATATTATCATGTTCCTTGATTGTTTAAAATAATTAACAACCACAAAAATATACATGTATAGAATTAGATTGATATTGTAGACGAATGAAGTCTTGTAAATTACCATGTAGTGATACTTTTAGCACATAACCTACTCTGTATTTGTGATTTATATTTTTCATTGAATTCAAGCTAAATGTACTAGTTATAGAATTAATAACTATCCAAATTTCCGTAACATTTAAGAAGCTGCAGCTTAAAATTGCAGTTAACACTTTTAAAGTGTTTATCTACTTGGCATTTTTCCTCATAACTGACACAGTTTCTGTAATACCGTTCAGCTGGTTGTCCTTACGGTGTATGCATACCTGTATGGAAGACTATACCTCTCTTTGAGCGGATTAGAAAGATCAATAATGAAATCAGCAAGAATAAGGGGAGATACTGCTCTGAAGGCTGTCATGGCTTCTCAGTCTGTAGTTCAATTGGGTCTTTTAATGGCTTTGCCCATGGTTATGGAGATTGGACTAGAACGAGGTTTCAGGACAGCAATGGGTGACTTGATCATCATGCAGCTCCAATTAGCAGCTGTCTTCTTTACATTCTCTCTTGGGACTAAACTACACTATTTCGGGCGCACGATTCTGCATGGTGGGGCCAAGTACAGAGCTACTGGGCGTGGTTTTGTTGTGAGACATGAGAAGTTTGCTGAGAACTACAGAATGTACTCGAGGAGCCATTTTACTAAAGCGATGGAGTTGTTCATTTTGCTTGTGGTTTATCAAACATATGGATCGGCAGCTACGAGCAGTACAGCCTACTTTTTCCTAACTGCTTCGATGTGGTTTCTAGTGGTCTCTTGGTTGTTTGCTCCTTTCCTTTTCAATCCTTCAGGATTCGAGTGGCAGAAGATAGTGGAAGACTGGGAAGACTGGTCAACTTGGATCAGCAACCGTGGCGGTATTGGAGTTCCAGCTAACAAGAGTTGGGAGTCGTGGTGGGAAGAGGAACAGGAGCACCTACAGTACACTGGTTTTCTTGGACGTCTAACGGAAGTACTTCTCTCTCTACGATTCTTCTTTTACCAGTATGGAATTGTTTATCAACTTAGAGTGAGCCAAAGCGAAAAAAGCATAATGGTAAGGAAAATTGAAATCTGCTTATTCCCTCAAAGGTAGAGATGGCAATTTTGACCGATGTACCTAGAGCAAATGTCAGATAGGTTGAACGGGTTAAACGGGTTGAAAGTAGCCCAAAAGATTGTATTTTATATATGCATGAATCGTCCTAGTTCATTTTGTCAATTAGTATATTATTATTTTATTGAAATAATATAGTTTCTATATTTATATATGACACACTAATAATTAATAAAATTAATAAAAAAAAACTTTTTCATATAAACCAGGCCTGTACCATAAATAACCCATTTTGACCCGCTATCCAACCCACTTGACCCACCCATTTTGCCACCTCTACCAAATCTGCATTTTCCCTCAAAACCTATATTTTTAACCTAAAACAAGTAAAAAAATATCTGCAACAATTACAGGTCTATGGTCTATCTTGGCTGGTGATTCTTGCTGTTATAGTTATCCTGAAGGTTTGTACCAAAACCAAATTACTCTCATTCTGGTTCTCTAACCCACTCATAATACCAAATTATACAAAATGCTTTTACTGTTTGTGATTGCAGATTGTATCCATGGGTCGGAAGAAGTTCAGTGCTGATTTTCAGCTTATGTTCCGACTCCTTAAGTTGTTCCTTTTTGTCGGATTCATTGTCACGCTCGTGATTCTTTTCCAGTTCCTCGGACTTACTGTTGGAGACATTTTCGCAAGCTTACTTGCATTCATGCCAACTGGATGGGCAATCTTGCAGGTACACATGCTCATAGATTAGCTTCATTTTCCACCATATACAACTTTTTCCCAAAAGCAAGACATCTTTATATCGGAATGCAACTATTAGGCTCAATTATCACACACACATAATAATAGCTGTACGAAAGGGTAAATCAAACACAATAGTTATGTTGGTTAACAATATGCTTAGATTCATGGTCATTTCTAGAAGTTCAATTGTGACTTTCAATATTACATTCCCCACGTATACCTATTGGTGCTACTATGGTACACAGAAAAAAAATGGGTTACATTAGCTAAAATGAAAAGGGAATCGAACCGGTTAAACGGGGTATGAGTTTTCTGTGCCACTGTATCAGCATCAACTTCCCCCTTTCCTCCTTGGAAATAGTTTTAATAAATTCAGCTTCTACGAAACAACAAGAAAAAAGAACCTTTTAAATTTACTAAATTAAGTTGTTACAAAATGAAAGCTGATAATTTGAATTTGCAGATAGCACAAGCGTGCAGGCCAGTAGTGAAGGCATTGGGAATGTGGGGGTCAGTTAAGGCACTGGGGAGAGGATACGAGTATATGATGGGGGTGATGATCTTCACTCCAGTGGCCATACTTGCATGGTTCCCAATGGTATACGACTTCCAAACCAGGCTTCTTTTCAACCAAGCTTTCAGCAGAGGGCTACAGATCCAACGTATTCTAGCAGGTGGTAAGAAAAACAAGTAGTAAGAAAAACAGTTAGTCATTAATAGTAGACTTAGCAAGTAAATGAGGGTAGATCAATCATAGGTTGTTTAAACTGTATGTGTACATTAGATCCAGTTTATCATTTGTAGTATAAATTGTTAGGAATTGCACACGAAAACAAACAACCTACAACGAGATTAGTTGATCACTCTAATACTCATTGTTGATAATTAACCAACTCAAACAACACTCGTGTAATCGATGTTACACCCACAAACAGTAAACATATAATATAACACGCAATCAAGATAACGAAACAATAATGACACAAGGATTTAATGTGATTATTTCCAATCTCCAACTTGGAGATTGGTTTAGTCCACGGGGCCAAACTGAGAGATTTTTACTATTAATTTCGTACCACCAGGGTTTACAGGTTACAATATATCGGTATACCAAACTTGCACAACAAGAAAATACCAAATCTGTTGTAGCCGTCTAAGTACCCGCATGGTACCTCATGTTTTCACCAAAATCGCGATGCGATTTCCTTTTTCTCTCCTTAAGAGTATTGTGTTTTTAGAATTGACTCTTTATCGAAGAGCAATGGATATTTTATTTCATATGCGGACTTTCGACAAGACTTGTAAGAATCTTGACATAAAAGTGTACTTCATCTTCAACAATCATAGAGTTTAATGTGGGGATGTTGCAGCCTGAATACATGAAGATGAAGTATACTTGTATGTGATTTTTACGTGACAATTTATATGGATAAATAGTACTTTATACAGCTGACACGTTAGACAAATTACTACAGCTAACAATAATTAGAAGAGTTGGATATACATAATAAAAGTTATGAAAGTTCGATGCACATACTAATTTTTTTTTTTTTTATCATAGTTTGTTACATTTTGGTTCACTTAACCTTTTAATATGATATTCGTCAGTTATAGTATTGATCATATATCAACCGAATAAATTTTGGATGGGTTATAATTTGTATTATCTATTATCTATATGAAAATTGAGGGTCATGATTTATTTATTTTAAAACTCTTTTTTTATATTGTTGAATCTTCATTTACAATAGGGAGTACATACATATCTAAGTAGGGTTAATTATAAAATAATGTGTTCAGTTTTAGCATTTTTATTATTTTATGTATGCATTTAAATAAAATAAGAGTCTATTATATGTATTAAACTTCAAAATTTGTTATTGTATTTTCATATAAATAAAAAAAGGAAAAAAATAAACTTATTATGTATTATTTTAGAGCACTCACTTTGAAAACTGTAATCACATTTATCAATAATACATTTTTAATATGTACAAACAGGAAAAAATAAAAATAAAAAAATAAGCTGGTCCACTAGACCTTATGTTTCCTTCCGTTTTTCGTGAACATAAATAAAAAGGACGAACAAGAGCATAACGATGCCTACCATATCCATATGTTCGTTCAAAGAGAACGTGTCGTTCTTTCCTCAAATATCAAGTGAACTGATAACGTGACAATAATTACGATGATATGATAGATGATGTGACATCATATATGAATACCATATCGTCTAAGAAACCCGATCACTTAACTAATAGATCATCATATACGCATAATAACAAGGTTATTATCTATCAAAATTATCATTATCCCAATTTAATTATATATTAGTTTGTTCAAAATTATTGTTCAGTTTCAATTTCAACTGATCAAAATGTATTTAAATAAATAAATATGAAACTTTATTAGTGAATAGTGAATTATTTTTTTAAACTATGTGTATCGATCCGGACAATTAAATTAGAATAAAAGGGGCTATAATCTTTTGTTAACTGCACAAAATGTTCGGTGCTGTTTAAGTTATTTTGTTAAATAAAAGTTACACTTTCGGTGATTGAATTTATTCGTATTTACAAACTAGTTCCTCATTTTACCTTTAGTGCACGTAAGATCTGTGTAGCTTTGTTGATTATTTCCACTAATCTTTTTAGGTTAATACTACTCGTACATACATTAACAAAAATGGTAAAACAATCCTACGATAAATTTTGGTGTAATTTGCCGTAATGTAAAATTACTTTATTACCCTCGTGAAAAGCCTCGTATGCATGCAAAAAAACACACCAGTAGAAGGGTTCTTCGGTACACATACCGACTCGTTCGGGCGGATTTTTTTCGATCTCCTAATTTTTTTTTTCCTTTTCTTTATTTTTACAATTTTAACCCAACCCAGTATTGTCATCCTTCCCAATTTTTATCACTAAACCCTAATTTCTATACATATACTTTCTATATCTATTAGTTCTGGTAAGTAATTCAATATAAAGCACAACCTTTTCCATCTTTAATTTATGTAATGCTGATACATTTAAATTACTCTTATTTAGTTTTGAGAGATCTGAGTTACTTTTTGATTTAAATTTCGATTTTAGGGAGAAAAACAAAAGCATTGAAGCTCTTTCGTGAATAATTGAATTTATGTCCGTCAATCAATCAAGAGGTGATAAAAACGAGCCTTCACAGTATAGAAGATGGGGTCGATCCGCTAATCCGAATTCGCCGAGAAATTTTTCCGGCGGCGGTGGGAAGGGAGGCGGCGGCGGCGGTACCACCACCGCCCCTCCATCCTCTGCGTCTTATTCTGGTAAAAGGTAAAAATAATATCAGGGTTTGTTTTTGTTTTTTTCATAAAAGTTGGTGCTTTTTCTATTTAAGTTTGACGTTTTCTTTTTTTCTTTTTTGCAGTTTTAAGAAAGTGGTTAGTAATGCACAAGGAGCACAGGGTAGGGTAACTGGTCCGAATCCGAATGTGAATTCAGGTTTTCTGAACTCGTCTACTGGTGGTAAAGCTCCACAGAATGGTGCACATATTCAACCTCCATCAAGAGGTATCTTTGCAATTTTCAAAATACATTCACTTTGTATAATTACTCGTTCCTAGTGCTAATGGTGCACGTATAGATTAAAATAATATAATAGTGTTATCAAGTCCTGAAAATTTATTATAATTGACAATGAATATTATAGTTGGTATTCATTTAGTTGCTTGTACTAATATAAAGTGTACAAACGTGTCTTCGCATGCATTCAGTCATATGAGTTCCATATAGCCAAACACCTATATCATGTTTGATATCATCAATTTTCATTTATTTTTCTACAATGTAAACATTAATATATGACATAAACTAAATCTTCAAAGCAAAATCATGAAACTAAGTTATAGTAGATGTATTTTACATTCACTGCATATTTCTAATTTTCTTTTATTTATTATATTAATATTAATTTGCAAGTACAAATGTATGTAAAATACTACCTTGAATTTTGATCTATTTTAGTAAATAGAAACAACGTAAGTGTCTCTAAAAAAATGTTAATATACTAATATGTAAACACAAATCTGTATGGTCAAACAATATGCTTATTATGTATTTCAGTAATTCAGTAAATGTAAAAAACATCAAATGATTTCATCAACAACTTATAGCTAGCAGTTCAAAATGTGAGGCATTGAGGATGGAAATGTTAAGACTTTCTCTAAAATCGACTATCATGTGAAACATGGAAGAAAGTTTAGTGAACAGCCTAGTATATGTAATTTTGATTGAAATTGCAATAAAGTTCCGCTCTTAATTAATTTCTGTTCATTAGTAAAATTTCGTCAACTTCGAGATAAGCTTGATTTTATTTCTGCTATTATACTGATGGAACCTTTAAAGTTGTTAAAAAGCAACTGTATTAAAGTGATACAGTAACTTCTTACGCGGTTCAGCCATACAAGGCGGCTCAACTCCCTAGCCTACTTAACATTGTTATTTACAATAGCTAGGTGATTGGACATTCTAATAATATCTATATGCATTATTCGCTAACCTCGTATTGTTTATTTTTTTTTGGTATATTTGAAGGAACACCTGATGCATCATCTACAGGTGCTCCTGTCAAGGTGGCTGATGTATCAGTCCAGAAGAGCACCCCGGGCCTGCCAAAGGCTCCGCAAAGTAATGCGGTTCCACTCAGTTCTGGTGCCACTGGTCCTTCCACTCCTGTAAAGGGTGAGTTTTCAAAAGTTGTTGTTGTTTGATACACCTTTTACTTTATTTGCATGAGATTGTTATCTTCCCGAGTTGACCACTAATCTAGCCTTCAATGGTTGATTTCAACGAATTAAAAAGAACTGTGTGTTTTGTACAGGAATGCGATTCTCCTCATTTCGTTGACTTTCATTCATGACGGGGTGTGTTTTATTTACATTCTATCATGGATCGGAATGAACAGTTATTATGTAAACCAATTTATTCATGTAATATTTAATAACATAAATCTTTTTAAAAAATTACCGAACTTTTAGAAATGACTTTCTACTTTTCAGAACAACTAGAAGATATATGTATTTATTTTTCAAGAGTGAAAATTCTGTATGTAATGCATAAAGTAGAGGTGAAGTTAGATACTGTATTTATATAATATTAAGAAGTTAGAATGAAAACTCATTGCATTCCTGAAGGCCAATTAAACATAGTAGTTGAATGAAATGATCCATTCCATTAGCTTATTCTGTTACTCGGTCCATTCCCCTTCTGGGTGGAATTGCCACAACATGGGCGTTCTTCTTAGCAAGAATTAGTATTTCCACAAGTCATCTGCTGATGCCTTTTTATATTCGTGTTTAGGTTCTGGTGATGCTTCTAGGGCGTTTCCGCTACAATTTGGGTCTATCAGTCCCGGTGTTATGAATGGAATGCAGGTAATTTGCATAGCTCTGTACAAAGAGTACTTCTTTACACTGCTATAGTTTAAACATGTATATAATAGTTAATGGCCCCTCTAAAAAGTAGTATTTTCTTGTGGTTTTGTAGGTACCTGCCCGAACCAATTCTGCTCCACCAAATATGGATGAGCAAAAACGGGCTCAGGTGTGTTTTTGTTGTTCTCTGTCTCACATGTGTTTGTTAACAAGGCATTGATCGCTATATATGCAAAACACTAAAAAGGACAACGTAGTTGGTGAAAGTCAACATTGTTGGACAACTTTTGATTTGAGTTGATGTATTTAGCTCATTGTCGTACTTGAAAAGAGTATGCATTTTTGCTAAAGGATTCAATTGAAATTTGTATTTAGTATTGAAGAAAGAACAAACGTGTCTTTTTTGCATTTCAAATTTAAACATGATAAACTATATTCCATCCTCGTAAACTGCATCCGAATTGCAAAAACAATAGAGTGGGAAATAGTTTACATGTAAAGAGTAAACATCGGAGTTCATGTGGTGTGGTGTCAAATAAGCGTAAGGTTGTTAATTCTAAATTGTTTTCACGTATATCTTTAATGTTATTTTTTGTATCTGGGAGTTTTACATTTAAACTGGCTGTTTTAGTAGTTAGTGCCAAGTATGACGGTTAAAAAGTTCAATCTCTCATGGAATTAACCATGGTAACTTGGTACTCATTTGACATGCTGTGACCCTAATTGTCTTGCAGGCTCGTCTTGATTCGTTAAAAGCTACTACCTTTCAAAATCCAGCTACTGTTCCAAAACAACATTTACCAAGAAAAGATGTCGGGCAGGTTGATAAACCGAATGTCAACGAGGTACGTCCAACCTCAAAGGATAAAAAAGAAGCGCTCCCTTCTGCTCCCCACGTTACAGCACACTCTCAGAAACCTACTGGTCCTCCTATGCCTTCAATTTCACCGATCTCCATGCAGACGTCACGTCACCAATCTCAAATTCATCTTCCGTTCGGTGCTCCCAATCCACAATTACAATCCCAGCCCATGCCCAATACATCATTGCCAGTGCCACTCCCCATGCATTTACCTGTCGGTAATCCACCGCAAGTCCCGCCGCAAGTATTTGTCCAACACCATCATCATCATCAAGGGATCATTCATCAAACTCAAGGTCTGCCTTTCGGGAATATGGGAATGGGGATGGGGATGGGGATGGGGTTAGGACCACAATATCAACAACAACAACAACAACAACAGGGTCCGATGGGAAATTTGAATTTCAGTAGTGCACGTAGAACCGTAAAGATCACTCACCCAGAGACTCATGAAGAGCTGCAGCTAGATAAACCAACCAATGGGTATCCGAATGGAGTGCCGTCCGGCCCACGGCCACATCTACATGGACCGCCTCAGTCTCAGGCGGTTCCCGCTTTCCCACCTGCTAACCCGATGAAGTAAGCTTGATGGATAACTTTATTTTTACTATATGTGGGACTAACTGGTGTTTTCATTTTTACTAATGATTTATTATCCTAATTCTTACAACGCCAGTCCCCTTTATATCCCGCCACCTGGTAGTACACAGAGCACTTCTGGTTCTCAGCCACCAAGGTTCTATAATCAGGTTACTGCTTTTGGCTCAATATAGTATAGAGTCTAGTCATACTAAGAGAGTATTGCATAAAATAAAGTGATGATATGCTTATGAGGTCTTTGATGTGTTTTTGTATGTTATCAGCATACATCTAAACAGGTGACGGTAAAGCCGGCAATTAGTTCACATGCAGACAAGGTTCGCACGTCACCACCAGTCATAGAGAAAACAGAGATTTCTAAAAGTCAAAAAGTAGGTGGAGAAGGTGGTACCTCCGGTCGGCCTCATAAAGAGACGGTTGCTGGAAGCTCTATGCCACAATCTGAGAATCTGACGGATTGGTCTGCTTCTCCTGTTGCTTCTGTTGAGGATTCCACAATATCTGCGAACAGTGCGTCGGAAGCTGCAAAAGAAGCAACGTTTAATAGGTCTGGCTCATTCAAAGAGGAACAGAAGCCGTCCAGCGAAAAGGTCCAGTCAATCCCTGTAGATAAGGTGTATATATGTTAAGCCCTCTTTGAATTATCCATCTATTTGTAGAGCTTCTGGCAAGGTTGCCCTTTCTTGACTGGATGGCTCGTATGTCGGTGACTCGATGGCTAGAGTTGATAAATGAGTCTCAAAGATATGGGGTGGCAATGTGGCATATGGGTTTGGGTCAAAATGGACAACTTTTTGGTATTGTTTGAAACATGTCTTGGGTTGACCTGTACCACTTTTACTACGAATTTTTTAGGTCAACAATTAGTGTATCAAATATGACTTCAAAAATTGGCAATACATTTTATTTGGCGGTTTTGTGCCTGAAATAACAGTTTGAGAGGTTTTATGCTACTTGTTTGCTTCTTCTTTTTTTCTTTTTTTTAAAAAAAATTGTATTTGGGTTGCCGTACATACATTTATTGGCAGGATGAGTATCGTACAGCTTTTGACTTAAATTATACACAATTATTATTCACAGATTGGTGGGCAATCTTCCTCTATTACAACCTCTTTGGTCATTGACAACGGTGTTCAGGAAATATCAATGCCTACAACTCTCTCGGTGGAAAGTAGCAATAAAGTAGTGTTTTCTGATGAGTCTTCTTCCAAATGTGATACCATTGAAAAGGGCCTTAACTCTACCGAAATTATTGGTTTTGAAACTGATTCTAATAACTCCCCTAAGGTTCAAGATCCGATAGGTGAAGTTCCAGGAACAAAAGAACAAGTCAAAGAAATTGACCAAAATCATGATTGCACCATCTCAGTTGTAACCCTTGCACAACAAAAAGAACCTGTAAATGATATCGACGACAAATCATCAGGTGATGTTACCACTGCTGTTCATGGTGATCAGATCTCCAATTTAAGTAAGCTTGATGTTGACCAAGTCAGTAGTCAAGAACCAACACCGATACATGAGGAATCACCTGCTGTTTCAGTTTCTGTTCCGGAGACGCCACCCTTGACTTCAGAAGTTGAAGCAACAGGCTCGATTTCTCCATCTTCTTGGAAAGTGAAGGGTAATAACAATACAGGTAAGGGGAAGAAGAAAATCAGAGATATCTTAAAAAAGGCTGATGCTCGTGGGACGACTTCTGATCTTTACAATGCTTATAAACGTCCTGAAGAAAAGAAAGAAACTTTATCTACTGAAAACTCAGTGGTGGATTCTTCAGAAAAAGAGGTTATTTCGTCTGATGATAGACGTGGGTCTGCCAAATTTGAGCCTGATGATTGGGAGGATGCTGCAGACATTTCTGCTCCCAAAATAGAAATGGGGTTGAAACGTCAGCACAGTGAGGATGACAATGATGGAGTGACTAAAAAGTATTCCAGAGACTTCCTGCTGAAATTCTCGGATCACTGTACAGATCTTCCGGAAGGTTTTGAAATTATGCTCGATATATCAGATGCTTTTGGAGGATCTAGTGTCAATGTGGCCCGTGATTCGTACCCTAGCCCAGGCAGAAGTAGTGGTGATAGGGCAGTGACCTCGGGGCCTCGGCTAGACCGCCGACCAAGTAACCTAGGGCTTGATGACAAATGGAAACAGGGGCCGGGCCCCTTGATTCAACCAGGATGGGACCCTAGAGCTGATATGCAGGCGTATCTCGGAAGAACGAACCACGGCGTGTTACGGACCCCACGTGATCAACCGCCCGGTCAATACTTTGTTGGCATTCTGCCAGGACAAATGCAGTACCCTAGTCCTCAAGGTGGTAGACCTATACAACGTAACAGCTCTGATTCCGACAGGTGGGCACGTGCTACTGCTTATCAAAAGGCCTTAATGCCTTCTCCTCACAACGCCCCAGCGATGCATAAAGCTGAAAGGAAGTACGAAGTTGGTAAAGTAACAGATGAGGAGCAAGCTAAACAAAGACAATTGAAAGGAATCCTGAACAAGTTGACTCCACAGAACTTTGAAAAACTGTTTGACCAAGTCAAACAAGTCAACATCGACAATTCCAATACTCTATCAGGTGTGATTGGTCAGATCTTTGATAAGGCTTTGATGGAACCGACTTTTGTTGAGATGTATGCCAATTTCTGTTCTCGGTTATCCATGGAATTACCTGATTTTATGAGTGAAACTAAAGAGAAGGTAACTTTTAAGAGATTGTTATTAAATAAATGTCAAGAGGAATTCGAAAGAGGAGTTAGAGAAGAAGAAGAAGCTAATAGAACCGAAGAAGAAGGTGAAGTTAAACAGACGGAAGAGGAACGGGAGGAAAAAAGAGTTAAGGCTCGACGACGTATGCTCGGAAATATTCGACTAATTGGTGAACTTTACAAGAAAAAGATGTTGACTGAAAGAATCATGCATGAATGTATAAAGAAGTTATTAGGTCAGCATCAGAACCCTGATGAGGAAGACATTGAGGCGTTATGCAAATTAATGAGCACGATCGGGGAGATGATAGATCACCCGAAGGCTAAAGAACACATGGATGCATATTTTGATATGATGTTGAAGTTATCGAATAATATGGATCTATCTTCACGACTGAGGTTCATGTTAAAAGACGCAATTGACCTTAGAAAGAACAAATGGCAGCAAAGAAGGAAAGTTGAAGGTCCTAAAAAGATTGAAGAAGTGCATAGAGATGCTGCTAATGAACGCCAAGCTCAAACTAGTCGACTGACCCGCGGGCCTAGTTTTAACCCGGGGTCGATTAGAAGGGGTGGTCCAATGGAATTTGGGCCAAAAGGGTCATCGAATGTTTTACCTTTAAACCCACAAATGAGTGGTTTCCGGGGACCACCCCAACAGCTTCGTGGTTATGGCAGTCAAGATTCAAGATCTGATGGTTTTGAGAGTAGGACTACCCCAACAGCTTTACCGGTTCCATTGAGACCAATGGGTGAAGACAATATTACGTTCGGGCCTCAAGGTGGTTTAGCTAGAGGGATGTCGGTTAGGGGTCAACCTTCTTCTATGCAGGGCATTATTGGTGGTCCTAACGGTTTTGGTTCGGTTCCTGAGAGAGTTAGTTACGCACCACGAGAGGATTTAGCAGCAAGATACATGTCAGAAAGGGGGATCTCCCCTCGACCTGGTTATGATTTATCCAACATGCAGGAACACAACATGAATTACGTCAACAGGGACACGAGGAATTCAGGGCGTGTTCTCGATCAGGCTTCACCAGTGGAACGATCACGAGTGTCGACTCCCCCACAAAGCTGTCCTTCTGATAAGGTCTTGTCAGAGGATCGTTTACGTGATCTGTCCGAAGCGGCGATTAAGGAATTTTACAGGTATATCTTCTTTGCATTTAGAGTAAATTACCTAAATGGCCCGTGTTATAACGTTTTCTTACGTTTCAGTCTCTTGGTAAGGTTTTTTGCATGTTCAGTCCCTAGCATGTTACATTAACAGTCCCTTATCCTTTTAAAATGACTAAATACCCTTAATATAAGCTATGTCACTCATCCAGAAGTAAGGATATTTTAGTCATTAAAGTGGATCGGGGACTGAATGTAATGAAACGTGCCATCAAGGGACTAGACGTGCAAAAAACTCGATCAATGGGCGGAAACTGTAAAAATTGGTAAACATGGGGACCATTTTTGTAATTTACTTGCATCTTTGCCTAGGGGGTGCTTCATACCTGCCAAAACGAAACTGATCATATAAGGGTAAAAATATAATCCATCTATTTGCCCCTTTTTTTAAGTAAATGAAGAGACTTTTACTCCCTTTGAGAGAATCTCTCCCTTTTTTTTACTCACAGTAATATCCTGTTTAGTCATTTAATCTTTTGTTAATCTATTAATTAATCAGATATACAATTAAGAGTGGTTTTGAAGCATATCATTTTGCGTAGTGGGTAAACAACATGCTTTATGGGCGTCATGGTTCGGTTATTGGCTAAAAAAATATAAATATCTGGGTTTTTCCATTATCAAAACCTATTGATTTTGAATTCATTATAGTTCGCTTTTATATATGGTTTCTTATTGGTTATCTCAGTTTAATACAGATGCTTTGAGCTTTGACCCAACTAAAAGTTTTGAGCTCAGTATTTACCAAAATTCTTTTTTGTAGCAAATTAAGACACTCTAAAGTAAGCATAAATGTACTCTATAAATGTAAACTATAAATTAAATATAATAATTATTATTTATTATGCAGAATATAACAAAGCATTATTTTAAAGATTTAAAAACTGACTTAACCAAGCATAATGAATTATGTTATCTCTAGAACCTAGTTAGCTGTATAATTTCAGGAAAATAAGGGAGTAGTAGATTTCATATTGATCTTAATCAACTGAAATCAGATAAAGGCTTATTATAATTTATTGCGTGTTATACTACGTGATATAAAGAAAATAAGAAAGTACTTTAACTAATTAGTAACTAAATAGCGGTTCGGTCATTAAAGGATCGATTTTTAGGTAACCCGAACCTCGAAACGTTTTAGTTATTGCATTACAAAAAACTGAACCTTTGTTTTGCCTTGGGTTTAGTATGTGGATCGGTTATTTTGGTGATTGTTCAGTTTTTCTATTTCTCCTCTCACCCATACTTTAAATAAAGATCAAGCTATACTTTTAGAGATTTAGCTTTTAAAAGTCTTTTCTAGGCAAATAGCAAGATTCATTATCTTATTGGAATATTAATGAATTGTTTTTCTTTTTCTTTTTTGTTAGTGCAAGAGACGTAAAGGAAGTTACTTTGTGCATGAAAGATCTGAATGCACCCAGTTTTTATCCATCAATGATATCCATTTGGGTCACCGATTCTTTTGAGAGGAAAGAAGATGATCGCGATTCACTCGTCAAACTTCTCATCAATCTTGCTAAATCTCAAGAAGGAATCTTAAGTCAAGATTCGCTTGTTAGAGGGTAAGTAGTGCTTGCATATCTCTCTCTCTCTCTCTCTCTCTCTCTCTCTCTCTCATGCACACACAATGTGCGAAGACACACATTCTTATTATTCAAAATTACATAATCACCGTTTATGGTTTTTGTTACATCATCCAGACTTGAATTGGTTTTATCAACATTGGAGGATGTGGTGTACGATGCACCATTAGCAGCAGAGTTTCTTGGTCAAATTTTTGCAAAAATACTTCTAGAAAATGTGATCTCGTATAAAGAAGTATGGCGTATGATATATGAAGGTGGGGAACAAAAAGGACAACTTGTGGAATCAGGTCATGCAGCCGAAGTTCTTGGAGTCATTCTTGAGATCATTAAATCAGAAAAAGGTGATCCCTTTTTAAAAGATCTCCTTACAGGTTCTAATCTTCTATTAGAAAACTTTCGTCCTCCAATTATCAAGAAAACGTTGAGGTTAGATAAGTTTATTTAGATCATAAGATGCTCATTTTTTTTAATCTTTAGAAAGGGTAGATTTTTATGGGTTTGAATGATAGCAGTTGATATATATATATATGTAGGAGGGTTTTCCGATCATTCATTGTTTATCAACGCTGAAAATTTTAACTGCAATCTTTAAAGATTCAAATGAGCATCTAGATTTTACCTTGCTGATCTCATGGTTTTATATCTTATTTATGTAGTTGCTTATAATTTGTGTGTGCAACAACATTTCTAATACCTAACATTTTGTCTCACTTCAGTTCTGAACTGCAAGTTGTGAGGGCTTATTTAATAATAATAAGAATAAATTATTTAAATTGTCCCCGCGCTTTCGAATTTGTCCTACCAATCGTCTATGACTTTCAAAAGGTACTTTAACAGTCCAATTTTTAACTGATCGTTAGTTTCATCAGTTAACTCTCGTCACATGCTTAACAAACTTTTGTCAATTACCTTTTATTCTTTCCTTGACCCTCGCTGGTAGTATACCGTCACGTCTCCAGAAGAGGTTTCACCGTATTTTAAAACTCTAGCAAAAGTCTCACCATCATTTGCATCTTTTCTTCCATTCAAAAAACCCCCAATATTAACTACCTTCAAACCACCAAAATCAATTACATACACATAATTTATAGAAATCTAACATTATGTCGATCTTCAATGTTTTCAATCACCGTCTCTTACTCTCATCAATTTCGTTCAACCCCTCGGCCACAAGCCAGTCTGTCTGCAATTGAGTTGCTCCCCTTCGGATTCCATATCTCTTTTGACTCTATATATGTGGGCACCTGATATCTATGAGGGCTTGCTTGTCTTTCTCTCACACCTCTCAGTCAGAATCCGGGCTAGAAGTCGTCCACACGCGCAATTCCTCTCCCTACGGGATAGCTTGTTTGAATCCATCGTTTGGGCTCATAATAAATTAAAAGTTGCTCCTGCTACCCAGCCGAGAGCCTCCTGCCTTATATGATAGTTGTGGCCATGGCCCGAAGGAGCCTTAAGCACTTGTACAATGCTTCAACCCACATTACTGACTAACGGTGGATAATCAAATTTCTTAGACGTACTAAATACAACTCCATGAATGAGCAAAATGAAGGTTGCATTAATCTCTCTCTCTCTCTCTCTCGGTCAACCCCACGGCGGCAAGTGTATGTGTGTTTGATGGTGGTGGTCGACCGTGCGATGAAATTTCAATTTCTAGGGAGTGGTGTGATTAAACACAGAATTAAAGAAAGGAGTTTGAAGAAGAATTCAAAACAGAAAACCCGCAAATTGATATTTAAAGGAAGAGTGAACGAACTTTATTTTTAACCTTAAATATGTAGTGACAATGGTGGGTTTCAACATGCAGGTTAAGTATGATTGTGAATGCTCTGGATTTGTATAAATATGGGTTCCTTTTGATTATAGTTATTATTATAATTATAATCATAATAAATAATAATGCTATCTCTTAAAAAATTAAAAAGAAAAAAGAAAGGAAGAAGATTTTTACTTTCAATTATGATTCACAATTAATCCACAAAATTTGAGAAGGAAGAAGAAGATTACAAAACAAAATTTGAGAAGGAAGAAGGTTAAAAAAGTGGGAAGTGGCGTCGGCGTCGACTCGTCGAGCAACATTTATCGGTAGTAGGTTTTACGGTGAGATGACAAAAAGAGCAACATGTAAATAAATTATTAAACTAGAAGAACACCCGTGCAATGCGACGGCATATAATTTTTTTTCAACAACGTATCCATTCATGCCTCTCTTATGTTTTTGTTTGATACAAAAAAGTTATCAATGAAGTTATTTTTAATTGAGGATCAAAGAAGAGCGTGAGGAACATAAAAAATGGAAAAAATAATCTTGACCAACAATGATCTTTTTTTATTTGTGAAGTTTAGTTTCAGCCATATGTATTTCATATCTACCGATATGAGATTTTGTTAGATTGAATTTGTTGAAAAAGAAAAAAAATTATTAAACCATCAAAATTACACTCATATGTTCTTTGCTCATTCCATTTGCATTTTTACTTCCAAGCTTAGTAATAACGTACAACAACTCAAATTTTCAACCAGAAACATGTATGTACCCAACTGATTCAGCAATAAACCAACAGTGGCAATTTTCAGTGCAAATTTGATGTTAGAGACTGATTATAGTAAATAGTTAATGTTTATCTGCTTATCTAATGGCCTTGGTTTTAGTGTAATATTTTTGTTTCGACTGTTGCAAATGATGTGGAGCTATCTATAAGTGCTGCAAATGATGCAAGGTAAACAATATTCATACGTCACCAAATAAATTAAAACATACATATCGATCAATTGCCAGTTGAAGTGGTTACAAATTACAATAAAGCCAAAACATAACATAAAGAAAATGGATTTTTAGCTTAATCTAGTATATTTCGGACAAAGTACATATATTATTACTCTTATTTAGTTTCACCGTACACTACATCGATTTCGTCAATTATACTATAAGCTTTATCCCGGTTTAACACCAAGATCTATTTCTTCCTATTTTGTTTGATACTTTTGATGAACACGGCATTTGTAGCTCTTAAGTAGGCTATGATGAACCGGCTTAACACCAAAGTATTAAAATCATATCATATAATTAATATATAATTAATGTAACAAAGAATGTGAATTGACAACCTCAACGTCAGAGGTCTATATGTCAATGATTTAGTTCATGTTCTAGGTTTTCAGCATTTCTTCACATTTTCAGTTTTCCCCCTTTTAGTACTATCAATCTGGTATGACAAAGACAATAGGTTAATATAAGATTGATGAATTTTGCAGGTTTTATACACAAATTGGAGATGTATGTAATAAATTTACCCAAGTCTTTGTGGTTTGGCAGGAGTAACTTTAATTTAGCGTTAGAGGAGCATCATTCTTGAGGTCCTTTGGTGAGTCCATTTTTTAGTGTGGTGGTGGTTAACTTTGATCAATGTTCTTTGTCAAACCATCTTACTTATACATATATGTTGACAAATCAATTACCTTTTTCTCCCAAAAATGAGTTGCTGATTTTCAGCAAACGTTGATCGGTTACAAATTACATATGATCAATGAGTTGCAGATTTTCAGCCATGACTACAATTGCCATCGGTTTCATCTTAAATGTATGTTGACCTTATTTTTTATTTTATATTATGTAAATGTAAATATACATTTAAAAGTGATGTAACTTGTTGTGTGTGTAGACATGTAAAAGTCATAATTAACTTATGAAAGTGACGTATTTTATGCATACATGTTTACTTGAGAATTACGTGTTCTATTTGATAGACAATAAAATAGGCTTATTTAGTTATTTAGTTGTATTTTATTAAACAACTTTTTATTAGTTATTTGGTTGCATATGATAATAAACATTTCAATTTATGAAGTAAGATTTTCAGGGGATCATTTGCTATTTAATTCTTATCATTTACATTTAATATGGAACGGCTGAACCTTTTATTTCTATCCTTTCTTAGATAAACACGGATGTCTTTCGGTATTAATTTCTAATTAATAATAATAGATACATAGAAAAGTTTGTTAAAAAGAAAGATGTATTTTAAAGGAAGTTGAGGATATAACGGTAACGGTAACTGACTACCTCTTCCAATTTAAGACTATTGTCCAAATCAATTATAAAGTAGTATAGATAATTGCATGTACAGAAAAGGAAATGATAAAAAAAACCCTCGTGTGATACTCACGTGCTTTGACTTGACGGATGATACCAACACTCGGTTACAATTTGGACTATCGGCGCACAAAATTTCAAAAAAATGAATACTTTATGCTAATAATAATAATGACATCTTGTGGGGTTTGTTAGAGGAAGCTCTAATACTTTAATGAAAAGTTTTCAAGATCGTAAGATCTCATGATCCTACGATCTAATCAGGAAAAACCGTCCAGGATCGGAGTAGGATCGCTCATGAGGTAAGATCGTAGTAGGATCGTTGGATCGCACGTAAAATCGTAGGATAGGTGAACGATCCGATTCTACAATGGGTTAACTTTTTATTTATTTATTTATTTATATTTTTACAATTGGTTAAATCTTTATATGACTCATAGCGATAGTTTAAAGCACAATCTTAGCTCAAAAATTACCACACACCTTTGTTTCTAAATTCAATCTATCAGTTCTTACCTTAAAAAAAAGTCTAAAATCGCAAAAATCGATGGTTGAAATTCCAATTGATATTTTAGATTATTAATTATCATTTGTAGGCTCGTATACTCTTAAACTTACTATGACTAGTGGTGTAATTGTATTATTCTACATTGCTACTTTTTTGTTTTAGTATGTTTATCATCTCACTAAAATGTGTTGACAAATTGATATCATTTTTGTAACATAAAAGTTTGAATGTTACGTTAATTTCTCTAATTGTAGTTTTCTACATGAAATTTGGATATCTTTAGTTAAGTAATGATATTTTGGTAGGATCTTACGATCCCGATCTTGAAAGACGAAAACGATCCTACGTAGGATCCCGATAATGAAAACCTTGCTTTAAAATTGACTTAAAATAATTTAATAATATCTTATGGGTTTTCCTATTTTTCATCTCACTCGTCCTTAATTAAAATAAAGAGACATTTGCAATTTTTGTCCTTGTGATCTTGTCTTTTGACCGATTTTATCATTTGAGAATTTTTTTTCTGCAATATTAACCTTGTGGTCTACATTTTTCTACAATTTTTGTCGCTCCACCTAACTTTCGTTAAGTTTCCTCGTTAAATCCTAGAAAATGACCAAAATGGCCTTCTTCTTCTCCCACAAGCATCACTTCTAAACCTAATTTCATTATACCATCAAATATTCATCATCAACACAAATTCACTAGTAGCAAACTTTCAGTCCTTTTCACTAGCAACGTTATCCAATTCTAATTTCATCATCCAAACATTTTATATCAAAAATCATCATCATAATAATCATCATCAATCATCAAACTTAAAAGTAAACACAGTTTTCAATCAAATCATAGAGTTTTTATCAATCAATACTTCAAAAGGCAAGAACTAAAACATAAGAAAAGATGAAAACGATCTGAAACATGGGTGGGCTATTCTTTTATTTTCATTGGTAATTAAAGGGTATTTTGGTCATTTTGTACAATTTAACTATGAAAACTAATGAAAGTTAGCCTTAAGGACAAAAATTACATAAAAAAACCACAAGGTTAAAATTGCAAAAAAAATCTTCAAGGACAAAATCGGACAAAACGCAAGATCATAGGGATAAATATTTGTAAATTTTCCTAAAATAAATTAGCAAAACCTCTTTGATAAAAAGCTTTCCATCAATCTAAAATTGTCGATTAGCAAAATCTCTTTGATAAAAAGCTTTCCATCAATCTAAAATCGTTTAAAATAATTAAATAAGGAAGTATCCAATAGAGAGATTCACATACATGTGTCGTTAAATAAAATAGAGATGAATGATGAGATAAATTAGGTTAAAGAGTTTAATTGATTCTAAATGAAAGAATTGAAGAAGTTGAGACATAAGAAGAGTAAACTGTTTAAAGTGTAAGGAAATTACCGTAAAGAGATTTGAGTACACATGAGAAACCGATGAGGAGGTTATTAAATATAATCTGACATTGAACCAAGAGTGGATTGTGAGGACACTATCCTAATAAGTGGAGGAGAGTTGTAACATCGTAAAATTTGTAGGGTGTTATTTATATTAAATATGTTTATTAGTTTGGGTTGAATTTATAAATGAGAAATAAGTTGAGGGGTTAAGGGTGCTAAGTGGGTGAATTGGGGTGGGGGGGGGGGGGGGGTGGGGGGGGGGGGTGAAGGTGTCAAATCAGATTTGCTTTAAGGTGAAGAATGAATATTTGTAATATACACTTCCTCCCTTCTTTCATTCTCTGTAGAACAAAGTTGGTGTGTATGTGAAGTGTATGTGTGTGAGGCGATTTTAGAGAACAAGAGGGAGGAACTTCGTTTGATCAAATTGAAGCTATAATTGAGTAAATTGAAGCTTATAAACCTTGATTCATCATCCCTAAGGTATAAATAACTCTTCTAATCCTTTAATTTAATGATTATGTGATTTTTATATAAACCCTAAGTGGGGAAAATTGAGAAAAAGAGAGTTGAAGGGTATAAGAGTGTCACATGCTTGTTGAATAGTAAATAAACTTATTTTGTTAATTTTGATGTAAAAGAGATGAGTTAATAAAATTAGGAGTATTTGATGACTATGTGTATAAAGAAGTTGTGATTAAAATGATGTTGTAGGTTGTTGTTGTTGAAAAAGAGAATTAAACACCTAATGGTATATGTATTTGAAGACAAGAATGAAAGTAAATGGATAATGATAATGTAAGAATTGAGTTGTTATCATGTTTAATTTGGATGGAATGAGTCTAAAATGTAATTAGTAAGTTGAAGTTAACTAATGGAAGTGGGATTTATTGGAATTGAATTAGAAACTTTTACAAAAAACCCGAATTTGGACAACTTGTTGAGCTGAGAGTTGTCAGTTTTTAGAAAATCGTAGCAAAGTAGCCATAACTCGTATTTTAGCGTGGTTGGAGTCATTGGAAAGATAATCGAGTCTACTTTCCAATAAAATTTGTTTCAAGGTCTGAGTCCAAGTTTAAGTGGATCAAATAATGAAAATGATACATGATGTCCAGAATTGAAAATAATTACCTTGAAAGAAAGAATGAGAGCTAGATTAAAATGATGAATTGGTGTAATATACATACACTAGTGATGTAAAATAAGTTGGTTGGAAATAAATATAAAGTAGAGAATAAGTTGGTTAATTGTAAGTACTCAAATGTGTAAGTAACTTGTATATATATGAATATGCATGATAGGTGATCAAGAGCTACAAGTGCAAGAGAAACTACATGCAAAGCTAAGGTAAGTAACTGATGGTTAGAGTAAGATAATAACATTTGGATTAAAAGTGTAGTAAAATGTGTATTATCTAGAGGGGTTGAACAAGGTGATGAATTTGAGATATAAGAGTGTTCAATGTGCATCCCTTGATGGTGAAAGTCAAGTGGTGTCAATTGAGATACAAGAATATTCAATTGTGCACTTACTTGATAGTTAGAGGTTGACTCTTATGAGCCAATATTGTTGAGATTAAGGATCCTTAATATGTTGTTGTTGTTGCATATGTTGTTGATTTCTCATTACTTACTAAACAAATATAGTTGTTGTTGATTGTTGTAGGTGAATAAAGTGGGCAAAGGGAACGATATGGTCAAGGAAATCGTGGGACGCTAGTGGTGGGCTTGTTGCTTATTTGGTAACAAATTATTTTCCTTAATCATGCTCTATATTGTAGAAAGCTTCCTTTTTGATTGAATGTAAATATAAGTTGGTTGTTGATATTTTAAAAAGAGTCAAAGTTACCTTTCGGTCAATGTGGGTATATACATGTAAATGGAAGTCAAATATTATTTGTGGTTGAGTAGTCGATAATCATTTGATGATTTGGTTAAATGGTGATATTTGACCCGTTTGGAGACGTGTCGTATGTAGGTGGTTATATTTGGTTGAAATTGAGATTTTTGTCACTTGAAGTAATGTCTTATGTTAAGTGGCTAAAATGATCCAATTGGGTGTACGTTAAAATGAATGTCAAAATTTTAAGTAAAGTACTATTTTGGATTGTACAGTTATGTCCGTGAGAATGGATTACAGAGTAGGTGAATTATACTTTGGGTCAAAATTGTGATTTAACAAAAGAAGGGTCAAAAGAGTTGTCTCTTTAAACCTTGTTCATGATTTAAAGTCAAGTCGTGATAAGATCTTGAACGTATTTCTAGGCGGGGCTATGTATAAAAAAAAACGCTTTCATTCGATTATGTTGTGCAGGTAAAAACCGGCAAAGTAATAATTAATGTGTGTCTGATTGGGGTAAACTAGTGATCAAGTGCTTTAATTTTATATAAGCCATTAGGTCTTCAAATTTTAACCACGTATGATAATTAAAAATTAAGCCTTTTAAACATAAATAAATATATAAAAATTAAGCCTTTTAAACATAAATAAATATATAAAATAATTAAAAATAACGCATTGTTAATTTTACTTGAGATTAGATTTCAGATTTACACCCATAGAAACTAATGTAGTTATTGAACTTTTGCTTATTCTTAAAATTTAATAAGATTTATTAGTTTTTAAAATAACCGATTATATTGATATTATTGATTAAGGTGAACTTTCGTATGCATTTTAATGACACACTTTAGAAATCAAAGAAAGTAAATATAATAAATTAGAGGGGACTAAACTGTAACTTCAAATAATAATAGGAATATCAATGAAAAAGTTTGTCATCTTCTCCTATATACCCAAACTTCACTTTTCCTCCATTAAAGTATCGTTTCAAGCTTTGTTTTCACCAATTAATCAATAAAATTAAGATATTTTCATCACCAAAATACTGAATATATATAATGGTAACTCAATTTTTTTTTGTGGGGGGCGGGGTCAAGGCCCTACCCTGCGCCAATGAAGATCCGCCGGTGGTGGTGATGTTGAACCATTAGTATTTTGATGAATATAAACTCTTTAAAAGTTGGTCAATATGTAGTTTGTGAATATTTCGGGTGAAATTAACACTTTGGTGTAAATGTTGTTTAACATGTTGTGATCTTTGAATTTGGAACGATAATTTAAATGAGTTGAAACTTTGATTGAACGAGCCATTGATTAAATGAGTACTTTGGTGGTTTTGGTTAAAATGTAGTTGGCGAGAAATGATATGATTGGTTGGCAAAAGTTGTATTTTGGTGTCAAAAATTTGCGGAATTTGTTTACAAGAAAAACTGGAATTTTGGTAGTTATTTGCAAGTATCGGCGGATACACAATGTAGCTAGTGGGTAACCTTTGTACCCGATACCGTATCCGGCGGGTACTAGTGCTTGAAACGGGTAAGCTCTTTGTATTTTTTAACAGAGATTTAGGAGAAGTTTTCTATCTAGCGGGTACCCCGCCAACTTTGAAAACTTTTATGTCAAGTCTAAATTGATCTTTCAAGTTATGTAATTGGTTTATAAATATGTATTTGAGTTATGGGATGATATATGAGTATTTAGAAGTAAAAAAAATCAGTAACTTTTCATTTAGTGATCCAGTGGTCTAGGTTTTTTTCCACATAATTACTTTACTCTTTTGTCTTTTATTTTATAAATTAAAATAAAAATATCTTTGCCAACTAATTCTTATTAAAAAAATGGTAATTCAAATCTTTTTTTAATCATAATCCTGTAACTCTCTCTTCTATTCCCTCACATATTCATATTTTCCCAATTATTTGGTTCCCGTATTAAAAAAAACATGAAGGATATCAACTCAAAAATTATTGTCAATCAACAATGAAAATAAAGCCGTAGTTATATTTTTTTTCTTTGTACACATGTAATCATCGTCTTCCTCTTTTGGTATGATACAAGTTTTGATTTTTGTTGTTTCATTAGCAAATCATGATTGGTAGAACCAACTACCATCACCAATAATAATTAATAATTGAGATGTGTTAAAAGTGTATAATTTTTCATAGAGTAAATTACATAAATCGTCCCTGTGGTCTTTAAATTTTCTACTTTTTTCCGAATTCATCCCTCTGTCGTAATCTAACGAATAGTCCGTTAACTCATTCTAAAAGACCATTATACCCTTTCCTTAATCCTCTTTCCCATCTTCATCTCATTTCCAAACCACCAACTACCATCACATTGATTCTTTTCAATCATATTTGTATGCTTCTTATACATACCAACATAAACACCAATCGAAGGTTTATTCCATATCAATTTCCAAGCAAATATATTAACACATAAATATATTACAGTGATGATTTCATTATATTACTTTTTAAACAAATTTGGGTTTGAAAGAAAATGAAAGCTTCATAAAACTGGATTTATCCCCGAAAACGACAAGCTTTGCAACCACCAACCATTCCGTACACCACAGAACTAGAGTCGCCGTTATCGGAGTTTTTGTCGTGGGAAACCACTTGCAACCGATCTTCTCAAAGACTACAAAATCACCCCAAAAGATGAACGAGGCCGTGAAGATGGCGATGGTGCCAAACTCGGATCTAATACCGCCGTTGCTACTGCATTTCAATCCGCCATCACAGCTGCTGCTGCTGCACTCCGATCTGATTTCAAAAACTCAAATTTTTCGTACTCCAGATTGATTACTTTTATATCAATGGCTTTTCCAAGAAGGGTCGTTTGGGACATTATTTTATGGAGAACAAAATGAAAATGGAAATCTCATGATGTGGTGGTAGATGTGGGGTGACAAGAGAAAAAGATAAAAGTTGCAGGTTTTTGAAACGTTGGTAGAGAAGGGAAAAGAGTTTGACTTATGATAATTTTTTAATTTTGAAAGAACTAGGATAGTTTTGGTTAGCCACGATGAGGACAATTCTGAAATATTTGAATCTGAACACAGATATATGAATACAAAATAAAACTCAGCTTCAATCAGAAACTAATACACAAAAAATACAGACACTATTGTCGTGACTGAATGTTTAATACAAATTGAAGGTTCATAACAGATGAACAATTGCAGAAGAATTAGGGTTTCAAGGTTGAAGGAGATCAACAGATGAATACGACTCAGAAAACTTATACAAATCCTAATCTTATTAGTATATATAAGAATAGAAAGTTATCCTAAAATCCCCTCAATATTCTAGAGCCTTCATAGCAGATCCCTCAGATTTCTTCATGCTTCAGATAAACCCTTCTAGTTACAGGAATTATCATGTAGGCCCTCCAGGTTTCCAACTTGACATTTCAACCTGAAACAATTCTAGAATAACCACAATTAAGAATTGACTTGTATATTTGTACAAGATAAGCTTGTAATGACCTTATACTTTTAACATCCCCCCTCAAGCTTATCTTGGTACGAATCTATAAGACCTAAATGTTGGCTCAAAAAAGTATGTTGAGACACACTTAAACCTTTTGTAAGAATATCTGCTAGCTTTTGTTCAAAAAAAATTTGACGAGTTTTAATAACATCTGTTCCTACCTTTTCTCTTATAAAATGAACATTAATTTCAAAATGTTTAGTTCTCTCATGGAAAACTGGATTAGCAGCGAGCTGTATAGCAGAACTATTATCACAAAACAGGTCAATAGGAAGATTAACCTCTACATTCAAATCCTTTAAAAGATTTTTGAGCCAAATGATTTCACAAGCAGTTGTTGCCATAGCCCTATATTCTGCTTCAGTAGAGGACCTAGGAATAGTTGCTTGTTTTTTTACTTTTCCAAAAGACTAAAAAATTACAGAAATATACAAGGTAACCTGTTGTTGATTTCCTATTCATTTTACACTTGCCCCAATCTGAATCACAATAAGCCTTTAAACTGAAACCATTACCTTTCACCATTTGAATGCCTTTACCTGGAGCACCTTTTAAGTACCTCAGAACCCTAAAAGCAAGATCAGAATGGGATTGCAATGGAGCATGCATATATTGACTAAGAATGTGAACATTAAAAGATATGTCAGGTCTAGTAAGAGTCAAGTATATTAATCTTCCTATTAATTTTTGGTACTTAGTAACATTAGTCAACAACTTATCTTTGTCACTTGGATCACATGGAACACTCAGGTTTGTTTCAATAGGAGTATTTGCAAGCCATTAGTCAACAACTTATCTTTGTCACTTGGATCACATGGAACACTCGGGTATGTTTCAATAGGAGTATTTGCTGGCTTGCAGCCTAGCATTCCATAGTCATTTAATAACTCCAAACAATACTTTCTTTGGGACATACAAACACCCTTGTTGTAATTTGAAATTTCTATACCCAAAAAATACTTCAACTTTCCAAGATCATTAATCATAAACTTTGATTTCAGAAATAACTTAAATTTGTTAATTTCATCAACACTATTTCCAGTGATAACAATATCATCAACATAAACAAGTAGAGCAATAAAGATATTATTCTCATTTTTAACATATAAAAATTAATCAAACATACTTTGTTTAAAACAATTCTCCAAAAGAGCATAATTCAATTTTTCATTCCACTGCCTTGGAGCTTGTTTCAAACCATATAAAGACTTGGTCAATTTACACACTTTATTACTACAGTCAGAAAAATATCCCTCAGGTAACCTCATATATACTTCCTCAGACAAGTCTCCATAGAGAAAGCATTATTTACATCTAACTGAAATAATGGCCAATCATTTTGAACAGCAAAAGTAACAATGCATCTAACAATAACATGTTTCACAATAGGTGAGAAGGTCTCATCATAATCTATTCCTTCCTTTTGACTATACCCCTTAGCAACAAGTCTTTCCTTGTACCTTTCAATCTCCCCATTGAATTTGTATTTTATCTTATAGATCCACTTACAACCAATAGGTTTCCTATTAGGAGGTAAGTCAGTAACAACCCAAGTGTTGTTTCTATTTAAAGCTTCCATTTCTAAGTTCATTGCTTCAACCCAATTATTATCTTTACGAGCCTCATAATAAGACTTAGGCTCAACAGTTTTATTCAGATTTGAAACAAAACAGTAATTTTCATCAATTTACAAAGAATAATTTACAAACTTTTCTATGCCATACTTTACTTTACCCTCTGCTACAAAATCATCAAACTTAGGTGGCATGTTTGTGTTTCTAGAAGACCTTCTTAATGACTCAGAATGATCAGATGGAGGAATAGAAGTAGAACTCATTTGATGGTTTTCAGAATTGCCCTTAGAAATAGGATTACTATCCACTGGTGTTGCTGTGTGACTATGATCTTGATCATTATCAACACTGTCATCACCATCATTAACTTCTCTCCCTTCATCACAGGGTCTTGAAGTGTTCAGGTTGTCATAAAATATTTTGTCAAAAAAATTAATATGATTTATCTCATCATGACAAGTTTCTTTTATAAAAGATTTCATTTTAAAAGGAAACAAGTCTCATAAAATTTCACATCCCTTGAAAATAAAATAGTTTTGTTCTCTAAACTATACAATTTATAACCCTTTTCACATTTGAAAAACCAATTAGAACACACTTTTCAGATCTACTACCGAACTTTTCATTAGGATTTCAGATAGCAGAACTACAAAGACAACCAAAACACCTTAAATGGGAGAGATTAAGTTCCTTTTTGAAAACAAGTTCATAAGGAGTTTTTCAAGAAAGCACAGAAGAAGGAGTCCTGTTAATCAGGAAACATGCAGTTAAGATACACTCACTCTACATATTCAAAGGTAATCCCCCCTGAAACATAAGAGCTCTTACAACATTTAGCAAGTGCATATTGTTTTGACCAAAAATTAACAAATATAATTCCGTGATCAATTTAGTAATGTGAGGTAGAGTGCTTAAGTGATTTTCAAGATAATCAGGTTTATAAGTGATGAAAAGTTGATGTAAAGCAAATATCGTAATCAAAATGTAAAGTAAATGCAATCGACACAAAGATATACGAGGAAAGCCCTTAATTTTGATAGATCGCTGACATAAAACCTCGGGAAGGAACAATCGTCCATGTCCTTTGTTGCTTTTATTAGATAAAATCAAGATAATACAAACTAAGAGCACAATATGATCGAACTAATAAGTGTGTGATGAACTTCGTGAAAAAGATAAGTAAAAATGAGGTTGATCGTGAGCAGAGAAGTGAGTGAGTTGGGCACTATAACTTCTCTTTTAGTAGAAATCAGTTAGTCAACCTAGATAAATCACACGAACAATAAAAATAAATCTAATAGATATGCACATAATCAATTACCAGATAATGAATTAACAGAAAAAATTGATATGATACCACATAGAAAAATAAGAAACAAGAAATGTTTCAGAAATTCCTCACAGAGTACTCCGTGCAAATAAGCAATAAGAATATAGAGCGAATATTGCAGCGGAAGACACCAAAAAAGAAAACTCCTCTGGAACAACAAAGAAGAGATGTAGATACCAGCAGGTTTTGATATAAAATCCTAGAAACCCTAAAAAAATAGGGTTAAAGAGGACGTGTAGCGAGCCAATAAGAATTCACCGATGAAAATGATGAATCAACCTTCACAGATCACTACCAAATCCAAATAGATGTCAATTTCAACAGGTTTATTATAAACCCCCAATTTCAGAAAATCTAGAATGAACCGAAAACCGTAGATCATTTTAATCGCCTCAAATCACACCATGATTGAACCGTGATGCTCTGATACCATGTGAAATATTTGAATCTGAACACAGATATATGAATACAAAATCCAAACTCAAGCTATCTTAGAAATAAAACTCAGTTTCAATCAGAAACTAGTACAAAGAATACAGACACTATTGTCGTGACTGAATGTTTAATACAAACTGAAGGTTCATAACATATGAACAATTGCAGAAGAATTAGGGTTTCAAGGTTAAAGGAGATCAACAGATAAATACGACTCGGAAAACTTATACAAACCCTAATCTTATTAGTATATATAAGATAGAAAGTTCTCATAAAATTCCCTCAATATTCTAGAGCCTTCATAGCAGATCCCTCAGATTTCTTCATACTTCAGATGAACCCTTCTAGTTCAAGGAATTATCATGTAGGCCCTCCAGGTTTCCAACTTGACATTTCAACCTGAAACAATTCTAGAATAACCACAATTAAGAATTGACTTGTATATTTGAACAATATAAGCTTGTAATGTGTCACACCCCGTCTAAGGCGGAAACACGAGATGCGGCGGATGACTAGACCATAACACATTGATATAATAGAAAACACTAAATGCAATTCAACAACGTGTCATGATGTCGCCTGACACAAATGGCGACTTGTGTCGTGGTCAATCATTTCAACGAGTACATAGTCATAACTTCATAAGAATAAAATTGTCACATCGCAAATATAGTTTAATCGTATATGATCAAACATTCAATCAACCAAGTCTCAATGCAGCCTAGAAGTCTCGCTAAAGCCACTAAGTCTCAAGCTCCTTATTCTGATTACCTGAAAAGATATGCTCAAAAACGTCAACACGTATGTTGGTGAGTTTCGTAGGTTTAAATGTGACACGAAATAAACATTTGTTGTAATAAACGAGCTGGTTAGGACAATGACATGAAATGGTACATATAATATGAAATTAGTAAGATAAAGTATCCACAATCAAAGATGCGTGATGTCATTACCCCCAAAGAGTAAGACGGCTAGCATATTATGGGTCGGCATATTGTCATGACTAATAGCCTCTCAATGTTCTCAAAGTTGAATCACAGTCCAATAGTTCTCATAGTTCTCACAACCCAATAGTTCTCATAGTTCTCACAATCCAATAGTTCTCATAGTTCTCACAACCCAATAGTTCTCATAGTTCTCACAATCTAATAGTTCTCACAACCCAATAGTTCTCATAGATCACACATAATTTCACATAATGTTACACACTTCAAGCATATGTCCAAAAAGAAATAAATATATTCACAGCATGAAAATAGTTGAAAATATGTGAGCATACTTTTCCCCCAAAGGAAAAATAAGTAATAAAAGTGGGGCCACGAAAAACTCACCTCGAATAGCAAAGTAAACTACGTTCCCAATTAAGTCCAATTAAGTCCGCACTTTAATCCACAACACCTATACAAACATTTGTCGGTTACTAATCTTAGATAAGACGAGTAGTCCTTCCATTGCATCCCACTTTGATATAGCATCCCTAAACCTTAAGTCCTTTCGTATGTACTATTTCATATGTAAATAAGTATATGTTCTTCCGTTTACAATCTAGACCTTAAAATAATTTTATCAAAATTTATCTCAGTGTCTAACTATTTTTAAAATTTCAATAGTTTTACACAAATCATTTAACACATTAAAGTTGTTCCAGAAACATTTTCAAAGCTTAACTCAAAATTTAACATTCGTTTTCATATTCCACAACATCACCAAAATTTATAACCCGGAAACTCAGAATATACCACCTTAACTTAACTAATACACCCAATTAACTTAAATAAATAAGCTCAACTTAAGATTATAAAAGTATTTGTTTCAACATATAAATCCAAGTTTCAATATACTTTAAGGGTTCCAAAGTAATTAAAAAGTAGTTAATCAATTTAACCTAATTTATCTAACCTTTTCAGAAAATTCGTAATACACTGCAGCAGTTTACTAAATAATTTTTATAAAATAATCCGTCAAGTTTTAGAGGCCGAAGCCTGAAAACGTCAAGATTTACAACTTTTTAGTTTTAACCGAAGCCTGAAAACGACTCTAAGTGGGTCGAAACGGCCTCTGAAGTCAACTGCGAAATCTGGACAGTTTCTGCAATTATCGATTGTAAAATTTCGAGTTCAAAAACGCATTATCCCCAACATATAAACTCTATAAACTTAATTTATAACATATTTACAGACCTATAATTAGTCTAAGGCTTAAAATCTCAGAAAATATAAGAAAAGTTATTGGAAGAAGGGCTTATGATATTACCTACGCGAATACGTAATACACGAAAGCAAAATACGAGCTCGATTCTTGTTTTCTTCTTGGTTTTCGGTCAACACAGCCCCCAAGAAGCCCAGTGACGATTTTTGGTGATTAGAAAGGGTTAGGGTTAGGTTTTAGGTTTGTATTTATAGGTATATGATTGCTTTGAGCCCAAGTCAAAGGTTGTTTGGGTTGGGCCGGCCGAATAGGTCCACCAAGGGGGTTTTGGGTCGGTTGTCACATAATGACCTTATACTTTTAACATCCCCCCTCAAGCTTATCTTGGTACGAATCTATAAGACCTAAATGTTGGCTCAAAAAAGTATGCTGAGACACACTTAAAACTTTTGTAAGAATATCTGCTAGCTTTTGTTCAAAAAATTTTTGATGAGTTTTAATAACATCTATTCCTACCTTTTCTCTTATAAAATGAACATCAATTTCAAAATGTTTAGTTCTCTCATGGAAAACTGGATTAGCAGCGAGCTGTATAGCAGAACTATTATCACAAAACAGGTCAATAGGAAGATTAACCTCTACATTCAAATCTTTTAAAAGATTTTTGAGCCAAATGATTTCACAAGTAGTTGTTGCCATAGCCCTATATTCTGCTTCAGTAGAGGACCTAGGAATAGTTGCTTGTTTTTTTACTTTTCCAAGAGACTAAAGAATTACAGAAATATACAAGGTAACCTGTTGCTGATTTCCTATTCATTTTACACTTGCCCCAATCTGAATCACAATAAGCCTTTAAACTGAAACCATTACCTTTTACCATTTGAATGCCTTTACCTGGAGCACCTTTTAAGTACCTCAGAACCCTAAAAGCAAGATCAGAATGGGATTGCAATGGGAAAAGAGGACATGTCAACCAGTAATATCGCGATACATGTCAAGTCAAAGTCCCATATTACATTTTTAATTTTACCCCCTTTAACTTTTCTATACTACATTTACAACCTTTCAACTTTCTTCATCTACACTCCTCCACCCCCACCACCACGCACAACCTCCTGCTGTAGTTGCCGCTACCGGCAACTGCCAGTCGCCGAAGAATTTTTTTTTTTAACTTTAATTTTATCTTTTTTTAATTTGTTCTTTTTAATTTGTTTTCTTCTTTACCACTACATCTTGCTTTTAAATTAAAACATTGCATCTTGCTTTTAAAACAAAATACTGCATCAATATAATTTTAAGTTAGTCACTCTGCATCATTCTTTTACATCAATGATAACTGCATCATGCTTTTAAATTAAAACATTGCAACTTTCTTGTAAAGTAAAACACTGCATCTTTCTTATAAAGTAAAACATTGCAACTTGCTTTTAATTTAAAACACTGCATCATACTTTTAAAATTAAATACACTGCATCATACATTTTAATAAGAAACACTACATCATGCTTTTAATTAAAATAAACTGCATCATACTTTTAAATTAAGCACACTGCATCAAAGTGGATGGGTGAAAAAGAAAAGAGGGTAAATCTGGGTGTATGTGATAAATTATTGTTATGTTTTTTTTTCCTCACATTTGTCCTCACTTTCTAACTTAACTTAAGTACCATCGTGTCACCTTATTTACTCATATCCCTTTTGTCATTTCTAAAAGTCATGCCCATATGATCATAAACCTAAGTATAATAATAATAATAATAATAATAATAATAATAATAATAAGTGATAATAATAATAATATAATAATAATAATAATAAAGTGCAAATTAGGTGGTCATTGTTCAATAAGTCTCTTATTAGTTAATCTTGACCACTCAATTAATTAACATTTTTAATATAGACCTTGATTAGTTTTAGATTTAATGACCTAAATAGTGAATTAGGTTACTTAATAGACTAAAATTCCCCAACTATTCAATTAGAAAAACATTAATTATATATGTCGAAATTAAAATTAAAAATTAAAAAACATAATTACAAAGTCAACTTATAAATACGATTTACAAGAGAAAAAGATGTCAAAATAAATGGGTTCATTATCTTTATCTATAGGTACTCTAATTCTTAAATGGATATACTATTAATTGATGTATACAATTAATCATTCTAAATAAAAAAACAAATTTACTAAAATTGCTCATTCATTTACACGGCTGATGAGACATTCAACGAAATTAGTACATTGGAAAAATTTAGAAAAAAAACAAAACAATGTCAAATTTTAAATATTGAAATATATACTTTTTAATTAAAAATCGGGTTAATTATAGTAACAATATCAATTACTTCTTAAAAGATATAAATTTAACCCAATATCACCAATTAATTTTGATTATAAAAGCATGCCAATACATTCCCATTAAATTTTAAATGTTATAATCGTTTCCATTACCAAATCATATTTCCTTAATCAGAATTAAATTAAATCCAATCCAAATATATATAATTCAATGCTAGCGTACATGTCAGTTTTTTCATATACCTACATTGTGATTGATATTGTTAAGAAGGTTACGGTTTTATCATAAAAAAATTTGTATTCGAATGGCATCTATATGATAATTCTATACATACATTCATTTTTGTATTTTTTTTTTCCCATAAATTCATAGAGGTGGGTTCAATGTATAATGTTAGAAAAAATTGTAAAATGAGAGAACCAATAGAAATGCTTCATTTTCTTTAAAACTCAATTTTCACTCAAATTTTTAAAATTAAATATCTCCCAATGTGACACCCAGCAAATTAGGTCATCATTTTATTACCAAAGATAGGTAATTATTACATGTAATTAGTGTGAAATAGGAATAATTACGGTAACACTTTGTATATTGTATGATACGCACGTACGTACTTAAATATTAATTACGCAATTTCAATCGGATGGAATCCGACACGGTAAATACGGACGTTGGTGAAAAACTTTGCTTAAATAACGCAACTATATTAATTGGTCATTATTTAATTCATATTATAATAATATCTCGTACACATTGTACGTAACGCAAACGCGCGGATCGCGCCCGACAACTAAAAGGAAGCTTAAAATTTGTAATATGACAAATTTTGTTAAACAAATAAACAAATTAAATGAATTGGGCAAGTGTGGGAAATCGGGTGGAGCCCACAATTGAAATAGAAGTTCTGCAAAGCCTAAGACTTCCTAGGCCCCCCCCCCCCCCCCCACATCTCCCAATGGAATATCATCATTTTGGTTACTTACACACACAACTTAACCCTTCATTGGTCAAAACTTTCAGAACTTTACCCAAAACTTTCTCTCATTTTCTCTCCTCACGGCAACCACAACCAGAGATCCTCCCATCTTCACTTTTACTCTCAATTCTCACCAAAAAAATCACAAGAGAACTTACTGGTAACAAGGAGTCAAGCTTCACCATTTTCCTACACATCTCGTTCGTCACACATATTTCGGGTAAGAACACACTTTTCTCAACCTATTTTGTTATTCGTAAGATTTTGTTGATCTAACATGCTAGTAAGTTCACTCACAAAGTTTAAACTGGAAACCCACTCGAAGTTACCCTAAAACGAACATTTTAAATCTACCAGAGAATCGTTTGTATTCCTGTGCCAAAAATCGAACACTTTCGGGATTACCAAAATATATGAAAACTTACTTGTTACGAGTGCAAAAATATTGATATTTATCTTGTAATAGTTTCGGGACCAAAGCAAACTCATTTAATCAAAACCCTCGAACAAAAATGAATTTCAGAAACGAACAGTAGAAACTAATAACTAACAGTGGTAACTAAGGAAATGAACTAACAGTGGTAACTAAGAAACTAACTAGCAGTATTAACTAAGGAAATGAACTAACAGTGGTAACTAAGAAACTAACTAGCAGTGATAACTAAGGAAATGAACTAACGGTGGTAACTAAGAAATTAACTAGCAGTGGTAACTAAGGAAATGCACTAACAGTGGAAACTAGGTAAAATGCACTAACAGTGGAAACTAGGTGGAAACTAGGTAAAATGCACTAACAGTGAAAATTAGGTAAAATGCACTAACAGTGGGAACTAGGTAAAATGCACTAACAGTGGAAACTAAGTAAAATGCACTAACAGTGGAAACTAGGTAAAATGCACTAACAGTGAAAACTAAGTAAAATGCACTAACAGTAGAAACTATGTAAACGAACTAGCAGTGGAAACTAGTATATACACTAGAAGTAGTAATAAAGTAAAATAAACTAACAGTGAAAACCATGTAAAACGTGCTAGCAGTGGAAACAATGGTAACAGAGTTAAACACACCAACAGTATTAACAGTGGAAACTAAGTGAGCAGTAGAAACTCAATGCGACACAACCCGAGTGTCGCAACATTCACAAACAACAGTACAAACCCGCGACACTACCTTTGTGTCGCAACATTTATAACTAGCAGTATTAAACTGCGACACTACCTTTGTGTCGCAACACTTACACTAGCAATATTAACTAGCGACACTAACCTTGTGTCGCTACCTTTAAAGCTAACAGTGTTAATAAGTTCGCAACACAGATGGATCCAAAAACATATTTTCACAAAACACTTAATTCGAGTGATGATACATAACTATGATACTTACTTGGATACGCACATTATGTACCTTTACAAGTATACATCGAAATGGAACCTAATAATAATACCTTTAAGAATTATTATTATTACAAACCTTCACCAACGGGCCGTACATGTTTTTCTAAACGTAATCATAGAACAAACAACATTTAACATAACTAGCTGAGTGGACAATTAGCATGAATGATCTTTTGAGACATTCACTCACACATAACCTTGTGCGTTTAGGGCGCCAGAAGGTTACACTTTGGATAAACGTTTATTAACTTAAACGATCGCTTTCGAGACTCAGGTGAGTCTCATAGCCCCACTTTTACTGTTTTAACTATTGGGGTGAGAATACATGCACTATTTTCATGAACACGAGTACAGATTTACACATATACGGATTGCATGAGTTTCACTTTCATAATCCACACAAAAGTCCTCTACACATCATAGTTTCGTTAGTATGGATCTTAGCGCGAGTATTAAAGAATAGTACTATTTGGGATTGACCATCCCCGTCCGGGTTAGTAGCTCTAACTGGTTAAACGGGCGCTTTATTATTTGTTCATACGGATGTTCTGGATTAGGCATCTGCAGGAGGCAAATTCATATTGGTTAAGCTTCGGACTATGAGCTCATGGCAGTAGTATACATTATTTTTGCATGCGTGCAACACTTATGAAATCTCGTGGTTCACATTTATATTTTGATATCTAAACCTATGAACTCACCAATATTATTGTTGACCATTTTAGTATGTATTCTCAGGTTCACAACAGGAGTAGGATTACTCCAGGACACAATAGCTCGAGTCGCATGATTTACAAACATCGGAGATTTCCTTGCATTACTATTTTGTAATATTAGTTATGTATTAGAATCTCTAGGACTATTCGCGAACTCAGAAATTAGTGTAAAACATTTGGCTTATCAATGTAATACTTTTGTACTGTTTTCTAAACGACGCATATAGTGGTCGTTCGTGGTGACTTTGTGTAATGATTTCTGATTAGTCGCGCCCCGACCCGACTTCCGCTGCATCATAATTTGGGGGTGCGACACCCAAACGGCATAACTAAAAATTATAAAAATAACATATTCGAAATCAGCGTTTTTTTCTCTTTGATTTGAGATCTGACAAGCTATAGTTTCGACAAAGGTTTTTTTTCTTCATTTTTGTCGGGTTTTAAAAAATGCGATTTATATAATAACATGTGATTTTATGTACAATCACATGTGATTTTTTGTATAATTACATGTGATTTATGATAAAACTTTAATATTGGTACACAATTATTTATCAATGGTGGATGTTAACTCACACATGATTATGACTTAATATGCATGCACATAAATAACTACAAATAAGATTTTAAAAATTGCATTCGTTTACGGCCAAAATCACATTAAGTTATTGATTTAAAATTTAATCACATGTGTTTTTCAAATGAAGTATGTGATAATAACTGATAATTCACATGTGATTTCACCTTTATATTTATTTACATGTATAACTATAAAAAAATTGTTTGAATTTCGTATATATTTACACTTTATTCACATGTGATTACTAATTTAATGTTTAATCATATGTGATTATAACTATTTTTTTAAGGTTTATTAAAGTATCAAATAAATTATTTTTATGTGATTTTAAACTTTTTCACATGTGATTATAGCTAGTGATTTAAAACTATAATTTGATTGTAAATATATTTATATGTGAGTGTTAAATCACATGTGATTTAACATTACGAATTTCACATGCCCATTAGAAAACGAAAAAATTCTTTTTATCGAAAATATGTCATGTGAGATCTCTAATTAAAGATAAAAAGACGTTGATTTTAACGATGTAATTTTTATTATTTATAGATATACGGTTTATGAGATATTTAAATTTAGAAAAAAAGTGGAAATGGGTAATTGAAATGGAGCAATCTTATTGGTTCCTGCATTCTACATGTTTTCAGCATTCTACATTGAATTTTCTTCTGAATCCATAATCCTACTTTTATCCATCAAATAATATACTCAGAACTTGCATCTTCTACGTGTATTGTTCTTTCTACTTTTTCGTAATGATTATTTAACGTTTTATTATTGTATAATACGCTAATTGTATACTTAATTTATACTTTTTAAACATACCGCATAATTGCAGGCAACTACGGGACAAGATGTCGAGTTACAGGCAACTACTGGGAGATGTCGAGATAAGTATAGAACTCCATTATGGTGGAGTTCTGACTCGAAGGGGTAGCCGATTAGAGTACTTGAATGGTAGTGTATTCATCCACTTGTCTGTCAGTCACCCGTAATCATATCAACATGTCTTACCTTGCATGGTTTCTTAACAATTTCGTTAGATGTTCGTGTGATCGAGAACATTAGTTTGCATCTATAGTAAATGACATGTCACCCTCCGTGATTCAAGCCTGTAACCAATCCTTAAGTCTAAAACTCAGTTTTCAAGCCCTTTTGCTCCCCCGGGGGCGAAGCTGGTCCATCGAATCAGCCTAATGCCCACATAATGAAAAAAAGTAAAAGTTCCCGCAAACCCCTTCTCAAGCTTCTTCCAAAGCATACGGCTCCTGAGAAGGTAATTTTAATATGGTCGATTCCCCTTCAAAATAATGGTGAAGAAGACTCTCTGGAGAATTGATACCGACATTGATTTAAAAACTTTGCTATGCTTTTTTGGCGTCGATAATACGCTTAAATTTTTTTGCTACACGGTCGTCGGCAAAGATAGTTCAAACAATTATCGTGTATAAGGGTTGTTTTTTTTGGATCTTCTGTATTTTTCATTATGGTCAATTTATTATAATTATATCATAATTTTCATGCGCGTATTATATTGAGTCGTACATTTATTTCAAGTTTAGTAGAATTGACTACTAAACTTCAATAGTTAAGATTCTCTCATAGAAACAATTATCATAAATTTATAGTTAGGCATAAGATTGATATTCTATACAAATTTATTTTTATAAAGTAACGCACGCATAAGATTAATCGTATTAGAAGAATCGTTGCTCCAAAGTAAAATGTCTTTATCCATCTATATGCTCAACTTTTATACTTTCATTATCATTACTTTATAACTTGTTTCAATATATTTTTCTTTCTAGTATAAATCATCAAACACCTAGATTGGTTGACTTATGTTTGCACTATGATAGATAAATGTTTTTATCACACAATGGATTCGAATATCTTCACAGAAATGAATCAATGTGTTGTTCAATTGAGACAAAGCTTTTTACATTATCAGATATTGATCATTGGCTCTACGCAAATTTACGTTTTCCGTTACCTCGACAGTGGTACTTAGCTCGACATCCATGACACAATATGAATCAACGTCAATCTCTAATAAGATTACAACATAATGAAGATCTTCAAAATTTGTTTTCACTTTGTGACGCTCATTGCGTACTAGGCGTTTTCTTGGTTCAATGTCCAGACATACCAAGAATACCACGACAACCTTAAGTCGGCATTAAATTATGTTTTGGTTTTAGTATATGCATTTCTCATGTCATTTTGAGCAAGTTTACATTGATTTTTGTTCTTTCTATTTATCTAAGTTTATTTGATATATAATTACTATTTTGAATGTTATACATTGTTATTAAACATATATATGCAGTAGTTTGTTGTGTTCATCGCATTATATACATTGCATACCTTTCTTGAAACAAAGACATTTAACAAAAATATTTCCGGCATACCAAAATGAAAACACTTTTGATCGTCCAAAGAATGTTACCACATTGACCTCAAACAAAAAATAAAAGCAGATAATGCTAAGGCCATATCCACAACCAATGAAACACGACGTCCTAACTACATTGACCACAAACAATGCTAAGGAAATAAAAATAAATGCTAATGTCATATCCACTACAACTAATCAACGTCGGGAAACAAGAGTAATTTCACAAGTTGTTCCATTCCATTATCAACATTTGAACATCCATTTTATCTACTTTGACCATGCCAAACATCATAAACATTAAACTCCCATATATTATAGTATTAGCTTCCATAAAAACAAGGCACAAAAAAACCTACCCATATATTTCTCGGTCACTTTCGTATAACGTCTTTATTACTTTTCAACTTTATTTAACTAATCAACCTTGATTTTTCTCATGTTCTAGCTATTGTAAATTTTACGGGTATAAACTAGTATTAGTAATAAAAATTACAATATTACCCTCATGAAAGCCCCGAATGGATATACAAAAAAAACACACAATACGAAGGGTTCTTCGATACACAACCGACCCATTCGGGCGGATTTTTTCGATCTCCTAAAAAAACCTATCTTTCCTTTTTATACAATCTTAATTAACCCACTCCTCTTTATTTTCTTTCTTTCCCTCTTTTATCATGCTTCCCAATTTTTCTCATTAAACCCTAATATCTATTCATACTTTCCATCTCTATCACTTCTGGTAAGTAATTCAATTCAATTCAATGTAAAGCACAACCTTTTCATCTTTAATTTATGTAATGTTGATACATTAAATTTCTTTTATTTAATTTGAAAGATCTGAGTTATTTTTTAATTTAATTTCGAATTTTAGGAAGAAAAAAAAGGATTGAAGCAATTTCGTGAATAACTGGATTTATGTCCGTCAATCAATCAAGAGGTGATAAAAACGAGCCCTCACAGTACAGAAGATCGAGTCGATCCGCTAATCCGAATTCACCGAGGAATTTTTCCGGCGGTGGGAAGGGTGGCGGAGGTAGCTCCACCACCGCCCCTCCATCCTCTGCTTCTTATTCCGGTAAAAGGTAAAAATAAAATTAGGGTTTGTTTTCTATTTGTTCAATAAAGTTAGGAATTTTTGTATTTGGGTTTGTGGTTTTTAAATTTGGATTTTTTTTTTCAGCTTTAAAAAAGTGGTTAGTAATGCCCAAGGAGCACAGGGTAGGGGAACTGGTCAGAACCCAAATGTAAATTTGTTTCCGAATCCGTCTACGGGAGGTAGAGCTCCACAGAATGGTGCACATTTTCAAGCTGGTATATTTGCAATTTGCAAAATACATTCAACTTGTATATATTATTACGGTTGTAGCAACTAGCAACTGTAAATTTGTGAGCTTTATTGATTTGTTTAAATCGTAAAAGACTAATATGTGATAATTTATCTTTAAAGATTGTATAACATAATGTAAATATGTTGGAACTGTGCTGTAGAAAAAAAGGGTTAGCGACCCTCTGGCGGCCCCTATCGACCGGTCCCACGGCCAACATGAGGGAGGTAAATCGCATAACTCGCGGTTAAAAGAACATGGGGACGGGGATTGAACCCGTGACCTCCGCATTTATGCTGCATATCCCCCACCATTGTGCTGTAATTAGCAACTAGTTGTTGATTTCAGTGTTAATTAGGTTTACTTTATTAAACGAATGTAAATAAAGTGGCTTTGTAATTGTAGATTTGTAGATTTGTATAATTTCCTTGTTGTGGAATGCACTTTATTTGCTCTGGTGATTTTAAATACTTGAGCTTTATTGTCTTGTTTAAATATGGACAAGACTTACTATGTTTATATTGATCAAATAGTTAAATTAAGTGGGCTTGTAATTGTAGTTGAGTGAAACTAACCCATCAGGCCTTATTTCAAAATTACTATGCTCCAAGCCTCTAACTAAAATAATGTTCTTACTTTTGTAGATGCTAGTACTTTCGGTTAGATTTATCAGATACAAGTGATTATACACGTAAACATAGTGAGGTGACTTTTGATTATAGATAGGAATTCAAAAGGTGAGGCATCGAGGATAGAAATCTTGAGCAGCTTTTCTCTGAATTGACTAATATTTGATATGTGGAAGAAACTTTTTTAAAGAGCCTAGTATATATAATTTCGGTAGAAGTTGCAATAAAGTTCTCAACTTTTCTTAACTTGGAGATACTGTATATATGCAATAATATTTCCGAGTCTACTGATGGAACTGTTAAAAGTGTGTAACAGGTAACTGTATTGAAGTAATACAGTGGAAACATTTATAACCCCTAAATGTTTAGTTATAGTAGCTAGGTGATTGGACTTCTTAATTGTAGTACGTACATACTTTGTTAACCTCATTTTTTATTAATTTTTTATTCTGCAGGTACACCCGATGCTTCATCGACAGGTGCCCCTGTAAAGTCGGCTAATGCATCAGTCCAGAAGAGCACCCCAGGCCTGCCAAAGGCTCCACAAAATAATGTGGTTGCTCCCAGTTCTGGTGACACTGCTCCTGCCACTCCTGTAAAGGGTGCGTCTTTTAAATGACTGTGCTGTTTGATTGGAATATATAATTACTATGCAAACCAGTTTTATTTATGTAATCTATATAACCTAAACCTGTTTGATTATATACAGAGATTCAAAATTTACTCCCTTCTTTTTTGCCTAAAGAAATATAAGTTATACTGTCTGTTTTTATTTGTACATAGTAAATTTAGTATATAAATGCATAAAAGGTACGAGATAAAATCATGCTTTGTATCAATATAATATAAGCAGTTTAAAAGAGAACTCATTGCATTTGCTCATGCTGGCCAAACATATTAGTGAAATGATCCATTCCATTCCTATATGATACCACTTTAGCCAACCAAACCGAACGCTGTTTTTGTTTCTTAATCCCGACCTAAGCCCAAGTTGTTACAGGAGTGTATACACAATTCGTCTGTTGATGCGTTTTATATTTGTGTTTAGGTTCTGGTGACGCTTCTAGGGCATTTCCGCTTCAATTTGGGTCTATTAGTCCTGGTGTTATGAATGGAATGCAGGTAATTTGCATGGCTCTGTGCATAGAGAACTCCTTTACAAGGCTATATTCTAGATATGTATATGTATTAAATTACCTGTTTAAAAAGTACTTTCTACTTGTGGTAGGTACCTGCTCGAACCAACTCTGCTCCACCAAATATGGATGAGCAAAAACGGGCTCAGGTATGTTTTGTTCTTCTCTGTAACCCATGTGTTTGTTAATGAGTTATTGATTGCTATATGTGCAAAAGCCCTAAAAACTAAATTATAGTTGGAGTGTGTAAAAAGTCCTAACATTTTTAGACAACTTTTGATTCAAGTTGATGCATTTAGCCCAACTTGCTAATTGTTAATACTTGATTGGAAATCAAGTGAATGACTTTTACACCAATTGCTCTTAACATTTGATTATAGTATGACCATTATCTAACTTGAACATAGTATACTTGGGCCAAAGGATTTAATTATAATGTGTTTCCTGTAATTAAGAAAGAACATACATGTACTTTTTTTATTTCAAATTCGAACGTGATAAATTATATCTTTCTTTGTAATTACTACATCCAATTGCAAAAACAAATGATAAGTACAGCGATACACGTGTTTTTATTAACATGTCAAAAACTCATAATGTTAAGCTGAATACATCAACTGATTAGAATCTGCCTACAAAGGTTCACTCTTCACGTTTAAAATGGTTATTTTGGAAGTTAAAACCAATTATGATGATTAAAAAGTTCAATTTATTATGACTTCTCCCTTACTGTTTTTTTTACTAAACGGAAACTTGCTACTGGTTTTACATGTTGCGACACTTTTTTATCTTGCAGGCTCGTCTTGATTCCCTAAAAGCTACTACATTTCAAAATCCAGCTACTGTTCCAAAACAACATGTTCCAAGAAAAGATGTTGGGCCTGTCGATAAACTTAACATCAACGAGGCACGTCCAACCTCAAAAGATAAAAAAGAAGCACTACCTTCAGCTCCACACGTTACAGCACACTCTCAGAAACCTACTGGTCCTCCTATGCCTTCAAATCCACCAATCTCCATGCAGATGCCATTTCACCAATCTCAAATGCATCTTCAGTTCGGTGGCCCAAATCCACAATTACAATCACAGCCCATGCCCAATACATCATTGCCAGTGCCACTCCCCATGCATTTACCTGTTGGTAATTCACCGCAAGTCCCACCGCAAGTATTTGTCCAACACCATCATCATCATCAAGGGATCATTCATCAAAATCAAGGTCTGCCTTTTGGAAATATGGGAATGGGGATGGGGTTAGGACAACAATACCAACAGCAGCAACAACAACAACAGGCTCCGATGGGAAATTTGAATTTCAGTAGTACGCGTAGAGCTGTAAAGATCACTCACCCAGAGACTCATGAAGAGCTGCAGCTAGGTAAACGGGCCGATGGGTATTCAAATGGAGTGGCATCTGGGCCTCGGCCACACCTTCATGGACCGCCTCAGTCACAAGCAGTTCCGTCTTTTCCATTGGCTCACCAGATGAATTATTATCCTAGTTCTTACAACGCTAGTCCCCTTTATATCCCGCCACCTGGTGCTACACAGAGCACTCCTGGTACTCAGCCACCAAGGTTCTATAATCAGGTTAGCTGCTTTTGTTCCAATATATTATCGAGGTCCAATCATAGTAAGAGAGTATTATTCTATTATATAAACTAAAGGAATGATATGCTTATGAGGTCTCTGGTATGTTTTTGTTTTGTTTTTTTTTTTTTTTTTTTTTTGCAGCAGGCTATTAAACAGGTGACAGTTAAACCGGCGATTAATTCTCATGCTGAAAAGGCTGTTGACAAAACTGAGATTTCTAAAAATCAAAAGGCAGGTGGAGAAGGTGGTATCTCTGGTCAACCTCATAAAGAGACAATTGCTGGAAGCTCTTTACCACAGTCTGAGAAGTTGACTGATACGTCTGCTTCTCCCGCTGCTGCAATTAAGGATTCCACGACATCTGTGAATAGTGCGTCTGAAGCTGCAAATGTAGCGACAGTTAATAGGTCTGGTTCTTTCAAAGAGGAACAGAAGCAGTCCAGCGAAACGATCCAGTCAATCCCTGTAGATAAGGTATTTGTTAAGGCTTGTTTGAATTCTCCATCTATTTGTAGAGCATTGGGTAAGGTTGCCCCTTCCTGGTAAGTAGGTGACTCGATGGCTAGAATTCTCCATCTTAAAGATATGCGGTCGCATATGGGGTTGGGACAAATGGATAACCTTGTTGGTGTTCTTTGAAACATGTCTGGTTGGGTTGACCTGAACCACTTGTCCTACTTTTTAATTATTTTTTTTTATCAATGATTGGTGTGTCAATTACGACTACTAAATTTTTATTCTTAAAGTTCTAATATATATATATATATATAATAATTTGATTTTGGAGGTTTAATGTATTACAAATACACTTTGGGTGGGTTTTATTTGTTGGATCCATAAAACTCATTTGACACCTCGCCTTGTTAGCTATTTTATACTCCGTATTTGATTTTGGGAGGTTTTATGCATGAAATACCCTTCGAGAGGTTTTATGCTCTCTTTTTTTTGGGCACCGGGGTTGAGATTCATACATTTATTGGTAAAAGGAGCATCCCATAGCTGCTGACTTGAAAACTATTCACAGGTTGGTGGGCAATCATCTGCTGTTTCAACCTCGTTGGTCACTGACAGCGGTGTTCAGGAATCATCAATGTCTTCAACTCTCTCTGTGGAAAGCAATAAAGTAGTGTCTTCTGATGAATCTGCTTCTAAGTTTGATACCCTCGAAAAGGGCCTTGAAACCAAAATTATCCGTGCTGAAACTATTTCTGAGAAATCCCCTAAGGTGGAGGATCCAATAGCTGAAATTCCAGATACAAAAAAACAAGTCAAAGAACTTGTTGACCAAATTCCAGATATCACTGTCTCTGATGTGACTGTTGTACAACAAAATGAACTTATAAATGATATCGACGATAAATCATCAGGATCAGTTACCAACGCGATTCATGGTGATCAGATCTCCGATTTGGATGACCATTTAAGTAAGCTTGATGTGAATCAAGTCAATAGTCAAGAACCAGTCTCATTAAATGAGGAATCACCTTCTGTTTCAGTTTCTGTTCCGGAGACTCCACCTTTGACTACAGAAGTAGAAGCTATAGGCATGATTTCTCCATCTTCTAGTAAGATCAAGGGTAATACTAATAATACAGGAAAGGGGAAAAAGAAAATAAGAGATATCTTAAAAAATGCTGATGCTCGTGGGACGACTTCTGATCTCTACAATGCTTATAAACGTCCTGAAGAAAAGAAAGAAACTCTATCTTCTGAAAACTCAGCAGTGGAGTCTTCAGAAAAAGAGGTTATATCTTTTGATGAGAAACATGGGCCTGCCAAATTTGAGCCTGATGATTGGGAGGATGCTGCAGACATTTCTGTTCCCAAAATGGAAACGGGGTTGAAATCTCAGAATAGTGAGGATGACAATGATGGAATGACTAAAAAGTATTCCAGAGACTTCCTGCTGAAATTCTCGGACCACTGTACCGATCTTCCGGAAGGTTTTGAAATTACACTAGATATATCAGAAGCGTTTGGAGGTTCTAGTGTCAATGTGGCCCGTGATTCGTATCCTAGCCCAGGTAGAAGTGGTGGTGATAGGGCAGTGACCTCGGGGCCTCGGCTAGACCGACGACCAAGTAACCTAGGGCTTGATGACAAATGGAAACAAAGTCCGGGCCCGATGATTCAACCAGGATGGGACCCTAGAGCTGATATGCAGGCGTATCTCGGAAGAGCGAACCACGGCGTGTTACGGACCCCACGTGGTCAACTACCTGGTCAATACATTGTTGGCATTCTGCCAGGACAAATACAGTCCCCTGGTCTACATATGCAACGTAATAATGCTGATTCTGACAGGTGGGCCCGTGGTACTGGTTATCAAAAGGGCTTAATGCCTTCCCCTCACAACACCCCAGCGATGCATAAAGCTGAAAGGAAGTACGAAGTTGGTAAAGTAACAGATGAGGAGCAAGCTAAACAAAGACAATTGAAAGGAATCCTCAACAAGTTGACTCCACAGAACTTTGAAAAACTGTTTGACCAAGTCAAACAAGTCAACATTGACAATGCCAATACTCTATCTGGCGTGATTGGTCAAATCTTTGATAAGGCTTTGATGGAACCGACTTTTGTTGAGATGTATGCCAATTTCTGTTCTCGGTTATCCATGGAATTGCCTGATTTTACGGGTGAAAATCAAGAGAAGGTTACTTTTAAGAGATTGTTATTAAATAAATGTCAAGAGGAATTCGAAAGAGGAGTTAGAGAAGAAGAAGAAGCTAATAGAACCGAAGAAGAAGGTGAAGTTAAACAGACGGAAGAGGAACGGGAGGAAAAAAAGGTTAAGGCTCGAAGACGTATGCTCGGTAATATCCGACTAATTGGGGAGTTATACAAGAAAAAGATGTTGACTGAAAGAATCATGCATGAATGTATAAAGAAGTTATTAGGTCAGCATCAGAACCCTGATGAGGAAGACATTGAGGCGTTATGCAAATTAATGAGCACGATCGGGGAGATGATAGATCACCCGAAGGCTAAAGAACACATGGATGCATATTTTGATATGATGTTAAAGTTATCGAATAATATGGATCTATCTTCACGACTGAGGTTCATGTTAAAAGACGCAATTGACCTTAGAAAGAACAAATGGCAGCAAAGAAGGAAAGTTGAAGGTCCTAAAAAGATTGAAGAAGTGCATAGAGATGCTGCTAATGAACGCCAAGCTCAAACTAGTCGACTGACCCGCGGGCCTAGTTTTAACCCGGGGTCGATTAGAAGGGGTGGTCCAATGGAATTTGGGCCAAAAGGGTCGTCGAATGTTTTACCTTTAAACCCACAAATGAGTGGTTTCCGGGGACCACCCCAACAGCTTCGTGGTTATGGCAGTCAAGATTTAAGATCTGATGGTTTTGAGAGTAGGACTACCCCAACAGCTTTACCGGTTCCATTGAGACCAATGGGTGAAGACAATATTACGTTCGGGCCTCAAGGTGGTTTAGCTAGAGGGATGTCGGTTAGGGGTCAACCTTCTTCTATGCAGGGCATTATTGGTGGTCCTAACGGTTTTGGTTCGGTTCCTGAGAGAGTTAGTTACGCACCACGAGAGGATTTAGCAGCAAGATACATGTCAGAAAGGGGGATCTCCCCTCGACCTGGTTATGATTTATCCAACATGCAGGAACACAACATGAATTACGTCAACAGGGACACGAGGAATTCAGGGCGTGTTCTCGATCAGGCTTCACCAGTGGAACGATCACGAGTGTCGACTCCCCCACAAAGCTGTCCTTCTGATAAGGTCTTGTCAGAGGATCGTTTACGTGATCTGTCTGAAGCGGCAATTAAGGAGTATTACAGGTATATTTTTCTTGACATTTATGTGTATTGAGTAGGGGGTGTTTCATATAAACGAACTGATTATGTAAGAGTAGGGGGTGTTTCCTATTTGCCCAATTTTTCAACGTAGTTGAAGACACTTTTACTCCCTTAGAGAGAATCTGTCCCTTTTCTTTACTCGCAATATTTTCCTTTTTAACCACTTGTTTTCGATATCATCAATGTTCAGCTTTATATATCAGTTCGGTTTCTTGTTGGTTATTTCGGTTTAGAACTGAATTTTGAGCTTTTACCTAAGTAAAACTTTTGACCTACAGTATTTACCAAAATTCATTCTCCTAATTAGTAATGGATCGGTTTTAATTGATATGTATTAATTGGTTATTAACGGCTTGGTTATTAAACAGCGGGCCACTTAATAACAGATCGGTTTTCTAGGTGAACCTCGAACCGAAACATTTCAGTTATTGCATTACAAAAACCAAACCATTCTTTTTCTTTTGGTTCATTTTTTTTGGCTCGGTTATTTTGGTAATTCTCTGTTTCTTCGCTCACCCATACTTTATATGTAGGTATGAAGCTTTTAAACGCTTTTTATCATAATTGGAATTTTAATGAATTGTTTTTTTTTTATTTCTTTTTCAGTGCAAGAGATGAAAAGGAAGTTGCTTTGTGCATGAAAGATCTGAATGCACCCAGTTTTTATCCATCGATGATATCCATTTGGGTCAACGATTCTTTTGAGAGGAAACCAGAGGAACGCAGTTCACTCACCAAACTTCTCATCAATCTTGCTAAATCTCAAGACGGAATCTTAAGTCGAGATTCGCTTGTTAAAGGGTAACTTGTACTTGCATCTCTCTCTCTCTCTCTGTCATGCATATACACACGCACATTCTTATTATCCAAGATTACATAGTAACTGTTTATGATTTTTGTTACATCATCCAGATTTGAATTGGTTTTATCAACATTGGAGGATGTGGTGTACGATGCACCATTAGCAGCAGAGTTTCTTGGTCATATGTTTGCAAAAATACTTCTAGAAAACGTGATCGCGTATAAAGAAGTATGGCGTATGATATATGAAGGTGGGGAACAACAAGGACAACTCGTGGAATCAGGTCATGCAGCTGATGTTCTCGGAGTCATTCTTGAGATCATTAAATCAGAAAAAGGTGATCCCTTTCTAAACGATCTGCTTACAGGTTCTAATCCTCGATTAGAGAACTTTCGTCCTCCAACTATCAATAAAACGTTGAGGTTAGATAAGTTTATTTAAATCATAAAGTAAAGATGCTCGTTTTTATCTTTAGAAAGAAGGGTAGATTTTTATGGGTTTAATTGATAGCAGTTGGTATATATACGTAGGAGGGTTTTTCGATCCTTCATTATCCTTCATTGTTTAAAATTTATCGACGCTAAAAGATTAACTGCAATGTTTAAAGATTCAAATGAGCATCTAGATTTTACCTGCTGATCTCATATGATTTTACATCTAAACATGTATTTGCTTGAATTTTATAATGTCATATCTTGTTTGTGTGCAATACATTTTGAACACCTGTTAACATTTTCTCTCACATCAGTTTTGAACTGCAAATTGTTAGGCTTGTATGTGTATTATGTATATATTTTAAAAATAGAACTGCTTCCGGAAATCAGATTTTAAGTCATCTAAGTTTTTATGTTGATTTAATTGATCTGTTTATTAGTACTTTGTTGGTTAGAAGAACCGAAAACCTTAGGTCACAAATAGGCCTGTGCATGGTTCAGGACCAAACTGGCTCGGGACTGGACCGAACTGAGACCCGATTTGCACCAGATTTTGCGGACCGAAGACCGGATCAAATACCCCGGTTTGGTTCGTGTCGGTTCCAGTACGGGTCTGATCGGTTCTATCAAAAGAATCGAACCAAGATGATTGTTATTTTATCATGGTTTTTTTGTTGGCTTTAGAACATACCAATTAATAACAAGACCTGATTTTACAAGGCGAAACTGTATGATCTTTGAATTGAGCTATATATGAATTTTTTTATAACTACAAATCTTGATCTAGACTTATAATATTACATAACATCTGAACTAGCGATTTGAGTACATTATCACACTCTTAACATATTCAAAGAGTGATTTGAATACATTATCACACTCTTAACATATTCAAAGAGTGATTTGAATACATTATCACACTCTTAACATATTCAAAGAGTTATTGTTGATTTGTGAAATTGCATTTATTATTTCAAATATTAAAACAGACCAATTAATAACAAGATTTGCATATCCATGAATGATTTGGAAAAATCAAACCTATACTCATAGTAACCATTGGATGACACAATAACTCATTTTAGACACATTCAATAATAGTTTGACTATAATGAAAGTTTAAAATGTTATACTCACAACATGTTAACAAGGAAGATGTTTACATAAGAACATAAGTTTCTAACTTATTAAGGTTTATGTAATTGTGTTATATGACAGTTGGTTGAAAAAAAGATTTGTTAGTATAAATAGGTAATGAAAGATTAGGATGACTGGTTTTTTTTCTTACGATACATAAGGAATTGATATGCTATAATTAAGGAATGTATATACAAATTTCAGTTCAGTCCATTTCGGGGTTTTTTTTGGGGGGATGGGGGGGGGGGTGGTATGGTCCCGCCCGAACCGAGTTCCGAAAAACTGATAAAATATGAACCGTGGACCGGACTAAATATGCTTAGGTATTTCGGTATCGGTTCGGATCCTCCTTGGTCCTCGGGGTTTTTTAGTTCTTTTCAAAAAATGCACAACCCTAGTCACGATTTTTGACATGAATAGTTAACTGAAAATTCAATGAGTATTGATATATAAGCCTAATTAAATAAGTCTTTGATTGATACTGCTTTTCTCTTTTAATCTTATTCGTGAAACTTTACACGTGTCATGTTCACCTTATTAGGTTGATTCATTTTCTAAATCTAAATATTGAGATTATCGAGTATTATATAAAGCAGTGGTATAATTATATATAGGTAAAAAAAGACGTGTTTAATCCTTGTAGCCGGGATGTGGGCAGTTCAGCGTTGTCGCTAATCAGCGTATGTTTTTATCGATTAGTTACCTACCAAACCGTTAGCACTTAAAACCCCTAACTACTCTTGTTTATTTCTTGGTTATTTCAATGAAGTGTCATCGACTTTTGTATCTAACAATTTAAGTATTCATGAGTTGAGAAGACTTCATAATCAATCGATCAACTTTTTAATAGATAACGCGGTTACGTTTGTTCTTATACTATCTGGATGTATATAATATAAATAAATTATATATTTATATTATATTAATATTATTATATTAAATTAATTATTGGAATATCATGTGTGCCAATATGCTTTTTACATTAAAAAACCTAAAGTCTACTCTCTCAAAAGTTTTATAAATCACGCTCAATCTTCCTGCACCAAAATTTTAACTACCAAAAACCAACAAAACTGTCTAAATTGGCTTATCTATAACTTTTGTTCATTTGCATCCATCTTTTGTAGTGTGATGTTAGTTATAATTTAAATTAAATGGAAAATGTTAACATCATCATTTAAATGCAGTTCTATACATATTCTAATTAAAATATTAGTGATATAAATCAACCCTATCTGGCGAATATTGCTTTGATATCTCTACCTCGTGGCTTTGTTTCTGGATTGGACCCATACACCAACCCAAAAGGCGTCCACTAGTTAAGGGAATGTTTGCAGTAATATACCTAACATTTCCTCTTCCGTTTCGAAATTACAGTTCACATTTCCTTTTTTGTTTGTATGTATACTTCTATAGATGGATGTGTATAATTAATTGAATTTATTTGATTACCTCAAATGTGTGTGTATGGCATAAAAAAGTGTGTAAAAAGTAAGGGAAAACTATCATATTATCAAAAAAGTAGATTGTAAGGATTATGTTTTCTTAAACTACATATGTTTTATCTATGAACAATAATTTTGAGACGGAGAGAGTATGAGACAAGAAATATATCAATTATTAGGTATTAAGATCCCTACTTTTTACTTTGTATTTTCTATGTGTTGAAAGATGCATATTTTGAGATCAATGTTTTTTGTTTATTCTAAAATACTCTATTCGTCTCAAAATAAATGTCCACGTTACTATTTATATTCGTCCTAAAATAATTGTTCATTTGCAAAAAATAATTATTAAAAAATAATTATTAAAAAATTATTGATCTTTCCCTTTTATCCTCGTTTATTACTTTAAATCTTTTATTTTTAATATAAATTCAGTCAAACTTACTTTGAATATAAAGATAAATTTGACATTTATCTGATCTGTCTTAACTAAAATAATAATTATTTGGATACAATTCTTGTGGGATGAAGAGAATATAATTGTGTAATTGTCAAGCCCTATAAAAACAATTCGCCAAAAATTTAGACATGACATGATTCACTTAATAAAATTGAAAAACTATATTATGATTCTATATAAATTACTAGATTTTAACCCGTGTATATACGAATATATATTTGACTTTATTTTATACATATATAATATAATATAAATTAGAAAGTAAACTCCGTATTTAGGTTGGAAATAATGTATACATAGAAACAAAAACGCAATATTTTCATATATACAAAAAAGGAAAGAAAGAACACACAAATAACAACAATGTATACGGAGACAACATAATGAGAAATTAGTAAACAATTACTTTAAATGTTATTTTTACTTACGTTACAAATATGTGATTACACGGAATTTTTAAGAGGATTTTGTATTCCAAATGAAAAAAGGTAATTTTGAAGGTACCCCTGACCCCCGTACCATATTTCAATGGTACGCATCTGCTCCACCCGAAAGAAACATCAACACCGGGCAAATCACTTGTCCACAAATCATCCACATATGTTGAGTAACATATTAGAACCCTTGACATGTCGATCACACATATGAGGTTTGAGCATTTGCAGTGGCAGTACCACTTCAGATATGCTCAATTGGTTGTATTCCAAATATAGGTAAGTTAACATGTAGTGTCATTAGTTACTTAAGCATTAATAACGCTAAATGTTAAATTGCGTAATTCTAGTTCTTGAGATAGATTTATAAACATACAGTTATACTAAGTTATAATCATAAAAGAAATCAAACGTCACCCAACGATTGTCATTGACTTTTGTATAATCTCATTAAGAAGAATCAGTGTTGTAAAAAGTGGTCGGTGGCGCCCCGACTTAGGCCTGGACGGTCTAAAAAAGCGGTCAAACTTGGTCAACGAGGAAAAAGACGGGATTAATCGATCAAACTTGGTCAAACTCAGATTCATCGGTCAAAGATGGTTAAATTCGGTCAAAGTCAACTTTAATCCAACATTTTTAATATTTTTTAAAATTAGGGTTATGATTCCATATACTAAAAATTGGGCCACTATTTTATTTTCTCAAACCCTATTTCATATACTCAAAATCGGGATTAGGCTTTAAAGAACACTGAAAATTGAACATTGAACTCAATATTTTTCAATGCCCCTATTTCAGCCTCATTGTTCTTTTGAACACTGAACTAAACACTGACCCGAATGTCAATGATTCCCTATGATCTTATAGGGAAGTGTCTTCTATTAAACTTGATCATGATTCTATTATCAGATGGAATTAAACGCATTCTTTGATCATGATTCTATTATTGCAAAATCCATTAGGCTGGTCCATGTTTGAAAGCAACATAACATGTACCCCTTTTTCATATTAGATAATTTGTGATTTGGGAACCGCAATATTTTAATCCATTTTATATTTTTGGCGAGTATAAAGGTTGTTTTACGAAAGTGATATGGCGAACTTTTATTTATTTGAACTTCGTTATCTTTTTTTATTATTAATTAAGGTTTTAGTCTATGTTTACACAATTTTTAAGGTAACAATATATATTTAATAAAAATATGTATCAATCAAACGTGCACACTATTTATTAAAATCACGTGACACTTTCCAAATCAATAATATGATAAATATGATTAATAAAATATTGGTTGGTTGATCATCTGAGAGGCAGACCCCAAACGAGGAGCAGATTGAATTTATTGTATTTTAAAAAATTGTATGTCTTTTAAAATTAACACGTTTGATTTTCTCAATCCTCCTGTTTTACTTTATAAGATTAATTAGAAAACTTAATAATTAATGTTAATATTATTATAGCTTTTTAACCTATACATATACACGGGGGTTCCAATGTACAAGCGTCGATAAGATTCATAATTTTCATATTATATTTTAGCGACGATAACTTCTGTATAAGGAAGATCGCGATTTTTTATAATAGGATATCATGTATTTGTTGTATTTAATTTTATATTTTACTCATCTTGTAATAAAAATTAAAAGCTATATATGTTTTTTGATTTTTAAATAGAACTACTTTAAAACACGAAAACATAATATGAGGCTCCATGCCACATTGCTCATATCCTATAACTAAGATCATTTTCAACATTTCCTCTTTAAATGTCAAACACTAATATCAAAATAAATTATTCTCATCCCATGTTTGGTCACGGTTAATTTGTAAAAGAAGATTATTAACAAATGATAGTTTCATTAAGTAATAAATGTGTCCACAAGTAGAAGATGAAAAAATCAATTAAAACTCAAATGTCGTGACTCATACTTATTATTGTAATTTTTTATATAAGATTTAATTTAATTGAGGGGTTTTTTTGTTATGGATAATGAATTTTTTAAAGGAAAAATACACTATGTTGTTAACTGCACATGTAGTTGAGAAAAAAATAGAGATCTAGTATATTTTTACTAAGAATTTAAGGAGTGTAAAATAGAAAATAAAATGATCTATCCCAACTTTAATTGGTCAATAGTACCAATCTATATCTATATCTATATATATATATATATATATATATATATATATATATATATATATATATATATAAGAAAAACCATAAAAGAATCTCCCCACTTAATTTTTAACTAATCCTTCATAAAACAACCCTAGGATTAAACCATGACATCATTTAATTAATTAATTGTGTAATAAAATATTAATATACCCTTTATTAAACAAATCCCTTAATTCACTCGCATACCAGATCTACTAAACATAAACCCCTACCTTTTTCTCAATCCCCATCCGCCGCACCACCTCAGCCACACCAAATCCGTCAAACCCCTGCCGTCACAAACCCACCTGCACCATCTCCGACTCTCACCCTTTGAACATTCCTTATTTTCTTCCTCATTCCAACTAAATACGCCCTTTCAAATTAAAAAAGAAAAAAAAAAAACAGCTTTCTTCTTTTTGAATCGCTCCTCCGATCATAATATTCGTATAGAGACTTGATGTTATATTTGTTATATATTAAAGTTGTTTATTAATTTTATAAAAGAGTTAAGAGTGTATTATTGCAAATAAATGAGTTAGATTTAGTTATTGGTTGCTCGGTGTGTTGTTATATGTGATAATTGTTTTAGTTGATGTGGATATTGTGCAATTGTGCAGTTGGCAGATTTGATTTTTCATGAGGAGACACTGCGTATCACCAAGAAACTTTGGATAATCCGAGGGCTGCTGTCAAGAGCACCAAGAAGCACTGTGTTGTATGTATCATTCTTCTATTTTTGATCATCTTGATATTAACATTTGCAATAAAGTCTGTCGATTTTGTGAGCAAGACTATTAGCATGGGTTATTATTTTCATCAATTTGATTAACATATCAAATAACTCATATCAAATAGTTCATCTTGATATGCTAGGTGATAAGACAAACTATGGTTCGAATTACCTTTTAGTGCTTATATACTTATCTATATTTTGTCGGAAGAGCCATTTGCATATACTTATACTTGTGTTGCCCCATATTCTGATTATATTAATGAGTATTATATATATCTCCCCTATGTATGGATGGGCATTGCATATTTGATTGATGGAGCCTCCCATGAACAATGCATGTTCTTCAATTCATTCCTCAAAGAATGAATTCATTTTGTGTTTCTAAATGATGAATGTACACAAGCTGTTTGTATAAATGTCTGAGCGAAAGATTCTCGAATTTACTATTAAAAATATTTCTGACATCAAAAAACCTCACTTTGAATTCAGTAGTATGTGTAGGTGTGTGTGTCACTCCATATATATAGTATTTATTACTCATAATATATATATATATATATATATATATATATATATATATATATATATATATATATATATATAAATTGTTGTCAATTACACATGGCCTTTTGAGGTTTCTCCTTGTCACATGGTTTGTCTCTCCATCACATTCTTCTCTCTCTATGATTAAGCTTAACTGGTATTGTTTATTCATTGACTGAGCACTTGTGAGATACTTTCCAGATCTATAGTGAAAAAGGGGTTTGTAGATGATGATGATCAATTTTAAGGTCAGGTGGGTGGTTTTTCCTAATACCTTTGATCTAAGTGGCACCGTCTAATAAGCTTATTGGTGAAAAACGATTACCGTGTTTATTAAATTTCGATCATTTTTTTTTACAAAAAATTATGCTAAAGATTACTTGGAGAATTGATGATAAGGTAAAATGTTGCTGCACATTTGATATCCCTTTTTTAAAATAGTTTTTTTAGGAAATCGGATTTACGATAACACATGATCACTTGATAATACATGATTTTTTCAATTAAAATATTATTTCCATGAGATGAGATGAGATGATTTTGAAATTGTTGATTAACAAAGTTGAAATTATTATTAGTATTGTTATCTCGTTTTTTTTTTTCCTTCATAAAATTATGAGAGCTTTTCAAAAGAGATTTAATTGGTAAATTTTTTGATGTGATTGGTTAATTGAATATTTTGTGAAATACTTCATTCTCATTGGTTAATAGAGTTGAATTTTAAGAAAAATTTACGCTAACAAATTTCATGAAAAGTTGGTTGAAGCATAATATCAAAATATCTCATGAGATAAGCATCACTTTATCATAAGATTACTTGGAGAATTGAAGATAAGGTAAAATGTTGTTGCACATTTGATATCCCTTTTTTAAAATAAATTTTTTATGAAATCAGATTTACGATAATAGATGATCACTTGATGATACATGATTTTTTTAATTGAAATATTATTTCCATGAGATGAGATGAGATGGTTTTGAAATTGTTGATTAACAAAGTTGAAATTATTATTAGTATTATTATCTCATTTTTTTCATAAAATTACGAGAGCTTTTCAAAAGAGATTTAAAATTACGAGAGCTTTTCAAAAGAGATTTAATAGTTAATTTTTGATTTGATTGGTTAATTGAATATTTGGTGAAATATTTCATTCTTATTGATTAATAGAGTTGAATTTTAAGCAAAATTGAAGCTAAAAAAGTTTTCTTTTATTAATATTTATATTTAGATTAGATTAGATTAGATTTAGACTAGCTATTCCCGTGTATACACACGGGCCTTTAAATTTGTAAATATTAAAATAAAATACTTTTTGACATTTTCAAAATCGATTATAGGATTAATTTTTGATAAGTTTAAAATTGAAGCTAACACTTAAGATAATAAATAACACAAAAAGAAAGAAAAGTTTAATATTTGAGAAAGATTTTATTATATCAAATTACACAAATACCCCTCTTAATTCACATGTTAACAACTTACTAATCATTAAATTCCACCACTAATTAGATTAAATTATTAACTACAAAACTAAAACACGCAAAATCATTGATCTATTAGGCTAGTAGGAAAAAATAATGTATAGAATGTTCAAACAGAGCTTACTGTATTAATAAAGAATTATTCTTTAATAATAATAATAACAATAATAAATGTTGAAAATAGGAGCCACTAAATGACTATTACATAACCATATAATAAATAGCACGAATTTCGTTTATATGTGTCAAAATATGGATGTATTTTGATTTTTGAATATTCATAGTTATGTATGAGTTAATATAATCACAATTTATATAATTATCAAATAAATCATGTTACCTATGAGAGATTTTGTATATATATAGGTTACAATTTCAATAGTTATATACGGGGAAATGGGATGAATTTCAAAATAAATATATCAAAATCAATTAGTTAACAATTTTAATTATATAGAAAATAGCAACAAACTCTTAATCTTCAAGAAATAATTTTAGTTATTAGTTACAAACACTTTGAATAATTAGTTCCCATTACGTAGAATTACATATAAGTTGGATATAGTAGGAATTTCATAAGATTAGGATATAATATTATAATCTATTCTATTTAAAATAAACAAATTTCATTGTCTAATTAAATTGATGACATCATCATATCCCCAATTTTAGTTAATTGAACAAAATTAAATTTTATTTAATTGAACAAAATTAAATTTTAGTTAATTGAACAAAATTAAAGAATTTAATTGGCTAATTGAATTTTTGATAACATCATCACCTGCTTATTATAATATATTTAAGATTAGATTAGATAATGGACTATTAATGTTATCTTATCAATTTTTGAAATTTATTTTCGAGGTAAGCATGAACTGAAACGTTAGTTAACTTAATTTTTATTATTAGTTTATTAGAGTAAAGTTAAAATGAGAATGCAAATTTTTGGTGAGAATTGAGGAACTAATAGGAATACGTCACGTGTCACAAAATCCACTTTTCCCTTCTTTTTTAAAAATTAAATATCTTAAGAATGACTCAAAGAAAAATTATAAAAAGTGTACCATAAAAACTAGCATTTTATTCTCTACGATTAGACATCTCACTTGATATACTTTCGACGACTTTTTTATGGGTTTTACAAATCGTACAATATTAGTATCACATGTGATACTCGTTGGTATCACATGTGATAGTTGTTTACAAAACGTATCGAAAACAGAAAAAAAAGTCGTCGAAAGTATACCTTGGGGAATGTCTAATCAGAGGGAAAAAACGCTGATTTTTATGATGCAATTTTTATAATTTTTCGACTTACCATTTGTGAAATATTTAATTTTTAAAAACGTGAGAGAAAGTGAGTTTTGTGACATGACACATTTTTATTGGTTCATTTATTCTCACTAATTGTTATTATACTCATTTGAACTTTACTCGAATTTATTAATTATTTATTTATTGATGATGATTTAAATCTAAAGTTATGGATTCCTATCTAATAAGAATTTTGATCGACTCCCATATAATCGAGTAATATGGAAAATATTTTTTTTTTACTGTTTTAAATAAAATAATGAAGTAAATATTGAATTATGATTAGTCAATTGGATTTTAATTATAAAAGATGATGTTATAAATCCGTTTCATATCATATTGTATATTTAAAATAGGACAATATTATTATATGTATATGAGAACTTAAATAACAATCTAAACCTTAGGGGTCTTATGTTTTTTCTGGATGTTGAAAGCTGAAATGTTATATCAGCTCTGAATATTAAGATTTTGCATCTAAAATCGGAAATCTAAATTCGGAATCATTAATATTGTTTGATATATAAAGTAGTAAAACATATGAATATATATTATTATATCCGATCAGATGCAATAAGTTAAATAATATTGCTTATTCGGTAAGGGAGTATTAAGACGTTTTAAGACGTTTTTTATTTTAAAGGGAAAAAATTATCAAATGAGCTTGTTATTGGAATGTATGATCGAAACATATATAAGGGGTATTAAGGGCTTCTAAATGGAAAACAACAGACCTCTTAATCTTCTAAAGAGTTCCTAAATCGTAATTCAGATTTTCTTTTCTCATTGTTATTTCTATTCAATTTTTTCAGAACAGGTTCGGACGGTTGAAGCGCGAACCGGAAGAAAAACGATCCGCTGTAAACCGGTTTTCTCCTAAGTTTTCAGTCGCCGGGAAACGGGTGGTTTTCCGGTTGGACCGGTAAACCGAGGAGCCAGAATCGGCAAATAAAATCGATTTTTGCTTTTGTTCCTTTCTTAGTAATGATCCAAAACGGTTTGTGATCCTGATCCTCGATCATATTCAAGGTTACCGGATGAACACACCGGTTTTTGTTTGATATCTTCATCGGAGGTGTTATTTAAGGTTACCAGTGACAGTGGATCTGCGTTTATGTTTTCTGACCATCTCACAGGAGGATCTAGCGGCGATAGTGGCGTTTTTTTTTCTTCTAAATTTCGTTTAGTACAAATATAATAAATGGATGAAGTCATGAAGATGAATAAAAGAAAGAGTTTTGAAGAAATAAAAATGAGAAAGATGATGTAGGAGTGTAGTACTAAAGGTGAAAGAAAATGAAGAACTGAAACGTCCCATTTTTTTTTTTTTTTAAATTAATTTTCTCAAAACACTTTATATATTAATATAAAGTGACAACAGCATAGTTTATTACAAAACATGTTTTTCATCATTACACAGTATTACATGTTAATATAGAGCATGATTTACGAGTCTTTCCTCTTACTATCTTGCCATAGTAAGTCCATCGCTAGTAGCCCTCGGGTCGCTTTCCCGGATCCCTACCCTGCATACCTCTTGATGTACCTATCACACACAACAATCAACACGTAAGCATTTTGCTTAGTAAGCACAGGAAGGGTACAATCACATACGAACAATTTAGCACAATTGATCACTCAGCAATTGGCCCTTACGGGTACAATTGATCAGCTAGGCACAATTGATCACTCAACAATTGGCCGTTCAACTCATACAGCTGGGCACAATTGATCACTCAGCAATTGGCCGTTTAACTAATACAGCTAGGCACAGTTGATCACTCAGCAATTGGCCGTTTAACTCATACAGCTAGGCACAATTGATCACTCAGCAATTGGCCGTTTAACTCATACAGCTAGGCACAATTGTAACACAATCAGTATTAACAAATTCAACCAATTATATACTTTACATTCCTACTACTTACCTCGAAGGCGATGTTCAAATATTCACGACTTGTTATCCGAAATACCTGTCAAGGCGTTCATATTAATCAACTTTTATTAACCTCTGCGACACTACCCCCTTGTGTCGCTACACTTCCCAGCGACACTAACTTAGTGTCGCATATCACATTATTGCGACACAACCTGCGACACTAGCTCATAGTGTCGCTAAAACAACAATTCAATTAACAGTAGAAACTAGCGACACAAGCTGCGACACAAGCTCTTTGTGTCGCTAAAACGACAGTAGTAAGTAGCAGTGGGAACTAGCGACATAAACTCTCGTGTCGCTAAAGCAACAGTATTAACTCGCGACACCATCATTGCGACACAAGCTGCGACACAACCCTTGTGTCGCAATGACGAACAGAACAGCAGCAGCTTCGATTTCTTAACAAATTTCTGGGTAAAACCCAAACTTTAATCCAATAATTTTACTGAAGATGATAAAGCACGTAATAAACATAAACTCTTACCTGAAATTGGTTTCAAAACTTCACAAGAACACTTTCAAGAATCAAATCTTTAATAACCTCAACTTTTCTTACTTTCTCTCTCTAGAATTCCGAAAATCACACACACACAATGGTTCTGGAAGTGTATATTTGTTTCTGGAGAAGTTTAGAATGAAAAATTGGGTTTAACCCCTCTGTTTTACACTTTTAACCCCTCAAAACCGACTTTCTGCCGATACTGCGACACAAGCCTTGTGTCGCACTAGGCTCTGTGTCGCTACATGCGACACTAACGCTTGTGTCGCATAACAGTAAACAATTTCTAATTTAACGAATTTCGGGGTGTTACAACTCTCCCCCACTTACTCAGGATTGTGTCCTCACAATCCACCTCTGATACAACGAGGGATAATATCGGTGAACCTCACTCTCTGGTTCCCATGTAAACTCTGATCCCTTTCGATGCTTCCATTGGACTTTAAACATTCGGATCTCTTTATTTCTTAACCTCTTTATTTTCTCGTCCAATATCTTGATTGGTTCTTCAATATAATTCAACTTATCATCTATTTCAATTTAATCTATTGGAATGTAAGCTGTCTCATCAGCTAAACACTTCCTCAAATATGACACATGGAAAGTGTTATGAATATTTGCCAATTCATCCGGCAATTCTAAACGATACGCCACTTCGCCTACTCTTGCTAAGATTTTAAAGGGTCCAATAAAACGAGGACTCAATTTCCCCCGCTTTCTAAATCGAATAACACCTTTCCAAGGAGATACCTTTAACATAACAAAATCTCCTTCATTAAACTCAATTGGACGCCTTCTCTTATCCGCATACGACTTTTGTCTATCTTGCGCAGCTTTTAAACGGGCTCGGATTTGCTCTATCTGTTCGGTAGTTTTCAGTACAACTTCGGTACCAGCTACTTCACGTTGCCCAATTTCATCCCAACAGATTGGAGTTCTACATCTCCTCCCATAGAGCATTTCATACGGCGGCATTCCAATACTGGAGTGATAGCTGTTATTATAAGAAAATTCGGCCAATGGCAAATATACATCCCAGTTTCCTCCAAAATCAATAACACACGCCCTCAGCATATCCTCTAACGTTTGAATCGTCCGCTCACTCTGACCATCCGTTTGTGGGTGATACGCTGTACTCAAATTAAGACGTGTACCCATTTCCTCTTGAAACTTTGCCCAAAATCTAGATGTAAATCTACTATCCCTATCAGAGACAATAGATACTGGCACACCATGTCTCGCCACCACTTCTTTCACATACAAATCAGCCATTACCTCTGAAGACGAAGCTTCTCTTATCGGCAAGAATAAAGCACTCTTGGTCAATCGATCAACTATTACCCAGATAGCATCACCGTGCTTTGACGTTTTTGGCAACTTCGTAATAAGATCCATCGTAATATGCTCCCATTTCCACACTGGAATATCTAAGGGCTTCATCTTCCCATAAGGTTTCTGATGTTCGGCTTTAACCTGCGAACAAGTCAAACACTTTTCCACATATTTAACAATTTCCCTTTTCATACCTGGCCACCAATAATCTCTTTTCAGATCATGATACATCTTTGTGGCACCAGGATGGATCGAATACTTGGATTTATGAGCTTCATCAAGTAAAAGTTTTCTCATTTCTCCAGAACTCGGTACCCATATTCTACCATATCGGGTTTTCAATCCACGAGAATCATCAACAAAGTCTTGTTCTTGGCCTTTTATTCGTTCTGCTCGGAAATCACCACTCTGCAACACTTGCTGTTGAGCTTCTTTCACTTGCTCAATTAAATCCGTAACCACCGTCATTTGAAAAGATTTTACTTTCAACACAAAATCAACAGTCTTTCTACTGAGAGCATCTGCTACAACATTCGCCTTTCCAGGATGGTATAAGATTTCACAGTCATAATCTTTCACTAAATCAAGCCAACGCCTCTGTCTCATATTAAGATCTCGTTGGTCAAAGAAATATTTTAAACTCTTATGATCTGCATAAATCGTACATTTTACTCCATATAGATAATGCCTCCAAATTTTCAACGCAAACACCACCGCTGCCAATTCTAGATCATGAGTAGGATATCCTTTCTCGTGTGATTTTAGCTGTCTCGAGGCATATGCTATTACTTTTCCTCGTTGCATGAGCACGCAACCCAAACCCACACAAGATGCGTCACAGTACACCACCATATCATCATTTCTCTTTCAAAACATTGAAAGCTTGATCCTGTTCCTCATTCCACTCAAATTTGACATTTTTACACGTAAGCCTCGTAAGCGGAGTCGCAATCTTAGAGAAATCTTGAATAAATCTCCGATAATAACCTGCCAATCCCAAGAAACTTCGAATTTCTGTTGGAGTCTTAGGAGGTTTCCACATCATCACTGCTTCTACTTTTGCAGGGTCTACCTTGATTCCCTCGTGATTTATCACATGTCCCAAAAATTGAACTTCTCTCAGCCAAAATTCACACTTCGAAAATTTTGCATATAATTTCTCCTCTCGCAATACTTGCAACATTTGCCTCAAATGCAACTCATGCTCACCTTTCGTTTTTGAATATATTAAAATGTCATCAATAAACACAATCACAAATTTGTCGAGGAACATACGGCAAACTCGGTTCATCAAATCCATAAATGCAGCAGGAGCATTTGTTAACCCGAATGGCATTACCACAAACTCATAATGACCATAACGCGTTCGGAAGGCAGTCTTGGGAATATCCTCTTCTTTCACTCGTAACTGATGATAACCCGATCGTAAGTCAATCTTTGAAAAATGTGTAGCACCCTGAAGCTGATCAAATAAATCATCGATTCTCGGCAACGGGTAACGGTTCTTAACAGTTACCTTATTCAGCTCCCTATAATCAATACACATTCGCATGCTCCCATCCTTCTTTTTAACAAATAATACTGGTGCTCCCCACGGTGAACTACTCGGACGGATAAACCACCATTTTAATTTTAAATCCACTAAACCGATTAAACCGACAATCGAACCGGTTGAATCACAACCGGACCTCCGACCAATTCAACTTAAAAACCGATTTTTAAAACATTGTTTATATTAGTTGTGATGATGATATATTTTTATGTTACTAATTTTCTTTTGAAGTTATATTTATTTATCATGTGATGAAGTTAAATTGATGGGCAACTATTCTGAAAATATATCGAACTTGTTACGAAATTTTTGTATGCATCATACTTTCGAAATACCTATTGTGTGTACTCAACTTGCTAATCTCTCCTATTACTGTAATCATTAACCTGAAACTTTTTCTTTACTTATGTGTACCCAGTTAATCACTTTTTTCCATGTCACCACCCACGTAGGAGCCACCTAAGACCACATAAATATATCAAACTTAAGAAATGTATTGAACTTTTACTGATAACATTTCTTTATCAAACTCATACTTTCACACCCGTTCTCACCACCATGCATTCATCTTCTTCGAGAGTCTCTATCAATAATTGGCTACGCTTAAATGGTGAAGACATCGGAGATGGTGGGGATGTTCGAGATTGTAGTGAGGTAAAGATGGAGGTGACGCCAAAAAAAATAGTAGTAATGTTTGGAGATGGTTGTGAGACGGAGATAATAGGTTTGGTGGTTAACGGGATGTAAATTGGTTGTGGTGGTGTTTTCGAAAAAAATTGTGTCGCCGAAAAAAATGGTGGAGATTGTGTGATGTCGAAGTTGGTGATGTTTTGGAGATAGTGGTGAAATGGAGATGATAGGGATTGGTGGTTAAAAAGGTGTAAATTGTTGTAGTGTCGTCGGAAAAAATGGTGCCGCCGGAAAAAATGATGGAGACGATGGTGACGCTGGAGATGGTGATGTTTTGGAGATAGTGGTGACTTGGAGATAATTGGAGTTGGTGGTTAAGGAGGTGTAAATTGTTTATCGTGGTGTTGCCAGAAAAAATGATGTCGCCAGAAAAGATGATGTCACCGAAAAATTGAAGACGGTGAGGTTGATGAAGATGATGATGTGAAAAAAATGTATCAAACTTTTAGTGAGATGACACTGACTTGGTAGTGCCACATTATCCTCTTAAACCACTTAAGCTAATTTTGACTGGTAATTGTATTTCAGGTTAATACTCCCTCCGTCCCGATTTATTAGTCCAATTTTTCATTTTGGGTTGTCTCAAATTGATTGTCCACTACCAAGTATAGAAAGGAAATTGGTTCACATTTACCATATTGTCCCTACTTCAAAAATTAAATAACAAATGTGAAAGGAAGTTCAAATTAATTGGTTAAGGGCAAGAATGTCTTTGTGTAAAAAGTAAGTAGTAATTATTGTATTTTTCATAAACTGCATGTTTTCTGTCTGGAGACAATTATATTAGGACGGAGGGAGTAACTACACACAATATGAGAGATTAGTAAGTTAAATACACACAATATGACTTTTAAAAGTATGTTATATACAATAGAATTTTTAAAAAAGTTCAATACGTTTCCAAACAATTTGCACTTAATTGATTGCCCAAAATTATAAGGCTTATTGTTTGGTTATGCGCTCGACTTTACACTCATTATTATTGTACGCTCCCAACTTTTATACTCTCTATTGTATGAGGTGAACTTTCAGAAAACTCTATTGTATGCTCACAACTTTCATACTTTCTATTGTATGAAGTGAACCTTCTAAAAACTTTAAGTAACATGATATAAATTATACATTATAAAAACTGTATTAGAAAAGTTCATCTCATACAATAGAAGGTATAAAAGTTGGGAGCATACAATATAATTTTTAGAAAGTTCAGCTCATACAATAAAAAGTATGAAAGTTGAGCACATACAATAATAATGAGAGTTGAGCACATACAATAATAATGAGTGTAAAATTTAGCGCATACTCAAACACTAAACCCAAAATTATATTCGCACATATTGCTGGAAATATGAAGAATTGACTCATATTTAAAATTAAAATAAACAGCTTATGCTGTTCCAAAAAATAAATATAATAATGACACAAGTTCTAAAAGAAACACAAGTTGAGTTGAGTTGGTCTTTTGGTGTCTAACCACCCTTTATCTAAAGTAAGCTTACATTTTGGACCTTGCATTATGCTAAAAACTTCAGATTTGGGCCATTAAAGTCATTAATTACTCGAGTTAGTTTATAAGTTTGATTATCTGTCATGGATTTGGTCCTTGGTGGGGTTAAGAGAAAGAAGAAGAGCGTCAAGGAACGGTTGGAACTTGGGTAACATTAGACGTCGATACAATCGATAAAATGCTGATTATTTGTATATTAGATTATGTATTATATCATGAAATGTATAATTTAGTCGTATATTGACAATGTACAAATCATCTCACTGGTAAATTGAAATTATTGATATATCATATGAGGGAAAAAAAGAAGATCTACCCAACTTTTAATACGATGTTAATAGCTTCAAACTATAATAAAATTATTAAGTTACTTTTTGATATCATACTTGCTTTTAAAGCATGAGAAGTGATTCAAAGCATGAGAAGTGATTCAATATAAAACTCGGTGTTATTTCAATTCTCACTTCAATATTGTAAATCATTTTTATGAATCAATGTGGAACACTTGATAAACATTGACACACAATTTAATTTTTGATAAATGAGATTGAAAGAAAATAGAAAACAACGAAGAATAAATCAAGAGATCCACTAGATACTTTCCGGCCAATGTTGAGAATTCAACATCACAATAAAATTCCCTCCACTCCGTATACTTTTATGATACATCAACTATTATATGGAGTATTTTATTTAAAATAAGAAGATTTGTATAAAGGTTGTGTTTCATAGTTACTTGTAATAAACTTATAATTAAATTAAATTAATTGTCATTTGTCATTCTAAGTATACTCAAACCATCGTTTAACAAATTACATGCACAAATTCTCACCCGTCATATATATTAATGGTTATACCAAGCGTCTCAATCATATTATTATGTTAATATATATTTACTACGTACTATTTGTTTAGACCTATAAATTATTTATCTTTTTATACTCCGTTCATTCCAGTCGAAATGTACATTTTGAAAATGTACTCAATTTTAGTAATATTAAGTAACTACACTAACCAATCAAGTATTACATCTACACAATAAAATTATATTTTAATTGGTTAAAATATGGAGTCAACACTTACTTTGAAAAAATAAAAAAATAGAAATGTAAACACGTACGTTGGGACGAAGGGAGTAAGAAATTAGACTTTAGTTTAGAAGCGTTATCGTTAATTTTATACAAAAGTTCTAGGGACTAGTAGTGTGCAACTTTTAAAATTTGAAGGGGGTTGACTAACACCTCAAAAATCTTTCATCGTGTCGTCACTATCATAGGAATTTATTCAACGCGCTTAATCTAAAACCTATACATACACATATCATATATACACAACCAAAAAAACCCCTAACAATGTCCATGCTAGTAGACTGTTCAAATTGCAGAACACCGTTAGTTCTACCACAGGGAGCTAAATCAATCCGCTGTTCTATATGTCAATTCATTACTCAAATCGCTGAGTCAACTCAACCGCCGTCGCCGTCCGGTTACTCCATATTTCCTGGTTTGCAGCAGTCATCGTCATTTAATAACCACGCGCCGTCGTTTTGTAACCAGGCGGCGCCGGTACCTTGCGGTTATCAGGTGCATACACCAGCGCTAACGCATTCAGCGTCGTTTTATAGCAATTATGTTGCGCCGGCGGGATATGGACGGAAAAAGGCGGTGATTGTTGGTGTATCGTATAAAAATACTCGACATGAATTGAAAGGATGTATAAATGATGCTAATTATATGAAGCATCTTTTGCTTACTAAGTTTCACTTTCCTGAATCTGAGATTGTTATGCTTACTGGTAAGATCGTCATTTATTTTACTTTCATTATAATTAGTTAGGTGTCACTTTAAAAAAAATTGTGAAAATGGTATGAATTTTTTTTAAAAAAAAAAATTCACTAAAAAAGTTAAAAGTTTCTTCTATTTTATTTGGAGAAAATGATAACGATTCATCTTGTACAATTCTCTAAATTATCACCATTTTGCATATATGAAATTTTTATTTTATTTTTTTAATCTTTTTAGAAAGACAAATACCCACGTAAACCACTATCACGAATATACTCCGTAAAAATCAATTTACGAATATTTACAATTGTCTCATTCTTAAACTTGCACCTCCTAACTCATAGTTGGAAGAGTCGTCACGATGTCGATAGACTAATTACTATTTGGTTATGAAATTCTTAATTTTTCAAAGAGAGAAAAAATAATAAAAAAATTTAAACATGACATTAGAAATGACAAATGTCAAATGAAAAAAGAAATTCTTTTTTCTTTTTTTAAATAAAATCTAAACTCATTGTTGAGAGTTAACTCCGTATCTTTAGCTTAAACATGTAGCCAACTAGCTCTACAAACAAACTTTTCTCACAATTAGGCTAAATCATATACACTACTTTAACCAAGCTTTCTCATTAACTCTTTATATATTGTATAATTTTCATTTTCAACCACAAACATAAAATATCAATGTTAAGTTTAATTCAACGACTACCTATCCGACAGTATAATCATACAATAGTTCAAGTGTAAGTACAAATATGGGCTTCACACATTACCATTCTGTCTGATCATATACATGCCATATATATACTTGCAGAAGAAGAAGCAGACCCAAAAAGGATCCCAACGGGCCGTAACATGAGGGCAGCATTATCTTGGTTAATAAGCGGATGCCAACAAGGTGACTCACTTCTTTTTCACTTTTCTGGCCATGGTTCACGACAGAGGAACTACAACGGTGATGAGATTGATGGCTATGATGAAACCTTATGCCCCTTGGATTTTGAAACTGATGGTATGATTGTTGACGACGAGATCAATGCAACAATCGTCAGACCTCTTCCTCTTGGTGTCAAACTTCATGCCATTATTGATTCTTGCCATAGTGGAACTGTGCTAGATCTTCCATTTCTTTGCAGAATGAGCAGGTGACTTCATCTTACCCCAATAAAAATGTTATTTTTAACGATCGGCAAAGACACACCTTTCGTAATTGAGACTTGGTCCCATGTCCTATTGGTCACCAATTTTAAACGTTATGTATTGTGTTTTTGCATCAGGGCTGATTCGTTTGAAATAGTTAGCTAAACTCTTCATCAGGCTATTAGAAATCATAAAATTTTGGTCACACTGTAAGGTGTTATAAGATCAAATTTGGGTCTGGGTTTTATGGGACCCGATCGCCTAAATGTAACATCCATGAAGTTTTATAGAATTTGGGGCGGTGAAGGTTTAGGTTTCTAATTAAAGTTTCTATTCAGCAAGTTTCACACTTGAACATACGAGGCCTTATATGCGTTGGTCATAAGTTACTTACTACTATCTTTATGGTATGACAGTGCCGGGCACTATGAATGGGAGGATCATCGTCCTGAATCTGGCATAGGGAAGGGTACAAGTGGAGGAGAAGTCATTTCGATTAGCGGATGTGATGATGATCAAACATCAGCTGATACATCGGTTAGTCTAAAATAGCACATTTTAGTATCCAATTTTAATAGGTAGAACTTTACAGTGATGAGTAATGATCAAAATTGGCAGGTTTGGTGACGGGTCAAAGTTAATTTTGTTACTAGTCAAAATGGGTCGGGTAGGCTGACCCACGAACATTTTCTATTCTTTTTTTCTTTTATATGGTTACAAAACTATAGTAGTACTTTACCAATCTACTTTATTATTTTATTTTCCTTTCCTTTTAATAAAGCAATTTAAAAGTTCTGACATAGATGAATATATTTCAGATGAATGAGTTAAAACTTAAAATTGTCACCTCTAATGCGTAGTTCTTTTCTATGCAGGCTTTATCAAAAATCACTTCAACAGGAGCCATGACATATTGTTTCATAGAAGCTATAGAACATGGAAACGCGTCTACGTATGGAGGCTTGTTAAGTTCAATGCGTAACGCTATCCGTAATGCACCAAGAGGCGTTGGTGGTGGACTGTACGGAGGTCGTGGATTCTCTCAGGTATCATCTGATTTCAAATGATATGAATATACTCTCATAGATGTTATGCATTTATATACATGTGTATGTGTATCTAACCTTGTCGATTCATGTCTAAATCAAGTAAAACAATTATTTGAGTATACATTAAGTTATGTTTACATGCCTCATTACAAATATTGAAAATTCTTTAACATTTTTCTTGTTTGTTGATAGGAACCACAATTGACTTCATGTGAGCAATTCGATATGTATTCAAAGCGATTTGAATTATGATCTTGGATACCAATGTACATTTTTAGCTATGTACAGTTTGTAGGATTTATCTGCTCATCTCAGTTCTCCCATGATGCAATTTAAGCTTGCAACCATGGATGACTGTAGTAGATGATTATGTGATTTGAAAATGTAGGCTTGATGTCTTCATTTTTTTCTCCATTTCTGTTTATATCCCAAGCAAGAATTTGATTGCTTGTCGAATTTGATTTGATTTGAACACACTGTGAATGGTGGTGTATTTGACTGATTGTTGATTTTATAGTCTTGTAAATGATAGAAGGCTTCACTTCTGTAACAAATGTAGCAGGGAAAATTGTACCCTCTACAAGAATAAATTGCACTTATTTTCAAGCTTTTAGTGTTTGATTTGGCATTCTTTGTGTTGCATCTAATGAATCATTTGCATTTTTGTCTTGTTATATGACACTTTTATGCTTCAGATGTTTCATGTAAGTTATAATGTTATTTTCTTTTTGTTGTTGTATGTTTCCAGTTTAAATTGGTTCGAAATATTGTTAAACTCTTTAACAATGGTAGAAATGTTGAGTTATTGACGACGTGATGTGCTGCTTTTACTTTAATCCAACTCGAAAACAACCTATTAATAATGAAAATTGATATAAGGCATTCACTATGTTGTCTTCCTTCCCTCCATTCTTGGCATCAAAGACGGAGGGCACCATAGACACGAATGTGTGCTTTATTCATTTTTCTTACGTTTGTCCCAACAAACGGAGAGAAACAATGAGTAGGGCAGTGAAAAATAGTGGTTTGTTTCTTTCAAGTTTTTCACAGACTCGGCGAAAACAAGTGGTTATAAGTTTTATTTTCTACATGAGTATGTAGATGAACTTTTAAGTTATCTTTTTAAAACCATTATTTAACCCGCGAATCATAAGACGTACTGTATCTAAGTGATCTATTATCCAAAATTGTAAGCCAAATCAAAGATAAAATCATTTGCTACAAGTTGCGTGAATGATATAACCACTTATGTTGTAGGGTGACAGACTTTCGAGAGCGAAAATTTATAGTCAAAGGAGGAGTTTCTATTTATAAAGCAATTGATTCGGTTTTCGATTTACATAAGGGTACAAACTGAAAACTACGCAATTATTTTAGGTGACTATGCAATAAAATTGTAATATCATCAAACAAAATCAACTTTTAATGTTATTTAGTTAATTGGAAAGACTATGACAACTCATAAATTTTAGAACAATATGATATCACACTTACCTTATTTAATTACTAACAAAATAAAAGGATAATAATCATAAATTGTGTGTACTACATATATTATATCATTTATATATCGTGTTATGTTATGTTATATTGTATATTGTATTATTTTATATTTTATATTGTATTGTATTGTAATGTATCATATTGTATCATATTACATTATATTCACCACACTACACTATAAATACGTATACCGATTTACAACCTAAGCCAAAATCATTCCTAGTTTCTTCCCATTTTCATCCCCAAAATATCAGCCAAATCCACCCAATATCCTCAATAAGAAATGTAGTACCTGACAGAAAAAAAAAGTTAGCTTTAAATTTGTGACAATTCTTATAATGGAGTCACATTCTATACACCCTTAGTTCGATGGGCAAATCGGTTAAGGGTGAAAACAAAGATTACAGGGTAAGAAGATCTTAAATTAACAACCTTGTAAGGGAAAATGGTACGTTACAAATCTTTGATCAAGATCCATTAAAGAGATTTGAGGTTTGTTAGTTGGCGTTCTCAACATAATCGATGATTACGCTAATGGCAAAGGGCGCACCACTATTGACTAACTTGATATGTAAAACTATAAATGTTGTCGTCTGATTTGACAATGACTAGATAAAACACCACTTGTGGATGAGGACGACTTCGTCTGGTAGGTGAGGACGTCTATGATAACACCGTTCTACAAAGTGGATGACATTTCTTACGTCTTCGTCAAATCAAAAGTCATAAATTATAGATATGTGTCAATTAGTAATAGTGGTCACGCCATCGGCATTGAGACTATCACAATTATCGATGAAATTGAGAACTCCATCCAACGAACTTCGAACCTCTTTTATGGATCAATACCGAACATTTGTAACGTCCACAACCCTTATTTACGTTTGTTGTTTAATATTAGTTTTTTCTGTTTGCCACTCAGCATGTCGAATCACTACTAATTCACTAGTAGATTGTTTTATTTTTTTTTTATCATAATTAAACACTCCGATTTACCTCCCATTCCACATCATTAACTCAATATTTCATTGACGTTGCTATTTATTTATTTATTTATTTTCGAACTCATGACTGATTTGCCTTCGAAATCACTAGTTTAAAATAGTATGATTCGCATTAATTCGTTACTTGTGTCATATTTATTAGTGAAAACTAAATGCAAAAAAGACAATACCTTCATGCTTCTATCAAGATAGTACTTGTTTTCTCATTGATTATTATTATTACATTGTTTAATCTTTATTATCTATTTATCGGTGATACATTTGTTAGGAATTATGGACCCAAACAACACAACAATTGCACACAATTGTAACCACACAATCAACAAACGAATAAAAGTAATGCGTAAAAGTAAATCGACACGAGGAATTAACGTGGTTATATGCAATCGGGGTGATTGCTTTACTCCTCAGCCAACTAAAGAGTTTTTGATATTATTTTCGTAGCTTAGGGTTTACATAAAACAAGGTTACAATATATAGTATGTGGGATAAAAGAAAACTAGCAAAAAACCCAAATCTGGCCGTCAGGGATTTCGCCCGGCGATCCAAAATTTCGCCAGGCGAAGTGCTCCATCGCCCGGCGAGAATCACCATCATCCGGCGAAGCACCTTCTGAGCAAAATACCATCCAACTCTCGTCTGGCGAGAATTCTTATCGCCCGGCGAAATTTGCTCTGTCACAACTTTGTTCCAAACTTTGTTCGTTCTTCACACTCAACAATCTCCCACTTGAAGATCGGACAAACCCAAATTATTAAACCCTTTTAATTCCCTTTCAACCAAGTCGAATCCGCCTCTCCATACCGCCGATACCAATCGGGACACGCACACTGATTAAATGCGAATCAGATAGACTTTCGATAAAATGCCCTTCAACTACACCTATTGAAAATCGGGACCAAATAAAATCCTCTAACTCTCTAGTCGACACCTTCTATCATCAGTTCATCAGAAGGCCAGTTGAAGCTATACAAAGCTTCAACTTTTCTGTTGTAACCACCTTGGTAAACATATCAGCAGGATTCTTCGTACCATGGATTTTGTGCAACAACAGTGTACCATCATTCACAAGTTCACGAATGAAATGATACCTCAAATTAATGTGTTTCGTACGACTATGAAACACAGGATTTTTTCAGAGATGTATAGCACTTTGATTATCACAGTATAAAATGCAATTGTCCTGTTTCTTGCCCAATTCTTCCAGAAAATTCTTTAACCAAATAAGCTCTTTACTTGCTTCCGCTACAGCCATATACTCTGCTTCCGTGGTTGATAAAGCTACACTTTTCTGAAGTCTAGACATCCAACTTACCGTCGTTTTACCAACTGTGAACACATACCCCGTAATGCTTTTAACCGAATCATCACATCCACCCAAATTAGCATTCGCATAACCTCTCAACATGACATTCTTTTTAGTGAAACATAATGCCATTTTAGAAGTACCTCTCAAGTAACGCAAAAGCCACTTGACCGCTTCCCAATGCTCTTTTCCCGGATTAGACATAAACCTGCTAACAACTCCCACTGCATGAGCAATATCCGGTCTCGTACAGACCATTGCATACATTAAACTTCCAACTGCTGACGCAGGAACTTTAGCCATCTCTGCCTTGTCTTCGTCCGTATTTGGTGATTGATCATTGGATAACATTAGAATGCTACCCAAAGACGTATTACGTAGCTTGGCATTTTTCATGCTGAATTTCTCTAACACTTTTTCAATGTACTTTTCTTGAGACAATTTTAGAGAACCTTCAACTCTATCTCTGACAATACTCATACCAAGAATCTACCTTGCAACTCCCAAGTCTTTCATCTTGAATTCCTTAGACAGTTGTCTCTTTAACCTGTTGATCTCTGCCATGTCTTATTCTTCTCAAGTGAACTCATTTCTTCTTTCATAGCAAGCTCCCACTGTATGGATTCTTTCAATCGCATTGCTTCAGAATAATTTTCAGGTTCACCATTTTCTGTTAAAAGTAGATAGTTTGCTGATGGAGACCACCTTTTTACAGGTTTGGGCACTCTTGTAAAACGTCTCAATGTAGGAAGTAAGGGTGTGGCACATTCATCCGTGCCAGCAGTATTATCCACATTTTCAGAGCTCCTACTTACTTCATATCTTTCTTCAGTCTCTGAACTTTTTTCAGTTTTTGAACTTTCATTAGTCTCTGAACTTTCTCCATCATCTAACACCTCACCATAATTTGACAATTCATTGTTTTCCGAACTGCCACTAGGACTTGCAAGATCATCAACTGGAATATCATCACATACAACATAATCACGTTTTGGAGTTACCGTTACCTTGTCACTATAAATTGTGCTCTCATCAAAAGTGACATCTGTGACACCCGACACTTTAGGGTAATGATTACCTTAAGCTAGAACCATAATTACGTGTATTTAGTATTTGATTAGGCTAAATACTTGTAACTACTTGTATATGTTTATATACGCTTACGTGATTATTTGTAATTACGCGAAACAACCGGACGAGGTCCGACAATCTATACGGCGTTGGTGATAATTTTTCATAAACAATGTAAATCTATTTTATAAATTAAATAGTAATTATTTACCCTATATTATTGTTATTAAATAATAATATACGAAAAACCTTGACGTTTTGCTTAAAACGTAATAAACACAACGAAAATGCGCGAATCGCGCACGACACCAGAACGAGACCGACAATTATTTTAGTAAGGTTCAATAAAGTGTTTTCAAGTATATTGGTCAAATTAAAATAGTGATTCCATATCAAAAATAAAATACAAAAATTTACGTTAACGATTTAATTTTTACACACGCGATTAACGTTTAACCGAACAAGTAAAGTAATACGAAATCGAGGAGCAAGTCACGGGCCCGAGAACCACAATGGGCCAGGCCCAATATCCGGCCCAGCCCAGCCCAAAACCGGCCCCATGGACCCCCTTTCTCCTCTCCCTTTTTAAACCCTTCCACACTTACAAACTTTCACTTTTCACACACATTTACACACACCAACTCTCCATTTTCCTCTCTTCTTCTCACTCCCAAGAAACTCCAACCACACCACCATCAAACACCACCTGCCACCACCAACCACCACCTACCACCGTCATCATCCATCCCATTTTCAAGAAGAAAGCATGTGACACCCGGCACTTTAGGTTAATTGTTAAACCTAGCTGGAAACCCTAATTACTTGTATTTAGTGGATATTAGGCTAAATATCTGTAATTACTTGTATATTATAATATACACTTACGTGATTATGTGTTTATCTGTAATTACGTGAAACAACCGGACAAGGTCCGACAATCTATACGGCGTTGGTGATACACTTTCATAAATAATGTAAATCTATTTTATAAATTAAATAGTAATTATTTACCCTATATTATGGTTATTAAATAATAATATACGAAAAACCTAAACGTTTTGCTTAAAACGTAACAAACTCAACGAAAACGCGCGAATCGCGCTCGATAACCGAACGAAACCAACAAATGTTCTAAGAAGGATCAATAAAGTATATTTAAATATATTGGTCAAATTAAAATACTGAATTTTGTATCTGAAATAAAACACAAAATTTAACGTTAAAGATTTAAGGTTTACGCGCGCGAATAATGATTAACCGATCAAATAACGTATCGCGGGCTTGAGAAACCATTACCCAAGCCCAAGACTCAAATTGGGCTGCCCCAATTGAGCCTAAAAACCGGCCCAAGAAGCCTAGAAATCGGCCCAAGAGGCCCACCCTACATAAGCTCCATATCTCCCATTTTCTCTCATTTTTACACACACAAATTCACACTCTTTCTCTCTACTCTCTCCTCCTCCTCTCTCTCAAGATATCCCAGCCCTACCACCCCCAAAAACCACCTGCCACCACCAACAACAACTTGCCACCGTCATCATCCATCCAAGTTTCAAGAAGAAAGCAAGCCAAAAACCAAGATCGAACTTCCAACATCATCTTTCTCCTCTTGCTCGATTGTTTAACATTTGTAAGAACTTCAAACTCTTCCAAAATACTTGTAACACCTCTATAAACATGCTATAATGTTCACATAACAAGGAAATGTCCAAATCATAACATAAAAACGTTTTTCATGGCTTAAAATGTACAAAACGTCACATGCATTTTCTGGTCAGAAAAGTAGTTCAACTTCAAGGAGACGTTTCTCCCTCAAAACTTGACCAAAATGGACGATTCAAAAGGCAAAAATTAAGTTTAAGAAGTTATATTTAATTTACAAATGGTTTCATAATTTTTGGAGCCCGTTTGATACCCGAAATGATTTTTATAAAAACATGTATACGGACTGTCCAAAAACTTAGAAATTTCACCTTTCTTGTTTTAATCATAACTCGAGATATACACCTCCAAATGACCTGAAACCACCGCCAAAAGTTCACAAATTTTGTTAGGTACAAATGTCGTTTAGATGACTTTTTCTAAAAATTTGTACATTTTGCCCAGAAATTCGATCTTGTTGCATGTATCCGGATTGGTCACTTTCTGACCTCAGGGAACAAACTGAATTTTTAAAAATACTTAGGAATATCCAAAAATTCTGGAAAAATTATTTTAAGGAGCTAACGAACTAAGGAACAACATAGATTTTTCTTGGATTTTTAATTAAACATTTGAAACACGAAATAAAATGTACAAAAACTGACCTGTTACAAGCCTCTGTGTCGCAGAAGCCCAGTAGTCTGCGACACAAGCCTTTGTGTCGCCATAACACCCGAATCGTCACATTAGCGACACAACCCTTTGCGTCGCCATAGCACCCGAATCGTCACATTAGCGACACAAGCCTTAGTGTCGCATAATACTTTAGTGTCGCATATAGCGATACTAACCCAATGTCGCTAAAAACATAGAAATCTATACGTTTTTGGTTAAAGCAATATAAGCAGAAATCTATACGTTTTTGGTTAACCCAATGTCGCTAAAAACACAGCTCGACCCCAGCCAGGGGCTCTGCCCCTTGGACCCCGCCAGGGGTTGCCACCCCTTGGACCCCGCTACCATGGGCGCTGCCCCTGGACCCCCGTCATTAATGGGCTTCGCCCCTTGCCACACTGATCAGTTACCCATAACTGAAAAGTAGAAATACGCGTAACATAATTAATCAAATCTGTGTTTTCACAAAATATCACCAACGGCCCGTACATGTTTTATAAGCACAAACGATAACTAGACAATTGGACATTTCTAATTGTGTGAACTAACTTAGGTGGACATTAACCCTCCACCTACATGATTGGCTTAAGTGGACATTAACCTCCACTTATACAATCACTATAGATGGTCTTTTGAGACATCTACTTACACAACCTTATACGTTTAGGACGTTAGAAGGTTGCATTTGGAAAACACGCTTTGCTTACTATTTGCTACTTGCTTACTAATATCAGGTGAGTTTCATAGCCCCTTTTTACTGTTTCTAACTGGGGTGAGAATACATACAACTGCTTTTATACCGCTACTTTTATGTGAACACAAGTACTAAACTCGATATATTGGTTGCATGAGTTATTTTACTAATCCTGAAAGTCCCCCACATCATAGTTTGTTAGTATCGTTATAGCGTGAATGTTAATGAATAGTACTATTTGGGATTGACTCCCCCCGTCCGGGTTAGTCGCGCTAACTGGTCAAACGGACGCATTATCATTTGTTTCTTACGAGTGTTGGATTAGGCACTCGCTGGGAGGCACCCCGATCGTGGCACTTGATTGTGACCCGACACCACTGTTAAGCTCGAACTATGAGCTCATGGCAAAAATAAACACTATTTTTACATTTTTGTAATACATTACCTATCATTGTTGAATGATACAAACAGGAAATCTTGTGTTCCATACGATGTTATATCAACTGTTTACAAACCTATGAACTCACCAACTTTATGTTGACCTTTTAGTATGTATTTCTCAGGAGACCAACCGCAGTAGGGTTGCTTTGGAAGGAGATAGCTCGAGTCGCATATTTTTCACAAACAACAGAGATTAGCTTGCATTATGATATGTTGTAATCTTGTACTAGATGCGTACTCTACTTTTGGCAAAACATATGTAAACATTGTAACTACGAAATGTAATGATTTTTGAAACGTCTTATATAGAGGTCGTTTGTTGTAATTCTTGTGTTGTGATATTTGATTTGGTCGGCGCCCCAACGCAACACCCTACCTTCCGCTGCCACGTGTCTTGGGGGTGCGACAACATCTCTACTGCGAATAATCTTCTTAGAAACATCATCCCAACATCTGTAACCCATATCATCCAAACCATACCCAATAAATGTGCATTTCCTTGATTTTGCATCAAGTTTATCCCTGTTCACATCCTTAGTTTTCACATAAACATTACAACCGAAAACTCTAAGGTGTATAAATGTTACCTTCTTGCCAAGCCATACCTCTTCAGGAATTTTATAACCCAATGGTGTTGAGGGTCCCTTGTTAATCAAATAAGCTGATGTATTAACCGCATCAGCCCAGAACATCTTAGGCAAACCTGCATACAATCTCATACTCTTTGCCCTTTCATTTAAGGTCATGTTCATGTGTTCAGTAACACCATTTTGCTGAGGTGTTTTAGGAACTGTTTTCAACATCCTAATACAATTCTCAACACAATAGTCAATAAACTCCTTACAGCAGCTGTATTCACCTCCATTGTCAGATTTTAAACACTTAACTTTCAAGTTAATTTCATTTTCAACAGCAGCTTTCCACTTCCTAAAGGTAACAAATACATAAAATTTATGTTTAAGAAAATAAACACATACCTTTCAAGTGGAATCATCAATGAAGGTGACATAATATCGAGAACCACCAATAGACTCTATCGATGTAGGTCCATGAACATCCGTATGAACTAGCTCTAGTTTCTCCATCTTCGGTGTAGACCCCGATTTCCCAAAGGTAACCTTCTTTGTTTTCCATATACACATGGTTCACAAAAGTCAATTTCAACCCTTTTCAAATCCGGAATCCTCCCACTATAGACAAACATCTTCATACCCTTTTCACTCATATGCCCGAGTCATCGGTGCCACAGAGTAGATTCGGCCCCCACATCAACTGTAGCATGTACCTCATCATTATCAGGTACCTTAACCATGTAAAGTGTTCCCCTCTTATGTCCACGAGCTACAACACGATTTCCCTTAACTACTCGTCATTGGCGATTTCCAAAGGTAACATTACTACCTTCTTCATCCTACTGACCAATAGAGATAAGCTTCCGTCTAAGATCCCGAATATATGTCACATCCTTCAAGGTCCAGTTAGTACCAAGGAAAGTCCTTAATACCACATCTCAAATTCCTCTAATATCCAGTCTCTTGTCATCAGCTAATCGGACATTTCCGCGATACGACCTAAAATTCTTCATCATATCCTTGTTTGGGTTTGCATGAAACGAAGCTCCCGAATCCATGATCCAAGACTCTGTTGAACTCTCGACGCAACAAACCAATGCGTCATCCGTCTCATCAGTCGCCAAATTTACGTCCTTAGCCTTTTCATCAGTCGGGTTCTTACACTGAGATAGATAGTGACCCTTCTTATTACAATTCCAACAAGTGACACTCTTTTTGTTCTTAGAGTTACTCCTCTTCTTGGATTTTGATCTACCCTTTTGATTCGACTTTTCAGTTTTCCTGCCCCGGTTGTCTGTACTCAGTAAAGAACCAGAAGATTCACCAGAATTCCGCCTACGGATATCCTCCCCTAGAATCAAATCCCGAATTCCATCAAACGTAAGTGTAGTAGTCCTGGTTGAGCTACTAACTGTCGTGACTGTACCCGACCAACTTTCAGGCAATGAAGACAACAATAAAAGTGCTTGCAGCTCATAATCAAAAACAATATTCACCGAAGCCAGTCTCGACAAAATATTGTTGAACTCATAAATGTGATCAGTTGCATCTGCCCCTTACTTCATCTTCGTGTTAACTAACTGACGAATCAAGAAAACCTTATTTGCAGCATTAGGTTTCTCATACATGTTAGAGAGATCCTTAAGACAACTAAAAGTTGTCTTTTCATTCACAACGTTGTATGCAACGTTTTTCGCGAGGGACAATCGGATCACTCCAAAAGCTTGACGATCCAAAAGTGCCCAATCTTCAACTTTAACACCCTTTGGCCTATTCTCTGACAAGGGTTGATGTAGTTTCTTCTGATATAGATAATCCTCTATTTGCATCTTCCAAAATCCAAAATCCTTCCCATCAAATCTGTCGATCTTGAACTTACCTTCGTCCGCCATTGATCCCAAATTTCAAACCTTAAAGCTCTAATACCAGTTGTTAGGAATTATGGACCCCAACAACACAACAATTGCACACAATTGTAACCACACAATCAACAAACGAATAAAAGTAATGCGTAAAAGTAAATCGACATGAGGAATTAACGTGGTTATATGCAATCGGGGTGATTGCTTTACTCCACAACCAACTAGAGAGTTTTTGATATTATTTCGTAGCTTAGGGTTTACATAAAACAAGGTTACAATATATAGTATGTGGGATGAAAGGAAACTAGCAAAAAACCCCAAATCTGGCCGTCAGGGATTTCGCCCGGCAATCTAAAATTTCGCCTGGCGAAGTGCTCCATCGCCCGGCGAGAATCACCATCGCCCGGCGAAGCATCTTCTGAGCAAAATACCATCCAACTCTCGCCTGGCGAGAATTCTTATCGCCCGACGAAATTTGCTCTAGCACAACTTTGTTCCAAACTTTGTTCGTTCTTCACACTCAACAACATTTTCCCATTTTAATGAATGACCATCATAACTAATTACAAATATCTTTTATTTTTTGACCTTACACACAATGATATAAAAACACATGGTTTACAAACAAATAAGGCTACCCAATTGCAAATTTCTACCTTTTCCTGGACAAAATAGTATTTGCAATACATTTAATTTACTAAATAAATTTGATTAATGATACGAGGGAAAGGCGTCAAATGAGGGGAATGAGGGACATGCTGGATTTGTTGTATTTTTAGGACAATTTTGTAAGGGTAAAATGCAGTGTTGTTAAAATGCAGTCAAAATTTATAGGTATAAAATGTAGTGATGTTATAATACACTCGTTGATAAGATGTAGTGAATTTGAGCATAGACACAAACAAATTTGTCCTAAAATGCAGTATATCCGATCTATCCGTCTTTTCTCTCATTTGAGACCTTCCCTTCTGATCCTCCACCAATAAATTTATGTTATGTGTTACTTTTTATTTAAAAAAATATAACAACCATTATTTTGACTAGATTTATTCATACATATTCAAAAAACCAAAGAAAAAAAAAAGAATAATAAGAAAGTGTATTCCCTTTAAACAAAAATGGGCCGGCCTAAACTAAAGCTCAAAATATATGCGTTTTGGATCCATGTTGTTTAGTCCATATAAACAATCTTAGGCTTATATCACAATTCGCTAAGTGAACGTCTAGGGTTTTTTCCGTCTCAGTCGATTACACCGAGCTTCAAGCTATGGTACTACTCTCTTACACACTTCATTGATTTCTGTATATAATGAAAAATGATTCTATGATTTTATGTTGTTTTTGCTCATATATGTGTAGTTATTAGCTGAAATAATCGTTATCTCAATGCTAATAAGTAATAAAATCGATTATTGGTTAATTAGCTTATTTACAGTATGTGGTGGTCATGTAAGTTGCTGAATTCGATTTCGAGTGCATAACCGTTAACCACTGTCCATTTTTGTTCCAGAGGAACTGTAAATTTGTTACTACTGACATTTTTCAATTGAATATATGTTTGTATACAGAGCTGTATTGCATTCAGTTAAAACCAAAGAGGTAAAAAGGTGATTGAGCTTGAACTGTAGACAAACAGTTGTTGTGCGTGTGTTTGTGTGAAAGAATATAACAAACATTAGTACTGGGTTTTGGTAAGGATGATGATTATTTGTTTGCAACGAATAGGACTGTGACAATCATTTAGTTTTATTGTGTTTGAGTTTTTACTTAAAAATAGTTTTTCATAATAATGTCATAATAAGTTTACCAGGGATCTATTTTTTTTATTCTTTTTTTCTTTATTGTTGCACATTTAGTGGAAGTGGAACTTGTCTGTGATTTATTTAATTGTTTTTTACTAGGTTATCTTTAGGTTTCTTCTCTTAGTTGCTTCGCCTCTTTGCCTTTGGCATTCTGCTATCATGCAGTAATATGTTTGTATCCCTTATGCAGACTAAGAGAACTAAGAAGGCTGGAATTGTTGGGAAATACGGTATGTATATTTTTAACTTTTAAGCCTTATCATCTTATTTTACATATAACTTAACTGTTATTTATAGACAATTGATGCTGGGTGAAAATTTGTAATTAAGTAAAGACAAGGCTTGAGCTTTAAAATCTTGGCATTAACATTCACCACCAAGAATCTAACCTTGTAAGAATAGCTTAGTTTCAGATTTTGCACAGTTCTGTATGTAACAATCATGTTTAAATCAATCATATTGAAAATTGGTTTTTAAAAGCAGAGAAAAGTTGTCTTTTGAAAATACCTCCCTTTTCTTTTCTCTTTTTAACGTGGTGGAACAATTCAATCACTTGATGTTGTTGTTAAGTTACATAGCACTAGGATATTGAGCTGTACTTATTTTCCATATCTTTAGATAGGCTAATGAATGTTGATTTTAGGTGTGTTAGTTGGGATATTTAGTAGTGTTTGATAAATAAAGTTTTGTAATCATAGGAACCCGTTATGGTGCTAGTTTGAGGAAGCAAATCAAGAAGATGGAAGTCAGTCAGCACAGCAAGTACTTCTGTGAATTCTGTGGAAAGGTACGTCCTTTTGTATATGGGCTTCTTTAAGTGCAATTGAACACATGTTAGTCTTTTGTAAAACTCATATTGTGGGTGTACTATTTCAGTATGCTGTGAAAAGAAAGGCTGTTGGAATTTGGGGTTGCAAAGATTGTGGCAAAGTGAAAGCAGGCGGTGCTTATACATTGAAGTATGCAATTCATTTTTCTTTACATTTGGTGTCTTAAGAATTCTTTTATAACATTTCAGACCACCAACTCAATTTTGTCTCTTTTGCAGCACTGCTAGTGCCGTTACTGTCAGGAGTACCATCCGTAGGCTGAGGGAGCAGACCGAGAGTTAGATTTATCGCTTTTTGAATCTTGATCTATTGTAATTCTTAACCTTTTTTATCATATTTCCGAAGGTTTTTACCAATTTTGATTACTGTTAAAGTACATTGCAAGTGGGATTATAAGCAAGGTTTTGAATGCATGTGTTTTTACTTGAACTCACTTTTAAGCTTCTTTACATGTTATGTGGCAACCCTTAGAAGGATTGGATCAACTTGAATGTCTTTCATAAATCATAAACCAAGTCTGTTCCCTTTTGGAACTGCATATGTTAAAATTGGATAGTAATTTGAAAACAACTTTCTGGTTTTATAATTTAAAAAGTACCGAGTGGTTTATTATAACTTTGAATAACAGATGATACTAGAAAAATAAATGGCTTGGTTTAAGGCTGAACTAGAATCATCTGCTTAAATATTTTGAACCAAAAACCAAAGCTGGCACAGTTCCTGTTTCAGTTTTCTGGTTTTGTCATTTGTGACTGATTTTTGCACACTTTTTATGTGCGAAGTGGGTACTATTTGAAAAATTCTCAATGATTAACATATGTCATTAGGCCGACAATTTGGTCCCATTTTTAGCTATCTATTACCCCGTATTATATATGCAAAGAACTGATTCAGCAGAAGATACTTGGTCTTGATTTCAGAGATAGCTGTTAATACATATACAAGGACAGCTAGATTCCAACAATTTTCCTATACATTAGCACTGCTCTACAAAACTATACTGAAAAATTGGTCATAACCAATTAACCTCTAGACACTGTTGAACTAGATCACCACATACTGGCCTTCTAAACACAGTTTCTGCAGGCTTTGTCTCTCTATGCTTATATAAAATACATCAATTAGGCTTGTGGAAATGGTTAGTCTGACAGGTGATAGATGCTAGGAGAGACCATCACTGTTACTTCCGTTAGACGTTTTTCTCTGTACTGCTTTCACTGCAGCAACTCTAGCTGCATTGGCTGATCTATTGGCAGCTGCCACCGTCCTATTAACTCTTTCATCTACTTTCACTATATCATATGCTTTTTCTGCTGCTCTTCGTGCTTCCTGAAACGATAAAACAGCAGTTATCTTACATTAGTTGCAACGAATGGGTAACACATGCCTCATTTTTTAACCTTGTAGTCATTAATGGGTCAATTTGGGTTTTTACCTGGACTGCATTAAGAACTCTGGAATGATAGACAGCAACAGGTGATACTGGATGTGTTGCACTATGAGAGCTTGGAATATTAAGGATCCCATTGTCCCAATGGCCAGATTGCGTTTCACCGTTTCTGAAAGTGTACGTACCAAGCCCTTGCCTTCTTCCTTCGTGCCATGATCCTTCGTATCTATGCCCGTTTGCAAAACTATAGACTCCATATCCATGCATCTTGTCTTCAAAATATTCTCCAGCATATGTATCCCCGTTCCTGTAAGCAAATATGATGAGATACAATTCTGTTTAACACTATATATGTTAACAATCAGATGAGAATCATGAGATGTCAAACAAGTTGTATTCACACTCGTTTATCTTCTTCTCTAAACTTTATCGTCTAGAATTTTAGATTCATATCGAACTATGGAAATCAAGAAGCAAAGAGTATCAATTTGGTCATTTATTATAGTACTGTCAACCTAACTGTGACGAATAAAATTCGTAAGTCCGAATGTGGAGTGAATAATGAGTTGCAGGTTTGTAAGTTTAAGGTAAAATATTTTTCATATAATTTTTTTACCTTAAATTTCATAAGAGTTATATGACCAAATGAAAAGCAAGTTTATATTATATATGCAGGGGTCAAAGGTAGTGCAAGGAACTTGTCAACCTTCACGGCTTAAGTATATGGTCTTCTAATAAAATACTTGTGAGGGGTTATGCCTACCAATACTATCAATTAACTTGCAATAAGCAAAAAAAATTCATTTAATAAAAAAAAACTCTAATTTGTATCTTCCTACAAGAAATATCAAGACCTCAGACATAAAAATGTTACAATCTCAATTATAAGTACATACAATATTTTATTATATTCCTTATGAAACACTTGATACCTAAGGTTTTGATGGGGTCTCATTCAATGGACTCATTATTTATGAAAAGTTTAAAGTACATTTTGAAGACTAAAAAAATAAATAATAAATATTGTTAAATGGTATGTACAAATTTTATTATTATTATTATTATTATTATAATCATAATAATTAACACATATATAACGTTCTTAAGATCAAAGAAAACCTTTAAAAGAGCACAAAGCCACAAACACAAAATCAAGATCAAAACTCAAAATTGTTACCTGAAATGGTAATGACCAAGACCATGTTTAACACCCCATTTAAACTCACCAACATATCTACTACCATCTTCACAAGTATGAGCACCACAACCATGACTTTGCCCATTTGACCATTCACCACCATATACGTCTCCTGTATAAAATCTGTACACACCAAGCCCATGTCTCAACCCATTTTGATACTGCCCGCGATATCGACTTCCTCGGGCCCACGTCTCGACACCATAACCATCATACTTCCCATCGACCCAATCACCTTCGTATCTCCCACTCATATGATAATAATACACCCCACAACCTGAACACTTTCCATTATGAAACTCACCCTCATACACATCCCCATTGTTGTATGCTTGTACCCAACACCCCGAATTGAACCCCTGATTATAGCTTTTTGTTCTCGACCCAATTGACCAAAAAACGGGCAATGGTGATTTGGTTAAGTTTTGGGACAATGGGAAAGATTTAGCGAGAAATAATCTTATCGAAGGGAGTCGAGGGAGGGCGAGATTTACGGAAAATAATAATGCAGCTGAGAACACGAATGCCGATATAAAATCTAGGACAAACGAGCGACTAGGATGCGATACTAAAAAATAAAAAAATGGGAGCGAAAGTAATAAAATTAAACGAATATGAGTATGCAAACGTCGAAGGTGGTGTAGACGATTTAAAAGATGGATCACTGTAGATTTCGTGCTACAAAAACGCTTGGAGTAATTATTTCTCGAACTTGTACCATTATTACAATTTGGAAACGGGCTCGTTGTGGGTTGGGAGAAAACTGGTCGTTTATGGGGCGTTGTTGATCTGGGAGTTGGTCCTGCTGCAACTGTATCACAATCAACGTCGTTTATGAGAATTTGATGTTCATGATTACGAGTTGTTGTGTGATCATTGTCATGTTTCTTGTTATGATCGTTTAACTGAATAGAAAATAAAGAAGTTGACGATAAACAAAGTGATCGCGATGAAGAAGCAAGCGAATGTGGATTCAATCTAAAAACCGAAATTTTGTTGTGATTAGAAGTTGGTGTAGGATTGAAATCGGAAGAGACACAAGAGCTATCTTTTCCGATTTGGATTTCGGACTTCTTGTGATGCATTACATATATGAAATAATAATAAATGCATTTGTTTAATTAAACAATATGAATTTTTGAAGAATATTTTTGTTGTTAAATTTTATGAAAATTGAGTTGAGGAAGTTTTGTGTAAATGAGAAGCAGAGCGGAGACTTCGTTGAGTTTTTATGGTCATGGGCAATTGAATTTAGTCTATCTATTTATAGAAGGGAGTTTTTTGAAAAATTAAATAAAAACAAAATTTATATTATAAAATATGCACGCTTTTAAAGTTTAAAGTTATAAAAAAATATGTATTTTTGATTTGTAGTAGGGAAATAATGGAGTTGTTAGGTAGGTTTATAGATCTGTTCTTTATTTGTGTAATATAAAAATGTTAGGAAATAATAATAACTTTGATTTATTCTGTTTTTATTAAGATTAACTAATAAGATGTAATATTATCATATAATGATAATTTTGTTGTCTTATAATCATGTCACAGACTTATGTTGTTGTTTTTATACTTTGTTTGCTAAGTTACATTGTTTTTAGTATAAAAAGGTATGATGTTATCTTAAGGTTAATTAAATTAAAGATTTTGCTAAACAAAGCCCTTAGAATTATGGATAATAACTAAAATTTTATGGTTTGTTGATATATTACGGTTAAAAAACTAACTATGTTGCCCATTTAACTACATGTTATTAACGGTTTTATGGCGGGTAAAGGAAGTTGTGCGGTTTCTTATGAAAGTTAGAACCTTATACATAATCCTTACGGCTACAAATATCATTTTTCTTAAATTAATTGATTGAAGGTTAACTTTTAGCTATATGCTTTTTAAAGTAATAAAACAAATTTAGTGTGAATTTCTCGAAATAAATACATCATTTTTCTTAATAGCATTTAATTTCAATATTAATGTACATCTAAATGAGTAAATGCATCATTTTTATTAATAAATATATCATAGGTCGTTAAACATTTTTTGAATTTATCAACAAAACTATAGTATTGTTTTATTTAACAAATAAAAATTAAAAATTAATGCTTGTACGTATCATAAAATAAACATATTTTTATCTTTTGTGATAAAAACTTCAAAATAAACAAACTTATCATTGGCTTCTTCACGTGGCCTTTCAACTCTTTTATACTCATTTACATATAAAACTTTATATCTCATACTTGTCTCGTCTATTCGCTCATAAAATTTAAAAGGTGATGGTACTAGTTTCATATTGTCAAAGTCTCAACAAAAGTTTATTAAATTTACGTGTGTTCTTCAAAATATATAGTACGTAGATAATATTCATTATACAATGATGAATTAATGGATACGGACTAGGTGATATGAAATGAATATCGAAGTTATCATATTCCGGTCCAACCAAATAGTGGGGCTAGAGGGAGTCAGTGACGAAGTCAGAAATTTGGGTCGTTAGTGGCACAAAGTAAATAATCTCTATCTCTATTATCTATTATAAGAAAGATTAAAATATGTAGACATTTTACATTTAATCTCCCTTAAAGTAATCCTAACCCTTCCTTGGGTTAATCACTTTAATTTAAGCCATTGATTTTAGCTTTAAACTTTGTCCATGCAATAAGTCTCATTAGCATGCTAATGTTATAAAATTACCCCTAATTCAATATCACAAAATTTAAATCAAATGTAACAACCAGTTAACTATGTAAACAAGGAAATTGGGATTCAAATTAGTCAACACTCAAATACTATTAACTCACGACTTTTATGGTGATAAATTTCCCTCATTATGTTCCCATATATTTTGTTATATTGAATGAATGATGATAACCAACATTAATTTCAAATTTAAATTTAAATGGTTTTGTTTGAACGTTTCTTCAAGAATAATATCTCTTAATCTTCTCAGTAAATTTTGACGTCCATTGTTTCATCCAAATCAAGGTTTGAAATACTGTTTCTATTTCACCTACTTTAATTCTTCAAATTTATCATAATCCATATTTCTCATCATCATGTCCTTAGTTTCTAATATATTGTTTTGTTTTGGTGATTCAATTTGTGCAGGTTTCAAAATGTATTGCAAAATTGAATTGTGTCGGGTTTACTCTGTCATTAAATTCTACCTGAACCGTTTTTTTTTCTTTTTTATTATTTATTGTTTATGGCAAAAAAAATTATGATTCATAATAACCTGATTATATTGGCGAATGCGATTTGTAAAACCTTAAAACGAAATCATAGAGGAAAAGGCTATAATCAATCCACGTTTGAATTTGCATTGCATTTAACTATTTAAATATTGGTATTGTATTACTGATATTTCTTCATGTTTTAGAAATTACAAGATTCGTATATTTTTGTTTGGTGAGTTTTTGTTTGCGTTTATTTTTCATATTAGTATTAGGGTTTTGCTAAGGTGTGCCCCCGTGTCACACGACAATGTGTGTTTAATTAAGTTGAAATTTCCTTAAAGATTTGTATTTGTATTTAATACTCATTAATTCAAGTTAATACTTACCATTTTTATGCATATATTAAAATCAAATTGTGATCTTTAAGGAAATTATAGGTTACTTAAATTCTCTTTAACGTGTGTCACGGGGGCACACGTTAGCAAAATCCATAGTATAAATAATCTAATCTATTTCTAATATTTGCAAATTCAAATATTCATGTTTCTGATACATTATGTAGGTACACATTAATAAATTCGAATCATCATGGTTAAGTTTCATGGTTTTGATTCCAATTGATTGATTCAATTTTACATGCCTATAAAAGGAAATAAAAATCTGGCACGGATGATGGGTTGATCCCTATCATCAGTAACTTGGAGGTGATATTTCAACTTAAAGGTAACAACTTAATAAGGAGACACTTATATACTAGGGCTGATATTTGAACTTGGAGGTGGAAATTTCAACCCACTTACTTGATGGGTCAATTTGGGTTGTGTTATATCTTGACAGTGAATAGGTTATTATCGCATTCTGTCTTTGTTTATGTATTGTAATTTGTACTCACGATAGTGTGAATCTAGAATATCATTAAATGCGTAAAAAGTCTTTGACTTCAAGTACTCTATGATTGTATTTGAATTTTTTGTTCATAAAGGGACTTGTATTTGAATATCTTTAAAAGTCATATTTGTAAACAGTGTGCGATAAGGCTAGAAAATTATGGTTCCGATTTGTCAATTGACAGCTAACTGTTTGAAGCATCCCTATTTTTAGTGATGGCACATTTTGACTCGATCATGCTAATGTAGTAAATGACAACTTCCCGAGGCTACAAGCACTAAGCACTTTTAGGATTGCACGGTCAAGAGACTAGAAAATCTAAAAATTACTCAAATTATTCATGGTATAATATACTCTTCAATGACACTTTAAGGATGATCATTTTCAATCATTTATTATCACAAAATAATACATAACTTACATCATATATCATATATCTATTATATGTGAATTCAACCACTCTTTCACGAAACATCCGTATACAGTTTTCAAGTGGTAGCCCCGCGAATTCGCAGGTTATGTTCTAGTAAAATATAATAATGTACTAATATTTAACAAAGAAGATACGATTCAATACAAATACTAAAAAAACAAAACATAACATGTACATTCTAACACAAATGTCCCTTACGATTCTTCTTTTGTTGAAAACGATCCATAACTAATTCATCCATAACGGCAGCAAGTGTTTCTCTTTCTATGGCACCAAGAAAACTTAAAAACTTATAAACCCTAAGATACGAGATAGCCCAAAACAATAAATAAGAATTTTATAGATAGTCACCTTTATTGAACTGCAAAGATCGAGCGTCATGAGATTGAAAGGCGGATGACTGAAACTTGAGTTTCACCTTGGAACCGTTTTGTCGATTGAGTTTCCACGTGAAAATCATTAGAGAAAAAAATAGCTGGACAATAATAACTAATCGTACATGTAGATTTTTCATGTGTTATTTGGCTATTAAAAGAAAAATGGGCTTGTATAAGATTGTAGTTAAATTGTAGTATTATTTGAATTTTGGAATATTGGGTTGGGGTCACAGGTTTAAATTGATGGTGGCACTAATATAAACCCAAAAAAATTTACACTATAAGGCTCATTTTCATTTGTGTCACGGGCACCCAGTAGTTATCAAGTGGCTCTGCCACTGGAGGGAGTTGCGCCCGCTTATTGGGTTCCAAAGGCAACCCTCATAGCGGGGTTCAAGGGGCCAGAGTTGAAGTTGACTAATCTGTTTAGTCTGAAATCGACTGGTTTGTTTGGCTTAATTTAAGCTAATTTGGTGTGGGTATGACCGGTCAGATCGAGGTTGTCTCAGTGAGTTTGTGCCAGTCTAAGTAGTTCTAACCGCCGTATAACCTCTCATAAATCGAGAAATGATTTGTGGACATTTCTAACCACCTGTGACTTTCATATTCTTTGGGAAATATTTAAGCATAAACCAGCTACATTATTAGGTATAAAAAGACACTATATTTTCTGTTTTGTGTGCTCAAAACATATTCATTCTCTTAGTTTTATCTCAAAGTAAATTTTGTAAAGCTAAACTACATATATATGGTCTAAATATTACTTTTGAAAATTGATACGCACACAACTCAAACTTATATGAAATTAAAATCATTCACCTTGTTCACAACCAAAATTCCCTAACACATAAATGGACGCAATTTAAATTTTTAAAACATTCTTTTCTTTTCTTTTCTCTTGGAATAAAGATAATAATAAAGTAGATTTGGGTGGTTCTACTTTGATGGATCATGTGGAATCTTTAGATCTAAATTCTGCTTTTGCATATGATGATACTGAAGGGGCTAAAGGCCTAGTTAAGATCTTCCCATTTTACACAAAACGTGATCTAATGTGCGTACACGTAGATTATACTTATAGAGTTCATGATCTGATTTTGGACATAATCAAGTTTAATTAGGGGGGAAATGTTGGTGTCAGTTTATCTTAGATCACATATTTGATAAACTCGTAATTTAGAGTAAATTCTATGAATGTTTACGTATTTTACACAAATTTACGCAAACCGTCAATTAACTCTCTTTTTAACTCTATGAGTAAAAAAAGTTCATTTTTTCTCGTAATTGTTCCATTCACCGCTTGAAATAATTAAAATATTAACCTCTTTATTATTTTTGTTTTAAAAAATAATGAATAACGTATAAAAGGGTACTTTAGTCATTTCATTTGACGAATAGACAACTTACGAAACAAAAGTGAAATTTTTAAACTTAATAGTGCAGAAAAAAGAATTGAAAAATAATTTTCATAAATTTGTGTAAACACGTAACCATTTATGCGGATTACTTTGGGTATGGATTAGGAGTCTAATGTTTTCCATGCAACTACTTATAATTTTTAGAAAAAATTGTGCGCGCATTATTACCACTTTAACAAATTTACCCTCGAAAATAGTTGGGCCACCAAAAGGAGGTAATGATGTCAACATTTTGATCCTACATGAACCCCATAAAAGAAAAAAGCACACCTTCACATGAAAGCTCTTCAAAAGTCACTTTGAAAGTTTTATCCAATTAAATTAAATTCTCATAATTCCAAAAGTAAAGAATCATTTAAACACTTTGCAAGCAAGCTAAATAAGTAAATTAGTTGTTGAAAATTGAATTATAATGACCATTTCCATAATTTTTAGGGCCATATTTTTCAGAAAACTTGAGATGAAGAATTAGGGAAAATATTATGTAACTAAGCGCATTAATCTGAAATTGTTTTGTTATGGTAATTAAACAAACAAAAGTCTTATGTATGCTTGCCATATAAAAATAAATGTTTATAGCAAGGTTGTCATATTAGAATTCTATATGGAATCGTTTCACCTTTGCAAAATAAAAATGGTAACATCGGATTAGGATCGTGAGATCCTATCAAAATGTCATTATTTATTTAATGGTATCCAAAGACGTGTAGAAAACTAACAATTATAGAAATTAATGTAACATAGAAACTTTTATATTATAAATAATAGTGCAATTTGTTAACATATCCTACATTTTACTTGGATAAACGTACTAAAACAAATCATAGTACAATTGAACCACATGTCACGTTAAGTTTAAAGTTATTGACAATCTGATATTTTCATTTTAAAACAAATATTGTATGGTGATATATGAGCGTACATTTAATTTAGTTGAACTTGTAACTTGGACTATGAGTCATATAAAAGTTCAGCCCATTTGCAATTATTTTGAAAAACTTACACCTCATTCTATAGAAGTGGGAGTAGATCGCACGCCGATCCTATGATCCTACGAGCGATCTCACGATTCTGGTGCGATCTTACATTCTGAGCGATCCTTGTAGGATCCGGTACATTTTTTATTGGTAGAATCGTGCGATCTTACGATCTTGATCATGAGATCGAAAACCTTGGTTTATAGATGAAAGGTTAGTTGAGAGTTTAATTACACCTATGCATAGTTGATTAGAATGACTAAATATCATCAATAATTAATATGCATGGGTTAATGGAGTTTTACCATAACTATGTAAGACAATAAAGACAGAGAAATTGAGAGAGTGTATGTGCACGATTACTTTTACTTCTACATTTTATTCTTCAATTGATTACGTCCGGTCTCGTGTTGAGTAACAATTTGATTAACTAGTTTATTGAAGTTACACACAGTCAAAATTATAGGCTGTCAACCAATAAACTTCTTAATAATTCTTTATATTTTACGTAATTTTACCTTCTTTTTTACAGCAGCACCTAAAATACAGTACCAACAATTCCCCATAAAAGAAATATGTTCCTTACTCCTTAGTATGGAGCACATTAAGAAACCAAATTTATTATTTAATATTTAATTTAATACAAGAAAAATGAAGAAACATTCCTAAGGTTTGAATAATAATAATTGAGAATCTACTAATTAAATAAAACTATGGACCATTTCTCCCACCAACTCAATGCCCAAAAAAACCAACTCATTTACTTCAGCATTAAATATTTCTTGACCATCCATTTGGTCAAATTTAATAATAACTTTATACAATATGAAATTTTGGTATGTATTAAATGGTGAAAATCATCAAACAAATTGTCCAACCATTACCAGCACCTTTTGCCTCATTCTGTGTAATCTGCCAAAAAACATTAATGGCCTCAGGAATTAATGATTGGTTGCATTATATGTTATGGTCAGTCTCAAATTACAAATGAAGAGCTTTTGTTGCAACATAAATAAGCCCCAGGTAACATAGCCATGATCATCTTGTATTGCTTTGCAGAACTCTCCATAATGGTGTATCCTTACAAATGGGGTGTTTGGACACAAAGTTGAAAAGCATTTTGTGCCCACATTCGGAAATCAAAATCAATTCCTGCGATGGTACCCTAATGGCAGGGGACACGCAACATAAAGGTGGAGATTTGGGGTTCGATACATGTCCCCTTGTCAATGGGGCCGCCAGATAGTCGGTTACCATTTTTTGTTTCAAAATCAAAATCAAAATCAAATATTAATAGCCACAATGTGATTGAAGATATTGCTGGTTGTATAAAACCTTATTATGTTTGAACACGAGTTAAAAATCACTATTGTGAAACACTGTTAAGAAAGATGATGGAGCAAGCTCATAAGACATATGGTATAAATTATAATGCAAAAGATATAAATTCAACAGAGCAGGAAGCAACCGAACACGGGTTAATGCACTTATCAAAGCAAGACAAGCACACTACCAGAGTACAAAGATACCAATAAAAATTGACGAAAATGTAACTTTAAAGTTTATAAAGAAATTTAAGAAAACTACTTGAACAGAACATGACATTTAACTCTATGGTAACAACCAAATTTATGAGCTACAAAGATGAAGCATTTTTCCATATAACTTCGCCGACCTGAGAAATTTAATAGAAAAGGAAAAAAGGAACAGACTTGCAACCCTTCCACTAAATCATCTACATTTTTTTTTCTTTTTCGATATAATATAAGCTAAAAATAATCTCGAATGACAATACAAGTCAAATTTTTCACATTTTCTGGATATACCCTTGTTAGTACCTTTTAACAACATAAGAAGTGCACCATCATGGTTTGTGTAGCTTGAAGCCAAAGACTCTTGGGGTGTAATTCTGTGCGGCTTTTTGTGGCTTCAGGTGACCGTAAGTCATCAAGAACAAGTGAGGGAAAGTGGTTCCGAAATAAGCACCATCAATGTCTATGAAAAAGTGAAGGAAAAAATATATACACTCCAAAAAAGATAAAACTAGAAGATATAAAAATGCAGTAATAATCATAAAAAGGGAACAATGCATTAACTAAAGTTAAGAAACAAGACACATACTAAAACCTACCAACGAGATGAAATATACCACCTCTATCTAGGCAACATAAAGAGGCTATTTGAGTAGCCATACTTGATTGTAAGTTCATTTTGATCTAAGTTCTTATAAGCAGCATAACATGCATATGATTATCAGATGATGTGTCATCACGATCTCTCTATGCAAATGCAATTCCATTGTTCATCCTAACATTGCAACAAGCTAGGATCGTTTGCAAAACAATCACTAAAACAAATAAAAAAACTAAAGAGTATCTATAAGGTTCCCTTATTTTGTCAATACATCAGGATACAAAAAACATTTAACTAATGGGCCAAACATATACTTCAACCTGTCTCTAACTAGTCATAGCAATTCTCATAGTATTTAGGGACTAAGGAGTACAACTAATTAGTAGTTGTCTTGAGAGAACCATATCAAAACCTTTTTCAAACAAAAAATTGTTTTCATCTAATTGGATCGTCAGCTTAGCATGAAATTCAAAAGCACAATGATAAACACATGCAACTAAATCGAAAGGATACTGCCTTGATACTTGGATCGAGGGTAGTAGATATCCTCACACTTCGGACAATATATTTTCACAGTACTCGATCGTGGTATGTCTGATTGGCCAACAGGAAGGCAGGGTTGTCCACAACAGTAAACTCTTGGGCACCTTCCAAAATCATAATTTTTGTACTTCTCCAACTATAATATTACCGATGTGAATCTTACATTTCTGAATCATACAAAAATATAAAAAAACAATGTAAAATAAGAATTAGATATATACCATTGCAGACATTCCACGGGTGGTCAATATGTATCTGACGTGAATGAGGCCATACAACATCTCAGCTGCGGATTCAACCAATTCATTTTGTTCTTCGGTGAACATATCTCCTGTTAACACACATAAGCAACAGCCATATATTAATTGAAATTCGAAACATCTTCAAGTAGGTTATGTTACTGTTTTAAATGGACGCTCTGAATCTCTGGTAATCCTTGATCTTGAAGTTCAACAAAAGAAAAGAATCTATAGTGTGTTGCATAACATGAAGACTTCATCACTTACAAATTTGCATAACATCTAGTCCAGGAAGAACATTAAATGTAACTCTAGGCTTATTTTCTGTAAGGTTTTTAGCAGTTCAACTTTTTGTTAGCTCATAATTGTTTGTAGTTATGTCAACAATTCAGGCTTTTAGTTATCAACATCAGAAGTTTCTGATTTTCTGCTACTGTTCTGGCTTTTTGTGAAGTGTTGGTCTTAGAAGTAAGTTAACACACTTGGGGGATTAATGACTTGAACACTTGGTGTTACTATTCCTCTGCTACGGTCAACCTGTTATTTAGTATAGAAAATGTTTCTGATAAAGTCCTACATATAATTTTACTAGTTTAGTACTTAAATTTCAATTCTTTTGATCCCTATAAACTAAAATACTTAATCGAATATTGCATCAACACTTGCATAACATAATCAATTAATACGGTATAACAGCATTATACGCGAAGGAAATAAGTCATGGCATACATTCTAGCATCTCATTCATGACCTTCCCTGAAATTTAACCAAACAGATAGCAACTAAAAGTTGACTCTTGCTTTAATAAGATTGCATAAGGAAATCTTCCTAGGCGTCATACTTCTTATAAATGAATAACTATGACATCATACATATTCCTTAATCACTAAGTCACTATTTATAAACAACGAAAATGGAAAATAGAAGTCGACAAATAATACTAACAACATAATGCAGTTTGCTATTAGGCAACAAAAAAAGTTGAATTGACTAAACTACCCTAAATCCCTATCACTAGTTAGTCCTGATATATCAAGTACATGCTAACGGACTTCATTAATTCACTGATGTGATACTCATTTCCTTAATTCATTGATGTGATACTCGTTTCCTTAATTCACTGATGCGATACTCATTTCTTTAATTCACTGATGTGATACTCATTATCCAGGCTTGGACAATATACTTAAAATAAATAAATAGATAAAATATACCAAACTAATATACAATAGGCTAATTGGGACACAAGGCCTAGACAACATTTTCTTTAAGCTATAGGACGAAGATATCATGCAATCTACACTATAGAAGAACAGATTGAGAAACAAAAGTTCATAGGTCCCTAAGCTAAGAACATAAGCCCATCAGTTAGCCTTAGACTGACATAAGTTGCCTGAAGTTCAGTGTACTAGTAAATATGAAATTGACACATTTTAGCTGTCTACATGATTGTGACCTAAATTTTCTTAATCACCAATGAGAATAATTGAAAATATATTTAACGAGATAAATCCAGATTCGCAAGTCAAAACAAAACTAACCAACTTTACAAGTCTTTTTAGCACAGTTAGCAGTGAGCTAATACAGACTATTGTAACATACAGATATGGCTAAGCAGCAAATCACCAATAATGCATTCCCATATCATCCTTAAATAATGTGTCGCAATTGCGTAGCTAGAGTCACAGTATACACCGAGTCTCAATCTAGGTCTAAAATTTTCATTCAATTATCAGTTCTTGCATATATCTTTTACTTTTAAAATTACCGGAGTACAGAACTCATATGAGAGCTTTTCATACTTTTAAGAAAATGAACCGGCGCCGATTATGAACTTCGCAATTGATTATCTATTTCTTATTATTTTAATGCTCTAGCGGTACATCATAAACTCCTACTCCCCCAATTATTATTTGTTTTTATTTTAGAACTTAGAAAGATAACATGAAGGTATTTCACCCATATACATTGGTTTTGTTAAACATAAACCCTTCAAAAATGAAACTTTGATTTTTACTTTTAAAGGTCTAATATCCAAGGTTCAAAAAAGTTATCAGAAATATTGAATGTATAGCTTACCATGAGAAGACTCCGCATCTAGGATTAGATCAAGTGCATAATCGAAATAAGGAACTTGACTGCTTAACCCACAGAGGTTAAAATCATCTTGAATATAATCATCATCAACTTCACAGAAAAATTCATTTCCTCGTAAATTGCAAAACCATGAAATCCAAGACGTATCGTCCTCATCAGAGCCACTAACATCAGACTCCTCACTGTCTGTTTCAGATTCATCTGCAATTATAACATAATACCTTAGGTACCCCACAAAAAGCACTAAAGCTACCATAGACAACTGCATGCAACCCCTTAATTTTACTTAACGCCAATAATTGTAGCACAATTCGTATCTAATCTTTATAAAACACTCGAACTTTCATACAGCATTACATAGTGTAGATCATCTACTTAAACAACAAAACAGAGAATTGATCCAACAGAATATTCACTCATGCAAGATAGACAGTAAAACAAGCCATGTGATCCAGATGATGAACCCAATCTAACCTGTGATCATATCAGGGTTAAGTGTCATGTAACAAACACATGGTAAGTGAAGAATACAATAGCTAGTTCTTTAGAATGCCTAAACATCAGTATGAAAAATATACTGATTCTAATAGCACATGAGTACTCCTGAGTCAATCAAGTAACATTATCCACGCACACTTATATAGCCAACAATATTAACAATGCACATATAGTTCCTCAAACGCTAAAAAATGCCTCATAAGAATGCTACTAGATGTCTTAACAATACTGTTCGAGCTTGATACTCATCTAGTTATTAATTATTTTCATAATATCATCAAGTAATCTTTCAAGCTTGATATACTCATTTAAGAGTTGGGGCTCAATAAACTCGTTTCTTTGCCTGTCAAGCTTGCAGAAGCTCATTTGTACATGAGATTTTAGGTTCGAATCCTAATAGTTAAGACTATTAAAAGTTTTAAAACAGAAAATCCAAATATAAACTAGGATCATTTGACTCGTTAAGCTAGCTTAGCTTGTTCGGCTCAAAGTATAAACGAGCTTTCGAACTCTTGAGCTAACCACAACAATAGAAATTCTTGAGCTAGCCACAACAATCCAAATTCCAGTAATGATAACAATTAAATTATGCAAACTCTCAGCAAGCTATACTTTTCTCACATAAATATGTCAGAAATCTAACCACAATATATTAAATGTGACCTGCTATAAATACACACAATATACGTATTCTATAAAGCTATAATATAGTATCAGACAACAAGACATCAAAAAATTAAAAAGTGATAAAAGAAACAAACAAACCCTCAGAGCACTTGTTTTTAGGGTTAGCAGCAGTAGAAGATGAGCGATTATGATCCATATGATGAGATTTACCAGCAGCAGCAGCTGCAGAAGTTGACGGTATAGACAATCGTTCTTTCTCCTTGTAATTATTGCTATTCAAAACCCTAGAAGTTGAAGGTGAAGATGACGTTTTCTCTAAATGTTTATCCAACGCATCATTGATTCGTTTCCGATCCAACGGTCCCCCTCCTCCTACCATCTCCGACTTCGCCGACGATCCACCTCGATCTCTGTACATAGTTAATAGTATATATTTATAGATAGATATAATATTTATATGTATATGTCGATAATTTTGAAAAATAAGATAAAATTGGAAGAAAGTGTAGATCTGATTGGAGATTATATTAACCTAATTGAATGAAATGAAGAAAATAAGGAGATTATAATTTTGAGAAAATAAAAAAGGAAGATTGAAAAATTAGGGTTCGTGGATAGTGGAAGAAGGGGCTAATTAGGTCTTATTTTCTCTCTCTTATTTCTTCATTTCCTACTTGATTTTTTTTAATTGCCATAATTACAATTTCTTAAAAAGGTTTCTCTATTTTAAAAATTAGTAGTTGACGTTATGCTCGGTGTTGAATTGAACATTAAAGTTTAATAAAGATAAGATTTTCAGAGAAATGATTCAATGTTCAAATGGGCCTCAAAAGTTTATTTTAAACCGATGAGAGAAAAAAAAAAGGAAAATTAATTACAACTAACGTTCTACCTTGAACATTGACCTTAAATGCTAAATTTGAATGCCGGTGAAAAGTGGGTGAATGCCAATTCCAACGTTCAAGTTGATGAACATTGAAGCTTGTTTTCCTTCGCTCCTTATGCTAGGTATATAAAATGTTAAAATGTGATCGATATATTTCACATTCTTTTGAGTGAAAAAGAAGGTAATGAACATCGCATAAGTGACACACATACACATTAACCTTAACAAATCATATATTTGATCATTGTAATTAAAATCTTTAATCAAAACCAGGTTTGTTATGTCACCTATCAAATGGTAACTAATGTCAAACAAAATACGACGATTCAAGAAAGTTATGTTTGTTGATATAGGTTTTATAGAGCCATGTAACCACAAAAATATCTAATAGTTAGGTAAAAGCACATGTGCAAACTTTAAAATTGCTAGACATCGATCAATAGAAGCATATGTATGTATGTATAACAGGAACCTATATAGATTTAGAGATTAGAGATGATGTACAAGTTCTCGTATGTATATTATGAATGTTAGATACAACCCCCCCAACCCCATCGAGGGTGTGGTATAAGAAATGTGAGATATATACAATTATACATTAATAATCGAAATCTCAAGTCTTACGAATCAATATCTTTTGTAACGATAAGAGAAAAATAACATGCACAACTCATGATGTGTATTCAATGATACAATTTACATGATAATAATACAAACTATTTTCTAATCCTTCAACAAAGTAATAACAAAAAAAAACTAACTTCTCTGTCTCATTCATATACATACTCTTATGAACTAGAAAAATCATTAAAATATCATGAATATTATTAATTACTGTTAATTACATGTCAAACACTCAAACTTATATATTCATTAAAAATTCAGCTTTGGGCCTGGGTCTTCGTGGAGGTTCCAAGCCCAACCAATATTAAACTTTTATAATACTCTTACTCTTGACCCTTACAACTAGTTTTATACTTGGGGATTACCCGATTAAATAATTGTCATAAAACAAACGCTAATATTGTCAAGTTCATGTACAAAGAAGTTTTCTATACCATATAATGGTATATAACACGTATTTATTTCATTAAAATCATATATAGATATTGAGTCAGTATATATGAAAACTGAAACATCAAATCCTGTTACAAGTTATAAACTGTACGCTCAATTAATACGATATTGGACAATATATCTTGTGTTTGAAAGAAAATGCACACACGATCTCATTTGTAACATTATTTATGGTTATTATGATAAAGTGATGATTACAATATAAAGACATGTAGCTGTACATGAGTGCAATGATGTTAAATAATAACCAAAATAAATCAAATATACATGAATCCATCTTAATAGACATATTACACGTACAATTGGAACTTGGATGCATCAAATTTGTACATGGGCAATTCAAACTTCTTTCATTTGACTTAAATTTCGCAAAAATAAATGTTTTCTTAGAAATAAGCAAAATTTATTAATATTCGTTAAATATACCCACAATAGCAAATGTGGTTCTATCTTATTACATATTAAGCATCTTTATTATTTTTTTAAAATTGAATTTAACAATGTCTAAAGTCTAAATTACCCTTTAAATTTCTTTAATTATCTCAATTTTTCCAAACTCAATCACTGATTTATTATACATATTAAGCATTTTCATCATTTTCTTAAAATTGAATTCAACAATGTCTAAAGTCTAAATTACTCTTTAAATTTCTTTAATTATCTTAATCTTTCCAAACTCAGTCACTAATTTATAATATCTATTCATAAAAAACCATTCATTTTAACTTTGCACATCATCTTTTAAAATAATTTAACATATCATTTCAATTAATCTTATACAAACTATATATAAATAATGGCCAATTTAGCTACTTAAGTTTTAAAATCGAATTTGAACATAATAAACATATGAATTTATTTATCACCGTTGCTATACGCGGGTAATTTGTTAGTTACACATAAAATGAATCTTAATTTTGATGCAGAAGTAACCTCAAGCCAAGACACCATCGTTGACTAAGTGGATTACCTATAATCGATGACATGTTGGAGATTGATCGAATTGATCACTTACCCTTGATCAAAAATAAATTATGTGTTCTAAGTATGTGAATGATATAAACACTTGTGTCGTAGGTGACAGATTTCCGAGTTATAAAAGTTATATTTGGACAAAATGAAAAGTATATATTTTATTCATGCGATTATCCAATACAATTATAATATCACCTATAAAGTTAACTTTTGATGTTGTTTAATTAATTAAAAATATAGTGACATCTCATAGATCTTAGAACAAGATGATATCACAATTACTTTATTTAATTACTAACAATATAAAAGTAATAATCATAAATTATGTGATTTGTATCATATATATTATATTACTAGCTTTTAAACTCATATTTAGACACCGATCATATAATAAAAAGAATTATATGTCTCGGTAAGTTTAATTTATATCTTCAACTGAACTATAAATTATAAAAGTAAATGATAAATACTTTATACTTACTAATAGAATAAATAAATCATATATAACTTGTATATACTTATAAAAATAAAGTTTTGGTATCGATTGTTATTCATATAAAATAAATAAAATATGTGTATATTCACAATTGTTACTTGGATAAAATAAACAAAAATGTTTAAAAAAATATGTTTATGTGACCTACAAAGATAGTATGAAGGATATTTGTTAATTAAATAAAAAAAATTAATGCTTGATTAATTAAGAACAAAAGGTATAATAATAATAAATAAAAATATGAATAGCATATTGATGAAGTACAGTCTTATACAATAAAGTTTGATGATTTTATTTACTTTTAGGAATTCTTTTATACCACCGACTACGAAAATAGATAAATATATTTATTTTAATTTTAATTTAATTCTTAAGTTAAATCAAGAAATCATATATTTAAATTTAATTTAATTAATTAATAAATAATGAATTAATACTAAATTGTGATTGGTCAACTAAATTTTAATTTTAAAATTAGATGACTTAAGTCCCCTTCCTATAGTAAATTTATTTATAAGATATATGATAAGATATTATATTGTAACATATTACATCATATTGTATCCTATTGTATCATATCATATTGCATCGTATTGTATCGTATTACATTGTTATATTTACTGCAATACACTATATATATGTATACGTATACTTATTTACAACATAAGCCAAAATCATTCCTAGTTTCTTCCCCATTTCCGTTCCCAAAATACCAACCAATCCACCCAACATTGTTGAAAAGAAGAAACGTATGTAGTACTGGAGAGATAAACATTGAGCGTTAATTTTGTGGCAATTCGTATAATGGAAGTCACGTTTTATATACCTTGGTTCGATGCGCATATAGGTCAAGGGGGAAGACAAAGATCACAACGCTAGCAAGATCTTAAATTAACATTTTGTAGGGAAAAAATCGTGAGTTTACAAATCTTTGGTCAAGATTTATTGAAGAGATTCGAGGTTTGTTAGCCAGGGTTCTCAACATAATCAATGATCTCGCTAATGGCGATTGTCGCACCACTATTGAATAACTTGACATCTATAGCTATTACCAATGCCTTTTGATTTGACAACAATTTGAGAGAACACCACCTGCATTCTAGAATGGAGTTGTCATTGACGTCTTCGTCTGGCAGATGAGGACGTCTATGATAACACCGTTCCACAAAGTAGATGGTATTACCTGTCATTGTCAAATCAGAAGTCATAAATTATAGCTCTATGTGTCAATTAGTATTAGCGGTCCCACCATCGACATTGCGATAATCACAATTCGATGAAATTGACAACTAGATGAAACAAACTCGGAACCTCTTCTATGGATAATGATCGAACATTTGTGACATCCACAACCCTTGTTTTCATTTATTGTTTAATTTTGTTTCTTTTGTCACTCAGTCTAATTGTTGTATCAAGACTAATTTACTACTAGATATTTTTTGTTACCATTATACGCTCTGATTTACCTCCCATCCCACATTATTAACTCAATAATTGATTCGCATTGTTTTTTTTTTCCCGATTCGCTACCGGTATATCTTCGAAATTACTAGTGTAATGTTCTCAGATCCATTGTGGCTGTTATAATGATTTGAATCAAACAACATGCAATGTTGATGAATTTGATAATGATATAGTCGGATGTGTTGATTTCTCATACCTTTGAAAGTGGAGTAGAGTACATGTACCTCTCAATTTTGAAATAGTAAGTAATGTCTAGGTGGGAATGTGATCCACATATAAGCAAAAAAAATTATTGAAACATGGAAATAATATTAAATTTATTGACTGAATAATATTTTTGTGTCATATTTATTGTTGAAAATTAAATGCAAAAAAAAAAAAAAAAAGAAGAAAAAAAAGAAAAGAAGAAGAACTCTCTTCACTATTCATGCTTTTTCTCAAGATACTTGTTTTCTCATAGACAATTACACTCTTTACCCAATATTTATGTTTTTAGGGGTAATCCATTTTCCCAATTTAATGAATGAATAACCATAAAGGGTAATTAAATGTATACCAACTTAAGTTCTATAATTACATATTTCTTTATATCATGTTTTAAGAGTATTGTACCTTATGTAGTAAAATTTTGTAAGTTGATAAAATATGTAATTACTCAAATTATTTAAGTTGGATATATAAGTTTGTTCAAAAAAATTCACCCATATAAAAAGAACGAAATCCAATTGCAAATTTCTTCCTTTGCGTAGACAAAACTGTATTTACATTATTTCTACATTTTTTAATTTAATCTAATAACCACTATATTGGGACAAGACATATTCATGCATATTCAAAACCAAAGAGGAGAAAAAAAGAGTGTGTTCCCCTAATAAAAATGGGCCGGCCCAATTAAAAGCCCAAAACGTATGTGTTTTGGATCCATGTTGTACAGTCCATATAAACACAATCATAGGCTCATATCACAATTCGCTGAGTAAAAATCTAGGGTTTATTCCGTCTCAGTCGATTACACCGAGCTTCAAGCCATGGTACTACTCTCTTACACATTTGATTGATAAATGATTCTACGATGTTATGTTGTTTTTGCCCATATCTGTTTAGTTAGTACTTAGTAGCTGAATTAATCGTTTTCTCATTGCTAATTAAGGTAATAACATGTATTGATTAATCAGCTTGTTTATAGTAATAGTTGTGATTATGTAAGTTGCTGAATTCGATTTTGAGTGAATAATCGTTAACCGCTGTCCGTTTGTGTTGGAGAGGAGATGTGAATTTGTTGTTACTAATAGTATTCAGCTTAATACGGAGTATATGTTTGTGTATAGAGCTGTATTGGATTCAGTTAAATAAAGAGGTAAAAAGAGATTGAGCTTGAACTGTAGGCGAATAGTTGTTGTGTGTGAAAGAATATAACAAACATTAGGGATTGATGAGGATGATGTTGGTTTGTTTGCAATGAAAAGGAGGATGATGATCAATGTATTTGAATTATGAACTTATAAATGTTTATTCATAATAATGTTGTAATATGTTTGAATCCTTTATGCAGACTAAGAGAACCAAGAAGGCTGGAATTGTTGGGAAATATGGTATGAATATTTCTAGCCATATCATAGTATTTTACATTTAATTACCGAATAATTCTTAATAAACGATTGATACAAGGTGAAAATTTGTAATTAAGTAAAGACAAGGTTTGAGTCATTAAAAGTTGGCACTAACAGTCACCTCCAAGAATCTAACCTGGTAAGAACAGCTTAGTTTCAAAATTTGCATAGTTCTGTCTGTAACATTTATGTTTATATCAATTAAATTCAGAATTAACTCTTGAAAGCAGAGAAAAGATGTGTCTTTTGAAGAAGCCTTATTTTTTGTTTTATAGTGTGGTAGGAGCATTTCAATCACTTGATGGTGTTGTTAAGTAACAAACTATTACTCCGTAGTATATTAAGCTGTTCTTATATTCCATATTTTTTGGATAGGCTAGTGAATGTTGATTTAAGGTGTGTTAGTTGGGATAGTAAGTAGTTTCTAATAAAATAAAGCTTTGGAATTTTAGGAACCCGTTATGGTGCCAGTTTAAGGAAGCAAATCAAGAAGATGGAAGTCAGTCAGCACAGCAAGTACTTCTGTGAATTCTGCGGAAAGGTGCATCCTTTTGTATATGAGCTTCTTTAAGTTTTGAACACGTGTTAGTCTTTTGTAAAATTCATATTGTGGATATACTCTTTCAGTATGCTGTGAAAAGAAAGGCTGTTGGAATCTGGGGTTGCAAAGATTGTGGCAAAGTGAAAGCAGGCGGTGCTTATACATTGAAGTATGAAATTCTTTATTCTTACGTTGGGTGTTTTAAGAATCCTTTTTATAACATTTTAGAACACCAACTCATTATTGTCTCTTTTGCAGCACTGCTAGTGCCGTTACTGTCAGGAGTACCATTCGTAGGCTGAGGGAGCAGACTGAGAGTTAGATTTATCTTTTCTTGATCGATTGTAATTCTCAACCTTTTATCATATTTCAGAAGGTTTTTACCAATTTTGATTTAAAAATATGTTGCAAATGGATTTTAAGCAAGATTTTGATTGTTGTGCGTGTACTGCTATTGTTTTCACATGTTCTTTTGCATGCATTAACTTATTTTAAGCAATTACTTGACAACCCTTAGATGGATTGATTAGACTTGAATTTCTTTTATACACCAAGTATGTTCCGGGTTGGAATTATGTGTGTTCCAAACCGGATAGTAAGTTGTATACAAACTTTTGCGGATCTATTATCTAGAAGTATTAAATCATTCTAGTTTCAGCGTCAACTTTGAAAACTACAACATACAAGAAAAAGCAAATGGTCTTTTAGCCTGAACTAACAACCAATCTCTGAAATGTCACCAACTAGCTATCCATTTCTGATACAACCAATTTTTGAAATGTTGTGAACCGAGAACCAAACTGAAGCCGGCATCGATTCTGTGCTGGTTCAGTTTTTTGGTTTGACGGTTTTGACTGATTTCTCCGCACCTTTTGTTATATGCAAAGGGTGTGTAAAGTGGGTCCTATTGTAATATCCTTGATGATTAATGTGCCATTAGGTACGCAATTAGGTCTGTTTTAGCTCCATCTGTCTATCATATTTCTATGCAAGAAAGACCATCACAGTACTTCCGTTAGGCGTTTTCTTCTGTACTGCCTTTACTGCAGCAACTCTAGCTGCATTGGCAGACTTATTGGTGGCTGCCGCTACCCTATTAACTCTCTCATCTACTTTGGCTAATCATATGCTCTCTCTGCTGCTCTTCGTGCTTCCTGAAACGATACCACAACAGTTAGCTTAACTAGTTGCAAGGCATAACTAACACATGCTGCAAAGTTCTACCCTATTAATGGGTCAAGTTGGGTTGTTACCTGGACTGCATTAAGAACTCTGGAATGATAGGCAGCAACTGGTGATACTGGATGTGTTGCACTATGAGAACTTGGGATATTAAGGATACCATTGTCCCAGTGGCCAGATTGGGTTTCACCATTTCTAAAAGTGTACGTACCAAGCCCTTGCCTTCTTCCTTCGTGACATGATACTTCGTATCCATGTCCATTTGCAAAACTATAGACTCCATATCCATACATCTTGTCTTCAAAATATTCTCCAGCATATGTATCCCCATTCCTGTAAGCAAAGATGATGAGATACAATTCTGTTTAACACTACATATGTTAACAATCAGATGAGAATCATGAGATGTCAAACAAGTTGTATTCAAACTGGTTTATCTTCTTCGCTAACCTTTTTGTCTAGGATTTCAGATTGTTATCTAACTAGAAATCAAGATGCAACGAGTCTCAATTTGATCATTTATTTAGTACTATCAACGTAATTGTAACGATATTCCTTAGATGGAATATGGAGTGAAAAAAGAGTTGCAGGGTTCTAAGATTGGGGAATGGATCACGGGGCAGGCCCCAATAAGAGGGTATGGATTATTTTGCAATTTCGATAAAGTTGTGTACCTATCTGAAAAATTGTTCAAAAATCGCCCAAAAATTTGTTCAAACATAAAACCTGATAATATGCAATATGCAGTCAAAAATGCTAAAACACATAAGATGCAGTAACAATATACAAAATTCAATAAACAAGTACTAGTAGTTTTTTTATTTTAAGAATTAAAACCAAACTTTACAAACACATAAAAATGCTAAAAGACATAAGATGCAGTAAACAAGTAATAGTAATTTTTCGATTTCAAGTATAAAATCAAGCTGCATAAACACATAAAATGCTAAAAATCATAAAATGCAGTAACAATATACATGATATACTTTCGACAAACTTTTTTTCTTCGTTTTTAGTGAGTTTTACAAATTGTATAATATAGTATCACTTGTGATATTGTGTAGTATCACGTGTGATACTCGTTGTTATCAAAACGCACATAATGGTGCAGTTATTATAATTTTTTCTCTATCGGTTTTTGAAATAATTAATTTTTGAAAACGTGAAGGAAAGTGGAATTTTTGTTAAATGACTTTTGTACCCGTATAAATGGAGCTCTCTGATTGGTTCCTCCATTCTCGTTTCAAATGCTATTTTGTAAGCCGTGGATACCTACTATTTTAAAAATATAATTCTTAGGAACTGTTAAATTATTATTTTTATCCAAACCTAAATCTGAAAACTATGAATCGTAGATTTTTAAAGCTTGTCACGTGTCATTCTTGTCTATATGGCAAATTTTGAACGATTATTTATACTCGCATAGTATATATAACATTTATATTTTATTAATTATCAATTATTAAAAAATAATAATAATATAATATTAATTAAATAATTTGTTAACTGAAATTAAGCGGTTGACACGTTGCATTCATACTTACATGACAAATTCTGAAGTTTTTTTTTATACTTCTTTAGTATATATATATATATATAGACATGTATGTATATATTACCCATAGTGCATTACTCAAGTGGTATTGCCACCGAAAATGTCCAGACTTAACATTTGTGATCGACGTGTTAGGGATTCGAATCCGTGGCTCAACATATGTGGGTGATTTATGGACAGATAATTTGTCCGACGTTGATGCTCCTTGCGGGTAGAGCAGACACGTACTATTAAAATATGGTACGGGAGTTAGACTCATTTTATCCAACACCGGAATTCCTCATCCGTAAAGTGAGAGTAGAATCCGTGGTAGATTTGTGAATTTCCAACATGTAACTTAACTAGAAATAAAATTGTAAACACTTTGGTTAATCGTTTTAATTTGAATAATATTTTGAAGCCGAAATCCAATCGGGTATGATGATGGTCCCGGTGGAAAGAGTCACATGGAAGACAGGTTGGTACGGAGAGTGATGGATTGGCTTAATTCGTTGCCGTAAGTACGTGCACCAAATTGTACCTTTTCTTTTTCTCATCTTTTTTGTTTTATTTTCATTTTCTTTAGTCTTACTATTAGTATTTTGTTAAAAAATAAAATAATAAATAATAATAATAAATATTTAAGAAAGAAAAAACAGAAACAGATGCTGAAACTCTGTTGCACGACATGATTTCCTCTTGTTTCATTCCAACAATAGTGAAACATGCTTCCAGCCTGGCCTCTTGTACGTTCCTGTTCTCCCCTTAGCTTTCTTTTCTTCAAAATTGAGTAACATGCAAAACGTTGATTTTGATTTCCAAAATACATGAATCTTGTGAAACAACATAGAAAATAGTGACAAAAGTATACCCATTTTGAGGACCAAATAATCTTAGAAGTAGAGACCGTACGGTTCTAACGATATTATTATCAAGGGTTAATAGTATATATCAACGACAAACTTTTACTTTTATACCGAGTTAGATAACAAACATTTTATTACTAATACATGTAACGAACTTGTTAATTTAGTGTTGATACAAGTAATATGTCATCATGTGAACCGGTCATTTACAAATTTAAGCGTTTAAAAATTATTTTGATATCGTAATTAAATGGAAAAGAGTGTTGGCATTTTCAAAACCAGCAACTTTGTTACCTGCATCGATATAAAATGATCTGACTTTGCATGTACACGTTAGCATTTTTAAAATGAAACACGTAAGAAAAAGTTAGTTACTTGCGTCGACACAAAACCAACAATTTCGTCACATGCATTAGTAATAAAATGGGTTCGTTATCGAATTCGGGTTCATTATCAAATTCGGTACAAAAGAGGAAGTTTGTTAATAATCAGTACCATTAACCCTATTATCAACCAACATCGTAAGGGTATTTTGGTCCATTTGTTATATAGTCTTTTTGATGAAAAGGACTACTTCTGCAGGGGCTAAAAAGGAATTCATATATTGTTGTAAAGTCACTGTCTTCTTCATTTCCTTCATGTCCTTGCTCCTTCACACACAACTTTTATATGTTTTGTCACCGTTTACCGACAATGCAAATAACCATTTCGTTTATGGTGTTAAATGGTTGATTTTGTTTTTCAAAATTAGTGTTTATGTTTGGCTCTAAGACTTCTAACGAAACATATTATATTTAATTATATGAACATATCAACAAGAAAACGTAACTAGACTAAAAATCTAATCAACATCGTAATACTTACTTTAATTATATACCTTGGTAGCATAAGTGAAAACACGTAGTAATTAAAACGTGACTAGCAGTAAACTAGCGCAATCTAGCGGACATACTTAATTGAAAATATTAATTGATTTGCATTGACAAGTTTGATCCTTATACCACTTAATCTTCATGTACGTAACTTGTTAATTAAGTTTCTATGGTTTCAAAATTTTATGTAAGAAAATATTTATTATCGAATGTATTATTATGATTCACAAAATAAACTTTCAAAACAATGGTATCCATTGATGGTTAAGTTACGAGAGTCGGGTTACGAGTTGATAGGTGCGTAGTCATTGACAGGGTCACGAAGTTTTACTTTCGTTGATTTTTTAAATATTTTTATCTATTGATACTAAGCAATATAATATTGTAAATCGTATAAAACATAATATATATTTTATAATATGATACATTATAATCGTAAAATTTGATGAAAAAATTGAAATTGTCGATTACTGTAATTGGTAGCATAAAAATTAAATTAAACATGTAAATTAAAGTGTAAATTTGTAATTTCATATAAAAACACATCTAAGGGTTCGTTTACTATTTTTGAAAAACTTACGTATGTGTGAAATTTGGAGAAAGTTAAAAGTAAATTGTCTTAGTGGTGGAATTTGACTACAAAATGTGGACAAACCGCCTTTGACTGTTTGCGTCTATATTCGTCTCATTCCGACATTTCCGTCCATAATTGGCACGTTATGTAACTCTCAACGGTTCAAAAGTATGATATGTAATTATTAATTAAAGATTGAATGATGATAGTAATAATAATAGTTTAATAAATGTATGGGTATTTAAGAAAGATGTAATTTTCAATTTTTAGAATTTTAAGTTTCAAAAAAAAAAAAATGTTAAATGCTTTGTAGGTAAGAATAAATATACGGGACTGTGGGTTCGTTAAACTTCGTAAACACACTTTGTTATAAGAATGCTTAATTAAAATCTTATCTTTTTAATCAAACAATTTTAATGAGAAAGAAACTCATACCTTCGATTCATTCCCATAAATCAAACATACCTCAAAGTAGTGTTTAGTCGCAGAATATTTTTATTGGAAATGGAGTTAATCAAAAATATTTGAATTACAATGAATGTGAATTCGTTTAAACGAAAGAATTTGATTACATCCAAATCAATAAATTCGTGAGGCAAACACCCTTAAATGAAATTGAGATTCCAAATCAAATTCCACTGAATTTTAGCGAACCAAACGCAAACCTAAGTTTACTCTAACGTTTTAAACTCGAGCTCGAATCGGTTAAAAAAACTTGAAGTTTAAACTCGAATAGAGCTTGATTGAGCTTTGTATTTTGAATATCGAGCTTAGCCCAGTTAATTAACCAATACTATCAAGTTCGGCTTGATTCGACTCGACTATCAATATCAAAATATTGCTGATAATAATTTTAATATTAATATTATTCAACTCGATCGAGTTCAGGCTTGACTCGACTCGAAAATTATTATAAAGTGAATTAAAATGGTTAATATATGTATAATAAAAAGGGTAAAGACGTAAGCTAATTATAATGAAAGCTTTATCAGGTTCACGAGCCTCTCGAGTCGGATATCCTAGTACTTGAGTTCGATTTAAAAGTCTACTCTACTAGTTCGAGCTTGAGCTTAACTCGACTTGTACCGAATCGATTTCAAGTATTTCCTTGAGTCGATTATGGTAACTCATTATCTTATATATGTGTGTGTGTTTTTCATTTTTTAATAATATTTAGACGAACTCGCAAACTATAGGCATGTGAGTGGACAAATATGTTGTTGTCAATAATTCAATGAATTATGTGAAGTATACAATATTTGAGCAACATGGCTTTCAATTACTTTAAACCTTAGCTACAAAGAGCACCACTAGTCAAAAACTACTTTGGTTTAACTTAGACAATTGAGTTTTTTTTGTTCTTTTCTCATCTAATTTGTTGAACATTTTCAGATTTACAAGAAGAAGAATATGTGAAGTAAATCTTGTTTGATGGATTGATGGCATCTCATCACCAACACACAAATATATATTTCAAATTTTATATTTGATTTATTATGTCATGTTACATCTATAATTTTTTCACATAAAATTGGAATAAAAAATATTTATAATTAAAAAACAAGGATTCTAATGCATGCTGTTGTCAATAATTATAAGGTAACAGCCATTATTTTATTTATTCATGTGTGGAGTGAGGTTGCTTAAGATTTATTATCACTAATTCACCATCATATAGATGATTAATTAATTAGTTATTAATTAAAAAGAAAATTGAAAATGATTTACAATTGTCACTTACATTTAAATTTTGTTTTTTCCATTGTGTAAATATAAGTTTTAATAAGTTTCGAGAGGATACATGTAATTCTTCCTAAATATAATTCGTTTTGAACGTAAGAAACACCAAACGACCCTAAACTAATCTTATGTAAGACTTAACATGGGATTTGTATCTTTGTGTCCAATTCTTTGTTTTGTTTGGATTTATTAGCCGTACATTATTTTGTTATTTTATCAAACCTTTTCTGTTCTCATGCATGTGTTTTCAAGACGAGGCTTGCTAGATGGATTTAACAAGTAATCTAGCTGGTTCGTTTAGCTTTTTAATTAGATCTCGACGATGATGATGATCTAGATAAAAATTGTATTAATGACAGCTGTTAAGACTGTACGTACGAAATGCTATAATGTATCAATAACGATACATTAACAACTAAGTAGAGATGAGCATTAGTACCGAAATCCCAATACCATATCCGTACCATACCATTCTCGTACTCGTACCAGTACCATCCCTCTTCAAATGGTACGGTATTCGGTACTTATATAAATGTTTTTTTTGGATGCGGTACTTTCGGTATGGTATCGATATTTTTCCGGTTTAGTACCCGGTCACAATTTATAGAAGATATTATTTATTAAGAAACTAAATTCCAATCCCGTGTGTACACATGAGCCGTTGAATTTGTATTTAATTGCTATAACTATCAATATAATGTGTACGATAAAATTCTAGGGTTTTACCTTATTTAAAAGAATACGCAGTAACGTTTACAATAAAATTATATAATGTAGTATCTATATTAAGCGTATAGTTGGGGTCATATTAATTTTACTTTTTGTATACAACTTTGAGTGTGTAAAGTGTAAATTTTTTCAACCGAAGGCAAGATAAATCAGACAACCTCCCACTATAAATGTATATAATTATATTTAACAATAATAAACGCTAAACTTGTAATAAGAAGGAGCAACTATATTATTTGTAAGACATTTTTTGTAATAGGGCGTATAGAAATTTCAATTAAGGCTAACATATTATTTATATACCCAACTACCCAAGTGATATACACGGAGAATCACTTGGATGTATGAGAAATTGATTTTTAAATAGTCGTTATTTTTAACTTTTGTGTGTACATCGAAAACACAAGCATGTTGATTCTTTGTCATCTTTTTGTTTAAGTTGTCATATTTGGTTCAGTTTGGTATTGAGGTGGTATTATATTTTTATATTGTAACACGTTTTACAGCTGATCATTGTTCACTTTAGTATTGTTATACTTTCGGTACCAAGCGGGTATAGTACCACATTTTACCGTATTAATACCCGTACCGTACCGGTACCATACCACTTCAGTTGGTACGGTATTCGGTTGTCACATTAGGGCAAAAAAAAAGTGATACCAACCGGTTTGGTACGGTACGGTACCGGTTTCGTACCACGCTCATCCCTACAACTAAGTGATGTAGAAGTAAAATATAAATACTCGGTAGTACTTCAGCGATAAAATTATTTTTTTAAACAACCATTAAGGGTTGTCTTATCAATTATTTAATTAAATAAAATAATATTTATCAAAATCAAAGACAATCTATTTCTTAGTAAGAGACCATCATTTATATCTAATCAGACATCATACTCTTTTGATAAATTGTGCTTTTAATAGATAGTGTATTTACAAAAGAATCACATAACATGCAAAAACCTCCTCAAATGGGACCCATACCCAAGAATCACCACTAATCCACATGTAATCACATGTTAACATTTTGGGAACCATCATCTTTTTAATTAGTTCAATTTTCTATTTTCACCCCAAAATTCCCTTTCTTCTTCACAATCCATGTTTGTTGATATTTAACCATATCTCATCTCACAACTTTTTAAATGATTTTGAGGACCATTTTTAGTGCCAAATTTAGGGCTAATATTCTAGTTTTTAGTCCAAAAAGTTAATTTAATCTTTCAATGGAGTTTATAAAAATTTGAAACATACAATAAAAATTTGACACGATCTGAATTGATTTGACACGATCTGAATTGTGTGGACCCAATTTAATTTTTTTCTATTGTATCTATCAAATTTTTAATTTTGAACTATTGTATATATCTGACCTGGTATTATTTGTAATTGCTGACGTAACACCCGTTTTTACTTACGTGTCAGATGATGTGACGTCTTATCAGTTGTCGCGTTAGTAAAGTTACCAGTTACCGACTGAATAAGTTATCAAATTCACACAATAGGCCAAAATTAAAAGTTCGATACACACGATATAAAAATTTAAAGTTGGGTACATACCATTCAGATCAAGTCCAAATTAAGTGCACTTCCAGACACTAAACTTATGAATTTTTATACAACATTCTTTAATTAGTTTCGTAGTTACAATTGTACATCATTTGGTATCGCTATTACAAAACTAAACTTATGGATTTTAGTCTAACATAATTATGTTCATTTCCAAAAAGGTTAAATTGTTATCATAAGTTCAAAGGAATCGGTATAAAAACTTCAAAGGAAAAAAATCACACTTTTGTTAACTTTTAATATTAAGCGCGTACTTTTGTTAACTAAAAGCGTTACATCAATAATAGATTCCATATATTTTTTCCTTCTATAAAAAAAATTCAAAATATCACATGGGGGACAGCCTGGTCATAATCCAAATTTCTTGAAGGGTAAATTTGTAATTTCACATATACCTAACCTGTTAACGACCACCCTACTGTTCCACTGGTGGTTTATATACTCCAAACACCCCTCTTTTTATTTCACTTAAACCCTGTTTCTATCTCTCTCTCTTTTTCATTTTGCTCAATTTGATGGCTGACCTTGAATGCCCAACAGTTATGAATAATTTGATTACATTTCTATCATCACTTCTTCAACGAGTAGCGGAATCGAACGATCTCAACCCTAGATTTCATCCTCAGAAGATTTCGGCATTTCATGGTCTTACTAGACCAACTATCTCAATTCAATGCTATTTAAAGAGAATTTTCAAGTATGCCAATTGCAGTCCTTCGTGTTATGTCGTTGCGTATGTTTATCTCGATCGGTTTACTCAACAACAACCTGCGCTTTCGATCAATTCTTATAATGTTCATCGCTTGTTGATCACTAGTGTCATGATTGCCGCCAAATTCATGGATGACTTGTAAGTTTTTTTTTTCCTTTTCTTTTTCTTTTAGTTTGTTTAGAATTCAGTTTTCGTGCTTAACTCTAAAAACTGGTCTTAAATTACGTAATATTGACTGCCATGTTGTCACAATTCAGTAAAATTCCGCTATGTGTCGTTCATATTCGTAATTAGAAAAAAAGTTAGATAAATGCATTAAAGATTTTCATTAATAATTTTTTTCGTGTAAAAAAACAACTCTATTTTGAATTTTGTCATAAGTGACAATTTGTGAGGACCACATTATTGGCATGTAATTCAGTTGTTGTAAGGGTTTTAACTACCTTAAAGGTAGTTAATGAAGTTAAAAATTAATGCATTTCTAACAGAAAAATAAGGGGGAAAAGTAAAATTCTTTGCTTCAAAGCCCTGTTTCCTCTGTTCTGCTTTTGATTCTTAAAAATTTATCATTTTTACTTTTTTTTTTAATGATTGGGTGAGAATTGTTGAATTTTACGAATTAATTTGAATTTGCTAAAAGAAATTAACTAGTTAATCACAAACATTGTTTAGCAAAAACAATCTATTAATGTGCATTAAGTAGTTGTATGTGTCTTTTTAGAAGTTGTACCTTGCTCTTTTTATTGTCCCCCACCTTACCTTCATATCTTGGAGTTAAAGTTCAATAAAAATCTTTTAAAGTTAATTAGGGTAGACTAGTAGTTGATTAAATACATCAAATATACTTTTAAATAAATGATAATGATAATTTTATTTATTTGGTATCATTAAATGGAAAATGTAGTATCAATTATTTGTACACGTAACATACACGTTAGCCACACGGTATTGAAGACTTGAACTTCAATCCAACTTTTGTGCATATAATATTAGTGATAAATTACAGGGTAGTTATGCCATATTGACTTGCACTTTAAGCAAAAAAAGTTGTAACTTGCAATATGTTAAATTATGTTACAATTTTGTTTTTTGGTACAACAATAAGAAATGAGCTAGTACGTGACAATGGTCTTTTGTGTGACACTATGCGTTGCAGGTACTATAATAATGCATATTATGCGAAAGTAGGAGGAATAAGCACAACAGAAATGAATTTTCTTGAGGTGGATTTTTTATTTGGATTAGGGTTTCAATTGAATATCAATCCTACCACTTTCCACACATATTGTTCATATCTTCAAAAAGAAATGTTACTTATTCAACCACCATTAGATCATCCGTTAATCGCGTCACCGTCATCTTCATCGTCATCGTCATATAAATCAATATCAACAAAGCTTCTGCATTATGAAGATGATCATCAGCAACAACAACAACAAGTGGCAGCCTTATGAACAATCTTTTTTTATTTTTATTTGATTGATAATTCTTTATGTCGAGCTTGACTGTTGTGTTTGTAGGTAGTTATGTAGATTATTGAATATTGGTTTAGAAATTTAAACCTTTTTATGGAAGTGTGATTTTGGGGATGTATTTTTTTGACTTTATTTAATTGGAGGAATATACAAATACTCCTATGGGATGGGATGCTTTTGCATAGAAGAATAAAAATGAAAAAGGACATAATGTGTAAGATCCAATCTCAAGAGGTGGAGGAACATGAGTGGGTGTGGGTCAATATAATATGCCAAATCATTTGTTTCTGTTTTAATACTTCTATTGTTCCCTAATCACTATTTAACCAGCACCTTAAAAGTAAGAGCAGAGTAATTATATATGCTAATTTTTACTAATTCAAATTGAAAACCGTTCGGATAGAAATAGTTTGGTTGTTTAATTATATCGGTGTGTGAGCTATGTCGTATGGCCTGTTATCATTTTTCGTGTAGTTAACAAACATCATCTAAGAAATTGGAGATCAAAATCTTTAACAAAGAGGAGAAAAAAAAGATAAATCCATATGAAGATGACATAGGGGCAGTTTTGTAGAAGTAGAAGCATATGAGAAGTAGTTGTTATTGGGGAACATTCAACATGTGACTTCATGTACATTTATAGTTGGCCATGTGCAATAGGGATAGACACATTCAAAGATACTACAACTATAACCTAGACTTGGGTATGGGACTTATAGAGTAAATGAGACAAATATATTATTTTGGTTCTATTTGTAATTTTGAACAATTTTCTGTTTTTCTGTTTAATTATTGATAATTGAGACTTTTAAGTCATTTCCAAACATATTCTTTTTAGGGAATATGATGTTTGGATGTCATAGTTTGTGCTTTGTGTAGAACACTTCATTCACTTAAAATAAAATGTCCCTTTAAGGTTATATAAATGAGGTATAATTAATGTTTTGAAAATTGATTTTTAAGTCAAATCGCAAGGGTCCAGTTCCGATTGAACCGCCGGTTCAACCGGTTTCATTAATTTAATACAAAAAGTCTAGCTTTTGGTTCGATTTTGATCTTTTCGGGAGGAGAAGATAATTATTGGTTGACATACAATTAAGAGTTTGTATTATTGATAGTTTTTTTTAAAAAAAAAAAATAGAGAAAAAAAATGTGAAAACCGGTTCAAAACTGGTTTCGGTTCCCGATTCAATCGAAACCGGACGGTTCGCGCCTAAAACAAATATGGCCAAAAATCGGTTCAAAATGGACCGGAAACCTTCAAAATTCCGTTTCAACAAGTCGGACCGAACAGATTGAACCGATTTTTAATATATGAACTTTAAAGGATTTTGCTGATGCATAACAAAAAAGCACTCTGCAAAAAATGAACAAAAGTAAAAACTACTTTTAATGGATTATTTAATGGAAAATGGGACAAGTTTGTTTAGTAAACTTAAACTTTTGAGTTAATTAATTGTGACAATTAGCAAGTAGGATATAGGAAAGTAGACTTAGACAATGCTATATATAAAGTCCATAAACTTCGTGTTTTTTTTCTTTTTCTTTTTTTAGTATTTTAATTTGTCTAAACAAAGCTTTTGATCTTGAGAAATGAATGAGTAATTTGTGGAGATTTACATCCACAAACAATCTAATTCCAAGCACAATCCTCAAAATTTTACCTACCTATGAAATAAATTTATACATCCACAACACATTAAAATATTTCCACCTTTTACTATACTAAAATTTTAAATAAATCATTTCTAAAAAATTACAGTAATTTTAAGCAAGCTTTGAAATGAGTTGTGTTTTGGTACAATAGTTGAGGGTGAGTGTGTAAAAGAGTATACTATCAAATAATGGCAATTTCGTAAAGAAAACAAAACAAAACAAATAGGAGTACATTAAGGTTGTAAGTTAGTTTGTTACGATTTGTTCGGATCATCATCAAAATTACCTAGTTTACTCCTACTTATAAAACGACCAATGTGAATGTGATCGAGAAAAAAACCTTAAGAAAGAGGGTGAGAAGAGCACGAAAGAGGGACAATAGAAGCTTGTTTTCCAAAGGAGTCTCTCATTTGGTATTTTCGATTAGTTATTTCGTTCTTTTTTTTCATTTGATTTACATTTGTCAATTGTCATTAAATTCATAAACCATAATTGGTCATGATTTCGGTTTAGTAATGGGTAGAGCTCATTATTCACTTGACTTTAAAATTACATTTACACTAATCCTTAGTTAAGTAAAACAAGTAGATCAAAGAGGTGACGTTCTACATTAAAGTTAATGTTTTTATAATTATAAAATATAAAATATGACAAATATCTTGAGACAAGTATTTTTTTTAGAAAATGAAGGAGATGAAATTTTTGTTCTAAATATTCATCGATGAATATTTTGGTGAACACTATTTTAATAATATTTTGGTGCGGTTGTTCCAATGTAAAATTAAAATTAAAATTTAATAATATTGGAGGAAATAACTAAAGCAAAAACTTTATTTGATCATTATTATGGGAGCAGGTTGGATTGGGTTAAGCGAAATTGGGCGGTTGGCCATATAGCCCAAATTGAATGCTAATACAAATAATTCATAGCGGAAAAAAATTATAAGCTCTACATCAATTAGTATTATATTTTGTGAATCAATTTACAAATCAAAAACTATATAACAATACACAAGGAATATTATTCTGTGAATGAAAAAGTTATCTTTTAACTATTGTTTCAAAAAAGTTGTAAGAAAATAACCCAAAATTAAATATATCATAATATGTTATTACAAATTCGATAGTCGAGTAGCTAGTTGTGAGTTTCAGATTTCTAATTCTTGATAGATAGTCATTTCTTGAGTTTAGAGATTTAACTTTCATTGGTTTGCTTTTTTTTTTTTTGTTCAGAAATTAATCATCATGTATGTTAAGTTGTAATCCTAAAACTTAATCAAAAATTTGAATTACTCCAATATAGAAATTGACAGCATAATAATGAAATTAAACATGTAAATAAAGTTGTAAATATTGAATTCCAATGAAAACTATATTTAATAGTTTGTTTTTTATTTTTTAAAACTTACAATACGTATAAAATTTGAGGAACGTCAACTTTTAAAGGCTTTAGAGACAGAATTTGACTTCAAAAGATAGACAAACTGTCTTTGGTTGTTTATTAATGTGTTCCAATCTTTCCGTCCATTATTAGAACGTCATGTACCTACTAACGGTTCAACAGTTATGTCATTTATTGAATTTCTTATTTGTAGTCCTTTCAATCTTAAACAAAAACTCTCAAATGCATTATATAATAGTATAGAAATATAGATATAGAGAAATTTAAGTTAAAATGTATTGTCATATATTAATTAGTTTATGGTTCAATAATACTTGTATTAATGAGAAGTTAATACATGTCGAGGGGTTTGTTAGTCATTTCTATAAATTTTTTAAAAAGTTCTTAGTAATTGTAGGGTAAAATAGTTATTTCTATATTTGAAAATAGGGAAATATTATATGCAGCATACAACACATAAGGTTTGGTGATGTAAGATTTAAAGGAGGTACTGATCTTGTACAAATGGAAAAGTTCAAGGGTAAATACGTAAAATATATAAACCTTGATTGGTCAACAACACCTAATTATTGTGCTGTCAACAACATCAATGTTACGCCCTTGAAAAAAAAATTCTCAAATGTATTATATAAGAGTATACATACAGATATATAAATTTTTTATTTAATTAGAACTATGTGAAAGACTCGCGACAATGCGAGTTACGACATTTGACTTTGTAAATGTAACAATTAATTTTTAAGTAAGCATAATGTACAAAGGATTATATCAAATAAAAGAAAGAGACTAATGTTATAAGAACTATGAATAACAATTAGGAAATATAGGTTCTATATCGTTCCATCAATTCACATATAACATATCTATGTAGATAGGAATAACTATTTTTAAATTTTGTAAGGTGAAAGTAAAATGAGTAACATGCAATATCTTGTTTGCGTTAGTCTCATATTAGTCTCATTATATATCATATGTCTTATAATTTTATCTACTCGTAAAGACTTACCAACATAAACGTTAGTAATATTTAAATGTTACAATTCGATTACTATCTTGCTTTATAAAAGTTATATAGTTGTTTTATAAAACTTATATAATATAATGTATGCAACTAAATCTTTTGTTTATGATGATAATTCAACATTTTCATATATATTAAACTACTCGCGACAACACTGGCGACTAAATTTAAGTTTTTTCAGATCAAATAAATATCTCAATTTGTGTCTTATATTTAAAGTGTCATATTGTATATATGTATAATATTAATACAAAAATACAATTGAAATTTTTTTATTTATTTATTTCGTATTATATAGCAAAAAGATTGAATGTTGTAGGTAATTAATTTTAATATAATATTCATTAAAAGTGACACCTGTAATAACGGTGGAAATTAATTTGAAATTGTTGTACATATAAAATTTTATATTGGATGCAATTTAAAATTAAATGTTTTACAAATAGTTGGGGGGGGGGGGGGGTGGGGTAAAGTGTAATTATGGTGGACTAATCTAGATTGTTGATCGTTAATGTAGTAATGTAGTAACCTAATCAAGGGTCATAATCTTTATTATATGTTGCGTTAATTATGAGTTTGAATACGTATTAATAAAAAAGTAAGATAAAAAATGTCATTCTATGAAGCTCATGGACACACTTTTTAAATATCATAATTGGAAGTAGAAAGAAATTTAAACCGTAGGATTGTAAAGGAATGAGACTAATAAAGGGTGAGAATTGCTCCATGCTTTCGTCTTTTAATAATGATAGTACTAATAAGATTTTAATACATATAGGGGGTATGTTAATAATTTCAAATAGGTGTTAAAAATATAAACAGTAATGTTAGAGGCAGATTAGTAAATTATCTCTTAAAAAATATCACAAATGTATTATATATTAGTATAGATATCTAAATGTGTACTCTTAATAAAAGCAATATTAATCTTGTGAGTTGCAATTTTATTAGCATTCCCATGATTTTTGTAATATGGCACTTGGGGTTGTTTATTATTTTAGACATTATAGTTTCTCTTTATATGAAATTTAATAGAACTGTTTGTTGAATTCCATACACAATATTAATTATTGTGTAAAAGGAGGATAGTTGGCCGCGCATTGCGAGTTTTTCAAGCTATATTTTAGGATGAATAATTTTCATACAAAGAAAAAAAAATTAATAATCATCAATGGAAAAAATAAAACACATATATACAACGCAATGCACAACAAACCTTCTGATTCATCAAGCTAACATACATACCTAACATTACTGAATAACAACTTGAGCTAATGAATGAAGAAAAATGATATACATAAGCATTAATTTTTTTGTCTAGTTTTCTATGTTATATATATAGAATAATAGAATTTATAACTATAATGTCTTTTGATTTGAGCATTAGTTACAATTTTTTCTATTTTATCTTTTTCTAGTAATCTCTCATAAATTACAAAGTTTATAATAACAATTCTTAAACAATCTCAACATAAAACTATTTACAAATCCAAAAATTAACTAAAATAAAAAATTCATTTATTATTTTTTGAGATATAAAATTTAACTTATAGCTTTTCTAAAAATAACTAAAAGTGAACATTTTGATCCCGTTGTTATAGGAATTTTGATTTTGATTTCAATTTGGCTTTTATTTCAATTTATTTTTTTAGAAAAGCAAGTCCTACAACTACCTCACACATCATATATATAATCACGAATATTTATACAACACCTACCATGAGACTTGAACCTACAACCATTAGGTTGAGGGACAGTCAAATATCGTTAGGCCAAAAGCCCTTTGATTGTAGAAGTTATGAAAACTTGTATTAGGTTTTGTGATTTTCAAAAATTGTAAAGTTTATTTGATATCTCGTGTATGACAAAATATATACAACGTTAAAGGTAAAGATGTCCTCAGATTCACAATGTGCAGCTTGCAACTTCCTACGTCGACCATGCAAACAAGAATGCGTGTTTGCGCCATACTTCCCAGCAGAAGAGCCTCAAAAGTTTTTCAATGTACATAAGATATTTGGGGTCACTGACGTGATCAAAATGCTACACCAAGTTAGGCATGAACAAAACCCGGTTTCCCAGAAAACCGGTTCGGGTTGAAAAACTGGACCGGTTTTTTTCCGAAAGTCAAAAACCGGTTTTTACAAAAATCGGATTGGAACCGAACCGGTTTGAGGGGGAGAAAAACCCTAACCGGTTGTAACCGGTTTGGACCGGGTTGGAACCGGTTCGGGTTCAAAAACCGGTTTCAAACCGGTTTTTCTATATAATTCGGTTTTTTTTCGAGTGTTGAGCGTTTTAGGGAAAATCGACATATTCTTCAATTTTTTTCCGATAGAATGTTAGTACATTAGGTATGGAAACATAACCTAACAATAACTTAAAACAAAGTCTTCTAAATCTTCATAAAAATATTATTGAAACCAATAATTCTATATAATTCAATCTTATTCGAGCGTTAAGCGTTGTCGCACCCCCAAAATATGATGCAGCGGAAGTCGGGTCGGGGCGCGACTAATCAGAAATCATTGCACAGAGTCACAACGAACGACCACTATATGCGTCGTTTTGAAAACAGTACAAAAGTATTTTCATTGATAAGCCAAATGTTTACACCAACTTCTGAGTTCGCGAATAGTTCTAGAGATTCTAATACATAACTAATATTACAAAATAGTAATGCAAGGAAAATCTCCGATGTTTGTAAATCATGCGACTCGAGCTATTGTGTCCTGGAGTAATTCTACTCCTGTTGTGAACCTGAGAATACATACTAAAATTGTCAACAATAATGTTGGTGAGTTCATAGGTTTAGATATCAAAATATAAATGTGAACCACGAGATTTCCATGTTTGTTTGTATCGCAAAACTACGATAAATAAATGTATACTACTGCCATGAGCTCATAGTCCGAAGCTTAACCAATATGAGTTTGCCTCCTGCAGATGCCTAATCCAGAACATCCGTATGAACAAATAATAAAGCGCCCGTTTGACCAGTTAGAACTACTAACCCGGACGAGGATGGTCAATCCCAAATAGATCTATTCTTTAAAGCTCGCGCTAAGATCCATATTAACGAAACTATGATGTGTAGAGGACTTTTGTGTGGATTATGAAAGTGAAACTCATGCAATCCGTATATGTGTAAATCTGTACTCGTGTTCATGAAAATAGTGCATGTATTCTCACCCCAATAGTTAAAACAGTAAAAGCGGGGCTATGAGACTCACCTGAGTCTTGAAAGCGTGCGTTTAAATAAATAAACGTATATCCAAAGTGTAACCTTCTAGCGCCCTAAACGCATAAGGTTATGTATGAGTGAATGTCTCAAAAGATCATTCATGTTAGTTGTCCACTCAACTAGTTATGTTCAAGTGTTTGTTTATCGTTTGCGTTCAGAAAAATATGTATGGCCCGTTGGTGATGTCTTGTAATAATAATTTCCGAAGATACTATTATTATGTTTGTTTCTTTGTATACTTACTATAGTATATGTATTGCGTGTAATGTCGTATATAACTACTCGTTGCGACTTGTGATTACGCGTGTTCAGTACTTTGTGAAAATATGTTTTGAATAAGTCTGCGTTATGCGACCCAATGGTTGTGTCGCTGTATGGTGTTGCGTCATAAGGGTAGTGTCGCTGAATGTGAATTTCAGTTAATTGTGCGACATAGGGATTTGTGTCGTAGGTCGTGAATTTAAATAAGTATGCGACACAAGTCATTGTGTCGCTAGTTTCAGCGACATCGAAAATAGTTGGCGACACAAGGTATCGTGTCGCTAGTTTTGGCGACACAGAGGCTATTTTGCGACACAATGGTTAGTGTCACTACGTTCGAGAAAGTTATCAGTCTGTGTGATACAGACTCAAAATCGGGGGTTCTGCGACACAAGGTTCGTGTCGCTATGTTCACAGACTGAAGGTTTTACAGATTGAGAGTTGCGACACAGGTCTTGTATCGCAATGGTTTTGGGCCATCTGCGACACAGAGGGTCTGATGTGCTTTTCGTGTTCGGGAACTTGGTCAAATGTGCTCGGTTTGTCCCGAAACTTTTAGGAAAGTCTTAAATATGTTTTTAGAGCTTAGAAAAATTATCGTTACGTTTCGTAGTTGACCTGAAAGTGTCGTTTTGGATTTGTGGCAACAACAGTCCACTCGGCTTTTCCATTTGTTTTTTGGGCGGTTTTAGTGGCTCGTTTTGACGAATCAAAGCTTCGAAATAAAATCCAAGGAAATTTACAGTTGTTCATACATGTCTTAGCTATTTCCAGTAAATTTTTCATAATTTTTGGTCAAGTGCAAGTCATGAAATCGTCCAAGAATCAAACGAGGGTCCTGTGGGCCGATTTCCTGACCTTTGCTCAGTGTTCGGTCTATATCTCACGATTTACAAAACTTCAGAAAGTGAAATAGTACAACTTTTAAAGGTAACAGGAAATGTGAACTTTTCCAAGTAGTTTCAGTCGATTCGGGTTTGTAGATCTCGAGATATGCCTTTGCAAAGTTGACTAACTTTTCTGTCAAAAGGACAGTCCGGACACCTACTTTTGTAAAATCGTTTTCCCATACCAAACGACCTCAGAAAAATACCAAACCACTTGGGTTCGAAAGTAGACTCATTGAACTTGGTTTTTGACTCAATAATCGCTCGATTTGGTTAAGAAATGAGTTAGATCTTATGGATCAAAGTCGGGTTAAGTTTTTGTCTAGTGGTTAAAGTTATTATCCGAAAGTTTTTAGTATTATCCTTTGGTTTTCGGTTTAGATCTTGGACATAATTAGCAATAACGAACCTTTAGCATGTATATTAACATTATCCAAGGAAAGTAGACAAGGTTTGAAGGAATTCTTACAACGAGATGTCGATCTAAAGCCGAAATGGAAGAGGGAGGGTTGTTGCGATTTTGTTCCTTCTTCTTCCGTTTGTTCTTCTTTTTGTGAGATGTAGATGACCAAAAATGGTGACTAGAGTTCTTGGAGGTGGCTGGGACTGATGGTGGTGGTGGTGGTTATGGTTGGAGGTTTGAGAGAGTAAGGAATTGAGAGAGAAAAAGAGAGGTTAATGTGTGTAAAATGAAGTTTGGAGTGGTGTGTAATTGTGTTAAGAAAGAGGGATGGGCCAAAGGGGTGTTAGGCTGGTCTTGGGCCGAACTGGGCCGAACTGGGCCTGACCCATCAAGGTCTTGGGCTCTTGCTTGCTTCTTGATCTTGCGTTACGTTACTCGGTCGGCTAAACGTTAATCGCGCGTTTTAAAATTTAATTGTTAACGTTTACTTTTCGCGTTTTATTTATGACACGAAATTGTTATTTTAAATTGACCAAATGTTCTTAAATACTTTATTGAATCTTTTCAACATATTTGACGGGTTTCGTTCGGTGTCGGGTTCGATTCGCGCGTTTTCGTCGCGTACGATACATTCTATACGAAACGTACAGCGTTTGAGATATTATCATAATAGTATAAGTTAAATAACAATTATTTGTCATAATTATGTTATATAATAAAATGTTTTTCACCAACGTCCATAGTTATTGTGTCGGATTCCATCCGATCGAATTTGCGTACTTAAAATTAATTACGTACGTGCGTATAATACAATATACAAAGTGTGACCGTAATTACTCATATTTCACACTAATTACAAGTAGTAATTACCTATTTTAGTTATAAATGATGGCCTAATTTACCGGGTGTCACAAGCGTTTTAGGGAAAACCAACGTATTCTTCAAATTTTTCCGATAGAATGCTAGTACATTATGAATGGAAACATAACCTAACAATAACTTAAAACAAAGTCTTCTAAATCTTCATAAAAATATTATTGAAACCAATAATTCTATATAATTCAATCTTATTCGAGCGTTAAGCGTTTTAAGGAAAACCAATGTATTCTTCAAAACTTTCCGATAGAATGCTAGTACATTATGAATGGAAACATAACCTAACAATAACTTAAAACAAAGTCTTCTAAATCTTCATAAAAATATTATTGAAACCAATAATTCTATATAATTCAATCTTATTCGAGCGTTAAACGTTTTAGGGAAAACCAACGTATTCTTCAAATTTTTTCCGATAAAATGCTAGTACATTATGAATGAAAACATATCTTAACAATAACTTAAAACAAAGTCTTCTAAATCTTCATAAAAATATTATTGAAACCAATAATTCTTCATAATTATTCATAATCTTCAAAAATCTTCAACTTTTATTAATATTCAATTCTTCTAACATCTTCAATTTGGGTAGTCTTCAAAAATCGAAATCTTCTTCGGAGGAAGCCTCTCGCAAAGCTTGATCGAGAGCAATTTCTTCATCGGAAAGTGATATTGCCATACCCGCTTCCACCTCGATATCGTGTATATCTCTTTCGTATTCCAATTCACCTTCAAGACTTGAAACGTTTTGTATACGTTCCGCGGCGTCTAAGTGATCCTTCAAGCATATACACATCTCTAATGAGGCCGGTGTGAGTCTTGTTCTTCGTATGGATAGTACCCTGCCACTAAGAGAAAAAGCGGATTCCGAAGCTACCGTAGAAGCTTGGATGGTTAGTAAATCTCGGGCCATGATGGTTAGAATGGAAAATTGAGATTCCCTCCCTTTCCACTAAACCAAAATATCAAAATGTGCGAATTCTTCGGGTCCCATTGAGGCAAAAAATTTGTTCCGGTATATCTCCCATATTCGCTAGTGGCCCTTTGGTCACCATCACCCCTTGCCCGTTTATGATTTTCTTGTCGTAAACTATTATATAAATTAATCATTGGATCTCGGGAAGAAGATGATGAAGCAAACATTGTGGAAGCCGAACTAGAAGAAACCATTGTTGTTGAACTATATTTTTGAAAATAATGACCAAATAAATCTTTAAAAGATTTGTTAAAATAGTTTTTTGTATTTTGTGAAAAAAATGGATCCTCATCATTCAAATCCAAATCGTTATAAATGTTATCGATAAGTAATTCCACCCCGGAAATGTTCAAACATGGGTTTAACGCGGCGGCACAACTAATTACCGGTGGCATTTCTTTAAAATATTTTCTTAGTTTTGCTTTCATGGGAGCCACCATTATTGCATATACATTACCACAAAATTCGTATTCGCTTAGTTTTGAACTCATTAAAAATATTTGATTAAGTACCAAATGACTTGTGGGATAATAAACACCCGATAAGAAAGTAGTTGCGGTTTTAAAAACTTTGAGCAATTCGGTTATCTTTTGAATAACCTCTCAATAGTCGGAGGAAAATGATGTTGCGAGACCTTTTTGAACAAGTTGATTATGAAAAACGTATAAAGTGTCGCGTTGCCGTAAACCACACATAAACATGTTGTAAGTCGAATTCCATCTTACGGGCATGTCCCAATTAGGGGTTAAAAAGATGGAATCCGTTTCCTTACATAATCTCATATAATGTTTGTATCTAGCCTTACTCGAACAAAATATATCTTGTAACATAATTTTATTAGCGTTTTTTTTACTACGCTTATTTCTTGAACCGCTAGTCCGTCTTGCACAACCAAGTTAATGATGTGTGCAACACATCTACTATGGTAGAAAATGCCTTTCAAAGGTGGTTCGTATTTTAGTATTAACCTTTGAACGGCGTTTGTATTATTAGTCGCGTTATCAAACGAGATTGAAAAATCTTTTGTTCTATTTTAAACATTTTCATTACATCTCGTAACATGTAAAATAAGTTTTTACCCGTGTGAGGATAGTCAAAGTTTTCAAAAGCAATGGTACGTTTCATCATTTGCCAAGTTGGGGGATCAACCCAATATGCGGTAACACAAAGGTACGAACCAGGTAAACCATGAGGAGCCGACCAAACATCGGTTGTTAAAGATACATTTGTATTTAAGTTTTCAAAACCGATTATTAATTGACTTTTAGCATTTTTCCATAATTTAAGAGCATCACGTCTAAGAGTAAGACGACTTACAGGATTATATCGCGGTTGAAGAGTATTTTGAATGACCCTAGTAAGCCGAGGGTTGTCGAAGTGGTTGAACGACAAAGCTTCTTGAATCATAAAGCTGGCAAATGCTTCTCGACACCGCTCCGCTTCATATGTAAAAATACCTCCATCCCGTGAGATAGTTGCTTGACTCGACTCGGGATTACTTTTGACTCCATCACAATACTTTGTAGCATGTGATTTCAAAGTAGAGTTGGAGTCGGCTTTCAAAAATTTCCCGCAACGTTTACAAAATGCCTTAGTGGAACCATCCGACAATAACAATTTGTCGTAATTACACTAAATCTCGGGATTTCATTTGGTTACTAAAACTTGAACAATAGTTGGTGCATTTGAAGAACCAACACCGGCGGAAGTTGAAGAAGATTGAGTGGCCATTTTGATAGCGTTTTGAGAGGAGTAGAGAATTTTTTGAGAGTTTCGTACGTAAATCGTAAGCGTTTTGAGTGTTTAAAGACTAGAATTAGCAAGATTGTGTGTTGTGACTAAACCAAACCCAAGGTATCTATTTATACTAGTTTTAGGATGGCAAAATGGTAAAAAAAAAAAAACAAAAAAACGGTCAAAAACGGTAACAAACGGCTATATTTCGAACAGCTCAAAAAACCGGTTCCAAACCGGTTCGGGTAAAACCGGTTACAAACCGGTTCGCCAACGGAATTATTCAAACCGGTTTCCAAACCGGCGGTTTTTATAAAAACCGAACCGGTTTTTATAAAAACCGGTTTCAACCGGTTTCGGGTTCGGTTTCGGGTCGGGACCCGGTTTTTTTGGTCAACTTTACGCCAAGTTAACACCAACCAACGAGAAGACTTAGTTAATTCATTAGTTTACGAGGCTGAGGCAAGGATACGAGATTCCGTCTATGGATGTGTTGGAATAATCAATCTTCTCCAACAAGAATTAAGGCAAGACGAAAGTTATTCAGATATGAGTTCGAGTTAATGTTGTGATTTTAAGTTAGGGCCTGATTTTAAGATGTTTTTGGGGGATTTTTACGAGTTTGTGTGTGTTGTTTTTTCTTCCCTCAATAAATAGGTTTGATCATGGTTTTAAGAGTTATAAAATTATTTATTAGTGTTTGGAACTTTATGAATACAATATTAAGAAAAAGTTTAGATTCAATAATAAGAAATGTTGAAGATGGTGAATCGTTTAGTTAATTCGTAGATTAAAAAGGGAGTACTTATTCAATTGTTGATGGTTAATGTTGGATTGTCTATGACTGGTCATTGATTTGGGTGGTGATAAATTCATCATCCAATTTGACGGTGTATAATTTTACAAGAACAATTATCATTCATGTAACAAATTTGATTTTTAATTTTTTTTTGAAAAAGTAAGTAGTCCACCATAACTTTCACACGAATATATATATACATCCACTTACGAATATGTACATTAGTCTCATTCTCAATCTTAAAACCCCAACTTCATAGCTTAAAAGTTATAAAATTATCCACTATGATATGATTTACAAAATGTTAGTCAGTCATTGTACTTTTAGTATAGCTGAGGTTATCGTGTGACCTAAATAACGTGTTTCAAAATATAATCACCTTACTGATAATTTTTTTTCTTGAGATGTGAAGAGATAATTCTGTTATTGTTATTTTTGTCTTTGAAAGAATATCAATTTTAAGACAACATACTAAGTACTTTTCTTAATATTTTTTATAGCACTCTAATAAAAAAACTCTATACTGTCAATTTAAATGAAAAAAAAATAATGTTCGAGTTGTTTTTGTACACCATAGCCAGTATGGCCGTACAAACCTCATTTTGGATAGAGAAAAGTATAATAAAAGGTACTATACTTATCACATATTCTTATTTAAGGTACACACTTTAAATTTTTTAATTTAAGATATCGAACTTTCAATTTGTAATCAAATTAGGGATGCAAATTTCACAAATGATGAGTTTTCACCGAATTTCTTTTTTATAAGTAACATATCTATTTAATGAATTAATATTCCTCGATCAATTATAAAAATATTGAGTATAATGGGAGATATTAAAGTTGAAAGTGGTAATGAGTTTTTGTTAAATTCTTTCTCCTAACTCAATATTTGTTTAAATTGATCGAGTAATATTAATCGATTAAATAGATATGTTACTTATAAAAAAGAAATTCGGTGACAACTCGTCATTTGTGAAATTCGCGTCCCTAATTTGATTACAAAATGAAAATTTGATACTTTAAATTAAAAAATTTAAAGTTGTGTACCTTAAATAGGAATAGGTGATAAGTATAGTACCTTTTGTTGTAATTTTCTCTTTTGCATAATGAATTCATTAAGGAGGTGATTACTGATTTGTATTGCCAAAGACGAATATTCTAACTTGGTTGTACCCGACTACCCCGTAGACTTGGAAGAATCAAGACTTGTATGTGAGTAATGTATTTGTCGTATACAATGTCTTCTGAGACCACAAGTATAATATCATGTTATACGAGCTTTCAACTGTTAAAGTTGATAAACGTGCTAAGCTACGAGTAACTAATAGTACTATCACTTACGACTAGGTTTGTAAACGAACTGAAAGAACACGAACTTAGTCCGTTTTGTGTTTGTTCATTAAGGTTTTACCGAAAAAACAAACAAGCGTTAATGTGATAAGTGAAATATTTTCTTATTCATGTTTGTTCATTAAGAAAATATGTTTGTTAATAAACATAAATAAACACAAACAAAAAAGAAAGCAAACGAACGAATATATAAATCAGTGCTTAATCACAAGATTAATGCACGAAGTCAAACTTATCAAAAAATATCCCTAATATGATTATCGAGAAAGATATGAAATTAAAATACATTACATAAGATAATTTAGATAAATAAAACATGGAGTATATAAAAATTTTACGATTACATCAAATTATATAGTCTATATTAATATTAATATATTAATATATATATATATATAAGAAAAACCCTTAAAGAATTATCCCCCTTAAATATCTTTTATTTGTCATACTAAACCCTTCAAACTTTCATCTTTTTTATAAAGAAATTAATTTAACAACTAAGTGTACATTGACCACTATAAATGACTAACTCACCCTTTCTTAATTAATTAATTAACAACTTATTATTTAACAATTTAGCCGATTATTTGAGTTATTAATTGAGATACACATTACTAATTCAACTCCTAGATATTAGGAGCACTCCAAGTAATTTAAATTTTCTTTCTCTGCCGAATTATTCAACCTTTTTATCATTTTAAATAAATCAATCTAGAAATACTACATTTTATAATAAACTCCTAAAAATATATATAAATACTAACTTTAAAAATACATAAAAAAAATTACCGTTTTAAATAGATATTAAATCTAAAACTTAAGTTACTTGGAATTTTAAAATACTATTTATGGTATCTTACATGTATGCAAAAATTTATATATTACACTTAATTAATTCATGGGATTAAGTACTCGATTTTTTAGTTTTTTATATGTATTTTTTGGTTATTTAAAAATTAATCGTATGTACATAACAGTAGTCCTTTTAAAATATCATAATCATTGCAAATAATAAAAAATCGATAACCGCTAAAAAAATCTATGCTTTCATATTTTTATTTTATTTTTAAATTCCATGAAATTAGGGTCACAACAAATTATTTTTAGAGAAATAAGGAATTTGATGAGTGAGTTACAACAGAATTACTCAACTTTATTTTTTAAAAACTACAACAATTCATATAAATTCAACAAAAATGATTAATTGATATATTAACGTGTATAACTTAAATAAAAATAGGTAAAAATCTTTATGCAAAATTGTTTTATTTGTATTTATATAATATTATAAACATAAGTATACTACACCATGTTAAATTAAGCCAACAATTAGCTGACTAGGATTTTCTTCCATGAATGATATCTATAAAAAACAAAAAAAAAAATTGAACCTCAATAAAACGATAATTACATCTACTTTTTAATATTTCATTAATAATAAATAATAATTAATATATCATCACCATATTTTGGATTTTTATTAATATAAAATGAGTTAAAATCTCTTTCTGGTTTTGAAAGATACTAATTTGAGATTTAACAATTTCAAAATAATTTCAATTAGAATTCATAAACCCTAAAACTTTTCCTCCAATGAATAGATTTACAACCCTAACCACTCCACTTAAATAGATTTATAACCCTAACCACAAAATTGTAGCAACAACTAAAAAATAGGGTTTTTTTTTCTGATTTTGAGGATACCATCAGGGAAGAGAATTACTTGATAATGTCGAAGTTTTGAGTTGAAAAATATAAAGGGAAGTACAAGCTGATCGATCATAACTGGAAGATAAAAATCATACAATACATCCCCCTATAATACAAATAAACCACACATACATCAGTACCAACATTACAATATAATTTCATGTTGTGTTTTTAATTTTTTTGTTGTAAGAGTGAATTGATACAAGGATCATAGTGTTATTTGTTCTATTACTTTTTATGATGTAACCCGCGAATTTCGCGGGTCTTGATCTAGTTTATATATTATACATAAATATATAAAGATAAAACAAATGTTCACGAACTTAACTGAACGAACAAAATATATATCCGTGTTCATTCTTTTAATTAAACGCATGAAAAGTCACGTTTGTATGCGTTCATTTAACTAAACCAACAAACATAAACAAACTTCCCGACGAACATTTCACGAAATATTCATTAAACGTTCAGTTCGTTAACGAACCTACTTACAACCTCTTGAAAAGTGATCATGTGGTTGGAAACAAAAACTAGTTAGAAAAGAAAGTTGCAATTCCATCAATCTTAAATTATATATAGAAAATCTATTGATGACATCACCATTTATCAATTAGCCAATTAAAATTTTTAATTTTATATCGATGATATCATCATTTAAAAATTATTCATTTAGAACTTTTAATTTTAATTAATATTTACTTAAATCCTTTAAAAATAAAAATATAATCCATATTAATCAATCACACATCGTATCCCATTCAAATTTAAACTTCTATTAACGAATCAACTTTTTAATATTAAATATAGTAAATTAAACTATATATTTAATTTAAATAAAAAACATTGTAAAAACTAAAAATAAAAATTCCATATCTGTTTATGCGTAAACGAACAAATAATCACCAATGTTATCTCATCAAACCGGTTTGTGTTTTCCTCTAATCATTGCCGATTGCAGCCTTCATCCATCGTCATCTACTTTTAATCAACAATTAGCGGTATGAGTTTTGATACGTTTGTTATTAAATCTTTATGGTACGTACAACTTTCTTACACAAACCTTAAATATTTTTTTCATACCCAACAAGAATTTTATCAAGAATGAATTTTCTTTGTAATGTTGTTAAGTTGTTTATATATGATCCTCTCAAAAATTGATTATTATAATTTTTCTTTATTATATTGGTATTGCTCACACTCGAATGACTCGATCAATATTGCTAGTATTTGATTATTGAATGGTACTTAATGGTTATTTTATATTAATGTTTTTTAACCATTTTATGAAAAGTTCTTAAAAAAATATAGTTGTTGCACCTTATTTTAGCTTTCGTCGGTTATGATTGCTAGCTTCAATGATTTCCTTACACTTTTGATTTGCTTATGTATAATTTTTTTTATAAATTGATGTCATTTGACTTATTTTAAATGCTTTATGTTAGTTTTTTACTTATATACTAAATGTTGAATACGTAAATTACTTTAAATAATCTAATTTTTTGACTTCATCACATATCTTTTAAGTCATATAAAATGTTAAAATTTATCACATAGATTATTTCCGTACTTATCAAAATAAAATACTCCTATATTTTTAGTAACCCGTGTGTATACACGGATTTAACATCTACTACCTTTTATAAAGGGTATAGGTAGTTGGCTGAATGTTTAAATAGTAATGATCGAAAATTATGTATTTACCCTTTATGTATTAAGATTAGTATGAAACTGTTTTTAATATGGAAAGAGTTTTGCTGTTTAATTTAATGGAAAGTAATCTTCAAACTTAATGGTAACCCATGAAAAATGTCATATAATTTTGTGAACTTGTAATGGCTTTCTTTAAAACGTACTTATATTTCCTTTTTTTTAATTCTTTTTATAATATAATCTTTAAGTAGTTAATTCTTTTAGTTTGTATTTCTATTTAATTATAATTTATACTAAAGCCCAATTCTATATAAATATATATTGCCATCGGGTCGCGTAATTATCATTTCATTAACTTCAAATATCAACTTTTCAATCGCGTTGTAGCGCCCCTCTCTTAGTATATTATAAAATACTCTTTAATTCGGAAGCGTAGGTCAAAATATATTATAATAACAATATTTACAAAAAGGTAAATACATATAATGTTCAAAACATCGTACAAAGACGAGGGTTACAAAATTCAACTTTCATTATTTATCAAAATATATCAGAGTTGCCAGCCGATCAAACATTCCTTGAACAAAACCTGCCTGCCCGCCCATTCAATCATGACCTGCAGGGATTAAGTGGGGAATTAGCACGAAGCTAAGTGAGTGAACATGAAACTAACAGTTCAACTTAGCATAACAATCTGTTTACATCAAATAATCGCAAACACAAATCGTCAATATCAAAGAGGATCGGTGATTTTTGAGGAACTCTACTGCCGCGGTGGCCCTCAAGAAACGCTTATCACAATCTGTAGTGGCCACTACAGAATATACCGATAACTTGATATTACCACTACACAATATGGGTTTAGTACAACACATGTACGACACCCCATATCTGTAATCTTGTAAATCATCAAGTCCAACAATCTGTTGACCTCTTTACTAGCAATCAATGCCCAGAGGCCACATTGCACGTAGATTCATAATCAGCATATCAACACATCAGACTAAACAGTCTATCAATTATATCTACGTTTACTTGTTGCAACCAAATCGTTACAACTGAATCAAACATGTGAGTTCCAGATCCACTCACCTGCCAGTCTCACCCCAACAACTCAGAAGTCTAATGTTACCGAGTCTTCTGCTGATCTGAGAATACAACAAATAATGAGTTAGTAACTCATTCCATAATCATATAACATATTTAAACAAGCAGGTAAATTCCTGAAGTCTAAGAAAACAAACGTTCAATCCGAAGCGAAACCAGAAAGTCCCGAAACGATGCTTAAAACTGAAAAATGCCATTTTCGACCCCAAGATGACCCCGAAAGGCCAAAAACTGCCTAGACTCTTAGAATAGAGCCTTGATTATTGGGTCGTTTTCGAGTGACCATGCGAATCTCAACCCAATCCGAGTTAGTGAAATTGTCACTCAGTCGCAATCCGAGTTAAATGAAAATGTATACATCAAAATGGCTTAAAGTATTTGTGAAAAATAATATATGGGCTAAACCCTGACTGGCAACAAAACAACAACACTACCAAAGAGTATGCCCAGATTTGCGTCTTCTCTAGAAATTGACCGAATAAGGCCCAAGATCAATTGGAAAGGAGGCCCATTAATGAAACATAAATATGATATTGCTTATCGAAGCTTGCAATTTTGCAACATGAAATGATTGATACCTTAAAATTTTCAAGAAATTAGATCGATGCACTAAAAAAAACTTCATGATACCTTTAAATTTTATCGGGATCAGTAACCGGTGATATATTAACTTATATAAAGACTCACCCTCTACTTTATTTGACAGGGACGGAGAATACCACTCTAACAATAACAAGAAAAAAGTAGCAATTCCGTTTCAAATGGTTTGAGCTTGGAAGCAACCTACTATCTATCGATAGGCGAGAACATACTGCTATTGACTGCTTCGCCTATCGATTCTATTATGGCCGGCTTGGAGACATCAGAGGAAGACGATCATCTCTATCCGAGGATTCAATTGAACAAGCTTAACCTTGAAAAAGGTGGTAGGCGAAGCAGTGAACAAGATTAACCTTGAGAAAGGTGGTAGGCCGAAGAACCTTTGAACGCTTCAACTTGGCCACCGAAGAAGGCAAAGGTTGGGGAATTGCCCTATTGAGTAATCCCCGAAAATGCCCCACCCCGCTGAAGCAATTGTCGCTGCGGAGGTAGCTAAATTACCTATCCGCTATAGACGGAAAAGGCATGATGTGGCGGACTTAAATAAACCTTAGTTGAAAAAAAATTCTTGGTGGACTAGAAAGAAATTTTAATTCATTAGAATCAGAATTGCAAGGATACGATTAGTGACCTTACCATTCTGTCCTTCTAGGAGGAAACCAAATTGAGCATAATGATGTATTTCGATTTTTTTATAGACTTTAGGTGTTAAACGTCATAAAATAAAACATATATTAGTGTTAAGCTACTATTTGAAAAAGTTTAATTTAAATTGTAGAAAGTCTTTTAGCATTTGTATTGTGAAAAAGTTGATTTAAATTTTGACTCGAGTTCGAGATTGTATAATGTAAAACGAGATGAGCTCGAGTTTATATGACTCAACGTGGGAACACCGGTACACGAATAACGAAAAATTGTACAATCAGCTTATTGATTCTAATTACATTTATTCGTATGTAAAAATGATGATTAGAGAATGCATCTAAAATTTTTATTTTTTATTTTTATCATAGTAAAAAAAAAATTGTAGCAATTATAGCTGAATAGTATCATCGTCATCAGGTATAGTATAGGATAAATAAAAGTTTAATAAAACTAATAGAAAAAGTGTTACGTATCAGATTATCAATTACTATAAAAGTTGTAAAAAAATATTCTACAAAAGTACCTTCTCGAAATATTTAAGTAATTGGCGCTGCGGGAGTTATGAGCCAACAGTGTAAGACATTGGTCGATGAATATGGAAAGACCATACTTGCATGTTTATATATGGTTGCCGACAGACTTGGGCAATGCCCGAGTATTATACTAGTTTGAGATTATATAAGAGTTTTTTTTTTTCTTTTTGTCTAAAATAACAATTTACTTTCCTTTTTGTCCTTTTGACTATTGTACTATACTATGTCAAACGTGACTATTAAAAAGTTGGTTTTATGTAAGTTTGGTTCATTATTTTGCATTATCTATCGGGAGAGCCGATAAATTATTGATGATGTGATCAATTTTATAAATATGATTTTGTGACTTCGGGAGAACCGATAAATTATATAAATCAATTTTGTAATAATCAATCACATATTCCTTGTCGATTTCAAATACAGAGTACTATTTTAATGATTACGTTGCATCACGCGGATAATCTATCGGTAAATTTTACTCGAATCGACGAATATCGACAAGCAAACAATAATGAGAAATACTTTGTTCACAAAAATTTTACAAAACAATCTTTATAAAATGATGTGTCAAAATAATTAATTTGATTGGATGATTCTATATCCCAACTCATTTTCTGAGAATTTGTTTGCAAAAATTGTGTTAGTGTAGAGTTCCTCAAAAATAATTGTCATAAACCCACGAATTTGAGGGGTTGTCACTTTTCATACCATATTTTCTTTTCTTTTATTCATTTTTCATTTATTTATGTTTCTGTTATTGCTAATTAACTTGCTTGATCAATCACATCGAACCCGAGATCCCAGCGCGCGATCGAGCAAGCCAGAGAACTTGATATATCTGACACACATACACACTCCCAAACTCAACTCCATTTTACTATTCTTCAATTCCAACTTAAAACCTAGATCTCTCTCTAACCACTTCACACCTAAAATATCAATTTCCATTTTATTTCATTCATTCATCAAATTGAAACAAATTGAAGATGGCCGGAGGTGCAGCAGGTGGATTCGTCACACGAGCATTTGAATCCATGCTCAAAGAATCTTCTGGAAAGAAATATACTTCTCTTCAAACCGCTATCCAATCCTATTTAGGTTTGATTTCAATTTCTCACTCTGTTTTCAATTCATACTTCCGGATCTTAGTTCTGAATTTCAACGTACATGTAATTCTTTTGTAATTTGACTGTATTCTAGGGTTTAATTGATTTTATAGTGTCTAGATCAGTAATTTCTGCATTGATTCCGATAAAAAAGGATCTAGGCTTCAGTATAAGTCTTAATGCGTAAAGTACAAGCAACATCAACTAATGAGAAGGAGAGACATGTGTGAGATACTTGTGATTGACATTGTTCTGTTTGGTGTTTTGTATACATTGCTATAGATATAGTTTAAAAATGCATATTAGTTGTAAGGCATAAAAGTTGAAGTTTAACTTGTTTATGAGAAATGAAGGGGATTGGTTGTTTTTAAGGTTGTGCTTTTAGAGTGAAACACTTCAATACTAGTTACAAATCAGTTTAAAGGTGATGGACAGGATGAGTAAAAATAGTCAAAGAGTTGGATAAGGGTAGGATATATTGTACAGTGTATGTGTAGATATATGTATATTTGGTACTGTATGGTGTGTACTCTTGTATCAAGGTGTTTTAGGAGTGTAGGAAAATGATAAAAGAGTGAGCTTGTGTTTTTCGAATTTCCTTTCTTTTGTCGTAATTGTTGAGGGACTTTGTGGCTTTGAATATAATATTGACATGATAATAGTTGCAGGAACAAACAGATTAGACAGTATTTATGCGGCTATGATATTTGCTTACATGCATTTTGCTGCTTGGTTCTAATTATATGTTGTGAATTCAATAGTACATTTATAAAAGTAAGGATGACTTCTATTGTATGAAAAAACTCATACAAATGAAGAATTATGCCATCCTAACTACTGAACTGTCGTAAAAAGATTTATTATAGTTCATATTCGGCTCTTAGCAATTTTTTTGGGGATTTGGGTAGGAGTGATAAAGTTCCACACCCATGTGTATGCTGCTGGTTTATAATGATATACTGGGACGAGGTATCTATCAATAATTCACTTAAAGTTCCTATAGTTCATATCGGGCTCCATGCAATTTCTTCTGTCATTATATTTGGATGATCATTATGGACTTCCTTTATAGAGCAAACACTATTGATTTGATGAATTTGATTTCAATTGACTTCTTAGTTTCTTTAAGGCTACATAAATCCGGAGTTAAATGTGATAGAAAGGGCTTCTCTTGGAAAGCTACACTTTAGGGGTTGTGAAAAATGATGTTTGCTGCCTCTAGATTTAAGCAAGGTGTCCCCGCAAGTAAAACGATTCTCGTCGAAGTTTGAAATATGCACGGAGTGTTCTAAACACATGTACTAAGATTCCATTCTACACTGTGTCACCGTAGTTTGGGACCTTGGGTTTTGATCTGATTGTATCCCATGACAAGATAATGTGCGACCATTCATCTTTTTTTACAAAAGCATTTTACATGATCCAAAAGCCTCTTCAAAGGTTAATAGCACCTAAATTAATTTGAAAAAAAAAATTCTAATCAGAAGCTCGTTTCTAGACCATTGAACAAAGAAAATCTAGACATACAAGAGTGAAAAACACACATAAATCAATGGAATCATGTATCACATCTGATGATGTAGAGAAATGTTAGTCATCAAAATTCTCGTGCTTCCTTCTATGACATGCAATAGACTAGTCGATCTTTCTGTTATCAAAACAATCATTTAAAGAAGGTAAATTTTAGTATATAGGAAAGATCAAGCTATTAATATCGTTGATGTACCTAAGATTTTATTAGGCAATATGCAACAAATCAAGGATGAAATGCACATTCGTGCCTTTGTGGGTCATATAGATTTAGAGGCTCTCCTGATTTTCCTTTCCATAATCCTGTCAAATTATAGGATTTTGATTTCTTCAATGCTTAAGTTTCTCTATTACGTTGTTGATTTTGTTATATATTAATTCTGGTTTCGCATGCATTCAGAAAATTCAAAGGAGATCAATAAAGAGGTGACATCAAGTGAGGACAACATAGTGACAACATCAGATACAGCAGATAAAAGGTGCATGTTGTATTCATTGTTATAATTGGATGCATATACTTGTTATCATTTGCTACATTTTGGTTGCCAAATATTTGCTGCACTAACCTGATTCTGATCCTTTTCTTTTTTATTTCTCTCTTGCTTGCTAACCTAGGTTGGTTTCATTGTATTGTATGTCTGTCTGTCATGCTCGTGTTAGTAATTATGAAACTGAGTACTTTAAGTTTAATTGGATGCTGCTGGAAAGAGTAACAGAGAAGCAAACCAGTGAATGTATTAGTAAAGAGAGGATTAATGTAGATAAAATCAACCTATGGTTTCTGATTAAGAAGAAATAGAGATGCACCTCTACACACGCTTGACATTACTAGCCACAGATCTAGTGATGACTTAAAAGTTAGAAAAAGATGTAACTCAATATTTATCATTAGTTGGCGTTTAAGATATGCTCCTTCCTTCCTATAATTGGTGGACTGCTTTCTTGGACATTGAACTTGGATACATCTACAACTGTTGGTTGTGAATCAATGCATTGCGTTTTCTTTTTGAGGGGTTACATCATATGTTTTAGACTAAGTTCAATGAGCTAGAAAATGAATGATTTAGAACATTGACATAGACAGTTGAAGACAGTTCATGTAGTTGAACAGTAATCAAGTAATATAAAATGGTCAAATTTGGTTGAATGATAGGTTTTTAATGAAATCCACATATATTAAGAAGCTACATAAAACCAACCAAAACAATCGTGTTTTAAAATGTTATCGAGTCATTTACTGTGGAGGTTTCGGAACCAAAGTGAAGTCACTTGGCTTATCCAATCCAGGATGGATGAAGGATATCAAATCTTATAGGCCTTCATAGTTTGCCCCCGAGCATAAATTGTTCAAGCTTTACTACTTGAAGACTCCAGATCAGTGTTCTAAAAAGCATTAAGTAGAGTTTGCCACCCCCAAGGTTAGATTTGTTTAAGCTTTACTTCTTATAGACTACAAAATAGTGTTTGAATGAATTAAGTACAGCTAGGTGGTTGTCAATGGTCTAAAACCCTTACGCAAAGGTAGGTAGTCTGTTGAACTTCTTGTTTTAATTGCTCAAGCAGTGATTAAACATGCATATGCCATCGTTTATATATTAAATATAACAAGTTTTAGATAATGTAACGTAAGTTGATCACGTGGAAATTGACTTGCGATCTTATGATATCTTCCAGGTTACATGGATTAGTTAATATAGAAAAAAGGTTCCACATTTCGTAAAATAAGTGCAATGATATAATATATGCACCTTAAATCAATCTAAATTATATTTGTCCTCCGGTGTAATTTTCTCTGTAATTGATTGATTATGACATAAGAAGTTGATGCCATTATAACCTACACGGATAATGTTGGTGAAATCGTTATAATTAGAGCATTTGATGGTGTGTCTAGACATATTGTCCGAAAGCCAATATTAACTACTTGAACCACCTAGTCTGCCTGAATTGGTGCATTTTCGAGAGTCTTGTAGGTTTGGCCATCAGTCAAGATTGTGAATAGCTTATACTTATAAATAAAGTATCAAAACCATTACAATTTATTTAAATATTGCAGTTGATGGTGTAGTAGTATATCTTTTAAATTCCAAGACAATCGCCAAATGGCGGGATTATACGAAATGGTTTTACCATAGATATATATTGATATTGCCACCTGGAAATCCTAGCTTTAGTTTATGTTCCATTACCTGAGAGTGCACATATCTTCACATTTTCTTGGATACCATTTGTTCAATTTACGAAATGACGGCATTGTTGCAGTGTGCCTGAAATCGATAATGGAACTGTACAAGTGGAAGTGGAGGCAGATACAACACCTTCAGCTTCACAAGATACCGAGGAGGCAGAAAACGTTGGTGCTGTTGTGGCATCAGGTGGAAATGTGAAGACGACCTTGGCTAGTGCTGGGCATACTCTGGAAGGAGCTGAGTCCGAGCTTGTTCTCAATCCACTGCGGCTTGCGTTCGAGACCAAGAATCCCAAAGTCATCGAGCTTGCATTGGACTGTCTTCACGTAAGTCCATTTTGTTTGTTGCTAGCTCTAGATACAAAATAAAGTACATAGATATGCTAGTATTCGTTGTTAAATACAAAACTTCAAGTGTTCCTCATATAAGTGGCAAGATAGGCGGGTTGGGCAAGGGTCAAATTCGGTTTAGGTTGAAACTTGTAAGTTCCGTAGGGGTTGAAACAGACCAGGTTGGGTTGACATGCAAACTTCTTTTTGTCCATTATATAATCTTAAATAGATAATATATGCGTTAGTTATGATTTCGAAAACAATATTATGAAGGTAAAGTATTTGAATAAAAATGATTTAGGAGGTTGTATGCACTACTTTAACCTGTTTGACCCGTTCTATATAAGTGATAGGGTCGTATTGCAGAAGGGGTATATGAAGGTTCTCATTATTGAATCATGTACAAGAGATATGTGTGTAAAGTTATTGACATTATATTTTCTACATGCAGAAACTCATTGCATATGACCATCTAGAGGGTGATCCTGGTCTAGAAAACGGTAAAAATGCTCCCCTGTTTACAGATATTCTTCATATGGTCTGCAGTTGTGTGGACAATTCCTCACCAGATAGGTTAGTTTGTATTATATATTAATTCTTTTTATATTTTTCTTCTTTGAGTGGCATTTTTTTCTCCAAGAGTGTCATTCTTTGCAATAACATCAGAGGAAATCCGTGCAGTACAACTCTTCAAGTCTTGAAAGTGCTACTTACTGCTGTTGCATCTGCCAAATTTAGAGGTAATCTAAATGGTTAAAGGGATTTTTGTTCTTCTTATGTGTGGCGAAATACCAACCATATGAAATAAGAGGAATGTGGCAGTTATAAAGAATTGTTCACTTATTTTTGTTCACTTTCTTATATTTAGTTCATGGGGAAGCGTTGCTGGGGGTAATCAGAGTGTGCTACAACATTGCTCTTAATAGGTAACTGTTAGTTTTCAATTTTTCACTCCTGATAGAAATGCCAATTTTGACCCATTTACTTATGAATGGGTCGATTTGGTTATGTTTTATCGGTCAAATGGGTGTCACAAAGTGTATTTTTAATGCATAGAACCTCTTAAACCATTTTTTTATATTGAAATAATATAATTTTTTACTCATATTTGGCGCGCTTATTGTTTTTGAAATTTTTAAAAGTTTTGGTTTGAAAGAGTTTTAGGTCAACCTGGACTCGACCCGTACAAAATCTCCCGTTTTGACCTTAATCTATTTTGTTCTGTACCGCCCACTTTGCCATCTCTGATTCCAGAGGTAAATTCACTTTTGGCCCAGGGGAATTAACTAATATCTCATTTGAATGTTTAGTAAAAGTCCTATCAACCAAGCTACATCCAAGGCTATGCTAACCCAAATGATCAGCATAGTATTCAGGCGAATGGAAACAGATATGGTATATAATAGAAATTTTTTTGTTCTGCACACAAGAAAAGATTAGTAGATTCTATTCTAAATCTTAATTTAATATTCAGATGTCTTCAAATAAGAGAAGTGGTTCATCCACGAAGGTTGAAGACAGTTCTTCAGGTGACGAGAATGGTCAAAAGAACGACACTTCTCTGGAAGAGCTTCATAATCTTGCTGGTGGGACTGATATAAAGGTCAATTTTCATTAAATCTCATGTTGTAAATTTAATAGAGGTGGCAATCTCGACCCACTTACTTTAAATGGATCGATCGAGTTTGTGTTAAATCAGAAAAAGTCAATTTGGCTAAATTAAGAAGTGAAGCTAGAAGGGGAACAGGTCGAATGGGCTGACAACCTCCAAACGTTCACTTTTGATATACATGACCTCCTAAACCATTTCATTGAAAGACTTCCATTATGATTGTAATTTGTAATCATATTTTACTTATTAATTATAAAGTACTCTGATAAATGGACAAGAAATTGTTCGTGGGTCAACCCAACCTGACCTGTGATGTTTCTACCTGTAATATTTTTCAGCCCAGAACCTGCACATCCAGCCACCTCTAGAACTTGATTATATACTTATTTATTTTTTATATCATATGATTCCTACATGTTTGAGTCAAGATTAGTTTTGTAATATAGGGCCTGGAGGCAGTTCTTGACAAGGCTGTGAAACTTGAAGATGGTGGAAAAACCACCCGGTATGTATAATAGGATATTTAACTATCCGTTTATCATTTATGGGAATGCTTACACTCTTTGTCTTATATTTTATTCTTAAGAGGGATTGATCAGGACAGCATGACCATTGGACAACGTGATGCTTTGCTCCTTTTCCGCACCCTTTGCAAGGTTTATATTTTCTCGTATCTGCTTCTTGTATGTCGACTTTTGGGTCTGGACATTTTGGTTTATTTTAGTTTATTACAGATGGGTATGAAGGAAGATATCGATGAAGTTACAACAAAGACGCGCATTCTGTCACTTGAACTTCTACAGGTTACTTGTAACAATGATAGTATATATCTTTTATTGCTTCTAATTAAAATGCTACGTAGTAATTAATTCCTGGCGCTTTTTTCACATTATACTTGTGTGTCTAAGAAATGGATTTTGCAGGGGTTGTTGGAGGGGGTTAGTCACTCTTTTACTAAGAACTTTACTATCATCGACTCTGTAAAAGCTTACCTATCATATGTGTTATTACGTGCATCAGTTTCACAATCCCCAGCCATCTTTCAGGTAAGTTGGATGCTTCCTTTAATGTGTAGTTTGTTTTACATTTATTTTATTTTTGCTCAACTGTTGGAAAATGATCGTGTTATTGTTTATAATATTACAATTTTATGTCCATCTTGGCAGTATGCAACAGGAATTTTTGCTGTTCTATTGTTGCGTTTTAGGGAGAGCCTTAAGGTACCCGCAATACTTTGAAAGCATACATTTAGATTTATTTTTTGTAAATAAATTACTTATGCATAAAAAATGATTTTCAGGTTGAAATCGGTATCTTCTTTCCGTTGATTGTTTTGCGATCTTTGGATGGCTCAGAATACCCCCTCAGCCTAAAATTAAGCGTTCTCCGGTATGATTCTTTATTACTTTTATTTGTTTTAAGGCTTGCTGTTATGCTATTCAGACCAGTTCTCTCTCTCTCTCTCTCTCTCTCTCTCTCTCCCTCCCTCATTCTCACTGGATATGACCCTTTTCTGCATAATTTAATCAAAACCTTCAGCAGACATTACTATTCTCAACAAAAACCTATCGGAAATTCCACTATCGAGGCTGTGTATCATCTCCAAAGCGGTGAAATGAAAAAATAGTCTATCAAAAGTGGATCGAATGAGTGAAAGAGGTCGAAAGTGGCTATGGCGTATTTTTAATGCCCAATTTAAATGATTCTGTAATATTATTGTTGAAATATCATAGTTTCCTGTAATCATAATTGAAACACTTGGGCTGTTAAATAAAAGTGACTTGTTTCTGGACAAAAAGTGTTCCAGGTCAACCCAACCCAGCCTGTTACGAACCTTAGAAAAAACTACCGGTGTAGATCCGGTACCAACCCACCATTTTGCCACCTCTACTTCCAAAACTTGTAGGTTGATGCCTCGATGCAGATTATAGATACACCTATTCCTAATACTCTTACGTTCACTAAAAAACTTGCAGGATGCTGGAGAAAGTTTGCAAAGATCCACAGATGCTCGTTGATCTCTATGTGAACTATGATTGCGATCTTGATGCTCCAAATGCGTTTGAAAGAATGGTAACTTGACAAATCTGCCCTTTGACTTTTGGCATATTTTTTTAGTGCTTGGATAATTCTTATCAATTTGTCTTGACATTTAGGTGACGACTCTATCAAGAATCGCCCAAGGAACTCAAAATGTGGATCCAAACTCAGTTAATGCTACTCAAATTGGATCAATTAAAGGTTCATCGCTTCAGGTTTGTATTTCATTGTAAAAAAATCACAGTTTCTGAAGGAAAATAATGTCATTTCATCTTTGGATGCTGTAACTTTTGTCCTTCATCTTTTAGTGCCTCGTGAGTGTGTTGAAATCACTAGTTGATTGGGAGAAGTTGAGGAGAGAGTCAAAGCAGAATGAAGACCATAAATCTTTTGATGAAGATTCTTCAGCTGTAGAGTCCCAAGGCAACTTTGAGAAAGTCAAAGCTCATAAATCTACCATGGAAGCTGCAATATCTGAGGTACTTCTGTACCAAAAAAGATAATTATAGTTTGACTTTTGAGGTCAACGAGACTTCTTTCCTATTTCAAAAGTGATAGGAAACAACGTATATGTTACATTAAGCTTTCTAATGATGATATCTGTTCACTTTCATGCTGTTCCCATGTTTCTTTAAAGTGATTTGAAAATGAATTGCAGTTCAACCGTCATCCTGGGAAAGGTATTGAATTTCTGAAGTTAAATAGTTTGGTGGAGAATACACCAGTTTCAGTTGCTCAATTTCTCAGAAACACGCCTAACTTGGATAAGGTACAACTTTTACTTTAAGACATTTTAAGTTCCATGCATAATCGACTTTTCATTTCGGTTAACGTTTTTTTCCTGGACTTTCAGGCGATGATTGGGGATTACTTGGGTCAACATGAGGAGTTTCCTCTTGCTGTCATGCATGCTTATGTTGATTCGATGAACTTCTCTGAAATGAAATTTCATACTGCGATACGTGAATTTCTTAGAGGTTTTCGGCTTCCTGGTGAAGCGCAAAAGATAGACCGTATTATGGAAAAATTTGCCGAGCGGTAAGCATCTTTGTACGGGTTCTCATGTTCAAGTCATCATTCCCTTAACACACTGAAAAAAATTACCATCAGTCTACTTTATGGTTAAACCTGACTCTAATTGTTGCATAACTTTGCTTGTTATTGAACTTTCTTGAGAACTATAATTAACAAATGGGTGGGTTTGGCTAGTTGAATAAAGGGATAACCTGTTATATATATATATATATTATATATATATATATAATGATTTAGGAGGTTTTGTGCAATAAAGTTACGTTCAATCCATTTACTTTTAGCTATTATTTGTTATTATTACCAATTAAACCTGTTAGAGGTAAAGCATAACCCAAATCGACCCATTCATATCTAAATGGGTCAAGATTGCCATCTCTAAATTCATCATGGTCTATCCTTAATTCTAGCTACTAAGTGTTGTTTGCATGGGTTTTTGTCTTTGTAGATACTGTGCAGATAATCCAGGTCTCTTCAAGAATGCAGACACTGCTTATGTTCTTGCATATGCAGTTATTATGTTGAACACAGATGCTCATAATCCAATGGTGTGGCCTAAAATGACCAAACCCGAGTTTGTGCGTATGAATGCCACAAATGATCCGGAAGAAAGTGCACCTACCGAACTTTTGGAGGAAATTTATGATTCTATTGTTAAAGAAGAGATAAAAATGAAGGATGACACTGCAGGTATGGGAAAAAACAGCAAAAAGCCAGAAACTGAGGAAAGAGGTGGGGGAATTATTGGTATTCTTAATTTGGCTCTCCCTAAACAGAAAAATCAAACTGATGCACAGTCCGAGAGCGAAGCTATTATCAAACAAACACAAGCTATTTTTAGGAACCAAGGGGCTAAAAGGGGTACATTTTATACATCACATCAGATTGAGCTTGTGAGACCCATGGTAGAAGCTGTTGGATGGCCACTGCTTGCTACATTTGCAGTAAGTATGGAGGAAAGGGAAAATAAGACTAGAGTGTTTCTGTGTATGGAAGGGTTTAAAGCGGGAATTCACATCACACATGTGCTTGGAATGGATACCATGCGCTATGCTTTTTTGACATCACTCATCAGGTAAAACTTATTTTAGGAATTCTCAAGTTATCTATTTTAGAGTTGTTTTCGGTCAGGTTAATCATGTTTCGGGTTATAAGGGTGGGTAAATGGGGTATTTCATACTTACAATCTAAATCGATAACTGACCCGAATGTTGATTGGTTACGGGTTGGGTTTCGGGTAATGTGTTTCAACCCGAATAACATGGAACATGATGGGCTTTAGAAGCTGGGCGTTTAAATTGGGACACCTGAGACACACAAGAACTAACAAACAAGATAAGATGTATGGGCTATTTAACTTGTGCCGAATTTCAACCCACCAATCAAACTTTTATCGCTTTTAACAAATAAATCAACTTTGAGATATGAAGAATAGTGCAGGCATCATAAGCTGTAGCAAAGCAGTAAGAAATAGAAAATTTCACTCAACAAGTCAAGAATATTTCAAGTGTTGAACAAAATGCATACTTCACGAAATCACAATCATAGAGTCTCATAAATCATAAATATAATGTATTAATGTGTGTTTGTGTCAACTGCCTTATTCTGGTTAACCCAATTCCAAAATATTTAAGCTGTAAACCGATCCGAATAACATTTAGGTCGGTTGGATTATTCGTGCCCGGTTATTTTTGACACCCCCACATTCTATTTACCTGCTATATCTATTACAAGTTAATTGGTGGCGTTAATTTGGGACCATAAAATCCCTCGACTACATCTTTATTGAAGGGTATTTATGTATATGACCAATAGGCAAATATTTCCCCTAAACTACACTTTAAGTCGACCAATGAATTGTTCATGGGATGGTGGGAGATACAACTTCATTCTTTCATTCATCTGTTGTGTTCAACTTATGGAGGGATCGATTCAGGTTATGTTCTACCTAACGGGTAAAAATAAAAAGTAGCTAAAATATAACAAAGTGTATCGTTATTGCTTACAATCTCTTAAATCATTTTGATCAAAAAATTGTACCATTTGTTGAAATAATATAGTTTTTGCCATCATTCAATAGTTATTTGTAAAAAGGCTATATAGGTTTGGACAAAACATGTTTTGGGCACAACCCGATTTTCCCTGTTTTGACCTGAACTAAACTTATTCGTCACCCAATTCACCCATTGTGTCATCTGTAGTCCAATATTCTCATGAAGTTATCTTTTATGTCTGTTCCAGATACACTTTCTTACATGCACCAAAAGATATGCGTAGTAAAAATGTCGAAGCAATACGAACTTTGTTGGACATTAGTAACTCCGAACCGGATGCACTTCAAGACACTTGGAATGCGGTTCTAGAGTGTACCTCTCGTCTAGAGTATACGGTATCTACCCCTGCGATGGCTGCTACAGTCATGTTTGGATCTAATCAGATCTCTAAGGATGCAGTTCTTCAATCTCTTAGGGAATTGGCGGGGAAACCATCTGAGAAAGTTTTTGTAAATAGTGTTAAACTCCCTAGTGAATCGGTGGTTGAATTTTTTACCGCTTTATGTAATGTCTCGGCTGAAGAATTGAAGCAGAATCCAGCTCGTGTTTATAGCTTGCAAAAGCTTGTCGAGATCAGTTATTACAATATGGCTCGTATACGTATGGTAATCAGTTTTCCATTCTATTATGCTTAATATGTATATGCAGATGTATGTCTATATTTTTTTGTGTTAGTTGCATCGATTTTGGTTCTGTTTTATCTTAAGCTCATAAAAATTAAAAAAATGAAAGTCAGCTAACAATGAATTGGATTGAAAGGCACCCAAAGTGTATAAATAATGCACTTTTTGGCACGTCCAGTGTTAAGATACAAGAACCAAACAATCGTATCCCATTATTAAACAATTTAGCTATCATATTATCGTGCGTCTTTTTTCATTAGCATGTGTGTATGCATTGTTCTACCATATCATTTGTGAATGATCCAAAAATATATATATATATATATTTGCAGGTATGGGCTAGAATATGGTCTGTTCTTGCTAATCATTTTATATCTGCTGGGAGCCATCATGAAGAGAAAATTGCAATGTATGCTATAGATTCTCTAAGACAACTTGGCATGAAATACCTGGAGCGTGCAGAACTTGCCAATTTCACCTTTCAAAATGACATCCTAAAACCGTTTGTTGTGCTTATGCGTAATAGCCGCAGTGAATCAATTCGGAGGTTAATTGTTGATTGCATTGTTCAGGTATGCCTACCTAATTTCAGTAGACCTCTATTTCAGGAAGAAGAAAAATGACTGATTTGGTCTTTGTGGTCCAATGCACCATTTTTCAACCTTCATTTTATTATATAAGTAAAAAAAAAACTGTAGACATAATTTTCTGCAGTACAAAATTAGTTTTCATGATATCTTGAATGTGACTGATGCTGGCTTCTAAAACAGATGATAAAATCTAAAGTTGGAAGCATTAAATCTGGTTGGCGAAGTGTTTTCATGATTTTCACTGCTGCTGCAGATGACGACTTAGAACCAATAGTTGAAAGTGCTTTTGAGAATGTAGAACAGGGTATTTAACTTATTGATGCCTTTATTTCCTCCACTATGCAGAATTAGATAGTCTTCTCATTGTTAAGTTGGTTTTGAATTGTCAACATTAAACAAACTTGCAGTTATACTGGAACACTTCGATCAAGTTGTTGGTGATTGCTTTATGGACTGTGTCAACTGTCTAATTGGTTTTGCTAACAATAAAACTTCTCATCGCATCAGCTTGAAGGCAATCGCCCTTCTCCGCATATGTGAGGACCGACTGGCAGAGGTTTGCTTTTTTTTTTTTTTCTTTCTATTTTTAACCTTATCAAGTTTGTACTCAGACAAAACTCTTTATTCCTGGATAACAAAAACTCTTTATTTCTGGATAACTATTTCATGGTTGTCCAAGTTTTTCATCAAATTAATTTAGTTGGCTGTAATTAATTTAATTGGCTCACCTGCAAATATGATTGTGAAAATTATATATTGTTTCAATAATAATCTATTTTTTTGTCTAAACTGATGCATTATGGTTTTATTTATTTAAAATGCAATTGGGAGATTTAGGAGGATCCATTTAATTCTTTGCCCATTCAAGGTTTATTTTTAAATTGACTTGTTTGACTCGGTAGACAAAGTATAACCCAAATCGGTCCATTCATGGATGAGTCATAATTTCCACCTGCTACTTCCTATCGAGAGAATTGGATGTGAATCCACTTGCTTTCTTTTTCAGGGCCTTGTGCCTGGTGGCAGCTTGAAGCCCATTGATGACAATGTAGATGCAACTAGTGATATCACAGAGCATTACTGGTTCCCAATGCTGGCTGGTTTGTCTGATCTGACATCCGACCCAAGACCCGAAGTCAGCAACTGTGCACTAGAAGTATTGTTTGACTTGTTGAATGAGAGAGGAAGCAAATTCTCATCAAACTTCTGGGAAAGTATATTCCACCGTGTTCTATTTCCTATTTTTGATCACATAAGACATGCTGGAAAAGAGACAACATCTTATGGAGATGAGTGGATTCGTGAAACCAGTGTTCATTCATTACAGTTGCTATGCAACCTTTTCAATACTTTTTACAAGGTATGTATAAAGCTTACTTAATGTTTTATTCACTTTAGTTTCATATGTAACACTTTTTTTTTATTGTTGCTAAAATCATTTATGCTGCCCCCATCAAACAAGGTATGTTTAAAGTTTTTATTTTAATTATTACATGTGTCTTGCAGGAGGTATCTTTTATGCTGCCCCCTCTACTAAATTTGCTGTTAGATTGTGCCAAAAAGACGGATCAATCGGTGGCCTCGATATCCCTTGCTGCATTGGTCCATCTTATTGAAGTTGGGGGACACCAATTTAGCGATAGTGATTGGGATACATTGTTGAAAAGCATCAGGTACATCTCGCTAGTTGTATTTTATTGCAAGTTTGTTGTAGGTTTTTGTGTATTTTAAATTTATATATGCATGTAACTGTGTTTGTTTGCTTATTTTCACATACAACGTCTTTGCAGAGATGCTTCATACACCACTCAACCCCTTGAGTTACTCAATGCTTTGGGTATTGAAAGTGGTAAAAGTCGGTCGGTTATGGCTAGAGATTTAGAGGTTCATGCAAATGATAATTCCGTAGTTGTGTCTGCTAATGGTGAGCGACTTGATTGTCATATATGTGTTTTATTTGTACAAAAAAGAAGATACGAATTTTTACTTTTGCTTCTAAATGAATTTTCCCTTTTGAATTGGTTAATCAAACTTTGTGTAAATACCACAATTAAGAATACGTTGGGTTGCAAGTTTTTGACAAAAAAGTATCCAGAAAGTTCTGTCGTTTGATTATTTATTGAAACGAACTTAGGGTAGGATGTTGGATGCAGATAATCATTTTTTTGGTTTGTGATAGGTCAAGTGCAAGACAATCAAGAAGGAAGGACATCAATGGATCTGCATGAATCTGAAGGTACAAGTCTCTTTAGTGCTATACATGTAAAACCTTAACTATATTCTAATATATCATTCAAATGGGGATAAAGTTGGTTTTCTCTTTGATAAATTGAGTAGTATAGCATTTGACAGTCATGTTTTGCAGGTCAAACACCTTCACCTGGAAAGCTACAGAAAGCTTCTGAAACTGCAGAATTGCATCGAAGTCAAACAATAGGGCAACGACTAATGGGAAACATGATGGATAACCTTTTCGTTAGAACTTTTACCTCTAAGCCCAAGAATATAGCGTCAGATGCTGTGATTCCAGCTTCACCATCCAAGGTAATTTGTTATTTGTTTTTTGTAGAAATTATAGAATATCATATAATGACATTTTGTTGGAACAATGTCCTATGGGTAATGTTTCAAATTGATGATAACAGAATTCGGTACACATTAATTACAACACATCACAGCTAGTTTCTTAAATCTTTTAAGTTAACTTTTCCTCTCAATTTTTTAGCCTCTGGATGTTGTGGAACATGATCCTGAAGATTTGACTGAAAGTCCATTTATGGGAACCGTAAGGGGCAAATGCGTGACACAGTTGCTACTGTTAGGGGCCCTTGATAGCATCCAGGTACATGTCCTACATTCACATGTCTCTACATGTCTATAAAGATAAGGTCTGTTACTAAAATTTGTCAAAACATTTAGAAAAAATACTGGAGCAAGCTAAAGGCATATCAAAAGATCACAATATTGGAAATTTTGTTCTCTATGTTGGAGTTTTCCGCATCATATAATTCATACACAAATCTCAGACTACGAATGCAACACATCTCTTCTGAAAGGTTAGTATGTCCCTTCATGTTAACTACATAGGTGAGAAGAAGTAAGATGGGTAAAGGGTCCTATTTACTTGTTATGACTTATGAGGTGAAATGTAAATCAACTGACAAAATAGAACGAAGTGTAATGATAATTCATCATATGTTTCAGTTAGAGGTGACTATTTTGACCCAATTACTTATGAATGGGTAATTTTGGGTTGTGTTTTAGCTCAAACAGATCATCAAGAAACAATTCAGCTAAAACGGAATGTGTCAAATGGGTGTAAAGTAGTCCAAAGACTTATTAAAATGTATACAACCTTCTACATCGTTTTTACTCAAAGATTTAGATTGTCATTGCAAAAATATATGTTTGTGATCATAGCGAAAAAGAGTGTTTGTGGGCCAAACCAACCTGACCCGTTTCGAACTGCATGAAACTTGATTTGTAGCCCAGCCCATCTTACTACCTATCGTTTCAGAGAATGTGGCCTGTTTTATCATTCTGACATGAGGTGTTTTGTAATTGGTCAGACCACCTTTGAACCTTCTACGCCAGGAGTTAGCTGGCACTTGCATTTACTTAGATGCATTACAGAAAACAACTTCCGGGGTTGATCCAAATCAGAATGGAGAGTTAGAAACGAGTGATTCTCATGATGAAGATGATGCTATAGTCAAGACTGATGCTGAAGAGAAACTCGTGTCGTTCTGTGGACAGGTGCTTAAGGAAGCATCTGATTTCCAATCAAGTATCGGAGAGACTACTAACATGGAGATTCATCAAGTTCTTGGTTTACGCTCCCCGATCATTGTGACGGTATCACCTTATTTTTTTCTAATCTAAAAAGTCATAAAAATGTATTGTGTTTCCCGTCTCATAAAAATTTATAATATTTTAATTCGAGATTTTAGACATCTGATACAACTGCCATAAAAATATATATTAGCAACTGTTCCTGTCAACATCCTGATTCATAATTTAAAGGAAGCAATCATTTTGAATTGCTTTTTAGACAGTTGATATGAAATCAGTATTGAGAACCATACCCAACGAAATGTCCTAATTTTCATAGGACTGAGGATGTATATTGAGGTTTTTATTGGACAGTTGATAAATGCGCAAACATTTATCTAAATCCATGTACCTGGTCTAATGAACCAATATTCTGGGATAAAGGAAATAATGGTTGTGGGGCGTTTTAGATATTTGATATCATAGAACAAAGGATGTAGTTGTTTTGCATGCTTTGTTAGACATTTGATAAAATAGTCAATTTACCTTTATTAAATTGTTTTGAATCTGAAATTGTTTTGAAGTAAAAGAAATGTAATTTTTATGGGACATGGTATGTAATTGTTTTTAAGGATATTTTAAAACCTTTATTAATTTATTAATAGTCAAAGCACTTCTCTAAAACTGCATGCCTAGTCAAACGTCTCAATTGTATGTTTGTGTGTGCGCGCTCATGTTTCAGGTTCTTAAGGGGATGTGCGCAATGGACAACCAGATATTCAAGAAACACCTCAGGAGTTTCTACCCTTTATTTACCAAGCTTGTATGCTGTGAGCAGGTAAATCATGCGCTCTTTATGAAGAATGATTTAGTCCATTTTCCAATTTGAATCGAATATGACCCCAGTTACTTATGGTTGGGTCGGTTTGGGTTGCGTGTTAACTCAAACAGTGTAATTAAAGATAGAAAAGGGGAACATGTTGAAAGTTGCCTAAAGTATATTATTTTAAGCATAAAATCTTATAAATCACTTCATTAACAAAAAAACAGATTATCATTAGTATATCATATTTTTCACATTAGCTATCAATAAAAAATTTCTGATAGAAAGGAGTATCTTAGCGTCAACCCCACCCCTGATTTTGATGTGTGTGCCACCGAAAAATGTGTTTTGACCATATCCCCCTCAAATCATGAAATGGTATGTATATGGAAGGTTAAATTAATGCAAGGCCAGAATAGTAAAGCACATATTTTGATTTACACATAAAAAATGGTCCTGTACAAATCACCTCCCTCGTTACAAATTGTCCGTACCCAGCCTGCCTATTTTTTTGCCACGTGTACAAGAAGGTTTCTCATTTATAACCAGGATATCGCTTTTAGTCATTCTCTTTGTGAAATGCTATATTAGCATTTTTGTGTGTTAGAATTGTTCTAAAATATTACTCTTTTGGGCCAGATGGACATTCGTGGTGCTCTTGCTGAGCTTTTCAGCATGCAACTTAATGGACTCGTGCAATAGGGATTCCTAATAGTTATTAGCATCTCGGCAGTTTTTGAGACATTAGAAGAACAGATAACATGTGAGCATTGCGGGTATCGTTTTTGTGTCTGTATTATCGGGAAATTATTATTTTTGGATTCGAGGACGTATACAGGTGGTGTTAGTTCGTTTATTGTATATTTGCATAGATAAAATAACATGTGAAGTTTATTGTTGTAGAACATTTTTACTGAATTATGATTGTAGGCAACCTTTAAATACTCGAATGATGATTATATTGATCCTTTAATCAAACATTACAGTATATGCGAACAAACACACCTCCATCATGGTGTGGGGTGGACCTATGTGATCTCGTGTACATATCTTTATCTTTTGTAAAACTTTCACATAATATTATTATCAGGGCAAGTACGGTGAAACTGAACAAATTTATGGGTACCGGATATATACAGCGTGGTACTGGTTAATAATTGTAGACAAAAAAATATTCCGGTAGAGTCGGTATGTGTCTACAGTTTCGGTCCAAACTGTTTTACTCATGTCACTCTAGTTTAATGTAATTTTGTGAAAAAAATTAGACTTAAATCAGTAACCTAAAGCCTGACCACGGTACATTTTTAGACTTAAGTAGTTCAAAATCAGTACCGTATTGATCCGTACAGAACTGGTAGTTTATGATCCAATTTTCAGCACTTACTTCCTTGTTGGCACCATGCGGTTCTGTACCGTTCCACCCCCCATGGCATGTCTTTCAAAAGTCTAAAAATGAAATTCGTGACCACAGAAGCAGTCTAGAAATACCTCAAGCTTTATTGGTTTATATTTAAAAGTTATAATATATAATAAATAATAAATGATTGTATGCAATGGGGAAGTATGGGGCATAAAATAGTTATCTCACAAGTATAAGCTCACTAAAACTACATAAAAAACATTAAAACACCCAAAAACAGTTGAAACAACATCAAATAACATATAAACATTAACCGAATAACACTACAACGTTAAATGTCATAATACATCATCAAATGAAATTCCCTCAAAAATAATTTACCGGCAATAACTAATAGCAATAAACATCAAATTAGCAAATAAATAGATCAAAAATTATTTATGCCACCCAATATTCTAGTAGATGTTACGTGTTTATGCTCATCTAAATTAATATTCTTCAGTGTTCTATTTTCTAATTATTATATTTCAAAATTGAATCTCAAATTTAATCATATGTTGCCTAATATACTCGTAATATTTCAATTTCTCATGTTAACTCAAGGTTTCTACGTATAAACTTACAATCTATCAATTTATGCTATCTAGGACTCCAGGATTCTAAATATTTTAAGTTTTATGCTTTATATATATATATATATATATATATATATATATATATATATATATATATATATATATATATATATATTTATTTATTTAATATAATAATTCTAGTTTTCATAATACCAACTTTTTATTCTGTTATTCTAAATATTTTATGTGTGCGTTTTAATGCTTAGCTTGATGTCATGATTAGTTGGTTGAATATAGAATGAAGTAAGGTTAGTAACTTTAAAGTTATACTGTAATTGATAGCTGTGTCGTTGTGTTGATATTAATTTATTTTGTGCAACCAGTGATCTAAAATTCCGACTTTGTCATTGTGTGAACCCCTTCTAATGGGCTAGATTAGCTCCTGATTGTACGCATTTAGCAAAGTTATTAGAGTATCTGCTATCGCAGTCCAAACCACTATCAACTACTGCAGCCACATAAAATTACTGACTTTTATTATTCTTAAAATTGAAAAAATAAATTATAACAGACTTTTACCATCAACCACCATAATGCTAACTTGCTAAGCACCCCATATTTTTTTCTTTCCTTGTGTGGCTGACACTGACTCTATAGTGGGTTCTCTTTTTCTTTTATTTTTGGTCCAAGTTGAAATATACTAGCATTATTGTTTAATAAAGCTATTATAAGCGTTTCATTATGATTTTTAAAAATTCTGTATGTATCTGTATAACAACGAAATAATATTATTGTTAATTATGAGACCTATTTTTAGTGAACTTAACAAGCCAAAGTACCAAACCAGTTATTAAGTGGATATAGACTAGAAGTTAAATGGATCAAATACGGGAACATATTCAATACTGGGCTGTGTATGATAAACTTCAAAGTATAAGGATGTAAATGTACAAAGTAGTAAACATAAAGGGCTTCCTGTTACCATTTTCTCAAACTTCATTTCAAGTTTAGGGATGTAATGTTTTTACTCTGAGAAATAAACACCGCCGCTCATAGACACACCGCCACCATCTGCCGCCGATATTAATCTCCGGTGACGGTATATTTCCGAGTTGTTGTGTATATTATATTACGTTTCTTGATTCTATTAGCTCATGATATATGAATAGAGCTCATGATTTATGAATACATATATATTCTTAAATTTGTCTTTAGTTACATTACATGGTATAATGATCACTGAAATATAACAAAATTAGTGTTATTTAGATGCGATTGATACAGTTAAATGCTAGTAGGCTGATCGCTGTTCGCGGGAATGTGATTGGTTTGAGGGATTTTGGTAACATTTGTGATTATGGAAGTGCATATGAGGTGTTTGATGAAACGCCGGAACAAGATTTTTATGAGTTACTATAGTGGTACAGTAGTTAAGTATGAATCTTGAGAAAATGGGATTATAAGATTGAAATAATTCATTTGTTAACGTGTTCTATGTAGTCTGTAGTTGTGAGGTTTTGCTAGCATCTAACTTGCTTATGTAAAGGTGCATCCATTGTTGGTGTATGGATTTTTACTTTTTCGTACACCTCTGTATGTGTTATCTAGTCGCCCTTGCTCTGGAAAGAAGATTATAAAATAGGATTCCGAATTTGCTCCGGAAAGAAGATTATAATCTAGGATTCTGAATTTGTTCTATTGATTTTTTAGTCAACTCAGAGTCAGTTCTTGTTGGGGTAGTAAAATTAGCCTGTCATATGTATTGGGGTGTGCATCATCTGCAATGGAAAATAAGATTATAACATGTATAATTTTGGTTAGTTTACATGTTTAGAGAACCAATGGATTGCTAGTCTAACAGCTTACCACCATATGGAAGAAGTATAAGACCATAATCAATTACTAATGTAATATTAGTAGCAAAAAATATACAATTTACACAACTCAAGTCTTGTGTTAATTTCTTTCTTTCGTTTCTTTCTGATGAGTAAAGAACCTTTCAGAAACAATCATTTTTTTATCTGGGAAACAACTGCTGATGTAACTAGTATATATGTCCATAAGATTTGCAGTTTGCAGTTTACAGTTTACATATTACCATAAGATTTACCTTTTCCTCCGTGTTCTTGTGGATATGTGATTATCTGGCTTGTCATGTCTAGTTTATGTTGTTAAATATCCCAAGTTAATCCAACTATGAGGAAAATCGTTTTATCATATAACGGGTGCAGGCTATATAAGTGACTGATAACCACCAATAAGACTATATGTAAACAATTTACTATCCTAGATATTATACTTGTAAGCTATATATGCATACTCTGAGGGGGGTTATTCTTTCAAGGATCTATTTCTTGATTTACTTATGTTTGAGACTCTAATTATATGATTTTACACTGGTGTTTAATGCATTTCTATATTTCCAATAGCTGTTTTTGTATTTAGAAACTTATCATTAACAAGCATGGTTCTGTTAGTCTGCTGCTTGTTATATGATGCATTGGTCATACCATCATCTTTGGGTTCTTCTTATGTTATTCACTCTTTTAAGTTTTCATCAGAATATAATGTATTCTATTATCTGTAGCTCATAAAATTATTTAGCTTGGACTTGGTGAAGACTGCCTTTTAGCACAAGTCATGGTGGGTTGGCACCGTCATGTACAGTCCTTACTTCGACAGGTTGGAAAACGAGTTGAAATTAGCTGTTACAATCATGCCAACTATTCCACTTCTCCATTGAAGTTATCTTCAGCTCAAGGTGAAAAATCGTACAATATCAAGTATATGGCCAGCTTTGGCTTCTATTGATGTGATTACTGGTGACAAAATTAGTGGGTTGGGCAGGTTGGGTAATGGATCAAAATGAGTTCACACCCTACGGGGTGATATTTTCTACCTGGGAAATTCGGTTATCCCAAAACATTTGTTGCCATAGTATGATTGTTAATAACCCGTGTGTCGAATATGATTACAAAAAGAAAAATGCTTCATGTGCCTAAAATGTAGGCCTGATATGTGCCTAAAAGTTCAATTGGTACACATGTTATAGTCAAGGTTGTAAAAGTCGGAAGTCGGGGTCGAGTCGGTCGGGACCTCGGAAGGACTAGTCGGCCAAGTTGGCTACTAGTCGGATTTTGATTTTTGTTGACTTTTTTCATTTACTTAATAAATTTCAAAATTATATGTGTAAAAATAGATGAGAACCATAAACATAAACATAGACTCTAAAATAATTGTCTTGAAATATAAACATAATAATTCAATTGTTCAAAAATCCTAATTTTAATTTATCTTAAAAATATTGACCAAAGTTGACTTTGACCAAAAAATCCGACTAAACCCGACTTTGACCTGTTGACCCGACTTTTTAGACCGTCTTGAGCCTAGTCGAGTCGGTCCCCTCCTACAGCCCGACTAGTCCCCGACTAGGCGGCCGACCCGGCCGACTTTTACAACACTGGTTATAGTGATTGATGAATATAAGGAGAGAGAATAAGTGGAATCCATGTGTCTCACATTTTATGGTTAGGCATATGTTAAGCCTATATTTTGATACACATATAGCAGTACTCAATAAATCATTATCTTGCAGGTTTGGCACCTCATTTACATGGCCTTTGGGCTCCACCTTCAAATGTCTCAAGACCTCTATATTACTATTTCCAGCAGCTGGTAATGCTTTGGATCTGATTTGCATTATCAAAGTGTTCATCTTTGATTAATTATTTACCATTCATCTCTTTTATGTTATGTACAGTAGAAGTTATATTATTAAATCCTGCAAATAGCTTTTGCTATCATGAAACTAAATGTTGTGTTTCATTTATTGTGGCAGGGATATACTAGTACAAGGAGACTGCTTTCATCTGAAGCAGCCCCGGGTCCATCTCCTTTGACACCACAGTTGGCCATAGGCAGTGGGCAAACTGAAGCTGAGAAAGCTGTCTCTAAACCTTCTAAAGTCGAAGCAATTCTGAAAAAAATAAAACAGGCATGTCTTGTCTCTTAATCTTCATTCATTAAGCACTAATGACCAAGTTAACTTGTACGATGAACGACAAAAGTTCTAAATCTTATGACCAGCACATAGGCGTTTAATCTATTTGGTTCATATAGGATGTAAGGTATTGAGGATGTATTTGTGGGCCTTATTTAGTTTATTTAAGGAAAATTAAGATGGGTACCAGTGTACCACACTAAAACAATGAGGATGGAGGATCGAGGGAAGTGGTATAAACCAAACGGAGCTAAATCAAAACCATACAAAATTCAGCCTTTTGTACTTTTGTATCATTTTAATTATATATAGGTGTTCTGATATAGGGAAAATAATGGTTGCATTTCTGGAAAAATTTATGTCCTTCCTGAGGTGGCAGCATTGGTAGGATAGGTTAGAGATCAATGGAGATTTGGTTGAAACAAGTATTGTTTAGTGTGGGTAAAACTGGGTCGGGCTGTGTTGACCTGTAAACTTTTTCTTGGGGTCTTTTTTAGTATTTAATGAACAACCAACAAAGCAAATGTGATCACAAGAACTATGTTACTTCTTGCTAGAACAATGATCTAAACTTTTAAATAAATCAGGGGGCAGTGTGCATCAGAAAGATGATATGGTCAACTTATGAGGCTATTTTTTTTTTCGGTAGCAGATAACATAACCCAAGTTGACTCGTTTATAAATACTCGTGTTGAAATTCTCACCTCTGGTCCTTGCTAATTACTAGAATTGTTTGATCTGCATTATTTAAATCAAATTTGGTAGCATAAACTTGATCAAGGTGGAATTAGTTTATGGCATAGCATTATGTTTTAATTTATACACTTGCTGGTTGCAGAGCCCGAAGAAGGTGAACTTGGTTGCCACATTGGTCCGTGGCATGCGTGTTGAGGATGCACTATTGCAGTTGCAGTTGACAGTAAAGCGTGCATCGAAAACCGTCTACCAGGTAATAACGTGCTGATGCGTTGACATTGTTAAATATAAATAAAATTCGTCAACTCTTTTGGCTTCTTTTAAAAGCAAGATTCATCACCATAACTGAGATTAGAGGTGGCAAAACGGATGGGTGGGGTAACAGGTCACTGGGTTCTGACATCTAATCAAAATGGATAACTTTTACTTGATAAGATGGTTCTTTTATATAAAATCCATTTTGGAGTTCGGACACTGTAAGCATTTAAATACACTGTAGGTGACTTTTAATCCGTTTAACCAATTTGACTCATTTCATCTGTTTCATATTTCGCTATTTTTATACGTTTGACCTATTTTGACCATTATTAATGAAAGACGACCTGAGTTGGCTCATTTCCTTATAAATGGGTTAATAATGTCACCTCTAATAGAGATCCTCTCATTTTGTAAATGGCATTTATGTTTTTTTTGTTGCTTTTCTCAAATTAGCATATCAAATGTTAGTACCTTTGTTCACATCAAATGGTATCTCTTTTTTTGGGTTATGGAGTACATGAAAGTAATGAGTACTCGTACTATAGCCAGATTTTTGTTGCTCGGTTCACGATGATTGATATCTACTGATCAAACGGTGGCCTCTCTATGCAGGTTATCCATTCAGCCCGAGCAAATGCCACACACAATTACGGATTTGATGCAGATCGTCTTATTGTTGGTAATTTAATTGAAACCAAAAAACTTATTGTTGGTCAGATACCATTTTGTTTATGGTCTTAAAATTCTCATTTAATTTCTACCATCATAACAAACACATATTTTGTGATGCGATTCTAACCATTTTGGCCTAGTTTGTATATTAGAATTTGATCACGGTGTTAAGTTATCCTTATCCAAATAATTACTGTCAAAGTAGTTTTATGCTCACTTAGTCACTTTGAAAAACATCAAAAATGTAAAGCTAGTAACCAAAAACTTATACATCTTTATATAGATAATTTATAAATATGATTACATAAAATGCACTGTTTTAGTAGTAATATAATATTTCTAAAAATTGTTATTGGAGTTTTTTTGCGTTGAGAATACCCATCTGGCCTGTTTCTTTTAAGGTACCCACTAGAGATATAACATAGCTAGTTTGAACCCATTCATAAGTAATAATGGGTTGAAATGTGACTTCTTTTGTTACTTAACATGGTTTCATTTGCTGTAGCCGAAGCATTTGTTGGTAAGGGATTCTTCAAGAAGAGGGTATCGTATCATGCAAAAGGAAGAAGTGGAGTAAGAGTGAGAGCCGAGTGTAGGCTCACAGTCGTTCTAAGAGAAATAACTCCTGAAGAGGAAGCAGAAATAGCTAGACTAAAAGTCCACAATTTCAAAAAACTCACTAAGCGAGAGAAGAGGCTTGTTCCTCATCAGCTTATCGAGACAACCCCAATTTGGAACCGTAAAGGTAAAGCCAGAAATCATGAAGAAGAAGCTGATGCTATGGCTGCTTGAGATCTGATCCCATGAAGAATAACATCTTAGGACCTGAAAAACATTAGTTTCTGTTTTGGTGTTTTGAATCTTATGATTTTGTGGCAATGGTAAGTAGGTCACATTGTAAAAACAAAATGTTATTGTGGTCATAGAGAGTAATTTAGAACTTATGAGGTTGGATTTGAATGATGACTAAACTTTAGTGATTGAATTTGAATAATGAGGAATCTTGAATCTTATTAATTCAAATCGAATATATTTGAGTATTTTCGTTGATCATGTGTACATTGTTTTCTATTGCCAATTTATATTTGATGCTATTACATTTGTTTGTATCGTTTTCATGTCCAAAGGTTTTGAGACTGTCAATTTATACTCTACTAAAAATTAAAGATTAAAAAAATAAAATATACAATGACGTGGCAACTAATCCAATGTTAAAAGGTTTAATAGGTTGTGAAGAATGGTATAAAAAGGAGGGATGCTGATTTGGCAGTGTATTGGACCTTGAATGATCCAATGCATTGTGGATGGTCTAAATACCGTTGTTAACAAAGTTTTAAAAAATACCATCCAATAAAATCATAGATTGGAATTGGATGCATATTGCACAATTTCATGCATTGATCACATATAAACATGTCATCCAAATAAATTTTACATCATCAAAGTGCAAAAACAAAGCACATGAACCCAAGAGCAACCCTACCTCACCCACCAAGCAACCACTCCACAAGAAAAAGAGTGAAACAAAACATAAAAAAGATAACTTTATTTTCCATAATGAAAGATTGAGGAATTCATCATTATTAACAAGCATTCACAAACGGATTTCATAAAGATATGGAATTGGAAAAGCTACTAGGGATTCCCATAATGCACATAGATGAGTTGTACTTATGGAACTACTATGTATCTTTTACACTGCTTGTTAGTATTCGTGATTATAAACTTTATCATAGTATAAGACACACTTTACGTTTTTTCTTTTGTTTTCTTGTTTTTGGAGGTTGAAGGACTGCCTTGATCGCCACATCAAAGACTATCTTTACACTCTGCATACAACCGACAAAAAGTACATGATCACTCAAAATTTAAGAGCTTTAAATTAAGATTATGCGAATGAGAAACATAATTTGAACTCATTCTGTAGAGTCATGTTCTTTAAGCTCGTGTGATTAGATACGAACATTGTTAATGCACTGAAGACTTGTAGCATACAAATCATCAATGCATATTGGAAGAGTATAGATAATGATACTTGTGGTTATTATGTTAGAAAGGAAAAACCTGCTGTGTTTTAGAGCTGCATTCAACATAACCCACTGCCCCTATCTGCTTCTTTAGTTCTTCACCCTAAGAAAATAAAAATAAAAAAAACCTTAAGAGGTATTCTTAATCAACTTATTATTTAAAGTGTACATTTCAAAAAGAGTGTAATATAATTATTGTAAATATTCTAATTGGGAGAACCAAACATGCAAAATAAAAAGATTATATAATGTTTAGTTCAGTTAGAAGTATTCTTAAGTTTTTGCTTTAAAAGGGTTTTGCCTGTGATGTTGATATAGTACAAGCCCCTGGATAGTCCATTAAAAACATCTTGTCGTCCCTCAAATCTGAAATAACAGAATTATCGAACTTAATTCGACATTTAAAACAGTGAATAATTCCGAAAAGAAAGAAGGTATCACAACCAACCTAATTTAGTCCCCACAAGGACAATAGGCACTGACGGGGCATAATGTCGTAACTCTGGGACCCACTAATCGATTTCAACAAGAAAAAAAAAAGCAAAAGAAGAGACACGAAAACATCATCAATAAAAGTGAGTTAGTCACTTGGTCATCATTTGAACCACATACACAAATAAAGTATGGTAAAATATGGTAAAACAAAATCTAAGATACGAGTTGAAGAAATAGAAAAAAATAATAGTGAATCTCATTCGACATGAAATGAAAACAAGACGTGCACAAAATAATATAATCGGTTGGATCATGAACATACCTTTTTAGAAATGTTTTCAAAACTAGGCCTACTTATTAACGAGAAAGCAAGGATGAAAACATCAGCACCTCTGTAACTAAGAGGCCTTAATCTATTGTAGTCTTCTTGACCTGAAAGTCAATAAATAAGTTAGATTGCGAAAAATGTGCGTGTGGGATTTCAAGTTGTATCTAAGTGTGAAATGACTTATTTGGATTACATGTAGGATCATCATTCTATGCACAAAATGGTCACTGGACTGTATGAGTCGATTTTAATCTAAATAAAAAATGTAATGTTTATGTTAAAGATTATGATGGAATGAAATCATATTGGAGGCAAGTTCACATGGTTACTTTTAACTCTTGGTATGATACCAATAGGCCGAAAAGTACTTTTTATCCTGGAGGGAAACTTTGAGCTAAATTAATGTTGGGTTTTAACCTTTTAGTACAGCCCAATCATTGTCCTGTGGTCCGATAATACAAAGTAGCAATTGTACTGTGTCACAATCTTTAGTAATTTGATGTGATAAATCAATTAAGTTTGGTGTAAATAAGTTGTTTTTATCACACGACTGAAGCGTGTACTCATATTGTGCCACAACAAGTATATGTTAGTTTACTGCAAAAAAACAGTTGGTTATAAGAAGGTATCAACATGATAAAGTTAAGATCATTGAAATATTCAAGTTAGTTTTCAAGTGTTTTACTACAATTACGCGACACATTGATAAATCGTACAAAAGTAAACAATGGTAAAGATAATTTTCGTCATGTAGAACTCAGTAATTGAAATAATTAATTGACTGTGGTTCTTTCTTTTATTGATTCATATAGTTAGGATTTTACTATGATACATACTTTCATGAGAAAAATAGGATATAATAAAAATTAAACAAAATAAGCTAAACAATTCTTGGCATATAACCTGGAGAAGACAGTGAATGGCATTTTCATAATTATTATTGAATGATGATAACTATACGATGTTGCATAGTAAATGACACCCTTCATTTCATATAATATACTATATTCTCCAGTGATTTAATTAATACTATCTTATATATATATATATATATATATATATATATATATATATATATATTGGTTTTAACAAATTTTAATTTTTTAGCATCTCTGAATTGTGTCAATTTGGATTTTAACACATACACATGCATGTGTTAAAACAGTCAGAGGATGTAGTTTACAAATCTTGATCATAATATGTATATATACATGCATAAATAAACACCAACTTGTGTGTGTGTGCATAAACATAACTTGTTTTAAATGTTATTTCATGTTAACTTCTCACTTTTGATCATAATGTATACATACATCTATCATAAATGTGCATGTTTGTGTATATATGTAGAAATAGAGGTGTACCTGCAGTATCCCATAGACCCAAATTGACACTTTGGCCATCAACATCAACATTTGCACTAAAATTATCAAAAACTGTAGGAACATAATCCTGCAAACACAATTTATTTCTTGTTGAAAAAGAAAAAAATTAAAATACACTCAAGAGTGCAAAAGAAGAAGGTTACAGTTGGGAAAGTATTGCTGGTGTAGGAAATAAGAAGACAAGTCTTTCCCACAGCTCCATCTCCAACTGTGACACATTTTATGAACTTTGTTGTTGTACTCATTTTGACTTTGACTTTCTTGAATTTGAAGAACCTGATTGAGGAAATAGTGTGTTTATGAAGAATGATAATTTTTAAAGAAAAAAATGATGGGATTTGTTGGAGAAAAGAAAAAAGTTAACAAGATGGCTATTTTGTGAGCTGGCTAGAAGAAAAAACAAGTCAAATTCTTAATTTTGACTTTTGTGATGGGAGAGGTCAAAGCCCATATTTTAGGGCCTGGCCCAAATGCATATAAACATTTTGATTTAGACCCAGGCCCAGGATTTTTCAATCAACGAGTCAGTGTTTTATCATATTATTCGCCCGAATTTGTTTGAATGTGAACTTATAGAGTGAAATTGACTACATGTTCATATATTGATTCTTTAATCTTAAAAAGTAATTAAAATAACTGATTTACCCTCAAATCCTCAATGTTACACTACCTAAATCAATGATATAAATTACAATAATATATTTCTATAATATAAAGATTTACTCTTTTTTTAGTTTTAGGATTTAAATATTTTTATTCATGTTCTTAAAAGTCACTAAAATTTTATAGTAAACCATCGATGTAATATGTGAATGTTCACTTTCAAAAGCGATTGAGACATATAAACTGAATTGTGAGGATGAAAATATACATATAAATTGAATTGAAAATCTTGAATTTGTAATTACATGTCGATAAAAATTACCTATATAATGAGAATACACGAAATAAGTACTCCGTTACTTTTGCAGGAGTACCCAACTAGTAAATATAAAGAGTTATGCTACTTCATAGTCAAGTTCGTGATACTTTGAACGGTTTTAGCTACTTCATGAGTAATATATATTACTATGTGTATGTTATTTTTCTCTTATCATTGTAAGAATGCGTTAATAAAATCACTAGACACGATAATTAATTTTTTTTCCAACAATGTTATAATAAATTCAAATAAAATTTCTTCTAATACTTTAAGGTCTTGTAGATCACATTGATGTTTTTTTTTTCAATTGCTTGATTATGCAACTACTACACATTTTTTCGTATATTTTATATTTAATTTTCGTAATATATTTAACATCTAACATCAATAATATACACTTGAAGATGTGTATGCGTGCTCTAAACCTGTTTAGGCTCGTTAAGACATGTTTTTATTAATCGATAATATCGGATCTATAAATCATTTTATCGCCTAACTATTGAGTACATGGATGGTTAAAGGCGTACGAGAATTATAGCCAACAAAGAAAATAACCTACTTGAATGGCAGATTTTGTTTGTCACTAATTACCAACTTTGGTAGTCAACATTGCAAGCTTACTTTTGATTAGCTTATGATCTTAATTAGCACAATATTAAAGTTAAGTATAACTTCACAGACACATGCAAAAAATATATATATAATAATATCTAATATACTAGAATATAACCCGCGAGATTCGCAGGGCTATAGCAGGAAAATGTATGTGCATGAGCTATGAAACACCACTTGAGTTCATATAAATTGTATGACGTAGTCTTATAATTAATTTAAAATTATAAAAGAATGTAAAAGTTGGCCTTAATTTGAATAACTCTTTTGATTTGGGACATTTAAATAGTTGGGCCGATAAATTATATAACGTAATCTTATAAATTGGCTATTTTAAGAACTCGTTTGATTTAGGAAGTTTGGGCTTATTTTGAAAACATGTGGGCCAACATGTGTGTGGTTCTAAATTATGTGATGAATTAATTGATTATATACACGATTTGAAATGGACTACAAATAACCGTTTATTTGGACTGGGCTACAAATATATCTTTTAATTATATATACGATCTGGACAAAATAACCTTATATGAGGTGTTAAGCTGTCGATATAACCTATGGTATAACTATATATACGACTTATATGAGGTGTGAAGCTTCCGAAAATAGTTCTAAGTGCAATTTTTTACAAAGAGAGACAAATCTATAGACATGTGGGCTAAAAGTAACATGTATACACGTGGACAACATGTAAGTTACCTCATTATATATATATATATATATATATATATATATATTTTGTACTCTGTATTCATGCCTATAAAATCTGTATATATTTGTACGTACGAATTATAAGGAATCTGTAAACTTCAATAAAAGGCTTCGACGGCAGATTGTTAGAAGGGAATAATCCTCCTTTCTATCAAGGTTATATCTCTCAAGTTTTGATTATATAAAAACTATCGTATACTATATTTATTTTTTTCAATGTATATACTATTTTAAATGTTTTAATTTATCAATTTTTTCCTTTTTTTGCAATCCGTATTTGTATATCGATGACGGGATTATTATCGGTTGCGTGTTAGTGATGCAAATACTCTTAAACTAGGATGTGAATACAAAGAATCTTGTTTTTTTTATGATGAGCAGAAGATGAATTGTACTTCATATATAAAAATTTGTATATATGTATGGTTCTGTATATGTTGTAGATATAAATTAACTGATTTGAACATAACTCTATTTGTTGAAGGTAGATGTTGTGTAATACCCCAAAATTTGTAAATTTTATATTTATATAAAAGTATGTTATTTAAATTCTTACATTTGTATTTGGTGATAAATATAAATATAGTTGGGGTTAGAAATATAAGTTGAAGGGCTGAAAGTGTAAAGTAAGTAAATAGAGGGTAGAAAATGAAAATATGCAAATATATCCTCCTTCTTCTTCTAAAATATGAAAGAATCAATTCTACTGTGTGTGTGAGTATATGTTCGTACGGGAGAGGAAGAACACAAAAGAGAAGAACAAAAATTGAAGCTAGGTTTGAAAAAATTAGGTATCTAAACTCTAATTCAACTCAACTAAGGTATGAACAACACCCTCAATCCTCTAATTTGATTTCCTTTGATGATTACATATGAACCCTAGAATTTAATTAAGGAGACATGAGTTAAATTGAGGTGGGTATTGGGTGTAAAATGAATATATAAGTGTTTTTGAGTTGTATGAAATCATAAAAGTGATGTTGTAAAAAGAGGTTTAATGGATAAAATTATGGGTAATTTCTAAACTTCACCTAGTATGTAAGTATGTGGATTAGATAATGATAGTGATTATAGGTTATTATTGTTGTTAAATAACAACTTAGTCACCTATAAGTATGTGTAATGTTATGAATTGAGAGTATGATTAATTAGTTAAAGATTTTGGGTGTGTGAGGTAGCATACTTGAATCTTAGCTAATTAGATGTAAATGAGTTAAAGTCTAGTTCAAATGAGTTGTAAATAACTCATATGTATGTATGATTATGTATAGGTGATTAAAGAGTGAAAGATTGCTTGTGCGTGGTTGATCATTTATCTAAGGTAAGTAATGGATGAATATGTACTTAAATTGCAATACTTGAATTACATCGAGTAGTCAAGTATTTGCCCTTTTGTATGTAGGGATGAAGTGGGATCATTAAGATACAAGAGTATTCAATGATCACACTAAATGGTGGAATTCAAGGGTGGTGATTGAGATACAAGAGTATTCAATCAACCAAGTTCTTGACACCATGGTATGGACTCTTTGAGTCAAAATGTATGGAGTTGAGGATCGTTAATTCATGTTATGTTACTATGTTAATGTTAATGTTGATGTTATTTTTTCCTTTACTTACTAAGCATGTTTGCTTACCGTTATGTTATTGATGTATGTAGGTGAGCAAAGTGGGACACGGGGTGATTTGGGTAAAAAGCCCAAACGAGAATAGCGGTGGACTTGCTACAAGCTAGTAGTAAGTAATCCTTTTAATCATGCTCTTGATATATAGAAACGCCCAATTTGTAAGGTTGTTTCTTTTGTAACTAAGTCTATGATGTATGAATTCATTGTAAGTATTATGTTGGAAGTTGTTTTTGAGTTGAAATTACCTCTTATGAAGGTTGAATTGGTGTCACCCATGTTAAGTTGATAAGAGTTTCTAAACGGGTCGAAATGGTTTCCTAATGGGTCGTCTTGTTGAAATTGATTGAAATGATGGTTTGGACGATTCGAATTCTTATTAATACGTAAAATTTTGTATTCTAACTTCTGAAAATAATGCAATAAGGATGAGCTAGTATTGTTGCACACTTGGTAGCAAAAATGTTTAAAATGGTCATGTTTTGATTAAAAGTTCAAAACCATCGAAAATGCATATTTGAAAAAGCGCCAAATGGGAAACTTTCATTATGTCATATTAAGTATGTCTGTAAAATTTCATGTCGTGATTATAAACGAGTCAAAAGTTATGCGCGTTTCAATTTGGGTCAAAAACTTGAGTTGTGCAGATTGTTTTGTTCAGGATCCAGTACGCGATCGCGTAAGAGTCACGCGATCGCGTATTTAGTAAAGAAAATGAAACAGAAGCTTTTACGTTGTAGGTATGCGATCGCGTACCCTTCCCGGGATCGCGTACCTTGTACTAAATTTCGAACAGAAGCTTTCCATGTACTGAGTACGCGATCGTGTACCCTTTTGTAGGATCGCGTACTCCGAGTTGTGTCAAGTACGCGATCGCGTATGTTTACCAGGATCGCGTACGGTGTATTAAAAAAAAATAGGCGTTTCATGTTGCTTGTTTAACTGAAAGTAATTTTCAGTTTTAATGTAGTGGTAGCATGTTAGTATGATTTTGTTAAAAAATTTGGTTGTTTAAGGAGGTCGTATATTAAATTTTGGTGTTTACCAAATGCAATTGTGTTATTGCTAATTAGTCTTTATGTGCATGTAGTGTTTTAAAAGTTCAATAATGGCAATTGAGTTCTTACTACAATTATTGACGGTATCCCACCGAAATATGTAAGTATACAAATATAGTTATAAAGATTCGATTTAATGTCCAGATTGTTCTTCAATGGTATTTTTTTCTTATTGTTTCGATAATTGTCAATACTATGAGAATTCATATATCCAGATAAGTTGATTGCATGGTTACCGAATACTAAACCTGGCAATATCTTATCACTACTTATGATAAAACCTCCTGGTCATTAACAACAATTTCGTTTATTTACCTTAAGATTATTTATATTATTGTTGACCTCGACGAACTACAACATCCGTACGATGATACAACAAATGTCCAACCAAATCTGTCATTGATAAACTGATTTATTTTGTGAAAATGAGCTTACCAAAAGTAAAATTAAGTTTAACCTTTTAATATACTTGATGCCTTACAAATATACGCCCCTTCATTTATATCCACCTAAGACTTCAATAATTTGAATCGCTAGTGAAATTCGTGAATAAAGTAACATAGTAAACTAAAATATTAAACCACAACTGATTGTGTGTGAAGCAAAGTTATGACATTTGTATAGATGTCAGTCATATGAACGAATATTTGCAATTGACCAAGTGTTTAAGTATATGAATTAATGTCAAAGTGATAATGACTCGAAAGGCAACTTTTATGTGATAATAAATGCTTAAAAAGTTTGCGATAATAAATGGTTGAAAATTCTAATTCTTAATGTCATTGGACACTATTTAATGCGATGACTATATGATATTTTTAATGGTAAGTGTTATTATCTTGGTCGTGCATTCCAAAGAGTGGTTACGCGTGTGCTGATTGTCTTGTTGTGAGTATTACATGCACATTCTTGATGGTTTCCTTCCTCAATGTTTCTTCCTGAATATGTAATTAAAAGATAATAGTTAGATATTTGTAAATAAAGTATTAATGCAGATAAAACGTATATAGTTGTATGCAGTTTTTGAAAGCAAGTTAAAAAGTAAGTTGTAACTCTATTGACCGAGCTTGGTGTCTCCTTATGTAATTATTATTAAATTATTTATGTAAAAATACTTGGTGTAAGAAAGTTTTAATTGCCCCTAATTTTCCAATTGCCACGGCCATTTGTGTCATGTAAGTAGTAATATAAATCTAGGGTTTGAGCTTTAGTTATTTTGGAATGGATTACTATCATAGTTGAAAAATATCACACCAAATGCATAGATGCTGGAAACAGTCCTTCCATTAATGTCATCAAATGAAGCAAGATTGAAGCCGTCTGTAGGTATTACAAAAGAGGGACACGTTCTAGCTTTAGTTACCCTAATGAGTAACTCCCTTCCTTGATGGTGTCACAGAAGTCAGGAATCAGATACTTCAGGACAGAGGCCTGAATTTTGTGACCCTGTGAAATCTGTGCAATTGCAAAGATTTTAAACTAACATTATGAACCACCATTATAAGCCCAAGAAATAATCATAAATTCAATTCAACGAACCAACAATTATGAATATAGATTTGTTCAGAGATCAACGGTATATGAAAAAAAGATTGTATTAAAAAAGATGGGACTAATCGTTCTCCATGAAATCTGTCTCTGTATTCGTTGTCACCTCCGTTCTAAAAGGGATTTGAGGTATAAGTGATGACTTCAAAAAGTTAGGACGGCAATGAATGGTTTTATTAAAGCCCCGACTATATTATGTATATATATGTATATGTATATGTGTAAATATAATTATAAATAATATGTTTAAGTTTAAATAAGGTGTATACGATTAAAAAAAATAACATTTAATTCGGAGGAGGAGTTATAGTCAATTTATTTTTTAATTAGTAACGGTTTCTGTAATATGTATGTAGCCGATTGATATGTGTTAAAAGTCAACAAATTAATATGTTATATTAAATGTACAATTAGTTAGTTTTGGATTCCTTTTTATTAGTAAGGTAGTTAGGTAAATGAAAAATGATTAATGGGACTTAATCCATGAACAAATATTGGATTAAAGATCTATGGTGATTAGGTATTTACGTTAACTAATTGAAGGGTGGAGATTAAATTGGGGGGTTAATTAAAAATTGTCTACCTAATTTCTACTTTTTTATCATATAAATATATAAAGAAATAATATATAATATAGAGTAGTGCTAATAAATGGTTAAAAGGTGATTCTTGAATGAAGCTAGCTTTCGAATGAAGTATATGTTTTCTATATACCAAGTGGAAATCTACTAGCTTATGTGTCTATGGTTATCAAATTCACTTCGATCCTATGTGTCAAGAGTTGTGAATAATTGTTCCTACTATGATGATACTCTTTGGCATGTCACCACCAAATACAATAACTACGTCATTTACAAATGCAATAATGTAATATAATATTTTATTTATTGTTATCGGTTATGGAAAAGAAAAATGAAAATGAAAAGATTGAACATTAGTTTTGTTGTGGGCTAATTTTTATGTCTAGAATGTAGGATCTCGAATAAGGATGTCATTAAATTTTACAGGTGTCCAAGATCCCGAATACGTTCAGAATCTCGTATACATTCAGGATCCCGGATCTTCAGTATCCCAGGATCATATGCTCTTGATTCGTTTGGTTTTTTATTTTGACCAGGTCATATGAAGACTCGAACGTGACTAATTGACTCCGTAATGCATAGATCTAGACTTATTCAATTTCAAACGAAAACAAGAGAAAGCGTGTAGAATAACGAGTCAAGGAAAGCGCAGTGTGATCCCGGATATTTTGGGATAGTCAGCTGAGTCTCTGTGGAAGACCGGAAGATCCCGGATATTTCGGAATTTCTATTATATAGTATCTAGTATATAAATGAGGCTTATGATCGTAGGAACACACTTAATCACCACTCTATCACCACACTAACACTACTTTTCTGCAGATTTAACCATTTACTTTACTTATTCATCATTTTCTTTACCAATATTGGTAACATGTCTAATGATTATTCTATTGGTACTAATATCTTGTAGGATTCTGGAATCAGCCCCGTCATGGCTAGAGAATTAGAAAAGCTTAAAGATATGATCTCAAGTGTCCCAGGTATAGTACAACCTATACCCGAAGTGGCTCCATCATCACACAGGATCTCCAGATTCGCACCCCCAATATGTGATGCCGATATCCCGAAAAGATTCCAAACTCCAAGTATGAAGCTATATGATGGGACTACGGATCCCCAGAATCATGTAGCACAGTACCGGGAAAGAATGGAGATCATTCCCATCTCCGCGGATCTCAAAGAAGCATGCCTATGCAAAGGATTCGGGTCCACTCTAACGGGATCCGCATTAAAATGGCTATTGAATGTCCCACCCTATTCTATCACTTCTTTCACTCATTTAGTCAATTTGTTTAATAATCAGTTTTCGTGCAGTAAAACCTTTGAAAAATTGACTAATGCTCTCTACAGGGTGGTACAAAGCTCTAATGAATCTCTCAGAAATTTTGTAGGCAGGTTTGGACGCGAGTCTCTGGATATCCCGATTCTGGATATGGCAACGGCAGTACGGGCCTTCAAAATAGGGATCAAGAGGGATTTCCAATTCTATAAGGATCTTGTATTGAATCCTTGTAAGAATTTGAATGAAGTAAGGAATAGGGCCTTGAGGTATATCAGATTAGAGGAAGACACCCTGATATAAAAGAAGGCAGAGACACCATCCACTTACGATCGTCCAAACAGGAGAATAGAATCATCCTCCTATAGATCAAATAGGAATAAACCATACTCCAGAACTGAAGATCACTGAGTCAACGCGGTTGAAGAAGATGATGAGGAATATCCCAAAATTAAAGAATATTGTTTTTCTGTTGATACCACAGGACTCTTATATGCAATGCAGGATTTAGGAGACAAAGCGAGATGGCTAAAAAAGAATGACAGAGGCGCCGGTTGGAAGGATAAGTCTAAGTGGTGTGCATATCATGAGGACTTCAGCCATATAACAAAAGAATGTATAGCGCTCAGGAAAGAGATCAGCTACTTGTTGAGCAAGGGATATTTGAAAGAACTGTTTGGCAAGAAGAAAGACTCCTTCAGGGATTCCGGAAAAGCTCAGGATCCTGAATCTCAAAATAATTCCAGGATCCCACAAAGAGCTAGATCACCACCATCAGACGCTAAGGTATAAAATTTTATATCCGGTGGTTTTGACATTTGTGGTACCTCTTATTCTGCAGCCAAGAGAAACGCGAGAGAAGTAAAGATAGAGAAAGAGCACAGGCCTACGAGGACTTCAACTTTGACAGATCAGAGGGTGATTTCTTTTGACGAAGACGATAGAGCAAACGTTCAGGATCCTCACCATGACGAATTATTAATCACGTTATATGTGGCCAACCATTTCGTCCGCAGGATCCTGATTGATGGAGGCAGCTCAGTCAACATCATCTGCCTTGAGACTCTAAAAAGAATGAATATACAAGAGACGGAGATCATAACAAAATCTACTGTGCTAGTAGGTTTCAGTGGAGAAATTAAGAACACGGTTGGAGAAATAAAGTTGCCAGTATACATCGAAGGGGTAAATTCTCTTCTAAAATTATGTGTAATAGATTCACTGTCTTCCTATAATATAATCCTAGGTAGGCCATGGATACACGACATGAAGGCAGTACCTTCGACATACCATTAGTGTGTAAAGTTGCCAACTCCTTGGGGAGTGGTAAAAATAGACAGTGACCAACAGGAGGCCAATGATTGTTATACGATGTCGATGAAATCAACAACATCCCGTATACTATGTAAGTAAGAGTTTACTAGATGCAGAAACCAGGTATTCTCATCTTGAAAAACTTATTTTAGCATTAGTTATGGCATCTGCTAAACTTAGGCATTTTTTTGAAATACACCCTATCCACATTAAGACTAATTATTCTATAAAATGTGTATTAAGAAAGCCAGAAATGTCAGGAAGGATAGCGAAATGGTCTGTAAAATTAAGTGCCTACAATTTAGTATATGAACCTAAAAATACTATAAAATCCCAAACTTTAGCAGATTTTGTGGGAGATTTCAGTAGTGATCTCCAAAATCAAGTAGATTTAGAAGTTCAACAATTAGGAGAATTAAAAGAAAAATGGACACTATATACATATGGTGCCTCTAATATAAAAGGAACATGATTAGAGATCATACTAAAATCACCACAGGGGGACATAATACCCCAGTCTATTAGTTGCGAATTTCAAGCAACGAATAATTAGGCAGAATATGAAGCCTTAATTGCAGGATTACAATTGGCTAGGGATATAGGAATTAAAAATCTTCAAGTATATGTCGATTCCTTACTGATTGCTAATCATTTTAATGGTTCATATGGTGTAAAAGGAGAAAAATTAGTATTATATTTAGATATACTGAAAAAGCTTGCAGGTAGTTTCGATAAATTTAACATTGAACAGGTGCCTAGAGAGGATAATGTTGAGGCTGATGACTTGGCTAATCTTGGTTCAGCCCTCAGGATCCGTCCGGATATAAAGATTTCAATAATACATATTACAATACCAGCCATTGATCAGGAACAACAAGACGAGAAAGGGATATTTAATGTTCAAGATCTTGAACCTCAAGATACTGGAAATAGTTCGGGATCCTGGACTCGCCCGATAATAAAGTACCTTCAAGATAATGTGATCCCAGAAGATGAAAAAAAATCCTAAGGCATTTCGAATGAAGGTATCTCGTTTTGTTATTATACGTGGAATATTGTATCGTAAATCACTTGCAGGTCTGTATCTAAGATGCTTGGAGAATCCCGAGACACAAGAAGTACTTAAAGATATTCATGAAGGAGACTGTGGTTATCACACTAGGGGCAGAGGTAGAGCGCTCTATTCAAAGGTTTTGAAGACAAGATATTTCTGGCTAACTATGAGGAAAGATGCTACGGAATATGCTCGAAAGTGTGATGTTTGTCAAAGGCACAACAATGTTCTTCATCAACCGGCAGAACCTATGCATCCAATCATTTCCCCGTGGCCATTCATGAAATGGGGAATGGATATAGTTGGTAAACTACCTAAAGCACTAGGAGGAAAGGTATTTATGTTGGCAATGACCGACTATTTTTCCAAATGAATAGAAGTTGAAGCCTTTGTTCAAGTTAAGGAGAAAGAAGTGATATCCTTTATTAAACGGAATATCTTGACGAGATTCGGGATCCCGACAGAGATAGTATGTGACAACGGATCTCAATTCATTGGCAAAAGTACTACAAACTTTTGTGCCAGTTGGGGAATTAAGATGATAACCTCAACACCAGTACATCCTCAATCTAACGGACATGCAGAATCAAGCAACAAAATCATCATCAACAACCTGAAGAAAAGGTTGAGTGATAAAAAAGGAAGATGGGTTGAAGAACTACCTTTTGTATTTTGGGTTGAAGAACTACCTTGCTAATGCTTGGGAATTTATAGCATTTCTAGGTTCATATACTAAGTTATAGACACTTAATTTTACTGACCATTTTACCATCCTACCTGACATTTCTAGCTTTCTTAGTACACATATTACAGGATAATTAGTCTTAATGTGGATAGGGTGTATTTCGAAATAATGCCTAAGTTTAGTAGAGGCCATAACTAATGCTAAAATAAGTTTTTCAAGATGAGAATACCTGGTTTCCGCGTCTAGTAAACCCTTACTTACATAGTATACGGAATGTTGTTAACCTTCGAAATCCTTGACAAGCACTGCACTTACAGCATTCCGGGATACTGCCAGGTATAGAAACAGAGGCTCTCCATTTTCTGGTTTTATCAACAATGGTGCCGATGAAAGATATGCCTTCAATTCTTGAAATGCTCCTTCTTGTTTTTCACCCCATTCGAATCTTTTATTCTTCTTCATGATATCGTAAAACTCCTTGCATCTATCCGATGATCTTGAAATGAACCTATTCAGTGCTGCTAATTTCCCTGTCAATCTCTGTACATCCTTTGGGCTTGATGGAGATTTCAAATCCAGGATAGTTTTTATCTGTTTCGGGCTTGCTTCTATTCCTCTTTTGGTTACCATGTAACCATGAATTTTCCTGCCCCCACACCAAAATGACATTTGGCAGGATTTAGCTTCATGTTGAACCGGTCTATGATATCGAATGCTACTTTGAGATCCCGGAGATGATCATCCGCTTTCTTTAATTTGACTACCATGTCGTCAATGTACACTTCCATGGTGTCCCCCAGTTGGTCTTTGAACATCATATTCACTAGTCTTTGATAGGTTGCACCTGCATTTTTAACACCAAAGGGCATAGCAATATAGCAATATATACCTGTAGGGGTCATGAAGGCGGTATCCTCCTGATCGGATGGTTCCATGAACGTCAGCATTTCATGGCCAGCTGTCGCATCCACCATGGAATCGATGTGTGGCAGTGGAAAGGGATCTTTGGAGCATGCTTTGTTGAGATTAGTATAATCCACGTACACTCTCCATTTCCCGTTCTTTTTCTGAACTACCACCACATTTGCTAACCACCTTGGGAACTTTACTTCCCTGATCATTCCAGACTTTAGCAATCTTTCGACATCTGCTGGATAATGGCATTCCTCTCCGGCGCAAATTTTCTCCTCTTTTGTTGAATAGGCCTGAAACTATTATCAATACCAAGGTTATGTGTAATAATATTTTTAGAAATACCTGTCATGTCTTGAGGTTTCCACGCGGAGGTCGTCATTCTATTCTTTATGAAATGTACGAGATCCCCCTCGAGATTTTCAGGGATCTTGGATCCTACAAGAACCTTTTTCTCAGGATCCTGCGGGTCAAAGATGATTTCCTTGACATCCTGTTCCTTAGTTTCCAAGATGCCTGGTTCTTGTTTCTTTAATTGCTATGCTTTCGTCGGTTTAGTTGTTGATATCATCGACGTCGTATAACAATCCTTGGCCTCCTGTTGGTCACTGTCTATTTTTACCACTCCCCAAGGAGTTGACAACTTTACACACTAATGGTATGTCGAAGGTACTGCCTTCATATCGTATATCCATGGCCTACCTAGGATGATATAATACGAAGACAGTGAATCTATTACACAAAATTTTTGAAGAGAATTTACCCCTTCGATGTATACTGGCAACTTTATTTCTCCAACCGTGTTCTTGATTTCTCCACTAAAACCTACTAGTACATTAGATTTTGTTATGATCTCCGTCTCTGGTATATTCATTCTTTTTAGAGTCTCAAGGCGGATGATGTTGACTGAGCTGCCTCTGTCAACCAGAATCCTGCAAGATATTAGTATCAATAGAATAATCATTAGACATGTTACCAATATTCGGTGTTTGGAACGAGGATCCTGGGGTGTGCGCGGGATCTCGAGCGGTTGAGTTCCCAACCGAGTAAGTAGGATCCGGGATCCCGATACTTCCTTGCATAGCAATGAAGTCTCCTCGCTGATTTCCAGAGGGCGAAGTGTCAAAGTCTAAGACCCTGCTCCTTATAGGAGTGGTTATTGGAGAATTGGGGGTATTAACCATTGTCCTCAGATTCTCCATATATTTCTTCAGAACTTCGTTGCTGCGCTCGACTCGCCCTAATTGCTCCTTAACCTGTGAAAACATAGATAAAATGTCCTGTTTAGAGATAATGACAGGATTAGAATTCGAGATACCGATTCCTGAAAAGGTAGATCCTGCCGAAGTTGTCCTCCTATAGGTGGTCTCCGGCCTAAAGTGTGATGATGAAGTGGGTGGAGCAGGGGGAAGGCTTGTCATTGTAGAACTCGAAGATGTCATAGCAGAAGAGGTAGATTGTTCTCGGGTCGACATTTTTGACAAAAGTTTTTTAAAAAATTGACTTAATAAAGATTTTAACATAATATGATTATGAAAAGCACCACTTGCCCCACGGTGGGCGCCAAATTGTTTTGACCAAAAATTACCAAGTATAATTCCGTGATCAAATTAATAAAGTGAGGTAGAGTGCTTTAGTGATTTTCAAGATAATCAAGGTTTAGATTGATGAAAAGTCGATATAAAGCAAGTATATTAATCAAAACGTAAAGTAAATGTAGTCGACACAAGGATATATGAGAAAAACCCTTGATCTTGTTAGATCGCCGGCACAAAACCTTGGGAAGGAACAATCGTTCCTTGCCTTTGTTAATTTTGTTATATAAAATTGGGATAATACAAACTAAGAGCACAATATGATCGATCTAGAGTGTTTATGGTGAAAAAAAATGATGAATAAGTAAAGTAAATGGTTAAATCTGCAGAAAAGTAGTGTTAGTGTGGTGATAGAGTAGTGATTCGGTGTGTTCCTACGATCATAAGCCTCATTCTATACTAGATACAATATAACAGAAATTCTGAAATATCCGGGATCTTCCGGTCTTCCATGGAGACTCAGATGACTATCCCGAAATATCCGAGATCACAGAGTGCTTTCCTTGACTCGTTATTCTACACGCCTTCTCTTGTTTCTGTTTGAAATTGAATAAGTCTCGATCAATGCATTACGGAGTCAACTAGTCACGTTCGAGTCTTCATATGACGTGGTCAAAATAAACAACCAAACGAATTAAGAGCATATGATCCCGGAATACTGAAGATTCGGGATCCTGATTGTATACGAGATCCTGAACGTATCAGGGATCTTGAGCACCTGTAAAATACAATAACATCCTTATTCGAGATCCTGGATTCTAGACATAAAAATTAGCCCATAACAATTCCAAAAAGATTTTTGACGTTTTTACGTCACTCAAAAGCCAGTAACATTTTTGTGTTACTCTAAAACTTTTGGCATGTTCATGTCATAATAAGTATTACCTAAGTATCATGAATTCAAGATCGTGGTTAAAGGAAATTGGAAATTTCCCCAGAATCCCGAAGATAACATATATAATAAAGATCTTAAAGCAATATTTAAACATAATACCCAGAGACCATCAGTATGTCTCGGGAATAAAGTTCACAAATATCCAAAATAAAATTAAGTGGTCAACATAAACCACTTAAAAACACTACCACGGCCAATCATACCAGATTGACCTCACCCCCAAGTTAAATTGTTTTGTTACACCACAACCCTTAGCAAATAAATTTAAAAGATCTAAAAATCAGGGCTCAGGCTTGTTCAATGTTACCATCATCGCCCGGAGAAACAGATCCACTTATCTGAGTGAAAATTAGCATGGGTGGAAGGATCATAGGGTCTGAAGATCGTTCCCGGTGGAAAAGCTTCCTTTGACTTTAAGTGCTCGATATCAACATCGGTGAAGTTGCAGGGTTCCGGGATGGAAATCAGATGTTGGTCGATGAAATCGTTTTGCTTATCGCCAGAGTTGGGAGTGGTATAAGCAACGAGACACATCCTTTGAAGATGAAAGTAAGAATACTAAAGAAAGAAGAAGAGAAAAGACTTATACCTGCCAAGGGTGTTCAAAAAGATGGAAGATTATGAGAGGTGACATGAGGTAAGTATTTATAAGAAATCCGATAATTGCTCGGGCTCACTTATCAAGATGTGTCGCACCCCCAAATTTGATGTGCAGCGGAAGTCGGGTTGGGGCGCGACTAATCATGGATCATTACACAAGTTATAACAAACGACCTCTAAATGAGACGTTTAGAAATACATTTCATAAAATATGTTGTTCACAAAAATACATGTTTGTTCTATTCGCGAGTTCGCATAAAAGACTAGAGATCTTAGTACATAACTACCAATACAAAAATAGTAATGCAGGAAAATCTCTCTGTTTGTTTGTAAAGCATGCGACTCGAGCTAGAGTTCCCTGTAGGTCATCCTACTGTGTCAGCGAACCTGAGATTACATACTAAAACGGTCAACATAATGTTGGTGAGTTCATAGGTCTGAAACAGTTTATCAAAAGTTGGTAATAATCACAAGATTTAATCAGTGTTGCACGAATGCAAAATAAGTATATACTATTGCCATGAGTCTCACAGTTCGACGCTTAACCTGGTTTGTGCCTCGGGCAGGTGCATAATCCAATACACCCGTAACAGTCAAATACTAATGCGTCCGTGGGTCGGCTAGAGCGACTAGCCCGGACGGGGATGTCAATTCCCGATAGATCTATCCAATAATACTCGCGCTTATACAATTAACGAACCATGATAAAGTGAGGACTTTTAGTGGATCAGAGGTCTCATGCAATCCGTATAAGAGTTGTTTCAGTACTTGTGATTATAAAACAGTATGTAATTTCACCCCATAGTATAAAACAGTAAAATTGGGGCTGTGAGACTCAAGGTGCAATCTTCTAGCACCCTAAACGCATAAGATTGTAGGTAAGTGGGGGGTTAATGTCCACTTATGTATGCAAGTTGGGGGTTAATGTCCACTTGTGCTAGTCGTCCATTCAACTAGTTATGTCCAAAGGTTGTTTCTTGTTTGTGTTTAGAAAACATGTACGGCCCGTTGGTGACGTTTTGTAATAATAATTCTCGAAGACATTATTACTATGTTTGTTTCGTTGTATACTTATAAGAATATATGAGTTTCATGTACATGTAGTGTCATATGTGAATATTCGTTTTTACGCGTGCTTAATAGTTCGCGAAACATGTACTAAATCTGTTTTATGCGACACTAGGGACGACACCAAGGCATATTGCGACACTAGGTCGGTGTCGCAATTGTTCTGGAAGTTGGGACTTTTGCGACACAAGAGTTTGTGTCGCAAGTTGTGATTTCAATTTTGTTTTAGCGACATAAGTATTAGTGTCGCAGGGTGTGGCGACGCCAATTAGTACTGTTGGTTTTAAAGAGTTGCGACACAAAAGTTAGTGTCGCTACGTTCGAGAAAGTCATCAGTCTGTGCGACACAGACTCAAAATCGAGGGGTTCTGCGACACAAGGTTTGTGTCGCTATATTCACAGACTGAGTTTTACAGATGAGATTGAGAGTTGCGACACAGGGCTTGTGTCGCAATGGTTTTGGGCCATCTGCGACACAGAGGACCTGTTGTGATTTCGGGTTCGGGATTGTGGTCAAACGTGCTCGGTTTGACCCGAAACTTTTAGGGAAGTCTTAAATATATTTTTAAAGTTTAGGAAAATTATCGCTACGTTTTGTGGTCAACCCGAAAGTGTCTTTTTTTAAATAGTGTCAAAACAGTCCCTGTGGTTAATTTTCCAGATTTTGAGTCGTTTTTGTGGTTCGTTTTGACTAGTCAAAGTGTCGAGATAAAATCCGAGAAAATTACCAGTTGTTCATATACATCTTAACTAATTTCAGTAATTTTTCTGGAATTTTTGAGCAAGTCTAAGTATTTTTAATAATTCCATCTATCCTCTGAGGTCCAAAATCGACCAATCTGGACACATGTTCAAAGATCCAATTACTGAGCAAAATCTACAAATTTTCAAATAAAGTTATCTAAACGACATTTGTACCTAACAAAATTTGTGAGATTTTAGCGGTGGTTTCAAGTCATTTGGAGTCGTTTAGATCGAGTTATGGACTCGAGAAGTTGAGTCAAAAATCTGTTACCCGTAACAGTTTGGCGACACATTTTTGTAAAATCATTTTCGGGTATCAAACGGTGTCGAAAAATTACGAAACCACTTGGAGATGAAAGCTTACTCTTTAAAATTAACTTTTGTCTTTTGATTCGTCCATTTTGGTTGAGTTTTGAGCACGAAACTTTCCCTTGAAGTCGGGCCAAGTTTCTGCCCAGAAACTGTTAAGGTTTTTATGTTTTCAAAAACGATTTTCGACTTTGTTTTTGGACATAATCTTGTTATATGGATATTATAACATGAATATAAGTGTGTTACATGTAAAATAAAAGGGGGGTAGAGTTTCTTACAAAGAAGTTGATGAAGGACACGTAGAAATAGACGTCGAGTACTCGTTTTCTTGAATTTCCTTGCAAACCGAAAGGGAAGAACTATGGTGGTTTGTTTCTGATGATCTTGGTGGTTTATGATGGTGATTTGGGGGTGTTGAATCAGCTGAGATTAGAGAGAAAATGAGGAGAGGTGGTTTGTGTGAATGTATGGTGGTTTGTGTGTGTGAGTGGGAAAATGAGGTGAGGGGGTGGTATGGTATGGTGATGATGTTGAGTATGGGAGAGGGGTAAGGGGGGCCGGTCAAAGGGGGCCCCACTAGGGGTGGGGGAGTGTTAAATTTTGTTCCTCATGTTTACGTTACGCGTTGTGCTCGTTTACCCGTTCGTTTCGTCGTTCGTTTAAACGCTAAACGTTTATTGTTCGAGTTTTCCGTTAACGAATTATCCGCGTAGATTTTGATTGGAGTTTTATTTAAAATACTTCTTTTTAAGTTATTGAAATATATTTCGGGCTTCGTTCGGTTGTCGGGTGTGATTCGTGCGTTTTTTTTGTCGTGTACGGTGCGTTTTATACGAAACGTAAAACGTTTTAGATATTATTGTAACGATATAAGTTAAATAACAATTATTTATTACAATTACGTTATTTAATTAAATATTTTTCACCAACGTCCGTACTATTGTGTCGGATTCCATCCGATCGAATTTGCGTAATTAAAATTTAATTACGTACGTGTATATATATTTACATACATACAAAAGTGTTACTGTACTTAGTCCTATTCCATACTAAATACAAGTAATAATGGTTTATGATTAAATACAAATGACGGCCTAATCTGTCGGGTATCACAAGATGCGTAAGCATCTCACCTAACTTTATTTGTGATAATTATCCATAAAAGTTGTATCGCTATCAGGATTCCGATAACGGTACAACTTGGGGGCAATTGTTGTGGGCTAATTTTTATGTCTAGAATGCAGAATCTCGAATAAGGATGTTATAATATTATACAGGTGTTCAAGATCCCGGATACGTTCAGGATCTCGTATACATTCAGGATCCCGGATCTTCAGTATCCCAGGATCATATGCTCTTAATTCGTTTAGTTGTTTATTTTGACCAGGTCATATGAAGACTCGAACGTGACTAATTGACTCCGTAATGCATGGATCGAGACTTATTCAATTTCAAACGGAAACAAGAGAAAGCGTGTAGAATAACGAGTCAAGGGTTTTCCTCGTATATCCTTGTGTCGACTACATTTACTTTACGTTTTGATTAATATAGTTGCTTTATATCGACATTTCATCAATCTGAAGCTCGATTATCTCGAAAATCACTTAAGCACTCTACCTCACTTTATTAATTTGATCACGAAATTATACTTAGTAAGAAACAAGTTTTTTGGAAGAATGATGATGAACCATTAACATTTGTATAAGAACAATTGTACAATTTTTATCTATTCGATACTTCAATCTCTTTCTTTTCTTTTTAAATTTTCAAAATAAATTACTGATGTTCATGTTATATCTCATATCCACCTTCTCCACCATTTTTAACTTTATCTTTTTGTTTAAATAGCACTCATTTCTTCATTCGAAGCACTGCCAACAAACAATATTACTCCATGATAAAGAAATGACACTTACTGGTGTAAGCAATGAAAAGACTGAAATGCACAAATAATATTCGATCCGTGTAAATGTACCACCTTTATTTTTAATTTTACTACTTATACCAAGTCAAACATTAATTATAGCTAAATTATTAACTTTTGCAATTTTCAAGTAATAATTTTTCATCTTTTCTTCTCTCTTATTTATTAATTTATTTTTAGTTTATAAATATCTCTTTTAAGTAATTAATTGACTTTAAATAATAATAGGGAAGTAATATTATGCTATTTTTCATTTACGTATTTTTCTTCTTTTTTCAAATATATACTTTGACAATTCTATATGCAAGACACGCACTATTAGATATTTATACAGAAGAATTTGTGTGAGAATGAAGAAACCAATAAGAATGCGTCACATATCATAAAATCTACTTTTTCAAGTTTTTAATAATTAAATATCTCAATAATGGCTCATTGAAAAATTATAAAAACTGCACCAAAAAAATCAACATTTTTTTTCTTCAAGTAGACATCTCACATAATATAATTTCAACGACTTTTTTATGGATTTTATAAATTGTACAATATTATTATCACATGTGATACTCGTCGGTATCACATGTGATAGTTGTTGGTATCAAGTGTGATAGTCGTTAGTATTACATGTAATAGTCGTTTATAATATCCACCAAAAACGAAAAAAAAAAAGTCCGTCGAAAGTATGTCATGTGAGATGTCTAATCGAAGGGGAAAAAACGCTGAATTTTATGGTGAAATTTTTATAATTTTTCAACTTACCCTTTGTGAGATATTTAATTTTTAAAAACGTGGGGAAAGTGAGTTACGTGACACGTGATGCGTTCTTATTGGTTCATGCATTCTCACTTAATGTTGATGTACTCATTTGAACATCACTTTATTTATATATAAATCATTGAAAATTAAAAATTGTTTTATTATTATATATATATATATATATATATATATATATAGCCAAAGGTTCAAACGAAAACCAAAAAAGGTACAGAACTGCGAAAACTTTTATATTTTAGGGATTTTCAGATGTTTGATGATTCAATTACATATAAATATTGATATAGATTAAAGTTCAAAGCAAAATAGTTTGAAAAAAACCTCAAAATGAGCTTAAAATCAAATTTATTTTTTCCGTTTACATGCGCACATATGATCCGTGCACATGTGAACATTTCATATGTTACATAATTTAATATGCATTTTGTGGTTTTTAACTTTTGTTCGTTAACAATATGAACATTAAATTATATTTATATGTAATTTGTTGTGTTTACATGTATAAAAATAATGTAATTTAAAAGTTCTCACAGTTCTGTACCTTTTTGTGGTTCTCGTTTGAACCTAACCCTATATATATATATATATATATATATATATATATATATATATATAAACAAATCCACCTCAATAAAATTATACAAAATAGATACAAGAATTTCACTAATGAGCATCATTATTATAAGTTAACGTCTTCTACTTCTTCTACTAATATATACAAAACAAATACATCATGTTTTTTTTAAGTTTTTCAGATGTACAAATTGTTTAGTATATATTTGATGCTTTTAAGATCTGAAGTTTTTATTCATAATTTAGAAATATTTTAATAAAAAGGAAGAAGAAAAATATTAAACATAGTAGGTTAATTGTATATACAAACCAAACAAAAAGGAAAAGTAAAAAAAAAGAAAAGAAAATAACATAATAATTATTAGATAACTAATAGATTATCTTGAAAAGTTAAAAAGAAATAATTATAACGTAATGATTGGGTGGAGTTGATAAATTGAGTAATTAAAATAGTATATTTAGCTACACCCGTCGGTTTGAAATTGCATCAATTTTGCCGTAAAATAGTATTTACATCGTATAAAGTTGGTTGGTTTTGTGTTGACGTGAGAATCTGGATTTACATTCTCAACTAAATAACAGGTAGACTGTAGCAAAGGAATTGCAACACCAAGTGTTCAAGTCAGTAAGTCCCTGAGTGTGTTGACTTTCCTCTAAGACTAGCATAAACATTTAACACTTCACAAAAAGCTACAACAGTAAAATGCGTACACGCTAAGAAGTTTGGTGTCGCTTGTTTCGACAAACTAACGAAAATGTAGTTAAAACTGATTCGGAATAAGGATATATGGACCAAAAAGGTAAGCACCATATAGAAGAGACCCATGATTAAGCATTGTAGAAAAGCAAGTAAATGTTCAAAAGCACCTCAAGTTGGTCCATATTGGTTCCTTGTTCCTTTTCATCTTTTAATTCTTTAATCAATAGTTGTAGTGATGCAGTCCAGTTTCGAATTGAAAATTTTCATTTTTTCAACTAAAGGAAATCACTACACCTTCACAATTAACTGCAACTAATTAGTGATTCTGTTATCCAATTCTGGTACATTTGTCTACCTCTGCATGGCTTGATCGGTCACCCTTCAATAGTTTATCATCTTGTCTTCAACCATCAACTCTGCAGTCTGGTTCTTCAAAATCATCCATGTGATATCTATATGAGATGGGGACAATTTTAAGATATTGATTATGAAAAAAGGGAGTAGAGAATTTTACGTCGTGAGTACTGTTGGAAATTTGTTATTTTGGGTATGATGATAATCAGGGATATCTTGGATATGACTTTCCATCGTGTAAAGATATCACACTTTCATATTGTTGTATTTCGACCTATTAATGCCTCGGGTTACACAAAATTCACAACTGGATAAGACAAAGTTACACTCAAACGTTCAGGCAATGCAATATTGGAGCAAACATAGAAGTGGTTTTTCTATTCCTATATTGAATGTCGTCGACCAAATAATCATGTTCAAAATAATCATGTTTGCATATATATAGTGAGTCATTAATTACATTCAAGTCTCTATAGTTACTTGGGTGACATCCTTCAAAATATGAAAAATTATGTTAAGATTCATTATTAATATGAAATTTAAAGTGTTTTGCAAGGATAATAGTTAACAAATCCCGAAAATGAAAGGCAAGAACAAAAAGTCCCAACTTATCTTGAACCTTTCAATGCCTTAAAATTGGACTTCAAGTTGGTCAATTAATCATATTAGGTCCATGATAATTATTATGCAGCCCTAAATCATTTTGTAATCTTTAAGCTTCAAGTTTTGTATAATAGAAATTAGAAATGAAAGCTCAAAGTAAAACTATATTTATAATAGGCAAACCTACACAATCTATCTCACATGTTATATATATCCACGTAATCACCAGGATCCTTGAACCCACAACCTGTATGTTAATGAGTTTCTCACATACCACTAAACCACGAGCCCTTTATTAGCAACATTAATTTATGTTTTGACTTGACAAAATGCTGAGGGAAAATGCTGACGCATCGGAAGCAAAAAAAAGTACGTGTTTGTGTCTAACAAAGTTCTAATTCAAAATAGATTAAAAAAGCTTATAAACTACTAATAAGCATAAGCTCTTCTGCAGAAGCTATTTCCGTAAAAAAAAATTAAAAAAAAAAATCACAATAACTACTCTTACATTCTGCATATGAAGTTGTAAATTGCCAAGTATAACCAGATTCAACAACAGATTATATATAAATACCACTATAACTACTTGTGCAGACTGCATAAAAGTTGTACACCGCTCATAGAAGACACAGTTAAGCCTAAAAGAACCAAATCCCAGCAGGGATAATTTTACTCAAGTTGCAAAATATCATCATAAAACTCTGCAAAATCTTGTGTAACATAAGAGGATAAGACTTTTGACCTTTTCTGACCACAGTTAAAATCGGCATTAATCTTCAACAGCAGAGCACATTATCACTAGAAAATTTCCTCAACAAGAACCAGAGTATGATCAATTCTCAAATGCTAGCCTGCAGTTCGTTTAAAAGCATATCTGCAGATTCTTCTTCATAACCAGCCTCATTTTCTTCAAGTCTTTCGGGTTTCAATCCTTTGTAAAAGGGTAAAAACGACATATAGACATTATCTTCAAGAACGCCCGCTCTTTTCAACACTTCAAGCAATGCCTCCTTGCTTTTTTCATCATTATCTCGTTCACAAATATCATACAAAGTTGAAATGTTAATCGGTTTTGGTCTCCAGAAGCTTGCTCCTTCGTTAGATACAGCTTTTTCTAAGCAAGATAACGCATCAGAAACCCGATTTTCTTTAATATGACCTTCAGCTACAATCTCCCATGTACTCGAATTCGATTTACCAACTTTCAACATTTCTTTAAGAAAAGCTTCACCCTTTTCCATAAACCCGTTTCTAACATACCAACTCAATAGAAGATTTCCGATTCTCGGGTCATAAGATGATTTCGTTGAAACCCATTCTTCATAAAGAAACTCACTTTCTTCAATATCATCCATTCTAATAAACGAAGAGATAACAGCATTATAACCCAAATTCGGTATATATGGAAAAATTGCTTTGTAAGATTCCCAAATTCGTTGAACTTCTTCTTTCTTCCCGATACTACCATAATGACTTAAAAGATAATGATACGGAATACGATCACGACCCGTGATTAAAGTTTCAATCTTTCTAAGACAATCTTCAGCCTTTTCAAATACACCTTTCTTGATATATAAAGTAGCCATGGTGCTATAAGTAGTCCAGTTGGGATTAATAGACTCATCAAGTTTCATCTTTTCAAACGCGTCCTCCATTTCTTCAATAGATCCTTGAGACCCACGAGACGACATCCAGATATTATATGTATATAAATCTAAATCGATTTTGTTTTGCATCATTTCTGTAACTAGGGCTTCCAGTTTTTCTTGATTTTTAAGGTTCATGTAGAGAGTCATCATGACGTTAAATGGAAGTGCGTGGCTAGCGTAGTCTTTCTTTTTCATTTCAACTAATAAAGACTCTGCCTTTTCCACCATTCTAGCACGGACATAAGCATTCAAGAGGGCCCCATATATACGTTTGTCCATCAAATTATCTGGTAGGCTTTTAAAGTAATCTTCAGCACCTGAAATGCCGTGTACTTTAGAAACTAGATCTAGTTGAATTGCAGCATCACTTGAGGATATTCTGAACCTCTCAGGTCTGTTGTTCATCCACTTGTAAATCTGTGGGTTAAAATTATAATCAAAACACTAAGATGATGCTCAATTTTCAACAAATAATAATAAAATTCAAGATATGTGTATTACTTGATCAAATAAAGGGACCCTTTGTTTCTTTTGATCAGCCACGGCTAAAGGTGGTAATGTCGACCCATTTGCATATACCTGGGTCAATCGGCGTTACGTTTTATCTCTACTAGGTCTGATGTGTTGAGACTCGACTAATAAGGAAACCGCCCGAGCAACTCAAATGGGTCGAAAGTCACCCTAAAGTCTCATAATATGTTTTACTAAAAAGAGGTTAGATTATTATTAATTTACTGTAACCAGGTTTTTGTAATCATATTAACACATTAATTATTTATAGTTTATGTAGCCAAAGAAGTTAGTAAGAACATCCTTGCCAGTTCGCCAAACCAAAGTAATAACTAAGAAGCTGAATTCCATACATATGTTGTGTTAGCACATATGTATGTATCCATGCATGTATAACTGTATAAGTATATTAGTATATATCTACTTCTTTGAACATTTTCTTGGATAAGCAGTACTACAACTATTACTTGTCACAAACGGTGCAGCATGAAGATGATAAACTAATAAGTTATTTTGATAATGCCTAATTTTTCCTACATGGTATACATTTATTTTACTTAGTTTTTAACAGTCATGACTAGTAGTCTAGTTCCTATGTCTAGAATTAATTTTGTTTTAGTAATCAGGGTACAAGTACTTTGATACATTTTTTAGGGAAGAGTGTATAAATTCTAACAATGTTTCCTCACTAACAAATGTCATATTCTCTGTCCCCGAAAAAAAGAAGAAAAAAGAATCAACTTCAGAAACCAGAAAGGATTCAAGGACATATTATTCCATCGACATTTCACATGATTAAGCACAGATCGACAAGAGATTGTTTATCTCAAAAACGATGACCAGTTAGTCTAGTTTGGTAACATAAAATTTGTATGCTAAATTTTGTGGACTTTTAAACTCTATCTTACACGAAAATTACTACTTCTTCCACAATCTGAAAAGGCATCAAGATATGACTTACTACATTTTAGGTTCCTTTCATTTACATTCTCTCTCTCCAATCTCTATCAATAAAGGTCCATCTTTAGTTTTTTCTGAGTTTGTGAGGTTATAATGTAAGATCAACCCCACAGCACTACTTGCATTGAAAACTGACCTCAACAATCTTATTTATACAGCACCGTGGTGTTTTCATTACTATACAATTCTAAATTCTTCAATGCAGTTGCCTTAATTTTGCTTGAAACAGCATCATGTTTATCATTTTTAAGCTTAAACACTAACTCATTTAACTCCATAAGATCAAACCTGGACCCTAAACTTTATTTGATAGCACTTACTGTAATGTTTGACAATACGAAAAGTTTCATTCAGTTCAAGCTTTCAGGGTGCTTGGGGATGCATATTTCAAGCGCATATATCTTACAAAAACGTCAAAAGCACTTTTTAGGGGAATGGATACAGCTAAAATTTGCTTATTTTGGGAAGAAAAATACAGTATATTTTTCTAAGCTACCCAAGTGGTGCATATTTTGAACACACTTTATAAGCCATACACCATAAGCACCCAAAAACATGTACTCCCAAACACTCCCTAAACATGGCTATAACAACAATTATAACTTCCTCTATAAATTTAAGAAACACATGATAATATCAACAAAAAACAGAAATTAAAAACTCAAACATACCTCAAGAGCAAGCTTATGACGCCCATATTTCCTCATTTCTTTAACAATTCTACAAAGTTCCCATTTTGTAACTTTCTTGCCTTCATTCTCCCACTGATTCAAAACCTCAGTAGCACCCTTTTCAGGATTACCCATTAATGATATCCTCTTGTATATAGATTTCCAATTTACTGTTGTTCCAGGCCTATTCTCATAGTCCACTGTCCCATAACTGTGCACCTTTGAAACTGCTGATAGTGATGATAAAGATTGGTTTTTTAAGATAAAGGAATTAAGCTGGCATCTTTTTAGGGGTGAAATCTTAAACCCAAATGGGAAATTAATAGAATTTGTGAGTGAATGTGATGATGATGATGATGGGAAAATGGGTTGTGGGTGTGGTGGTGATTGGGAAATTGTTGGGTGTAGCAACATTCTTTATCAAGATTTTGTTGGGTGAATTAGGGTTTTAGGAGTTTGTTTCAAAATCTTGAAGGAGAAACCAAGATAAGAGTGGGCTTGTGTTTGAGCGTGTTCTGATCACTTTGAGGAAATTGAATGAGTCAAATCTAGTCCTTAAAGTTTTACGTAATGTTTTTAGCACCCCTTTAATTTTATAAAATTGTATCTTAGTCCTCATACTTGTAGGCGTGGAATGTTAATAAATAAGTAGGCATTTGTAGTTAGTTGAGTAGATTTTGTTTGAAGTGAAAGTTTCATGCTTGTCAAATACTATGGTTATAAATGTTAAGTTTCTCAAGTACAATGTTTCATTAGGATCCCATAAGAAAGTGATCTAATAGAATTCTAAAAGTATATTGATACTTCAAAATGCACTTTTGTAAACAGAATGTGATAAACTCCAAAATCGTAGTTCATGGTATACCAAGAAATGACATGTGTTTGTTAAAGTCGTTGTCATAGAAATTCTGAAGATTAGCAATGTACATAAACAACGATATGTATAACATCATATGCCAAGCATTTATTTGTTTTAGCATTCGAAAACATATCATTGTTCCTAACGCACACCAAGTAAAATTCTTTTCAATCAGAATATAGATGAGTCCAAATTCTGGTAAAAAAGAAATACAGTGAAACTAGAGGGAAGATTTTGATTTGTGATCAGACCGAGTAATTCTGTGTGCAATCTGATTTGCGGACCACCAAATTCATCAATGTATATACATCTCTTTAACGCAGTGATACTGTAATCTATTTATATTGTACTTGGAGCTTTGTGGTGTGCTAACCACCTTCCTCACTCTTTATCTCTAATAGATCAAATGAGTAAGATTATACTCCGTTAACTTTATTTAGAACGGATACAAGCCAAGTTAGTCAAACGGGCCAAAACTAATCCAGAATCTATTCAAATGCATGAAATCTCCAATACCACTTTATCCAACATTGCAATGAGAACCACAGGCATGAGTGACAAGTTTTGTTCAAAGTCTGTAGATGTACCCTCGGAAAGTTATATAACAAACATCTGAAAAAACGATGCAGATAAAACACTTGTATTCAATTCCAGCTTACGTTACTGGCAAAAGGGTTCTAAATATAACACAAAAAAACTTTGTTTTGCAACCAAGAAATTATGAAGTGCCAATACTACAGTACAATATAGTTTTTAGGCCTTGAGATAAAAAAAACTAAAAAAATAAAAAATCCTAAAAGAATTCACAAGTTACGTTCACATGTATATTTTTTTAAGTTAGAACGCCCATATGGTAATCTAACACAAATCTACATTTCTCAAGGTTGAGGAAGTCACAAACAACCTGGCCAACTTCTATGCATGATATCTGTATTTTGAATATTTCCATGTATATAGACTTTGGATTCTTTGACCTGCCAAAAATTAAAATAGATTTGATACACGTAATCCAAAAATTGCAAGTAAAAGATGTAATGTCATGTATACATACCATTGAAATTGGTGGGAAGCCAACCCGAAGATGGATCCTGGAAAACCCGCTCACCTGAAACAAGCACTCGAATCCTTTGATGCTCAAGTGTTCGCTATGAGGAAGATTCAAGGATTTATACCAGACAAAATGGAAGCATGAATTAGCATGAATTAGCATGAATGGCAGAAAAATTGATGAACCATGCATAAATCTTTGAATTATGTTCCAGCAAACCATTACTCAAGGATTTATAACCATTACCCAAAGGTAAGCATATTGAGAGTTTTAAAATGTAGAATGAGAAGAACACCATCTAACATATCTACCATTCCTCAAAAAATAGTAGTTACAAAACGTTAATCACTCACTTTAAAAGATAGGTAAAGTTTCGCTGCCACAATTCATCCAAGTGTATGTTTTCTTCTTTAGAATACCTGAATTGGTAACATTATCTAGTTAAGCGGAGTAATACCATTATATAGAACAGTTTATGACTTCTATTAACTTTAAGAGTAAAGTGGAGGAATCTCAATCTCAACATATAAGATATATACATGTGTTTTATTTTAAGGGTATATTTTGGTGATGATGCAACAGGTAGAGCTAGTGTAGAGGTGGCAAAATGAGCGGGTCAGCAGGTTAGGTAATGGGTTTGGGTCAAAACAAATTATTTTTTGTCCAAGTCAAGCTGACCCCTAGCACATTTTGTCCTACTTTTTTGTAATAATTAATGTGCCAGATAAAATCACAGAAATAAATTATTTCAATATTAATCTAAGTATTTATATAAGAATATTTAAGGAGGTTTATGCATTTATATATACACTTTCAGCGACTTTCAAGTTTCAACCGATTTGACTAATTTCCTTTTAAGCTATTTTTCTATTTGACCGGTTAGATATAAAACATAATCGAAATTGCCATTCTAACATATCAGCATGTTCCTTGTCTGTTGGAGCATACAAATTCTCACTATAGCTAAAGACAGGCCTTATATACTCACATTATTGCATGGAGGTGCTAACCCATGAAAGTAAGACTAACGCATCTTAATTTTAGAGAGACAAATCAAAAGCCACCGAGAATTGAATTTAAACATACCTCCAACGGCCATCATTCTCACAAAACCGGGAAATTCCATTCATTGCTGAAAAGGTATCGATATGAACCGACAATTCATTTGTAGTGTTTTCGGTGTGGCCTATTTGAAAATTGAGCATAATTTAGATATAGAAAATCAATTGAAACATATGCATATGCCAAATGCTTACAAAAACAAAGAAACTACAAATTGCTAGTTTGTGTTCTTGTCATTATGGATGGGGACCGATTCAACAGATTTCATATAGCTCTATGCAATAAAATGTTGCAGCATATATTATACGATAGAGACAAAAATATGAGCTGCAGAAAGTGTCGGTGTAACAAAGACCTCATGTATTAACAGGTTGCAATTGTATTTAAAGAGCAGCAAACATTAGGCACTTGTATATGTTGGTGGGGAGAAGTGTATGTGAAGATAGAGACAGAGTAATTACCTACTCTGTGCAAAGATTTTAGAGCATAGCCACTAGGGTAATTCTCATATGAAGCCATGAAAGTGATGGTGGTAAACCCTAGACTACATAAATAATATATGATAATATATTAGTATTAAAATGCGAAAAAAGTTCAGTACTCTTATAACAAAATCGAAAAAAGAATCTATTCAACCTGATCACAAGCAAACCCAGCAGAGCTATGTAAAGCAGATTCCAGAAACTCTTCTTTCTATTGTTGAAACTGTAGAAAAGTATAATACTAAGAATTCGCAGAACCTGATGTAATAAAACTAAGAAATAACCAAAAAAATACCGACTATCATAAAAAGAAGCCACATACATACGACTAGCTGCAATTGCAGCTGACAAATTAAAAATTGGAACAGAACTGATGATGAATCGAAGCTCCTGCAAAATTGTTATATTCATCACGAATATGTCCTTAAAAAGTCAACATGAAGTCAACCATGGATTCATTTATGGAACATGTAAGATACCTTGTGTGGAAGCTTGGAGTACAGTATAACAAATGATAGAACTGGAACGACGTAGAATATAATTCTTCTATCAAGTATAGCCCCAAACTGCAATAATCACATCATTTTATATATAGAATATATAAATCAGTTTTGTTTCCTAGTCAATTTCTAGAACTTACGATAAATAGAGGATAAGCAACCAGCAATGAGCGAGGCAAAGCAGATGTGAAGTACCAGTAAAATGGATGGGTCTAGGAAGCTAAAGTTATGGAAGAAACATAATCAATTTAATAAAATAAATAGCAAAGAAAAAAACTAATTTTGGAAGAAACTTAGAAGTTCATATGTATGTTTGTAGTGAAGTATGTAGTGAAGTATAAAGATAATAATTCAATTTAGACTTCTAGAAGTTACTAAATGCGAATAAGGTGCATTGGTTATAGGATAAAGACGACACTGTTGTTCTTGTGTAAGGTAGTGTGATAAAATGAGGTAGAGCTAGAGGTAGCAATTTCGATCCATTTAATTACGAACGGGTTGATATTGGTCATCTTTTATCTAAAACAGGTCAACTGGTCAAATGAATCGAATGGGTTGAAACTTACCCTAAATCTATTTTCAAAGCATACAACCTCCTAATTGACAAAAAAAAGTGTTTGCTGGTCAAAAACGACCCTCATGGACCCAAATCTAACCTGCTCATCTTGCCACCTCTATAATAAAACACGTACAAGACTGAAAAGTTACATAAGTATGTAATAGTTTCGGTAACAGAGGATACACCCCACTCTGAGCTCCGATTCAAGACAGAATTAAACCAAAAAACATTGAATTCAGGCCACAGCAGCTTCTGCCACATTATTGAATCAACTAAGATAGTAAGACCTGTAAGAAACGATATGATATGAGAACTTAGTATAATTAGGATTTACATGGTACTGCATAATAGGATGTAGTAATACAGTTATACAAACCTATGCTAAATAACACAGCTCCAGTGCAGCATTTTATGGTTTCCCACAAGGAAATTGATTTTGTCTGCCATAGATAACCAAATAACAATAATAAGAATATAATGTGAAATAATTATGACGGACAAACAATTCAATAGCAAGAATGCGTACCAGCAAAAGCTCCAGACCAATAGGACAAAGGAGCAGCAGCATATCACATCTAAAGACAACGGTAGCAAAAATCTGAACGTCACCATAAGATATTAAGATATAATGAGAGAAATGCAGAGAAACATAGGGGTAGAGATACACATATTATGCAAACTGTTTACAACTTAGTATACTATTAACAGGAATCAGATGTATAGTCCTCACTTTACTTTAACTAGCTTTAAGTCCTAGGTACTGACTAGAAGCCAATAAATAGGCTTACGAAATGTGGCAGTCTAGATATAGAACGTAGAAACTTATACAATCCTAAAAGCAGACAGATAAGAATCCTAATTTAGAATTTAACAACATCCTTACAAACCCCAAATTCGTAAATACTACAGAACCCAGTATTAGAAATCCAAAATAAAGGGAATTCAAAGTTTTAAAAGGTATACCAGACATCTTAGTGTGGCATAAAAGCTCCCCTTCAACCAGTAGCCATATGATAAATTTACTACAGAGTCAATAAAAACAATGCTTGTTATAATTATGACAAAGTACAGACCAAAATCTTGAAAGAAACTTAATATATCAAAGATGGGAATATACAAGAGGAAATAAGAGGTTACAGAAACAATCAGCATATACCAAGAAAACAATTTTCAGGACTAACATACAGGCAGCACATAAAATAGTCCTACAAAATCATTTAGGTCATCTACATAAGCTCCCTTAACACTTTCAAGTTTTTAATGACATAAAATAGAAACACATAGAAAAGAGAAACTGGGAAGTAAAATATTCAATCCACCAGGGTGTCAAGTTAAATTACCTAAACCCAATGCCAATATATTAGGAAGAGGGCGTGTGCAATAAAACAGCATATGGAACTGAATTGCTACCAGTATCACATAGAAATCTTCAACTTGCTTGCCAAACTTATTTCTGATCTGCTCAAAGAAAATAAAACAACTTTAAGTCAACTGCAAATTATAAAAATATGTAAACTTGAAACAAAATTACCTGCCCATCACCAACAAGACTACAAATATTTTTATTACCTGAACACGTAAAAATCGCAGAGTAGCTAAGATAAATAATCCTAGAGCCAGACGTACTGCAGTGAAGAAAAATATTTTGTGTAAATGTTAGACAAGCGAAAGTAACACTATTAATGATATACTCTATTATAAAGTATCTGCCTGATGAATTATGGTTTTTCCACATAAATTTATAGACGGTACAAACTGAGGTGACCAGTGGTTCGGATTTCAGAAGAACTCATGAACTAACCTGCTAAAAGACTATAAATCTTTGGCAAGTGCAGCAAATTGATAAGTAAGACCATTGGAGATGCTAAAATGGAAACTAGCAACGCACCTGCAAAAAGATAAAGTGGGGCCGATGACAAGCAGTTTCAGATTTCAGACATTGTTTTACATTATTGGAAAAAAAATCTGCTACATTAAGTTATAAATACATTACTAAGAGAAAGTTTGCATAAAGAAAGAGGTTACCAATAAACGAGCGAGGAACGACCCCAGGAAACTCCAAATGATCATACTATTGTGTATGAGACATCGAACAGAACCGTTAGAGACAAATATATAATATTTATTATTTATTACACTTAATCGATCACATTGAAGTAAAATAAGTAGAGAAAGATTAGTACTTACATTTTCTATGTGATGCCTATGGTATAATATATCATGCATTGCCTGAGTAAACAACAAAATGCTAGATTATTTTCACTTCAATTCCTTTAATATGTCAATGTACAAAGTAACAAGATTGGGATATATGGTTCAGTTTATGTTTAATTCTCTATTGTTTTAAATATTAATTAATAAAGTGAAAATAAAAGGAGATGATTCAATAAAGGGGTGTGGGTACCTGTACATTGAAGCTTTCTTCAACTTTAGTAAATGGAACCATAAATACGTAAAATGCAGCAATTGATCCCAGAACCACATCATAACCTAAAATCAAAACTTTATATTTCATTTCACTAAATTACTAAAAAAAATTACTAATTATGAATAATAGGGAAATTAGATAAGAAACATTAACCGTAAATTGCCATGAAATTCGAAGATCGACGAGTAGGAGGAGCCATTTTTTGGGATATGATATGATGCTTTTACTACGGACTTCAGAGGGTGTTCGGAAGAACTCAATAAAGGAATATTAAGCCCCGAATCCGATGGGATCCTCGAGCCCCGCGTTTTTCCGGTGGAGTTGGGACGACATATCGGGTTTTGAGCGGAAGATTTTTATCGGTTCGGGTTAGGAAATGACCTGCCCCAAAATAATCTACCAATCTAGTTTTACAACTAATAGATGATAACACATTTATTCTCTGGACAACTAAGTTAAAATTCTAACTTTCATTGTCACAGCTTCTTAAAAAAATTTATTTGTCATTCGAATTAAAAAATATTCAAATTCACCTATTTTTTAGTTACTAAGATGGTATTTGGGATTGAGTTTTGAAGCTAATTTTTTAATTATTGCATTTTAGAGACGTAAAAAATCTAATAATAGTGTTTGAGAAAATAAAGTTAAGAAGCAATTATTTGCGTTCTGAGGAGATGAAAATGCGGATTTGGAGAAGCATGTGGGTAGTTAATGCACCAAAATATTACTTTGAAATTAATGGTTATCATAGTCAAAATTACGTAAGGGCCCTTCAATCTTATTTGTGTTTCATTGGTTTCTTCCCGACTCTTTCAGTAGCCGAAGCTTAAAATACCTAGAATACATTATTTACGTTCAGCATGATATACATTTATATATTCGACCATTGTCACTTTGTTTTTTTCTGTTGAAGTTTGCATTATTAACTTACTTACAAAAGTAGTTTATATGTTCATTATTTTATTATTATCAAGAAAAAACAGTTGAATTATTAATTATAGATGTTTATATATTTATAAATAATATTTTGTAGATAGAATATTGTTATAAATCTTAGAAGCAAAATGCTACGGAGTATATGTTTAGATAATATGTAAACATGTCTAATTTTGTCATTTTACTTGTTAATTTATGTAATAATTTAATTTGTCAAACATTTGAAAATAAATTATTTAATTATTGTGACATCAAGCAGTAACATCAAATCCAAACACTCTATTACTTAACGGAGTTATGTTACAGTTAATTATCTGATTTTGATTATTAAAAACGCATAATCTATTTTCGAAACGCAATTTCAAACACCTTCTAAAATTTCTAATTTCAAGATTATTGACTATCAATCTTAAATCCGTTACTACATATATTACTAACTTTAATTTCACTTCACACCCTCCTATTCATTGTTTGGTCCAAAATAATTTATCAATAGTTAACTATTTATTATGTGGTTTATGTAAGATGAGAAAGATAAGTTATTCATAAAATGCTATGGTACAATCATACGTTTTTTTCTCAATTTTAACAGGTTTTGGTTTCTTATGTATTTTTAATGTCATTGAACATCAATCCGAAATATATAAAAATAATCATTTTACATGTATACTAGAATCATATAGTATCTAGATTATCTTATCATTAAATTGCTTAAGCATTCATAAATACAAAATAAATATGTATTTAAAAAGGTAAGTACCTATTCTTCACTAAAAAATAATATAAATTGATAGTCATTTCTTTTTTATTTGTAATATTCTACTAAAAAAATTACGTTTTCCTTTAGGTTCTCACCGTGCATCACATGGGTGACGGGTTTTTATTTCAGGTTGTCCCATCATAAGTGTCAACTTTGATTTTTTAGTCAATAAAAAATAAACTTTACCGCATATAGACGATATTTGATTTGTGAAAAGTAAAATGTACATTTTGACTGAGACGCTACATTTTACATTTTAAGAAAAAACTTTAGATAACTTTTGATATATCCATTAACAAAAGTAATAATCTTCACTACATCGTTTCATATATCATCTAAAACACTAATATATATAAAAACATTTAACCGTCTATCGGACGGGTATAAAAACTAAATATATATATAGGTGTTGTGGGTGAATTTTATACTAACATTGCAGGATCCTGGATCTTGGTAAGATAATATTTATCAGGAGTAGATATGTTTAATATGTTATGTTTGTCACACAGGATAATCAGGATCTTGAGAGTACAGGGATCCTGATATTGTTTTGATAGTTTATTTGGCAGGATCCTCAAAGAAAGTTACAAGTATGCAAGGAAGATGTAAAGTCTATGATCTTCGACACTGTTGAAGATATATGCGACCAGGGATACTATCTTTGTTTGGTATAACTGTGATCCCGGATACGTTATGTCCAGGGATCATATGCTAATAATCCGTGTGTTTTTCCATATATCCTGACCAGGTCAATACGCGGGATTGAGTTCAACCAACTAACCCCGGATTATCTGGATGAAGACTAGTTCTATTTCAACGGGAAAAGACTTAGACGTGTGAGATGCTTGATCAAGAAGAACGTTGGGATATTGCAACATATATCGGAGGATCTCGGATATTTCGGGATGTATTGTTTAGTATAAATATAAGGCAATATGATCGAATAGGACACATGATCTTTTATGTACTTTCACAACACTTCTGCAATTCATCTTTGCTTGGTTAAATTCACGAAACACTCTTAGATCGATCATATTGTGCTTTTAGCTTGTAATTTCATTACTTTATTAAATAAAATCAACAAAGGCAAGGGTCTATTGATCCTTCCGGAGGTTTTGTGCCGGCAATCCAAAATGATTAAGGGCTTTCCTCGTAACTAATTGTGTCGATTTTACTTTAATCGCATTGTCTTTCAATTCGAGCATAATATAAACTGTTTTCTTCGCAAAAGTAGTATTATATTGATTTACAGAGCATTATCTCGTATTATCTTGATCAATACTCGTTTTTATTATTAAAGTTCATATTTTAGTAACTCACTGTTTAATTTATATTTCATTGTCTTGAAAATTATAACAAGTACACTACCTCACATAACGAATTTGATCCTGAAATTATATTTGTTAATTTTTGGTCAAAACAATAAGGATAAAAAGAAAAGAGAATTTGAATTGAGAAATGAGAGAAAGATTTCTAGCCAATCATTTAAATTAAAGGTAATGGGTATTATGGGAAATTACATTTTAATTAATTTAATTAATATATTCATTTAAATCAAAATTAAATGACAGTTATTGGTCTTATGGAGTATTTGCAAAATCTGGAAGACAATTTAGATTCATTCTTCACAAAAGTCAAAAGGAGTCACATATCTCAATAATCACGTAAGTAGTTTTTTGAATACGATTAATGGCGATGCCTCGATTTAGATTCACAAACTATTCAATTTGGACTTTTCTCTCATGCACCAGCATGCGTTGCATAATCAAACTAAATGCATTGCTTTAAATTCAATAATTTCGAGTAGCCCATCAAACGTTGTACCACTATCTCAATGGTTTTTTAGTCGCTCTTCTTTTTTCAAATCAAAATTTTATATAATATTGATTCATAAATTAATTCGTACATTTTATAATATAGATTCAAGAATTTAATAACACTGATTCATAAGTTTACAGCATTGATTCGTAAATATTATCATGTTGATTAAAAAAAAATTATAACATTGATTCACAACTTTTGATTCATAAAAGTATGATTGAGTTGATAATACCATTGATTTATAAAATCATCATTACTATATATTTGGTATTCCATTAAACTACTGACGCACAACAATGATTCACAAGCTTTATGTAATACATCATTTTGCGTTGTTGTGGAGTAAATAAGATAAAACAATGAATCACTATTAAATGAAAACGTGAATCATTGAGAGTCTAATAATGATAATTAAATTATAATGTGTTATTTTCTTATTATCTCATAAAGTTATTTCTATTTGTTTTGATTCATAACTAACCTCAAAATTGAATTACTAATTTTAATAAACAACAACCTTTAATATTTATATTACAAAATACAAAAGAAAGGCAACCTGCAAATAGAAATTCCGCTTTTTGAGAGATGAATTCCTAAATTGTAGCCACTAATAAAAAGTCAAATACGTGGGCATCTAAAATTGTGTACGACAGTTTACAATAAATTGGTGACTAAATTATACCCTTCAGCTCATTAAATTTGTCATCAAATATTTTATATCATTGATTGTCAAAATAAATGTTCTTGATCATTTCTCTCCCTTCTCCCACCAATAATTTTTCTATATGTATCATACTTATATATATATATATATATATATATATATATATATATATATATATATATATATATAGTCAAAGGTTAAAATTAGAACCAGAAAAGGTACAGAACTGTAAGAACTTTTAAATTATAGGAATTTTCACATGTTTAATAATTCAATCACATGTGATTATTGATGAAAATTAATGTTAAAAGTAAAATAGTTTGACAAAATCTTGAAATAACCTTTAAAATCAAATTTATATTTTTCGTTCACATGTACACATTTGACATGTGCACATGTGAACATTTTATATATTCAATAATTTAATATATTTTTAGTGATTTTTAACTTTATTTTGTCAATAATATGAATATTAAATAACAGTTATATGTAATTTGTTGTGTTTACATGTATAAAAACAATGTAATTTAAAAGTTTCTCGCAGTTATGTACATTTTTGTGGTTCTCGTTTAGGGTTAGGTTCAAACGAGAACCACAAAAATGTACAGAACTGCAAGAATGGGTTTAAGGAACCGATGTACCCGGTGAGATACCCGGTCCCTGTTAGGATTTGGGGAACCTATATTCCCAATGGGGTGCCCCGATAAAATCCCCATTGGAGTTTAAAGATTTTTTTTGTTACCTAATTTAGGGTTGGGGTTATCGCTCTCCACCTCTAACTCGCCCTATTGTCATTGCACAGGGTATTTAGATGAGCTTTAATTGGGTTTTTGGGTTTATTAAAATAATAATTTAAAACTAATTGTATTGTATAATGATTTAGTAAAACTATTAATTTATTTAGTTCAAGATATATTGAAGTTTCTATGCGTAAACTTATTGGCCTTTTTAAATTTTAATTTTAATATCACATAAACCTAAAAAAAATAAAATTAAAATTAAGTGGAACATTTCTCGAAAATGTGATGCATTCAAATAACATATACTTATAATATTTCCTCACTAATCGTCTTAAATTTTAGGTTTGTGATATATTTTTAAGATTTCTACTAAGGTGATGTTTTTACTTTTTAGACGAGTCAATAACTTTGTACTCTTGTCTAATTTCACCTGTCAAAGTTTGACCATGTTGCAATACAAATTTGTTCAAACTATTCTCCTTTATTATTATAAGATAAGATATAAAATAAATATTAATGTCTATACTTGAAATTAGAGATAAACGCCGACAATTCTCATTTTTTAACTAGTGAAACGTTTATTTCTTTGTTTGTGGTGGCTTTATTTTATTGGGATTATCTCAAATTATTAGATGCAATACCCAAACTTTTGCTTCTATCTTTTAAGGTCAAAATGAACAATAACCATACTTACTTTAGTTGGATATGTTGCCGTGACAACTGAGTAATATTATGAATTTGTACCTGTAGCTAGGGCTGTAATCAAGTCGAGCCGAGTTCGAGCTTGACATAGTACGAGCTCAGCTCGACTCATTTAGGTTAAGTTCGAGCTCGGCTCTATAGCTCGACGAGCTTTCACGATGCAGGCTCAAGTTCGGCTCGAAAATGTTTTAGAATTGCTCGAGCTAGGAAAAAAGAGTTCATACTCACATTTGTTCTCTATAATACATTGCCATAGATGAGATCGAAATGAAGTACATTGGCTATTATTTGTATTAGTAATTAGCGTTAAATTACATATACAGAACCAGTACAATATTTAATCATAAACTATCCATCATATATCCAAACATATCAAAGGAAACTTTATAACTTAAAAAGAAGCAGATCAAGGAGGTCAAAATTTGCGCAAAGCGTATCCAAATATCTTTAATACGTACAACCTCCTAAACTGATTTTAAATCATCATTGTAATTGTAATACTACACATTTAACTCATTCAAAACTCAAATAATGGACAAATAGTGTAATACAAGTCAAAAACTAACCATTTTCACCTGTTACCAATACATGTATTTTTCCACCTCTTGTAATTAACCATAAACATACCGAGATCAAGATCAGTTTGGCATTTTCATGTGAAAATTTAGGCAAAGCAACCCATTAGGCACGATAACACTGATACAAACAACTTTTAGGATTCTACTTGTTTACTTCATTTCAGTATTCATAAAGTAGAATTATAGAGATCTTTTTTCATACCTTCACGATGATTAGCATCTAGTAGGAAACCTCGTGGAACTAACATCAGATAATTGGTAGCAAAACATTGATGGGTCATGCGCCATATCGATGTGATATTATGCTAAACATTGACACTGTCTAATTTCTAGTGCCACTCTGATCACGGACCCTGCAAATCTTGGTACCTTGTAACTAATAAATGTTGAAGCAAACAGACGGTTATCAAGTAAGGAGTTTGTAGGAGGGTAACTCTTCGAGTCGTGTTAAGTCTTCTTGCAAAAGTTCTGTTTCCAGCTGATGTCGTGCTGATTTCATCACAGCCTGCATCAAAGAACAAAGAGGATAGATGTCACAAAACGAGAAAAAGGACAGTAAGCTGCAGATAATACCCTCCAGTACCATAGTTTTTACTGACGCCGATTAAAGTGGACACAATGAATATAAGAAAAGACTGCCAGACTGGTATGTTTTACGCCTGAATGAAGATTTCTTTGCTAATAGAATAGCAAATTTCAAACCGTTTACTTATAACTGGGTCAATTTGGGTCATCTCCAACAGGTCAAATGAGTCAAATTACTAACAAGCGATAGGAATTTTTGTAATATGTAACACATTAATTATTTGTAACTGTTTTAAAACGGACAAAAAATGCTTAAGAACAATCTGACCATCTACGACAAATACTTTAAGTTAACTGTTTTGACCCATTACCTAATCTGTGCCCAACACACTCAATTTTCCAGGTCTAGTTTGCAATATGCAAAGGCAAGACTCTAGCAGGATTTTCATCCCCAACCCTCAAGGCTGAGAATTCTCGGTACAACTAAATCTATAAAGAGATCATGAGCTATAAAAGCCTCGAGAAGTTTTAATGCCAATGCTTTAGTAAAATTTATGTCCCTTCTATTTAAAACCATATGTTATTGAGCATTACAAATAACGTCAAAAGGGTTTGCCAGGTTCAGGCATATCCTCTTAATAACCTCAAAAGAAAGATGAAAAATTAAAGACAATCCGAATAAGTTAATATATGATCATTGTATGGGAAAGAAAATACATACATTGAAATCCATGTAAGATGCACGCATGGCAAGCCACTGATGATCCATTAACTTGAAGGCAACACAATATAGGAGATCAAACGCTGATTCATTATCTGTCCAGTAAATAAGGAAGCACGAAATAAGAAGAAAAAAATAGAAGAAAGAGTTCGCTAGCTACTAACGTAGCCGTGTGACAAAACCGAACCATAAACCACCTAGCTACAAAAGGACTGGATTTCAACTAGAAACAAAGTTCTTATTCTAATCTTCATTTGTTACGAAGTATTTGATTTGACGATGAAAAGGGGAACAGTAGCAGATCTAAAGGTGGCAAAATGAGAGGATCGGGCAATTGGCTAGCAGGTAATTTTGTTAAGGTTTGGGTTGACTACAGGCACTTTCTGTCAAAAAATTTATCTTTTAGTCATCTCATTAAATATAATTACAATTACAATTTACTATTTATTTCAAAAACAATCTAAATTGTGAATAAACAATTTAAGAGGTCGTATACATTAAATATACACATTGGACAACTTTCGACCTGGCTGCCCCTTTGACCATTTCCTTCTTAACCCAGTTTGAGAAAAAAACATAGCCCAAATCGACCCATTCATAGGATGGCTTGAAATTACCACCTCTATGCAGATCCATACCACGTCGTCATTTGCCCAATGGTTTCAGTGGATCTCCACGACTCTTAGAACGTTAGTATCATAAGACAAGTAGACAACAGTGACCCCGCGGACATTAGTTCCATAATGTTATAAGACAATAAAAACGGACGGGAGTGGATACCTGAAAGAAACTTCAAGAAGGTCGCTCCAACCAAAGTTCGTGGTTTTACTGCACAGATAAAACACTGTTATCCCACTACAGAACTAACAAGAGAGCATACCTCTTTTAGAAATAATTTTAAAAGTTATTGATAATTTAGCATTCAAACTTTACTGAAAGGTATAGGTTGCATGACAATGTAGTCCGTAAAGCATAATCTATACCCTTTTGAAGACATCAGAATTTATAAGACAGACAAGTTCGTATGTAGGGGGTTCAAACAAAAGACGGCAATGTTTACCCACCTACTTATGAATGATTCAATGACGTTGTGTTTGATCTCTAACAGGGTACAAAAAAGTATTTTTGTACAGCTCCTGAATCATTATAATAAAATATGATTATTAAAATGATAAAATTTTATTTAATCTTTCTTGACATGTTAATTATACATGAGAAATCCCAATAATTTGGAAAAAAAGAAGTTTTGGGTCCCTGCCGTGCCCCAACCCCATCCCACCTCGTTTTAACCAGTGGAAATTTACCCATATTGCCACTTCTAGTAGGAGACAAAGCAGAAACTACAATAGTGGCTTTCAATGAAATAATAAGTACAATGTTTAAAAATTATTTTCACTCAAAAAGAACCATGATTAATTTTAATCATGCAGACAGAGGTTACATGGTTGAGTTTAACAAATGAACACGTTTATCGAACCTGCTTCAAGGTCCAGCATCTGAATAAGCATAAATGTGATATTGACACCAGCTACAGCAAAAGGATATTCCCACATGGACCGGTCACCTTCCTGCTTTCGAAGAAGATCCTGGAATGATTTCTGCATAGAATGTAGTACTTTTACACCATATGGTATCAAAGAAATAAATCAACTCTTCCAGAAGTAACAACCAGAAATAGGGAACGCCTAGAAAGAATTAAGAAAATACAGAATGGAGCAATTTGTCCCAGTATCTTTTTCAAGAACTACTAACCAGTATTTACATTAATGCTTAACACTTGGTTCCAAAGGGATGGTGACATAATTAATTACTACAAATAATCAAAAGCTATCAGAAGTATCAAAATAGAAGGCATACCGGGTAATTTCTCGCAAAATACAATAAGTTCTCCAATGAGATAAACCCACCACCCCTATGATGGAATTCCAGGTAGTTAGAATATATATATATATATATATATAAAATCAATGGTAAATCTAAGTTAAATCAAAAAGTTTATCTTTTACCGAAAATCAGTGGAAGGATCTTTTCCTTGCCATCCCATTTCCTTCCACTGCTCAGATATAAGACCATGAAGCTCCTCTTCAGGAAAGGCTGCTTTCCACAATGCCCTTAATGCTTCCTAAAGAAACGATATGTATAAAAGAATATGAGAGACAAACCCCTTCTCTCTTTTTAAACTTAGATTTCCATTGGTAAACATTAGTGCGGAGATATCTTTTCATGAATTTAGAAGATTTTATGCATAAATTCAGTTTAACTTTAAACTCGTGCAACCCATTCAACTTGTTGCGGAGATATCTTTTCATTTCACCTGTTAGAGATAAACAATACCCAGGATTGACCCAATCCATAAGTAAATGGGTCGAAATTGCTATCTCTATACACATCAAGAACGTGTTTGTTCTTGAATCATATATTATCACTGTAACAGCAGATAACTGGCATGTACCGCAAATACCTGGTGTTCTGGAATTGAACTATCGTAGACAATGTCTAATCTGTTTTGCAGCTTCATTAAGCAATCCTCCTGTTTGCTTTAAAGAAAACAGAAGTATCAGCATCAAACATCTATAACAAATTGACAATAGTTGAAGATATTATTATGTATAACAAACCATGTAAAAGCTATAGAGCTTACTTATTAGTTATTATTATATTTGATATTTATGATAGAAACACAAATGCCGATTATCTGTGTATATTAGCACAGGCAGGCCTCTATTACACATGGACCCTCATTTAAAAATAAATATGTACATCAGATTAACTGCAAATATAATAGCCAGCGTTCAATGTTACACATGAATTATATCAGAAGACATGTTACAACCTTAAACACTAATTCTTGGCTTGTTCGGTGATTATAAATGTTATATTGAAAAAGTTGCCAGGATCAAGCACTACAAATAGAACAACAATGATTATAAAACCGACTATTTACGTGCTTAATATTATTGGTCATATTTATATTTATATTTATTTTGTTCATGGAAGATCCAACACTAGTTATTACCACACCTTAAAAATAGCCTGGACGGGTAATAGTGTGTAATAAACAAATCAAATGTTATCATTATTATAATTACTGTTATTGTTATAAAACAGAACCTGGGCAGGGGTCAAATCAAATGACGGGCGGGAGTCATCTTCACTACTCTGAGCACATACACATGAAAGGCCCCTGCCAAGCCATGCTGCTGATCCTGCCACAACCTCGGCTGTTATTCAAGAGAAACAATGCCCAAGCAAATGAGTTTAGAATATATTATGATTTTAAAATGAACATAAAAAACAAATAAACTAACAAAGAACGAGTGTCATCTTCACTTGATTGTTAAATATCAAACATGATTATGGTATATAGCAGCAAAAATCAAAGTTCAGGTCTTATAATGTAAACAACTAAACAGTAGCTGTTCCTCCACTGTCCAGAAGCCAAAAGCACCAACCAATCAAAATAAAGCTGTGAAGTGTCAATTAAAGCAAAGTAACCATCAATGTGTTTTCACAGTTTAGGTGTACAATAATTAGTTGCTGACATGGGGAGCATGTCAATGACTCGGAAGTCAGATAAATCAATGTGCTTGATATTATTAAGTAGGCCAACGCTATACAGTAATGAGTAACCCAAAATGGAAAAGGGTCTACCAAACAACTATGTTTACCAAGACAAAACCAAGCATCAAAACAACTTAGACAAGAAACAACATTGAGTATCAAAGTACATGGCTTACAGAACAGAAAAAGAATCAAGCAGTTACATGACACATTCAATAGTATTGACACCTAAGTCCAAATAAAGAAGCTGAAAACTTTCAAATCACCTCTCCCATAGTTAACTTGAATCCCATTTGGATGCAAGAACAGATCCATAAAACATCTTTATTAATATTATTATTATTTTATTTTATGAAAAGAATTTAAGCACGAGAGCTTAAAGAAGTAACTAATTAGCTTTTAGATTCGAGCAATATTCGCACAAATCTAACTGGATAGCACTGATTTACAAGATAGCATATGCACAATTAATTCTTGTAAAAGTTCATAAGCACACATAGAGGCTTGCACATTTCACTTGTTCTATCCCTAATCATATTTAGGGTATTTCCCCAACATTGAAAAATATCATCCTACATATTACTAACGCGGCTTAAAATCAAATCAAATGAGAATATAAATATAGATAAGAAACGTGCGAGCAAACTGATTTACTCCACGAGTCTAGCAGATTTATAAAATTGTGAACCAATTTAGAACAGTAGTGAATCAGTTTGGATTTCTCATTTTTCGCATATATTTAGTTTCTTGTTTGATCCTAATACTAATTCATAATAACTCATAGAATGAACTCATTTTGTTAACTGAATCCTTACTAAACAACTTTTCAAACTTGACATCTCAACAAAATTTCCTAATGAAGCCTACAAAAATTCGAAAATATTAAGGAAAAGCAATTGACAGTTTGATAAGATTCACAATTTCACACTAGTAAGCAAACTCAACTCACCACAAAACTCAAAGCAAGTAATCATCTAAATTCAATCGAGACAGATCCAAACTTCTACAATTTAACTCCTGGCATATAAAACATATAATAAGTACTAGTAACACAAATCCACAAATCATAATCAAACTAATCAAATGTCATTCTCCAATAACAACAGAATATTTTTACAGACATATACATACATATATATACCTGAACTAGTTTGACAGGTATTGCTTTTATCAAGTCCTTGTGATTGTGAAATCCTTCTAACTGCGACAAATGATCCACCACCGCCGCTTCCTCTATCATCCATTTCGAACTAATTACGCCTTCAATTTCACCATAACCTAACCTCAATTACAATTGCCAACACTTTCCGTCTCGAATTGAATCAAAAACCCTAAATTCGATTACTCGTTGATCAATTAAACAGATACAATATCAAGAACCGTAAAGAATGAACGTTGATCGACTGATTGTTAATAGAAAAATGCAGCAAATTGTTCGTGAAACCGAATCGATTTTAGAAGACCTAAAATTTTATTATTGTAGAACGGCGATCGATTATTCGGAATCAAGCTCGTTTTAGTCTAATTGTTTAATTTCTTGTGTGTGTGTGAATATAATGTGCGTGTATATATGATGATGCTGATGAAGGAAATAAGAGAAGATTTGTTTCTCTCACTACTTTCTCTCTCTATGTATAGATATAGATAGAATCTATATCTATATCTATATATCTATATTCTTCTGCAGTGCAGAGTATAATGAATATGCATGTGTTGTCACTTTTGAGTGGGGAGAACACGGAAATTAATTAGCCAGCTTTATATAGTTACGTACAATTGAAGCTTTTTTTTTTTAGTTAAATCTTCTTCTTTTTTTTAATCTTTTTAGTTAAATCTAATCTAAATCTATTTATTGATTTATTTATTTATCTGCTAAAGTTTTGTGATTTACGTTATTGTTCGAATTGATGAATTCAATACTCTTTATTTTTGTAACGTGGCGTATATAATTTTCAATCTGCAACTTATGAGCCGAACACGGATTTTGATTATCGTCATCCTTAAAGGTTTTGAATTATAGCATGTTGGTCATGTAATATAGTTGTATATAACACATAGATGAAAATCAAAAAGTATATTAAGTGTTTTACATGAATTAATGTTGTATTTTAGGGTGGAAAATCAGAGAGAGGCAGACTTCAAATAAAGGGCAGACTAGGAACAAATTTGTAGACATAAAATGCAGTGGTGTTAAAATACATTCAAATATATAGTTGTACATTAATGTGATATATCAAAATGCTCGATAAATGGTGAAACGAAGTTGCACATTTAAAGAGGTTATGATTTTCATTTTGTATAAAAAAGAGGAATATACACCAAATCTTAAAAAGACAAAGTCTCGTATACATTATCCAAATGCTCACTTGACAAAGCTTTTTAAAAGAGAGATATTTTGAGAGTGTAGTTCAATTCAAAGACGCTAATCCCTATGGGGCATATTCCCCTTTTGTTTACAAAATAGAAATCGTAACCCCTTCAAAAGTGCAACTGCATTTCACGATCCATTTATGGAACATTCTAGTAAATCATGTTCCCTTTATTAAATTTGCCCTAATATTTATAGAGTTAATTGCACGAATGTTTCATTTGATTTGCACATAGTTGTATCATGAATTTTATTCTTTATTTTCTTAGCAGACTTCATGCAGACCTTTGTGCATACTTCAAAAGGTTCGAGGACAATGATTTTGTCATTTTGCTGTTATATGTGGACGACATGTTGGTAGCAGGCCCTAACAAAGATCGTATCAATAGGCTGAAGGCTCAGTTGGCTAGGGAGTTTGAAATGAAAGACTTCGGTTGTGCAAACAAGATTCTAGGGATGCAAGTTCGTCAAGACAGAGTTAATAGAAAGATTGTAAGCCAATATCAACCCCGTTTCCTGCAAATCTCAAGTTATCCTCCGTTATGAGTCCTAGTAGTGAAGACGAGGGGAATGAGATGTCTCGAGTACCATATGCATCAGCAGTGTGAAGTTTAATGTTCGCATTGATATATACAAGACCAGACATTGCACATGCGGTGGGAGTGGTTAGTCCGTATATGGCGAATCCTGATATAGAGCATTGGAATGGATAAAGAGGATCCTAAGATACATTAAGGGAACCTCAAATGTCGTTTTATGTTATGGGGAATCGGAGTTTATTGTCAAAGGATATATTGATTCAGATTACGGGGGTTTCTATTGATTAAAGTAAATCTACCACTGCGTATGTGTTCACACTTTTTGGTGGAACAGTAAGTTGGGTTTCAAAACTACAGTCATTTGTGGCCACGTCAACAACAAAAGCAGAATATGTTGCAGCTACTCAAGTCAGCAAAGAGGCGGTATGGTTGAAGATGTTGTTAGAGGAACTCGGGCACAAACAATAGAATATCACTCTCTTTTGTGACAACCAGAGTGTCTTGCATCTTGCAAGGAATTCATCATTTCATTCAAAGACAAAGCAAATACGAGTTCAATATGACTTCGTTCATGAGAAAGTGGAAGAAGGAACCGTAGATGTGCAGAAAATTCATACCGATAACAATATGGCTGATTTTCTAACGAAGTCAATCAAATGTGACAATTTTATTTGGTGTCGTTCCTCATGCGGCCTAGCAGAAACGTAAGCAACATTAGTCACAAGGATATCGTGTGAAGATTGATTGAGTTTCAATCAAATCTTCAAGTGAGAGATTGTTTGTTATGGGTCGAAGGTGGTATGGTAAAGTCAAAAATCACATGTTTGTTATGGGTCTACTATTGCAAAGAAGACCTTGCAACCCGCCTATCTTCACCATCCAAGTTGTCTCTAATATATTTACAATCTAGCATCTTGTGTTAGTATAAATAGAGCTCCATACAAGCTCATTCATGCATCCTAAACACAAGTCTTCTTGTATACTCAATAGTTTAATAGAGAGCTGGTGAGGTATTCTCCTAATTACAAGAGATATAAAGATTAATGTGTATCCTTGTAATTAGATAGAAAGTGTAATTCTTATTATTCGTATTAGTGAAACGTTTCTTTCCTAGCCCGTAGTTTTTACCCTGTTGGGATTTTTCACATTAAATCTCAGTGTCTCTTGTTGTCGTTATCTCAAATTATATTAGCGATTTGCTTTAATTTGATGTCACTTTTCTCAACAACTACAAATATAAAACTCAGTGAAATGTGAGTTTGTATCATTTTTAAACCATCACTTTAACCGGTTTGGAAAAACCCTCCTTTGAGGTTTAAATTCTGATTTAACCCGCATCCTTTAACAAAACACGTTATCTCATTCCCATTCAGTGACATTGATATTCTCATGGTATCACCTTTTATCCAAACACACCATAAAATTGTTTTATTATGGTTGATTTATTTATTTTTTTAAAAATCTATGTTTGATTGATGTATTACCACGTTTGGCTAAAAGTGGGACATTTACTTTTTGTACCATTTGAGTGTCATTCAAGATTATGTGATTTTATTATCCTCGATACATGAAAAGTCAGGTTTTCCATCTATTCTATAAAATCTTACCCATCTTAAAATGAAACTATGCACAATTAATTTAATTATGTTGCCATAGAGCTTTAAAGATCAATTTTGATATATGAATCAATTTATTTGTCGTATTTCTCACGTCATATATTTTAACGCATATCAATCATCTTTCTTTGTATATATTGCAAACAAATTTACGATTCCGAGATTTATCTACTCACATGAACTTGTGTCCAATCAATATGAAAGCTCACAATAATTTGGAGATCATGAAGGCGATTTTTTGGGTTTACCAAGTGATGGGTTGGGATCAAAAGAAACACAAACCACCATACTATCTTTTGTTTTTGAGATTGTGAATCGGATCACACATTCACACCTCATAATTTCGAGGAATATATTAAACCATGACCGATTGAAGCTCAAGCAATAACTGATTTTTTTTTAAGACACAATGAACCAACAGATTTACTTGTAAAAGAAAATTTAGTATCCAGTTCTCTAATCCAAACAACCGATTATCCATAATTAGATAACGGTACAATTAACACCGTACATGGTTTAACCAAACATGAAATGATTAATTAATGTGGGAAACATATTTCAGTAATTAGAAAGAAACAAAGATGTGAAGAGGAAGTGGAATCTATTGAACATTGTTTTATAAAATGTAAGTTTTCTAAAGAAGTGTGGGATAAGGTATTTAATTGGTGGGGAATGGGTCGATAACTGTTAGTTCGATTGATGATTTAATTAAGCACGAGGGTTTAGGGTCGTTTTTCAAACAGAAAATTTCAGTGTGGCGCGCATGTGTTTGGTCTTCGTTGTATATGATTTGGAAGCAAAGAAACAGTAAAGTGTTTAAAGCAAATAGTGAGTCGGTTCCGGATTTATTTAAAGAGATCTAACTGAAGTCTTTTGTATGGTTTTCGACTAGAGACAAGAATTCAAGTGTCGTGGGAGGATTGGAAAAGAAGCATTGTAGGTCATATTTAATTGTTGCTGTATGGATGCTGCTGTTTTATTTTCTTTTCTGAATCATGTGCGCAGGTCTTGTATGGCTACTGTTTTTGTCCAGAATGGTGTATCCAAAGTTGTTGGAGTTGATAGTCAAGTTTTGTCTTTTGCAAGGAGTTTTTGGTCTCCGTATGGATGACATATGCTGCTGTTAGTGGCGTGTGGGAAGTCAAAGTGTCGCAGAATATATTGTGGGTACAGGTCTTCACTTTGGATTGGCTTATGTCTTCAAGGGCAACTGGAATGTTTGTTTGGTAGTAGCCGGATCACATTAGTTTTGTAGTTGGATTTTCAAATGTATTATTCTTTTGCTTTTGTTTGAATGCTGCTCCCTTAGTTACGCCTTGTAGCTAGGGGTTTTTACAGTTGAGCAAAACCTACTCAAGGTCTTTAGGGCCTAAAACGAAAATAATATGTGAGGCTTTATCGATTTGATATAGTTAAATATTTTTTCATTCCTATTATGTGTATTTAATAAAATTTGTTCGGTAAGTTTCATATTCCATAGAATATATTTTTTCTAAACTAAAAAAGTCATTTCATCCTTTCACTTGTGATATAATATGTCAACTCCATCAAATGATTACTAATTTAGTATGTTTTCATAGCAAAGAAAAAAAACTATTAAAACAAGTGTAATTTAAATTTGAAAATATATCGAGTTATCGACTATTTGTAGACTCAGAAATTCACATTTTCTGCTCTTGATTTATATAAAGGTATTATCGAAGGTTTTTGTTTGGGATATAAAATATAACACTACTCTATTATATTTTACCCATATCACCTATATCATATACGTCGTCTTTTTTTCTTAAAAAATATTACATAATATATTAATGTCGAATTTTATGTGGTATTTAACGACCATAAACTAATTAAAAATTAGATAAAACTCATTATGCAATTCAAAATTAATTCATCCACGAGTCATGTTTCAATGCTTAAGGTGATAATTAGAGCAATATGATAAATGATAATACGTAAAATGAATGACCGGAGAAATTCATCGTATAACAAAAAGTTATGATAAATTACTTATGATAGAGAGATAAAAAAAGAGAACGCCGTAACCTTTTTAATGCAAATACTTAGAACTAAGTGATAAAAATAGGCCTAATATTTTTATCACTTAAATGAACATAATATTTAACGAATTAAACTCGTTGAGGCCTTATAATGACGGGGTTTTTTTCCACATAAATTGAGTTTAATCTCTTAGAGCTTATATTCTATGAGGCCTTAGAAGATCAAAAAAGCCTTGAAGATCGTTATCGTTATCCTATATTAATACATAACATGGAAAATTTTGAGGCCTTATAAATTTGGGGCCTAAAACGCTAACTTTACTGGCCTTACCCTCGAACCACCCCTGCAGTTCGGTGTCTTAATGTGTTGTATTTTCTGATTGTACTCTTGGTTTTTGCTTTAATGGTATTATTTTGTCTGCTTTTTCTAAATAACATTTCAGTAATTAAACACCTTGATTTTGTTAAAATTGTTATATATTTTTATTAATCTAAACTTGGTAATTATAATTTGTACTTATTGTACGATTAGTATAATTGCAGGGATCATAGGGACATTATTTAGAGAGTTCAGGTTCTAAAGTGTACAAGTCAAGAAGTGTGAGACTACTAGAGGTACTCAAGTATATATATACAAGGATTAAAGTTGTTAATTTGGTTTCTGCAGGGTACAAATTGTATATTTTATTAATTTTTAGTTGGTATAAATAGAATGAGATGAAAGTAGGAAAGAGAACTTTTTCTCATAACTTTCGTGTAATTCTTCTCTCTAAATCGTCTGTTTCATCTGGATTGTTAGGGTTAGTATTGAGAGATATTGTAGTTCATCTGTTGATGAACTATCGAGTGTTTTTTTAGTCCATATGTGATTTTTAGTCTTGCTCAAGGTTTGGTTTAATTGAAGTATTATTTGGTAATTTTTGTGGTGTTCTTATTTATTGTGATTGATTTAGTTTATAAGCGCGAACAGATTTGGACCATATGTAAAATATATATTGCTCGTAATGTAACATAGACCATACACACGTGATATAGACCTTTTGAGTTGTTTTCTACTCTAAAATCTGAACATTCGAGTAAACAATATAACTTCATATGTAGCATTCGAAATATAAATGATGTTGATGAACCCTATGGTTAGTTGCACACAGGGGGCATAAATTTTCTTCGAACTTTTTTGCAAATCATGCATGTCGAAATAACACAGTGAGACAAATAGATCCCATCAATTTTATAACGACTTAAAAACAACTTATATAAATTAGAAATCTTCGATAAACTTGTAAAATAATGTAATACAATTTATTAGTAAAACATATATACATAAACGTTCTATTGTGATAAATTTCTACGCTGCTACAAAAAGACAAAACAAATTCTAATAAGTTTACAGTTCGAGAGTGTATTGAATTTGACACATTTTACTATTCTCAAAATTTTCTTTTTACCATTGTAAGAATGCAACTTCAAAATCTCATTTAGTATCTATAAAGGTTTTAAAACTTTCGATCGTATTCATTTAACTTATTATTATATATATATAATTTATCAAAAAAATGTCAACTTATATAGTCAAAAACATACAATAGACGGTTCAAAACTTTAATTCATACAATATGAGATTTAAAAATTGAATACATACAAAACTTACAAAACTATAAGTGTAAAATTCAACACACTAACAAACTATAAACCCAATCTAATCTAACTAATTAACAAAGAAACGTCTACTTGCTTCTAACAATATTAGAGAATAACTAGTAGAAGGATCAATATCGATCGATATACACACTAAAAGAAAGAAGGATAACTCACAAGTCACGACATATTTCTTAGAAGACTAACATGGATATCAAAGTATCAAAGTGTGAGTTTTATTTGAATATCCATGTATTATTCCCACATCGCTTGGCCTTGTAATATTTCCAAGGGTAAGACCCTTATAAAAAGGAGAAAAATGCATCTAAACATTTTTAGGTAATACAACTAACAACCCAAAGTTTATTTAGGAATTTAGTTTTATTTGTTTTACTTGGACAATGGCCTGATTGATTTTGAACTGGAGGCCTAATTTATTTTGGGCTAAGGGCAGTTTTAAAATAACTCCAAGAAATTGGCTAATACGCACTAATAATCTATGGGTTGTTGGGAGCAGTTGACCCCATGTATGTGCATGGATCCGCTCCTGGTTGCACACAAAAAGGTTACTACTCGTATAATGTACTAACTTAGAATAGATCAATTTTTTTTAAAAAAATTTAGAATAGCCCAAAAGGGAGTGATTATTAGGGATATTCAAAATACCCGGATCTGAATCTGATATCCGAATATTCGAAATATCCGATTTGAAAATTCGGATATCGAAATGCGGGTATCCGAACTTTTATACAGGATATTGGGTAGCATTTTTTAAAATGTTGGGTGATTCGGATATTCAAATATCTGAAAAATAGATTTTTTAATATATATGTTTTTTAGATTTGTAGTAATTATTTTGTTAAATTTTAGTACTATAATATAATTCTTGTAATTATTTAATTTATTACGCAAAATATTTGTCATATGAGTCTTGTTTCTCTAAAGACCAAACCATTGTACATTTAGAAAATGTTTTTAGTATTATGGATAAAAGAAATTGATATTTCTTTCATATACATATATTATATATACTAATTATGTTATGTTAAATTCATTATTTTAATACTTATACATGTAAATATATTTGATTTTAAAATATAAAAAATTGAAAAAAAAATATATTTATATATTAGAATTGATTATTATTTATTTTAGATTTTTTTGTTTATGACTGTTATCATTATTTATTATCTTTATTGGTTATTAGTATTTATGTTATAATATTGTTTTGATTCTGGCTTTACAAGTAAGTCACACTATTGTTAGCTATTTACTAATATGAGAAAATGGATCGGCGTAGTCAGAAAATTAGCTAATTTCTTGCAGATTAGTTTTGGCATAACTATTTATTGCTATGACTCATACGTTTTTTTTCAATTTAAAACGGTTATCGTTGTTTATTTCTTTTCTTAATAAGAATACATTGTTATGATGTGCGAATAAATTTTTTATTGTTAATATTGAATTATCGAATAAGCCCCCCCCCCCCCCCCCCCCCCCTCAAATTCTGGCTCTACCCCTGCCGATATCTGTATACGAGATTCGGATATCCAAAATTTCGGATATTCGAACTTTGAGTATCCGAAACTTCAGATATCCGAAAATGAATATGCCTAGTGATTATAACTAAGCACCAACGAAATATACCTAATCAACGTAATGTTCATATGGACATTTCAGAGTGAGAAAATATCAGATTCAGTTTCAAAACATTGAGGTTGGGTAAGGATTAGATCAAATTATAAATTTAAGTACTTTAAGTTGCGTTTGGTTCGCGGAATGTTTTGTATGTAATTGGAATTTCAAGGATTGTGAATTCCTTTGAGCGAAGGAATTTGATGATTTTAAATGCAAGATATTATTGAACCAAAGAACATTATAATGGAATTGAGATTTCAATTCCATCGAATCCCATGAACCAAACGCAACCTTTTAAATCTTTCAATATCATAAGAAAATCACAACTCTGTCTGGCTATTTTTCCATTTATTTTACCCATTCAACTTGGTACACATAAGCAAAATACGGCATAGATATCTGAGTTGAAACTTGAACATCAAGGTGGTGGGTGTTACATGATACGTACCGGAATAAGAATAAAAAATAATCAACGATCCTTTTGTGGTGGATTATCATAACCTGAAATGTGCAGTTTCGTCATTTTATACTCAATTGGTTAATTAAGAACTTATGATTGTATGTAGATAAACTAAAGGTCCCAACTCCCAAGTCTATTTCCCATGATTATGTAACTGCTTGTTCATCACCAATATATGCCAGTCAAAAGTCGTAATTCGATCTAGAGAACTTGAAATCATTCAGCTAGAATACCCAACATTGTCTACGTTTATTAATGAACATCCAAATGCAAAGCACGTAAGAGTCTGATCAGTATGGAAGTTTCTTTGTACCCAAAATGAAGTTTCTGCACAACAACACTAGTTGAGTGATTGACTACCGATGCCTTAGAAATCCCCATATATTGCCGAGCATAACACCTCCTGTCCAACAAGAAAAAAAACTCATATTTAGCATTTGAATAATTTTACAAATAAGTTAAGTTCATTTTACTGAAAATTGAGTTGATTGCTACCCATGTGTCTAGGAGCAGTAAGAGCAAGGAAGTCAGTGAAGAAAGCTATGGCGCGGCTCACAAAGTAACGTTCTCCATGATTGGCTATATAGATGGACTCCTGGGTATGCACCCTCATGGTAATGTTAAATGGCCAAAGTAATAAGTAGACGAGCTACACAAGGAATATATCATGGTTAAAGTCTATACATAGTTGCAATATAATTATTGGAAAGAGATCTTATAAAATCAACACGACTTATACCAACTGGATCTTATTAAGCTTCATCATAGATATGATCCGGATTTTGTCAGAAATGAGTGTTCATCCTTTATTAGGGTGGAATTTTTTTTCTTTCTTTTTGGTGTATTCCTCTTTAACAAAGTTCTGAACCTAGTGGTTTAGAGTTGAGAGGTATTAATGTCAGGATCGACTTGATCACAGTCAAGATTAAGATTAAACTTACTAATGCTTGAACTTCTTAACAAGAAATTTGCGGAACAATACTTGTTAAGTTTGGAAGATATAAATATGTTACTTGTGTAATAGTTTGTAAAATGTAATGAACAGAACACAACAGATTGTATACAAAAAACTCCAATATTATTACTTGAATAATACGAATACACTTGATTGTATCAGGGTTACAAGAACCTTGAAGCTAACTTAACTAATCTATGTAATGTCTCACAAGTGTTACACTGATATATATAACTATGTCACAGTTGATCTATATTTATACATAGACTTTTATAACCATGTCATGCCTCTAAAGTAAGGAACTCTACCTATAAAATATAGAGTTCCTATTACACGTGATTGTAATTAATGCATGGAAGTCAACCTATTTAAGCATGGTTTGTTGTCATAAAGTGTCTCATGCTTTGTTGCGCATACTTTGTCAAGATTATGTAACTGTAGACCCACGTGCACCACATATCCATTGGACAAAGCCCAGCAGCAGAAACTTTGTAATTTGGTCTAGCAGTACTAACTGTGGAAATCCTTCCAGGAATATTATTCTTGATCTTGTTCTAGCAGTAGAAACTCTTGAATGAACTGGCAGTAGAAACTGTTGTAGCAGTACTAATAATGAATAGCAGTAGAAACTTTGAATAGCAGTACTAACTCTTCTAAGCTTGGCAGTACTAATCATTTATATCCCAACAATCTCCCCCTAAACTTATGATTTCTACCCAACAGCACTAAGTTTCTTTAGATTTGATCTTTGACTATTTTTGGGGATCATTTCCTTCTGCTTACTCATTCTCTTGAGATATTTCTTTAAATCTTTTACCAAAGCTGATGCAACCTCAACATTTGTACATTTGACTTTGTGCTTCAGCATGCTATCTACCACAGCAGGTTTCCATGGATAATTTTTACCAATTATAAAATATCATACACCTCCATCTACCTGGCCTACCATGTGAACTCTACAGCTATCAAAACAATACCAGTAGTTGACAGGTGAGTATTCCTTCATGAAAATCCTCATTTCTGCTTCAGGCATATACATCTGCTTCAGATATTCAAAAAGCTGATGATCATCATCATAGCCTCTCATTCCTCCAAACCTTTTCAGCCCATCTTCATACATCTCATCTAAATCTTTTCTTCTGAAAACTTTAAGCATAGAGAAGAAGCTTCTATACATCTCAAATAGCAGTAGAAACTTTGAATAACAGTACTAACTCTTCTAAGCTTGGCAGTACTAATCATTTATATCCCAACAATTAATTTAGAGGTGGAAGATGAGCGAGCCTGGCATACTAGGAATGGGTCAAAATGGGTTCGGGTTGAAATAATCATTTTTTAGTACCATGTCAAAATGGGTCTGGTCAACCTGCACACAGTTATTTGGTTGATATAAATGGTCCTATGATCACATACTGAATTAGAATGATTTTTAGCTCGTTTGATATGTTCGACCCATTTGGGCCATTCTCTCTCTCTCTCTTCTTTCTAAAAGAATTCTATTTGATATGTTTGAGATAAAACACAACATTACTTGACTCACTCATTAATGAGGGTCATATAAATTATAGATATTTGTAACTTCATAATTTTGGTTGAGTTAGTGGTTTAATTATCAGAAGCTATGTATGTCCCTTATTAACTTTTACATCAACTAAAGTGTCTTACCCAGAACTCCAAGAGATCAAAACTGTAGTGGTGTCTTAAGTACCAAAACCAAGCTACTTGTATGGGAAAATTAAAGCAAATCTTGAACTTTGTCTTAAGTACCAAAACCAAGCTACTTGTATGGGAAAATTAAAGCAGATCTTGAACGTTGTCCAACAAAAGTAAGGATAAAAACTTCAGTGCCCCATAGAATCAGCAAGCCTAGAGAGCAGGCTGGCTGTTAAGATCAAAGAATCAACGAGTTAATAGAAAAATATATGATGTGTGGATTTCTATCATCTATAATGGGATCTTCTTTGAGTGTAATTCCCAAAGCAAGTGAGGTAAAAATTAGAAAATTCAATTTTGGTGTTCATAGCTGCAAAGCCCAATAACGTTTTTCTTATCACTCGTTCAAACGCACTTGTAATTTCGTTTTGTCATTCTATTTAACGAATTGGGCATTGTAATATAGAGTCTAGCTTACCATGGTTAGTTCAGGTGACATTGGTGAAAGGACCATCCATGCGGGGACTAAAATTGTACTAAAAAATTCAGCAACTTCATAGATGAGGTCTCTCCTTTTGTTTAAAAAGACTGATACCGAGTAACAGGAGAAAAACACAGAAGCCCCATCGAGTACTTTTATAATATCACTGAGGTAGACAAGTTAATGTAAATTAGGAACATTTTTGGGATTAAACATGGATATTGTGCTTGAAAATAGCATGTATTTCATGATTCTTTATTCGTTTTACGTAAATTAGATTTGAAACTGAAACGAAGTTGGTATCCATTTAAGAATTCAGCTGAGTGCCAATAATTAGAATACGTGAATGTGGGATACCTCTGATCAACGACTACAATGCAATTGATTGGAGGACCTATAGAAGCCCCAAAACAATATGCAGCTGCTACCAAGAGCGTGAACCTCGATATCTGTCCATTAAGTTTTGATTTTCAATATGCATCGGTAGTGAGTCATTGAATAATAAGAGCAATTTGCATGGAATGAAGACGATACAAAATGAAGGACGTTTTATTACCTGCCACTCTTGCTGAATCTTGGATAGCAGAGTGATACTTGCAACAAATATAAGTGTTGTTATCCAAGTCCAACTGTCTATGTTTTGAATCTGATGCGATTTGGCGCCAAAGGATGAAATGAAAGTGGTGATAAACAAGGTCCAGTATACCTACACTGAATCAAAAATTACACGGTCATCTAACATAATAATAAACAACCAGAAACTTGATCTTGTAACCTTATAATAACGTTAATTTCATGGTGGATGCACTGCACTGAATGGTAAACACAATTTTCTTAGAGAAATCTGCAAATCAGTTGTTCAGTATCCTGCAAGCAAATATCTAGCTGGGAAATGGATCTCATATTCCTATCAAGTCAACATAGTAGATGGACATACAAATCATGTATTGGGAGACTCAGAGATCTTGCACTTCAAAGTGAAAAACTTCCTTTGATTTTGACATTCTGAAGTCAAATCTGTTGATATTTGAAACTAAAACTTATTTGTGTCTCATTTTCTAGCACTGTAAAAGATAAGTCACAGGGAAAACAAACACAATTTAAAAACACTGCAATTGTATTTGTTTATAAAAGCCTACAAAATGTAAAGGATTAATGCTACTCATCAAACCAAAAACTGATAAATATAGAAATCCAACACCACATATTCCTGTTCCATCAGCTAACACAGTAAAAAAAAAATTAAAAATTATTCAGAATCCAAATTCCATTGGACTGAAAAAGTGATTCGCCTCACAAATCCAAAACAAAATAAACGAAACAGAACCTTACATATCGTTCAAAAACAACTATAGAATACTCAGCCTGTTTAATAAAGTCCAATATATTCCGTACATTAGAAATAAACCACACATTCCACAAGATGTATGAGATAGAGAACGATAATACATTGACATATTTCGCACTCTCATCAGTAAACTAAAAACCGAAACTAATCAAATCAATGAAAACTTTTTCTGTATAAGTAGTCGATATAAATGAGTGGTAAACGTATATCAGCCACCAATTCTGAAATATAATTAACAAGTTCTCTAACAGATGATGCAATAAACTATCCGAACTCAAATCTCCTGCTATAATTTTCTCTAAGGATCATATAATGCACTAAAAAAACCTCTTCATTTCTAACTCCATTTTCCTACTACAATTTTGTCTTACAAAGACAAATTAACATATACTTATCCAAAATACATAATTTGAAAACAATAAGTGATAAACTTATAACAGAGAGCAATTCAGATATCATATCTGCAATTTTCACAACAGTTATTTGATAAACAAACCGAATAATTTCTAATTCAGAATATATAATCTGAAATCAATGAATGTATAAGGACTAGTTAAAACATTAATAGGATCATACCGATTCAGAATATATAATCTTTAAATCAATGAATGTAAAACATATAGCATAAACTAATTCAGAGATCAAATTAAAAATTTTCGCAGCAGATAACATAAAAAACAAATTAAATCTCCTCTGATTCAGTTCTCCTACTAATTCTCTCTCAGAACGACTGATTAACATATTCATAGAATCATACCGATTCCAAATATAGAATCGGTGATTTAACGAGTGATAAACGTGTGAGAGGGGGTTGATTCTGAACTCTAATGAACAGTTTCCGCAACAGAGAATGCAATATACATACCGAATCACTTCTAATTCACATTCACACGATCTAACAAAAAATTGTCGTAAAATGACTAAATTAAGATATTGATAGAATTATACCGCGCTAAGGTGTGGAAGTACGAGTGCCGGTATCGGAGTAGCATCGTCCATCACCGTTGGATTCCACAGCTTGTTGAAATACATCTTCAATCGATCCATGGTATTGCAGTTCGCGATTGTGTAAATGTGTGTGCGTGAGAGAGAGAGTATGTTGGAGTGAAGAGAGAGGTGAAAGAAGTGAGAGACGTTTGTTAGTTTATAGGTTTGTTATTGATTGAAGAGGGAAACTTTTGAATAAACCAATTTCTTACATGTGTCATCACGCGCTTGGCGTTTTTTAGAGTTCAGAAGTTGTTAAAAGTTTTTGGAGAAATACTTTCCATACAAAGAGTTTTAAAAATTGATACAAAATGATGTATTTTCAATACAATAAAATAGAAGAAAGTGGAGTGAGAAAATAGTAACAAATTTAACGATGACAAATCTGATTGTAATATTTTTTCTGTACGGCTGTACCTCTGAAATTTCACTAATATTAATTAAATATTATTTAACTTATAAGTTATTTCTAAATTTGTAATTATTTATTTATGACCATATATATAGGTTATTTCCAAATTTAGAAATGTTATTTAATATAATTGTGGGTATTTTTTCTTTTAAGTTATAGATAGGGGTAGATTTGACTTTTTTGATCTTTAGAATTGTAAACCTCTAAACAAAATGGGTAAACATTCTATAAGGTGTATAGATATATATCATATATACATCTATTAAGCAACAAAATGACATATTTATCCACCTAAATAACTATCTATTTTATTAATTTATTAATTTAATTATAATAAACACTTAAAAAATTGAATTAAAATATATAGATCATTATACCATTTCCTTACTTCTTCTCCCTTTAGTTATACATGACCTTCAAACACACAGAAATTTACATGGCTTAACTAAATAGTACTGCAATAATGCTTAATGAAATCCACTAAATCTTCGTAAATTGGATCAATAAACACGTACAATTATACCTTCACTATCAACAAAATTTATTGGAAAGTTTACCAAGCATTCACTTCAAAGTACCAAACCAAAAAAAAAAAAAAAAAAAAAAATAATTCAAACTTAAGAAGTAGTCCTCTCATCAAGCATATCCACTTCGTAAAATATTACGAATCTAAATGAACACGTGCCTGGCATATGAAGTCAAACTGCAACTCAAGAAGTCAATGGCGGTTATTTCTGTTTCTTTCTGTTATTTCCGTTAATGTTGGTGATTAAATAGGAACTAGGTCTTCATTTCAATTTAGCTTGATCAATTGTAATCTCTCTCTCAATTCACTTAGTTCCTGGAACACATTTGATTACGACTTGTGTAATCATTTGAGTAGTTGTAAACAGTTGATTTCAGATTCAATTCTAAGTTCGTGATTTCCTAATCTCTGTTTTTTTAGTTGAATTTCAATTCGCTTGTCGTTTTCTAATTTGACTCTATCATAAAAATGAACTTGAAATATCACCAACACTTATTAAATTGATCAGGAGTTATATAAAATCCAAATATTATCGAATTCGAGGGTTAAAAAAGCCGCTGGAGAAATTGGGGGGATGAAAAGACGGGTATAATAGTCTTGCTAAATATAAACCCGTGTAATACGGAGTACAAGAGATAGTTTCAACAAAAAAAATTTATTAAATGTATATACTAAATAAGTTAAAAGTTACATCATTATTTGATATTACCATTTGTGGGTGAGGTTCAAATGAGAATGACAAAAGTGTTAGAATAGGAGAACCATCAGGAATATGCCACGTGTCACAAAACTCACTTTCTCCCATCTTTTTAAAAACTAAATATCTCACAAACGACAAGTCGAAAAATTATGAAAATTGCACTATAAAATTCAGCGTTATCTCCTCTTCGATTTAAGATATCACAAGCTATACTTTCGACGATTTTTTTTCCATTTTTTAGTGGGTTTACAAATTAATAACACATGTGTTAGTGTTGCGTTTAGGGTTTAGGGTTTAGGGTTTAGGGGTTAGGGTTTAGGGTTTGGGGTATATGTTTTGTTTAAGGTATTAACACATCAAATTCATATTCATTATGCATTATAGAGATCTTTTTAATAATGTAATTGTCTAATGTAAATTTATAAGTATTAATGCTATTTTTTGAAAGTCTCAACGCAACACGTGAACATGATAATACTTGTAGTGAATCAATTAAGAGAAAAATGATGAAAGTGGTAAATGATTTGAGAAGGTAGATATGTCAAATAATAATTTATTTTCTTATCATATACTAAGGGGAAAACAATTGTAATGTTGAAAGCACAAATGATTCATGCAGTTGACCAATCACCATTTAAATAAAATTAAATAGTTTACACTTTTAATCCTTCAACTTTTTCCTATATACGCAAACAGTCCCTTATTTATAACTAAATACACGATTTCATTCGTACAGTTAACAATACACTATATTTTCCTATATACCAATAACGCTTTTGGTTTTAATTTTATAGGATTTTTTAAAGTGAAGAATTTGATATTTTAACAATGTGATGCCGAACTTATATTAAAGAAATATAAAAGATGTCACCATTGTCGATAAATATTTGGTTAGATGGATTTTTACTATAGTTAACTATAAAAAAAACATTAAACTCATTTTATATTGGAGAAATAATAAATGGTATTTTTATACTTAGTTTACTTATAGTAATAATTTTGTGTTGCTTATAGTTTATGACATTGACACTTTTTTAGATTAAACTTTATAATAATTTATGAAAGATTATAAACATATGTAATTAATGTTTATAAACACGATAGCTTAAAACTTTACTTTTTAAAATTCCATTGCAACGTGCGAGTTAAAAAAACCTCGTTTCTCATACAAAGTATATTTAACAATGTAATATTGATTTTTGAAATTTTGATTCAAGACTATTGTTAATCTCTTTCAGTCTTTCACATCTTTAATTGAAAAATGTGTTGTATCTTTAACTGAATGTATGTATATTCTTATAACAAAAGGAAAAAATTACACAAATCTTCCTTTAAGTTTACTTAAAATTTCACTCGCAGTCCTTTATAAAATTTAATTACACCAATGATCATATCTTTTGAAACTTATTACGCTAACAGTGATTTAGACTCACGATTATTAATTCTCCGTTAAAAAGGACCATGGATGATATTTTTTTAATTCTTTCAATTTTTTGAGTAAAATATAAATTATAAAATCTAAAATATGTATATATACATCATTAACTATAAAGAACATCATTTTCATCTTCCCCGTATCAATTAACAAATTTATCATCAAAATTCGGTCATCTTCTACACTAAAACATCAAATTTTATAACCCACCACCATCTTTCACCACCTGGAGACTCTCCATCACCCATTCATCTTATCTCGTCACGACCTTTGTAGCCACTGTATCCTCTCTTTTGCATTCATTCCTTACTCGAAAAATATCTCAAACGAAAACCGTAGCTTCAAAGTAAAACGACGTTGAAAACTAGGAACCAAATATGTGACTCGTAATCTTTAAGCCACAAATATATGATTTGGTGGTGGATTTGGGTGATAGACTATAAAATTTGATGTTTTAGTGGGAAAATGAAAATGATGTTCTTTGCAGCTAGATATACATATTTTAGTTTTTCTAATTTATATTTTACACAAAAAATTAAATGAATAAAAAAATTTATTACTCTTGGTCCTTTTTAACTGAGAGTTAATAACCATTAGTTAAATGACTGTTACCGTAACAAGTTTCAAAAGAAATGATCATTGGTGTATTAAATTTTGTAAAGAACTGCCAGTAAAATTGAGGTAAACTTAACAGACGATTTGTTTAATTTTCTCTGACAAAAAAGTAGTTTAGGTTCCATTTTGTCCATAATATCAATTTCAATTTTACATCCCTGACTAGAAGATATTCTAATCTTAGAATTAAAGATGTAATAGTCATTATTTTCTTCATGACTAGAAAATTACATACATAAATAGTGTCAATCTTTTAGAATTTTATAAGAGATTTCAAGCATTGTCGTATTAAATATTTTTAAACTCACATACTCATATACTAAAATATAAGGTTGATCCAATTTTATGAAATATTCTTTTTATCATTTTTAAAAAAATTTAAGTTTGACCTTTAACATTTTTTTATCTAAATAATACTCCATCCGTCACAATTTTATTGTCCACCTTATTATTTTTGTTTATTCCAAAAAGATTATTCACTTGCAAAAAATTACTATAAAAAATCATTGAACTTTCAATTCTACTTGCATTTATTACTCTCAATAACTCATTTGTAACAACCCTAAAATTTCGGTAAATTTCGTACATCATCTTACGTGCATATTAGGCTAATTCCCTATCTAACTAATATGAACTCGTTTTCATCGAAATAAAGTCTAGCACAAAGCCCACGTTTGCATATGAGATGCACACTATTTTAATACGGGATGTATTCGTAACCATTGAGAATTACACAAACAATCGGTAGAGACCGACACCCACGAACGTTGTGATCAATTTTCATAAATAACATAAATCTATTCTAATATAAATAGTAGTTATTTATATTATGATAATTATGCTAATATATAAACATAACAACCGTTGATAAACGATAAACGTTCACGAGAACTAAAAGACGTACAACGACAAGTTAGATTATGTAATTCATCGAACGAGCTAACGATAGACATTCGAATATTATTAAAACCAACTAGTAATATTCTAATACCATTAATTTACGCTAATTACCACTAAATCACCTTAATTACATGATTAGCACCTAATTAATCAAGATTAGTGCTTAATGACCTAAATATCTTCACATAATCTAACTAGTGAAAATTAAAAAGGGCCCCCCTCATCTCCAAAAACCGGCCCCTAGGGCCCCCTATGACTCCTTTTGAATGAACATGCACACCATACCTCTCATGCACATACACTTCTACCATTTTCTTGTTATCATTTCCCTTTAGTCACCACACACAACAACAAGTCACAATTCACTCACCTTCTCTTCTCCCTCTCTCAAAAGCTACGGCCAAAAATCCATTTCCCCATCTCTCTCACTTTAATTTCAAGAACACCACCCTAAACCACCACAAACCACCACTTTCAAACCACAAATTAAAGCTCTTTTAACATATAAATACCTACAAATCAAAACACCACTACATACCAATGGATAAACTAAGTTAAATACAAGGATTGGAGCTAGGAATCATTCACCAAGAAATCAAGTTCTCATCTTGCTCAAATCTCATCCTAAAAGCTTTGTAAGGAGACTTTTTCTCTAGCATTTAACTTCATGTATATGTTTATGCTAAAAATGTTCACCCATACTAAAATATGTTTTTAAACTAGTTACTTTGTTCTTTAAAAACATTAACTAGTAAGTTTAATAAATGAAAAGTCTATAAACAATTTTAGAGATTTTAAAAATGCAAAATATATGTTCTACACTTTAAACTCTTCATTTATATGTAATAAACTCTTATTTATGTTTAAATAGTTATTTTAAACTAAATAACACAATAAACTTGTAATGACATAAACTTTGTGGTTTAAAAGCTAACTAAACACACTTTTGGGTGAAAAATATCAAAAAGAAGACTTAAGGGACTAAATATGTAAAATCCGAAATTCTGAGGACTATAATGTTAAAAACAGTTTATTTATGGCTTATTATGTTAATATATGGATTAAAGTGTTAAAGACCAAACCCTTGTGGTTAAAAGCCAAGATAACTAAACTATGGGGTTAAAAGTGGAAAAATGAGAACTAGAGGGACTATACATGTATAAACAGAAAGTCTTGGACCTTGGCTGTGAAGATAATTAAATTATGTATATTAAAGTGTAAACCATAATTTAAGACAATATCCATGAGGTTAAACACTAACAAACCAAAGTTTTGTGCAAGAAATGGAATAAATGAAATTAGAGGGACTAAAAGTGTAAAATCTATAAGTTATGGGCTGAGATGGTAAAATAAGTAAGTAAAATGATATTAAAGTTTAATCTATAGTTTAGAGTGTTAAAATCCAGACTTGTGTGGTTAAAAGTCGACAAACCGAAAGTTTGAACTAAAAACGAGATAATTGGAAACTTTAAGGACTAATAGTGTAAAATCAGAAAGTTAAGGGACTTAAGACCTAAAAACAGTAACTTAAGTGTCCACAAGTGAAAACCCTAAGAAAAGATGTCGATAATCTAACTTATACGGTAAAAATCGAAGAAACCGAACGATTCAACCTAAAATGACAAAATAGAAACTACAAGGACTAAAACCGTCACTTAGAAACTTTGAGGGCTATTAAGGACCCTCTGTAAATCAGGGGACTTTATTATAAAAATATACATTAAGTCATGATTAGCGTATAGACCGAGAAATCGTGAAAATCGAATTATAACGAGTTAAAACGTACGTTAACGATAAATGTTACAAAAATGAATTATAACACTTATAACGTTACTAAAAATGTATGTTATATCTAAGCGACATGTTTATATTATAATAACGTACGACACACAATTATATGTCGATTAAACGGAATTATGAACTTCGAACCAATACAGTCGAGACGATACATATAACGAATCAATAATCAACGCTATGAATATATTATGAATAATAATATATTAAAAGGATGACATACACGATTGTAGTATTTTGAAAACTACAAATGATCACAACGTGTCGCACACGTCTATAAGCCACATAAAACCCTAGTTAAGTGAACAACTAGCATAGACGGACTATTAAGTCGTCTACATTTATTAACTCGACCTCATGCGTTTAGGGCGCTAAGAGGCTTATTTGGGCTCGTTTACTTAAACTCTTTTTGCTAGCATGCTCGGACTCGGGTGAGCTCACAGCCCCTATTTTACCGTTTTAATGCTTTCAAACATTGGGGTGAAAAACATATAACTGATTTATGCGATTATTGAAACCTGACAACGAATCCTTATGGGAGCATAAGTTCTCAAATTGTAGTGCATAGAAGTCCTTTTGCTTACAATGACTATAAGCATTAGCATGATGACGCTAGCCACTGAATATACAGATAGTACTTTCGGGGTGACGTTCCATCCCACTGTTTTGGTTAGTCGCGCTAACTAGCGACATTGTTTCGCATCGAGGATCGTATATTTACATTGTCCAAGGCAAAAACGATACACAATAGGTCGTGGATTGGTTATAGGCTTAGTTTCGGCATATTAACTCATAGGGCTTGCAAACCTATTGGGGGATCACCGTCTTTGTTTCAAACTTTAAATAATCGTACCTTCGGCCTTCGATGCCATACTTTGATTTTGTCGCACCCCCAAATTATGACGCAGCGGAAGTTAATGCGGGGCGCGACAAAATCAAGAATCATCACACAAGGATATAACGAACGACCTTTAAATGAGTCGTTTGAAAAATAGTACATTTCCATTTATACAAAATGTTGAAATGTTGCGGAGGAATCTCCACTAATGCAATTGTGAAATCATGCGAATCTAGTGTGCGGTCCCCCTGAAGGAATTCTACTGTTGTTGTGAACCTGAGAAATACATACTAAAATGTCAACAAAAATGTTGGTGAGTTCATAGGTTTAGTTATCAAAGTATCAATGTGAACCACGAGATTTTCATGTTGTTTGTATAGCAAAACTACGATAAGAAAATGTATACTACTGCCATGAGCTCATAGTCCGAAGCTTAGCCGATATGAGATCGCCTCCTGCAAGTGTCTAATCCAGAACACCCGTATGAACGAATAATAAAGCGCCCGTTTGACCAGTTAGAGCTACTAACCCGGACGGGGATGGTCAATCCCAAATAGATCTATTCTTCAAAACTCGCGCTAAGATCAATACTAACGAAACTATGATGTGTAGAGGACTTTTGTGTGGATTTTGAAAGTAAAACACTCATGCAATCCGTATATGTGTAAATCTGTACTCGTGTTCATGAAAACAGTGCGTGTATTCTCACCCCAATAGTTAAAACAATAAAAGTGGGGCTATGAGACTTACCTGAGTCTTGAAAGCGTGCGTCTAAACTAATAAACGTATATCCAAACTGTAACCTCCTAGCGCCCTAAACGCATAAGGTTATGAGTAAATGAATATCTCAAAAGATCATTCATGCTAGTTGTCCACTCAACTAGTTATGTCCAAATGTTTGTTTATCGTTTGCGTTTAGAAAACGTGTACGACCCGTTGGTGACATTTTGTAATAATAATTCCCGGAGACATTATTATTATGTTTGTTTTGTTGTATATTTATAAGGGTATATGTATTGCGTGTATGAGTAGTGTCGTAGGTAGTTTAGTTGTTGTTACGCGTGTTTAATACCATGTGAAAAACATGTCTTAAATCTGTTTTAGGCGACACTAGGTGCGACACTCAAGTTTGGAGATGTTGCGACACTAATAATAGTGTCGCTAGGTTCCCTGCTCGCAGGTAAGACTGAGGTCAGGGTAATGCGACACTAAGGCTGGGGTCGCTAAGTCCCCTGTTTGAAGGTAGCTGAAATCAGGGTAGTGCAACACTAAGGCTGGGGTCGCTAAGTCCCCTGTTTGAAGGTAGCTGAAATCATCGTAGTGCGACACTAAGGCTGGGGTCGCTAAGTCCCCTGTTTGAAGGTAGCTGAAATCAGGATAGTGCGACACTAAAGCTGGTGTCACTAGGTTCCCTGTTTGAAGGTAACTGAGATCAGGGATTGGAAGTCCCCTGATTGAATTTCATAGGTGGAGATCAGGGATTGGAAGTCCCCTGATTGAATTTCATAGGTGGAGATCAGGGATTGGAAGTCCCCTGATTGAATTTCATAGGTGGAGATCAGGGATTGGAATTCCCCTGATTGAATTTCATAGGTGGAGATCAGGGATTGGAATTCCCCTGATTGAATTTCATAGGTAGAGATCAAGGATTGGAAGCTCCCTGATTTTAAGTTCGCTGACAGAGATCAGGGATGGTTAGTTCCCTGATTTTAGTTCATTGGCTGAGATCAGGGATAGTAAGTTCCCTGATTTAAGTTCGCTGGCTGAGATCAGGGATAGTAAGTTCCCTGATTTAAGTTCGCTGGCTGAGATCAGGGATAGTAAGTTCCCTGATTAAAGTTCGCTGACTGAGATCAGGGATAGTAAGTTCCCTGATTAAGGTTCGCTGACATGGATCAGGGGTAGTAAGTTCCCTGATTGACGCAGGTTTTATTTGTGAAGTCTTAACAGCCCTTGTCTCCATCCTATCCGGATTTTAGTCGTTTTCATGGCTCGATTTAACTAGGTAAAAGTCCGAAATAAAATTTAAGAAAAATTCATGGTGTTCCCCTATGTCTTATGAAACTATTTGAAAACCAAAAGTGTGTCCAGTGGGTCGATTTTCTGACCCTTGCTCAGTGTTTAGTCCATACCTCACGATTTAAGAAACTTCAGAAAACGAAATAGTACTACTTTTAAAGGTAACAGAAAATGTGAACTTTTCCAAGTGGTTTCAGTCGATTTGGGTTTATATATCTCGAGATACGCCTTCTCAAAGTTGGTCAAATTTTCTGTTCGAAAGGACAGTCCGAACACTTACTTTTGTAAATTCATTTTCCCATACCAAACGACCTCATAAAATTACCAAACCACATGGGTTCGAAAGCTAACATCCTAAACTTGATTTTAGGCTCAAGAATCACTCGATTTGGTTGAGAAATGAGTTAGATATCATGGATCAAAGTCGGGTTAAGTTTTTGTCCAGTGGTTAATGGCTTTGTCCGATAGTTTTTCGTACTATCCTTTGGTTTTCGATTTAGATCTTGGACATAATTAGCAAAAACGAACATCTAACATGTATATTAATATTATCCATGGAAAACTAACAAGGTTTGAAGAGATTCTTACAACAAAACGTGATCTATAGCCGAAATGAGAGGGGAAAGGGGCTGCTGCGGTTGTTCTTGCTTCTTTGCTTGTTCTTCTTCTTCTTAGCAAGGTAGATGATGTTAGTGGTGACTAGAGGTCTTGGAAGAGGTTGAGAAATGAAGTGGTGGTGGTATATTGTGGCTGGAAATAGTGAGAGTAGAGAGTAGGAACAAGTGTAAGAGATGTTAAAAGTGTGGTGAAAGTCAAATGATGCAAAGGGTGTGAGATTAAAAGGGGTGGGGATTAGCGGGCCAAGGGGGCCGGTTCTTGGGCCTGGGCTGAGCCGAGATTGGGCCTGGCCCATTGCGGGTCTCAGGCTCGTGACTTGCTCCTCGACTTCGTGTTACGTTACTCGGTCGGTTAAACGTTAATCGCGCATTTTAGAATTTAATGATTAACGTTTGGTTTTCGTGTTTTAAATTTTGGATACGTAATTGTTATTTTAAAGTGACTAAATATTTTTAAATACTTTATTGAACCTTTTCAAAATATTTGACGGGTTTCTTTCGGTGTTGGGTTCGATTCGCGCGTTTTCGTCGCGTATTGTACGTTTTATGCAAAACGTAATGTGTTCGTATATTATTGTACAATAATAATATAATGTAAATAACTACTATTTAATTAAAAATAGATTCCTGTTATTTATGAAAGTTTTCACCAACGTCCGTATTTATCGAGTCGGATTCCATCCGATTGAAATCGCGTAACTAAAATTAATTACGTACGTGTGTAAACAAAATACACAAAACCATGTTACCGTACTTAGTCCTATTTCACACTAAATACAAGTAATGATGACCTATCTTAGGCACTAATGACGGCCTAATTTGCCGGGTGTCACAAATTTACTGATGAACTTTACTAAATAATGGTTTATGATTGAGTCTTAAACCTGTGAATTCACTCAACAATTATGTTAACGTTTTAATTATCTTTTTCAGGAAATTAGCCATGCCGCAAGACCGCATGCATTTTGGGACCATACTTGCCGTGATATTTAGGATGTCATCTTTTGAACAATTGGGATTTATGTATGATGTTAACCTAATGTTGTTTTATCCCGGAACGTATCTTTATTAAAAACAATGTATTGATAACTTTGCTATTTTGACGGCTTGATAAGCCGTAACGTTTGTAAAACTATATTTGGCATCTAAGTATTATAGATGTTCTGCGATAATCATACGCTCTCGATTTATTGTCAATTGATCGAGTCACGCCCCGAGCTTCCTCCTTAAATATGATTATTCTAAATTTTGGGGGTGTGACATCATTCCTTAAATATTTCAGTCAAATTTTTTTTGAATATATGGACAAAAATGACATTTTACTTACTCTATCTCAAATCCAACATTTTTGTTAAGGGACAATATAATTAGGACGGAGGGAGTGACATATTTGTTATCTCTATCGATAAAGTGATACATTATGAAAAGGAGGAAGACAATCAAGTTGGCGGATGAAAGGTAAATATGTCATTTAACTAAACTAAATATATCATTCAATGTATTATTTGATGCAATTTTTAAAAAAAAATTGTATGTATTTCATAAATTTCGGCAAATGTATAATTAAGTGTACTCTTGTTGGCGGATTTTCTGATGACCTTGATGTGTTGCTATCTAAATAAGATCATCGAACTCATTGTGTTTTTATTCTTCAATTTTGGAATAATTGGTGATTAACTTGGTACTTTCATTGTTCTCATCCTGTTCTCATCTATCTTTTCATTTCACGATGCTTATTGTACTCAATTCTAAAATATTATTGTATTTTTTAATACTTTTAATGGAGCATAATTCTTTTGCAATGAAAAAGTCAATGAGATCCAAAACTACATTGAAAGGGGTGAAAAGGTTTGAAGATATTGAGATATGATGAAGATGATAAGTTACTAATCGTTCGATAAATGTCATATATAAGGAGATGTTTTGAAATTTGTAAATTATTATAAAAAACTCATAAATAATCTAACAACTATGCTTTTAATTTTTTGGAATTGTAAGAATATGTCATATTAGTATCTTATAAGTTTTTATCATATAAAGTTATTTTTTGCTCTACTAGTTTTATAAATAAAATCAGGAGGTTAGATAATAGAGGAGGAAGCTACGTGTGACTCGTGAGGGAAGCAATTAGGAGGAAAGTTAGATTTTTTGTTAATTAGAGGATGACATGTGGCTAATTAGGTAGTTTTTTAATTATTTATAGGATAGAATAATAATTAATAACTTTAAAATGTTTATTATGATTAAATTAATAAAAAGGGTAAATACAAAAGATTAATAGTTTAAATTGAAGACATATGTAATTAGGAAAAGCTTACGTAAACTTGCATGCAATAAGTGAATCTTGAAAGAATAATTGTGAATGAGTGGTGATTTGTACACCATATTTATTTTGTCATACACCACTAAAATAATTTTCTTGACCCTTTTGCCGCTTACGATTTGAAATTCTTCCGACAATCTTTCTCAACCTAAAAGGACAAAAAAGTCCAAAACATTATTTTGCAGGTGGATGGCAAAAATAAATTGTGTATGAATTACCACCAATTCTGAATATTCAAAATAATCGAAGGACTAATATGTAAAATTTTAAAATAGGAAGCTAACAATATACCATTATACTGTACTTGTTAAGCATATCCATTATGGTGTTTAATTAGCAAGGTAAATATATTATTTTGATGTGTAATAGGGGAATATATTATTATATTCCCTATTTTTGCTGATTAGTTACCAACGATAGGTCTGTAATTCTGTATCATATGAATGAATTATATTTTAGAAAGAACGTTTTTTATTAATAAAAGTTAACTTTTTATAATTAATGATACGAGTTCATTTATTTACATCAATTGTTAAAAAACGTTATAATTGAGAATTTTAAAATGAAAAACAACTCAAATATCCGATTGCTAACCCTTGTTTAAAATCATCAGCTTGCTCAGCCTACTTTAATTAATCAAATAATAATACATAAAAAAGAGAGAAATACTTTGGATACAGACAATTTATAAAATTTGAATACAAACTTACGTGTCATCTTTAAAATATGGAGAGAAAAACATTCAGTTTATAACTTTTATTTGTAAAAATTATTTGTAACTATAGCTAGAGATGAACAAAAACCGGGTTGGCCTCAACCCGACCCGACCCGGAAACCCCACCCGGTTTTAGTCAACAAAGAGAAACCGGGTTTTGACCAAACCCGACCCGAACCCGACCCGATTTTAAACCTAAAAAACCTACCCGATCCAACCCGGGTTGAAACCGGTTTGAAACCGGTTCGGGTTGAAAACCCGGTTCCAACCCGGTTTTTTATAAAAATGTATATTTTTTCGATCGTTGAGCGTTTTAGGGAAAAACAATGTATTTTTTGATTTTTTTTCATTGAATTCATAAAACATTAGTAATGGAAACATAATTGATCAATAACTTAACCAAAAGGCTTCTAAATCTTCTTAAAAATATTATTGAATCCAAAAACTCTATATAATTCAAATTTTTTTCGAGCGTTAAGCGTTTTAGGGAAAAACAACGTTTGGGCCAAAAATTTTTCATTGAATTCTAAAACATTAGTAATGGAAACATAATTGATCAATAACTTAACCAAAAGGCTTCTAAATCTTCTTAAAAATATTATTGAATCCAAAAACTCTATATAATTCAATTTTTTTCGAGCGTTAAGCGTTTTAGGGAAAAACAACGTTTGGGCCAAATTTTTTTTATTGAATTCATAAAACATTAGTAATGGAAACATAATTGATCAATAACTTAACCAAAAGGCTTCTAAATCTTCTTAAAAATATTATTGAATCCAAAAACTCTATATAATTCAATTTTTTTCGAGCGTTAAGCGTTTTAGGGAAAAACAACGTTTGGGCCAAATTTTTTTCATTGAATTCATAAAACATTAGTAATGGAAACATAATTGATCAATAACTTAACCAAAAGGCTTCTAAATCTTCTTAAAAATATTATTGAATCCAAAAACTCTATATAATTCAATTTTTTTCGAGCGTTAAGCGTTTTAGGGAAAAACAACGTTTGGGCCAAAAAATTTTCATTGAATTCATAAAACATTAGTAATGGAAACATAATTGATCAATAACTTAACCAAAAGGCTTCTAAATCTTCTTAAAAATATTATTGAATCCAAAAACTCTATATAATTCAATTTTTTTCGAGCGTTAAGCGTTTTAGGGAAAAACAACGTTTGGGCCAAATTTTTTTCATTGAATTCATAAAACATTAGTAATGGAAACATAATTGATCAATAACTTAACCAAAAGGCTTCTAAATCTTCTTAAAAATATTATTGAATCCAAAAACTCTATATAATTCAATTTTTTTCGAGCGTTAAGCGTTTTAGGGAAAAACAACGTTTGAGCCAAAAAAATTTCATTGAATTCATAAAACATTAGTAATGAAAACATAATTGAACAATAACTTAAACAAAGGTCTTCTAAGTCTTCTTAAAAATATTATTGAATCCAAAAACTCTATATAATTCAATTTTTTTCGAGCGTTAAGCGTTTTAGGGAAAAACAACGTTTGGGCCAAATTTTTTTCATTGAATTCATAAAACATTAGTAATGAAAACATAATTGAACAATAACTTAAACAAAGGTCTTCTAAGTCTTCTTAAAAATATTATCGAATCCAAAAACTCTTCATAATTCTTCATATTCTTTATAAGTCTTCATAAGTCTTCATAATCTTCAACTTATATTAATCTTCAATTCTTCAAAAGTCGAAATCTTCTTCAGAGGTAGCCTCGCGCGAAGCTTGATCAAGAGCAATTTCTTCGTCGGAAAGTGATATTACCATGCCCTCTTCCACCTCGATATTATGTATATCTCCTTCGTATTCCATTTCACCTTCAAGACTTGAAACATTTTGTATACGTTCAACGGCGTCTAAGTGATCCTTCAAGCAAATACACATCTCTAAGGAGGCCGGCGTGAGTCTTGTTCTTCGTATAGATAATACCCTGCCACTAAGAGAAAATGCGGATTCCGAAGCTACCGTAGAAGCTTGGACGGTTAGTAAATCTCGGGCCATGATGGCTAGAACGGGAAATTGAGATTCCCTCTCTTTCCACCAAGCCAAAATATCAAATTGTTCGAACTCATTAGGTAGAATAGTGGACAAAAAATCCGTTGAGGTATACCTCCCATATTCGCTAGTCGTTTGGTTACCTTCACCCCTTGCCCGTTTATGGTTTTCTTGTCTTAAACTATTATATAAGTTAAGCATTGCATTGTTGGAAGAAGATGAACTAAACGTTGTGGAAATCGAACTAACCGGCACCTTTATTGTTGAACTATATTTTTGAAAATATACGCCAAATAAATCTTGTAAAGAACTCTTAAAAAACGCTTTTGTATTATCGGAAAACATTGGGTTCTCTTCATTCAAATCCAAATTGTGACAAATATTATCGATAAGCATTTCCACCCCGGTGGTGTTCAAACACGGGTTCATTGCGGCGGAACAAGTAATTACCGGTGGCATTTCTCGAAAATATTTTTTTAGTTTTTCTTTCATGGGAGCCACCATCTTTTCAAATAAAGCACCTTCATATTCGTATTCGTTTAATTTTGAAGTCAACAACCAAATTTGATTAAGTACCAAATGACTAGTGGGATAATAAACACCCGATAATAAAGTAGTCGCGGTTTTGAAAACTTTGAGCAATTCGGTTAACTTTTTAATAACCTCCCAAAATTCTATGGGAAATGGTGTTGCAAGACCTTTTTGAACAAGGTTATCATGAAAAACTTGTAATGTATCACGTTGGCGTAAACCACATACAAACATATAGTAGGTCGAATTCCATCTAACGGGCATGTCCCAATTAGGGGTTAAAAAAATGGAATCCGTTTCCTTACACAATCTCATATAAGCTTTGTATCTAATTTTACCCTTTTGAAATATGTCTTGTAACATAGTTTTATACGCCAATTTTACGGCGTCTATTTCTTCAACCGCTAGTCCCGCTTGCACAATCAAGTTAATGATGTGTGCAACACATCGACTATGATAAAAGATGCCCTTCAAAGGTGGTCCGTATTTTAGTATTAATTTTGATAACGGCGAGTGTATTATTACTCGCGTTATCAAAGGATATTAAAAAAACCTTTTCTTGTAATTTAAACGTTTTAATTACATATCGTAACATGTAAAATAAGTTTTGACCCGTGTGAGGATATTCAAAGTCTTCAAAAGCAATGGTACGTTTCATCATTTGCCAAGTTACGGGATCAACCCAATGTGCGGTAACACAAAGGTACGAACCGGGCAAACCATGAGGAGCCGACCAAACGTCGGTTGTTAATGATACACTTGTATTTAAGTTTTCAAAACCGATTATTAGTTGTTTTTTAGCTTCTTTCCACAATTTAAGGGCATCACGTTTAAGAGTAATACGACTTACATGATTATATCGCGGTTGAAGGGTATTTTGAATCACCCTAGTAAGTCGAGGGTTGTCGAAGTGGTTGAACGGCAAAGCTTCTTGAATCACAAAACCCGCAAAAGCTTCTCGACACCGTTCCGCTTCGTATGAAAATATAGCTCCATCTCGTGACATAGAAGCTTGACCACTTGCTTCCGGATTGGTTTTGAGTCCCACACAATACTTTTCTTTATGATGTTTCAACGTTGTGTTGGAGTCGGCTTTTAAAAATTTCCCACATCGTTTACAATGTGCCTTAGTCGTACCATCTGACAACAACACTTTGTCGTATAAATCCCACACCTCCGGATTTCTTTTGTTAACCAATTTTCGAACAATCGTTGGTGAACTTGAAGAACCAACACCGAAGGAAGAGGAAGAAGATTGATTTGCCATTTGAGAAATGAGAATTTTGTATGCGTTTTGAGAGCGTTTTGAGTTTGTATGAGTGTTTGAATGTTGTGATTGAACCTAAACTCAAGGTTTGTATATATAGTAAACTTGGAATGACAAAATGGTAAAAAAAAAACAAAAAAAAACGGTCAAAAAACGGCTAGAAAACGGCTAGGAAAAAAAACCGGGTTGAAAACCGGTTTTTGAAACCGGGTTGAAAAAACCGGTTCGGAACCGGGTTGTAACGGATAAATCGCAAACCGGTTTGTACCCGGCGGGTTCCAGAAAACCCGAACCGGATTGGGTCAAATCCGGATTTGACCGGGTCGGATTTTCGGGGTTTTTTCGGGTTGGGTTTCGAACCCGGTTTTTCTGTGCATCTCTAACTATGGCATTGTTCTTGTACATATATTAATTAGCCGTCGGGTTTTTACTGTTCACTGAACTTGCATTGGATGAATTGGGCGGCAACCTGTTTTTATTGGACACAATGGATATGCATGCTAACCCAATTGTTTCATTCACACGTGGCACAAACATTGTTGACCGACATTTCTTTTATACCTTTTCTTTAAAGACTTTTCTAAACATAGCATTTGGATCTCGTTAACACGAAGATAAATGTTCTACGATAAAATAATTGTCACCTTAAATTTAATAATTAATCGCCGTGTATAATATTTTTATGCATATTAACGACAGCTCTTGAAGTTAAGTTTAGAAATTTTTTTATTTTAATTTAGTTTTGCAACTTATTTTGTACCATTGTCAATAGTAGTCCTTTTACATATTGATAAAATCAGCACCCAACTTTTCTATAATTAGCAAACGTGCATAACAATTAGACTCGTTATTATATTCATATAAAAGTTTCTTTTTTATAGTTTTCTGTAAATAAAGTTAGAGAAGAAGAAGTCATTATGCTATTTATAAATTATAATAACTTATTTGTTCATTGAGTTTTTCTGTTTATATTAGATGATACTTCTTTTACTAGCTTATCATGAATTGATTGATAATTGATAATAAATAATATAATATAATAATAATAATAATAATAATTAAAAAAAATGTATGATAAAGCAATACGCATAAATGGTAGCAAAATATACCGCAACGAAGTGCGGGTCATAACCCTTTTTACTCTAGACTAAATTGGTCAAAATTTAAAATGTTGGGGTTGGGTAAGGATTAGATGAACCACATCATAATTTGGTTTCCTTAGACCTTTCTTTACACCCACGGTAAAAAGTAAACAAAACTTCATATAGCTACTATAGTCTAATTAATATACCTATTCAACTTCCTATCAGTAAAATACAACATACAGAAACTGAAGCATCTGTAAGCAAGAGTTTAGGTAGTGTTACATACTTGCATGTAATAGGAACCCAAAGGGATGAATAGTCAATGCACAAGCAGTCAGATACGATAAAAATTGTTTTAATTCTCTATTCTCTATATGTAATGTAATGTACTAAAAAGAAGTTAATCTTTTTGCAGTGGATTGTTATAACCTAAAATGTGTAATTTCATCATTTTATATTTGATTGGTTAAGATTGCATGTAGATAAACGAAAGGCCCTAACTCGTAAGTTCATCCAAACATCTCCTATGATTATGATTATGTAATAGCTCGTTAATCACAATATACGTCAGTCAACGAGTGACAAAAATCCAGTAGTTTCAAAGTTGATATTCTGGTATTCTAGAAGAATTGGAATCATTCAGCTAGAATACCCAACATTTATTAATGCACATCCAAATGTAAAGAGAGTAAAAGTCTGATCAGTATGGCAGTTTCAATGTACCCAAAATGAAGTATCTGGACAGCAACACAAGTAGTAGTGCTCAACTACCGACGCCTCAGAAATCCCCAAATCTTCCTGAGCATAACACCGCCTGCCCAAGAAGATAAAACACTCATAATTAGCATTTCAATCATTTAACAAAAAGGTTAAGTTAATTTTTGCTGAAAATTGAATTGATTGGTACCCTTGTGTCTAGGAGCAGTTAGAGCAAGGAAATCAGTGAAGAAAGCTATGGTGCGGCTCGCAATGTTATTTTCGCCATGACTGACAATATAGATGGACTCCTGGCTATACGCCCTCATGGTAATGGTAAATGGCCAAAGTAGTAAGTAGATGAGCTGCACAAGAAAATATATCATAGTTAAAGTCTATACATAGTTGCAAGATGATCTAATGGACAGATATATCCCAATATGGATCGTTTTGAGCTTCATCACATATACGATCTCAATTTTGCCAGAGATAAGTTGAAAGTTGTGCATTTCGGGTGTGTTTTTCTTTAGCGAAGTTCTGAATGTAGTGGTTGTAACCTTCAAAATTAAATACAACATGTTGTGTTACGATTTAAGGTTTATTAATATAGATGTGGCAGGATGGCGGGACTGGCCTGGTGAGTACTATTTCAAAATGGGTCTGGTCAACCCGCAAACAGTTATTTGTGCCTTTCCTAAAAAGACTTCAAATATATATACATATTATCTATGATTTCAAAACCAATGTGATCACAATAATGATATAATTATTTGACTAAAACGATTTAGGTGGCTGTACACAAATTGATTTTGAATGACTTTTAGTTCGTTTGACTGTTCGACCCATTTGGACAGTTCCTTTTTTTGCTAAAAAGTTCTATTTGACGTTTGAAATAAAACACAACATAAATCGACTCATTCATAAATGACTGAGTTGATTTCCACCTCCACCTCCGGTTCATATAAATTATACTGTATATATTTGTAACTTCAAAATTTAGATTGAGTTAGTGGTTTATTTTTCAGATGCTATTTATGTCCCTTATTGACTTTTATATCATGTAAAGTGGCTTACCCAGAACTCCAAGAGACTAAAACTATAGTGGTGCCTTAAGTGCCAAAACCAAGCTACTTGGATGGGAAAAGTAAAGCAGATCTTGAACTTTTGTCCGACGAAAGTATGGATGAAAAGTTCAGTGAACCATAGAATCAGCAAGCCTAGATAGCAGGCTGGCTGTTAAGAACAAAGAGTCAATGAGTTAATAGGCAAGTATATGATGTGTGGATGTCTATGATCTATAGTGGGATATTCTTTGAGTGTAACTTCGGAAGCGAGGTATCAAGTAGCCAATGCAATTTTCATGTTCTTGGCTGCAAAGTCGAATAATGTAATTTTTAATCACTTGTTCAAAGACACTTTGTAATTTAGTTATGTTATCCTATTGAACGTAATGTAGGTTGTAATATAGAGTACAGCTTACCATGGTTAGTTCAGTTAACGTTGGTGAAATGACCATCCAGGCAGGGACTAAAGTTGTAACCAAAGACTCTGAAAGTCCATAGATGAGGTCTCTCCTTGGATTAACCAAGACTGATACCGAGTAACAGGAGAAAAACACAGTAGCCCCATCGAGTACTTTTGTAATATCACTGAGGTTGACAAGTTAATGTATATTAGGAACATTTTTGGGATTAAACATGGATTCTGTACTATAATAGCATTTTTTGTGATGAATATACATTCATATGATGTAAATCAGATTTGAAACTGAAACTAAGTTGGTATACATTTAAGAATTCATCTGATGCCAATAAGTAGAGTATGGCAATGTGGTATGTTACCTATGATCAACAACTACAGTGAAATTGATTAGAGGATCTATTGAAGCTCCAAAAAGATACGCAGCTGCTAACAAGAGCACGAGCCTCGATGTCTGTCCATTAAGTTGTGACTTCAATATGCATAGGTAGCAAGTCATTTTTAAATTAAGAAAAATTTGCAAGGAATGATGAGAATGCAAAATGAATGAGATTTCACTTACCTGCCTCCATGGCCGAATCTTGGATAGCCAAGTGATGATTGCAACAAATATCAGTGTTGTTGTCCAACCGCCTATGTTATGAATCTGGTGCAAATAGAGGCCCAAGGTTGCAACCAAAGTGGTGGCAAACAATGACGAGTATACCTATACCGAATCAAAAAGTAGAAGTCATTTAATGAAATGATAAACAACCAGAAACTTGATGTTGTAACTTTATAACAACGTAAATGTTTGGTGGATGCACAGAATCAACTGTAACAAGTTTTCCTTATAGAAATCTGCAAATCGCTTGTTCAAGTATAGTGCAGGCAATTATTTAGCTGGGAAATGGATCTGACATTTGTATGGATCTGACATACAAATCATGTAGTGGGAGACTCAGTGATCTCACACTTCAAAGTGAAAACCTCCTTTGATTTTGACATTATGAAGTCATATCAGTTGATATTTGAAACGAAAACCTCTATTTTCTCATTTTCTAGCTCTGTAAAAGACAAGTCACGGGGAACCAATCACAATTCACAAACACTGCAATTGTATTTGTTTCATAAAGCCTACAAAATGTAAAGGATTAATTCTACTCATCAAACCAAACAGTGATAAATATACGAAACTGACGCCACACATTCCAGTTCCATCAGCTAACACAGAAACAAAAAATGATAAATTCTTCAGAATCCAAATTCCATTGGACCGAAAAAGTAATTCGCCTCACAATTCCAAAACAAAATAAACAGAACAGAACCTTACAATTGAGTCAAAAAAAAATTATCCTTGCATATCATTCAACAACAACTAATGGAATATGCGAACTGTTTAATGTAGGCAAATACATTCCGTCTATTAAAAACAACAAACGCACATTCCATATGCTGTATAAGACAGAAAATGACAATATGTTGACATATTTAGCACTCTCATCTTAAACTAAAACCGAAACTAATCAAGTCTATGAAAACTTTCTCAGTTTAAAGGATCGATATTAATGAGCGATAAACGTATATCAGCCATCAAACATGAAATATAATGAACAATTTTTGCAACAGATCTCCTACTATAATTTTCTCAGAAGGACCATATAATGCAATAAAGACTAATTAACATATTCATACTAATCCACAATTCATATTCTAAAAACAACAAGTGATAAAGTTATAACAGAGAACAATTCTTATATCCTATCTACAATATTCACAACAGATTATTCAATAAACAAACCGAATAACTTCTACAAATTTTCTAACGGATATTTTATTGTATAAGTACCAATTAACATACTGAAGGATCATACGGACATAAAATACATAATCTGAAGTCAACGAAGGTCAAATGTAGGGCATAAGCAAATTCCTGAATCTTATCAACAAATTTTGAAACAGAGAACGTAAACTAACAGACCTAATCGTTTCCGATTCAGTTCTCCTACTAATTCTCTCTTCGAATGACTAATTAACAGAATCGGCAGTGATAAACGTAAAACAGAGGCTGATCGATTCTGAACTCTAACTAACAGTTTCCACAACAGAGAATGCTATATACATATCGGAATCACTTCTAATTCACATTTTTTAACAAAAATTAATCGTAAGATGATTAAGCTAAGATATTGATAGAATTATACCTTGCGAAGGTGTGAATGCACGAGTTTCGGTAACGGAGTAACATCCTCCATCACCTTTGGATTCCACTGCTTGTTGAAATAGTTCGTCACTTGATTCATCATGTTGCAGTTTGCAATTGCGTAACTGTGTGCAGAAGTTAAGTGTGTGTGAGTGAAGAGAGGTGAACGAAGTGAGCGACGGTTATTAGTTATATATTATAATAATAAAATTATATTTTTGTTATAAGAGAGGGAAACTTTTAAATCAAGCATTTTCTTACACGTGTCATCATATTTTGGCGTTTTGTTATTATTTAATTAAAAAAGTTATTACAGTATTTGGGGCTAGTTGGTTTATTTAGTTTTAAGAAATTTTAATTAATAAATATAATAATATTAATAATTTAAATTACTAATATTGAATAACTGAAAAAAAGAAGCAACTTAAGTTCGATTAATTTGTGAATACGATATCAATTCAGATAAGTTAGGAGTAACAAACACAAATAAACTTTAAAAGCTCACTCAAATTACGAAACGGTACTTTTATAAGAGAATAAACATAAAATATAACTTATAATTAATAAGAATAATAAGGACCATATTTTATCAAAACAATATTTGGTAAAATAAATATTTGGTGAAATGTAATTTGTTTAATCATGAGGTGCATGGTCTATTGGTCAACTTGTAGGAGTAAAACAATAAAAACAAAACAAAAAGTGTTACAAATAAGAAAAGTGAAATGTAGACGTAAACTTGTAGATCTAAAATAAAGTCTGAAAATATGATTGGTCAACGTGATAAATTAATAAGTGAAAATTTAAAAGAAAGAAACATATATATATATATATATATATATATATATATATATATATGTGTGTGTGTGTGTGTGTGTGTGTGTGTGTGTGTGTGGGGGGGGGAGCGTTCAAGAGGGAAATATTTTTTTTGAAGAAGGGGAAGAGTTAATATTCATCAAGAAGAATATTACACTTACCAATCAAAATGTCAACAAAAAAATTATTTATACCAGTAAATATTAATCATAATCGATGCTATAAAGAGTATATTCACCAATTAATTTTATTTTTAACTCATAACATTATTTGGTAAATATTAATCTAATAAATGGTTAACATTCATCGTAATAAATATTAACTAACATTTTTCACGACGAATGTTAAAACATAACATTATTTGATAGATATTTTTAATTTTAACATTCATTATAATGAATGTTAATTAATAATCACTGCGATCAATATTAATTATTTTGGATATAGTATTCATCAATTGATGTTATAGGCTACAAAATTTTTTTATCAAGGAAGCTTAACGTTCATAGCATCGATTCTGATCAACATTTATTAAATCTCACTTTTTATTTTTAACATTTGTATTGACGAAACTAAGATACTCCGTGATGAATGTTAACAAAACGGTTGGATTAAAATATATATATAAAAAGGAGTAGAGATAAAATAAAAACGGTAAAAACAGTTGACCTTCACAATTTTATTAAGTGTGAAGTTGAATTTTTGTTCTTTTGCTTTAGACTTAATTTTTAAATGTGAAACTTATTTTTTTTACTTCACATAAAACTTATGAATTATGAAGGTTGAAAATTAAGCTTGACACATTTATATGAAGCTAAAAAAATTAAGTTTCACAGTTAAAAAATATCTAAATTTTTGTGAAGCAAAAAAAAAAAAAAAAAAGTTCACTATGAAACTTTTTAAAAAATAAAAAAATGTAAAGGTTCACAATAAAAAAACGTATGTGAAACGAAAAAAATAAAAGTTCACAACTAATAAAAATTGTGAATACAAGATGAGATCATTTTCACCGTTTTTATTTAACTACTTGTTTACACCATATATAAATGATATTTTAAAGTTGAACGTATTAGGTATAGTTTTTTCTATATTTTTAGAATTCTTTAGCCATTACTCAAAAAATAATATTCAAATTCAAGGCCTACATCAATTTTTTTTTTAACGGCGATACTTTATAAAACATTCTAGTAAGAAACTAGCATCGAAAATTTAAAAATACAGAAGATTACATAGAGTTCTCGGATTATAACATCAATTAAGCCAAGACGTGTCAAATTTTGTATCTCTACATTTTAACCACATAAACAAGTTGGCAATGATATCATCTAGAATCTTTGTCGAGCTTGTCATCGTCCCTTGGAAGATTTTGTTTTTTTTCGCTTTTCAAATCCAACCAATCAAACAAAAAATCACCGCATCAAGCCTTTTAGCCAAATTAATACCCAAAGTTATAATAAAGTCATCAGCCAAAATTAACAAATATTCAAGAGAGTGACTAATTATTGTGTGCATCCTCGTCACTTTAGAATTTCAGATCAAATTTTCCTTAAAAAAGCACATGATGCAAATAAATGGTTTTCTGAGTCAAGTCCATTTGGTCACCATCATGTAATTCTACGTGAGTCCATTTAGTCAACAAGGTTGTGCTCCACCGCTGGGCTGTTTTGGCTTTCTCTCTCACGTTTACACAAGTAACACAACTATCTATTTATATCGGATTAGTAAATGTTCAAGCAAAGAGTTAAGATATAAAGTGTTTTACTCCTCTTCCTCTACATGTAATGTAATAAAAAGAAGTCAATTCTATCAAAGCCAAACAACTAAAGTGAAATCGAATTTAGTAAGAAATCGACTTGGATATATGTTGAACTTCGGCCTATCTTACAATTATCATTTCTATCCTCTCATTTTATGAATGACATGAGTGTTTCAATTGATATCCAAAGCTTGCTACGACTAAAAGATAATTCATGTTTCCAACACCATGTACCACTGTTCTCTGCAGATACTAATCGTGTCATGCAATTACTTCCAAAACTTCGAGGTGTATGGACAACATTGCGTGTATATCTAAGAAATTCCTGCTATTGCGATTAACAAGACCAGAAAACTGAGTGCTATACATGTGAATTGACGTTATCGTTATTCATAGTTGAAATTAATATCCAGGTCTTGTATAAGAATCAGAACCATTTAGTAAGAAGACACAACAACATTGTCTCTGTTCATGAATGCAAATCCAAATGTAAAGCGTGCAAGTCTGATCACTATGGCAGTTTCAATGTACCAAAAATGAAGTATCTGCACAACAACGTAAGTAGTAGCGTGGCTACCCACGTCTCAGATATCTCCATATTTTGCTGAGCGTAACACCGACTGTGCCAAATAAAACAAAACTACAAATTAGCATCTGGATATAATAAGAAAAAAGTTAAGTTGATTTCACGAAATCGAGTTGATTGGTACCCTTGTGTCTAGCAGTTAGAGCAGGTAAATAAGTGAAGAAAGCAATGGTATGGCTCACACAGTCAAAGTTTATATCACCAGCTATATAGATGGTCTCCTGGCTATACGCCACCATGTGACTGTTAAGTGGCCAAAGTAATAAGCAAGGAAGCTACACAGAGGAGTAAATTATAATTAGTTAATGTTTAGGCGAGAGTTGCAATCGAATTATTGTAATAAGATCTTAGAATTAACTTGATGCTAATTGGATGATGTAGTGACAAATTAGTAACGACAAATTAGTAACACGTAATTCTGTTGATCCCTAATCATATCTAATTCACGTTGATTCAAAAGAATGTCGCGATTAGGTCAAATTCAACTTAAATATTCAACACAATTTGAGAGAAAAATCAAACTTTATAAAAATCAAAAACTGGATTCTGTTCCATCACCAGTCAAGCATTACAAATAGTATGTCCGCCCCCCATCAGCGTATTTTTTTGTTTTACGCGCCCGTAACTCTTCCTCAGCCAGGATGGCACAGAATAGCGGTTATGAACTTATAATCTATAATCTGATGATCGAGTCGATATCGTATTAACAATCGAAATATGGTCGTATAAGGACTAGTTAACTTCAAATTATCTAATCTGAAATCAGTGACATAAAGACGCAATTAACAATTTCCGTAACAGATAATGCGAAAAACAAACCGAATCTCTTTTAATTCAGATCTCCTACTAATTCTCTCTTAGAACAACGAGATAACACATTCACAGAATCATAACGATTCGAAATTAAGAATCTGTAATCAAATATACATATCTAATGACTTTAAATTAACAAAAATTGATCGTTAAATGATTAAACTAAGATATTGATAGAATTATACCGTGCAAAGGTGTACATGTACATTTTCCAGTACCGGAGCAACATCATCCATCATCGTCTGATTCAACTGCTTGTTGAAGTACGTCTTCAATCGATCCATAGCTAGTATTGCAGTTTGCAGATTGTGTGTGTACGTGAAAGTGTGTCAGTGTGTGTGAGTGAAGAGAGAGGTGAATGAAGTGAGCGACGGTTATTAGTTATTGGTTCGTTAAAAAGGAGGGAAACTTTTGAATAAAAGCAATTTCATACGCGAGTGATTGTCACGCGTTTGGCGTTTTGTTACTTTTATAAAAAGTTGTTGCAGTATATTTTATAAAAAGTACCCTTAAGTAAATAGTTTCTTTTTGGTGACAGGGTTGAATAAAATTTATACGCTGGTTCTTTTGTATTAAAATTTAGAAATTAGAAAAGTAATCAAACATACAACAAATTTTAAAGTCTTTATTGTGACCATCTGAATGCTATGCCAACCATGTACTTACAAATATTTTTTAGTATATAATAATAATAATAACTTATTTATTTTTCATATTTCCCGGAAAAGTATATATATTTCAAAAACTTTAAAGGCTAAAGCATATATTATACTTTACAACAAAGATAAAACTGCACCTAACATAAATGCTGTTAACAACATACACACACATATTTAACAGCTCATGGTTTAAAATCCTTTCGCAACGAGCAGGTTAAAATTTTCCTGTTTCAACGATGTGGCAGTCATTATATGTTTGCATATTAACCTGTTTTAGCATTCAAAACATAAATTGATGTAGATTAACTTGTATAATTATTTGAAGACACTTAACTTTACATAAGAAAGTTATTTTTAAAACTCGAGTTAATTGAAAATAGAGTGAAGAGTGGGTAAATTAGCACAACAAATATAGTTAAAAAGGAGCCTCATATGAATATTTCAGAGGTACAAATTTGAGACTTTGGGTTTCAGTTTAGGTGTGTCTGGTCAATGTTTTAGGTGTGTTTGGAAACGTAGTTTGGGTCTGGTTTTGGGAATCGAGATTGATAAATGTAGTTTGGTTTGTTGTAATGATTTTGGGTAGGTTTGAAACCATACAATTGAAGGATTAGCTAAACTCGTCAAATGAGTTCGTTACATATACAATGTTTCTATATTTTCATGTTCTTTCTCTCTAGTTTTATTTTTGTCTTTATCGGAAAACACTCAATGTATTTTGATGTATCGATATCATTTTATTTTTCAACACCTTTTTACCTTAACAACTTTCAACTACTTTTTACCCATTATAGAAACATTATCACTCACTTTCACCATCTTTTTTGATAAAATAATTACTAATTAAACAGAAATTAATTTCATTTCAATAAAAATAAAACATTCATAACATAAGAATAAAAAAGAAAAATACAATAAAACATCTTAAATATAATACAGTAAACACCTCTATGGTATCATCAATTTATATATTTTCAATTATTCAATTGAGTTCCTCAATTTTATCTAATTCTACAAATAAAACCCTTTATAATTATCAATTTTTAATATAGGAATTTAAAGTTTAAAAATATATAGAGTATAATAACATATGTCGTCACTTTGTACATGTGATTTTAATATAAAGTTAAACTGATGATCTAATATGTTTTCCTGTCAACATCTTAACTAGATAAAATGAGAAATAAGTAATTTTAACATTAAACCAAGGACACCCATATAGTTTGACCAAAAGCTTTTATTATATAGTTGGGATTATTCACTTTATTAAACACCTTAATAAGACTTGCACTCGAATACAAAAATAACCGATTGATTCACTATTTATTAGAAAATTTACTTGATAAATTGTGTTTCTCCTTAACTCTATTATAGAACTGAACTCGATATAATCTAAAATTCTTTTCATGAAAATGTTAATTATTTGACAACTCGATCAAATAACACCATATCGATTCGGGTCCATAACATACAGAAGGATTTTTTTTCTTTTTCAAAGGAGGTTTCTTTATAAGAGTGAAAATTGAAACACATAATTTCAAACGCAGTTAATAACTTCTTTTGTGACAAGGATAACCATCAAACAAATAAGACGACAAATGTGGTGTATTAAGAGGTCTTCTTACAAGGATATAATTTATGATCCGTATTCAACTTAATTGTTTATAATGGCAACCTATCATTATTACTTCAAACTATTCACTTGTTTATGTATAATTAGATACATTTACAATTAAATGTATTTTAACTTACACTAAATGCTTACGGCCATTGAAAATTTACGATCTATACTCTCAGATTTCAATATAGACTACCTAAAAATATTCTAATTCCAAACAATATTGAGTATCTCTTAACTCATAAAAATTTTATAATATATATCACATAGCATATAAGAATTCTTTCAATAATTTTAAAAAATAATTACAAATTTATCAGACTGTGTATATACACGAGTTTTAGGACTAGTATGAAAACAAACAAAACATATCCATTAATCTGTTCCTCCTTAATTCTTTTATTAAAAAACTATTTTACTAAACTAATTTTTGTTTCAAAAAGTACAAGGTTTAGGATCAAGGAGGCATGAAAGTTAGGGAGGACAAGGAGGGGCAAACCATCTTGACCATCCATTCCCTTCATCAATGGTTCAAACCGTGTCATGTCACGCAGGGACTAATTTGCAATTATTTTGGACGGAGGGACTAAATTGCAATTTATGTTTAAATAAGATGGAAGAGAAAAGTATGGCGGATTTTTGATCACTTTGTATCCCCCCCTCTCTCTCTTCACAAAAAAACACACATTCTCTCTAATAACACACCCACTCACACACTAAAACACCACCACCATCACAACCACCATCACCGTCCACCACCTCCGTCACCATCCACCACCTCCGTCACCGTCCACCACCACCACCTCCGTCACCGGCCAACACCACCACCACCGTCACCGTCCACCACCACCATCTCCGACGGTGGATTTTTGATCGGAGAGTTGAGATGCGAACCACCACCGTTAGTGACCCGGCCTCCATCGGACGTAACCAATCGTGATCGTTTCTCCATCTTCTCCCGCCGCTCCACCGCCATCGTCACCGCCACCACCATCGCTCCACCCCCACCACCACTTTCGTCATCATCTTTGCAACCACCACCACCACTATATAGATCTGGATCTGAAACTCGTGGATCTAGATCTAAAGAGAAGATCTGAAAAGTAGATCTACTTTTTAGATCTAGATCGTATATTTTTTCTACTGCATCTTACATTACTGCATCTTAAATGCAATTAATGTATATTTGTGCTATACTTGTTTACTGCTTCTTGTATATTGTTACTGCATTGTATGATTTTTAGCGTTTTTTATGTGTTTCTAAAGCTTGATTTTATTTTTGAAATCGAAAATTACTAGTACTTGTTTACTGCATATTCTATATTCTTACCGAATCTTATGTTTTTTAGAATTTTATGTGTTGAAATAAAAAAACTACTAGTACTTATTTACTGCATCTTTTTGCATATTGTTACTGCATCTTATGATTTTTTTAGCATTTTTATGTGCTTGTAAATATTGGTTTTATTTTTGAATTTAAAAAACTACTATAACTTGTTTACTGCATCATGTATATTTGTTACTGCATCTTACGTTATTTATCATTTTTGGCTGAATCTTGCATACTAAAAAGTTTTCTGATTGAATAAATTTTTGAACAAATTTTTGAGTATTTTTTTCGCACAAAATTTCGAACAGGTCCACAACTTTATCAAAATTACAAAATAGTCATTCCCTCCGTACCCCCTCCTTCTCTGATCTGTTCCCAAAGTACAATCACATTTAAAATTTTCGTCGCAATACATATATAAAAGGAAAAAATAGAAAATCAAACAAAGTATAGAAAATCAAACAAAATATAGAAAATCCAATTTAAAATTTGGGCCCAATATGTAAAAAGAAAAACTATACTTTAGCGGTTAGCCCAAACATTCCATTTTAACTTATGCTGCGTTTGATAACCCGAAATGATTAAGTACTAAATGGTTCAAACCCTGAATGATTTAAAGGTCTTGAATAAAGTTGGTTCTGAACAAAAATAAATTGTTTGATAATAAATCTGAATGAACACTCTGAATATTAAAAAATGACCATATTGACCTTTTGCTTAAAAAAAGAATGGTATGTAACTGTTTGTTCGATAAGTATATTCTAAATATAACCTACACAAAGACCATAGAATAAGGCACAATGTTTATTATTTAATTTGCATATAGTTATTAATATGAATAATTTAAAATTAGTATTGACATCTCGCTGTTGACATGAAAAATTGTTGATTTCATGTATAGAATTCTAATTTGTTTGTAATTTTTTTAAGCCAACTATTTTAAATGAAAGACAAATCCCAAAACTAAGGGGAATCAACATCAATCAAGACGTACATGCCCCGAGCCCCCAAGTAAACCTCCTGCGAAGATTGAAATAACATTTAACTGTAATAATATTTGGCATACTATTTTGTTTATTAAAAGTTAAAAATATTGAAGAGTGTTTTTTGTGGCCTATGCAAGACCTGCCAAATACACAACCAAACACGTTAACACATGATTGAATTTTACCGACGTCAACAAAATCAAAACCCAATTCAATTGCAGAGGTCTATTCTTCAATTAATACTAGAAACCACATAACCCATCATGAATAAAATGGATACTACCACCAGAAGGGAATCACACCCGGTAGGAGATCGGTGATTGAAATCGAAGATTCTTCAAGATTAATCGACCTTGAATAGCAATTGTGAGATGAATGTGTGAGATGAGAAGTAACGTGATAAATAAACTGGTGGAGAAAAGAGGGTATTAGGGTAAAAATTAATAATGCTGGATGGTGCAGAGGGTGTTTTAAGTTTGAATGGTCCAGAGGCATTTTTTTTCTCGTTCAGCACACTTAGTCATTCAGAGGCAGTCATCAAACGCACTGAATGCTGACCGATTCAGCATTCAGTGCTGCACCATCCCATTCAGCAGCAATCAAACACAGCCTTAACTCGAAGTACACAACTTAAGTTCATTCGGCACATTACCTATATCGAGCTATTTCGAAAATTGTATTACCTTCTTTTGAAATTTACCCCTTTACTAAAGATAAAATACGGTTTCAACTTTGATTCACAAATCACAAGTTACAAAAATAAGTTAAATAATCTGATAATTAATGAATTATCATAACATGAAATGTGTAGTTTTGTCATTTAATGCTTAAATGATAAACTAAAGATCCAAATCTATTTGATCTCAAGCTTGTGTATGGGTTGTAAATCATCACATCTACATCTACATCAATCATCAATAATCATTTATTGAGAATAACCAATAATCTTCCTGTGTTCATAAATACAAATCCAACTGTAAACTGTAAAGAACCTAAGTACTTACATCACTATGACTGTTTCTTTCATAACTTCATTTTGGGTACAAAGAAACAGCTATATGTATGAACCGGTTAGTTAAGTCTACAAGTTCGGTTAATGGTTTATTTTATAAAACCATATGTAATGTAATGTATGAACCCTTGTATATAAATAGTACGAAAAAATTGTGGGTGCTGCCACCACTTACAGTTGAATGAGTTATATTGGAGTAACAGTTATAGAGGGTTAAAATGTAAATGTGTTTTAAATAAATAATCTAACACTTTAAGAGCACCTATTAGAGATCAAATTGGTCAAAACTAAAAAAGGTGGATTGGATAAGGATTAGATGACCCAATTTGGTCTATGTGGTGGGCAGTGTTGCCTTTAATATCTAACAAATTCATGCTATTGCGATTAACAAGTCCAGAAAACTGACCACTTCAACTGAAGTGAAGTCTGTCACACACTGTATGTGTATACATGAGGATTGAGATTATCCATTTTGACCCAAACCCGTTTTGACCTGTTAACAAAACCAGCCACCCTCTCAACCCGCCCATTTTGCCACCTCTAAGTATGTGTATACATGATGAGGATTGAAATTATCTTTATTTCAAGTTCAGCTTTAAAGTTGATATCCAGGTCTTCTATAAGAACCAGAACCATTTAGTAAGAATACACAACAACATTGTCTCTGTTCATGAATGCAAATCCAAATGTAAAGCTTGTAAGTCTGATCACAATGGCAGTTTCAGTGTACCAAGAGTGAAGTATCTGCACAACATCATAAGTCCTAGCGTTGCTACTCATGCGTCATATATCCCCATATTTTGCTGACCATAACACCGACTGTCCAATAAAAAGAACTACAAGTTAGCATTTGAATATAATAAGAAAAAAAGTTAAGTTAATTAGACTGAAAATCGAGTTGATTGGTACCCTCGTGTCTACGAGCAGTAATTAGAGCAGGGAAATCGATGAAGAAAGCAATAGTACGGCGCACAGGGTTATTTTCCCCATGAGCAGCTTTATAGATGGACTCCTGGCTATGTGTTATCATGGAAATGGTAAATGGCAGGAGTGATAAGTATATGAGCTACAAAAAGAAATAGATTATGATTAGTGGAAGTTTATATGTAGTTGCAACATAACTATTGCAATGAAGTCTTAAAATCAACAAAATATATTCCAATTGGATCGTTTGAGCGATAGATAAGATTCAAATTTTTCCTAGAAAAAAAGTGTTGGCCTAAAAAGTTGAAAATTATGTATTCTCTATTACAGTGGGGTATTTTTTCCTGGTTTGTTATTATTTTCTGTAACAGGGTACGTGTCTCAACATGCCAAGATGATATGTTGAGATGGGCAGTGCCGGTGTGTTAATAACGGGTCAAAACAGGGTTAGGTTGGAATAATCATTTTTTAGTACTAGGTCAAAATGGGTCTGATCAACCTGCAATAGCTTAAATAACCAATGTGTTATCTATGATTACAAAGGCAATAAAATGATTAAGATGGTTACAAGTAGACTCTGGCATTTTAGCTGGTCTTACATGTTCGACCCATATGAACCATTCCTTTTTTCGATATTTTTTTTGTTTGACCCGTTTGAGATAAGACAACATAAATCAACCCATTTAGTCATTCTTGCCACCTCTAGGTATTGAAGAGGAGAAATGCTACTAAACTTTGTAGACAACCTGATGTCGACCAACAATATGAAGAGAAAGAAATAAGAGAGATAAAAAAAGAAGTTAATGTGGTTGCTCCACCTCTTAGACTTAGTCCACATCATTTTATATACAATTTTTTTAAAAATATTTTGTAAGTAAGGCATTTCTCAAGATAGATAAATTTTACTTTCTTAGTTCAGTTATTGGTTTATTTTGTCAGAAGTTATTTATGTCCTCAAGTTTGTGAACCACAATGCTTACCCAGAGATGAAAGACATTTAAACTGAAGTGGTATCTTAGAAAGCCAAACCAAGCTGCTTGTAAGGGAAGATCAAACCAGATCTTGAACTTTGGGCTGATAAAATCATGGATAAAAACTGCAGTGCCCCATAGAATCAGCAGGCCTAGAAAGTAGGTTGGCTGTAAAGAACAAAGAATCGACGAGTTAATAGATAAGTATATGACTGGAACTATATGTAAATTTTTATGATCTTTAGTAGGTTCTTCTTGGAGTGCAATTTCTGCAGCGAGGTATAAAAGTGACAATCCAATTTTACGTTGTAGTATAAAGATAGCTTACCACGGTTATTTTACGTTGTAGTATAAAGATAGCTTACCACGGTTAGTTCAGGAAACTTGGGGAAAAGCACCATCCATGTGGGGACTGTAATTGTAACTAAAAATTCAGCAACTCCGTAGATGACAGCTCTCTCTTGACTATAAAGGGCTGATATCGCGTAACAGAAGAAAAACACAGAAGCACCCGCGACAACTCTTATAATATCACTGAGGTAGACAAGTTATTGTAAATTAGGAACATTTTGGCGAATAAACATGGAGTTTGAGTTTGAATACGCTTTTATGTCATGCTTTGGTATTCGTTAGACATAAATCAGATTTGAAATATAAACAAAGTTAATATATATTGAAAAAATTATATGACTCCCAATAACTAGAATATGGCAAGGTGGGATGATACCTCTGATCAACAACTACAATGAAGTTGATTAGAGGACATATTGAAGCCCCAAAACAATATGCAGCTGTTAACAAGAGCATGAGCCTCGATAGCTGTCCATTAAGTTTTGATTTCAATATGCATAGGTAGTAAATCATTGAAAATTAAGAAAAAATTGCATGGAATGAAGAGAATGCCAAATGAATGAGGTTTTACTTACCCCCCTCTGAGACTGAACCTTGGATAGCCAAGTGATGCTTGCAACAAATACAAGTGTAGTTGTCCAACCGCCTATGTTATAAAACAGATGCGAATAGGCACCAAAGGATGAAACTTTAGTGGTGGCAAACAACGTCCAGTATACCTATACGGAATCAAAAAGTACAGAGTCAATTAACAAATTGATAAACAACCAAAAACTTTTTCTTGCAATTTACAAATTTTATAAGTAACTTAGTTTTATGGTGCATTGAACCCCATGGTAACGAATTATCTTTATAGAAATCGGCCAATCACTTGTTCAAGTATTGTAATTATCTAGATGAGAAATGGATCTTATATTCCTATCAAGTCAACATACAAGATGGAAATCATGTAGTGAAAGACTCAGAGATCTCAGACTTCAAAGAGAGAAACTTCCTTTGACTTTCACATTTAGTAGTCAAATTAGTTTATATTCAAAATTAGGACCTCTTTTTTCTCATTTTCTAGCACTGTAAAAGATAAGTTACTGGTAAACAATCACAGTTCACAAACTCTTGCAATTGAATATGTTTTTGACTACAACATGTGATACATTGAAAAACCAATACCACATATTCCAGTTCCATCAGCTAACACGGTAAAACAAATATGAAAACTTCTTCAGAATCCAAATTACCTTGGACTGAAAAACTAATTCAACTCACAATTTCAAAGCAAAAAAAAACAAAACAGAACCTTACAAATGAGTCACAATAATTATCCTTGAATATCATTTAAAAAACATTTACGAGAGGAACATACAACCGTTTAATGTTGTAGTCCAATACATTTTGCTTATTAAAAACAAAGTTTGCACATTTCACAAGCTGTATAAGAGAGAAAATAATAATACGTTGACATATTTCACACTCTCATCTTAAACTAAAACTGAAACTAATCAAATCAATGAAAACTTTTTATGTATTACAAATCGATATAAATGAGTGATAAACGCATATCAGCCATCAATTCTTAAACATGATTAACAATTTAGCAATAGATGATGCAATAAACAATCTGAATCACTTCTAATTCAGATCTCCTACCATAATTCCACTGAAAAAGACTAACTAACACTGGATCATAAAATGCGATAAACAAACCTAATCACTTCTAACTCTAATTTCCTACTATAATTCTCTCTTATAAAGACTACTTAACATAGGATCATACTAACTCAAAATACATAATCTAAAATCAACGAGTGATAAACTTATAATAGAGAAAATTCTGATATCTTATCTCAATTTTCTCAAAAGATGTTCAGTAAACAAACCGAATTGCTTCTAATACAGTTCTCCTACTAATGATACAGCATCATACAGATTTGAAATACGGAATCGGAAATCAATGAGTGATACACAAATAACAGAGGCTGATTGTGAACTCTAATTAACAGTTTTCGCAACAGATAATACAATATACATACCGAATCACTTCTAATTCAAAATCTGTAACAATATATCATCGTAAAATGATTAAATTAAGATTTAGATAGAATTATACCATGCGAAGGTGTGCATGTACATTATCCGGTAACGGATTCATATTCGCCATCACAGTCGGATTCGACAGCTTGTTGAAATACCTCTTCACTCGATTCATGACGTTACAGTTGTGGCGTGTGTGTGAGTGAGTGTGTGTGAGTGAATGAGTGTTAGTGCGACTGTGCTATTTATAGGCTCGTTAGGAGGGAATTTTTTGAATAAAAGTAATTTGATACACGTGGTCATGAGGTTGGCGTGTTTTTTGTTATTTGCTAGAGCTTTTTTTTCAATATTTAATAATGTATTTATAAATATAAATAAATAGTATGGTAAAAGTAAAATAGAATTACGAGTATATAATTTCAACAGTTATGCTACATTGCTTGACAAAAGAATCTAATCTGTCTGTCTACTTCATTTTAGTAAGAAAACCGTTAATTTTGACGAGTCCCTTCTCTTTAACTCGAACAACCAGATTAATTACGAATAATAAATATGTATATGTATACGGAAGGGTCGGCGGCCGCTCAATTGTTCGAGCGCCATGTAGTGGTGAAATCAACTACTTTTTTAAGTGCACTAGCTAACTTCTCTATTGCATAATACTACCCCCTGTTAGGATCGACAATTGAAAGGGGGGGTCCTGAGCGGTTTTGCATTGAGTTTTCTTCTAATTCGTGCATAAGGATAAGGAACATTGGATGAACTAATCTGAATGGGTGTAAGTCTCGCTGCTCGGAAACACCGAGTGCTGACCACACTAAGAGACACGAAAGCGATAAGAAAACTTTGATAAGGTAATTTTGTTAAAACTTACCGCTATTAACCAATCAAATTTTTAGATTTCACAAAACTATCAATTAAACCGTCAAATGCATCCGTCCACCTAAAATTTTTGTTTTAAAAATAAGCCTTCTAAATAACTTAATTAAAATTAAATACATGATTTTTGTATTGTATTATAAAAATATTATGGAATCTAATCGTATTTTCATATCCCTTTAAAAAGGGTAAGTCATCAACTCAAAAAGGAAATCACTACGACAAAACATAACACCATTAAATCGTTTAGTGATTGGATCTAATTACAAAATGGATATTAGAAGGATGGAAAACCAATAGAGTGACAAGTGTTCTCATAAGTTCACACATTTCTCTTCTCCCTTTTATCTTTGGCTAGTGATAAATACAACAAATATTTTGATCCATACATCAACTTTTACGCTTCTTGATGCAGTACTGTACAACGCTATAATGCATATGTTTGGTGTATGAACCAAAAAGTTTGTTGTAGATATCAACACCCTTTATCTTTCACTCCTCTTCTCTCCTACTTTTTCACCCACTTTTTTTTTCTAAAAATATTATAATCTTTTCTTTTTTTAATAATATTTTTTTAACTTTTGTATTAAAGTTTCTTTTAATTTTTTTAATACGTTGTTAACTTTTTTCAATTTGATGTATTTTTTATTTATTATTATTATTATTATTATTTTTGCTTTTCTTGTTTATTTTTTTTTTTCGTTTTAGTTTTAATTTTCTTTTTTTTTTGTGTGTTTATTTTGTTTTTAACACCTTTAAAAATATGAATATGATTCACTTGACGTTTAACTATGACGCACTTGACTCTTAGGTATGATGCACTTGACTTTTAACTACGACGCAATGTATTTATTATTATGATGCACTTGCCGTTTAGCTACGATGCACTTGACATTTAACTATCATGCACTTGACTTTTAACTATAACACAATGTATTTATTATTATTATGCACTTGACTTTTAACTTTACATGCAAGTATTACTGCGATGCATAAATAGTTAAAAATAAGTGGATTACGATGCACAAAAAATTAAAATTTAATGCACCATCATTGTGTAGTTAAGATACACTCAAATTTTAACTTTGATGCACTACAATTATTACTATTTAAATTACTAAGATGCATTGTACATTCAACTATAATGCACTACAAAAATTTTAAATTGGGTGTATTACATTATTACAAGGATGCATCATTATTATGATACATTTGACTTTTGACTATGATGCACTTGACTTTTAACAATGATGCATGTAATCATTAGTGTGATGCATTGTATTACTACCATGATCCAATATGCTTATACTTTAAAAAAATAAGTACTACATTTATTGATAAAAACACTACGTTATCATTTAAATAAAGGTAAAATAAGTGAAATAAATTTTTGAGTAATTTTATACAAATAAGTACAAAAAATAATAATATTAAATCGAGTTTAAAAAGGCTTAAATGGATTAAAGAAGAAAAAAGGCGGACAAAAAATATTTAAAAAAATTAAAATAAGTTTAAACTGTTAAATTAAAGGTTAAAAGTTTATTAAATGAACATATACAAAAGTAAATTTTAAAATTTTTTTAAATAAAAGTTGGAAGAAAAGAAGAGCATAGAAAAAAAAGTTAAAAAAATTTGTAAAAGAAAGAAGGAGAAAAGAAAATGAAAGAAAATGTAAGAAATGAGAAAAGATGACACATGTCACTTTACTGTTAAGTTCATTTCTTCCTATAAATTTCTATTTTATCTAGAATTAGAACTACACCCGGTCTTTTATTATTACTTTTTGTTTTCTAAATAACCCCCTTAAAACTCATATCCTTTTCATTAAAATTATATAAATGAATAATAACCCTAATAATTCATTCTCTCCGTTAGACATAGTCACATAAGTTGATATTGCAACGACATAGTTTTAACTAATCAATTTGTCCATTAAAAATAAGTTGATACCAAAACGACAATAAATTAGGTTGAAGATATTAATTGTCTAATTGCATGATGAAAAATCAAAGTTTAAGTTTTTAGTTGAAAAACAGTATTACGTCTACGACACAAGTTGCGAAGTGCATGATCAGATCTAGGTTGTATATTAATGGCAACATCCTCGAATTAGTCGTGATAACGAACAGGTCTTACGATTTAAAATGAGTACTTAAACTGATAGTATACCAATTTTCATCACATATATGTTTGAATTAAGAATATTTTAAGTTCTTTAAATCCTCTCCTATTGAAGTTTGATGAAAAATTAAGATCTATCAACAAATCAAATCTCTTGATTTCATTACACTTTCAACTAATCAATAAGATTCTTTAATTCACACGTACATATGGTGTAAAAAAAAAATTCATATCAATCAACTAAAAGGAGAAAGAAAAAAATACCCCTTCCAAAGTATGCATCTATAATCTAAAAAATTATTTTCAATACAATATTCTAATCGGAAAAGTCGGAAAAGTTCAAATATGAACGTTTCTTATACTAAAAACGGTAATAACGCACATTTTTAATTTTAATTTTAAAATTAATTAAGTTTTTAATAAAAAAAATTATTTCAAATTATTATAATTTTATACTCTTTGATTTGAGATAGTACTTTAAAAAAATGTATCATACTATTATACATAAAGGTTATGATACACAACTTTAAGTTGTATATCATATATATGTATATTTATTTAAACCAATCTCATATTAAAGAGAATAAAATTATAATAATTTTGATATATATATATATATATATATATATATATATATATATATATATATTTGCAAAAAGTATGCATATGTTAAAATTAAAAATGAAAAAGATAGTTCCTACAGTTTCTACCATAATGAATGATTTTGTAATAACCCTTCTATGTTCTAATTCTAACCTAATCGAAAACTTAGTTTTTTAAGTATTCACGTAATAATAATAATAATAATAATAATAATAATAATAATAATAATAATAAAACCTAACTGTGGGGTAAGGGTGCCGGAACTTTAATTTTTTGCTAAGTTGGTGACGAAGTGTGTTTATTTGGCTTACAAGTATTTAATGACTTGTTTAAAAACGCTAATGTGGAGAGACACGTGATATTTATTTTAAAAAAAAAATTACACGAGTCATCCCTGATGTTTGCTATAAATAAAACTTCCCGTCCCTATGCTTTTTTTACCTCGCTCATCAATGTGGTTTCAGCTTGTTGCGTAGAACGTCCTTATGTCTAACGCTTTTTGGTTTAATCCGTTAAAAGACCGCGAGTGTAATAACATTAATGACAATAAATATTCATGTAAATTTATTTCTCAAATTTAAACTCATTTAATATTCTTTTTTTGATAAACTTTTCATTATTTTAATTTCATAATTCTATTTAATTATTTTAATTGATTTTTTTGTAATAGGTATTTTATGTGTGGCATCTGAACATGTTTCCTTTAGTTTCGATTTTACATATCTTGTGTTCGTTTTTAGTATCTACATCTATTTACATGGTTAAATTCATATACTTGTTTACATCTTCAAGTTCAAATTTGTTTTAATTTTGTGTATTTTTATTCGATCAGATTCTGTTGCTTCAAAGATTGTGTCAATTTTATAATATTTGTTAAAAAAAAAAATTGTTTGTCATTTTATTTGCTTATTTTCAGCTTTGGTCAATGTAGGGAATGCTTAGTACATGCGTATTTGTCAACGTTAAGAGTGGTGATCAAATGTGACAGCTATTGATAGTTGTTGTTTGAAGATTTTTATGATATTCTTAGACAAACAAAAATAACTTTTATGAAAAAGTAATTTCAATTGAACTTTTTATAAAAATAATTTCAATTGCATTTTTTGTAAAAATAATTTCAATTGAATCTTCAATTTGCACAAACCAGAATGAATAACTTGATGATTTCAATTGTAAAACAAAAATAACTTTTATGAAAAAATAAATAAAATAATAAACTGAATTGAAAAATTTATTAAAAAGATAAATTAATTAAGTCAATTAAAAACATATTAAATGAGTTTAAAATTTGAACAATAAAAAAATACACTGTCGTTAATGTTATTACACTCGCGGTCCTTTAACAGACTAAACTAACGGCTGTTAGATATAAAGACGTTCTATGTAATAAACTGAAATCACAAGGATGATCTAGGTAAAATAATAAACTAAAAAGACGGGGGTATTATTTAGAGCTAATCATGAAAACAACCCATGTAACTTTTTCTTTATTTATATGACGTTATTAAAAAAAACATACTTACACGTTTAAGCAAATAAATGTCACATGTCTCTATACATCAGAGTTTTTGTATACGTCATTAAACACATGTACTAGCAAATAAGCTACATCGTCTCCAGGTCAGCAAAGGTCAGCAAAAATTTAGATACCTATAGCTATAAAGTATAATAAATTAAAAATTTTAATCATTTTTGTGTACCAGCTCATTTTACACCCCCAAAGGTCAAAATTTGACTTTTATGTTACCGTTTTCAATATTCTTCCTATGGCCTATTCAAACTGACCACTTTTTGTATACTAGAACTAGAATGGAAAGAAATTTATTAATGGAAGAGTTGGTTTCGAAACCTGCTTGCAAGTTGCAACCTTCAACTTCCATTTCTCATGTTGTATCAATTAATAATCCATTGGAAACACATTCGTTCGAAATTAGTATTACATTATTCAGATCGATTAACCTTTGATGTTTGTATTCTATAGAATCGATGCGGAGCTAGAATAATTTTATCAAGGGGCCAAAAAAATTTATTTTACTTTTTTGTATATCGTTTTTAGGGGTAAGATTTAAAATTTATTTTACTTTTTTGCCCTATCTCTACTGTAAATGACTGATACTGAGTAACAGCAGAAAAACACAGATGCCCCCACGAAAACTTTGACAATATTGCTGAGGTTGATGAGTTAATGTAAATTAATTAGGAAGGTGTTTGGTATTAGAAATGAATTTTGAGATCTCGCGTATTTGACATGATTGAATTTTCATTGGATATACATCAGTTCTGAAAATGAAATGATTGACAAAACTACAACATGTCAACATGAGACGTTTACCTCTGATCAACAACTACGATGAAGTTGATTAGAGGACCTACTGAAGCCCCAAAACAACATGCAGCTATTAACCAGAGGATGAGCCTGGATAGCTGTCCATTTAGTTTCGATTTCATTATGGATCATGGAACAATAAGAGCAATTTTTATGGAATTAAGAGTCGGGTCGATGCATAAAGTACGAGTTTTGATGTACCTCCCTCCATGGCTGAATTTTGTTTAGCAACAAGATGCTTGTGACAAGCCCAAGTGTTATTATCCAACCGCCTATGCCATAAAGCATATGCAAATAGGCCCCAAACAATGAAATGGCAGCGCTGTTAAACAACGTCCAGTATACCTATACTAACTCGAAAAATAGAAATCAGAACACAAAATGATCCAGACAACTTGATCTTAAAGAATTCAGCAAAATCAGCTTTACAGTAGATACATGATACAAACAACGCACTCGGACATAGAAGCATTGAACATAATGGTAACGATGCAAGTAGCTATACATTCTATCTAATACTTTTTTTAGCTGAAATATGAATATGATTAGATATCTAGACCTATAAATTATCCAGCGAGATATCTTGCATTCCAAATAGAAATTTGACTTTCACATTTTCAAGTCATACCAGTTGAAATCCATAGTCCACATCTTGAAGGACAAAATGTTTTGCATCTCAAAGAAAATAGAAGTTACTGGTTGAACAATCCGAATCACTGCAATTAAAAATTGATTCTTAAGACCTACGACATGTAAAGGCTCTCAGTAATCTCCTATTTTAACATTTTATACATCAATCAGATAAATCAGTAACAAACACACAAAATCAACATTCATAACATAAAAATTCAATGTAACATACATAAACCAATCGGAATTTCATAATCTGTAGGCCTGAATTGAAATGCTAATCTCAACTTCTTAAGTTTTGCAGGACAGAAAATCAAAATCCGTTCGCATATTTCCCAGTCTATTCTTAAGGTAAATTCAAAACTAATCAATTCAACTAAAACTTTCTACAAACAAAGAAACTGAACAAAACGAGTGATTAACATATAACAGAGATAAACAGTTTGGAAATGTTATCAACCATTTTCTCAGTAGATGACAAAATAAACAAACCTAATCACTTCTAAGTCACACTTTTCACTCATAGGACTAATTAACATATTAATAGGATCACAGATTCGAAATTGAAAATTCGAAATCAATGAGTGATATAAATGTAACGTAGTCCAATTCTGAAATAAAATTAACCATTTTCGTAACAGATATTGCAATAAACAAACCGAATCACTTCTAGTTCAAATTTCTAGCAGAACGTTATCGTAAAACGATTAATTAACAAACTGAATCACTTCTAGTTCAAATTTTCTAACAGAACGTTATCATAAACGATTAATTAACAAACTGAATCACTTCTAGTTCAAATTTTCTAACAGAACGTTATCATAAACGATTAATTAACAAACTGAATCACTTCTAGTTCAAATTTTCTAATAGAAGGTTAACCTAAAACTATTAATCAACAAGAAATTACCGAATCAGTTCTAACTCAAATTTTCTAACTGAATGTTATCGTAAAAGGATTAATTAATGGATCGTACCATGCAAAGGTGTGCATGTGCGTAATCGGATATCGGATCTGCACTATACATAACAGTAGGATTGAACGGCTTATTGAAGTAGTTCTTCACTCGATCCATGGCGTTGCAGTTTGTATGTGTAATGTGTGTGATTGAATGAAAGGGTGAGGTGATCGAAGTGACGGAAGAAGTGCGAGAGTTGTTATTTTATAGGTTCGTTATTAGAAGGAGGGAAACTCAATTTTTGCTTTTAATTTATTTCAAAAAGGTAAAAAGTAATTTCATAAATGAGGTTAGTGTGTTACCTGAAATCTAAAACTTTAAGAATAGAGAAAGAAGGTTAAGATATAAATTCTATTTATTTATTTTTTACTGTTCTTAAATTAACAGTACATAAATTTAAAAATTAAATTAAAAGAAAAAAGAACATTTTATCAAGTGCTATCAAAGTTTGGTATTATTATAGATTAATCAATCAAATATATCATGAAAATATTAAGTTTATTATTATCTGATTATGAGTATTTATTCATATATTAAAATGTTAGTAACACTGTTAAAGTTATCGTTATCATTTCTTTTAAGATATGTAAAACTACAATATGAAAAATTGTATAAATCAAACGAAAAGTTTTAAACCAGTTAAAATTTTTAAGTCTCATCACCTCTTGTACAGATCTAAGCTAACAATACATAACAAAATACAAATATCATTTCCCTTTCTACTTAGGATGTTTTATATTTGATTTACAACTGTTTAATCCGAATATCGAACTGAAATAGAATTCGGTTTTCAGTTTTTTATTTTTCAAATTCTATTAAACCGAAAATCAAATTCGAATTCGATTTTCGATTTTGAATTTTTTGAATTCGGTTAAACCGAAAACCGAATTCGATTTAATAAATATTTTATTATTTATATATTAATATATATGTGATTTTTCGAATTCGATTGAAGACTTGAAGAGTTTAACATTTTGAAAATTTAAATTTTTTAGCTACCATGTGTTTGTGAAAAATAAATATTTTGTTTGGATATTAAAATTTACATACATTAACAGTTTTATACTTTATAAATTCGAATTTGGGTATCACATAACAATTATTAATAGTTAAATTTATATAATTTGTATCGTATAATTGTGCATATTTTTTAGTTTTGCATGTTGAAAGGTGTTTTTGAAAAAATGTTAAGTTTTTCGGCTTTAACCGAATTCGAATTAGGTTTTCGGTTCGATTTTCAATTTAAATTTGGTTTTCGGTTTTGCTCCCAAAATTTTCAAAACTAAATACACCGAATCGATTACACTGAAAAAACTATAAACTGAACTGATAAACACCCTTACCTTTTAGCAAGTATCTTCGACCAATTAACACATCGATTGATTGATATCACGTTTATTTTTAACACCAAAGACTAAACGGTTAAAATTAGGTAGTGAAATTTTTGTGTCTAAAGTGTCAATAACAAATAAGTTAGTGGCTATTATCCAAAATTAGCAAAAGTTAAACAGTGCCCTTTTGGTATACCGTTAACCGCGAAATGCCAGAAGCAAACAAAGAGCAAGAAGCAGAATGCAATCGCCATTGATGGACGCTTCTAGAACAGTCTGGAGAAACTCGAATACTCAATTGCTAGGGTTTCATCCATCTTCATCTTCTTATCTATCACTAACCACTCTCCGGCGGCCATATTCTCGCGTTTGGTGCACCAGCTTAAACCCTAGCAACCGCCGGAAAGCGAGATTGACAGCGGCGAAGGGGAAGGGGAAGGGGAAGGATAATGTGTGGAGTATCGATAACGACGCCGTGAACGGAAATCGAGGAGGAGATCGCCCGAAGAAAGGAGATAGACGGCGGACGAAAGTACGGAATTCGACGGTGAAGCGACGGAGAGGGAGAGTGAATGAGAATGATGACGGAGTTATGGTTTCGGGTTCGATGTTGATTGAGACTGAGAATGTGTTGCAAACTCAGGTATTACTGTTTCGATTTTATTCCTTTTATTTTGTTATAGCTGATAATGATAATGGTTTTTTGTGTTTTAATTTGAGAAGGTAGTGTAGGAGATTATTGAACTTTAAGTTAGTTGGGGCTAGTTAGCTGAACCTAGATAAGAAAATTCATTTTTCAGCCTAATGCGTAATTAGGAAATTTGAGCATAAGCTGAGTGCAGAACTGAATAGCAGTGTTAAGGAAGAACATCGTTCAGGTTTTAATTGAGATACATATCGGATGACGGTAATTGAGATATATGAGCAACTAAGGTGGTCTATAGTTGGTGTGGATGTTGTGCAGAGTGCAGTGTGGAGTTATGAAAATATGAGATATAGGATTGAGAATTACTTTTGTGCTTTGAGTACTAGGGGGATCAGTTTTTTCTTCAATGGAAGTTATTTTTGGTTTAGTAGCAGTTTTTAGCTCTATTCATTGATGCCGGGAGTAATAAAAGCTTGTTAGTTTGTTTCTGGTCGTTAGCTCTCTTCATTAATTTGTGCAAAACAGGTTGTTTTTAGTTTTGACAAGTGATAAATCTTTTCCTTTGTACTTCTACAAACTTCTGTTTCAACTTTTGATTTATGAAAGCTATATTTCCATGTTGGTATGATAAGGTTGTGGCTACGCTGGTCTTGCAGCATAGGTTTACACTCACGGAGATGTTTTCTTCATGTATGCTTGCTACTGTTTGACTTCTATATCTGTAAATTTCTTGGAATTTAGTTGTATAGACTAAGAGTGAGAACTTGTCAAGTCTAAGTGATTATGTGTTGCTTTGTTCTAGCGTAATCTGATTCTTATCTTTCAGGAACCGGTAATTATACCAGTATGGAACACGTTTTCAAGTAGTGTTAGTGGAATATGGAAGGGAATGGGAGCAGTGTTCTCACCTATCACTGCTCAGATGGAGCCCATTGAGGTTGGAAGAAACAATCAGCATCAATTTGACTGCTACACTCTTTCTCGCATTGAGGCAGTACCATCGACGGACAGAGAGCATAAATCTAACATTCGGAGGATAGTTAACTGGGTGACCTTGAACCCTTATGGTGAAAATAGACAGTTGCACAGCCGTAAGAAAAAAAGTAATGAGATGTTTGTAGAGGAGGATGCATCTTTATCCATAATAGAAGCAGTTGATGGACGCAGGACAAACCGTGTACTGCCAAAATACGAGTCATTTGACTTCGAAAAAAGTGATGTGATGGAAGAAGATCTTATGGGTATGGAGCCTGGTCTTGTCTTTTTTGAGGTAATGTTACTTGATCTTCTATTACCTGTTATGCAGATGTCATTCTATTATAAAAGAAAATTTGTATGTGGTATTGTGAAAGGATGAGACACCTCCAATAAGAACATGTGATGCTCACCATTAAAATTGAGGGACATAAATATTGTTGAGTCAACCTATATGTTAAATACTTGACTTATGCAGTTATTTTATATTCTCGTAGTTGAGATAACCCTCTTTGTTTTGACATTACACACAGCAATTAAGCTCATTGTTTTGTTTAAAAGTTTATAAACGTAACTTATGGTTGTCTGCTCTAAGTTCTCATATGCTAAAGTCTAAACAAGAATCTTTTGAGTTCTATATTGGTAAGGTGGATAGAGGAAAGTCTACTTTGTAAATTGTGTTGAGAAACTTGATGTCATTTCTGCAGATATGTCTCAAATACCCCCAAGATGCAAAAAAACAGGATGCTTTTTTCAAGTGTACCACCTTTAAAAAAATGCCTCTTTATGCAAATAAAGTTATGCATCTGAAAATATTTGAGCCCAAAAAACTGATTTGTTATCAAGATAAATGACATCATTAAATAGGTTACGATATGGCTTAAGGTACAAATTATATTTTCAAAAATGAAGATAACACGATAATGCTTTGAGCATGAAAAATTATTATGGTTCTCTCTAATAGTATGCAGTTGATTTCCTATCTAGAAATCGATCTTCTTTCAAGTAGTGGTGAAGCAGAGTTTGCTTTTGAATTCCTGATCAGAGTTTCAATATATCATACAGAATGACAACATTATTCATTCTTGAAGTTGCTCATGGTTTTCATTGTGTCAAGGGTTGATATCGTTGCTAAATTGGTCTTGTTACAAGTTTTGAAGGAATACCAGTTTTTCATTCTCCCAGATACTACCTAGTACATAGTTTTTATACAATCTCGTTGCTGTTTTGTAGGATGGCTCTTATTCAAGGGGTCCAGTTGACATACCTGTTGGAGAAGTTAATGATTCCAATTACTTCCTATCCCCGACGTTCAAGTTTGAGCAAGTAAGTGTTTTTGGTGTTCTCCTCTAATGCACGGTATTTTAGCAATCACACGATTTAGCTTTTTATTAGGCATTTAATGTGGTATAAATATGTAGGGATGCTCAAATTAGGTACTGAATGGTAATCAACTATAAGTTGAATTCATCAGTTCAGTCCAAAACCGTATAGAACGAGAAAGCAGTTACTTCCTACTGACTTGAACTTAGTATATTGAAGATTACGATCACATATTTTACCACTCAACCTTCATTCACTGCTTCTATACAAGTACCCGACTAACTTGGAGTTACTGAATAATTCCAACATGTTATCAGAATTTACTAAACTTGTGCGGTTTCTTTTTGGATCCATGGGCTGCATATGGGTCCACATGCACTCCTTGTCATGATCGGTTTAGCTTGAGATATGTTATGTGTGGTGACTTATAGGTCCTCTAAAAGGTGGCTGCTAACTGCAACTAATTTGCTCTTTTTACTTCCTTTTCCATCTCCATACATGGTGTTCGCTTGAATTTTGGTAGAGGTGAAATTATCAATTGGATTTTTCTATTTTTTTTTTCCTAATGTACTGAAAGGATTGAGTAAGCTAGTATGGAACGGGTTGGAAGTCATCCTCAGGTTAACAAAGACATAAGACATTCCAATTGACGTGTTGTAATAATATAATATTATGTATTCATACGTAAAAAATGATTGAAAATTGTTTCCGGGCTGTCTGACTGACCTGACCCATTTGGACCCGCTTATCAAATGTACCCTTTTGCTGTGAACTTGTTTTGACCCATTACCCGGCCCAACCACCCTGTATAAATTTCCACCTCTTATCGTTAGGAAATGAGGGTAGTTAGCATTTACCAGATCTGAGAGTTGGCATTAAGTAACTGTTTTTATATTGATTATCTAAAGAAGCTATATGTCTCACTTTTCTTCCGGTAGTGTTTGGTTAAAGGTTGCCACAAGAGACTGCGCATTGTTCATACCATAGAGTTCAGTGATGGGGGTTCAGATATCCAGATCCTGAGAGTTGCTGTTTATGAAGAGCAGTGGGTCAGTACTGCTAATCTCGCTGACGAGAGGTATTATTAACTTCACGTCTTCACCAACTTCAAATTACTAACGTTTATATGTTACATATTATTTTTGATGCATGTCATCCTAGATGTGGTTAATCTTGTCGATGGTGGTTGTGGCTATTGGCTTCTATGGGTTTGTTCATATTGAATAAAGGTAGCAATAAGGGCACGTCAACAATGGTCAAAAGGGTTGGATTGACTAGAAAAACTTTTTTGTGCATTGTTTTAAATAAATTTGATGTGTTACGTACGATTACAAAAACCGTATTATTACATAATAATGATCCATTTTTTTATAAAGCGATTTAGGAGGTTACGTGCATTTAAAATACACTTTAGGGAAATTTTGGAACCAACCCATATGACACGTACTTTTTAGCTGTGATTTTTTAAATGATAACCCATATTACTTTGTAGGGATAAATTATAACCCTCATCATCTCATTTATAAGAAAAAGTGGGTTGAATTTGCCACCTCTAAATGTTGAACCTTTGGAGGGGTTGGTGGTGATAACAGCTGATAAAATTGATCCATGATTAATGGTGAAATTGCTGCGAGTATATTATGATTAAAGGCCAACTTCCACTTTACCATTATTAGTCTATTCAAACCTTATAATTGAGGCTTTACTATTTACTTCTCCCATATAATTAGCAAGGGTCCAATTGAATCCTATATCTGTATCCGAATAGCCTTATCAATTATCATACTTCTCTATACCATTGATGTTAGAAATTGTTGGAATACTTATTTTCTACATAACTCACTAGGAGGAAACTAAATCAAATAAGAGGAAATCATTTGTGGTAATTTAAGGACGTGTTAGCTCTTTAGTACTCGTCAAGTTTAGTCAGTTGTGTGATACATATAATGCTTTATCCATCTTTATTGTAGTTATGGTATGTATCTTGTTCTTGCTACTTGAATTCTTCTAACTATCATTTGTGTATCTCCTTAAATAATGTAATTCTGATTAGTAAAATCCTTGCTGAGTCACACTTATAGTAGCGGAATGTATCATGCTATATGGTTCCATGAAATTCTTCAAGTACTTTACTCTTGTGTTGTTTTCATACGCTCTAATGTATAATGCTATTAGTTTATAGTTAGAAACTATTTAGTGGCCTCATGAATAACAACGTTTTTGTTGGTATTTGGTAAATTAGTGATAGCTACTAGGAAAAGGGAATGTTGTGTGTAATAGGTATAGTGATTATTCTTTCGATGTATGAATAAAGAACTATGAATTTGATTATTTGTTGATTGCACCATAGTTTTAGCATACTTACATGCCATCTCTCCACCTCTGTTTTACTGACTGTGTGGAACAGTCTTTATTCTCTGTTTATTGTCTTCTTCTTTGGTGCTGTAATAGTCCATATGGGTAGCAAGTGGTTGTTATTGATATTTTGACTCATTTACTTATAAATAGGTCGATTTGGGTAATGTGTTATCTTTAACGGGTTAAAGTGGTAGGTATAATAGAGAAAATTAGCTGAAAAGAAATTGGGTCAAATAGGTTGAAAGTTGGTGCACAAAATGTCCTAACCATTTTAGTCAAAAATTAGATTTTTACTAAAGGAATATCATATATTTTTAATAATATATGGCAAGCTAACTGTTTATCATAAAGACTCAAATTTGTGGACAAGGAATCACCTGTCCAACCAATCCACTTTTCCCCCTAAAATGTTTTTAGTACTAATTCCTTGTTAATTATCTTGAATGCGAACAGCGACGTGGACTTTGATGTAAAGCCATTTTCTCAACGGAAACGAGTTCAACCATCAGAACTGGCTGGATCGTGGAAGGTGTTTGAGACAAGTGCTACACCAATCTATGGTGAGGAGACAAATACACAGGAAAACAACGACCCACCATACGTGTATCTTTGCACCGAGACGTTAAAGAAAAGAAACTTGCCCGAGAGTGCAGTCTACTTTGGGGAGGAAGAGGCGCTGGACATGCTGGATATCACAATGCTTTGGTTGCCTGGAGGCGTTACAGGTTATGTTGATGTCAACAAGGACGGGATCTTATGTATTGGTGTCGGGTGGTATTCTGATGAAGGAATTAATCTTGTTATGGAACGGGATTATGGAACCGATGGGAAGCTTAAAGAGGTTCGGTCAAAAACTGAAGTCAAGAGAAGGTGGTCTGAGCCACCTCCTTTTTAGGTCAACTAGATGTACATATTAATTAAGTTGTGTAAAAGATTCAAATCTTGCTGAAAAGTGGCAAATGTCTTGTACTCTTGTGTTGTGTTAATTACATGCATTAGTTTGTAGCAGATGTGGCAAAGGGTTCAAGTCAAAAGAAATTTTATGTTAGGTTGGTTTGAGTAGTTATACAAGTTTTATTAATTTTAATTGCACTTAATTTTTTTTTTTTTTTTTTTTTTTTTTGCAAATAAGTAATGCTCAACCCATATCCATACAACGCTAATCAAAATTCTAGAATAAAATGATTTTATGATTTATGGTTTTTGAAAACACTTTTGACTTGAAGTTCATCCTGTTTTCATTTTAGCCAAAATATAGAATTTATTCTTTTAACTTGTATAATGCAAAGTATAACTTATTTGATAACCATTTTAGCAAAATACAGCTGTATTTGGAGTAGAATGATAAACTTTAACTGTTTTGAACCAAAATGGTAAAGAGTAAACTTGCAGTGGCGAACAAGTTAAAACAGAAGTACCTCTTAGTTTGAACTATCAGTATTATGTGATGATGACATGAGTTTGATAGCAGCTAACATACCATCTTTTGATGAAACTTTATGTGTTTAATGCAGGGATTGAATAGACAACAACATGAAAGTCTCAGGACAAACACGTGACGGTGACATAGTCGAAACTTGACAGCTAAGTTAAGTTGCATATCTTGGATACCCTTACATAAACACGAATGGTCGCTCAGTTACGAGAGATTGCATGTGCCCCACACCCCATGGTCCCACCAAAGAATGAAATGAAGGGTCTTTCATTATATTTCCCTGTTGTGACATCTACACTGGTTTCTAACAAGCAGCTTACCCACCCATCAGGCACCAACATAACAACAGTTTGATAATAGCAAATTAGTGCCTAAAAATAGGACCAACCAATAAATAACTAGTTGAACATAAGATACCATGATCAAATAAACTTTAATTTAGTTTCTAGTAGAAGGTTCAGAGACATATAGCCTTTTCCTAACAATAAGGATCCACTTACATATGACAAAGAAGATCAAGTTAGATTTTGTTTTGCATATAAATAGACAACTCAAGACTCGAATAAGATCTCATTAGTCATTACATATATTTTATTCCTTCAACTTTCATTTCAAGGAAACTGAAAAAATGAAAAAGGGAGAAATATCAGAAAGTTCATTTACCAGTGCCAGGACACTTAGCCTTGAGGGTGGCAAAAACATACCCGAACGATATGTTCTTCCACCACTCCAAAGGCCAAACCCGAGCCTCATGGACCACTCTTCAAACAGCCTCCCTGTCATTGATCTTTCATTGTTGAATGATCCTTTACGTAGGTCTCAAGCAATCAATGAAATTCATACTGCCTGCAACAAACTCGGTTTCTTTCAGGTATTTGTTCATGCAGAGGCATAATTACTAGACGAGGCAACACGGACGGGTTGTGTAACATCATACACGTGAAAGGGTTTGGGTCAAAATGGGCTAGGTTAACACACCAATGTCCATGTTTCTGTACTTTATAAATAAATGTACCATCAAATATGATTAACAATTTATATGATTAAAAGGAAGATGATTTCTTCAAAATAAAATGATTTAGAACGTTGTAAGCATTTGAATACAAGTTAACAACTTTTGTCTGCTTACCCAACTCATTTTTGGCTACTTTTCTACATTTGACCCATTTGACCAATTATAACAAAATACAACATCAATTGACCCGTTCCATTGATCAGGAACGTGCATCATTCGTACATTTTTAGGCCATATGTTTAAGTTATGTCTAAGAATCAGAAGAAATCTATTGTAAGTTCATTGAAATGTGAAATGCTTGCATGCATAGTTAACGAGTTAATAATTTGCTTGAATAACAAAATTAATGTGCTTCGAAGGTGATAAACCATGGGATTCCTATCGCAGTAATGCAAGATGCTCTAGACACTGCCAAAGAGTTCTTTCACTTGCCTGTTAATGAGAAAATACAATTCGCTTCGGCTAATGTTCATGATCCTGTTAGGTATGGCACTAGCATGAATCATTGGATGGATAAAGTGTTCTTTTGGAGAGACTTTATCAAGCATTATGCAAATCCTATCACAGAATGGATCCATTTATGGCCTTCTAAACCTCCAAGTTACAAGTAAAAATGCACATTAAACTATTTTCTTCTGTCACATAGCTTTTATTAATTAAATAATATAATTCAGGTTGTTCAAGTTTTTAATTAATCTTGGTGGCTTAACATGTACAGAGAAAAAATGGGAAAATATGCGAAAGCAGCGCACATATTGCAGAAGCAATTAATGGGAGTAGTTCTTGAAAGCCTAGGATTGAATGCAAATTACTTACATCAAGACATTGACGAAGGGTCTCAAGTTATGGCGGTGAACTGCTACCCACCTTGCCCGAAACCAGATCTTGCACTGGGGATGCCACTGCACTCAGATAATGGAACCCTAACCATTCTAAACCAAAGCCAACAAGGACTTCAAATCATGGACCAAGATGGAATATGGCATTCTGTACCATTTATCCAAGGAGCATTAATAGTTCAATTTGGAGATCAAATTGAAGTAATGAGTAATGGTATATACAAGAGTACCATCCATCGAGCGACTGTCAATATGGAGAGGAAGCGATTATCCATTGCAAGTATTCATAGTTCACCAATCAACAAAAAGGTGGGGCCCACACCACAGCTAGTCAACGAGAAACATCCCATCGCCTACAAAGAAGGAAGCTTCAGTGAATTTCTTGATTACATCTCTGCTAAAGGTGTAACAGAAGCTACCTACATAGACACATTAAGAATTCACTGAAAAGATTTTATTAGACACATTAAGAATTCACTGAAAAGATTTTAAGAATTCACTGCTAAAGGTGTAACTAGTTTATTAGTCACAAAAAGTAAGTACCAAAATATTTTATTATTTTTCGTGAAAAATACTTAACTAAGTGTATGTGTATATATATATATATATATATATATATATATATATATATATATATATATAGGTAGGGATCAAGGGAGTTTTAATTTTTTGAGAGAAGAGGGAAGTTAACCATTTATATATAAAATGTTTGTAATTTTTACAAAAAATGTTAATCAAAACCAATGTTATAACTACTAATATTCATATATAAACTATTTTTATAACTTATAACATCATATGATGAGTATAAAGAGAATTTTCTTATATTCATCGTTAATGAATGTTAACCGATGGATATTATCATTTACTTTGAAAAATTATTCGTTAACATTCGCCAACGATAAATGATAATCAAAACGTATAAAATCATATTTTTACCAACAAATATTAATCAAACCCGATGTTATAACTACTAATATTCATCAATAAACTATTTTTATAACTTATAATATCAAATGATGAATATTAAGAAAATAAAATAGTAATTCCCTCTTGATCCGGTCCCTATATATATATATATATATATATATATATATATATATATATATATATATATATATATATATAAGGTTAGGATTCAAACAAGAACAAAAAAAAAATACAGAATTGCGATAACTTTTAATTTACATGGTTCACATATAAACGTAACAAATTACTTATAAATATTATTTAATGTTCATATCATTGACAAACAAAAGTTAAAAACCACAAAATGCATGTTAAAGTATATTTTATACGGAATGTTCACATGTGAAAAAAAAAATCTAAATTTGATTTTAATAGAAATCAATAAGTTTTTTAAACTATTTTGCTTTTAACCTTAATCTAAATCAGTATCACAAGTGATTGAATCTACTCACATGTAAAAATCCCTATATTTTAATAGTTATTGCAGTTCTGTACTTTTTTATGGTTCTCGTTTGAACTTTTGACAAGGAAACACTTTTTTAGGGGAAGGGAGAAGTGAAATATTCATCACGAAGCTTTTTAACTTCGTCAATACGAATGTCAAAAAATAAAAAGTGAAATTTAATAAGTGCTTATCAAAATCTATCAAAATCGATGCTATAAAGGATCCGAATCAGGATCACCAGTTGAAACAACCCTTTTGTGATATATTAATATCATAACGACTTATATTTTCTTTTTAATTTTTATTTTTTGTATATTACATGCGCGTGATCAGATGATACTCCATTACGTTATACATAGGACAAATATAAACTAACTGGGAATATTTAAATATGAGCGTTTCTTATGGTGGGAATAGTAGTAATGAGCATGTATATTTTAGTTTTAAGATTAACTAATTTTTTTATAAAAATATTATATTAAATTTATTAAAATTTCATGCTCTTTAAAGTGAGACAATTCTTTTTTTAAATATGTAATACACATTATCATAAATTTGATATGTATCACACTATCACACATAAAAGTTGTGATAAACAACTGTAAATTATGTATCATATATAATTTTCAATCTCGTACTAAAGAAAATAGAATTCTAATAATTTTGATATTATTTTTTAAAAAAATTTATACATACATTAAAATTAAAAATGAAAAAGATCATTTTTACAATTATTACTATAAAGAATGATTATATGATAACCCTTCACGTAAACTAACTAACTACCTTCATCTGAACCCAAGTGACAAAACCACTGGAGTTTCAAACTGTTTTTATTATTTTTATTTGCCGACTATTGTTCATGTACCAAGAATGAATATTGACATGAAAAAGAAACCGCGTAAGCAAAGTCGATTTATGGATGATGAGGTAATATGCACGTGTTTCCTTGAATGAACTTTTATGGGTTTTTAGAATTTTATATACTTACGTTAGTTATAAATAAATTAATTTAACATGAATGGATGTACTTGACTATTTAGGGCATGAATACGTACGTAAATTAGACGAATTTCTTGTTCAAATGGGTTACCGTACGTCCGTACCTGATTTGCGTGTGTATTAGTTGGAAAGACCCGAGTTAATATAAAGCGAGTAGAAACTTTAAGCATACTTGAGTCGATTTTATTTTTCTACAAAACCGCAAATTATATATGATCTTTTTTTTATCTTAGATAATAAAAAAAAGGAACATGTATAATTGATGGTGTAGAAATGTCATAGAAAACATAAAATTTTCAAGTATAAAATAAAATAAAAACAATTAAAATGTACGACACCTGATTCATTCAAATGAACACTCCGTATCTTTGACAAATTATTTCGTTACAACACCTGGTTTTTTGAGCTACATATGCAAGTTGAAAGTTGTATAATTCAGTGGGACTAACAAACGTTCGACAAAAATAGACAACTTGAAAGAAAGCAAAAAAAGATGTGACACCATAAATAGAAAAAAAATAATATTAATCAAAAACCACTTGATGGTTTCTTATTCAATAAGAAAAATAAAAGTAATCATTTTCTGGCCTTCGGATTCTATTTGGAAAAACATATATATTATGAGTTGCATTTCTTCTTTTGTAACTTGTTAATATGGTCTGGACTCAAATCTATCTTACTATTTTGAGTAAACTGCATCATCCCAAATTCGATGGAGATCTTTAAACTTCGCACTTTTCGGGTCAGAGTGAGGATGACATTTCAGATTTTGGGGCGGATTTTTAGGCACAAAATGGGGATTCTTATCGGGTACGTGGTGGGGAATGGGTACGATCATCGCTACTCCGCTCCGTCTCGAAATGTATTATATATAATATAATATAATATGTTATAATAATATTTTCATATAGGGTAATGATATTTCCACCATTTAATTTGATAAATCCACCACAATTGTGCATCATCTGTATGTACTGTACAAGTACTTAATGCACATTTATGGTGGATTTATCAAATTTAATGGTGGAAAATCAACACCCTTTCATATATCCTTGATATTTCCTACTACATTTTGTTTTGCCTTATATTACGACGTGAACCCGAACTTTAATTACTCGTGTTGTTTTGATTACTTATGTTGTTTTGGTTACTCTTGTTGTTTTGACTTAGTGTCTTGTGATCTAGTTGGGATATTCTAAGATCATTTTGTGATGAACTTGATAATTTTGAACCTTTTATTTGTATTATTAACATAAACCAACCACGATATATTGTCTTGATCATTATGTTAGTTGGTTTTCAAAAAAAGAGAATATTACTTTATGCATTGATAGATAATATTGTAACGAAAATCAGCAAAAACCTCGGAGTTAGAGTATTATCAATGTGAAAACGGTTTTAAGGAATCGGTGTCCCTAGTGGGGGTACCCCGATCTCCGTTAGGGTTTGGGGGAACCTATGTCCCCAATAGGATGCCCCGATAAGATCCCTGTTGGGGTTTGAGGCGAATTTGGGGATTTTTTTTTATTAACGGGTTTGGGGTTGGGGTTACCACTCCCAGCCTCGAACCCGCCTCGTTGCCATTCCTAAAGGATGATGTTGGTGCATATTCTGACCGTTGCTATACAATTCAAGGACATGCCTAGAACCAGCGAATATTTATGTGGTTGCGGGCCTACGAACATGGGCTAGCGAACTTGTGTATGTTCGCTAGGCCCAAAGCCCACGAACTTAAGGCATATAAAGAAGGAAATAGGGCAGAAAAATAAGTAGTTCGTGTGTGGTTTCAAGGAAGAAAACGGCTGCAGCGTTGGTTCAAGCGGGAGAAGAAATAGATATGAAATAGGCATATCTTAGTCTAGTCCCGTGTATATTTCTTGTATACTGTAATCGTTATGATTAATGTATAAATGAATGTTTGAATCCGTATTATTTATGTAATTCATCTTCGTGTTTTGTTCGTGTAATCGGTTATTTAGCTTGTTAATCTCATAATCTAGTCTGGGAAGATTCTGCATTTTTAGACAGGATACGGATCTCGGATATGCGCATAACGAATAAGGGACTTAACAGATGACATGGGTCCAAAAATCAACCTGACAGGGTAAGCATGATACATGTAAAGTTTTACGAATGAATACTTAGGAGAGAAAAAAATATCAATTAGTAATACGTTTAGGCCTATATATCATTGCTCGAAAGTAAAACATTATGTGTACACAAAAGTGCATGTATACTGCATAAAGAGTGTTTATCCTTGTGATCGGTGTTCAACTCAGTGTTCAATTGAACACTGAAAAGGGGATTCGGAGTTTAAATGGCCCCACAAAAATCATTTTGAACCAGCCAAATTGAAGGAAAAGAAGAAAAAGATGAAGGAAAAATGCAGCATACAATTCTGCACGTGAGAATTGAACGTCAACGCGGAGTGGTGAACGCCGACTCCCTGTCGTTCAAGATGTTGAACGTTGGAAATACAAACAGAATGACAAATTAGACAAAAATTATGAACTTTCGATTTTTAGAGGCTAAATGTCACAACTTCTAATAGTGAAGGTTGAACGTATGTTGTGTGGGCATGTAACATATCGCCTTATCACAACCCTAATATTGTCCGCTTTGTCCACAGGCGTACGGTTTTTTCTTGGCGACTACATGAGGATTTCCTAAGAGGTCCACCATCTTAGTACTACTCCAGCTTGAGCACGCTTAACTGCAAAGTTTTCACGGGATTTGTTGCCACACCATCCCGAATGGTACATGAGTCAATCTGATACCATTTATAACACCCTTCCTTACCATGACCATAACATTGTCCCTTTGCGCGTAGACACACGGTTTTTTCTTAACGACCATACGAGAATTTTCCCAGGAGATCATCCATCCTAGTACTACTCCCGCTTGAGCATGCTTAACTGACGAGTTCTCACGAAATCTATTGTGCTTGTGGCCCCAAAATGCATCGTGTCTGGTAAGAGGAGATTTACCTTATAAACCCAAAATATCTCGTATCCATGACCAGTGTAGGATTTACCTAAGGTGTTATAGAGCATTCACGTCTCAAAAAGAAGAAGATTGAAGGTGTTACCATACGAATTTGACAAAGAAAAAACAGTACTCCTAATAATCATGGATGTAAATTGCAAGATAATTATGTTAAGAAAGTGAATTAAGCTCAAAAAAAGGATTTAGGGCAAATGAACTTAAATTGATTGGGTAACTAGTTAAAAGTGAACATATATATAACTAAAATTAGTCATACAAACTTGGATTAAGTCCATCACAAATTAAGTTTTGAACTACATGGTAGTAGACAGGTAGGTGGTTAAGAACTCAATTGGTTTAAGTAATCAAATAGGTTAAATACCTAAATTATGTTAGTGCATTAAAATGTGAGCTTGGTAGCCAAACACAAAAACTTATCTTGGTATGTGAATGCGGTGATCGTATGGAAATGAGTCAAATGTGACAGCTTAAATATTCACATAATGTATGTATAATTTGTTAGATGTCATGAAGCAAATAAATTGAGTGTTAAAAAACTTATTTTAAACTGATAAATAGAATAGAATGGTGTATGTTGATAAATATGAAAGTGAGTTGTGGTTTAAGATGAGTCAAATTCATCCAAAGTATTGGATGGTGTCAAAGCACACTGAAATTTGTAGCCCTTTATACAACGATGCAATATTGACAAGACACACCATAGGAGTACCTTCACGCCATAGGAGTACCTTCACGAACGAATGTAGGACAAATATTTGAATCCTCACTCGGGTTAGCGACGGATTTACTAGACAAACATAGTCAACTTTATAAGTTAATGTTCAAATCTCATTTAGTGCAAATAAATTTTATGTTGGTGATTTGTGTCACCAATATTATTTAAATGTAATGAGATTAATTTATTGACCAAATGATCATTATAAATATCAAACGAGTTAGGATGGTGCGGAGTGCACGCTTATTTGAATTAGTATTAATTGTTTAGGGGCTGGGTCCGGGGGCAGTGCCCCCGATAGCAGGGTCCAAGGGGTGGCAACCCCTGGCGGGGTCCAAGGGGCAGAGCCCCTGGCTGGGGTCGAATGTACCGTCGAAATACTTTAATCTGAAAGTGAATACACGACTCTCAGAAATCCAAACATTCGAAAACCCCAATTTCTAACATTTTAGAGGTCACGATAATATTCTTAAACCAAGTCTGTATGGCTCTGAATTTAATTCCAGTGAAATACCAACTCGTCGAAAGCATGACTAACAAACAGAGAAGCAGAAAAGAAACCTAAAATCCACCAAATGAAAAGCCCAGATAAAACAAAGTACTTAGAAAGTTAGACCACGGCCCATGGCCAAAATGAACACCGTCTAATCCCACGAACCTTAGCGCCTTTTTCAATCTCTAATCTCCTCTGCAACTAACCGGCTCCTGTCCCGACCACAGCCGACGCCCGCCTGAACGACACCGTTTCTGCGTCTATCACCTCTTTCAGTAAGCCTAATATTTCTACCTATTCATTTAACCACAGCTTAAACCCTAATTTGCCACTTTATATTGTTTCGTCCCACACACACATGTATATGCATTTTAATTTCTACAGTATCAAATTAGTATTCTGTCATGTATTTACAAGTAATATTTTTTTTAGATAACTTTATTGTTATATTATTTATGTTATCAAGTATGTAATTTCTATGAATGCCTTATGTTTAATTGATCGTGTTTGTGTTCTTCTTTTGTTAATGCACTGTTTTTCAAGGTGAATAAGCATTATCCTTTCAAAGTTTGAAAACTATTCTCATTCGATCCTCCTATATATATGTATATAGAGACAGAACTATTGGTTCAATATAATGTGCAGCTATACTTGTTTCTAATTAATTAAAATTTATTTACAGAGAAATCAGCATTCTGGATTCATGACTGTCCAACAGCAATGGTGAGTCCCTCCGTCATTAGCTTGTTTTCTTTTTAAAAAGCAACTGATTTGGAAAGTGAACGAAGATAATCAAGAAAATCTGTGCAAAAAGGTTAGGTTGTCAGTATTGCTTTAAAAATTCCTATACCACTTCCTCTGTCAAGACGATCATGGTGATGTTTCCTCTTTTTTTTTGGACTGCTGTATTTGTTTATTGGTTTGTTTAAAGACCCTAATAAGAGTATGCATAATGGATATCCAATAAACTTATGGAGATTAGGCATTTTGTCTCTAGCAAACGTTATAGGGTAGGGGTTGTTAAAATGTGCGTTTAAATGGATAATTGTTACTTGAAGGATCAGAAAGAGGTAATTAGCTGTTCAAAACTAGGGATAGGAAGGCGATTTTACGTTTATGTAATAATAAATATTGAATTCTTGGGTAAAAGTTAATATATATAGGGTCAAAAGAATCGGATTTAAATAAGCAAGTGTTATTCTATATTTGAATGTTGAAATCACAGTTATCACTTCAATAATACTCATACAGACACCCCCCTTTACTTGTTGGTATTTTGCCCATGTTTTAGTTTATAGTTCTTTTGAGGCCATAGTTCAAACACTTCTTTAGTTTACTGCCCCTTCCCATAATTATGAAATGAAATGACGTGCTACTTTCACTTAAAAGATGGATTATTAGCATGTTACATGATCTCCTCTTTTATGCGAATCTGAAACATAATCGAATTTATTTCTGAATTGTTTGTGCATGCTCGTTTTTGTAAAATCTTCAATTTTATTGAGCACAATATATGTGAAACATAGATGTAACATCTTCATTTTAGCTATAACGATTAGAGATATGTTTTTCTCAACTAGTTAGGATTGGGACTTGATTAACTAGTGTCAGTAGTTGGCTTTTAGTGATCTTTTTTTTTGTGCTTATTTGATGTCAAGGAAGCATGTTATTGGTATGAGAAATACATCATAATTAGATATCTATTGCTTCAACTGTTGTCAACTATGTACACAGTGTTATGTGATTTTGGGAATTCATATTAATTATACCTAATTTATCATGCATATTTCAATGTTTAGAGCAGGGCATTTCATAGTTTCTCAGGCACTCAGACATGTGAGAGACTATTTGAAGTTGATCTGAGAAGGGTCACAATATCTTGCATCTTCAACAGCGGACGAGTTAAAGCTTCTTGCCCCAAGCCTCAAAAAAGATTTTTACATATTAGAAGTCACATTAATCGCTCTTATTCTCCATTCCCTTATCAACCATTATTAGGAAGTGGTTTCCCAAATTACATGCAACCAATGACTATGATCAATCATGGTCTAATAAGTGGTGGCTTTGGATTCTTTGCGTCCTATGAAGGTGCTTTTTTTAAGAGGCATTTCTCTCAGGCTCCAAGAGCAGTAATACCCAAGAATGTTGCATCTGATGGAGAAAAAAGAAGGAAAAGCGCATCCTTTCTTGCTTTTAATAAACATTGGAAACAATCTAAGCAATTGATTCACAAGAAGCCGTTAGAAGTTGCAGGCAAAACATATGCTAAATCGAGTGTAAAGGCCTTCACGAATGATGATATAGTTGCATTGAAAGATCCACCTGTTGAAGATGGCAAGAAAGAAGTCAACGTTTTAGTCAACGAAGGTCAATTGCCTAAAACTAAAGCGAGAAAAAAGCAGCAACCCAAAATCAAAAAAAGCCAAGAGAAGTCTGTTGCCACTTCTGAGGAACCAGTCCCAGAAGAAAGTTCCAAAAGAGCTTCACCAAAGAAGTCCAAGCAATCCAATAGTGCCTCGGGGATTCCTGCTTCAGAGGTTGGTTAAAAGTAACAGTATATTAAGTGAGCAGAGTTGAATATAAAGGTTGCAAAAACATTTGGGTTGGGTAATGCGCCATAACGGCTAATGTTTGTACAGGTCAGGTTGACCCAAAACACATTTTCTTCAAATATTATATAAATATAAATATTGTCATATTATCTGTGACAAATATGATTACAGAAAGTATATTATTTCATTTTTGAATCAAGTGATTTAGGTGGTTTTTGAATCAAGTGATTACAAAAATGTACTTTGGTCTACCTTCGGCGCGTTTGACTCATTTCGTTTTAAAGCTAAATTGTTAGTTTACCCGTTTGCCCCCTAAAAGGTAAAACATAACCTGAATCGACTTGTACATAGAGCCGAAATTGCTACCTTTAGTTGTAAGTTGTTTTAGCAAGATGCTAACAAACAGTAACATTTTCAGGTTAGCTCAAATGGAAAACCTCCTATTGAAGTGAGTGTGGAAGAGGAACAATCTAAAGGGACGACGAATAAGACTCGTAAGAGAAAACCTAAAACACAGGTCAAACCGTCTGTGGAATCTAATGTGGCACTCGAAAAGTCAAATGACAGTGAGTTGCCTTCAAAGTCAAAATTGCAGACAAGTGTGAATAAAAAGACATTAAGGCCCTTATATCCTCCCTCTGGTAAATCTGTTGTGGTGGTGGAGTCTGTCACAAAGGCAAAAGTGATTCAGGGGTACCTTGGGGACATGTTTGAAGTCCTTCCTAGTTATGGTCATGTTAGGGACTTGGCTGCAAGGTCTGGATCAGTGCGACCTGAGGATGACTTCAGCATGGTTTGGGAGGTTCCTTCTGCTGCATGGACTCATCTTAAAAGCATCAAGGTCGCATTAACTGAGTATGAAACATTATCCTCTCACAAATCTTGGAATTATTTGCTTACATTAGGGATATCAAGTTGGACTTTTTATATATGAACGGGTTGATTTGGGTTATTTTTATGTTTTACAGATTAAATATGTAAAACAAAAAAAGCACCCAAATAGGAAGCAGGTCGCGTCGAAAGTTGCCCATTTATATATATATATATATATATTTATAATTTGCTAGAGGTGGCAGTTTCGACCTTTTGGGCCAATTTAGCCTGTGCTTTATCCAAACCGGTCAAACGGGTTGAATGCTTGCCGGAGGTCTTTCTGGAAGCAGTCTCTCTACTTTTGGGTAGAGGTATGACTGTCTATATCTTACCTCTCCCATACCCTGCCCTCGACGGGATTGGGTAGTGTTATGGTTGTTGTTGTGGTCAAACGGGTTGAATAAAAGAAGTGTAGCGAAAAGGGAAACAGGTCAAATAGGTCAAGCGGGTTAAAAGTCGCCAAGTCTATTTTTAACGCATACATCTTCCTAAATTGTTTACTCAAAGATATTGATCATTAATGCAATCATAATTATCACATTAAGTACTTTTAAGAAAAACTTAAAAGTTTAATGTAACTATGGGTCAATCCGTCCTGCATTAGAAAATGACATGTTTTGACAGAACCTGATTTGACTCGTCACCCAACCCGCCCATCTAGCCACCTCTACTATTCAGTAAAGCTTGCTATGTCTGAAATCGTTTCATGAGTAATAAATTTTCTGTGCTCAATTTTTTTCGTGTTAAACTTGCTGCCACCTGTCCTTTTATTGCTTCTAATCTTTATATATTGTCTCTCAGGACTGAAAATCTTATTCTTGCATCAGATCCCGATCGTGAGGGTGAGGCTATTGCTTGGCACATCATTGAGATGCTGCAACAACAAAACGCTTTGCCAGAGAATATCAACGTAGCTCGAGTTGTATTTAATGAAATAACTGAAGCCTCTATTAAAGAAGCCTTACAAGCTCCAAGGGACATTGATTATAACTTGGTCCATGCTTATCTTGCACGGCGTGCGCTAGATTATTTAATCGGATTCAACATTTCTCCATTGTTGTGGAGAAAATTACCCGGTTGCCAGTCTGCGGGTCGGGTCCAATCTGTTGCTTTAGCTCTTATATGTGATCGCGAAACAGAAATTGATCAATTTAAACCACAAGAGTATTGGACGATCGAAGGTGAGTTTAATCACGAAAAGGACTCTAGAAAATTTTCTTGCCCATCACACTTGACACATTATGATTCTAAAAAGCTAAACCAAATGTCGATTTCTTCACATTCGGAGGCAAATGCTATTGAGAACATGGTCAAATCTTCCGAGTTTAAAGTAATTGGATCGAGTAAAAAAAAGTACAAGAGAACATCTTCACCTCCATATATAACATCTACCCTTCAACAAGATTCTGCAAGTAAACTACACTTTCCATCATCATACACCATGAAACTTGCACAAAAGCTATACGAGGGGGTTAAATTGCCAGATGGAAATTCAGCAGGGTTGATTACGTACATGAGAACTGATGGATTACACATGTCTGATGCAGCCGTTGAGGAAATTAGGTCATTCATTACGAAAAGATACGGGCAGAATTATATCCCAAATAATGCTCGCAAGTTTTTCAAAAAGGTGAAAAACGCTCAAGAGGCCCATGAAGCGATTAGGCCTACAGATATAAGAAGGCTTCCTTCGATGCTTTCTGGAATTCTTGATGAAGATAGCTTAAAGTTATATACTTTAATATGGGCTCGTGCAATTTCATGTCAAATGGAACCTTCTGTTACCGAACAGATACAAGTTGACATAGGAAACGGTAACGGGTCAATTGCTTTTCGATCCACGGGCTCGAGAAAGGATTTTCTCGGTTTCCAGGCTGTATACAAGGATGTTGAGAGTAAGATAATTAAAAACGATGAAGATCAAGAAGACGAGCATAACGGGTCTTTTGAGGTTCTCAATGATTTGAAATCTGGGGACTTAATGAGTCTCAGGAACTTAGAACTAAAAGAACATCATACTCAACATCCGCCACGATATTCAGAGGGTTCGCTGGTAAAGAAATTGGAAGAGCTCGGGATTGGTAGACCGTCTACTTATGCAACCACAATTAAAGTGTTAAAAGATAGAAATTATGTGACGGTAAAAAGCCGAGTACTTTATCCCGAATTTCGAGGGCGTATGGTTTCGGCTTTTCTGTTTCATCATTTCTCTGAGGTTACTGATTATAGTTTTACAGCTGATATGGAGACTGAACTTGATAATGTTTCGGGGGGTTTGACTGAATGGAAAGGTTTGCTTAGAGATTATTGGACAAGATTTAGCAAGTATTGTGAAAAGGCTGGTAATGTTCATATTCATCAAGTGGAAAAGATGTTGGAGAAAACCTTTGGTGAATATTTGTTTGCTTCTCTTCCTGACCAAAGTAGAATGTGCCCGAGCTGTAAGGAGGGTACTTTGATTTTCAAAGTTAGTCGATTCGGTCAAGGTTATTTCATTGGTTGTGATAAGCATCCCCAGTGCAAGTAAGTCATGGGTTCTAGAAATGATGTCATAGTGTTTCTTCTATATTAAAGTAATCTGGTCTTTAGTTTGCTAATTTCTTGCTTTTATGATTGCATGAAAACAGCTACAAATTTTTTTCTGTACTTACCTGTGAAAAGTTACTGAAGTTATGTTGGTAGACAACCTTGCTAATTAATAATTTCTTCTACTCTCAATTAAAGGTGGTTAAATGGGCGACTTGGGAGTCATTGGCTAGTGGGTCAAATGGGTAATTTTGGTGCAGGTCGACCCTGAACACTTGTTCCCCTAAAGTTTTTTTTCTTATAAAAAGTTGGCGTGTCAAATATAGCAATAGAAATAATATTGTGTTACCTATTCTCGAAATGCGATGAATAAACTCTGAGCGTTTTATTTTTAAGCCATTCTTTTCCTTTAATTTTACTTCAGTGATTAGAGATAAAACATAACCTGATTCGAGTGATTAATAAAATAGTGGAAATTCCCACATCTATTCACTATCTTGAAAGTTAACATCTTTAGATTTTCTGTTTTTTTAAAGGTATATCGCTAAAACCCTATACGGTGATGATGATGATGATTCAAGCCCAGAAAACAGCCGGGCTGTAGAGGAGCCAAAGGTTCTTGGTCTTAATCCTGGCTCGAATGAAAAGGTTCAGTGTCCCCTTATCTTTTTTGGCTCTTAAACTAGTCTTTTGAGAGTATATTTATAACTTCTTTTTACTAAATGGTTATGTTAAATATATTCATTTAATTACATCTGACTCTCTAATGTTGGTTTGTCTTATATCTTTGAAGATTCTATTGAAGGATGGTCCATATGGTCACTATGTGCAGCTTGGTGAAGACAAGAAGGGACATTTGCCTAAGCGAGCTTCTGTTTCCCAGGTATAATTAATTATTTTTTTTTCATGGCGTATGCTGTATTGAGGAATCACTGAATTGAATACTTATATTTCTGCCGTACACATACCCTATTTCCAGTGGAGACACTTGATTTGTGCTGCATTGACTGTCGCAAGCTAATAATTCATTGGCTGTTTAAGAGTTCAGGAGTGATTTATTACTGCCTGCTTACTTGAATATTCCCAGGTGGGATTGATATTAAATATAGGGTGATGATAGATCCACCAAAATAATGCATTAAGAGCTTGTACTGTACACATAAATGGTGCACAGTTTTGGCGGATCTATCAAAAAGTTTGGTGGATTTATCATGGACCTTAAATATATATGATATTTTCGGTTCTTCAGATTAAAAAATGACCACCATGAATTTGGAATTGTATTATGCTCGTCACTTTTACTGGAGAAGCTAAGGGAAAATTTAATTCTGTCAAGCATTTCTATATGTGTACTGAAGTTTCGGAACATACTTTTTCACTTCTAGGTCAGTTTGTACTCTACAGTAGCAGTTATATAATTAGCTGTTAGCATTTTAGTGCTAATTGAATTCAACGCTGTATGCTAATATGCCAACGGAATCGAGTTGCTACCCGTTAGTGGTGGTGGGTTCTGCTAGTGGGCCTATAGATTTAATAATTATATTGTTTTCTGTTAAATGTCTACTTCCAAAGTTGAAGCTAAACCAAACTAGAAATAATTATTTTTTTTTGGTTAACCAAGCCGGCTTTAAAAATAAATTGGTTCAGCTAACCTAAAAGCAGTGCAGTTTCTATTTCGGTTTCTGGAACACCTTTATACTGGCTATTTAGTTCCATCAAATTATGGCATCATGTTTAGACACTGCTTGACTTTATCTTGATAGTTATTACCTGTATCGGATAGTTGTATTGTTGAGTCTTGTTTTACTGTAATGTGTACACAGATTTCAGATGTTAGCTCTATTACCTTGGAAGATGCTCTTCAGTTACTGCGTTACCCCATTACTCTGGTATGTTTTTATCTGGATATGGTTGTTTTAGATCCACATTTTCGGGTTCAAGTTTATATTGCTATTTCTGACCAGAATTGGCCATTTCAACCCATGATATGGATTTTTATTTCATCTTTCAGGTCAGATGAGTAATAAAAATGATAATCACCTAACAAGGAAAAAGGTCAAATGGGTCAAAAAGCCCTTTTTTTCTGAATGTGTACAGCTTCATAAGTCATTTTAATAGACAAAATAGATTACGATTGAGATTATATAGCTTTTGTAATTTCAACACAGGTCATTAAAACAATACAAATGTGTTTGTAAAAAAAGTGTTGTGTGCTGACTGGACCCGTACCAAAGTGACCCCTTTTGACCCAAACCTGATACCAACTCACTACCTTTATTCCTGACATTTAAATTCATCTATTTGGAACCAATATTAGGGAAAACACCCGGATGATGGTCAACCAGTGGTACTGAAGCTCGCAAGACATGGATTGTCAGTAAAACATAGACGTACACAAGCACCAGTACCAAAGGTATGCTAATATCTGCTCATCAAAGTTCTCATATAACGATTGCGTTGTGAGTTCACTCAATATATGACACTTTGTTATTTGTTTATGTAGTATACTAGTATACAATTTTCATAATCATTACACCTGTTACATAAGGCCACGAGACACCAAGGTTTTTCACATTCACACAATATGCATGAAATTGCTTGATGTTTGCCGTAGTCACTGGAGCAACTTTTCAAAGTGAAATATCTGATGTCATGACACAACATGTTCATCGATGAGTCAAATTGGATAAATTATTGTAGCACTATAGTTATTTTTAAAGAAAAAGTGTTTGCATGTCAATCTAGCTCTTTTTAACCCGGACCCATTACCCAACATGAGTGACCAATCTATATTGCCACCTTTAATCTCAAATGATGAGTAGTTTGTTAAATTTTACATAAGACGTATAAATCAGCAAACTCTATCAGGAGATCTGTTTTACTTGTTACTCGGTATGTTACTCTAATTGATGGTGTTAACATGCTGTAATAGGATACTCTGAAGCTTTACTGTTTTAAATTTGATTGTAAATGCAGAACACGAGTCCAAATGACATCACCCTCGAGAAAGCTTTGAAGTTTTTGATGGGTAAAGATGCAAAGCAAACTGGGCGGCCAAAGAAGAACAAAGATAAAGCAGCAGTTGAGGTTTTGTAGTTTTAGGTATATAATGGAACTAAAACAAAGATTTTTGTTCTATTATTTATAATTCATTTATACGTCATATACATTATGTCTTGTCTTTTGACACTTGAAGAACTTGAGAGCAATTAAGAGGTGCGTAGATTTAATGTTTTAGCCGTGTCATTGTATTAGGTCAGTTTATTGCTATAACGAGAACTCACGTGTACCTTTCTAAAGTTATATAAGGGGACCGAATGCCATTTACATGATTTTTGCCAATCTATTTTTGCCAATTCATTTGGCCTAGCTTTTTTATAGGGCTTAATAAATTATTGTATTATCTTGCCGTTATTAATTTGGATGAGCTTTTGTGAGAGAGCTTATCAAAATTTTGGGGTAATAAGCTAAAAAGTGAAAAGTCTCTAACAGAAAAGCTAAAAAGTTTATCAAAATTTTGGGGGTAATAAGTTAAAAAGTGAAAAGTCTCTGACAGAAAAGCTAAAAAGTTTAAGCTAAGTCAAACACCATTAAGATCCAACTAAGGAATTTATGATAAAAGTAGGAAGATAAGGAAGGAAAATAAAAAAAGAAAATGCAATAAAAGGAAGAAAAATCTATTCTCTGGCTCAAGGAGATACGGTGTTGGTTCCCGTTCACGGAGATAAAAGGTATTATTAGTTTTGCGAGTAAATTCTATAAATGGCTCCCGGTGTTGGTTCCCGTTCACGGAGATAAAAGGTATTATTAGTTTTGCGAGTAAATTCTATAAATGGCTCCCGTGGTTTATACCGAGTTACGAATGCATCCCTGAACTTTTCTCTTTTCACTTTTTCAATCCAATAAGTTTGGTGTTTTGCTCAAAAATGATCCTCATCAACCTGAGACGACTAAAATACCCTTACTTCGTTATTATATTAATTTCTATTATTTTTAATCATCATATATTCATATTCATATATAAAATATTAAAAAAACACATTAATATGTTATACAGACATTTCAAGCAGCAGCCTTCAACCCATTTGTTCGGATCGTCTTCTACGATAAACTTTCGATTATCTCTCCGATAAACTCTGATAAACTTCGGGTATAAACAAACCATTACCCTGACAGGTATCCCCAGTCACTTGAAAAACGACAAACAAGTAAATTCCATAGATTTGGAAATTCGAATCTAAACTCAAAACAAAAATGCATACTTACGAGTTTGGGGTCTTATGAATTCAACATTATGTACATATATAATTTTATTTAATTTTATTCTTTACATTATATATTAAAATTAAAATAGCGAAGTAAGGGTATTTTAGTCATCTCAGGTTGACGACGACCATTGAGTAAAATGGAAATGTATTAAACTGAAAAAGTGAAAAAAGGTTCAAGGACGGGTTTCGTAAATTGGTGTAAACCACATAGACCATCTATAGAATTTACTCTAGCTTTGTTGATGACAATTTTAAGAACTAATCGATAAGACGTTGAAACATGAATATCATACTTTTTAAGGTCAAATTGTTAAAAAATAACTGCTAATTAACTTTTTTTTTTTTTTTTTTTTTGCATTTTAGAGTATCGACTGATTTTTCTTTTTAAAAGGGATTATTAATTTAAAACCACACATTAAAGGGTATACATCCAATGTATGCACATCAATTTTTTCAAATAACTGCACTTAAGCATCGAAAAATGACATTTAACCTCAAAATTATCAGTTTTTTGACATTAAAGTTGGTATTTATTCTTACATTACCATTCATAATTGGTAAACTTATATCATTTAATGTGAGTTTCTAAATTAGTTATACCTTTTAAACATAAATATTAGTCGATAATCAAAAATACAAAAACATAAATTATTTGTTCATTTTTCGACAATTTACCTGCTGATTTAAATACACCAATAAACACATGTAGCTCTCGTCGACATACTAGGTCTCTGTGAAAAAAAAAACTTTAGTATTATAGTTATCACGTACCTTTAAAAAAAAAAAAGACATAAACATAATTTAATGATAATAATGATAATAATGATAATAATAATAATATTATTAATAAAAATAATAGTATTGTAAAAGAATTAAATTATATATAACTTGGCAAAATGTAGACGTATTTTTTTGAAACTATATATAGATATTTTCATGATTCATGATGATGATTCATTCACCGATCATACGAAATCCGTTGTTTGTCTCTCCGATCGACCATGACGCCTGAGTAGTAAGTTTTATTTTGTATTCCTTTAATGAATGCTTTATTCAATCACAATATTAATATTAATTTTTTTTTGTGCGATTGCTATTCTCTTTGATGACCATCATATAATACAATGTAATCATCAATTATGTTATAATCAACTAATCAAGCTTCTATATACGATTTTGTTTGTGGTTTCTGAACGAATAAAATCCATGAAAAAGTAATTTTTATGTTATTATGTATATTTATAAATATCTTTGTGTAAGATATAGTTTTCAATCAATCTAATCATTTAAAATGTTGAAATAAGGAATAAATTACATTCCCGGTCTATGAGGTATGTCATCCATTTCATTCCCGGTACATAGGTCGGGTTTTTTGCAGCTTCAGTCCTTTAATTCGAATTTTCATTTAGCTGTCAATCCTTTATCTATCATGAAACGACTAAAATACCCTTAAAATTTTAAAACTCTTTAACTCTTTTAGCCTTAGGGGACTTAGAGTGAAATGAAAATCCGAGTCAAGGGACTGAACTCACAGAAAAACCGGACCCAGGAACTGGAAATGAAACAGATGATATACAATGGTACCGGGAATGTAATTTACTCTTGAAATAACTGTGAAGAGTACTTGAGTTTGCAACATGGTATCAGTAGGTATTAACCAGCAGTGTCTTTTTCTTTATTTATTTAATTTAATTTTTCTTTGTGCAGTGACTACCTGTTCAAGCTTTTGCTTATTGGAGATTCTGGAGTAGGAAAATCATGTCTACTCCTGAGGTTTGCGGTAAGTTCCTTGGATATTAGATAATATTTGCTCTCTGAATAAGAGCATAGTTTTGTATCAAATTATTTAATTAAATTTTTTGCTGATATAAACATGAACATTGGACGAACATTAGTCATAAACTTGATGAAGTAACCATAACTAGTATACTTTAAAACATGTTACGTGATTCTTAATGCATTTTGCATTTCTATTTGTAGCACGTTTTATTGCATTTGCAGCTCATAGTTTAACGAATTGTTTCTGTCTTCTCTTGTCCACTCATGATCAAAGGACGATTCCTACTTGGATAGTTACATTAGTACCATTGGAGTTGATTTTGTAAGTCAATTTCTAAATGTTTTAATTACCAACTTGAATTTATATTGGTGAAACTTAACATAAACATTTTTTACTTTCTGTAGAAAATTCGTACTGTAGAACATGATGGCAAGACCATTAAGCTTCAAATTGTAAGTCTATGTTTTATGCGTGATTCTCTATAGGTGAAAATTTTAATCCATCTACTTATGAATGGATCAATTATAAGTTATCTCTAATTGGTAAAAAAGTTATCTTAAAATGAATCGGGTCGGTAAATGGTTGAAAGTCACCAAAATTATTTTTTAGTGCATAAAATTTATTTTAAAAAATATGTTGTAATGGAACTACTATAACCTTTGGATGATATACGACACTGATTGTTTATAATAGAAAAGTGGTGTTTCGGGTCAGCCCAACGCGCACAAAATGATACCTGTTTTGATCTGTTATCCAAATTACCCGATCTACCCACATTGCCACCTCTAGCATTCTACATTGTCATTGAAGATAATTCAATCTGAGGTTCTTTGTGATAGCAACCCGGTCTTTGATCAGCCAGTCTTTTTGTTTGCTTCTATGTTCTACCAATGCACAGTGGAACACTGCGGGACAAGAACGTTTTAGGACAATCACAAGCAGCTACTACCGTGGGGCACATGGAATTATAGTGAGTGATCTACATTGATCGCGTCTTCTTATATCTTTCTTTTTCAAAAAGTATTTCAACTAATTTAGCCATGGTGTTTGTACATATAATCAGGTAGTTTACGACGTAACAGACCAAGACAGCTTTAACAATGTCAAACAATGGCTGAGTGAAATTGATCGTTATGCCAGTGAGAACGTCAACAAACTTCTTGTTGGGAACAAATGCGATCTTGTTAGCAGTAAAGTTGTTTCAACTGAAGTTGCCAAGGTAAGATTATGTATGCAGACTGCAGTTGTTTTGCAAATTGATATCGAATGGACTTGTTCATAATATATGCAACCATAATTCAAGTTTTTTCTGTAATTGTTTATATTGAATTATTGAAATTGAAGGCCTATGCCGATGAAATTGGAATTCCTTTCATGGAAGCAAGTGCAAAAGAGGCCACCAATGTGGAACAAGCTTTCATGGCCATGGCTGCTTCAATAAAAAACAGGTATGTACCATGGTTCCTTGTCGTTTACAAACTAAATCAAACAAATACTAAATCAGGACTCAAATTTTTAATGAAAAGGTCTTGAGTCTAGCATTATGTCAAAAAAGAATGAACAAACAAATGAATGTTCCCTCGGTATCATAAAAGTAATGTTATGACTTGTCAGATACCTATATTCTATAGTGATATACCTATTTATCAAGTATATGAAATACCTGCATGTTCAGACAAAACAAATACAATAATCTTACGACCCAAATCAATACCATCAGTTTATCTATATCCATTATAATATTAATGTTAGCAGCTTTCCTGAGATGAAGGGAGTAACCAACAGTTGTCATTAATGCAGGATGGCAAGTCAACCTTCAAAGAATATGACGAGGCCTCCAACTGTTAACATTCGTGGACAGCCTGTAAATCAGAAAAGTGGATGCTGCTCGTCATAAACAGATATAGTGTTCTATTTTTACCTTGTTTTTGGATGGCTTGAGTGGCATGTACAGGTAACATATCTGTTGAAAGCCCATCTTTGTTCTTGACTAATCTGTACAAAATTAAGAATAACTTTGCGTTGTTAATGCCATTATTTCCGTTCTCAGATTTCAGAAATTCATTCTGTTCTGTCAAGTGCAAGTAAAGTTAACTCATGATAAGTTACCAAGACTGAATCCCTTTTATGGTTTCGGTTTATACTTGTTATTTATACGTAATAAGGTAAAAGTTAGTAAGCCATGCGATCTTCCGATAATTAGAAATGTTTCCCCTCAACTACGTAATAACCATTAATGAATCCCGTTTTTGATTCACTATCATTTCCCTTCCCGCTTCTCTATTGTTATTCCACAACCTAAACTGATAAGATGGGTAAAAATTATTTGAACTGAATCGTTGCATTAAAATTGAGTCAATTAATCCAAGTTCATTTATTTTTTTACTTATCAATATTTTCACGAGGGGTACATGCATTTGCAGTCAAGAATTGGGTTGAACCAAACCAGATGAATCATCATAACTCAATCGAACTGGATGATGAAACTTCATGAAACCAGTTTGGTCCCAAATCGGATTGTGAACTGAAGAAAAGTTTTTCTTTCATGTTTTACTCTGAAAGTTTCAAAACCGAGAGAACCAGATATTCTTTTTTTTTTTCTTTCACAAATTCACCAGTCATGATTAGTATCTGCATGCCGTACCTCTGGCAGCAAGGCTAGCATAACCATTGCAACTAGTGAACATTTAAGTCTTTTACTGGATGAGTTGCTCTCTTTTTGCCATTACTTTTGTCATCAATTAAAGGTTTTGCTTACTTCATACAAAAAGATTACTTATTCAAATAGTAACTCCGAATAGTACAAAGAAAGTACACAGTTGATCAGTGAAAATGTCTTAACAATAAACTTAAAAGAATAACCATGTTATTATAAACCAGTAGGTCAGATTTCATACAGATGAACGAACATTTATTTAAAACACTAGGAACCATTTTTCTTTTCGTAATATACCAAGTTACCAACTATGTTGCTCGTTGGGTTTTGTATGATTTCAGAAATTACACTCAAAAGGACTCTCGGAGATACTCACATAAATGCCTCAAATACTATCTAGACAGTTAATCCATTTGTTAGCTATAAACGCGCTGAAATGTATCATCAATAGTACACAAAATTTTACTATATCTCGCACGGCCGAACTTTTGGGCACCATACAAACAATAAGTTATAAAAACTGCGTCCCTCTAAATGAAGAATATGAAGATGTCAAAATCCAGGCAGAACTGAGAGGTCAGCTATTCCTCTTGGGAGTTCAGAAATTTCTCTAAGCAGTGCAAGTCTGTTTTTTCTGATCTTTTCATCATCCTGAAAATGTATGCATCAACAAACAATTCATAAGAATTTTCTTTAAATTTAGACCAAAATACATTAGACTATGTGTTATAGCTTATGGCAATCATGTTGTTGAGTTGAGAGCAACCTCAAATAAATTCAGGTAGAGTTGATACACATTGACCTTTGAAGTCAAACCTAGCACTATCAAGATTTATAATTTTGATCTGGATATTGGACCAACTTCAATGGCATTTCTCCATGTATTGTATTCATATGAAGTATAGAATGACTTTCTAATTTTTCTCGATAAAAGTTACTGAATAAAATTAGCTTGGTTAACCTAAAAGGTCAAAGTGGTATTCGCTGTTTAATATCTTTGTAAACGAGTTGCAGTTTGTACTTCTTGCTTAGTTATTTTTATCACTTAATTTTCAGATACTAAAGGGTGTACTTCTTGCTTAGTTATTTTTATCACTTAATTTTCAGATACTAAAGGGAACGTACCACCATAACAAAGACATGAGCGAAGAAATCTTCTAGTGGCTGAATTAGTTGCAAAGACATTTCGACAAAATCATCCACCTCAATACCTGAAAATTTCAAAAAGGAACAAGTTCAACAACAACAACAATACCCAATCCCGCGGATAGTGAGGAAAAAGGAACAAGTTCATGAGACAAAATTCTATATAAACTTAACAAAAAAAAGTTTACTATCTGTTAAAAGTATAAGATATCGTCTGTAACGAAAATTTTGAAAACCCCAAAATGCTAGAAATACGAAGAGAAAATAAGTCATCTTCGCATGAACTTTGGGGATAAAAAGAAAAGGTTCGGACGTTTCAAAATGAGAACTGTCACAATTTCATCAGCAGAAAGAAATAAACTTTTTATAGGAAAAAAAGGTTACCTGGATGTATTTTGCTTCTAATAGACAAGAAAGTGTTCCATAAAGCTTTCTCTTCATTCGTCTCAAAGGATGCTTCATCCACCTAAAAGAAATCAATTTTGCGATACCGTTAGGAGCAAAACATGTTTCTAGCAACACGCGTTTATCCCTAACTAATTTCGTTGGTGTGTGTGTATTGAAATGATAGTTGAAATTTGTCCAATTCTTGGTGATAGTTTACTCTAGACTTTGGCAAGTTTAACGGTTTGCCCCAAATAATTATGAATGGGCTGATTTGGGTTATGATTTATTTCTAACAGTAAAGGAGAAAGTAAATAATAGAAACCGCTAAACAAGAAACAGGTCAAGCGGGTTTGACAGTAGAAAATTGATGAAAGATTACTGCATAAAACCTCCGAAACCACGTTATTCTAGAAAAATCTATTACCAAAATAATAAGAACTTTTTAATCTGACTCTAATTATTCATGAATCTTTTTAGACAGAACCAAATATTATCCCTTGACCTATTATCCAATGTGTCTGACCCATTTATTTTCCACCTCTATACTTTATTCTCTTTGTAATGAGAAAGTACCTCTGTGTCAACATCGACATCCTTTCCGCGAACAATTCTTGTTGGTCGAGAATATGCTTCAACAACCTTTGGCAAAAGTTCACCTCGTGACAACACATCCATCTGTCACATGAAATTATATTATGTAATAAAATTAAAGGATAATATTATCTACGGAGCAAACCCTCATAGACCTAGACACTTTAATACTCCATCTGTCACATGAAAATATAGATGGTGTGTCATAAAAAATGCAAAAGTTCCCATTGTGGGATGTCTCATGAAATCCATTAATTAGCTTATTTCCTAGCACAAGGTATTAATGTTATTAATATAGGTCCACACTATTGTTTGCTATTCAAGCATATTTTAGTCATTATTCCTATACTAGTCAAATTTTGCAGTTTTCAAGGGACGGGATGTAATATATATATATTAGAAAATCGATAAGAATCTTCAAGTGGCATAACAAAACAAAGTCATTAAAATGGTAATCTGTTGCTTACTTTATATGCTGATTGTGCTGCCAAACCAGGCCGATTTCCACGCTCTAATAAAACCGCACGCACCACTTCCGGGTTTATTCCCTTATCAACCTAAATCAAAAAAGAAACCGACAAAATCAGGTTATCACTTTATGAGTCTTAAAGAGACTGAATCATCATCTGACTTATGTAAATCAATTGAGTTGCTTCTTAATGAACTTTTAAGTACATGTAAAGCATCAAAACAAGATCATTTTGGAGATAAAGATCAAATACATGAGATGGCGATTTTGAAGTTGAAAGTGAAAAGTCAGGATCTTCGAAAAAGAACTTTAAAAGATGAGTAGACATACCAGAAATTGCTCAAGTCTTCGTGTAACAAACTGATGCACCTAAAATTGGAAAGAAAAAAATTTGCTTAGTAACAGAAAGTAAGATCTGAATAGGTACAAAGTTACTTAATATGGCATACATATATATGAATATAACAATAACAATAATAATGATAATAATAAAAATATTAAATGAGAAACCATATAGCAATGCACCAGCCAATGCACAACAGCAAAATTTCTCTGACAAATAAAAGCAACACTTAAGTAAGCACATATTATATGACCATTAAATATCTGATATTCATTCCATAAAAACAAAATAGAGGAATCTTATCGTCCAATATGAAGCATATTACTATCAAAACACAAAAGAGTCGCATCCTCTGTCCTACGAGAAGTAAAGGATTTACTAACTGGCACACATATTAACAGGTACAATTATGTCCATTAAAATAAGAAATACGATAATTTTGTTTGAGAAATGGGTCACTTAGATATCAAATTTTTTAATCTTTGTATGATACTTGTTAGGGTTCACTAAGGTCCCTAAATTTTTCTTTTTGTCCAAGGGTGTTTTAGACATTCAACAAATAGTATCATTTAACTATACAATGTATATAAATGTATGCTTACCTCATCTATTGTTACAGCCTCTATTTCCAAGGATTGAGCAGAAGCTGCAATTTCCAAAGCATGTCGCAAGTCCAAATTTTTGTTTTTTTCTACCAAGACTTGGACCTGAAACAAGTCAATATTAGAATAGAAAAGGTCACCAGGTAGATGTTGACTGATTAGAAAGACAGATGGCTTACAAGACCATAAGAGATTCTTCGTAGACCAAATGGGTCGTTAGTTGAGCTCGGTTGACATCCGGCTCCAAATAAGCCAACTAGGCTATCTAACCTGTCAAATTGATGAAAATTGGATTGATAATCATAAACTTCTAACACAGATTACCCATTTCATTCTCGTACTCAAATAGATTGATTACAACTTCAAGTAGACACATATTCTTAAGACTCAAGAATAACAACTGATAACCATTTAAAACTCAGTTCCAAAACAAAAGGACAGAAAAATGCTGCGTTAAATATGTGGCAAATTCCATAATCAATTTTTGAACTTTCCATCTTTCTATGCCTCTCTTTATCTCGTGGAGAATAGAGATAGCATCATCGTACACACACACAAACACTCGTAAATCTTTAATATGCATACAAGTTCATGATATGTCGATAGCTTTTCAAAGGAATTTAACCTGTCCGCAATCGACAATACAGTTCCTGCATCGGTTTCTGGGAGTATATCCCCAGAAAATCTAGGCAGTGTGATCTCAAACAACGCCTCCGAAACCTGATATAATAAATTTCACATGAACAAAGTTAACTGCTTCTATTAATCACTTTTTTCTGATTGGCAATGAGCGAAATGAAGGTGAACAAGTGTCGTTAAGTTTGACAAAATTTGTATATTCGTGTAGCAAATTCTATATCAAAATAACGAATAGAAGTTATAATCGGATAGATTGAATTTGATAACCTGTCGTGAGTATCCTTCACGAAGAGCATAGTGACACGCCATTATTCCGGATAGGGAAGTAAACTCTGTAACAACGGCAGTTGAGAGGTCGGACATAGCCAGTGACGCAGCTTCCCGAGTAATCTGGAGCTTATCTTCACTTATTCCTAGAGCCAACCCAAGTTCACTAATAGTACTCTCGATCCGTATCATCTTGTCCTCCATTGTTCCAAGTTTCTCCTGCATAGGCCGAAAAACAATCAAAAGGTAATACTTATTGGTAAAATTTCAACCTTTGTACCTACAAAAGGACAGATTTGGGTTTTTGTCAAAAAGAAAAAAAAAATAGCTAATAGGGAAACAAGTCAAATGAGTCGAATGGGTTGAAAGTAGTCCAAAGTCTATGTTGAATGCATGCAACCTCCTAATCATTTTAATTCAATATATAAAATGATTACTGTAATAATATTATTTTTTGTAATCGTAACCATTTAAAAAGTGTACAAGAAAGTGCTAGCTGACAAAGCAACCTGTCTCAGCACTAAACATAACCATATAATTATCAAATGGGTCTAAACTCAATTTTACCCATTGCATGACCAGCCCATCTTGCCAATTCTAGTTTTTAAGGTCGGATAAGTCGGGTTCAGTCAGATATAGAATTATTTAAACATCTTGAAACAACTTTTTATCAAGAACACAAAGAGCAAGAATTACTTACATGAAACAGAATTCCGTTGAGTTGAGAACGAAACTCTGAAAACCTTTTACTAGTGTCTAATTCATAAAAGAACTTGGCATCTTCATATCGAGCTCTGTATTCAAGATTACACTAGATTCAGTTAATTTTATTACATGAGATAACAACCTGAAATAACAAAGAGGGAGAGTTCAAACCTGAGTACAGCTTCATTTCCTTTTTGAACAACCGACTCATTAATTGCTCCATTTGCAACCTAAAAAGAAATCAATTGGAAAACATCAATATAACTTTATAAGCATTATTGAAGTATAGAACTGGCGTTTATAACTCACAGCAATGAAATACGGTAACAGATTCCCCTCATTGTCTGTCAGGGCAAAGTACTTCTGATGCTTCTGCATAACCTGCAAAAACACAACTTTACTCATGTCACATCATCTCAAATCACATCTGAAAGAAACAAAATACTTCTTATTTTCATCAAAAAGATTATTATATACTTGGCAGTATATATGACATAAGGTTGTTAAGTAATTATATACCATTAGGATTCACAATCTCAGCCACACACAAAAAAAAAGATGATGGAAAAAGAAGATTATAGAATGGCACAATATATCAACCAAATCCAAACATAAAATGAATAAGACATGACAATTGTCTTTAATGTTTTTTGTAAGAGATTTTCTAATAGACCTTTTAAGAGAAGAATACTGTACCATTACTAGTAGATCTTTCGGGAGCACTAGAAAGGACTCTGAGAATTTCCCAAGCACAGGAACAGGTGCCTCAACAAGGTTTACAACCTATGTTCATTAGCACAAACACTCAGCTATTGAGAAAGATAATATATAAGTTTCTACCCATTTACCTAATCTCGTGGTTATGTTTTACCGCTGACGGGTAAATAAAGTTGACGTGAAAAGGAAACAAGTCAAAAGTCGCCCAATGTGTACCTTTTATGCATAAAACCTCCAAAATCATTAAAATACACTATTTTTGAAATAATACACATTTTGTGATCATATGATTAACCAGACATTTATAAAGCTATAACATTTTTGGACAAAAAAGGTTTCTGATCAACCTGACCAGACCTATACACGTTTTGACCTGTTACCCGACCTGCCCAAACCGCCAACTTTGCCACCTTTAGTAGTATTAGATCAGTTACCTCATCAAGTAGACTGCTCTGCATCACAAGACATCCATCAACACTCTTTGCTAAATGATTAGATTGTTCTATGATGATTTTCTTTCGTTGCTGCGATGAGAAAAGTTAGCATGCCACATTTATATGCATTATTATTGATAATAAATAGGATATGCACTTTCAGATCACCTCATTGTCAACAGATATTCCAGCTTGTTTTATTACATTGGCATAAGACTCTGCACTATCGACCTGCAAATAAAAGGCTGGTGATTTATAACAATATATCAACAACTCTGTTTGAAGTGGAAATTTAAAAAGGCTAGCAAAGTTAATCAAAATATCACACAAATGAATCAATCACTTTCTGTTGACAATTTTTTGCCCACCCCTAAATCAAACTTTCCTACTTCGTATTTGGATAAAATAATAAAAAAAAAAAAAAAAAAAAGATTTGCACATTCAAAAACCAGTTTTCCAGGAAGTGTGGTATTCTATAACTAATGACAGATATTTGATGTTAATGTATCACACTTACCATGACCGTTGCTGATGTCGTATTCCGGAGACCATGAGAAACATTACCACTGCAGTCAAAAAATAAGTTGAGAAGTGATAAATGAAAAGAGACATAAAATAAAAGATAATGCCATGCCAAGTGAGTCTTTATATTGATAATGAGGTTCTAGCATCTCGTTAGGTGTTCATGTGAAAAATCCGTACACTAGGTTTATTGAAATTTATGCTAGTTATTTGATTACTCTTGCAACTAACAGCTTTTAAAAATCAAAATACATCTCCACAGTAAAGGATGGCCAAACACAATCATATTTTTCTAATGACAATGTTTTCAAAATCAGTAATGGGCTGTCTGCTATTTACTTATTTGTGTTTACCTAATTTTTAGTATCTAAATTATATTAATAAAAACATTTCAGAAAATGAACAAATTGATATGACCATTTTAGAACTCTAATCATGTTACTATAAGGTAGATAAACATAAAAATGAAAGTGAGATTGTTCAAAATACATCCCGTCAATCCAAAAATAAATGCCCCCTTCCGTTTTTGACGGTCTCAATCTGAATTGCATTTTTGCACAGTACAACAACGACAACACCCAATCCCGCCATAGGCGGGGTATGGGGGAGGTAAGATGTAAACAGCCATTCCTCTAACCGAGGGCACAGTAAATATTCATTTATTTTCATTATTAAGAGTATTTAGTGTTTGACTATTAGTTTAACACTTTAAGAACTGCAAGAAATGCCACTTGCCTTAAAATACCAGCGAATGCAAACGGAACAACTGCATTTCCATGGAGAGCCAAAATCCAACGAACAGGTCGGCTAAAGAATATCTAAAGTGATGGCAAAAATCTGATTATCCGCATATTTGAGAACCATAAAACTAAATCAATCAGAAAACTACCCAAAAGAATTGTAATATGAATAAACACTGTTGTGCTTAGAGAACAAAAATATATAAAATCTAAGGTTCTTAGAGGAGAAAGACGCATCTGATGGAACAATTCAAAAACACTATTTTCTGTTAATATGTTTATACATGAAATACATAATAAGCTCGGTTACACAATTTTTATTTTGAACCAAATTTTGAACTTATATATAGATAAACATGAAATAGTAATAATAATAATAAAGTTTAGGGGTTAAACAATAAGACCAAAAAAGATTAAAGAGTAAATTCAATAAATATAAGTTAAGGAATAATAAGTGATTGCTTTATGAGGTAACAAGTCAAATAAATGGTTAAAACCCTAAGTCAACAAAGGTTTAGAGGTTAAACATTATGACAACACAAAGTTAAGGATTACAAACATGCAAAAAAAAAAAGAAAAAGAAAAAAGAAAAAGAAGCTAAGGGGTTAATCAGGAAACTAAAGGGAAGTCTAGAGACTATGACATTATTAACCCTTTTACATCTTATTTAAAAGATCTATATATATATATATATATATATATATATACACAACCAAAGCGCCTTTGACCTAGCAGTATGTGAGGAACCCATCAAACTAGAGGTTGTGGGTTCAAGTCTCATGGGAGACAATGCATATATAATATGTGTGATTGTACATATATAATAGGTGCAATAGGTGTAGGTTTCTGTACTAAAACACGATTCTAGGAGGCACACCTCAGAGTTCCAGCGCATGGACTTTGGAAATGATACTTTAGCAATTGCACCAGGCAACTCCTTCGATAAAACCTATTAGAAATAGATATAAGATCAGATCAATCTAATCAGAATCAGAATAATACATAAACCAACAGCATGAATATTAATTTAAAGATTCTAATTTCTGTACAATATTATTAGAAGGTTGTTACGTGAACAATCTCAATATAAATGACAGAAACAATCATTAAACAGATTAAATTTTTATTTAATCCAGAATCACATGACCACAGAAATAATTTATGTAGCTTTGTCTCTCCCGGTTCAGAAATATTAACCGGAAAAAATGTATAGTAATCTATCGGTGGAATGTGAATGTGGAGTTCCTGATGGCTGGTTGCCTGTTTGATTAAAAGATGGGAATACATAATATGGATTACTCCTTATCCTACCTCCAGGGCGAGCTGAGCAGACTCCATCACACGCACGTAAACATATTCTGTCTTACCTGTAATCACGAAAGAAAAGTCACATTTTGGTTATTGTGTGGAAGTGATCGAGTGAAATGATGATTACAGCACGTCAGATTCACTTATGAAGGAAAAAACATAAAGAATATATATAATATAATAGACATGATACAGAAATTCCAATCTATAAGATCATGTCTAGAAAACAATATGCATAAGTTACGTCACCTTGATTATTAAATACACATAGATCTAAAGAATAATATTAATAAGCTTTTAAGAACTTCACGAAGATCAAGAACAAATAACATATAAGTTTCCTTCTAAAAATATGTTGGGCAATGGAAAGTAAATTAGAAAGAATAACTATCCACAGAAACAAATATTACCTTCGGTTTTTCTATACAACGAGTCCACTGGCACAGAATTTCTACGACAAAAACCTTCAGCTGCCTAATCGATGAAAAGAAATAAAATAATTAACCAGTTCAAGTTGTAACAGGTCAAGAAATACACAAATATGTTTTGGGGACCCTGTGTCAAAATTCGCTTTAGGATACAAAGCAGCAACTCAACTAGGCCTTGTCTGAGATGAAACAAATGTAGATTAATCTAAATACACAAACAAACACATAAATAAGGAGAAAATTACAGGAACGGTAATTACCTTAGTTGGATTTCCTTGGTTGTCAAAAGCTTTTGAAACTGGAGGACCTCGAACTTCAACTTCATTCGCTGATTGCTTAGAGCATAGGTTCTCAACGCTAATCTACAAACACCAGTATTGAATTACCAAAAATGTTGAAATGAAGAGTTAAGTTTTAATGCACAATAATAAGATCTATGGTAATTAATTATTAGTATAATACTTAAAATCTTGAAGGATCAACAACATTTATGTATGGGTTGATATATGTCAAAGGTGGCAATTTTCACACATTTACTTCTGGATGGGTTGATTTGGGTAGAAATTCATCTCAAAAGGGTCAATTCGGTTAAATCAGAAAACTTAGCAGAAGGAGTAACGAGTCAGATGGGTACAACTAGTTAAAAGTCACCCAAATTGTATTTGTAATGCATACAACCTCCAATGTCATTTTATTCAAAAAATTATATCATTAGTGTTACGTTATTTTTTTTGTAATCATAACAGCATGATACATTCCTAACCCGTTTTGACCTGTTACCCAGTGTGTCCATCTTTCCACCTCCAACTTAAATTATCACTAACAGTAAAGCATAGGAAGGAAGAGGAAACCATACAACTAGTCTCCTTGGGGTACCAAATACATGAACTTCACCATGAGTCAATCTTTGTTTCCCAAGTAATTGCACAAGTAGATCTTTGAGCTGAAACACATAAAATAATTCGAAGCATGTTGCAAAATAATAATAGAGAATTGACAACTAATTGACCGACTGTTAGCTACAATAATTTATAATAGATAAGAACAACAAAAAAGGAACTAATTGGACCGCAATGAAGAACATACTTGCTGACCCGCACTAGTAACATCATTTGGTGGTAATTCTTCTGTCCCGATCTCAAGAAGAAACAATCTCGGTTCAATAGACACCTATACCTCATAAAAACCGTACAAAAGTTATGTCAAAGTCAGCTTCAATAAATTACAGCGACTTTCATTAGAAGGGTACAATAACATTCAGTCGAACCCATAAAAACCTATTAGTAAGTAAAAAGTTCAAACACGATAACTTCAATTGTGACTTGTGAGATACGCTCTCCATGAAATGAAAATTGCACACCCGTGAATTGCAACATTTCCTCTTATGGATGGATTTTGAGTTATAAGAACTACTTTTTCTCATTACATATTAATAGATGATCTAAACCAATATTTGCAAAACTTGAAGAAGGAAAAGTAATTGTACGCACCTTTGCGGCTTCTGATTCTAGAAGCTCAATGGAGGCAACATGGTCATTAGCTTGAGATATAACGCCAAGTGGATGTCCGAGTGTCTCTCTTGTATTCGACCAGAGCAGGGCACATTGCCGAGCCAAACTGATGGGAAAAGAAAGGCAAGAAATGTAACAATGAGGCTAATTATGTTCTTGACTAGAGGTGGCAAGATGGGTGGGATGGGTAATGAGTCAAAACGGGTCATTTTTTAGCACGAGTTGAACCGATAAAGTTGGTTTGACCTGCTAACAGACTCTGTCAAATTATTATTCAATATCCTTAATAATAAATGTGGTAATTTTGATTCTAAAACAAGTATTATTACAGTAATAAATACACAGAGCAGTTGAATATTTCCCCTTTTAGCTTCTTTTTTAACCCATGTGAGATATAACAGAACCCAAATCGACCCATTCATAAGTAAAGGGCTGATATTGCCACCTCTACTCTTAAATGAAGACACAATAATACAAATCGTGTTAAAAAGTTACCTGCGCATCCGTCCAAAATAACGAGCACGTTCTGTTACCCCGACAAACCCTCTAGAGTCTAACATATTAAAAGCATGAGAAGTCTTGAGAAGCTGATCATACCTAAGAAAAGTTCAACAAACGGGCTATATTAGATTACGGAATAATGGATATGTGTGTTTAATGCAGTGGAAATGAGGCTTAAACACATACGCAGGTATTGCAAGGCCTAAATCAAGCAAAGCACGTGATTCTGCCTCAAAAAAGTCAAAGTGCTTCTTAAGATGATCCACACTAGCATGCTCTAGATAATATGCACTCATTTCTTTCCTGCACCATCATAAGCTCACATAAGAAGAATGAAGTTTTAAATCTTCCTTTTCATCAGATAAAATGATCTATTCTTTTTATCGTTCTAGTAGTAAACATTTATTCACCATAGGACAAATTCGACAAATATTAACATGTAAAGACCAAATGGCTTACTCATTCTCGGAGAAGAGCTCCCCATAAGTTATTCCATCAGCATATTTGATTTTCTTGAAATGATCAACTCCCTGAAAAACAAAAATTATAATATATAAAGCAAGCTGAGAATAAATACAAACAAAGTAAGTGTATATTGACCTGAAGTAACATTAGGATGCGTTCGAGACCATATGTGATCTCAACAGAAACCGGCATCAACTGAAGACTTCCAGCCTTAAACAAGAGAAGATAAAAGAGACAAATAAGAATCGGAATATAGAGAAGATTTTGGATCACTAATGGCCCAACCCATTTACTCCACTTATAAATGGGTCGATTTGGGTCGTGTGTTATTTTATCTCAAATAGGTCAAAACAATTAGCTAAAAGGGGAACTGATCAAATGGGCTGAAAGTTGCCTGGAGTTTATTGTTAGATTTCAATGCATACAGCATCCTAAACTGTTATATTATTTGTAACTAGCTCATTAACTAATAGTAATTTTGGAGTATTTAGCAATATACAGAGAAAAAAAGTGTTTATTGGTCAGCCCAATCTGACCCAACCCATTTAGACCGGTACTAAATATGATCCATGTCGACCGGTTACCCAACCCATCCAACCGGCCACCTCAAAGCAAGATGGAGAACTCTACAGTACTTACGAGGCAAGAGTGGTACCTGTTGGAAGTAGGTAAACTGTGTAATCTCCATGCCATCCATCCAAATCTCCCAGCCCAATCCCCAAGCACCAAGTACCTTGTGGTTTACATGAGAAATTACCATGAGTCGAGATACTGTAATCATTACATTTTACATTATAGAAGAAAAGGCAAACAAATCAACATACTCCCTCTGTCTCACATCAAATATCCACGTTGACTTAAAAGTCAAACACGGTGCCCAACATTCAAATTGAGCACTTAACTTTTCAAGTCCCTTGTCCTTGTCGCAAAAAAACAATCAGCCTTGTGAAAGTGCAGAAAAGAAGATTTTATTTTTTCTTTTGATGTTACATTTTCAAGAGGTTAAAGATCGCACTCTTATAAAAGTATCTAATTGAAGGTTCATTTGCAGTAAAAATGAGGGTTAAAAAGTTGATCACCCATTCAACTTGAATTACCCTATGCTAGAGATTAGAGATAGTGATTAATTATTATTGTTATTATAGTTTATTTATTTCCATTTTTATCTAGTTACCTTGTCTCCTGTATTTCCTAGTCTTGTGACCTATATATAGAGGTCGTCACCTCTCAATCAATAACACAGATATTTCCTGAATATGTTTACACCCTATATGACCGTTTTAGTATTTCCTGCACAGTTCAGTTTGGTTATCAATTTCATAACAAATACAGATAAAAAGGAAATGATAGACACTTCGTGCCACATGAACAACAAAAGTTTCCTAATCAGGATGCCTTGCGATAATTGCAACAATTTTGGAAATTTTTAAAGTCAGCTACCTATTTTCCTCTAGCAGAGTAGTTGCCACGAAAGTATATTTTTGTTCTTTCGACCACAAGATTTACTTTAGTTTTCAACGTTATAGTTAACTGCAAGCTACTGGTAAACTACAATTAAAGTAATCCACCTCAAATTGAAAACTAACTTGTTTGACTCTCTAATGTCAAAGTAGATTTTAGAATGTGACAGATGAGGCTTATATAGGTTACAAAAAATAAAGGAAAACAATTGGACTTACTGGGCTTTCCCAATTGTCTTCCACAAAACGAATATCATGTGCATTGACATCAATACCTGAATCACAACATAAAAATATCCATTATTGTTTAACTGCAAATAAAAAAACACTTGAATGTATAGATGAAGATGAATAGAAAAATAAATAAATACTTAAACTTAAGTGTTAAAATTTCAACATCACAACCTAGGGCAGATAGACTCCTGATGAATAGGTCTTGTGAATTTCCAGGATCGGGCTTTAATATAACCTTTGAAAGATTACAGCAGATAATTAGCGAATTTTTTTATTATATGATGATGTGAATAAAATCGGAACCGATTTTAACCTGGAATTGAGTATGTCGTTGAAGCCTATTGGGGTTTTCACCATACCGACTATCATCTGGCCGGATACTTGGCTCTGCATACCTTCCACCAGAAGCTACCAAATCAGCAATCACATTAATCATCAAAAAACTCATTTGACTCATATATAAAAAGTTTATCAACATTAAAAGCACACTTACGCAACATTCCATGGCTCTGGACCAAGAACCCTTAAAAATGTTAAGGGATTCATAGTCCCTGCTCCAACCTAGCCAATACGATTACAAACAAAGTAACATAAGCACGAGAAATCATCAGCATGACCATTTATAGAGCATGTGCGACCTTTGAGCTCTTTTTAACCATAAACCATGAGAAGTAACAACACAAAGTAACTGAAACTTTAATACAGCTTATTAATGTGCCAAAAATCCACAATGTTTTATATTTTCCACACAATCAATGAACCACATAAGTAAATATATATAGCCCAAAAATAGAAGGTGTTTACTGGTGAGTACCTCGGTGTTGCTGCATTGCATTATAGTACATCCAACAGATGCCCAGTACTCCTGTAGCATAAGAAAGAACCATACATTGGGTATGAACAAGAAAAGTACAGAAGAAACTAATCATAATTAATAGAAATTCTTAAAACAATAATGACGATATATTTACAAACATAACAGCAGTCACAAGTAAAAGTATTGTAAAATTCCTAAAAGTGTCACATTGATATGACACATATGTTGAGTAAGATTAGGTTATCCAATTAAAACTTACCAGGGATACTTTATTTAAAAAGACCTTCTTCAAGTGTAGTACAACATCATTTCTTTATCAAATAATCGAAAGAAGAAAAAACTCTAATCATATGAAAAAAGTGATTTCGACCTAAAAGTTGTGTCAAAAATCGATTTTTACAAATTTATTATATGCCAACCTAATGCAGCTATAATAAACATACAAAAGCAAGATACTTTTCATTAAGTACACCCTGAACTCAAAGCAAGAAACTTTATTTCGTGCCAAAAAATTATAACCCAGTTCAATTATAGAATTAAACCACAACCCATGATCCCCTGCATTCTAAATGAATGTATACATACAAATTACAAAATGGGTCAATGTCAAACTGATCAAAATAGTAAAAATTAATCTAAAAATGTCATAATAACCTGAAGACGTTGAATGGCTTGTTGAAAAGTTGGTATAGAAACTTTAATTGGGCGTTCCTCTGCATTTGAATTTGATTCATCTAATGCTAATGAAGATTGATCATGTTGGGTGATTGCAGAACTAATGAAACGCCGTCGTATAGGGGTGTGGTGGAACAGGGTACGGCGGTGATGGTGGAATGTGGTGGTGAATAGAAGAGAAAAACTATGGGGTTTATGGGGTTTGAGAAGAGAGGTTACCAATGGAAGTGTGAGTATCCCCATTTGGATTATGGAGCTTCAATTGTGTGTGTTTTGATGGGTAATTTTATCTCTGGAGGAATAATCTTTTGTTGAAGTTTTGACCTTTTATAGATTTCAATTGCATCCCTAGGGTCTTGTATAATTACTTAATTGACCCATCAAACAAATGTCAGACTTTGGGTTGACATGGTTGATAGTTGGACTTGGACAATTCATGTATTCCAATCTAATCTGACCCGTTTTGTTGATAGTCGGACGGATTCATATATTTCAATCTAACTCGACCCGTTTAGTAAGGTCGGTGTGTTTGGGATGACATGATTGATAGTTGAACGGGTTGACATCATTTTGGAGCGAAGTTCAAATGAAAATTTTAACGAGAATGAAATTATTAATATGAATGTGACACGTTTCACAAAACTCATTTTTTTCTCACGTTTTTTAAAATTAAATATCTCAAATTGTTCATTTATTGCATCATAAAAATCAAATTTTTTTCTCTTCGATTAGACATCTCACATGATATACTTTCAACGACTTTATTTTTTATAGGTTTTACAAATTGTACAATATTAGTATCACATGTGATGGTTTTTGTTATCACGTGTGATAGTTGTTTACAAAATCCACCGAAAATGGAAGAAGAAAAAGTCGTTGAAAGTATACCATGTGAGATGTCTAATCGAAGAGAAAAAAAACGTTGATTTTATGGTGCAAATTTTTATAATTTTTCGAGTTACCACTTTTTAGATATTTAAATTTTAAAAATGTGGGAGAAATTGGATTATGTGACACGTGTCGGATTCTTATTAATTATTTCATTCTCATTAAATATTGTTGTACTCATTTGAACATTACTCTCCAATCTTATCCAACCCTTTTATTTGTGTTAAAAGGCTAAATTCTAAGTTGAAGTTTTTTATTACATAAGTAGTCGTGTCAATTTGTTTTCGACACAAATTAGAATCAAAATGTATGCAATCAATATTAGAAAACAAAAATCGGAATATTTTGATTGTACACCATAAATACTATGATGCAAGTGTAAGACCACTAGGAGTGGGCTCATCGTCGAGCTCGTGGACAGTCAGGTCGAACGGAGTGGAGGCGTGGAGGCGGTGGTTACGTGGTGATTTTGACTGGGGAGCACGGAACAATAATGGCCCCACTTTTTTTTCTTTTCGTTGTTTAAAACAGAGAAAAAAAAGAATCTTTAAAACCATCTAATGGGATAGCAGTGGTCGTAAAAAAAATAAAAATAATAGTCAGTGATTAACGTTTTAAGAGTTAGTTTTTTCTAAACCTAATTTTACACTATAAATAAATATAAAAAATTACACAAATCGTCCTTTAAATTTACCTCAAATTTCACTGGCATTCCTTGACAATATTTAATTACACCAATCATAGTTTCTTTTGAAAATTACTACGCTAATAGTACTTTAGACTAACAATCGTTAAATCTATGCTAAAAAAGACCACATGTGATAATTTTTTTTATTATTTTAATTTTTTTGAGTAAAATATAAATTATAAAATATGTTTAGATACGTTATTAACTGCACATAAAATCAATTTCATTTTTTCGTTGAATCATCAAATTTTATAGTTCACCACCAAATTCACCACCATCTTTCACTACCAAATCATACATTTGTGACTTACAGATGAGTCACATATTTGATTCATAGTTTTCAACGTCGTTTTACTTTGAAGTTATGATTTTTGTTTGAGATGTTTTTCAAGTATGAAATGGATGCAAAAGAGAAAAAGGTGGTTGCTACCAAAGTCGTGATTAGATAAGATGAATGAGTGATACAGGGTCCCCGAGTGATGAAAGATAGTGGTGGACTATAAATTTTGATGTTTCAGTGTAGAAGAGGACCGGATTTGATGATGAAATTGCCAGTGAAATGGGGATGATGAAAATGATGTTATGTGCACCTAATAATGTATATATACATAATTTAGATTTTATTTTTTACTTAATAATTGAAAGAATAAAAAAATATCACAAGTGGTCTTTTTAACGAAGAGTTAACGATCGTTAGTTTAAATGACTATTAGCGTAACAAGTTTCAAAATAAATGATGATTGGCGTAATTAGATTTTGTAAAGGACTGTCAGTGAAAGTTGAGGTAAACTTAAAGGACGATTTGTGTGATTTTGTTGGGTCACAAGGTTCCCAAAACTTAGATACAGATTAAATAACAGTTATCTAATCGTGTTAGTTTATATCCAAGTTTTATATCAAACAAGTTTAAATTAATCTAGGCGGAAAACAAGATTAATTTTGACACAGAGTTTATTATGAATCAAAGTATTATTCACAATAAAGTGTTTGTCTCACACAGATGACAAAGTATTCAAACCCACACAGATGGTTTGAATACGATCCAAGTATTAGTATATTAAGATACAATTATCACTACAAACTTTAACAGTTAGTGTGGTAATGCTTTGAGCCTAAGCTTAAAGGTCTTGTATACTATTCTGCTTTGAGTGCTTGGTTTTCTTGGATACTTGGATATTTGAAGAGTGCTATTGAGCTGCTATTTATAGAGTTGAGTATCAACTTCTATTAACCAGTTCAGTCAGTTGTCCAAGGGATAACACATTCATCTTGGGCAACTTTGCACTCTACCCTTTTTGCTTTTCTTGGAAATAGAAAAAGCAAAAGGTAAAAGGTTTCTTTGCTGAGAAGAAAACCTTTGTTCGATGTTTGACCTTTTTCAAACATCTTATCAGTTGTATCTAGCCTAAGGAGAGAAGAATATCTTCTGTACACTTGTACTTTCATTCTTCAATCTGTGCTCTTCAGTCTGTGCTCTCAGTCTGTGATCTTCAATCTGTGATCATCAGTCTGTGATCTTCAGTCTGTGAAGTCTTTTGTCTTCAATCTTCATTCTTCAGATGATGAATTCATAAGTCTTCAAGAAGAGCAAGGCTTTCAGTCTGTGAGATTCTTCAGTCTGTGCAGCACAGACTCAGAAACCATTCTTCAGTCTGTGAAGCACAGACTCAGAAACACAGACTCAGGAATTCACTAAGTTTTTCCTGAATACAACTGAGATAGATTTTGACTCTTCAGATTTATAACTTAGGTTTGATCATTGTTTTTCCCAACAATCTCCCCCTATCTGATGATGTCAAAAATCTATTTACAAAAGATAATGGAGAAATAATAAATACTAAAGTACAACATAACTTATGAATCTTAGACTTATATATATAAAGTCAAAGACATAGTTAGTATACAAAAATATTACAATTATTACATAAGATTGTAAATAATATCACAATCTTCAGTCCTTTCTCCGAGCCTTGATCTCTTTCATCTTTTCCACTTTCCTCTTCAACAGTGTTTCCATTTCCTTATCAGATTTGTCTTCAAATTCTTGATACTCTAGGATGATCTTCTTGCAGATATCTTCAAGTCCAATCATCATCCTGATTTGGGAAAGGTTGTTGAATAACCAGCTAATCAGTCTTCTTCTGAATGGTCTAGCTTGAGAATGTTTGCATTCCTTCAGCAGGGCAATGCAATGCAACAGAGACTCTTCATATAACCTATTCTGATCCTGGAAGAATTCTATCCCATTGATATCTCTATAGCACAGACCTTCAATGCTGTCAGTCTGTACATATGATCTATCAATGAAAATGATACCTTTGGGTAGAGGATGCTCCCTTCTCTGCTCATTCTCTGTGGATAACCCAGCTGACTTCTTCTTAATTACAAAGTTGTTTGCTATGCAAAACAACTTGTATTCTTCTTCTGAGATGAGCCCCAGACTGAGAACTAGCTCAATCAGGTAAGATAGCTCATCCAGAACTTCTTTCTTCAATTCCTTGTCAACTGCACTCTTCAAAAGATTGACAATGGATTGCCATTCCTTAAGCCCTAGAGTGTACAGTTCATCCACCCATACCATCTTCTTGCTCTTGGTCAAAGTCAGCTCCAACTTCAATTTCTGTCCAATCTTGTTCAGATGACATTCTCTAATCTTCTGCTTGAGCTTTGACTTTTGGAAAGTGGCTTGCAGCTTTGGCTTCAGGCTCTCTATCTTCTGTAACTTTGTGGACAACTCTTCATCTTCCTTGATTTGTTGCTCAACTTGACTCCTTCTGGTTTGAGTTTGTGAACAGTCTTCATCTTCTAATTCTTTGGAGAGCATGTCAACAAATCTTGCTTCCTTCAGCTTCTGCTCTTCTTCGGTTAGTACATTTAAGTACTCAGTTAAAGACATGCCTTGAGCAGTAGCTTCTTGTTGCAAGAGTTCATCCTGTAGATTTGTCAGTTCAGGATTTCTTGTGCCAGCAGCATGATCATCCACCATTTTCTTGATCTTGCTTAACCTTTCCTGCTTGGATAAGGCAATCTCCTTGCCCTTACCCTTATCCATAACTTCTTCCATGGTAGAGCTTGACCCAGGATACGTGCTAATCAGGTGAGCACTTCTCCATTGCATTCTATCTTCAATTTCACTTCTACCTGGAGGCAGTGTTCTGGTTGTTGTGGTTGGTCTGGCAGGATTGGCTTCAGCTTGATTGACTTCAGCACTGATAATTAGAGCATCAGTGCTTGCTGCTGGTTGCTCTGAGCTCTGAGTCTGTGATTGATGCTGTGTCTCAGTCTGTGCAGGTTCAGAAGGCACAGACTTAGACTCTCCAGTCTTGACTTTTGAGGCACCTTCATCTACACCTCCAAAAGTAGCATCATCTTCATCATCATCTGATCTTCTAAATACCTCAGACTCGGAACTACAATCAGGATTAATGGCATCATCATCTTCACCATCAGTGCCCCGTTCTTCAGCCAGCTTCACAAACTGATCCCAGGTCTTGATCCCCTTCAACTTTGGTTGGGAATCAAAGATATCCCTTTCAGAAATCCTCCTGGCCATTCTTTTTGTCTTTCTGGCTTTTTTGATCTGCAGTGGTTGAACATCTTCATCTTCTTCCCTTGGTCTCTTCAACTCCATCTGATCTTGGCTGAGATAGTTGCAATTGGGTCTAAGTGTAAGACAATGGATGACTCCCCCTGAGTCTGTGCAACCATCTCAGTATGTTCACCTGCCTGCAATCCTTCTTGCTCCCCCTCGGTCTGTGCACTCATATTTTCAGTCTGTGGCACAGACTTAGCTTCAGTCTGAGACTTCACCCTAGCACCTTCGGGTCCATCATCTCTATCACCTCCCTCACTGCTATCTCCCCCTAAATCTAAGGATTTATTATTTAAATTTTTATCTTTTGAGGTTTTAGCTTCTGCAGACCCATATTTCATCTTCTCCCCCTTTTTGACATCATCTACTAAGTTTAAGAGGGTGGTCTGCATTTCATCTAACCTATTGGATACCTTCTCCTCCAGCATATCCACTTTATCCACCATAGTAGAGACTAGATGCTTCATCTTCTCTAGCTCTTTCTTATTATTATTGAACTCAGTCTGTACCCATTCAGACAATTTGTTGATGGCAGAAAGCACATCATTAAGTGTACTAGAAGGCACAGACTCAGTCTGGTTGGATGGGTTAGAATTTGGTGATGGTATTTGTTCCTCACTAGACTCATGTTGTAACTGAGCAAGATCACTGGAATCTTTTGGGGTTGCACTCTTTGCCTCACTCTGTGTTCTGTGCATGGAAAAGCGATCATAGGCATTGAGTGGTGTAGTTGTTCCCTCAGATCTAGTCCGGTGATAGGATAAGATATCACTGGGAAATGATTGTGTTGCACCTGTTGCCTCAAACAGTCCCTGGTGTAATGGAACAGTATCACTGGCAACTGATGTGGAAGTTGGTATGCCTTCACTAACCATCTGGTGATAAGATGGTAGTTCATCAGGCAAAGAAGATGAGATCTGTACCTCAGTCTGTGACATGACTGGGGCATTGGCGATCTGTGCAGAGGGGTGTAAGAAAGGACTCACTGGAATGTGAACTAGTACAGGACTAGTGGTCATTATGGGCTCAGCCATTGTGAGTGGGGTAAAAAGGGGGATGGTAGTGCTCAGGATTGGAGCATCTTCTTCAATGCATACTACAGGAGTCAGTGTAGTAGCAGTAATGTGGGTATCGAAGCTGACTAAACTAGGTGTAGGTTGGGTCAGTTGGGTAGCCATTGGCACCACAGACTCTAGCAGAGCTGCAGTGGAATGGACTACAGCACTGGAAGGTGTTCTAATGACATCCAATTCCATGGATGATGATTCCACTTGTGCTATACTTTTTGGGGTTGAGTCTGGGGATTCCTCCAGAGTGAGTGGTGACTCATCTGGGTTGGTTTGTTTGTGACTCTCTTTTGTGGGTGAGGATGGGCTAGGATAAGAAGGTTGATCTATATCCATGTCCTCAGATGAAGAAGAAGTACTACCTGCATCTTCTGTTGAAGATGGAACAGACTCAGGAATGTTTGAGTCTGACTACAAGTGCACAGACTGAGTTGAGTCTGTGTCCCTAGAGTCTGTGTGCTCTGCTTCAGCCACACGATCTTCAACAGCCTGGGTCTCAGTACCCGCACTATCACCTGAACTATCACCCTCCATAGATGCAGAAGCAACATATGGGTGATCAATCCATTGCTGCATAGCAACAGTGATAGGTGCTCCAGAAAGTGGAACCGGATGGTTGAACACTTTATATGTGAGCACATGTACGGGTATATCTGCAGTTTTGTTATTAAAAGACCTATACACAGACCCAGTTAATCTGGATTGGATGCACAGGGAGAGTAACCTTATAAAAGGTACATTAAAAATTCTCTGTGACTCATTCACTAGTTTTAAAAATTCTTTAAAATACAACTCTGCAAAGTTGATGTTTAAACCTGTGATGAATGAGCTCAACAGTTGAGTTTCAAACTCATTTAACTCCCCTGTGCTACCAGATTTTCCTCCTAGACTTCTAATGATGCCAGAGATTAAAAATTTCCATCTGGGGGTGAATCCTGACATCAAGATGGTGCCTTTTTCTTTGGTATATCCAACCAAAGTAAGAGAAGCCCTTGCTGCTTCTTTGGTTGGAATGGGTTCAAAATTATTTCCCAAAGGCAAGTCTAAGACATTCCTAATTAGCTCCCGATCAATGATAACTGCCCGTTTACCATGATCAATAGTACCAGTAATTGCAGTATTGGTACTGTTTGAGGAGCAAGTATACCACCATTCCATTAAAAAATGTGGATATATTTGAGGAACTGTGTTAAAGAATGCTCCCCTTAATGGATGAGCAGACATAAAAGCAGTTAGTTCCTCAAACCCTTTATTCTTTTTAGAGTCAGGAATGGAAACGGTAGCAACTTGGTTATTTATACAGAGTTTTACCTGTTTACCCTGTTTGAAGGGTTTAGCCGCAGCGATGTTGGCAGGTGCCGTGTAAGCCCATTGATCAGCCATTTTAAATGAAGAATTGTTGAGATTGATTTCGAAAATGGTTGAGCGATTTAGTTTAGGGCTTACAAACTCTGTGTAATTTTGGATGTGCAAGACAGGTGAAGAAGAAAGGGGAAAATAGAAGTGGGTATTTGAAGAAATTAAATTTCCGTTAAATGGGACCCACTTGACGGTTTATCCCTTTCTCTGCAACAGTAACGCTGAAGCACGTGTACTTTTTGTATTGAGCAGATAAATAGACAACAAGCGCCAAAACTTTTAATGATTATTACCATAAAAGTGGTATTAGCATTAAATGCAAAGATATTGTTGTTTATTTATTTTTATTAAAGAAAATAAAAAATAAAAATAAAAGAAGGTTGTGCCGGCAGTGGTAACAGATTGATATAGCTAACAGTACTAACTTGTGAAAGCAGTACTAAAATGAATTAACAGTGGTAACTTGCGAGAGCAGTACTAAAGTTAACTAACAGTAGTAACTTGCCAAAGCAGTACTAAAATCGACTAACAGTGGTAACTTGCGAAAGCAGTACTAAAGTTAACTAACAGTAGTAACTTGCCAAAGCAGTACTAAAATCAACTAACAGTGGTAACTTGCGAAAGCAGTACTAAAGTTAACTAACAGTAGTAACTTGCCAAAGCAGTACTAAAATTAACTAACAGTAATAACTTGCTACATTAATAGTGTTAATTGTACCAATGTTTACCAGCAGCATTAAAAAAATATCAGTATTAACCCAGCAGTACTAAAAGTAACTAGCAGTATTAATACTAACAGTGCTAAAATACGAATTCATGAGGGCAGTATTAAAAAGTCTTATCAGTATTAACCAGCAGTACTAAAAGTAACTGGCAGTATTAATACTAACAGTACTAAAATACTAACCTTATGAATTAATAAAGCACAAAAATAGAGGGTCTAGTCTGAATGAATATGGTTAGTCTGTGTAGCTAATCTGGAAGAAGTCACACAGACTGAAACATATAATCAGTCAGACTGAGAGAAAATAACATAAGTTATAAAATCTTTTTGGTATTTTCTTAGAAAGTATGTACAAAAACATCTCTTAGTCTGTGCTTTTTGATTGTATGTAGCTGAGAATACAGTTATACAGATTGAAAAGCAGACACAGACTGAGAATTGAATCATACAGATTCAAGGTTTTACTAGGGGTTGAGCATTCCTAGTTGACCAAGCAGATACAAAAATCTATCTTCATTTTAAGGTTTAGTAAAGATATCTGCTAATTGGTCATTTGTGGGCACATATTTGAGAGTCACTTTACCTTTCTCAGCACAATCTCTGATAAAGTGATGTCTGATCTCAATATGCTTTGTCCTGGAGTGAAACACAGGATTCTCAGTGATGGCAATGGCACTTTGGTTATCACACATGATTGGAGTTTTTGTAAACACCAAATCATAGTCTGCTAGTTGAAGTTGCATCCATAACAATTGAGCACAGCAACTACCAGCAGCCACATATTCTGCTTCTGCAGTGGATGTAGCAACAGAATTCTATTTTTTGCTTGACCAACTGACTAGTTTGCCACGTAGCAGTTGACATCCACCAGAAGTGCTTTTCCTGTCTAATTTACAACCTGCATAATCTGCATCTGTATATCCAATTAGATCAAAATCAGAGTCTTTGGGATACCAAAGACCCAGGTTGGGAGTACCTTTTAGGTACCTAAAAATCCTTTTTACAGCTTTTAGATGCGATTCTTTAGGTTCAGATTGATATCTAGCACACAAACATGTTGAGAACATGATATCTGGTCTACTTGCAGTGAGGTATAGTAGAGATCCTATCATACCTCTATAAGTGGTTTGACAGACTGACTTGCCAGACTGATCTTTATCCAACTTATCTGCAGTGCTCATTGGTGTTTTCATAATTGAACAGTTCTTTAAAGAATATTTAGTAAGTAGGTCATTGACATATTTACCTTGGTTGATGAAGATACCATCAGGTTTCTGATGTACTTGTAGACCAAGAAAGTATGTTAATTCACCCATCATACTCATTTGATACTGTTTTGACATTAAGTTTGAAAACCATTTACACAATTTTTCATCAGTAGACCCAAATATAATATCATCAACATAGATTTGGACTAGTATGACATCTGCCTTGTTCCTTTTAAAGAACAAAGTTTTATCAATTGATCCTCTAGTAAAGTCATTACTAAGAAGATATGATGATAAGGTGTCATACCAAGCTCTTGGAGCTTGTTTTAGTCCATATAGTGCTTTCTGCAATTTATAGACATGATTTGGAAAAGTGGAACTTACAAAACCTGGAGGTTGTTTCACATAGACTTCCTCCTGTAAGTTGCCATTCAGAAATGCACTCTTGACATCCATTTGATAGACTTTGAAGTCCTTGAATGCAGCATATGCCAAGAATAACCGTATTGCTTCAATTCTGGCTACAGGGGCAAATGTTTCATCATAATCAATGCCTTCTTCCTGCTTGTAGCCTTGAGCAACTAGCCTTGCTTGGTTCCTTATTATCACTCCATCCTTGTCCATCTTGTTTCTGTAAACCCATTTAGTTCCAATAATGGTTTTCCCTTTTGGAGCAGGAACTAGGGTCCAAACATTGTTTCTGTCAAATTCTGTTAACTCTTCCTGCATTGCTTCAACCCAATCATCATCTTTCAAGGCTTCTTCAGCTTTCTTTGGTTCAATGATTGACAGGAAGTTTGTGTAGAAACAGAAATTTGTAGTAGGTGAGCTTGATACTTGAGCTCTTGTTTGTACACCAAAAACATAATCTCCAATTATTTCTGTAGTTGGATGATACTTGTGTTCTTTGACTCCTAGAAATGATTCATCATTGAATGGTAAATCATTCTCATTTGGTGGAAGAATAGCAGGACTAAGTTCTGCATCATCTTCTACATAGGGCAAGTCTGAGTCTGTAGAGTTCACAGACTGAAAACTATCAGACTGAACACATGTATCAGAAGAGTTTGAATCTATGGACACAGATTCATCTTCTGTTGATGAAGGTACTGTCATTGAATGAGCAGGTTGAGCATCTTCGTTATCACTTTCAGAGTCCTGTTGTTGGTTAGCAACAACTGGGATTTGAGATTCAGATCCCACAACAGATAAATCTTCCAATAAAGGAACATTAGACTGAGAAACATGTTCATCATTAGCAGAGGAAGCATCAAAGGTGACATTGATGGTTTCTTCAATTTTGTTCCTTCTGTTGTTGTAGACTCTGTAGGCCTTTGAAATAGATGAATAGCCAACAAACATTCCTTCATCAGACTTAGGTTCCATCTTTGCTAATTGATCTATTTGATTGAGAATGTAGCATTTACTTCCAAAGGTCTGGAAGTAATGGATGGTTGGAACCTTCTTGTGATACAGCTCATATGCAGTTTTGCCATGCCTTTTGACCAAAATAGATCTATTTTGGGTATAACAGGCAGTGTTAACTGCTTCTGCCCAAAAATAAATCTTCATTTGACCATGGCATAACATGGTTCTTGTAGCTTCTATGAGTGTACGATTTCTTCTCTCAGCAACACCAATTTGTTGAGGAGTTCTGACAGAGGCAAAGTTTTAAATAATGCCTTTGTCAGTACAGAATTCAATGAGAGTAGAATTCTTAAATTCTGTACCATGGTCACTCCTGAGTTGCTTGACAGGTGCATCTTTCTGCAATTCTTCCCTCTTGATTAGATTAATAATCTCTTCAGGAGCATCACTTTTAGCCTTAAGAAAGATGACCCAAGTATACCTTGTGTATTCATCCACAACCACAAGTGTATACTTCTTTCCACCCAAACTGCTAATGCTCATGGGTCCAAACAGATCCATATGGAGCATATGCAGTGGTTGATCAATTGTAGCTAACAATTTGGATGGAAATTGTTCTTGGTCTGTTTCCCTAGTGTACATGCAGGACAAAGTTTGTCTTTTGCAAATGTAACATCAGGCAGACCTCTAACCAGTTTTTTCTTTGACAGGAGGTTAATATTTTTAAAGTTCAGGTGGGATAACCTCCTATGCCATAGCCAGCTTAGTTCTGGCACAGACTGAGTATAGAGACAGGTCTCTACATTGTTGTCTGTAGAAGAAAGATCCAAGAGATAGATATCTCTTTCTCTCTTGGCAACTAATATAGGTTTGCCTTTGGAATTATAGATAACAGCAGCCTTCTTTCTGATTCTGATTTCACCATCATCATCACAAATCTGTCTTGCACTAAGCAGGTTATGCTTTAATCCCTCAACATAGGCCACCTTTGTTATTCTGATGTTGCCAGCCTTCACCACACCATAACCTTTTATTTTGGCAACAGAATTGTCACCATATTTGACAGAAGGTCCTTCTTCTTCTACAAACTCTGACAGATTCTTCAAGGAACCTGTCATGTGTCTTGAGCATCCACTGTCTAGGTACCATTTGCTGTTACCCTGCACAAGACAAACAAAATCGATTAGTTACTTTTGGGAACCCATCTTTTGATGGGTTCTTTAGAGTTGGTTGGAGTCAATTCTTTAGCAGTTTTGGTGCTAAGTCTGTGAAGTTGACTTTTAACCTCTCTATTTTTTATTTTGTTGTTTGTAGATGACATTTGTTTGATCAATGCAGCCTTTGGCTGTTTAAGAATGGACTTTGTGCATTTAATACCTTCATGTCCCAGATTTCCACAGTTGTAACATTTTCTGTTCAACATAATGGTCCTTTTGGATTTTGGGTTATTATTTGCACTAGATCCTCTGTTAAACTCTTGTTTTGACTCAACAAATGTTTTAAAATCTGTGGTTAACTTCATTAAGTTTTCACTAAGCAGCTTAATGGTCTCAGTCTGGTTGTTAAGATTTGACTTCTGAGAGTCAGACTGAGTGTTAACACAAACAGATTTGGAGTTAAGTTTGCCAGACTGAAAATTGATTTTTCCAGACTGACAGTTAGATCTCACAGACTGTGATCTTTTTAACTCCTTTGTTACTGGTTTTATGCCTTTAGATTTGTCATTTGGCATATTTTTGTCTGGACCAGATACAGACTGAGATGTGGAAGGTTCAAACACATTGTAACATTTCTGTTTATTCTTGATTCATTTTACCTCTTTTTGTATTTTTAAAGATGGTACTGTGGGAATATTAACTTTGCCTTTTATAAATCTTTTCTTTTCAAGTTCTATAGTTTCTAAAGATTCATTATTGATTATAAGTTCAGGCTGTTCAGATTGAGAAGTTTCACAGACTGAGATTTCTGAGTCTGTGTCTTCAGAGTCTGGCTCTGTCTCATATACTAGTTATTTAGCAACTATTTTTGGTCTAACAAAAGCATTTGTCAATATAACTTTGTTTCCCACAGTATGACTAAAAGTATGAGGTAAAATCTCAGGTACAAATATAGCAGGTTTTGAGTTTATTTCTGAATTTATGTGACTTTTAAGATCAAACTCATCACCTATGACCGCTTGTATCTGAGCTGGAATCTGTTTGGATAAACAGTCCACATTTTTAAGTGATGAGATACACCAAGATTTACAGATCCTTTCATAGTGATCAGCTTTGTTTTTATAGGCTTCTCTTTCCAGCTTGATCTTTTTGAGAAGGTCATATTGAGCATCAAGCTCAAGTTTGTACTGTTTATTTTGGTTTATTTCATTCACTTTTGATTGTAGATCTTTTTGAACTTGACTGAGTTTGGTTTTTAAATCTTGTATTTCCTCCAGTCTTTTCAAAAAATCTACATAGATGTGTTCAAACATTTTCTGTTTTTCTGCATCACTATAGTAAAGTTTAAAATGATTTACATTGTAAGCAGATCCTCTGTCCCAGTCTGGATGAACACATGCCTTTTCTGCAAATTTGACATCTTTGTCAAACTGGCTCTCTGTGATAGCCATTAAGCACATATCTTCATCATCCTCGGATGATGAAGATTCTTCATCTATCCATTGTTCAACAACCAAAGCTTTCTCTAGTTTCTTTGGTTGTTGTTTTTCTCCAATTTTCTTGGAGTTGAAGTACTTTTTCTTGTACTTCTTGGCCTTTTCTTCCCACTTATCAGAACTTGAAGATTCTGCAATCTTCACTCTGCAGTCAGAAGAAATATGACCAACTTGCCCACATTTATAGCAAGTAGCTTTTTTAGGATCAAAAGTTGGCCTTCCTTTTGAACCTTTGAATCTTGCTTTTTCTAACCTTTGGGCTAGCAATGCCATTTCAGCTTCTAGAGACTCAGTTTCATCATCTGATTCTGAGTCTGTAAGAGTAAGATGGTAATCTGCTCTAGAGAAAAGTTCTCTATTTTTTCTTGTTGTTGCAACAAGGGCAGCAGATGGATCTTTGGCAATCCTTTTGGCATTTAGATCCTTTCTGGCTTTGGTTTCTTCAAAATTTAGTAGAAGACCAAACAAGCCAGAGAGATCATATGTCTTCAATTTTTCACTTACAATTAATGAAGTGATAACTTCAGAAAAAGTGTTTGGAATGACATCAATAAATTTTGCACAGATTTCAAACTGTCCCTTGATGATATTATACCTTTCAAGATCATTGATTAAGATCTGAAATCTGGTATGAATATCAGTTAATGACTCATTTTGGCCAGCGGAGAAGTTCTCATAATTTCTTATGAGATTCTTCTTCTTTTGGGATTGTACTAAACTTACACCATCATATTGGTCAGTTAGCATATCCCATATGGCTTTAGCAGTTTTGCAGCCAGATATCATAGCAAAGATAGGCTCAGTAACTGCATTGCCCAGTATGGATTTGGCCTTAAAGTCTAAAGCATATAGTTGCCTGTCTAGATCAGTCCAGGTACTTTTGGCAGCCTCAACAAATTTTTCAGGTGTCAAAATAATACCATTTGCATCTAAAGTAGCAGGAACTATTCTGCCAGGAATAATGGGTCCTTCCTGAATGACTCTAAGCATTTCATCATGAATGCTAGCAAGAAACCATTTAGCTTTCAATTTTCAGTGGGTAAAATTTACACCATTGAAGATTGGAATTCCCTTCCCAGCCATAGCAATAGAAGAAGTCATTTTTCAAGGAAGAAAATGTAGAGAAAAATGGATTTAGATGATTGTTTGATAAACTGGGTTCCTTTGATCGTTAAAGATTAAATCTTTATTTGCTCTGATACCAGTTGTTGGGTCACAAGGTTCCCAAAACTTAGATACAGATTAAATAACAGTTATCTAATCGTGTTAGTTTATATCCAAGTTTTATATCAAACAAGTTTAAATTAATCTAGGCGGAAAACAAGATTAATTTTGACACAGAGTTTATTATGAATCAAAGTATTATTCACAATAAAGTGTTTGTCTCACACAGATGACAAAGTATTCAAACCCACACAGATGGTTTGAATACGATCCAAGTATTAGTATATTAAGATACAATTATCACTACAAACTTTAACAGTTAGTGTGGTAATGCTTTGAGCCTAAGCTTAAAGGTCTTGTATACTATTCTGCTTTGAGTGCTTGGTTTTTTTGGATACTTGGATATTTGAAGAGTGCTATTGAGCTGCTATTTATAGAGTTGAGTATCAACTTCTATTAACCAGTTCAGTCAGTTGTCCAAGGGATAACACATTCATCTTGGGCAACTTTGCACTCTACCCTTTTTGCTTTTCTTGGAAATAGAAAAAGCAAAAGGTAAAAGGTTTCTTTGCTGAGAAGAAAACCTTTGTTCGATGTTTGACCTTTCTCAAACATCTTATCAGTTGTATCTAGCCTAAGGAGAGAAGAATATCTTCTGTACACTTGTACTTTCATTCTTCAATCTGTGCTCTTCAGTCTGTGCTCTCAGTCTGTGATCTTCAATCTGTGATCATCAGTCTGTGATCTTCAGTCTGTGAAGTCTTTTGTCTTCAATCTTCATTCATCAGATGATGAATTCATAAGTCTTCAAGAAGAGCAAGGCTTTCAGTCTGTGAGATTCTTCAGTCTGTGCAGCACAGACTCAGAAACCATTCTTCAGTCTGTGAAGCACAGACTCAGAAATACAGACTCAGGAATTCACTAAGTTTTTCCTGAATACAACTGAGATAGATTTTGACTCTTCAGATTTATAACTTAGGTTTGATCATTATTTTTCCCAACAGATTTTCTTCTATAAATACTTTCATTCTTTTTACACAATCCACACAATACTATTCTATACGATTCTCATCTTCTATATATCTCCCGTATTCTATACAATTCTCACAAACACTTTTCTAAACCAAACAATGTATAATCCTAACTCAAACGGATATTTCTCTTTCACCGGTCTTTTATACCAAGGATTGAATACCCTGGGTTCTAGCTCGTCATCACCAAACTCGAGTCCACAACAATATAGTGGATCTCAACCATTCCAAAGAATGCGTACGACAATTGAGTCATTAAAGTTTCTAAAAGAAACTACCGATGAGTACAGGTCAAAGGACGCAAAAATAATTAAGAAGATGCAAAACGTTATTCACAAAAAATATGCGTTCATGGAGCTCGGCGATGAAGAAGACAAAGAGGAAGAGGAAAACGAAGACAAAGACGAAGAATAGTTTTAGGATTGTTGTCTCAATTATTGTTATCGTATTTTAAAATTTTTAAGAAATGTAACGTTTTTATTTTTATTAATTAAGTAATTTTTTTTAAATTAAATGTAGTGTTTTTTTTAATTAAAATTAATTATTATTCAAAGAAAATGAAAATTAAATGAAAATGCGTGTCTCAGCTGTTTAGTCGTGACTAGTGGTGGGACTTCCACTCCCACCAGTCATCTAGAATGGCTAGTCGTGGCTGATGTGGTAGCTAGTCGTCCCACAATTAACCATCACCAATCCTAGTGGTCTAAGTACGAGTAACTTTAAAAAAGTGCGATTGTACTAACCTTTGATACTCAAAATTATGGCCCACATTTCCTTTTTTGTTTGTCTCAATTTAATTGTCTACTTCTATAAGTAGATGAGTATAATTAACTGGATTTATTTAATTACTCCTAATATATATACACAACATAAAAAAAAATATATGAAAAAGTAAGGGTAAAATATAATCTTACAAGGGTAAAATATAATCTTACAAAAAAGTGGATCGTAATGATTACGTTTTCTTAAACTGTGTATGTTTGTCCGTGGATAATAATTTTGAAACTGAGATAGTATGATATAAGTATATAAGTAATTATGAGTTAAATACACACCATAAATACTAAATAATAAACAAAATGAGCTTATAGAGTTTCAATAATCAATAATTGCTTTTATGATTATATTACTAAATAAGTTGCCAATGCGAAAGGAAGAAAGTTAGAGGTTATGATGCCCAATAAAGAATTTGTAAGTGAAAATTTTGGACATTTGGACGTGAAACATGCATATTTTACGTTGTATTCTCATTCTTCGTTCTCGTTCTCATTCCACTTATTATTAATTAGTAACACTTTATGAACAGTTAAATTGGAAGCTTTTAAAATGTTGAAACGCCTTGTGAACAGTTAAATTGGAAGCTTCTAAAATGTTGAGTTTAGTTAACTTTTATCGGGCTTTGATTTAATATTATTTTTTGATAAAAAAAATATCTTCAGTAATCCCGATGGTATTTTTGACCTTCCACCCATCTGAATATGGATTAATATACAAATAGGTTACTCTGTTTTGTAAAAATGTTCAACTAAGTTACTGGACTATTAATTTGTTCGATTGAATTAGTAAACTTAAAATAAAAACATGATATGTATGTTACTTAACTTATAAATATTAACACTAAGATCATTTTACTTAACTTTTGAATTCAAGTAAGTTACTTAACTTATAAATATTATAATGTAAAAAATTGTAATTTAGATATGAAAATAGTTTAGTAATCCAATTGAACAAATTAATAGTACAGTAATCTACTTGAAAATTTTGACAAAGTACAATAACATATATGTCTATTAATTCTTCTAATATGCATAAGTTTTGTAGCTTATTTTATATTTTATATGGAGTAACTATTTACAATAACAACCCTTTTATTACTACTATATAACTTAAAAACCAACTCCTTAACTTTTCTATAACAAGCAACCATGCAGAATAATTGATCCATATTCATATTTAAGTTTTTTCTTTAGTGTGTAAAAATGTATGTTTATTAGAAAAAATGAACACCGATTTGAATATAAATTTAAGTATAAATCTTACTACTAGTGTAGCTTGGGTTCACTAATTGACAAAATGTATAAGAATACAAATATATGTTTTGAACTCGTGCATTTATTATTAATTTTTGTATTATGCAAGGTTTATAGCCCACACACAAAAAGATTATAGTTGCTTTTTATATAATGGTATAATGTCTTATCAAAATGGAAATAAATTTTTATGACAATGATAACGGGTAATTAATTAAAAAACTACATTTAATTAATGATAGATTATGTAAAGTTTAGACAATTTAGACAAAAACTGACCAAGTGTCCGACTGTTGAAAGAGCCAATGTGTTAAGATAAGAAAATTGCTTTGTAAATATTTTGTAAAGTAAATAAAGCATAAAACTCAAGCTGGCATATATCTTCAAGCAAGATGATTGTTGTTTTTGAAAGAATTACGCGCACATTAATTACATTATAAATACATCATCACAGATAATTAAGACGCTGTCGGATCACAATATCACATTATAAATCAAATGTTATTGATAACCAAAGGGAATATGGCCTAGCGGTATGTGAGGAGCCCATCAATCAAGAGGTTGTGGGTTCATGCTTCGTGGGAGGCATGTATATATGACAAGATCGATTGAAATTTATGTCAATATATAGCAAAGAATATTTATAGAGAAACCGCGGAATAGTACTCTATAAATTTAGAAGTTAAGAACACAAGAATTTGAATATCAAAAAGCTTCAATATTATTACTTGAATAATACGAATACACTTAAGTATTAGGGTTACAATTAACCTTGAAGCTAATCTATTCTATTACAATTTTTATCAACTGTATGTTTCTTTCTCGTATTGTCGAGAGACGGGTATATTTTCTTCAAAGGTAAGAAGCTCTATTTAAAGAATTATAGAGCCCATATAACACGTTATTGCAATAAATGAAAAGAGAACTTTCTATCTAATTGTGGCCTATCGTCTTGAGCCAAACTCTGCTTTACTGCGTGTTTGCTTTTTGCAGAGCCGATATTCGATCAGACCCACTAGGTAGCAAAGATGCTCTCTTTAAAACAGGAGAAACTCATTGATGATATACAAGCAGTACTAATGCTTAAGAACAGTAGTAATGCAAGTGACAGTACTAACTTCATGACTTGGCCTAGCAGTACTAACTCTTTGATACGTTGGCAGTAGTAAGTTATAAATAATAGTAACTCTACCCGGCACAAAGTTACTACTAGTAGTACAAAACCCGGCAACATTAACTTTTCTACTGGCAATAGAAACTCTTCTTCAAGCAGTAGTAACTCAGCAGTTGTAATCTGACCAGCAATAGTAATTCTTATTTTAACACGTAGCCATCTTCAGACCCAACAATATACATGTGCGATGTACATATATTATCTGGGGAGTGTTAGTTGTAGGATTGACTTTTTAAATAAAAAAATCAAATGTTATCGATTGCTTATGGATGTTCATGTCATTGTGGAATGATGGATATTGATGAACAAAACCTAATTTTCAAAGGTGTGATAACCATGCTAGATCTTGCTTTTACACATTCTTACTAATAAACAGGCAACCAAAGTCACATTTTTTTTCTACCCTTTTTTTGGGTCTTGGAAGACAAAATTGAGCGTTGTATTTATAAGGTTTCGTTTCTAACTAATGGGAAGACCGGGTTTCTTTTGCAGAGTTTGGATATAAACTTCTTAGAAGTAACTACCGAATGAAACCAAACGTGACACTTGTATGTTTTGGTCCTACTGCTTTCTCAGTTCATTTGTTTTCTGTATGTTGTGGACGAGTAGCCTGCGTATGCACATCTTACCACACAAAAACGACACTTTCTTCTACTATTATTTGGTTAATGCAGGTACTTTGAAGTATGGATTCATTACATGGTAGGATCTCCAAAAATGTCTAGTCAAATGCTTGAACAATGTATTGGTATGAGCGAAGCGCATGAACTTATTATAAGTGTATACACATTATTTACTAGTATTGAGATTGAGATGCACATCACAATCTTTATTGTTTATGAAAATATATATATATATATATATATATATATATATATATATATATATATATATATATACACACACACACACACACATCATTCAATTACTTCTACTACAGATTTCAATACGTCTACACTTGCACCAGTTTTCTACACATTCATATTTAAAAAGCAGATACATACACAACAATGGACAAAGTTATTAGATTGAACTCGAGGTATGCAAATCTTTTGTCACATAACAGAAATAAAAGTACAAATACATCATCTGAAATATTTGGTGGTTGTGATGAGCCATACCCTTGCAATACTCAGGAAAGTTCAAAAAAATCACAAAATAGGCAGTAAAAACTTGAAAACTTACTGAAAATTGACAAATATTATAATTTCAAGGACATACCAAATCTACGGTGTAACTGTAATAACCCACAAGGATACAATGAATTCTAGTTTTCTACACTAAAAATTCTGTTTTCAGTACCTAAGTCCTTTGGCAACCTCAAAAAAATGGGCCACATTTTCCTCTGGTGTACCTACAACGATGCCATGACCAAGATTCAGAATATGCTTACCTTTCCCTGCTTTCTTCACGGTATCATTTATCCTATTGGTGATGAAATCTTTTGACCCAAACAACACTCCCGGATCCACATTCCCCTGGACTGCTATATCAGTCCCTAATCGCTTCCTGCCTTCAGCCATATCCACAGTCCAATCCAAGCTCACCACATCAACCCCAGTCAATGGCAGTCTCTCAAGCAACCCACCTGACCCGCTTGCATAAAGTATCAAAGGGAGATTAGGGTGAGTTTGTTTTACTGTGTCCACAATTTGCTTCAAGTATGGGAGACTGAATTCTTCAAAATCAGCTGGACTAAGCTCAGTTGCCCATGAGTCAAAGATTTGGACAGCTTGTGCACCATTGTCGGCTTGGTATTGAATGTACTTGGCCATTGAGGTTGTGAACTTTTGAAGCAGAGCATGAAGAACCTGCAGTGAGATTATAAAGTTAACATTTTGCCATGTTGTTGATATTGTAAATGGGTGGGTTGCTTAACGGTCGAAATGGGTCTGGGTCAAAATGGGTCTGGGTCAAAATGGGTCAGGTTGGGCCAACCCTCAAACATTTTTTTCCCTTTTTAAACTTATGTTCTGTAACATTTAACGATTTAAATATGATTAAAAAGAACAATATTACTACAATGATAAACTATGCTTTTGACATAAACTGACCTAAGATGTTTTATGCATTTTGAACACTTTGGGTGACTTTCAACATGATTGGCCTGTTTGATTTGTTCACATTTGACCTATTAGAGACAAAGTATAATCCAATTCGACTTGTTTATCCATAGATGTGTCAAAATTGCCACCTATATATACATCTCTGTATAAGGTTTGACAGTAGCACTTCATACTCACGAAAGATCTCTAATGTGATTCTAAAACCAATCATAGTACAAAATATGCTACAGGAAAAACTGAAATTCTGAACTAATAGAAAATGTGATTAATTTACCTTAGGCTGTGAGAAAGCTAGCCTCTTTATTTTGGAAAAGTGCTTCGATGATCCACCTTCAACCACATAAGATGCCAGAGTAAAAGGTGCTCCAACGAAACCAAGGACTGCAGCTTCATTATTTACCTAATTACCAGACATGAAAACTGTTAACCACTATCAACATTATTATATGAAGCGGCAAAATGGGTGAGTTGACCCGAAACACCTTTTTGTCCAAACATTGACAACCACAAACTAACTGTAACAGGATTGTGTGAAGGTATGCTGAGAAATACCTCTTTTCTCAGAATTGTCAAAGCTTCCCCAACATATGGAACCCACTCTTCAGGAGTGAATTCCATCACTTTATCCACGTCAGCAGCCGAGCTTATCGGATCAAATATGATGGGACCCTTTCCTTTAACAATGTCAAAGGGTATGTTCATTCCGGGTAGAGGTGTAAGAATGTCTGAAAATAAAATAACCTGCAAAAGATAGTCAATCTAACAGAATTCACAAACACTATTCGCTTTATAACAAACATAACATGATTCCCAGTAGACTAGAGCGTGCATCTTACCCCATCAGGCTTGAATACTTTCCATGGCTGTAGAGAGATCTCCACCACAAGATCAACATTCTCTGATCTTTCACGAAAGGATGGATGCTTCTCACATAGGGTTTGATAACTCTGCCACATGAAATCCAGAATAAGACACAAAGTCGAAATTAAGATATATATGAAGGCCTTCTAATATAACAAAATAACCATATTGTGAAATGCTACCGGAGCATTTGGGATTGCACACTTTCAAGTGATTATCTGCTTATTTGATTATCAGATATCACTTATACTAACTTTAAAGTGTTTATTTCTTCTTAAATAAACATATAATCAGTTTTCAATAGTGTTTGGATCCGCTTTAAAAAAAATCAATAAGCAATCTTACATATCCATGAGATATTAATTCACCAAATTTGTTGTAACTTTGATGCACGATTATGTATATCTATGAGATGATGATCAAATAAAAAGGATCTTCACGTAGTGACCTAATGTCTTGTGACAAATATTTCGCATCTCATCTAATGGCCAATTCTAGTGGTATAACATTAGAACAATAAAACAATGCAGGTAATGTGGTTATATATATAGACCTGCCTTCATGTACCTCCCAGCTTGTCTCATAAGCCAAACCGGGGGTCTTTCAACATCTTCACCTCTAACCGCATTAAGCAATAACGGTTCACTTGTATTAACTGCTTTCCGTTCAGCAACACTAGCTGGATATCATCAGTTTCAATGTAAGATACATACACCACTACTCAATTTCATATTATGAACAATAATTAACAAATCAATGTATAGTAATTTCATCACATATACCTTAATCTACTGTACCAAAGTTAAAATCATTCATATCTGACTTAAAAAAAAAAAAAGTCAAATACTCCTAATTCATGTGCAAAATTGGGAGAAATAGATGATAAATGGAAATTACCTCCAGCAGAAGAGCAGATGATTCGATTAGGGCGACGATGATTTGTAGAATTGGAAACCGAGATCGATGAGAAGGATGGTATCGAACAGCTGTACGTAATCGACATGATGTGAAATTATATAGTTGAACAAATTTAGCTGTTGAATTTGGTGCAAAGGAATTGAATTTTTGTATTGGTAAAGAAGGGGTTGGGGTTAAAAAAGAGTTTGGATAATATAAAAGATAAGGGGGAAATCTAATTATCGTCTTCTAGTTACAGATCAGATCGGTTTAGTTTCTGTAATTCATGTAACGATAATTCGGATTTCAACCGTTTCTTCATTCATCGGTCAATCAATTGCTAAAAGGATATTCAACCCGGATTTGTTTTTTCGGTTCGGGTCAAGTACCTATCATAGCAAATTGCTTTTTAATATCTTATGATGGATATCTCTCTCTCTTTTTATTATTTATTATTTTTGTTAATTAATTTAATTAATTAATTATTAAAGGAAAAGGATAATTAAGTTGACATACTAAAATATTTCAATTTAAAATAATTTTGGCTAGAGCAAATAATTAAAAGTCTTGATCAATTTTCCTAATCATGGTTACCTAAATAGCAAAATCAACTCAAGCCAAAAGACCCTAATGCCCAACGAATTTAAGTATAATTACCCTTGATTAGCCTTACTATTCTTATTTAATTACTTTAAATTTATATGTATTAACTATAAATTCATTATTAATTTTACTATTAACCATTAATTTTAAATTGCTAAATAATAATCATCAAAATGTTGTCACCTTTATAATTCGTAATCGTTCCGAAACCCCAATTCGAAAATATCATAAATATCGGATATTCGAAAATTCGAATACTCGAATTTCGGATATCCAATTTTTTTGAATTCGGATATCATTTTTAATATAATTCAGACATCCGATATCCGAAAATAAAGTAAAAATTCCAGCCTTTTCTAATGTTATTAATAGTAAAAGATAAATAGATTATTGTTATTAAATATTGATTGATAATGATGTTATGTAGTGTATTCTTTTATATTTTGGATAAATGAACTACATTTTGGTTATATAATGTGACATTTTGATTGATTAATTTTTTTAGTGATTTTGGATAATTGGCAATCCGACTCCGAATAGCCGAAAATTCGGATATCCAAAATTATAAGATTCAGATAGTAAAATCCGGTATCCGAAATTCAGATATCTAACTTTGAAAACCCCTAGAGGTGGTAACTATAGAAGCGAGTTCCCGGAGATGGCGACTTTGTCGATGTTGGTCGCCGTCTCTTTCCATCTCGTCGTTTCGCCGCTTGTCCTTCTAGTTGTTTCATCTAAGTTTTGGGAACAAAATTAGTTTTTGATTTGCAATTGCTAGATTTAGGGTTTTGTTTTGTGTTTTCAGATTTCCGTTTTAGATTTGACGGTGAATAGAGATGATGGTTGTCGGGTTAGAGTAAGTGGTTATAGTTACATGTCAGATTCTTCGTCGGAATTATTACCGGAGAAGACGATCGTAAAATGGGAGGTGGCATGAAGAGGCTGTTGCTTTGAATGGTGTGTTTATAATATTATATATATATATATACTATGTATATTTTTTCTAATATTACATAATGAATTGAAATTAAAAACAATTGAATAAAGGATAAAAGAGTAAATTACATTGCTCGTCCATGTGGTTTACCCTATATTAAAGATTCCGTCTCGGGGTCGCTTATTGTACGGGTCCAGCTCCTTGATCCGGAAATCTGTATCGCTGCCAGTCCCTACTCTTAACGAGTGTTAAAAAACCCCGTTATCTCACAACACGTGCGACGCACGTGAGGGCAAAATTGACTCATACGGTAAAGCACAGGGAGGGGCAATGTAATTTACTCCAAGGCAAGGGAAAGGAGAAGTCAATTTTGCCCTCACGTGCGTCGCATGTGTTGTGAGATAACGGGGTTTTTTTAATAGTCGTTAAGAGTAGGGACTGACAGCGATATAGATTTTCGGGTCAAGGGACTGGACCTGTACAATACCCGACCCGGGGACGGGGTCTGTAACATAGGGTAAACCACAGGGACGAGCAATGTAATTTACTCAAGAGAAAATAAGGGTATTGTAGTTATTTTAACCGTAGAAAGGACTATTTTTGAGTAAAACGTAAACTTATTGAACTGAAAACGTGAAAAAGTATAAGGACGATTTTTGTAAATCAGTGTAAACCAAAATGACCATTTATAGAATTTATCTTTTAAAAATATATCTGTTATTTGACCTCTTTTTTTAACATCATTTTTTATACTCTATATATATCTATATACCACACTTGCACATCATTTAGCACACATCAACGTACTCTTTCTCATCTTTAGAAACTCAAAATCACTGTAATTCACAACGTCCCAACCAAAATCCGTACCACCTGCAATTCTATTGAAACCCGTTTTACGCTTCACTCTCTTCAAACCCGTCAACACCAACCTCATCAAACACACCTATTTCGGGTTTTGGTAATTCATATCAAATGCCTTAAACACAAATTTTCAAACACAATACACTAGTTGGCCACCCGACTAATATCACAAATTCCAAATGTGGAGACACCAATAAAATCAAAACAACCAACAACAACCACAAACCGACATACAATCACACGAAGATGAGACATGGCTCCGATACCAACGTCGTGTCGCAAAATAAAGTTGGCTAAAAATAAAAGCAAACAATCCGACGGAAAAAAAAAGAAAAAAAAAGTAATACTAGTCTGCAATGTTTGGACGACTGACAATGAATCACTTTTAGCTCAATGTTAGATTTCTCCTTCGGTTCCGCCGCTTCATCTCCTACTTCTTATGATTACTCAATAACATTAAACTTTGAAGCCATCACTCAAACAAATGCAAGCTTCTACCAAACGCGAGATATAGAGGCCGGTCTCAGAATATTGAAAACGTCAGCGGACAGCTTGTCGGAAGAGGACACTGCGTTTTTCAAATGGAAAAGGAAAGGGTTCGTGCAAAGTTCGGGTGGAAGAGCGGATCTGGAACGGGACACACTAAATCATGTCGTCTTTTGATTATGTTTTTTCTTTTTTTTTTTTTTTTTTAGGACTTTTAATTCATGAATGTATTTTTTTATTTGGTAATGTATTTGATTGTAATTAACTTATTGTGTTATTTGTTTTGAATTTATTAAACTAATTGAATTTTGATTTTTTTTAAAAAAATACAAAACTAATTAACATTGAATACTAAATGTTAACCAATACCTCAAATTTCAGCCTCAGTGTTAAATGAACACATAACTTTAACACAACACATAAGAAGAACTATCCTCGTGCTGTAACTATTACGTTGTACTCTGAACCAAACAAATTAAATGATAATACATACCGCTAGATTTTTAAAATTGGTTTTCAACGACAACAAAATGATTAAAAAAACCGTGCTCAACCATATGTCCTTTTCTTGATTGATCAAATTTGATTACATCACGGATCACAGAATAAACTTAAAAAAAAAAAAAAAACATTTTACATACTACGAAAAAGTAATGGATTGTAGATATTTACATATATTTCCATATAAATATAATAAATATAATTCACAAACATTACGCAAAGTTCATCGCATATATGTTGGTTTGCTATTTAAAATTATTGGTGTGTTTGGTTGATGGAAACGGGAATGCATGAATAACTTTTATTCACATGAAAAGTATATGGGTGATGGAAATAGTTTTAAAATTTCAAAATCAAATCCACAAATATACCCAAAATTCATACCTATCTAAATTGCTATGTTTGAAAACTCATTTCCATACCATTAAAAGAACTCATGCTCATAGTCATTTTGAGTCTCAAACCAAACACCCCTATCAAACTCCTTTGGGGCGGGGAGAAATTAGAGACTAAAGAACTAGCGTGATGGTGCAATTCATTTCCTTAAAGCGTCATTTAATTTCTTCTGTCATATCCGCCCTCAAAATTTTTGTTTTTATTTTCATACTTCTTAGGCTCACGTTGATCCTAATCCAATTTTGTTTTTTAACTAGCCCATTACCCGTACGATGCCAGTTAGATTAAGTAGTTTGGAAAAAATTTAAAAGGGCAATAGAGCATATAATGATACATGAGCTTTTATATATGTAGAGAAGAAATTCGATAGCAACAATTTGAATGTAAATAATTGACCAACAATTTAAATTGAGTTATTCTCCAACAATTTAGTTTTGACTGTAAACATTATAAGAGATGTATTTTACCTATAAAATACCTTATGAAATTGCATATAGGGAGTGAATGAAACTATGAAAGCTCTTAAGATGGTTTAGTCGGTCTTTTGAATATAAGTAGCACCGTTCATATATGAAAACTGTAATTAAACAATATAAGTAATATAAGTAAGAGAATCAAGTAAATTTTTTATATTTTGATTTCTACGATACCAGAGGAAAAAGAAGACTAAAACTGGACGTAACAACACATGAAAAAACTCATCAATATAAAATAATAGTTTGATTCATAACACGTGTAAATGATAATAGTTACTCCCTATATGAATTGAAAATTTATTTTTAATTTATGGTAGAATTGTTATGATAAAAGTACTAAATTATAAGGAGAAACAACCAATAATTAATCATAACAAATATATAGATATAGATGATTAGCAAGAAGTAGAAGAGATGATCATTTGTTTTCAAATTCCAAAGAAGAATTACAATGAAGATTACGTAATTTATTTAGTATTAAGGCGTATATAAATCAACTTATAAACAAATTAACATCACTTATGACAAAAACAGGAAATAGATTAGGGTTTTGACTTTTGACATGATTCAACAATCAAAGTCATATACATACCACGTTAATTATTTACAATAATCAACAACGAGATTATATCTTAAATTATATATAAGAAACCCATTGATGATGTCATCAATTAAGAATTTTTAATTAGTCAATTAAGTCTTTAAATGTTACAAAATTTTATAAATAAAACCCCTTAAATTTTCAATTTTAATTTAAATAACAATAATTGTTATTATTATATTAGAGTGGGGTTCAAACAAGTACATCAACTTTCTGTGAGAATGTATGAACCAATAAGAACGCGTCACGTGTTACAAAACTCACTTTCTCCCACGTTTTTAAAAATTAAATATCTCACAAAAAAATTTCATTCTCATTTGAACCTCACTCTATTATATTAAATAAATTAAAACGAACAAAAAGTAAACATAAAAATAAAAAGTGGTTACTAAATTAACGTTTTGAATTATTTTATTTTTTCTTTTAGTTACTAAATAATAATATTTAAATATAACTTTCCCATATAATTTTAAAAACGTCGCTTGTTACATACAATTCGAATACAATCACAATCACAATAAGATTTAAACGAAATAAAATAACATTAAATAAATTAAACTACAACTACAAAATTTAATTTATAAAAACTTATATAACTAAAAATGTTCTAATTTATCACATTCATACGAGGATTATGCCAATTTTTATGAAAAAAAATACAAATCCATCGGACCGTGTGTATAAATGGGTTTTAGGACTATTAAATATAATATAGTAACATCTTTGTGATGTCATCAATTTATAAATTTTCAATTATTCAATTGAGTCCCTCAATTTCATATAATATTTAAAATAAAATCCTTTAAACTTATCAATTTTTAATATAAGAATTTAAAGTTTAAAAATATATAGAGTATAATAACATATGTTGACACTTTGTACAATTGATTTTAAATATAAAGTAAAATTGATGATCTAATATGTTTTCATGTTGACATCTTAACTTGGTAAAATAAAAAATAAGTAATTTTACGTTAAATCGAGAACAACTATACGGTTTGACCAAAATCTTTTATTATATAGTTGAGATTATTCACTTTATTAAATACCTTAATAAGACTTGCACTCGAATATAAAAATAACCGGCTGATTCACGACATTTACTTGATAAATTGTGTTTTTTTCTTTAACTCTAATATATAACTTAACTCGATATAATCTTAAATTCTTTTCTTAAAAATGTTAATTATTTGACAACTCAATCAAATAATATCACATCGGTTCAGGTTCATAACATACACAATGACTTTTTTTTTCTTTTCAAATGACGTTCCTTTCTTAGAGTGAAAATTGAAACACATATTTCAAACGCATTAAATAATTTCTTTGTGACAAGGATAATCACCAAACAAATAAGACGACAAATGTGGTGTATAAATAGGTTTTACAAAGGAATATTAATCAAACAGTAAATGTTTAACGCCGTTGAAAATTTACGATCTACACTAACAATTTCAATATAGATTACCTAAAAATATTTTAATTTCAAACAATATTGAATATCTCTTTAACTCATAAAAACGTTCTAATATATCACATAATATATAAGGATTTTTTCAGTATTTTGAAAAATAATTACAAATTTATCAGGCCGTGTATATACACGGGTTTTAGGGCTAGTTTTTAATAAAGAAGATTACATTGAAAAGCTTTTTGGAGTGAATAATATGTTGGGTAAATACATTTTGTCGGCATCCTACTCTCATATTTTGTTTCATGGTCGACATCCTACTCATAAAACTATTAATGTATACATTGTACCCTACAATTATGTGCTAGAATCCTTGAAAATGCACATTTGACCGTTTGTTTAGATTTTATGCTGACAAAGCAGCCACGTAGTGTGCCACATATTAATTTTTTGCCACGTCGATTTCTCGATGACGGTGATAGTTTTATGGGTAGGATGCTGACCATGGAACAAAGTATGAGGGTAGGATGTCGACAAAATGTATTTACCCTTAATATTAATTCCACATAACAAAAAAATATATAAATATTAATTGCCACGTAATTAATTTGACCGGCTCTCCCGGTAACTGGTCACCAAATTACCCATATCGGAACAAAAGTAACTGGTATAATGTATACATTGATAATTTTATAGGTAGAATGTCGACCATGGAACAAAGTATGAGGGTAGGATGCCAATAAAATGTATTTACCCTAATATGATTGTGTTTGAAAATAAAATAAAATAGAAAGAAAAAGTAAATTAGAATATACAAATCAAATAGAATCAATTAATCAAATCAAATAATATAATAAATATATTAAATAGATATTTGCAAAAGTAACATGATAACGAATGTATTACCTTCCAACAAACTCAAACGATTCCAACAAACACAAACGGATGGAGGCAGTTAGTTATCAATCTTATCCTAATTATTATTTTCTAATAAAATTAATGACAAATTTTAAGAAAGGAGTTATATTATCTTAACCTTATATAAACATGTGATACCGTAATACCTCGAAATTTGAAATATTATTCTATAGCAATAATATATATATATATTTATACTAAAGGAGTATAAAAGAAAGCTCCATAACTTGCCACTTGGCATAAAATCTTACGTGGCAATTTCTTATATTTTTCAAATTAATAAATTAATTATATTTTAAATAGTTTAGGATAACCATAAGTTATTATCACAATTGTCAAATTATTATTAAAGAAGGATACGTTTAGGATAATTAATTTATTAATAATTATCTATTAATTATTATTGTCGTGTGTAGTTATATTATGTTTAGGATATATGTTAATAATTGCATTGGTGCATTTTATTGATTATTTATGTTTGTATTATGTATTTACATTATTCAATTGATAATACAGTTGATATCTAAATTTATTTACTTTTCTAAAAAAGTTCGACGTAGATGTCTTAATTTGATGTACCATAAAATTAAATATTGTAAATTTGAGATTGTCGTACATCGTACGGGTTTGCATCTAGTATATATATATATATATATATATATATATATATATATATATACTAGGGGGAAGACCCATGCAATGCACAGTAATTTATTAGAACTATTTTAGATATTATGTGATTAAATGATAATTGTTGTACATAATTTATAAAATAATATTAATTAAATAATTTATGGGATCTTGTTTTCGTATGTAACTCCTCTTTCCATATTATTATAATATACGTTGCATTTATATTTATTATAATTTATTAATTATTATAAAATAATAAAATAATAATATAATATTAATTAAATAATTTGTTAATTTAAGTTAAGAGATTGACACGTGACATTCATACCTACGTGGCAAATTCTGGAACTTTCTTTTATACTCCTTTAGTATATATATAGATATAGATATATATGTTGGAATTATGTGCATTGAACAACGGTTTATAAGTATACTACTAATTATGTATGAACCTATGAGGTCACACAGAAAGAGCATTGAGACACCAATAAATAATATATATGATGTATATATTATTCAAGTAATAAAATGAATAAAATCTTTTTGAAAACTAATTAGATGAGTATTATTTGAAAAATATGATATTGATCATAATTTTAATTAATCATAAAATATTAATTAGTGGATTAAAATATAAATGGATATTTTATATCCTATTAGTTTACGTAGTCAACAAGAATAAAGATTTGTGTTTGTTACATATTAATAAATTAATTTGTAAGTGTACAACAACAAAATAAAAACCCTGGCTTTTCTTTTTGGCATGACCACGAAACAAGAAAAACCCTTTTTTCTTGTATTTGCGACTACGAACAAACAAAAGAGAGAAGAAAACAAAACACAGAAATTATTATATATACACAAAGATTGTGTATTGCGTTTCATAAAAATAATCCAAAGGTAGTTGTTTTAATTACTTGCTCGATTTAGCATTTCATCGGTGATCTTTGAAGTGTTCGTGTGTGAATCAATTTTAGAAGTGTTCTATCTTGGACATTAGTTTCTAAGTATTGTTATACTTTGCTCGCTAAAGGTATATCTAACTTCATCTTTTAATATTGTTTTGGTTAATCTAGTAGATTCAATTGGATCCGAATTGAAAATCTTTTATATAATTATGTTTAATTGTTTCCGCTGCGTTTTGATTATAATTATCAATTTAAATTCGTTTTAAAAGTCATTGATTTTCAACAATATATATATATATATATATATATATTATAAAGTTTGTATAAAATATTAATAGTTGTAAAATATTTTTAAGTTGTCTAAATAATAAATTTGAGATAATTAGTTAATGGCGGAATTCCAAACAACTAAGGCTTAAGGGGCTAGAAGTTTACATACTAAATAAAGACTAGTTAGAATAAAATGCATATACCCACATATACATACATACGTTGACACGTACACACACAGAAACATCTCAAACATTCCAGAGAGAAAAGAGAGATCACGAGGGAGAGAGGGAGGAAGAGTTTCCAGCCTTAATCACTAAATTGAACTTGGAGAAATCAAATTCATAACCTATTAACCATCTTCAATCCAAGGTAAGTGTTTGTTCTTGTTGTTTAACCTAGAAGTTTAAGGGTATGATGATTTGAGGGTGTGAGGATGAGTTAAATGAAATTAAGGATGGATTATGTTTGATTGATGGTAGTTAAGCATAGAAATTGGTATTACTAACCTTAAATTGAATAAAAGAGCAAAATTTGATAATTGTTCATATGTAACTAAGTTGGGGTTAAGACGAATTCTTAAAAATAGGTGATAACTCATCTAATTAATAGTTTAAAAAGAGTTATTATGATGTTTTGATAATACGTGCAAGAGGTTTCATACGACCAAGTGGAGTTGTTTGATTTATATTCATACTTGATTGTTATTGTTGTTCATGCATTGTAGAGATTAGCTAACTTTATATTAACCTAAGTTGTTGCAAATTGTGCAAGTTGTTACAAGTTGTAAGTTGATTGCGGATCCATCTAAGTGTTTTATAATCTCTACATTGCCCAAGTTGTTAGTTGTTAATTACTTGTTGTTTAATGCCCATTTAATTGCCTATACGCTCACTAAGCTTATTGTTTACTCTTTTAAATTGTTTGTTGATTATAGGTACAAGTGGTTCAAAAGACCAAGGTGATCATAGGGAGGGAAAAACAATTGTGAGGAATTGACATGGATTGCGCTTGCTATATTTGAGCTTGGCAAATTCCTCTTTCATTTGAATTATCGTTGTGGGTACAACTTGTATAAGTCACCCCTTCTGTCTTTTGATGAAAACGTGGTTCAAATCGTAGTGTCAAAATGGTTAAAGTTGTGTCATGTAAGAAACTTGTTGAAGTTGTGTTGATACAAGTTGTTGTGTATAAAGATGTTGAAAGTTGCAGGTGTAACTTCAAAATGTCCAAGTATTGAGGGATGAAACTTGTTGTTTTGATATTGTAGTAAGTGGTTAAACTTGTCGTTTATGATCTCACGTCCAGAAATTATTATTTGTTATAAGTTGGCAAATGAGTTGTGTTTATAATGTTATTTGAATGAAGTTGTCAAAGTTTTGTAATTTGAATGTGAACGAGTCAAATTGTCACGTTTTAGTTTGGTTCAAAAACTGAGTTTGCTGCACATTTCTGGGTTCAGGGCTTAGTATGCGATTGCTACCTCTACCGGGATCACGTACCTTGTTCTTAAATTTGATCAGAAATCTTTCACGTTGTAAGTACGCAATCGCGTACCCTCACCGGGATCGCGCACCTTATACTAAAACTTGAACAAAAAATTCCAATGTAGTGAGTACGTGATTGCATACCCTTGGTAGGATCGCGTACTCCCTTCTTGTGTCCAGTACGCGATCGCGTACCCCATGCCTGGATCTCGTACTATATGTATAAAAAAAGTTAGGCGTTTCAGATACGATACTATATGAACAGTTGGCAACGATTAAGATGGGAACCTTTAAATTTGACGGGAAATAGAAGGGTAATTAATGACGTGGAAGCATATTATTAGAACAAGTATTAGTCTAATAATTCCTTTTTAATTTATTGGATAGACAAGTATTAGTCTATAATCCCTTTTTAATTTATTGGATATATTTTATTTTTTACTTCAGTTAAAAGTTGAAGTATAGAATCCATTATACATGGAGAACTCCAAATGAGAATAAGAATTTTAGTGAGAATGTAGGAACAATAAAAATGCGTTACATGTTACAAAATTCACTTTTCTTGACATTTTTAAAAATTTAATTTCTCAAGAATGACTTATTGAAAAATTATAAAAGTTGCACCATAAAAGTCATCATTTTTTTCTCTTCGATTAGACATCTCATATGATATACTTTCGGCGACTTTTTTATGGGTTTTACAAATTGTACAATATTAGTATTAAATGTGATAGTCGTTGATATCACATTTAATAGTCGTTGGTATCACCTGTGATACTCGTTGGTATCACGTGTGATAGTCGTTGGTATCAAGTGTGATAGTCATTTGTATCACATGTGAATAGTTGTTTACAAAGCTTACCAACAACTAATAAAAAGTCGTCGAAAGTATACCTTGTGGGATGTCTAATCGAATAGAAAAATACGCTGATCTTTATAGTGCAATTTTTGTAATTTTTTAACTTACCCTTTGTGAGATATTTAAATTTTAAACACGTAGGGAAAGTGAGTTTTATAACACGTGTCGCATTCTTATTGGTTCTTTCATTCTCAGTAAATGTTAATTTACTCATTTGAATATTACTCCTTTTATATTGTATTTCACACTGAATCACTCCCTGAAATATTTCATCTAAAAATAATTCACAATATTAGTATTAGACTTGCCGATAAACTCTAATGCTAAATTCAACATCGAACCACACTATGAACCACTCGTTCCTCTAAAATATGTTACTTGTATTTATAAGTAATTCGTCTGACATGTCTCCCCCTTCCCAAAAAAAAAAAACTTTGGCAAGCTCTACGTAGTCACACTAGCCCCTCAACATCCTAATTTATAGCTTTAAATAGTAATGAATTTATTTCTTATTTAAAGAGCTTTTCTGAAAGAGAAAATTATATACACCAAGTGCTAGACTACTTAGGGTGTTAGGGTTACATTGTAGTCTATAAATATTGTATCTCAGTCAAATTATTGTTAAGGGGGTTTTCTATATTCTTAACATGGTATCAAAGTTAGGTTTTTGAATAACCAAAAAGAAAAAAGAGTGTATGAGAGTCTCCCTTCGTCCCGTGTGGTGATTTCGGTGATTCAATAACGACGACGCGAATTCCATTATTGTAATCAACCGTTGAGAGTGGTGTGGATATTCAAAATATCGAGAGTAGAGTGTCTCCAATTTTGTAATATTTTTCATATAGTTGATGTTAAGTGGCTTACGGGTCCCGTGGTTTTTACTCTCCCTTGAGAGGTTTTCCACGCAAAACGTTTGTGTGTCGTGTTTTTTCCTGTTTTGTGTGTGTTTAATTATTGGCTTATACAAAGTTATGTGATTTATTGTGATGGGAGTCGATCCCAACAAGCGGTATGAGATCGAGGTCGATTCCAACATACTTTTGTTCCAATGTTGATAACGAACTAATTTTATTACCAATGTAGGTAATGTATCGGTAAAAAGTGATACACATTAGTAATATACTTTACAGCCAAAACCAGGCCCGCATAATGTTTTGGCCATATCTTCTAAACCGCTTGAAGTTAACTTACGGCAGCGCCATTCTCTTTGTTTTTCAGTTCTGCACAGAACCCCACCAAGATCACCTCAGCCGTACGTCTGATGTCCCGGATTTTGCTTTTGCCTTTACTGCTGTTGTTTGAAGATTTGCTACCGCTTTCAGTCGGATGTCCAACAACAAATTAATTATTGTTTTAATGATTATGTTTTCTTTTGTTTTTAGTTTTGCTTGAAGGTTTATATCTGCTTGTGTCGATGTCTTCATCGACGAATTAGTTATTGCTTTAATGTTTTTAGTTTTCAAATTCAATATGAGTTTTCGCGATTTTGCCGCTCGGATTGCAAGGGAGTATTAGATGATAATGTTAGGGCTTATCCCGATTACGTAGATAGTCCGAGATTCATTAGGTTTATAATAGGGTTTTAGAGTTACATTGTACTCCATACTATCGTATTTTAGTAAAGTTATTGTTAAAGGGTTTTCTATTTGCTTAACAATTAAATATATAACCAAATTAATTATTTTATAATATTTATTATATATTTTACTAGGTTTTATGCCCGTGCGATGCACGGCTAGCGTAAACATAAATACATTGAAAAATAATAAATGTAAAAAAATAACGATTTTACAAATACATAATGTGAAAATGTTATTTTTTGTTAACAACACCTAACTTATATGTTGTTAGTGTAAAATACGGGTTAACTTGTATACATAAAAATATTAAGGGTTTAAAATGCATAATAAGTTAATCATGATTTATCAACATCATATAATTAATATGGTGTTGACGGTACATATGTAATATTATTGTGTAAATTGCTGTAGTATATGTACTTGAGTAACAATTGAATTAATGTTGTCTTTTTAAATGGTTGAATGATGTAATTTGTCAAAAATTGTCATTCACGAGGATGAATGTTGATATTATTGAAATTCGGAGATGATTTATAAGAAAGTGTCATCACATGGATGTTTTTTGTAATTTATTCGAAATTAACATATATACTGCTGCAAAGAAAATAAACAAATAAAATTAATTAAAAAAAAACTTAAAATCAACATATTCGTGATTAGCAACATTGAGACTAATCTTAAGGGTTTCGACTTGCATATTTTCACACTCATAAATACGAATCAAGCATAAATATATACTGAATTTTTAGATTAATATATTACAATTATATATTACTAATATTAATAATAATAATGAATAATCATATTAGAACTTTAATGAAATGAGCACAATAATAAAATATAGTACAAAACTTTTTGAAAGATGGATTAATTAATTAATTATAATAATGTGTTATGTGAAAAATTAAGTTTAAAAGTCTTGGTTTCCGTAGCTTTTCATTTTGGGTAATATGTCGCACTTTTTGAGTTTTTTCAATACGATTTATATAATTTTTAAGAGATAATTTTAATGTGATAATTTTTAGCTAAGAATTAGATTTATTCAAAAGTATTTTCAATGTCAATGACATGTAGGATTTTTTGGGAAGTTAAAATAATGACACATAGAATTTTCGCTTATTTATCAACAAAATAGGGGTGACACATGGGAAATAAATTATACTCAATTATTTATATAGATATATATAGAAAGATATAGATAGATATGCATAATAAATTAGGTGCCTATGCTCTAAGAAAGAAACTTCTTTTTGAAGTGCATTTTTCGATATAAATGGCGTGTTTAGTGGAGAAGATTGTGACTTTGTGAGAGACTGCGGCAGCTTAGAGTTATGGATTGAGATTTTAGTTTCTTAATCCCCAGCCCCACTAGTTGAATAGTTCTCGTTTGGCAGATAAAATGGTAAGAGGCTAACAGTTTAATCGGTTCATAATGTAAATATAATCAATTTATCAAATTTAATAGTTAGTACTTGAAAATCTATATCTTGTTAGTAATTTAAATCTCTAGACAGTCTAGAAATTTATATCATGGGGAGGCAAAAATAGTATTCATATAAATTTTTCTTAATACCAAACTAAAAAATAAACCTAGTGTATGTGAAAAATTTCTTAAAGCTAGCTAAAAACTTATAGAAATTATTTTTTTTCTTAACACAAATGGGTTATATATTATATTTTAATAATTCATAGTTAAAATTAAAACTCTAATTTTTATAATATAATCATATATATAGATATATTATCATTGAAATATAAAATTCTTATGCACTTATATATCTTGTTAGCTTATTTATTACATATACAAACAAAATAGAAAGAGAAATGGTTGAGGTTCAAAAGTCAATTAGAATGGAAAAAGTCATAAATAAATTAAATAAGAAGAAGGCCATAAATAATTTAAGTAAGAAGAAGATAAAACGTTAGACTAGATTAAAGGAGGGGGGCCATTGAAATTTTAGACTGAATTTAGCATTAAAACTTAATAAATTAACAAGTATTGGACCAATGTGACTGAGGGACCATGACCCCCTAATTCTTAACTGACCCGCCTCTGTCTCTAGCTATATATGGGAGTATTACATTATTGTTATAATATCTTAAACCTTAAAATTTTTCAATAAATTTGGTCTTTTATATACATTAAAACACATATGTAACATAGTAGAGTATTTGAGATTTGATCAAGATCTAATTTTGCACTCTTGATTTTATTTTATTTTATTTTTTTTGGGTGGCGCGAGCACAACTTAATTATTAAAGAACAAATCGTACGGATCATTCATGTGTTATGTAATTATGCCTCTAGCACCCTTTTCAAATTTTTATATCACATGGGCATCCCCAGATATTTTTATTAATTGTCATCCTTTTACACCTGAAATGAAAGGGTAAATAGTACCCTTTTCAAATTTTTGTATCACATGGGCATCCCCATATTAGGTATTTTTATTAATTGTCATCCTTATACACCTGAAATGAAAGGGTAAATGTTCAAATGAGAACCACAAAAAGGTACAGAATTGCAAAAACTTTTAAATTATAGGGATTTTAACATATTTAATGATTCAATCACATGTGAACAGTTATGTAGATTAAGGTTAAAAGCAAAATAGTTTGAGAAAACATCAAAATAACCTTTAAAATCAAATTTATAATTTTCGTTCACATGTGCACATTTCGTAGTTTAACATGTATATTGTTGTTTTCAACTTTTGTTTGTCAATAATATGAACATTAAATAATATTTCTATATAATTTGTTAAATTTACATGTACAAATACAATGTAATTTAAAAGTTCTAGCACTTCTACCTTTTATGGTTCCCGTTTGAACCTAACCCTATATATATATATATATATTGAAAAATACAAATCAAACAAATCTAAAAAAGACAAATTCATAGTTTCAACACAAATTACAGATCTCAATTCGTTCCTGATCGCCGGTTAGTGTTTTCCCAAATCGTTGTCTTTCCGCCGGTGGGTGGTAGCGGAGTTGCTTTTGGTGGCTGATGGTGAATACGATTCCGGCCAAAGTGGATATCTACACCGAATCGCGACTGACGTCACTCTATCTGGGTGGAAACAGCCGTTTTTCGCCTGATGTTTTAGTTCTTGTGATGGTGTGTGGTGGTGAATCCGATAAGAGGATATGTTTGATTTAGATCTAGAGTTTGTGAACGTGGATATGTTCCATTAGAACTAATTTCGACCTTATTTATTATTCTCCTCTGCCCACTTGATCTATGATAGATTTGGACCAAGATCTATGATGAGTTTGGGTCCCTTAACAAGTAGTTTCGGCCAATCATACATAAGTCCGACTATGTTTGATTTGTGTTTGAGTTTTGGATTTGTTTGGTTTGTTGTGTCGCCGGAAGTTATGGAATAGACGGAATTAATATCACCGGAAAATGTGGCATGAACACGTGACGAAGAAGACGAAATCTGAAAAAAATTTCGAAAACTAGAAAAGTAATCGAAAATTTGGTGGGAAACATCATCAGTTAGAAGATGTGTGCTTGTGGAATAAGAACAAATTGTACAACAAATGATCAAAATGTTCATTAGATAGAAAAACATTAAACATGTTACGGTGATAGCTTCTGGTACAATAAAATTACCACGTAAGAAATATAAAAGCCATATAATCAATTTCTTTTTAAAAAAGCTAAATAATGAATATTACAGGTTAATCATGTAACCGGTTACCATGTTACTTACATTGATATAAAATCTTTTATTTTGATACATACACAAACACTAAAATGGATATATCGCATACATGAAACATTCAGAGCAGTAAGTTGCCGATTTTAACCATTTACCCGAAATGAAATCTATACCCTTACTTCTTATTTTTCTTGATTTATTATTTCTTTTATAAGCTCTTTATTCCTTTTTAGTTAATATTAATTGAATGATTTAGAGAATGAACTAAAACCCTAGTTAACTTAAACCAACACCCATTTTTATTCGATCCCCCACGGACCACCCACTAAACTCCCGCTCACGGTTGCACATTGGTGGTTGCTATGGAGGTATGCGACAATAGCGGTGATGGGTGCCGCCGGAAAAGATACAATGAAGAGAGATTGGACGAAATTTCCTCAAAATTACTTGTATTACCGTGGCGTTTTTCGAGTTGTGGGTTTTCGGTGGTTAGGACAGCCACCATCAGACGAAGACAAACACCACATTTAACCACCACCCGACGAAGAACTACATGTTTTCTATTTCACTGCATTCTCGAATAGAAATGAATGAAATATAAAATATTTTATATATATTTTTGAGTTGAAAAGAAAATGAAAGAAAAGAAAGGAAACGAAAATAAGTAGTTATTTTTACAATTATACAATTTATCATGTTTCAGTCGTAGAATGAAGTTATAAGTTAACTTTATGAATCAAAATAAGTTGGAAATCAATATAACTAAAAACACAAATTAAAGATTTAAAGAAATCTATTTCATAATCAAAGGTGTCATCAGATAATGCTATACGTATGAGAGTAGGTGGTGAGAGTTGATGATTATGATGGTGGAGGCACGTGACGTACAAAGATGGACTTTGATTTTTTTTATATGGTGTTATTCAATTTCTTTAATCAAAATTCATCACCGGGAAGTATGTTCAAGAAAAAGTTTATGATACAATTAACAAACCTGACCTGTGAGTTGTCGATATGAAAGAAGATTGCAGATTGAATTTTTTTGTTTAGTGCAGTATTCAAGATGAGAACGTTAGTTATACATGATAAGATAGTCATTGGATCGATAGTTGTTTTCTATTCTAATTCGCTCAAAATTGGATAGAAAGTGAACTAGCAAAAAGCCCATGTACTTTTAGTCCTAATTCATTCCTTTCATTTCCTTTCTACTTCGAAAAAAAAGAGTCAAGAATGACCTATTACTTTTAAATCAGTTGGTTTCCTTTTCTTTCATTGAAATAAAAACTCGAGAATGCAGTGTTACAGATTTGTTAGGGGTTTCGTTTTAGGGTCAATTGGCAGGAGTCATGTTATGAATATGTTTATGTAAGGTTTTATGTTCGTAAACGACATTCAACCTAATGATAATTCGGTGATTACAAGTGTTTTGATGTTGCTTTTGTTATCGGCAGGTGTTAGATTTAGGAACATAAAAAGCGACCTCATTTGTGATGGTTGGTTCTATTTTTGCTGATGTCGTCGAAGATGAATTTGGTGGTGGATGATGACGGAGATTTACTGAATTGGGAGTTTAAAGATGTGAAGATGGAAAGAATTAGTTATGTATTGATGATGTCATTGTCAGAGCACTCCCATAGGCTAGGCGGTTTGGTCATCGGTTGGAACAGACGAAATCAACATCGATGACACAAGCCGTCTGTTGGTTCAGTCGGTTCCTTCCTTCGGTCGACCGATCTCCCTTCTGTTCGTTTGTGTGGGACTGCGTGTTATTTTTTTTTTCTTTTTGACATTTGCACATTAAAAAAGATTATATATGTTAAATAACGAATATATATAATCTTTTTTGATGTACAAAATATATTTGTTTAATTTTTTAACCTTTATTCTCTATCCCAATTCTTAAACACATTATAAATACACGTACAACTAAACCTCAAATTCATACACTTTTTCACAATCTTTCTACTACATTCTATACAATTATTATTATCTATATACTTTGTTTATTATTGTGATTTTTTTTATTTAATAGTAATTTTTTTATTATGAAATGTGTTTTTTTTAAATATTGTGTTTTAAATATATAAAGTAAACAATTTGTGGGTCCCTGAAAAATGAAGTGATCGGTTACTGATGACAGTGGTCAGTCAGTTGTTAGTCAGTTTTGGAAAAAAGTGATGTGGCGCTGATTAGTTATTCAAATTTGGATTATTCGGATTCCGATGACCGAATAAGCTTCGAATTCGAGTTATTCGGGTTCGGGTTCAAATTAGTTATTCGGGTTCAATAATTTATGACACCCTACTAAATAGTGGGCTGCATCGACCTTCTATATCTTCTATCTTCTCCTTCTATATCTATATAATAAAGTATAAACATGTATATGGCTCCTTAATTAACACATCTTTTGTAGTAGTGTGTAGTGTTTGTCTATTCATATTGCTAACTAAGGTTGGTGTTAACATATATTTCACCTATACTGCAACAAAAGATGATGTCGAAGATGAGAGTGTGTGTAGTTGGTGCGGGTGTTAGTGGGTTGGTATCCGCCTATATCCTCACGAAAGCAGGGGTGGAGGTGGTTCTATATGATCACCTCGGCAGTCAACCAAAAACCTTTACCGTTGATGGCCTTGATTTGGACCTTAGTCTCATGGCCTTTAATCAGGTAACTTTCTCGATCGATCATCACAGTAAAATTAATCATCTATATTTACTCTTCCTTCCACCGATTATTTGGATATGAAATCATACGTCATCTGTTCATAACAAAGTTATATATGGACAATTAAATGTTTCGAAGAGCATTCACGATGAAAACTTTTTCCTAAAGATTTTTACAAAAACGTTTTTGTAAAAAGCTTTCACTACAGTGAAAAAAGCTTTAAAGTACACAAAAACCATTAAATATGTATTAAAATAATGTAAAATGAAGAAGTTTAGGTGATTATAACTTGATATATAATATATATCTCAATCTCAAGCTTTGTTTAAAAGAAGTTTTAAAATAGCAAAAGCTTTTTCAAAAGATTATTTTAATACGGAGTAGTAAAAAACTATAGACTAAAGCTATTATTGGAGATCCGAGTATTTCCACCAAATAAAAAAAAGCTTTATGACCGGGGGTCTGCATTCTGCAACTACATTTTGGTTTTTTACGATCAAAAATGGATTTTTTAATATCTTTTGAAACATCTTTAACACAAAATTTTAATAAAATCCCTTTTTTATCACTAGCAAAAGACCCACCCGATGCAGTGTAAAACAAAATTTGTAGGTAATAATTGATCGTGATAAAGTGAGGTAATTGTTAGATTTAATGAAATAATTAAAATAACATAATTACTATAAATATTAATATATTAATACTAACAATTGTTCTTAAAAAAATTTTAAAATAAAACAAAGATGGTTTATATGTAATATAGATAAGAAAAAACATTGATACCTTATATATTCAAAATTGATAAATAAAAACAGCACAATTTTTTGTGGTTAGTTAAAATAGTTTACATATCTTCGATTGATCAAATTATTTTTTCTTGTGCACACTTATTTGCAAACAAATTATATTTATTGTTTTGTTTCTATACGTGATACATATATATATATATATATATATACTGAGAATTCTGTGAGAACCAACTAATAGTGAGAACCATAAGAACTAATTAACCCGCCTTCTTCACAGACATGATTTTTCAAATAAAACTTAGAGTTTTGAATTCAAAATTACTTTTTTATAAGTAACATTTCAACCAAGAGGTTGGGAGTTCAAAACTCGTGATAGACATGTATGTATTCGTGTGATGTATATATATGATGTGTGGCTAAGTTAACTTGTAGGTGTAGGATTGTCTTTCTAAAAAAGAAAAAAAGGTTACATATCTTCAATTGATCAAATTACTTTTTTCTTGTGCACATTTATTTCTTGTGCACATTTATTTTAGAACAAATTATATTTACTGTTTCGTTTTTATACGCGCGTGTGTATATATAGTCAAAAATTCAAATGAGAACCAGAAAAAGTATAAAACTGCGAGAACTTTTAAATTATAGGAATTTTCACATTTGATTATTGATGTAGATTAATGTTAAAAGCAAAATAGTTTGACAAAACCTCATAATAACCTTTAAAATCAAATTTATATTTTTCGTTCATATGTGCACATTTGACCTGTGCACACGTGAACATTTCATATATTCAATAATTTAACATATTTTTATTAATTTTTAACTTTATTTTATCAATAATATGAACATTAAATAACATTTATATGTAATTTGTTGCGTTTACATATATAAAAACAATGTAATTTAAAAGTTTTTGTAGTTCTGTACCTTTTTGTGGTTCTCATTTGAACCTAACCTTATATATATATATATATATATATATATATATATATATATATATATATATATATATTGAGGAATCACTTTTTTGGGGAAAGGGGAAAATGTATAATTCATCACGAAGAATCTTAACTTCGCCAATACAAATATCAAAAAATAAAAAGTGAAATTTAATAAATGTTGATCAGAATTGATGTTATGAATGTTAAGCTTCCTTGATAAATTCTTTTTGTAGGCTATAACAACAATTGATGAATATTATATCCAAAATCGTTAATATTCATACCATTGAATGTTATAACATTCATTGTGATGAATGTTATTTAATATTCATTTTGATGAATGTTAATAATTTATTAAATAAATATTTATCAACTAATGTTATGACTTAAAAATGAAATTTATCCGTGAATATATTATTTATAGCATCGATTTTCATTACTATTTATCGGTAAAAAAAATTTTTTGTTGACATTTTGATTGGTAAAGGTGGGATGCTTATTGACGAATACTAACGCTTCCCCTTTCCCTCAAAAAAATACTTCCCTCTTGAACGCTCCTAATATATATATAAGAACAGCTAAGAACACCTTATAAATGCACAACTAGCCAATAAAATCATTAGATTCACACTAATACATCTCAAATATGTGTAGAAAAATAGATGCAAACTCTCAGAAATGCACAAAAATCGAAAAAACGATTGATGCACAATTATAGAGATAATCGTGCATCAATCGTTTTTTCAATTTTTGCGCATTTTTAAAAGTGTATATTTATTTTTCTTTGCATATTTGAGATGTACGAATGTGAATCTAACTATTTTATCAAGAGTCATTGTACATTTGAGATGTTCTTAGTCGTTCTTATTTTTAAGGTGTTCTCATTTGATCCAAACTCCATATACATATATATGCATACACACACACACATATATATGTATATATATATGTCTGTATGTATATATACATATATACGTATATATACATAGGGGAGGTTCAAATAAGAACCAACTAAAAATTGAGAACTAGTGAGAACTACTATTTTACGTATTTGTTCACATGTGATAACTTCATTCATATGTAAATATTGATCTACGTTTAATTGATAAAGAAAAAAGTCAAAAAAATCTTAAAATTATATCAAAAAACACAAAAAAAATAAATATATGTTCACATTTGAACGATAATGTGAACGAATCGGTTAAAATGTGTTTTAAGATGTAATTTTAGTAATTACAAAAAACACAAAAAAATAAATATATGTTCACATTTGAGTGTTACCCTATGTATATATATATATATATATACATATGTATGTATATATATATATAGATATATATACATACTTTGGCGAATCTTGCTGACGAGATTTCATTAATTCATTCTTTCTTTGCTAAAAACTTTAACATTGCAATCGAAAGAAACAAAAATTGTCATAAATAACAACTCAAACCTTTTCAATAAATACTAATTTTCCTACATAAATCGACCTAAATTTATAAACTACTATAGCATGATAATCAAATATTACATTGTGTATCAGTGTATCACTATAGTAAAAATAATCAATCTAAGAAAATTACAACAAATATATAATAAAAATAGTGGTTACTTCTATATGATTATATTCGGAGTCTAATCTAACAAAATCCTTTTACAAGAACAAAAAACTTTCATGTATATCTTGACACAAGAAGCATAGCCCGAATGCTATGCACTATATACCGCCTGGCCGCCTACTACAAAAGATCACTTGATTTGGGCTAATTTTAGAAAAGCAATTGGGCAGATTAATTACAAGCAGTAAATGAGACCAAGAGGGTCCATATCCAATTCTGAGAAGGGTCCAATTAAATATTACTATGGACTTTGTACTAATTATTTATTTCTAGGGGGGGTCTTATAGAAATGTCATAGAGTATATAAATGTCATATAACATTGGCATCCAACTATGAGGGTGACAATTATTGACACGACTAGAAACATGACCAGAAACTGATACGAATATAAACGGGTTAGGTTTGAGATTTACAATATGTCAACTGCCAACCCCTTTAATTTTTCAGTCGGGGTTCCGATTAACAGGTCGACGCACCAACCTGAAAAAAATAGAAGTTTTTTTAGTTATAACCCGTCAACCCGAAACTATTTCTTCTTATTCGAACCTTTTAATCTGAAATTAACCCTCCAACTTTGACCCTTTAATCCGAAAAACCCCGCCAAACTGTTTAATACGTTTACTTAAACGAGTTATGTAGTTTGTGTCCGGGTTGGGTACTTTTACCCGTCAACCCGTTTATCGAAATCAAGTCAGCTTTGCAACCGCCCGTCAAACCGACCGACCCGATAGACCCAAATTGCCACCTGTAGTCTCAAGTTGTGCATAACTGATGTCTTATTTTTAAGCTGTTATCATATGTAGGTTACGAGTCCCAACATGATGGAGTTATTTGAGACACTTGGAGTAGATATGAAGGTTTCTGATATGTCATTCTCGGTGAGCTTAGATGAAGGCAATGGCTATGAATGGGGTAATCGAAACAGTTTATCAAGTTTGTTTGCACAAAAAACAAATGTTGTAAATCCTTTCTTTTTGGAAATGCTTCGGGAACTGACCAACTTCAAGGATGATGCTTTGAGGTACATTTATTCTGTGAACACTAGTTACCTATTGAATTACTGTGTAATTTTCTAGCAGTAAATATGATCTCATTACACAACCAAAAAAGGGACTTTTTTTATGGACTTTCGTTGCATTACTCATACATAACGTTATAAGTTCATACCCAACATAGGTACCTCAAGGAGCTTGATCACAACAATGATATTGGTCGGAATGAAACGTTATGGGATTTCATCACATCACATAAGTATTCCGAACTGCTTCAAAAGTCTTATCTTGTAAGAAATGTTAATTAAGTCGTGCCCTTTTACATTTTAAGCTAGCTTATAAACACATAATCAAACAAATTAGGTTGAAATTTCAGGTTCCGATATGCTCTGCATTTTGGATGTGTCCTTCGGAAGACGTCATGAGATTATCTGCATATTCTGTTCTTTTATTTTTCCGCAATTACCATCTGTTTCAGGTACACCACTTTATATTCATCGATTCACTGTGATACTATATAAATTTAGCATATATTGGTATAGTTAGGACATAGATTATTTATTCTCTAACTTATTGTGCATCTTCTCTTAGCTTCTAGGCAGCCCACAATGGTTCACTGTTAGGCATGGTTCAAGTACCTATATTAAAAAGGTGATTTATAATTCATATAAATGCTCGCTCAATGCTTGATCTCCCTAACTATTTATATGCTAGAATGAATAACAGGTCAAAGAAGAACTACAGTCTAGAGGCTGCCAAATAATAACGGGTTCTGCGGTTCAATCTGTTTTAAAAGTTGATGATGGTAAGGTTTTATTTGTATTAATTGCCTTTATTTATTGGGTTAAATGTTTCAGAAAGTATCAACTTTACTCAATTTATTATTGTATACATCCAACTCATGTATCAAACTTTTAATTTATGCTAGTGTATGTATCTGACATTTTTGTAAACCGGTGATGTGTGTTACATGTTCTAGTAGCACATACAATAGAAAATTGAGTAAAGTGCGATACATATCGAAACACTTAACCCTTATGGTTAATAGACGATAGGTTTGTTCTTGTTGTTGGTCAGAGATTGTAACATGAATGAAAAACTGCCGCAAACATACACACTGTACATTCGGTCGAGTTTGATCATAGTTCATATCTCCTAACTAGTGCAGTAGTGTTAAGGATTCTTTATCAATATTGTGATTAACAAAGGAGCTATATATCTAATGGAACTTCTAATATTTAATGTGAGTATGAGCAGGTGGGATATTAGTAGTCTGTGGAGATGGGTCTCAAGAAAAGTATTCTGGATGCATAATGAATGCAGATGCCCCTGATACTCTCAAAATGTTAGGAGAACAAGCAACACATGAAGAAAAACGAATACTTGGGGATTTTAATTACATCTATAGGTATATATGCTTCCTTTAATTAGGGTCATCCCTGAGTTTTTAGAGGGGATGCGCGAAAATTCACTAATCACAAAACAAAATATATTTACAAACATTTATCCAGAAATAGTTCTTCTACTAAGTGTACTTCTTGTCAATTTATAGACTGTACCACTTGGCTTAACTTCTATGAATTCAAGTGTATAATAAATCTTTTTTGGCAGTGATATTTTCCTACATCACGACGAACATCTAATGCCCAGAAATCAGTCGACGTGGAGTGCATTGAATTTTGTTGGAACAAACAATAATAAAGTATGCCTAACATACTGGTTAAATGTGATCCAGGTATGCAAATGATGTTCTTCCATCATAAACTTCAAAAATTTTATGAAGAGATCTTGACTGTGTTAAAAACGTAACAAAAATATTTTTCTGGTAAGAACAAAGTAAATTAAGCATTTGGACAAAAATGAGATTATGCATTTGCCTAGCTCTGCTTTTGCAGTGTGTAGGGAAACACTCTTCTCACAAATGTAAACTATACTAGCTTTATAAACAGCATTTAGCCCGTAAAGTCAGGATCTAGTAAGAACGGAATGATTAGGCGTTCAAAATTAAGTGAAATCTTATACTAGATGAATTACTAGGTGAATATGGAGTAAATTACATTCCCCGTCCATGTGGTATGTTATTTGTTTCACTCCTGGACCCTGGGTCGAGTTTTTTGCAGGTTCAGTCCTTTGACCCGGATTTTCGTTTCACTAACAGTCCCTGAAAGGGTAAAAATGTCTTATAAGGGTATTTTAGTCTTTTCATGAGAGATGAGGGATTGGGAGGGAAATGAAAATCCGGGTCAAGGGATGAACCCACAAAATACCCGACCCAGGGACTGAGAGTGAGATGGTGACATATCACAGGGACGGGCAATGTAATATAATCGTGAATATATATGTAGAAGTCAAAACGATGCTAAAATTCAAATTTACGAATATGTCGGTTTACCATGAGTAGCGCGCTATAAGAAGTTGGGTCTTTTACGAATTCTTCAAAGAATGTAACAAGGTAAGGTTAGCAACAATAACAAGAAAGACATAAAAAAATTTAAGACGTAGAAAATATCTAATAATTTACTCTTAATCCAATCTATACGATAAATGAAATCTAGACTTCTCCTGTAAGTGAAGGAAATGTTTCAAGAGTCTTTGACTAATAATCTTAAAATGCAGAACATTAATGACAATGAGCTACCTTTTCTGGTTACTGGTAATCCATTCCGAACACCTAAAAGCATATTGCTTAAGTGGTCAACCGGACAACCAATTCCATCAGTTGCAGCATCCAAGGCTTCAGTTGAGCTTCATAAAATCCAAGGGAAGAGAGGGATTTGGTTCTGTGGATCATATCAAGGTCGTTTTCTTCATGCATGCATACCTTCAACTTAATTGGTTCATGTCTATACATAATCTTCCATCATCTTATATTTCTTAAATTTATGATTATAACAGCAATTGTAATTGTAATTGTAATTTACACTATATAGGAACTTCCCTCTGTTCTTACTGCAATTACTTCTTAATTTTAAGTTTTAACACTCTTATATTTATAGGTTATGGATTTCATGAGGACGAATTAAAGGTAACTTATTTCTAAATCACATCGCATGGAAGATTTTCAGAAACTATTTTCTATAACTTTTTTTTAGCTTTTTAGGTTCATCAATTTATAGTGTATCATATAGAGACACTCAGACACAGGGTCAAAATACATTCACAAGGATTTTTAATGTATTGTGCAGGCTGGTGTGGTTGCAGCAAATAGCATACTTAATAAGAGTTATGAAATTCTCAACAATCCTAAACCGATGGTACCCTCTATGATAGAAGCTGGTGCACGGTTGTTAGTTGTTAGGTTCCTTCGTGATTACATTGCAACAGGAACTTTAGTGTTAGTGAAGTTCTTATACATAGCATTATTTTAAAACTTTTTAAAGGTCAATTTTAGACATAAGTAATGCGTGCTTCTATTTCTTGCAGTATATCCGAAGAAGGTGGTACAATGTTCACCTTTGAAGGAACTAGAAAGAAGAGCCCTTTGAAAGTTTGTGTGAAAGTTCACAAGCCTCAATTTTATTTAAAGGTCAATGGTCTTTTAGTTAAAAATGATCGTGTTTGGGTTTTCATCTTCATGTTAAATATTTATCTAACAATGTACATATTCATCTGCCAAGTGGTTTGGCATGCTAACATTTTTGTGCAGATCATTACAAAAGCTGGTATAGGTTTTGGTGAAGCGTACGTAGATGGAGACTTCTCCTTTAATGATGAAACAAATGGTCTTTTGAATATGATTATGGTATATAATTATAATGGTCTTTATTTTGACATTCAAATAGCTACACTTCATGCTTCTGTACTAGCGTATTTCCGTTTTGCAGATTTTTGTCGTTAACAATGTTATAAAGAATCGGGACTCAAGGTCTCGCAAAAGGTAGTTTCAGCTTTCATAGATGTTACAAAGTTCAAGTCTCATTTATTAATATATTTTATTCTGTGTGGCTTAATTAGAGGTTGGTGGACACCAATGTTTTCAACAGCTATAATAGGATCTGCAAAGTACTTCTTACAACATGTTTTGAGGCAAAACTCTCTTGCTCAAGCACGCAGGAACATATCTCGCCACTATGATATGGCATGTCGCAACTTCTTTTGAAATAGTTCTTTTCTACTGCTAGCTAGAACACAGTTTTAGTATATTTATTTTTCTGTTCCATCTACATTGTCATGATACAATCCATCTTTACATGTGGTTTTAGAGTAACGAGGTCTTTTCTCTCTTTTTGGATGAGACCATGACATATTCATGTGGACTATTCAAGGTGAGGATTTAAACTTCGTCGTTCCTTGTTTGTTGTTCGAATATAACTCTTTCTTCATGCAGAGTGAGGATGAAGACTTGAAAGCAGCACAAATGAGAAAGATTAATTCGCTGATTGAAAAGGTAATTGGTTGAAGGGTTAAGTAGTTTTTTGAAAATGTAATCAACTTCACTCGAAATTCTGTCGTATGTATCCAACTTTACAGTTTGTGTTACATGTATCCAATTGTCAGTTATTACTAGTGTATGTATCTGACCTCTACGTACTAGCATGTGACACGGAGACGTGACATCAGTTTTGATGACGTGGTAGATGTCATAGCAACTTATATGATTGACACGTTATCAAAGTTTACCAGTTACGCGATGTCTAAGTCAGCTGATACATCAAATATTTACATTTTGACACACAATATAAATATTCAAAATTGGATACATTCAATAGAATTTCAGGTAAAGTTTGATACACTTTAACACTTGCAGACACTTAACCCTAGTTTAAATACAGTAACATCATTCTATCAAAGAGAATGTATGTTGTACTAAAATGTATCTTATGCCTATCTAGGCAAGAGTTGATAAAAGACATGAAGTTCTTGACATAGGATGTGGTTGGGGGAGTTTTGCTATAGAAATAGTCAGACAGACTGGATGCAAGTATACTGGCATCACCCTTTCAAAAGAACAAATCAAATATGCAGAAAGGAAAGTGAAGGAAGCTGGCTTACAGGTATGTGATTCTTTTATGCTACAAAAACCAAAAACATAAGACTTATGTATGAAGCAAAGATTGTTGAATCGAGCATTTTCGTTGCACAATTTTTTCAAGCTCCTTAATGCATCTGATTATTTGATTATTCAGGAGAAAATTAGATTTCTACTAAGTGACTATAGGCAATTGCCTGACACATTCAAATATGACAGAATTATATCCTGGTGAGTCAGAGCATCTCCTAACTTTAGAACTGCTTCATGACTACGTTAGAAGACATATGTTAAATGTCCAAGTGATGTCTATTTTCAGTGAAGCGATAGAGCATGTTGGCCATGAATACTATGAAGAGTTTTTTGGCTGTTGTGAATCAGTATTGGTAGAGGATGGGGTTTTTGTCCTACAGGTATCTTCTAGACTAAAGGGGTGTTTGGGAATGATTGCTTTAAAGCGTTTATATGCTTAAAGAAAGTATGTGTCAACATGCTTATTCAATTGTTTATTTCTTATAAAATAAATTGATAAGCAACTTTTAAAATGGTGTTTGAATTTGATTATCTGCTTTTCGTAAATAAGAAATCCCACCACCCCTAAAGACTATTTATCTACTTGTTTCGGAAAAAATACACACTTTAAAATAAGCATGCTGACATCTACCTATTGTTATTTAAGAAGAAATAAGCACTTAAATTAATGTGACATCTACTAATTTTTTAGTTGATTAGTGCTCTAAGATAAGCAATCGCAAAGAAAACTAAATTCATCATATAAGATCCTAATAATTAGTCACCAAAATGAAAATTGTTCTCCTAAAATGTTGTGGAATTAGGGTGTGATGATAATCTTAGATAATCGTTGAATGGTGTAATCACTTTCTCAATGACATTTTCGACCCTTTACTGCATGGGTTCACGAAATCTTTAATGTGACAAAGATTGCAGTTAGAATCTTGGTAGAGAAACTAAGGGCTCGTTTGGTAGGGAGAAATTGAATGAAATGAAATGAGGTAGAGAAATGAAATATGGAGAAATGAAATTGATCAAGAAATTCTGTGAATTCCACTGTTTGATGGTACTCGAGAATTAACCCGAGAAATGATTAAGTAAATCAACTCCTCTGTTTGGTAGCTAAGCAAGAGAAAAGAAAATGAAAATGGACACCAAATACTTTGCAAATTATAAAATTAAACAGTTTGTGACTTGGAATATTTTGTAAACAAAAAAAAGAATCAACTTACTAGCCACCGGTGAACTTGATTTAATCTAGAAATATACACAAATTTGAATTGATATGTAATCTCGAAATGAATCAAGTCTGGCTCAAAATGAACTGTGAAATCAAGAACTTCACAACAATAAATATATGTATATCAGCAACATGAACGGATTAACCCATGAATGTATGAGATATGTTATACATAAACACATAGGTGCGAAAATGTAATAAAAAAAGGGGATGAACGAGAAGCAACAATCAACGGTGATGAAGATAATAAAGAAGCAGCAATTGACGATGATAAAGATGGAAGAGCAATAACGTACGATGAAGAAGATGGAGGAGCGGCAGGCCGCAGATCTAAAAGACGAAGAGCATAATCACCCAAATTTGAAAGATGAAAGAAAATAGGGCTCGAACAATTTCAGATGTCAAAGATGAATGTGCCTTGCACGTGCTAAATAATATATACCCCTTTTATTTAGGGCTTGACTCATTTCACAATAAATAACATGGAGAAAATTTTGTTCATAAATCCCATTTCTTCTTCAAACGTATGGAAATAGAAAAAGGCAGCCCGTTCTCAAGAAATCTCATTTCTCAATCCTTTTTATTTCTCGAGCTACCAAACAATAGAAATGAAGCCATTTTCATTTCCATAGCTCCATTTTACCCTACCAAACACCCCCGAGCGAAAACCGTAGAGAAATGTTGTGTTTTTCGTACGTGCATTAAGAGGACCAAACATTCTATTTTATCCAAACTTATTTTGGCGGTTAAAATCGGTTGGCGGGAATCAACAGTCGCAATGTTTCACTAACAGTCACAACGTTTCGCAAACAAACATCACCACCTGCTCGTTTTTTGTGGGAAAAACGGGTACAAGGGTCGTTGTATAATTATTCCAATAGGGGACCCCAACTAGAGGGTTCAGTCCAAGCTAGTTTAAACGAGTGTGCACCCCACACTTATCGACTCGTTTTGTAACATAGCTTGTGATACCCTTTGGTCCCGAACAAATCTCAATTACACTAAATTTACCAACATAAAATGTATAACTTTAACAACAATGATCAATCTAAAACAAATATTCACCATTGCAATGTTTGGATTATCCTTAGTTCATATCAGTCCCAGATGCAAGCTATGATGAGATGCGACTAGAACCAGGGTTTGTTAGAGAATACATATTTCCTGGGGGATGCCTACCTTCACTCAGCAGATTAACATCAGCCATGGCTGTATCATCCAAATTATGGTAATTAACTACCAGAAACCTGAATTTTCTTTCTAACTATTTATAGTCATCTAAGATTTCATGAAATATATGATTAAATTTGTAGCGTGGAGCACGTGGAAATGATAGGAATACATTATCATCAAACACTCCGATGTTGGAGAGCAAACTTGATGAAGAATCAAAGGTAAATACACAAATTATCATTCTATTAAGTCGGTACAAGAAAATATCATTTGGTGTGAAACGTACTTGTGACACAAAGGTGTCATGTACTTTGATTTTTAAGATGAAATTTTGCCATCTATAAAGGGATGGTAAAATTGTTTTTTACAAATACTTTCAATTTTATGACTTAAATGACAACTTTCTTATAAGAAATTTTTCTGTTGATGAAAGCTATCATTTGATGGTTGGTAATCTTCTATTATAATACTCGTAGCAAAATACTCGCCTTGGGATTCAGCCACGAATTCATCCGTACTTTGGAATTCTATTTTGATTCTTGCGCTGCTGGTTTTATGACCGAGAAGCTGGGGGACTATCAGGTACTTGGAGCATCCTTAGTAAGAAAGGCTATCAAAGGGCTTTTTGCAGTACAGGTCACTTATAATTAAAAAAGTTTCGACTCGAATGATCGAGAAAAAGTTTTTCAAAAGCTTTTCGTTTTAAAATACAGACACAAAAAAGGTTTTTCACCGAAGACATGACAAAAAACAGAGCTGGACGGTTATTTACCATTTCTGGCTTTTGCTAAGATTTATTATATTATTATACTTATCACCACGTAGAATGCTAAAAAAATATAAAATTGAGAAACGGATTGCTCCATTTCAATTATCCATTTCTACCTTTTTTCTAAATCTAAATATCCAACAAATCGTATATCTAGAAATTATAAAAATTACACCGTTAAAATCAGCGTTTTTTTATCTTTTATTAGAGATATCAAATGATATACTTCCGACAAACTTTTCTTTTTCGTTTTCTAATAGGCATGTGAAATTCGTAATGTTAAATCACATGTGATTTAACATTCACATGTGAATATATTTACAATTAAATTATAAGTTTTAAATTACTAGCTATAATCACATGTGAATAATCAAAGTTACAAATTATAAGTTTAAAATCACATAAAAATAATTTATTTGATAATTTAATAAACCTTCAGAAATTTTTTTAGTTATAATCACATGTGATTAAACATTAAATTAGTAATCACATGTGAATAAAGTGTAAATAAATACGAATTTCAAATATTTTTTATAGCTTTACATGCAAATAAATATAAAGGTGAAATCACATGTGAATTATCAGTTATTATCACATACTTCATTTGAAAAACACATGTGATTAAGCCTCAAATCTATAATCACATGTGATTTTGGCCGTAAACAAATGCAATTCTTAAAATCTTATTTATAGGTATTTATGTGAATGAATATTAAGTCGTATCATGTGTGAGTTAACATTTACCATTGATAAATAATTGTGTACCAATATTATATTTTTATCATAAATCACATGTAATTATACATAAAATCCCATGTGATTATACATAAAGAAAATGGATAATTTTTGTGGGATCTTTAATCGAAGAGAAAAAAAATGTTAGATTTCGAATATATAATTTTTATAATTTTGAGTCATACCGTTTGTGAGATATTTAATTCTAAAAATTCGAGTGAAAATTAGATTTTAAAGAAAATGGATAATTTTATTGGTTTCTCATTCTTTATTTTTTTAGTTCTTCGTCGAGTTCACCTCCATTCACAAAACACACATCTACATATCATAATGCTTTCCCTTTTATTTATTAATTGAAGGTTGTATTATCACGGCCTGGAATTGGCGCCACCCTGACGGATCATTCTGAAGGTGTGAACTCGCCTTATTGATGTATTTACGTTGTGAGAAATTGGATCGATCAGTGTATTTTCCGAAAGCTAATTACTGGATACTAAATAAAGCTTCACTGTGTAAGGATGACAATAAACTACATTGGTCTGATGAAACTTTAATTGTAATGAACTGTCAATGAAATCTTGTTTTTGGCACAAGCCGCACAACAATAGATGGTATTTTCCTTCAAAATTGAGGATTGTTATGGCATTAAAAACTAGCAATATATATGCCAAATTGCTCTGGACAAATAAGGTATTTACTCTAAAGAGGTAATTGAAAGTAACAAATATACCAATTTTGATTATGGAACCAATCGGTCATTTCCAAGTAATACCGTCACCTTAAATGCCCAGATCTCACATGTGTGATCGATATGTCAGAGGTTCGAATCTGTGCCTCATCATATGTGGGTGATTTGTAGACACGTGATTTGTCCAGTGTTGATGCTCCTTGCGAGTAAAGCGGACGCGTACCATTGAAATATAGTACGGGTGTCAGGGCTACCTTCCAAATTACCATTTTTCTTTTGATTATGGAAATTATTAAAGAAAAATCATATATTCGTTATGTTTAGATCATATAATAGTTATCATTAAAGTTTTTAACACGTCTAAATTGGCAACCATATCCTTAGTATCTCGTTATTATTGCAGTAGCCAACTACATATATATATATATATATATATATATATATATATATATATATATATATATATATATATATATATATATATATATATGTAGGTACTCCCCTGTATATATAAAACTTACAAAACATATAAGCAATAGAGCCATTCCAAAAATGTTCTCGCAATGTGTGGTAAATTTTTGAGTTTTATGGTGTTCTTTTTGTTTCATTTCTCTTTTCCCTCTCATTTTTTAAGAGTTAATTTGTTTCCTTCGCATATTTTTTCTTTCTTACATGAAGATTAGAAGCGTTGAAAAATAAAATAAAAAAAATAATGACTTTCTTTGTCCCAAGAAAGAGCATGTTCTACGTTTGTAATTTTTCATAACCTTGGTACCTACACACATTTTGGATCTCCTTAATCATTGGTATTCAAAAAATCAAGTCTTGGGAAGGATAAAACTCAGGGCCTTCCACACAAGATTGTGTTAGGCCCGATTGATTCACCCATACGGTACGCCAAAGGTAGGATAACGTTAAGGGTGATAATTTTTACACGTCTAAATTTTATCAGTACATCATTAGATGTGTTTTGTACTAGTGTTATGTGTAGCTTTTGTTCTGGGATATATGGGTGAATTAGAATGTCAATTAATGAGTGACAATGCCTGAGAATTAAGAAACATTAGCCTCTAATAAGATTAAGGTCAACTAAAATGTTTAAAACAAAATAATTACTTTTTAATAAATTTGTTATTTTAAAAAAATGAAACTTTTAAAATAAATTACTACTCTCTCCGTCTCACAAAAAATATTACCTAACAATTTTTGTTTGAATTAAGATAGGTTGGATAAATGTCAGGTTTTCTCTTATATTCACGACAAATTTGACTGAATTTATTTGAGAAATAAAGGATTGAAACTTGAGAGTAATAAATGAGGGTAAAATGAATAGTTTAATAATTTTTAATAGTTATTTTTTGTAAGTAAGCAATTATTTTGTAGAATATATATAAATAGTAATATGCACTTTTATTTTGAGATGAAGTAGGTTAAGAAAAGAAATAAAGAAAAAAGAAATAGAAATATATCATATATTAGAGTAGTTTTTTGATATTCTTTAAGTTATTCTTGTAGTTACAGACCGGGAAATGATTTGTTTCTTTATTTTGATCAGAAGTAGAAGAAGGCATCTTAAACTATGTATCGTATGAGTATATGATTTCTTATTATGGCAATGGTATCCTAGATGTATTATTAGTACGGTGGATAACTACAATACTCATGTCATTCCCTGGGGAATGCATTAGTATATGCTGTTAACTTCCATGCTTCTCGTGCATCTTAGGATGCCTATTGCCATCGATAAGAAAACATAGTTCGATATTAGATGCTTCTCTTTTACATTTACTATTACAGTTGAAGTAAAAAAAAAATCATTTCCTTGTTGGTGACTATCGTAACTGAAATACTCCATCAAAAACTCACAAATATGGTAGATGTTACACGACTTGGATCGGATATTCATTTATCTGAAATTATTTTTCAATTACTAGTTAATTACTAATTAAGATATAAGTATTTGATATTAGCGTACAGCTAACGTCGAGGAGCTGTTATCTTTATGTTTTGTATCTTTCTCCTCTTGCATTCCAAAAACAGGCCTATAGCTTGCAAGTTGAGGAAGACCCTAGTTCCTACTAGGCAGGCATGACAATTCTCATCCGACCCGATGGACATCCACCCGCCCCGATCCATTTGTAATGGATATGGATGGACTAAATGGATGAATATTGGATATGGATACGGATATGGATGACAATTTGTGATCTACGGATTCACCCGTCCTCACCCGAAATACTTAGGATATAGGGAGAAGGAAAATTTAGGAGAAAAGGAAGAGAAGAGATCTACACCTTTACTTTTTTTTATCAATGGTTTAAAATGAAAGATGATATTATTGTAATATTATAAAGAATAAAAATACACATTTTGCATCTTTGAGGGGTAAAATCGTACATGGCTTTTTATTAATAACTGCCGTATGTAATTTTTGAAATGAGAATTGAGGGTGTTACCAATTCCACAAAATATGGGATTTACTCCTAGAATTTGAATCATTTAATTTAATACGGTGAATAATTATTTTTCTTTTCTTCATTTTTCATAGACCACAACATTTATTTTGAATCTATACTATTATTGTTGAGAGTATTACTGAATCTCAATTTTGTTTGTGAATATTATTGAATCAAATGTTCACATGAATTGCTCCCACAAATATCAATTGCATTAGATAATTATAATATACAAATAGTATATATAAATCATAATTGTATAACTGTGAATCATAGTTATAAAACCTTGAATCGTAGTTCTAAAATAATGAATCACAAACTTAAATCATACTAGTAGAAATTATGAATCATGATTTATAAAATTTGAATAATTGGTGTAAAAATGTGAATTACTAAAAATCTGATTTTGATTTTGAGTTTAGTGAACGAGTATGCCTATTTATGAATCATCTGTTTACAAGACGGTTTGAGGCTGAATCATTTGAAACCAAAATTATTGAAAGTTAAATTGTATAAAGAAATTATTTAGTTAAATCGAAAATCATATGCATACACATCTAGTAATCATGTTCAATTTTACGTTTTTATTTTTGATGCAACCCTCCCATCCCAATGCAGATGCCAAGATAAAAGATATACTTTAAAAAATGTAATTTATGTTTTTAAAATAAATTTAAAATTTTGATGCAGCAATACATCAATTACATCTAAAATATTCAAAAGTGATTTTGGTGGACATGCAAAACCGTTTCTCCATGATTCATGCAAGAAAAAAACTGCCATGGAAATGTGATTATTAATTTTTATGTAAATTGATAATAAAATTAATTAGTTGAATACCTAGTTTACCCTTTGACCCTAATATTAAATGAGTGGCCATATATATATATATATATATATATATATATATATATATTCAAAATTATTGTAAGTATAAAATAATCGTTTATACAGGAGAATATAAAATTGATATAGGATTAACAAAATTATATCTTATTATATGACCTTATACATAATGAATAAACATATTTTTTTAATATGAAACATATCGTTTAGTAATGTACGATAACATATAATATTAATTTTTAAAATGTATATTTCCAAAGTAAATAAAAAGATATTAAGTTATATACTGAAGATACTTCCGTTGAACAATTATAAAGATTAAAACATTATAAAATAAAATAACATTTGTGAGAAATAGTTTTAACTATGATAACCATACTACATATTCTATTAATAATCTTACCAAAAAAATTAATACAAGAGTTATAACTTATAACTCTACACCTAACATACCACTTCATCATCTCTAGTTCTCTACACTATAAAATAACTCTACCACACCACATTATCTCATTATCATAAACTCTATCAAAGAATTTGTTCTTTCAAAATGGATTTGAGTAATCAAAATAATAATATGAATGATCTTCGTTTGTCTGTGAAAAAAATACGTACTCTTGTGAGGTATGTGAGGTCCTCTCCCAAGAGGCTAAAAAAATTCAAGTCTTTTGCTGAAGAGGAGAGTATAGAAACTAATAGCCTTGTCCACTTGGACGTTGATTCAAGATTGACCTCTACCTTCTTGATGCTTGATAGCGCGTTGAAGTTTAAGAAAACATTCTCTAACTTGCTTTCGAATGATTCTAATTGTTAGAAGGAAGTTAGAAAATGTGAGGGTGGTTTAATTAATGAATCTGATTGGGTCAATGTGGAAGCTCTTATTGGTACATGGCTCCCAATTCTCATATTTTCGATGATTGTTTTTCAGATGTCGGATGTAGCTACTTGTTCAACAAGATATAAAATACGAATCTATTTTATAAGCAAGTTGAATTCCACCAAACTATGTAATATTAGTGTTTGTATGGATTATTGTATTTGTTTTCTTTGGTTTCAATGTAATTTTGATTATGTTAATGTTATGAAATTATGATGTGGTCTATGATACAAAACAAGATTTTACTCTTTAAATTCGTATGTCATCAAAATAACATTAACTATAATATTACAAATTTTGCAAGGCTCGTAAAAATAAGCCCACAATAATTAATTGTGAAAGCCCATATAACAATTACGATTAATCTAAGTAACCTAATTTCCATTTATACACTACTATAAAATCAATCCTAAATCACTCTTTCTTTTATCTTTTTACAGCACACCAAAAAGTTAAGTGAATTCAGAAAGAGATCGACTCCTACGCGGCTACGCTTGTACATGTAAGTTTATCATTTAACTCCCTTTATCTCATACAGAGTATTGCTTATTGTTGCTACTCCATTCATGTCTATTTAATGTTTTTTATATACTTTTATTTAAATTGCTTATAGATTGTTGGTACTCCTTTTATGATTTAATTTTGATAAAATAATCACAATTAGTAGGCTTGATGTATATATTATAGCTAAGCTTTTTCTTATAGAAAGTTAGCTTATGACAGGAGCCATTGATGTTTCGAAGTACTAGATTACTGCCCCTGTATTTGTTTAGTAAAGGAATGTAAATTTGTAACTCCGTTTCTTGCTACTGCATTTGTTTAGTTTAGTTTCATGCTTTCACCAAATAATATGTTTCTTGTTTGATTTTAGCTTAATCCTTCAAGTGGGTTTTTGTAGGCGAAGGAGAAAGAAGTGCCAGAAAACGGAATCGGTAGTGCTGGTGATCCTCTCGTAGAGGATGAACACGGTGATACTCAAACCGTTCGTAGAGGAAGAAAACGTACATCAAAGGCTTGGAGTACCTTTGAAAAGCCCGTTCAAAGAAATGGTGAAGTGATGGCGCAATGCATGGATTGTAAGAAATATCTTACTGCCAAAAGCACAGGCGGAACATCGCATCTGCTCGATCATGCCAAATTTAGATGTTCGAAGAGGCATTTGAAATATGACATAGGACAACAAAAATTAAAATTTGGCAATAAAGATGGTGATGATGAAATAGAGTTGGTTGTCGAACACAAATTCAAGCAAGAAACTTCAAGGAGTAAGATGGTGAATATGATTATTATTCATGAGTATCCTTTGTCAATGGTTGATCATGTTGCCTTTAGGGAGTTTATTAGTAGTTTAAATTCAAAGTTCAAAATGATAACTCGAAACACGTTAAGGAGTGATATCTTGAAGACGTTTGCATCAGAAAAGATGGCTTTGAAGAAGTTCCAAGAGAATCATGATAGCCGTTGTTGGGTCTAAAGATGGCTAGAGAACTTGATTGAAGATTAAAACTGCTGGTTAGACTACAACTGCTAGTTACTACTGGTGAAGAGGAGTTTCTACTGAAAGAACAAAAGTTACTACTGCTACCGGGTTTTTACACTACCAGTAGAAACAGTTACTACTGGTAGAAAAGATTGAGTTTCTACTGTTAGAACAAAGTTAGTGCTGCCGGGTAAAGTTTCTACTGTCAGTACAAAGTTTCTACGGGTGGGTAAGTTAATACTGTTTATAACTTACTACTGCTTGAGTTAGTGCTGTTACTTGGAGTTACTACTGTTCTTCAGAAATTAATACTGCCCGTGTATTTTCAAGAAGTTTCTACTGTTTATGATTAGAGCATCTTTCTAACCATGTGGGCTAATCAAATATCTTCTCTGCAAAAGCAAATAGCGCTCAGTAAAGCAGAGCATGACTCAAGACGATAGGAGAATTAGATAGAAAGATTCTTTTCATTAATTACTGTAGCGTGTAATTGGAGCTCTATAATTCTATAAATAGAGCTCCTTACCTTCAATAGAATAGAGATCGTAGAAGAGTAGAAGTGAAAATATCATAAGTATATTCAATAGATTGATAAGCTTGTAAAATTGTCATTTGTAAGCTTCAAGGTTAATCATAACCCTGATACTTAAGTGTATTCGTATTATTCAAAGAAATAATATTGACGCTTTTTGATAATTACTTTGCTGTTTCTTGTTCTTAATTTATGCCTTAAAACAAATTTAATTTTACTTCTAAATTTATAGATTACTGTTCCGCGGTATTTCTATAAAATATTCAATTGCTATAATTATTGACCCTAAAGGTTCAATTCGATCCTGTCAATTGGTATCAGAGCCTTGTTAATTGATATCAACTTATAAATTGATACCAGAACGCTGTCTCAAAAGCATTGAGTTTTAAAGAAGTTGAAAAATCACTGTTCCATTAATTTTTGATTAATCTCTGTTTTTCTTTAAATTTGTTTTAAAGATTCACTGTTCCATTGAAGTTTTTTAAATTTTGAAATATTCTTTATAAAATGACTTCTGAAACTAGTGATGGAGTCCAGGTCACAAGAATTCCCATACTCAAACCAAATGAGTATGAAAAATGGAAAACAGGATTAAGCAATACATGCTTTTTACTGATTACTTTTTATGGGAAGTCATAGAATGTGGTCCTAAATATGCATTAAATACTGATGGTTCTAGAATTCCTAGATCACCACCAACAAATGATGCTGAAAGAAAAATAAGATCCACAGAATTAAAATCTCTAAGTACTCTGTTGATGTCCATACCTTATGAGTACCAAAGACATTTTGAAAAGTGTGATGATGCCCAAGACCTTTGGAAAGCAATTGCAAAACGTTTTGGTGGCAATGAAAGCACAAAGAAAACTCAAAGATCAATTTTGAAACAGGAATTTGAAAACTTTATGGGTATAAAAACAGAAACTCTAACTCAAACTTTTGACAGATTTTCAAAACTAGTTGGAGACTTAAAAAATCATAATGTCAATATTGACAAAGATGATTTAAACAGAAAGTTTTTAAGGTCTTTAGGAGAAGAATGGACCATGTATACTGTATCTTTGAGATAAGGGAAAAACCTTGATGAGAAGGATTTAGATGACTTATATAATGATTTAAGATCATTTGAATCAGAGGTTGAAGGCAAGAAACAAACCTCTACTTTCTCAAATAATGCTGCTTTTTTGTCCATAAATAAACAAACAACTGAAAATCTAAATCAATATGGAACTACTTCTATAGGTTATGGAACATCTTCCAATGAAAAACCAAATGACTCAGTTCTAGAAGCGTTTTATGCTAGTCATATAAATTCCTCACTAACTAATGGGGAACTAGAACAAGTAAATCCTGATGATTTAGAAGAAATGGACTTAAAATGGCAAATGGCCATGTTAACCTTATGAGCAAAAAGATTCATGCAAAGAATTGGTAGAAACAACTTTGCATACAAAAGAGATGATGGTGCAGGTTTTGATAAAAGCAAAGTTGAATGCTTTAACTGTCATAAACTAGGTCACTTTGCTAGAGAATGCAGAAGCACGGAAGGAAACAATCAAAGAACTGGAAATGGAACTCAAAACAGGAGTATCCAAATTCAAAACTCCACTGCACTTATATCACAAGATGGACTAGGGTTTGATTGGATGACCATGCAGAACAAGAATTGCATAATAAAGCTCTTATGGCAATCACTGAATCAGAACCTTCTTCTGAAATTCCTTATGAGGTACAAAGCAAATTATGTTCTTATATTTGTAAGAAAACTGTTACACATTATAGAGATCATAATGCTAAAATACTTAAGGAATTTGACAAAAGTGAAATCATGAACAAAACATACATCAACACCATTGAAAAATTTGAAAAAGAGATCAAATCATATCAAGAAAATGAAACACAGTATGATTATGATCTTAAATATAATAGATGGGAAATGGATTGCTTACAAGATAAGATAGATGAGCTCAATAAAAAGCTGATAGAAGTTAAAGTTGAAAAGGATAGTATTAAGCTAAAAGCAAGTGATTTAGATAATGCTTCTTCTAAACTTCAAAATCTTCTAAATGTTCAAATTCATGATAAGCTTAAAACAGGATTAGGTTACTCTAGTGTTGGGTTTGATTCCAGATAGGGAGCTTAAGGGCATGAATTTTGATAGACTGGAGTTTCTGTATAAGAAGGAGGTTGAAAAAGAAAAGTTGGAAAGGAGTAATAAGGAGGGTCAGGATGAAAAAGGAGAAAAAGAAGAAAAAGAAGAGGAGTTAGAAAGAGATGAAGCACAACTGCTTAGTCTACTGATCTTGAGGGATGATGGAGTGAAGATAGATCCATTAGCTACCAAGCCTCCAAAGATAGTAGATTGGGATCATGTACAGCTGGTGCATAAAGGACCTGAAGTGACCAAGATTACAAGGGAAGATGGAGCTACAGATATCTACAGGTCATTTCATAAAATTTTGAAGAAATTAGATAGAGATGATATTGAGAAGATGTATGAAGTAGGAAAGATGAAGTATGAGGGAAAACTGGTTGGGAAGATATTGAATAGATTATTCTGGGATTACTTCCTTATGATGTTTGAACCTGAAAGAGTACCTCATATCTTCGGTAGATTCTCAGTAGTAAAGTTTTGGATGTACTTTCCAAGATCTGGTGTCCATCAAGTTGCATTAGAGAATGGAGATCTTCTATTCATGCTTACTGAAAGACAATACAACTTGAATCTGGGGTTGATGAGATGCATGATTCAAGTCAAACTAATTACCCCAGAGGACTCAGAGACTGCAAGAGTTCTTCTTCACATGATCCTAAATCAGATACATCAGAAGGCTGAAGCTTCAAAAAGAAGAAGGTAGTGTATTAGCATCCCTGGATTTATTTTAAAGATTATTGTAGAAACTTGAATCTGTAGGAGACAAATTAAGTTTAGGGGGAGATTGTTGGGTCTAAAGATGGCTAGAGAACTTGATTGAAGATTAAAACTGCTGGTTAGACTACAACTGCTAGTTACTACTGGTGAAGAGGAGTTTCTACTGAAAGAACAAAAGTTACTACTGCTATCGGGTTTTTACACTACCAGTAGAAACAGTTACTACTGGTAGAAAAGATTGAGTTTCTACTGTTAGAAAAAAGTTAGTGCTGCCGGGTAAAGTTTCTACTGTCAGTACAAAGTTTCTACGGGTGGGTAAGTTAATACTGTTTATAACTTACTACTGCTTGAGTTAGTGCTGTTACTTGGAGTTACTATTGTTCTTCAGAAATTAATACTGCCCGTGTATTTTCAAGAAGTTTCTACTGTTTATGATTAGAGCATCTTTCTAACCATGTGGGCTAATCAAATATCTTCTCTGCAAAAGCAAATAGCGCTCAGTAAAGCAGAGCATGACTCAAGACGATAGGAGAATTAGATAGAAAGATTCTTTTCATTAATTACTGTAGCGTGTAATTGGAGCTCTATAATTCTATAAATAGAGCTCCTTACCTTCAATAGAATAGAGATCGTAGAAGAGTAGAAGTGAAAATATCATAAGTATATTCAATAGATTGATAAGCTTGTAAAATTGTCATTTGTAAGCTTCAAGGTTAATCATAACCCTGATACTTAAGTGTATTCGTATTATTCAAAGAAATAATATTGACGCTTTTTGATAATTACTTTGCTGTTTCTTGTTCTTAATTTATGCCTTAAAACAAATTTAATTTTACTTCTAAATTTATAGATTACTATTCCGTGGTATTTTCTATAAAATATTCAATTGCTATAATTATTGACCCTAAAGGTTCAATTCGATCCTGTAAGCCGTATTGCTCTTACTACTGATATGTGGACAACTTCTAACCAAAAGAAAGGGTACATGGCTGTTACGGCTCATTTTATTGACAACGAGTGGATATTAAGAAATCGCACTCTAAGGTAATTAATGTTACTGTTTACCTTCCTAGATGTGTACTTGTATAGGATGCTATGTATACATAACAATTTATTTCCTGTTTTCGAGCTAAATTAATCCTTGAATGATAGGTTTTCTTATGTGCCTTGTCCACATACAAAGGATGTTCTTGCTACTGTTTTGATGGACTGTGTGTACGAATATGGGCTGGATAATAAGCTTTCATCGATAGTTTTGGATAACTGTAGTACAAATGATGCAATGTTAGACGTTATTAGAGGGAAATTTGATCCACCATCTCTTATCTTGGGTGGAGTCTTCTTACACATGCGGTGTTGTGCACATATTCTTAACCTTATCGCTAAAGATGGCTTGAATGCTATCAATGAAGAGATTAATACAATTCGTGAGAACGTTGGATTTGGCTAGCCACTCCTAAAAGGCTTGAAAATTTTGAAGATGCGGCTCGGACATCTAAGGTTTCTTCAACGAAAAGACCAATTCTTGATTGCAAGACTAGGTGGAATTCAACATACATGATGCTTGAAACAGCTATTCCTTATAAAGATGTTTTTCCAAAACTCAAGCGTCTTAATACTCGGGTTAAGATAACTTTGCCTTCTGAGAAGCAATGGGAGTTTGCAATAGAGGTTTGTGAAAAACTGGAAGTGTTTTACAAGGTCACCGAATTGTTTTCGGGAAAAAAAAGTATCCTACGTCCAACTTATATTTCTCTGAAGTCTGTGAAATAATAATCCAATTAAAAGATTGGTTGAAGTCTAATGTTCCAATAATAGCACCAATGGCTACAAACATGATAGAAAAGTTTGATAAATATTGGTCGAGCATTAATGGCCTTATGGCCGTGGCTACTGTTTTGGACCCTAGATTGAAGATGGAATGTGTTGAGTATTTCTTCAAACTGATCTATGGGGATACGTTTGAGACAGAAAAAGAAAGGATTGAAACATTGATTGGTGTTTTGATGTTAGAGTACAAAGATAAGATCAATAAGAGTGTTGATTTTGAAACATTTGAAATATGCATGCTGATAGTGGCGTTCCTAATCCTAAATCTGGTCGAGTTTGTAATTCCTTTTCCATTCATAAGCAGAAAACTAAAAAAGAAAGGTGAATGTCAATGTTGAGTTGAGTCGTTACATAGAGGATGAAGAATTAACTGATGATGCTGATATCCTTGCGTATTGGAGGACTAATTGCCAGTATCCAACTTTACGAGAGATGGCCAAAGACCTCTTGGCTATACCCGTTTCCAGTGTTGCTTCAGAGAGTGCTTTTAGCACTGGTAGGGGTGTAAATGAGACGAGACAACTCGTGAGCTACTCGAGATCGACTCGAGAAATACTCGAAATCGACTCGTTACAAGTCGAGTCGAGCTCGAGCTCGACCTACTCGAGTAGAGTTTCGAGTCGAGCTCGAGTATTAAAATACTCGGCTCGAGAAGCTCGCGAGCCTAATCGAGTTTGCTTAATTTTACATTTTTACCCTCCATTTATATGTATTTTAACATATTTACTGTATTATTTAATAAACTCCGAGCCGAGTCGAACATGAAAGAATCGAGTCGAGTCGAGTCAAGCTTGAAAGTATCGATTCGATTAATATTAATTCTAAATTATTTAATATTTAATATTTTAATATTGATAACCGAGTCGAGTCGAGCCGAGCTCAAAAGTAACGACTCATTAGTCGAGACGAGCTCGAGCTTGAAAATACAAGCTCGATCGAGTTCGAGTCGAGTTTCGAGTTTCGAGTTTCGAGTTTTGAGTTTTGAGTTTTCTAGTCGAGTCGAGCTCGAGTTTGGCACTGTGTCGACTCGACTCGACTCGATTACACCCCTAAGCACTGGTGGTAGGGTTGTAAGTCCTCATCGTTCTCGACTACATTCAAACACCGTAGAGGCGTTAATGTGTCTCCAAAACTGAAAGAACGGGTGGTTGTCCAGGTATATTTTAGTTCATAAATATTTTGATTTCATATTATAACCAAGAATTCATATTATAATTCATGAAAACACTATTGATAATTATATCCTTTTATTAGAACTATATAATGTAACTATATCCTTTTAATGCAAATAACTTTGCCCATGCTTCTATATTTGAAGATTTTGACAATGAGTCATGCAATATTGGAGTGGTTGATGAGGTATCGACTTTAAGCCATTTTATAACTTTGAAATAATTCGAAAGTAATATGTTTCACGTTTTTTATCTTTTTTTGGTTTTCTAATTTAGTATGAAGGCAATGATGCGTATATGACCTGCAACTTCTGAAGTAAAATGTGCATTACAAGTGATCAAGGGGACTGTAAATCTGTAATCGATGTTTTGGGTAACTTAACAAGCTATCTAGTGACTTTTGGTTGTAAAATCTGGTAAGAACTATTGACTTTTGGTTGTAAAATCTAGTAAGAGCTATAACTTTTGGTTGTACAAAGTAGAACACTATGATTTTTGATTGTACAAAGTTGGAACTAACTATGACTTTTGATTGTATGAAGTTGCAAAAAACTATGTATTGGTCCCTGTTCCTGTTTTGGTTTCTGCGTTTCTTTTGGTTGCTAAAGGAGGTCATCATGGGGAGTAGCTGTATGGTTTTTATTGTTTGGTTTTTTGTTGCAAGTGTTTTGGTATAAGCTGCATTGGTCCTTTTTATTTTGTAATGATCAGGTTATATGTTGTGGTGTTTTGTATAATTGTATTGTTCCATATCTTATTATAGGTGTCTGGTTTATATTTGTTGGTCTTGTTCCTTTGGGCCCGGTTTATAGTTGTTGGTCTTGTTCCTTTTAGGCCTTACATTACTGCTTGAATTTTTGATTGTGATGTTTTATATTAATAGCAGTGTCATTTAGTATGAAATTAAATTTTAGTATGCACTTTAAAAAAAATGTTAATTGATATACATTAGCCCGCTTGATCCAGCGGATATGATTATAGACGGATGAATTGAAATTAAACGGATATGGATATGGATATGGATTATTATTTTTTAATGGATATGGATGTGGATATGGCATCATCTGATCCATATCCGATCCATTGCCATCCCTAGTTCCTACTCCTTGGCGTCGCAAATTTGTTGTGTTGGAGAAAAATCCTCAAGATTCCATTTCGTTTGACGGTGTCTATTCCATCATAATTCATTCTGTGAACCAAACGGGCCTAAAATTCTGAAGGCACTTATCAAAAGAATTCAACATCGGTAGAATTAATGAAGTTGTTCGTGGTGTATAACATTTGACTTGATACCCATATTTTGCACGCCCATTTCTGGCTCCTTTTAATAATGTGCATCACATACACCAACGGAGCCACAAAGATTTGTGAAGGGCGTGAAAGTTACAAATTAATAGAGACTTTTTAATTTGGGGTTGAAATTTCTGTAAGTTGTGATTTTATACAAAATGAGATGAATAGCTAGCTCTATTAACTACAAGACTTTGAGGGCAAGATCACACTCTACATATTCACTTTCATGAATTGTATCAAGTCGCATGCCGACATCGTTGGTGAAAATTGTGAATTACAATGTTAAATGCAATGAACGGAACTAACAAATGATACGTAGCTTATAAAATCTTAAACCTTGTGTATTTCATTATATGTATACAGTTAAAAGATTGAGTAATGTTTTATATGCTTAAAACATACATCTCTAAAGATATACGCGTCTAACAATAACATTTGTTTGACACTTATTTTTTTCTTTCTTTTCCCCTTGTATTCATCGATGATATCATTTATGGCGTGAACTTGGTGACAAAAAAAGACGTAATCGACTAAGTCGGATTGTCAAAATTGGTCGTTGCATAATAATTTGACATACACAAAAATGGAAAACACGTTTTGCTCAACAAAAATAATTTTTTAAATTTTATTTATGTCCTATATGGTATTGGAAAATGTAACGTTATCTAATATTATTCCACATTTTGCATGTGATTTGTTAATGGTTTGTTATACTTGTGGATTTAAGTGACTCCTTTTGGGTACGTTCCACAAGAAGAATCCAATAATAATTTTCAAAAGAGCAAGGAGTTCCACATGCCTTCTTGCATTTTGAGCATATGACAAATTTATCTCGAACTTCTTTTTAATTTTTCAAATAAATTGCTATTTATAAATTAACATCTTTATACTAGCTATAAAATAATACATACTTTAAGTAAAAAAAATAAAAAGTAAAACCGACAATCTGTCGGGCCTCCACTGACCGACCTCACAATCAATGTGGAAAAGATAAATCGCGTAATTCGTAGTTAACGAACATGATGACATTCGCATTTATGATGCATGTCCCAACCTACGTACACGCTTTAAGTATACATGTACATGTACATACACAAATAATGAAATATATATTATAATTCAATGATGCAATTATATATACATTTTTTAATCTTCATGCACACATTTACATAAAAGTGGTGGCATATGCTTGGACTTTAAACATATGCCTTGTTATTAGTCTTGTTCTAACTTTATTTATGCACACTACAAGCAATGCCATTGGCGGATGTACCTTTCTATAAATAGAATTCCATCGTTAGCTTTTAAATACCGTATAAATTAAATGAGAACCACAAGTTCATGGAACATTTAACTCGTGATCCCCCAAAACAAAGCGAGTATGTACATGTGACTTGTTGTTGCTATTGTTGCAAATTAGAGCCACAAGTTTTTCGATATACTCCATTTTTTTTCATGTTCTAACATTTTATTCCTATATATACGTCTCTTTAAATTATAGTCATCATGCGGTTTGATTAAAAAGAAACAAAGACCCAAATTAGTAGCACAAGTTTTATCCTAATGATGATGATAATGGGGTAGATATATAATTTATTATGATAACTATATGATACATGTTAAGATAAGATTTCCATGAGATGGAGCTCTAGCAAATTTTAAGGTTAGAACATATTATAGTAATCTCCCTTTATAAGGTGCTTAAGATCCTAGAATTTGCTAATAACAATTAGCACTATGTTATCCAAATCGAATGACGTTTTGTTGCACCACTCGATGAAAAGGATAGCAATTCACCGAAAAGTTCACTTGGATGTGATGGATACTAGCAACTAGTATCTAATGGTTGGTTTGTTAACGAGGTTTGTTGAGTGGCGGCTATGTGACCAGACTGGAAGACTTTCTATGATGGCGTCAACGTTGACCCTTGTGTCGTCGTGCACCTAATCCGTTGGTTTTTTATGTACTCTCGAAGTGGGACCTGAACAAGCTTTTGTTCATACCAAGTTTGTCAAACTCATAAATAATATATGAATTGATGTGTAGCAGTAGGGGAGGGAGATGTAACTAATCACTTGTGACAAAAAATAATTAACCTACTTCTGATTCAATCATAATAATGGTCACATATTATGATGTTTTATGAACAATAACAATTTACTTCTAGTAAATTGAAGTAAATTGTCTATACAAGTAAATTTCTACTCGTTTTGAGTAAGATAAAGTATTATGCTTATAAACTGACAATTAACAAAAGTATGTTGGTAATTTGTCCGAAAAGCTCTGCTTAATTACTACTCATTTAACCAGATTCCTTGATCATGTAACATTCTCTAGTTTAAGCAAATTCTATATTCTTAACAAAGTCGCTGGTTCGGGATTAAGCAAATTAAGAAATGATATTTTGATCGACTCCATGTGTAGATATTTTCACCAAACCATATTTACCATGATCATTTGTCCTTTCATGTTGTTCTTGATAGCTCATGATTCCCAAAATTTCGATGTTAGTATCCCTTTCTATGTCATCACACAAGTGTAGAATGTGGTTGTAGAAAGAGCCAAGAAGAAACTCAACCTATGGCAGTGAAATTTAATTCATAGCAAAGAGTAGGTTCATATATGTTATCATGAAAAATGAAAGGATACGAAAAAGTGTGTAACATCTTGATTTACCACGATTATAATATTATCCGCTTTGCCCGTAAGTGCACAATTTTTTCTTGGCGACCACACGAGGACTTCAAAGAAGGTCACACATCCTAGAACTACTCATGCTTGAGCATGCTTAACTGCAGAGTTCTCACGGGATCTGTTGTGTTTGTGGTTCCAAAATGCATTGTGTCTTGTAAGGATGAGATTTACCTTATAAGCCTAAAATCTTTCTATGTCCACGGTTGATGTGAAATTTGTCTAAGGTGTTGCAAAGTGTTTGTGGACACGGCACAAGAGAATAATCAGATTTGTTTTCTTTATTTGAATTTTTTTTCCCAAACTCAATGTTTGTTTTTGTTCCCTTATTTGGTTTAAGAAGACCTTTTTTCTCCTAGGACGGCAAACCTATAACTTTTTGTATGATAAAAAGGCTCATGGCCCGCTCTGAAACATCTACAAGAGACTATATATTTAACATATTCCAACCCGTAAAATTACATTGATCTGTCAATGACACATAACTCAGTTGCTAATAGGTTGGAACATATTTACCAAAAAAATACAAAGTTAAGGGTTCAAGCCCTAACATTCTATAGTCACAACCTGCTGACTGAGTTAGGTATCCCCACATTGTGGATATAGGCAGCCGATTGTGGACCAATCTAATTTGTCAATAATCACCATTTTGCCACACACAAAAAAAATACGTTGATCCACCAAATATTATTACACAACAAGGTTGATGAGTTTTTCTTATACCGCTAGACCAAAGTCCTTAGATATTACGGAAGACGTTTGATGATGATATTTATTAGACAACGATAAACACCGTAGGATGAGGTACTATTTTTGCTTCCAATTTGAACGTACATCCAATGTTTATAGCCGTTCACTACAAGTCCTCGAAATATTAGTATGGAACGGTATAGCTTTACATGTCTTTCTCATATCTTCATGTTATGAGTACTCTAATGCAATGAGAGCTTAAGTGTAGGTGAGAATCAAATAATCTCACCATTTTATCTGTTAACTGTTGGGTTTTATGTCGAAAGTTCCCCCGATAAATAAGAATGTTGATTTAACTAGTGAATGGCAATAAAAAGCGAATGATCGAATTAGTTAGGCGAATCAATATATATATATATATATATATATATATATATATATATATATATATATATATATATAAACAACCAAATGATATTCTTCATGTTCACAGATTTACATTTAAGGTGAATGAAGCAAACTTTATTGATTACTAGAGATGAAATAATATGAATCAAAGCAAACAATGTAGCATGGTGGGATCATAAGCATATGACAATATAAATTTGCTTTTGTCACTTACCTTGTTTCATATAACAAAACAGATATTTTACACATTATTCTTAAGGGTGATGTTTTTAGTACTAGTTATATTTCTTTGCTTTCTAATTGTACTCTTACTTTGCAAAAACTTGAAAGTTGTCCAAGTTTCCTTTCTTATTTTATGGTACTACTACTACATGTGTCTATCTTAAAAGTGCATCATCATCATCATAATAATTGAAGATTATAACTCAAGAATGTCATATCAATCTGTGATTAAAACCATTCTCCTTGCTAGATCTTTGTTATTAAAAGGATAACCGATCCTCTGACGTCCCCATCGACTATAAGTACTATTAAAGTATTTTTATGGAGAAAGAACCATAATGTGTTACAAGTGGTGTAAATGTTACTTAAATGTGATGTATCTTTGTTAATCCATAAATGACGGCGAATTGAAGATGATTTAACCGCTAGCTCTAAATATTCCTAAAGGCACATGCTCAATTAAGTAGTAATTTAGTGTGATTAGCATTCAATGTTTAATTAACAAACGTGATTAGATCATATTAGGTAATGTGATCAAAGTGCAAAGTTTAAACATGGCTAAAAGGTTGGTTAAAAGGGCACTCCGCAAATGTATGTTGTAATATTGGCACCCTAGCTAGACTCATGTGAGGGCTCTAGTATATATGACAGCTTACAAATTAACACGTTAATTATCCATTTAGGTTCTCACATATTTAAGTCGCGCTTCCCTTCTAGTTATGACTTATGAGTAGGAGAAAAGTATATCAGTATACTAGCCCATATTGCACCAAGTTAAGTGCATTGACTGCATTGTACTAAAATATATGTATGTATGTTGACCATATTGCACTATTGATCATTTGAATCACAATGTTTTAAAATAGACTTCTAATCTACATGGACTATTATCTTTTAATGTTTGTAAGAACTTGGCAATACATAGTTGGTGTATAATTTTTGTGCCACAAGGGTTTATGTCCCATTTGCCTACTTATATGTCATCATAAAAAAATAAATTAGACATATGGACTTGCATCTTGTTATTAAAATGGAAAAACATCCATAACTCATCAAGGACAACTTGGAAAGGCAAGCCAATATTGGTGTTTTTTTGGAGTAACACACAATTCACCACTATATAATTTGCACATCACTTCATTTACAAAACCACCTTGAAATCTAAGTTTGATTTTATAAACTAGCATCATGAGACTTGGTATCAAATCTGTTCAGCCACTCACACCCATTGCTAAGCCCACAGCCAAGCCATTGTGTCAATGGCGTTGCCCCATGGCTGTGGAAACGGAGCAAAAAACTAAGGGTACTCGAGCACCAAGTAAATGCAAAAGGTTGGTTGTTGATACGAAAGAAGGTTGTCATACACGGCCACTGAGTCGGCTCAGTAAGAGGTGGAAGGAGTATCATGGGTCGAAAGGCTGGGAAGGCTTGTTGGATCCACTTGATGATGGTTTACGCAGTGAGATTATGCGATATGGTAGTTTTGTTGAGGCAGCATACCAAAGCTTTGATTTTGATCCATCATCACCAAGTTATGCTAAATGTCGGTACGCGAGAAACTCCATTTTGGAACGAGCTGGTGTTGATGGAAGCGGGTATCGTGTGACAAAAAGTTTACACGCTACATCATCCATTCCAATGCCACATTGGATCGGTCGTATTGGAGTTCAATCTAGTTGGATTGGCTATGTGGCAGTCTGTGAGGATAAAAATGAGATTTCTAGACTTGGTAGACGAGACATAGTGATTTCATTGCGTGGGACCGCAACTTGCTCAGAGTGGCTCGAGAATCTACGAGGCACCCTGACAAGCTGTCCATTTAGCAATGTGGATGGAGTGACAAGACAAAATGATGATTCAATGGTCGAAAGCGGCGTTTTAAGTTTGTACACCTCTAGCACATCAACCTGCTCAAGCTTGCAACAATCATTAAAAGACGAAATCTTAAGAATAGTTCAGAAGTACAATGATGAGCCCTTGAGTGTCACAATCACCGGCCATTCTTTAGGAGCGTCATTAGCAATTTTAGCTGCTTATGATATTAAAACTACCATCAGACATGATCTACATCTTTCAGTTATCTCATTCGGAGGCCCTAGGGTTGGAAACCGGAGTTTCAGACATAACCTAGAACTACAAGGAACGAAGATTCTCCGTATAGTGAATTCAGATGACCTGATTACAAAAGTACCTGGCTTTTTAGTCGAAGACCATGATGACATGGCTCACGGAAAGAAAGCTCGTGTAGCCCATCTACCTCGTTGGATACAGCATCATGTTAAGGACAACCAATGGGTGTATGCTAACATAGGCCACGAGCTACGGTTGAGCAGTCGAACCTCATTAAATTTAAATAGTATGAACGTAGCCACATGCCATGATCTGAAGACGTATCTACATCTAGTAAATGGATTTGTTACAGTTAATTAAATGATGTTTAAAGGCATACACATTTTGATCGTATAATATTTTACATCATAATTGTTTTGTTAAAATTAGAAAATACAAACTAGCTAGGGTCGTGACCATTTTGATACATTGGTACATTGCTAGATGTTAACAGGATGTTAAGAATGTAATATATGCAAGTTTTCATCAAATTCAAGGACTATTCGAAACCATAAATATTTATATCTGATTTCATTACAATAGCCACATGCTAAAAAACAAGAATAAAAAGGCCAAACTTATGAATCTCCTATTCACAAAATCCCACATGCATAAAAGGAAGAATAAACATCACAATGTCGTTTACATGTAGCCTGACATATTGATGTGTCACATCATACTAGAGTTGCACAAAAGGAATGTGGCTTTCAAGACTTTAGACTAATAGAAGGAAACAAATCAAAATTAGAGCTTTGTACCTAATGACAATAAAGACCTAACCTTCTTACTCAAGTCTATAATAATGTCAATGTATATTGCCAAAAAGGCATCAATGCTTCGTAATCTTTTTGGTCATCAATGATATCTGTAACTTCTTCAACGAATATATTACCTTGTTCTAAGAAAAACGCTTTAAAAAGAATAATATGTCTTGTTCGTGTCTTTTTTCTTGACAGCCTTTGTTCGTGTCTTTAATTTACCTAAGATACATAACATAGAGGAACATCATAGTACCAATTGTCCGCTTGCAGAACTAGAAAGTACATCTACCTGCTAAGCAGTTAGAATCAAAGTTAACTAACTGATTCTATAATTATTGTTTCATTTCGTGTTTGTTGAAAAGGTGGTAATAGATGTCACCTAAGAAACTGAGACCTTTATGTTCTTATGTAGTTCGTTAAGCTGCTGTGAATTGATAGTAATACTAAAAACGATATTACAAAGATATACAACTCAAGGATTGGTCTAGGATTATACCCGAATTTAAAACCTGCAACCATCACTTCCAACTTCAATTAAAAGTTAATGTTATTTACAGACAAAATAATTTTGTTCAAAAACCATAGTGATTGTGGTTGGCTGACCGGCTACCTACTCAACGAGTAAAGAAGTCAATTTCTGGGCCAAAAACAGTTTATACCTCAACTTAATGATTAATAAGTTTTTTTTACCATAAACAGAAATAATGTACAGTATAAATTAAGTACTTTTGTGATTTTACATTTATTCTCAACTTAAAATCAACACAGTGATATTGGTGAGGAAGAAATTATAGTGCATTGATTTATAAAATGAATCTACCATCTAACATCTAAATATCTAAACATAAAAATTATATGAAATCTCAAAAAAAGAAAAAAAAAAAATCAACCTTGCATACTAAAGAGATGTATGCTAACTTGATTTATCATTCCTATCAATTTAAACCTCAACAAGTAGTTATTTTTTTAAATTTTGAACTTCGACATTGAAAACTTATAACAAGTAATTGTCCAGACTACATTAACCTTAATCCTTGGTTTTTATATAACTTTACCCTGATATATAATATACTTATCGTATATTGAGGTGACTACGAGAACATAAGACTGCCCATGCTATTAAGTAACGATATTCATACACATGGAAAGTAATATCATGAAGGGCAATTTCTAACTCAGTTATTAATCGGTTGTCTTGGGTTACGTTTTATCTAAAATGGGTCAAAAGTGTAAGGATAAATATATAATATAGTTCAAAAGGACATGGGCCAAATGGGTCAAACGGATCAAACAAGTAGAAAGCCACCTGAAATGTATTTTTCATCCACACAATCTCCTAAATCGTTTAATTGAGCACACACACACACACCTGTAATTTTAAAGTTTCTGTAACAATGTTTTTAAATAAATGGACAGAATGTTTTAGAGTCAATGAGACTGCCCAAACCGGTATAAGTACTTATTTACTCATTTGGCACGCAAGCCAAACCACTTGACCCACTCATTATGCCACCTCTACTAACAACCCTCAAAACTTAATGAGCTTAATCACGCAAATCGACCAAAAGCACAAGTCTGGCTCAAACTAGAACATTTAATTTACGCATGGACAGTGGCGGAGCCACGTTAGACATAGAGTGGGCCTTGGCCTACCCACACAAAGCTTGTGCATTGAGAGTATATAGCAAGTAAAAATAAGGATTGTTCATTACAAAGCTACTTGGCCCACCCAATTAAAACTCTACTTGACCCACCCAATTAAAACTCTACTTGGCCCACCCAATATATAAACCACTAGCTAGCTCAAGCTTTGTACTTGAGCCCATATATAGTGATGAATGAATTGGTTACTGCCTTCAAATTCTTTTTGATAAATTTTAACATAGTAGACGTTTCGGCCCACCTATAGGTAAAACTCTGGCTACGCCACTGCGCATGGACTCGGGATAATCGACAAACAAGCCTTACATCAAAGCAGAAATAGAAAATGCTAGCAATTGAAGTGTAACCAAAAGCTTTATTTCACATTGACCCAAAGAATTGAGATTTTATTAACTCGTGTATGTAGAACAAAACAAATTAGAAGAACGTCAACTAATATCTACCTGGAATAATGGTGCTCTTGGTTTTTTGGAAGACAGGAGGATGAAATTCTACCCTTCATATCATCACTGTTTTTTACCAGTCATACCTGCAACCACCTGCAATAATTTTTTCAACTATCGATTCCAATTGAGCTTAGAGCAGAGATTAAGTCATTATATGGCTAATTAAGCACCAACACTTGCACGGCCGTGAATAAGGTATAAAATTATTATATACGATTCATTTGTCACACACATGTTAGCATGTGTGCACGTGTGTAGTATCATTACATATGTATGTATGTAGACATGCATGTAAGTGTGTGTTATACATGCAAAACATTGATACATGTCCGTATATATAAACCAATATGTAGTACTCACATTGTTTAAAGCAGGTTGACGAACTTGTGTGGATGGTTCAAACGAGTCCAGCATGGGTTTCACCACAGCTGGAAGGAAAAGGCCTAGACATCACAACTCACAATTAGTTACAGGACAACACATTCAAAATATCAGTACTTAAATGCACACAAAATGGTCGGACCAAATTCACAGAAGTACGTCCGTAACCAATGCCAAAACACAGCATTAAAACATAAACATAATTCAGCCGTAACCAGCATTGTAAAAAATAAGCCAGCAATTATAATTCTCCATGTATTCCTTAAATATACTTGCCTATTGATACTTATTTAGCCACCCAAATAGCAAAGCATTAAAATACTGCATGCGAACATAGAGAATCTTCAAGAAGCCGTACTCCCTCGTTCATAAGGAATTGCAGAATTTCAGATAACAAACACCCTATTTCCATCAATAATTAACATTACAACCAATTTGTAGTACCGATTTGGTCCACTAATTTATCAATAGCATAACCAGCAATATAGCATATGGAACCTGTTAAGAAGTCACGCAAATCTGTACGACCACGTGTAAAGCAACATAACTCAAGGATCGGTGCAAGATCATACATAACCTTGTTCCTCTGTTAATACACACAATTCTTACATCTAATATGTATTTTGAATCGAATGTGATACTAATCAACAAAACACATTATAATAAAAGAAAAATGTAAATCAGGATTTCAATTCATCATTAAACCGCAAGTTAATTGGATGAATATCGATTTATATCAACATGCTAATCATGAATTGTAGTAAATTGATGAATAATTTCATGCAAAATTAAAATTGATGGATAAGAATCATATATAAATAAAATTAGGGTTGATGGAAATAGAGGAAGAAATGGTACCAACGCCACCGATGAGACATGATGCTGCAACAATTGGCTCTTGAGCAACAAACCTCTTTAGTTTATCCATCACCGCCATTTATGATTTATCGATCTCTCTCTCGAAATTTTTGTATCTCTGTGCGTGCGTATCTAATTTGGTGGCACGGTAGTTTGACTAGTTTCATGTTGGTACGCAATCGGGTCGGGTCCGATTTATTTGAGGGGTGTTTGGGAAATCTTATTAATAAGTTGTCTATTTTAAGCAAATAAGTTAGAAATTTTGAACTTATTTTAAATCTCCTCACAAATAAGTTCAAATAAGCAAATAAGCTTTATAAAATGGGTTTATTCAAATACTTATAGGTGAGCTTATTGAGTAAATGAGTCCCCAAACACCCTCTAACGGTAAATAATATAGTATTTATATTTCGGTCGATAAATTCTTACATACTATGTCCTCAAAAATTTTGAAAATACAGAATTGTCCTCGTCTTTATACTAAATGCACATAACAATTCGGGTAGTTTGTTGCACAACTAATTACCCTTATTTTATATTAGTGTTAATTCCGTCCGTTGGACGGCTTCGAATGACAAAATATGAATTATTTCTAATGTATTACATCAGTAATAGGTTGTGTTCCATTTTTATGACATAATATGCATGTCATAAAAATGAATTATTACAAATGTATTATATCGGGAATAGGTTGTGTTGCATTTTTATTACATAATACACATGGGTATTTTCAAAGGATATGATTGTTGGATATAGTGTCCAAGCTCATAACTAATTAGTAAGTATATCATTAAAAGTAGAGTCCTTTTTGGGTCGCCCTCAACGAATAGTTAAAGAGAAATAAATGAGAGATAATATTAATTGGAATTAATATTATGGTAAATTATTTAGTTTATTAATTATCATAGTTGATAATTTAATTAGAAACTAAAAAGGAAAATTCTGGAAGTCGAATCCAACCGGCGGTTGGAGCATGGCGGTGGAGCACGCGGGTCGTGGCTCGGATACTTGGACAGAAAGCTAGCCCAACCGACAGCTGGATATTCCAACCGGCGGTTGGAGGCCGAAACCAGATTGTCCCACATCGGCCATGGGAACAAACTTTTGTATCCCCCTCCCTATATAAACAGGGGGTAGGCCATGACTTCAAGGTGTTCAAGTTCAATTCTCTCTTTCTCATTTCGACTCCTTGTAAGAGTTTACACGATTAAATTCGGGACCCTAGGAGTTGAAATTTTCTCTTTGGTTCGTGGGTGTGAGCCATTAGAGATGCTCTGGTTTGAGTACTCGCCTCCAAGTAAGGAAGGTCTGCGTGTGAGAAATCCGATTTTCTCAAAGGTTAGTATTTTCTTATTTATTTATTTTGTTTTGTGGTTTATTATTATTAAGTTAAGATCCTTTAGGGTTTAGTTTCCTTCATACATTAGATTAATTGTTATTTCCGCATTGTATGTTAATCTAGTAGGGGAATAGAAAACCCATCAGTACCAGAGCCTTAGCTTAATAATATAGACACTTAACATGGAATTACTGCTTAGTTAATGGTTAATTGTAAATAGTAATCCATAGATAGATTTGTATGATCATTAAATGTTAATATGGATCTAGAGTAAATACTAATATTTAAATTGTTTAAATGATACCCCTATATTTTAAAATGTTTAAAATAGAACCCTAAACTTGAAAAGTTTAAAGAGACCTATATATATTATGATAAGTATATATGTATCATTTAAAGTCTAAATACGTTGTCAGTCAATTGATAAATCGGCTCACCCATAGTGAACAAACTATAAGAGAGATATAAGGCGGGACCCTTTACTTCCCTAAAGAAGTGGGTTTTTAATATGCCTCGCGCTGACCTACTTCTCCGCTCTTTGTGCGTTCAATGGATCTACCGAGGACTTATGATAGGATGATGTCAAGATTAAAAGTATTGATTTAAAGTACTAAAACAAAATCCCGTTTTAAGTATAACAAATGTGAATTGTATGCTAGTCCATGAAAACCGCATATCTCTCATATGGACTATTAATGGAGCGTGTGTGGTTTACCGACACATTAATGAGAGGACATAAGTGAGAGGTAATGTGAGACTCACGATTCTCGAGCGTACTCGGGCTAGGGACCACGCGAGTTTTGCATGGTTAAGTTCACTATCTTATTCATGATCCTCGGCATCCCAGTCATGAATGGTAGATAAGCATATCCGAGATTAACATGCCATTGATTGAATCCGTGAATCTCAAAAGAACTAGGAATTTCATAGAGAATGATATTGACAAAAGGATTGTTTACCTAAAATAAATTTGTGATATGATTACGGCAAACCTCTTCATAAAACGAATCAAAAATATGGATCCTAGCCTTAATTTGGAATTGGGTAATTAAACAATTAAGTAATATTCATACTAACTAAAACTGTTTTTTATATTATAGATGTCTACTGAAAATGGTACTATTCCTCCCGCTCCCAGTTCCGCAAATAACTCGAACTTCTCACTACTTTCAGTTCTTGGGAGGGAAAGACTTACTGGTCCAAACTATATGGACTGGATGCGAAATCTTAAGTTTACCCTAAGGTACGAGAACAAGGAGTATGTTCTCGATGAGCAGATTCCCACTATTGATAATGATTCAACCCAAGAGGAAACTGAAGCTCACCGAAAACATTATGATGATGCAAACAAAGTGTCTTGCATCATGACATCTTCCAGGAGCCCTGAATTGCAAAAGACTTTTGAGAATACTTGGGCTGATGAAATGAACCAACAGCTAAAGGAAATGTTTCAGGCAAAGGCAAGCAAAGAACGTCTTGATGTGGTTAAATCCCTCATGGCTTGCAAACCTAAATCTGGAGCCTCTATTTGTGCTTTCGTCTTGGAGATGAAAGGGTACTTTGATAGGTTGGAATCTTTGAACGTAATGTTTGATACTGAGCTCTCGATAAATATAATTCTATCTCACATACCTGCTGTCTACAATTAATTTATAATCTCATATCAAATGAATATGAATGAGAAAGAAACCTCAATGATGGAACTCCATAATTTGCTACAAACCGCTGAGCAAGGGATCAAGAAAGCTGATGTGCCCTCTACCTCAGCAGCTCCTGTGTTGGCTATTGGTCACAATGCAAAGAAAAGAAAAACTTGGAAAGGAAAGACTGGAAAGTCTAGTCGTAGTTCCAAGAGAAAGTTTGATTCTGAGATTGCACCTACAAATGATCCAAAGGAAGCAGTGTGCTTTTACTGCAACACGAAGGGGCACTGCAAGCGTAGCTGCCCAAAATATCTGAATGGCCTTAAAGACGGAAAGGTCGAAAAGAGTAGTCACTTAGGTATGTTTATGATCGAACTCCATAATACTACAACTTCTGATTCGTGGGTTCTGGATACAGGGTGTGGTACTCACATTTGCACTGTATTACAGGGTCTAAAGGAAAGTAGAAGGTTGAAGCATGGAGAGCTCAACTTAATCATGGGTCACAGGAAAATCACACCCGTGACCAAGATTGGAAAGTTCGAGCTCATGCTGAAGTCTGGAGTTAGGATAGATTTAAATAATTGTTTTTATTCGTCGGAAATGACTAGAAACATAATTTCATTTTATGCATTGTTCAAGGATGGTTATCGATTTTCATTTGATAATGAGAATGGAGATATTTTGCTTTATCTAAATGGCAGTTTTATTTTTAAAACTTCTCCTTACAAAGGCATATATGAAAATGTTGAATGTGTTAGCAATGTGATTTTAAATGTTGATTCGTGTGATGATCTTGATAAATCCAAATTGTAGCATTATCGTCTTCAACACATAAACAGGAAACGCATCGCCCAACTCCAAAAGGATAGAGTGTTGGAATCATTCGACATCAAATCGGATGATGTATGCGAATCTTGTTTACTGGTGTCACAACCCCAAAAACGGTCAACTTTGGTCAGCGGAAGCAATTTGTGTACGAGCGGGGGTCGTGACGTCATAGGATCATTACAACACAGAGCATATGATTATCGCAGAACATAGTGATTAAGATGCCATAAATATAGTTGTTACAAAAGCTACGACTTTACAAGTCGTAGTAGTAGTGTTATTGATATACATTATTTTAAGTGAATACGATATTCAAAACCAGGATTTTGTAAATATGATCAAAAGTTATAGTTTTACTAAGAAAATCCCGTAAGCTCCAAAAGTGGCATCCTAATTCGTCTTGGGAGGTCGTTATTCCAAGATGCATGCAAGTCTTACGTGAGTACTAATTCCCTGAAAAACATAGTAGAAATCGTCAACAAAAATGTTGAGTGAATTCACAGGTTTATTATCGTTGTTAAACCAAGTTGTTTGTAAACTGTTGACGTACAAGTCAAAAAGTGATTAAATCAATAATCAAATATAGTTTTCGTTTTCGTTAACATACAAGTCAAATAAGTTTCGTTTTGTTGGAATGTTATCCAAAAATATCGATTCGTTGGGATGTTACCCAAAAATATAGTTCGTTGGAATGCTATCTAAAAATATCGATTCGTTGGGATGTTACCCAAAAACATAGTTCGTTGGAATGCTATCCAAAAATATCGATTCGTTGGGATGTTACCCAAAAATATAGTTTCGTTGTTGTTTGTGGGTAAACATTGGCGGTGATCCCCCGAAGGTGAGCTAAACCTTACGAGTTAAAGTAATGCAACCCAACCCATAATCGGACAAGTAAATATACGCTCCGCTCTTAGTTGAAGGGACGTCACCCCGATAGTACTATCTGTATATTCAGTGACTAGAGTCACCTAGCTAATGATTATGGTTGTAGCCATAAGGTCTTTGATGCACTACACATGTAAATCGTGGTTCGTACTAGGATTCGTTGTCCATGCTCCCCAAAATAGTATGCAAATCATTTCGTAAACAAATAGTATTTCGTAATCATATAAAAGCATTCATAAGAAGTCAAGTTTTCGCATATAGTATCAAAATAGTTGCTATGTTTTCCACCCCTGGTTTAAAAGCAGTAAAATAAATAAAAGTAGTGGCTGTGAACTCACCTCGTGGGCTAAAGTATGAGAGCTAGCAAGTGGTTGCCCAAATAAAGTCTCCTAACGCCCTAAACGTAAGAGTTAGTTTATATAAGTAGTTGGCTAACTGCCAAACTATGTTAATTGTCCATTCATTTCGAAAGATCGTTGTGTTTAAAAATGCGTATGATACGTTGGTGATGTTTTCGTTCGGGTTTAGTTTATACGAGTTGTTTTTCTCTAAGTTTATTAATGAAGTTACCAAAACGCATTTTGGGCATGAATCCTAGTGTTTTATAAAATAGTTTGTGTTTTATCGTTTGAGGCTCGTTTTTGTTGACTTGGTCAAACGTGCTCGGTTTGACCCGAAACTTTTACACATAAAATCTTAACATATTTGAACCCGTAATTTTCACATTTTATCTCAAACTCGAAGTGTCTCGTTTTTATTCGCGGGAATGCGAAATCAGTCCCGACAATTTTTATGCATCAAAATACGCCCTGTTCCGAGCTCGTTTTAACTAGATAAAACTTTCTGAAAAATTCTGAGAAAATTACCCAACGTTCCCCTATGTCTTAGCTACTTAAAAATAATTTTTCCATAATTTTTAGTTAAGTTTAAAGGGTCCAAATATTTATGTGATTCCCCTGACGTCCAAAAATGACGAATCCGGATACAAGTTCAAAGATTTAATTACTGAGAAAAATCTACAATACTTTAGAGGGTGTAATCATACTACTTTTAAAGGTAACAAGATTAGTGAGATTTTGGCGAAAACCTCGTATCGTTTGGAGTTGTGTAACTCGAGTTATAAGCTCGAGAAGTTGGTGCAAAAATCTGTCACCCGAGACAGAATGTCGACACGTCTTTGTAAAATCGTTTTCGGGTATCAAACGGTGTCAAAAAATTACGAAACCAATTGGATCTGAAAGCTAACACCTTAAACCTAATTTTTGTCTTTTGAATCGTCCATTTTCGTTAAGTTTTGAGCACGAAAATCCTCCTTGAAGTCGGGCAAAGTTTCTGCCCAGAACAACTGTTGATGTTTCGTGTTTTCAAAAATGGTTTTCGACTTTGGTTTTGGACATGAGTCTCCGAGCTACTGATAGATAATGTGTTTTGGTCGATTTTGGGACCCACATACAAAGTATGACGACGGATCTAAAGTAGACATATTCCTAAGAAACTCGGTTCACTCGTGGAGCTATGCGCATAGTCAAAAATTCCAAATTCCATCTAAACTTGGAGGAGATGAACAACTTCCTTTAATGTCCCCAGATGTTTGTGTTGTCAGTTTTAACAGCATCTGTGGTCGACTTACTTTCGTTAAGTTAACTTTTACATACATGCATTAATGATTTTAAATGATGATACACTTAGCATCAACCTGTAGTTTAAACTCGTTTCATTTGACAAAAAGTAAGAAGTATTTCACACAGTACATATGCATATGTGATTTAAATTCGTCTCATTTGACAATCTTTTTGGGTAAGAACGGTGGTTAGTCATCTTTGGAAAACGAAAATTGATCGATTTATAGGCAACTGATTTGAAGTTTTCAAAGTTAATTGTATTTCAATTTTTGTTTTAATGTGGACTGTAAATTGTGATATTGTGATATTGTGATGAAAGCTCTTCCAATCTCAAAAGAGGATTGTGTCTGGTTTCCATCACCATTGGCAACCGTGCTGAATTTATGTATAGACATACAAGTGATGAATCCAAGGCTGAGGGTTTTGATGGAATTAGAAGACACGTTGATTTTGTTAGATATTGGGGTTTTCGATTGCTTGGATTTCTGAGAGTCGTATATTCACTTTCAGATTAAAGTATTTCGATGGTACAATCGAAATCAATAATCGGATAAAATCCAGAATTATGACGAATTTGAATATGAATTTTGTATGAATTCTGTACCAGAATTTTTTGATCGAATATCTCAAAATGACCAAAACGTAGGAATTTATTTTTCAAAACGGAAAAACTGCCTTTTGGCAGTTAATTCTGTTCTAAGTCCGGGTCAAAACCGGATCAAAGCCGGGTCAAAACCGGGTCAAATACCGGTTCAAATAAAACCGGGTTTTTACTTCAAATTCAATTTTCCGTTGCATTTTCAATGAAGCAATACCAACAGAAATAAAAATTTCCAAGCTGACCTTGGACCCCGCCAGGGGCTCTGCCCCTTGGACCTCGCCACTGGGGGCGCTGCCCCCGGACCCCCGTTCGTTTAGGGGCTTCGCCCCTAAACAATCAATACAAATTCAAACAAGCGTGCACTCCGCACCATCCTAACTTGTTTGATATTTATAATGATTATTTGATCAATAAATTAATCTCATTACACTTAAATAATATTGGTGACACAAATCACCAACAATCCTCCCCCATTTAAGTGTAATCTTGATTAACTTAAATCAATTCATAACAACCAAACTGATGCATAAATGAAATGTCGTGACGATTGAATTTCACATTAGCATAAATTCATTTATATAATCGAATATCAGGGTGTTACTAAGAATTGAACCCTTTCTATTCATAGTGAATACATGAAGAAAATATACACAACAGTTTACACATTCATATCATCCAACTTGACACTATATTTTACTAGCCTATGTCCTATCCTTCAATAAACATATAGAAGCCAAGTCCCAAACTTCTTGAAGCAGCTAAACTTCATGCTTATATAGGTAGTTCTTTATTCTTGCACCTGCACATGCAATTTTTCAAAGAACTATTAAGAAATGATTATTTCAACCTACCTTACTTGCAGTTCTGAACACATACCTTGGGATGTAGTGAATGATGTGTTCCAATCTTTAGATATTAAGCTTTCCACATTGAATTCACCACCTAATATTACATTAGATGGGAATTGGGTATCTTAATATGAAAGATTTTGGGTGGACTTTAAACCCATCCCTTTAGCAGCCTTGTGCACAAGATCTCTAGCTAACCCTTTGGTTAAATGATCGGCTAAATTCAACTGAGTTTTCACAAACTCCACTGATATCACACCATTCATGATTAGATCACGAATCATGCTATGTCTAACACCTAAGTGTCTAGATTTCCCATTATATACATGACTATAAGCCTTAGCTAATGTAGCAGCACTATTACACCTGATAGAAATGGTTGATATCGGTTTGGGCCATAAAGGAATTTCATAGATCAAATCCCTAAGCCACTCAGCTTCTTTACCAGCTACAGCTAGCGCTACAAATTCAGACTCCATAGTTGAATTTGTAATACAAGTTTGCTTCTTGGATGCCCATGAAATGGCACCACCTCCAAGAAGAAATACCCAACCACTAATGGAGGAGTGATCCTCCATATTAGTGATCCATCTGGCATCCGAATAACCTTCTATAACAGAAGGAAATCCACTATACACCAAACCATAATCCATGGTTCCTTTCAAATTCTTAAATACTCGAGTTAATGCTTGCCAATGAATTGAACTAGGATTACTAGTATATCTACTTAGCCTTCCTACAGCATAAGCTATATCAGGCCTAGTACTTATCATGGCATACATAAGAGATCCTATAGCTCTCGAGTACTCAAGCTGAGACACTGGTTCTCCTTTATTAGGCGGTAGCTTAATAGTAGGATCCATAGGAGTGCTAACAGGCAGACAACTATCATACTTAAACCTTTTCAAGATCTTCTCAATATAACGAGATTGAGAAACAGAAATTCCATTGCCTCCTCGTTTAATTCTTATACCAAGAATTACCTCGGCCTCCCCCAGGTCTTTCATATCAAAACTAGATGATAAGAACTTCTTGGTTGTATCAACTTGGTGTTGATCGGTACCAAAAATCAGCATATCATCAACATACATACAAATTATAACTCCTTTACCAGAATTACCAAATTTGATGTATACACACTTGTCGGCTTGGTTTAATGCAAAACCATTAGACAAGACCACATCATCAAACTTTTGATGCCACTGTTTTGGTGCTTGTTTCAGACCATACAATGACTTCTTCAGTTTGCACACCTTGTTTTCATTCCCAGGCATCACAAACCCTTCAAGTTGTTTCATGTAAATCTCCTCATCCAATTCACCATTTAAGAATGCAGTTTTCACATCCATTTGATGAATCACAAGATCATGTATAGCTGCAAGAGCTATCAACAATCTAATAGTGGATATTCTAGCAATAGGAGCATAAGTATCAAAGAATTCAATACCCTCCTTTTGCCTGAAGCCTTGGATAACCAATCTAGCGTTGTACTTATCTATGGTACCATCCACTTTCATTTTCCTTTTGAGGATCCATTTACAACCTAATGCGTTACAACCAGGAGGTAAATCAACCAAAGCCCAAGTATCATTATGCATGATAGAATCAATCTCATCCTGAATTGCTTCCTTCCAAAAATCAACATCCCTAGATGCCATAGCTTCACTAAAGGTCTTTGGATCTTCCTCAATAATAAAACAATATTGATGAAGAGACACAGTCTCATCCCTTGTTCCTTCAACTAAGTAAAGTTGAAAATCAAATCCAGAAGACTTGGCTTTTCTATCCCTAGTGCTCCTTCTAGGTTCCGATGTACTAGGTACATCCTCAGCTTGACTTGAGTCTTTGCTGACTGATTTCTGAATCATATCCCTAGGTCTAGGTACAGATGTAAATTTCTCTTCATCGAATATAGCATCTCTTGACTCTATCACATAATTAACTGACACAGAATCATTAGACTCTATGACATAGAATCTATATGCTTTGGAATGCTCAGCATATCCAATGAATATACAATCTATACCCTTTTCACCCAAGTTTTTCCTTTTTGATTCAGTGAGCCTTACAACTGCTCGACAACCCCAAACTTTGAGATAACTCAAATTTGGTACCTTTTTATGCCAAATTTCATAAAGGGGTAGTATTACTCCTTTTATTTGGAGTCCTATTTAATAAATAACAGGTTGTCAACATAGCCTCACCCCAAAAACCATCACTTAAACCAGAATAGGATAACAAGGAGTTAACCATTTCCTTCAAGGTCCTATTCTTCCTTTCGGCCACACCATTTTGTTGTGGTGCGTAAGGAGCCGTGGTTTGATGTATTATTCCAGTAGATTGGAAATAAACTGGATCATAATACTCACCACCTCTGTCAGTACGCAAAACCTTTATCAAATCATTTTTCTGCAGCTCTACTTCTTGTTTATAAATTTTAAATTTATCAAGAGCTTCATCTTTTGTATGCATCAAATACACATAACAATATTTAGAGGCATCATCACTAAAGGTTATGACATACTTTTTATTTCCAAGTGAAGGTGTAGCATGAAAATCACATAAATCACTATGAATAAGTTGTAATACTTTGCTTTCTCTATTAACCTCTTTAAAAGGCTGTCTAGTTATCTTAGTTAGCATACAAGTCTTACACTTTTCATAGTTCATGTCAAAAGCAGGTATCAAACTCATTTTTGACATATCTTTTAATCTTTTATGATGTACATGTCCTAATCTAGCATGCCATAATTCTGTTTTGTTTAAGCTATTTTTAGCACTAGTTGTAACCATACAAAAAGAATTATCATCAAACGGATAAGAAACATTCAACCTAATCATATCATTACATACATAACCAAATCCAACAAAAGTACCATGTCTTGACAAGATATACTTGTCGCTTTCCAACACTTGCTTGTAGCCAAGCTTATTCAACACAATTTCAGACACAAGATTCTTTCGAATCCCAGGAACATACAACACATTGTCTAAACACAAACGTTTTCCAGAAGTAAAATTAAGTACAACACGTCCCAATCCTTTGATTGGTTCAGTTGCAACGTTGCCCATCTTCACAACCGATCCATCTTCAATTGGTTGACATTCTTGAAACCAACGAAGATCCTTGCAAACATGGCTTGTCGCACCAGAATCAACCCACCAAGCAACATTATCATCCTGCACATGGAATGCCTCAGAAATTACAGAAACATAATTCTGCACATAATTAGAATTATATAGCAAATTCTGACCTTGTTGCTTTTCTGGATCCTTAGATCCACTTGTACCAGCGCCATCCTTGTTCACATTTCGAACCCGACAATCCTTTTTCATATGACCAGGTTTGCCACACTTCCAACATTCAAGTTTAGGCTTCTTGAAATGACCAGATTTGTCATTACCACCCTTGTTCTTTCTTTTGTTGTTGTTCTTAGACTTGTTGGAATTCTTAGAAGATTCACCTTCCACCATATTCACATTTTGAGAGCCAACTTGATTCTTGCCTTTAGGATTATTATCAAATTCCTGATTTTTCAAAGCCTCTTCAATTCTAAAGTGGCTTCCAAGTTGAACCAGAGTTAACTCTTCCTTGTTATGTTTCAAAGTGTGTTTAAACTCTTTCCATGATGGAGGCAGTTTGTCTATAATCATCGCAATAGAAATTGCTTCATCCATTTTCAGATTATGTTGAGCAAACTGTCCTAAAATCCTTAACAATTCATGATACTGTTCCATAATAGACCTTGTATCAACCATCTTATAATTCATGAAATTTCCAACCAGAAATTTCTTACTTGATGCATCTTCTGCCATGTACTTGGATTCCAGTGAATCCCATAGATCTTTTGCGGATTCAACATTTTGGTAAACATCAAATAGTGAGTCAGACATACCATTCAAGATGTGACCACGACATATGTAATCATCGTTCTCCCACTTCGATCTCCTCCTCGTCATTTCCAATGTTTCATTTTCAGTGATTTCTGGCATGGGGGTACTCAGAACGTCACCATTTTCAGGGTTGTGAGAAGGAAGTGCGTCTTCTTTTGCCATCTACAAAAGTCTTGCCCTTCGAATTTCGCCAACTTATCAAACTTACTCGTCATATCCTTCACAGATTCTCCGTTCGTCATCTTCACAGAATACTTTAATCTTTGTTAGATATTGGGTTTTCGATTGCTTGGATTTCTGAGAGTCGTGTATTCACTTTCAGATTAAAGTATTTCGATGGTACAATCGAAATCAATAATCGGATCAAGCCCAGAATTATGACGAATTTGAATATGAATTTTGTATGAATTCTGTACCAGAACTTTTTGATCGAATATCTCAAAATGACCAAAACGTAGGAATTTATTTTTCAAAACGGCTAAACTGCCTTTTGGCAGTTATTTCTGTTTCAAGTCCGGGTCAAAGCCGGGTCAAAACTGGGTCAAATACCGGTTCAAATAAAACCGAGTTTTTACTTCAAATTCAATTTTCCATTGCATTTTCAATGAAGCAAAACCAACAGAAATAAAAATTTCCAAGCTGACCTTGGACCCCGCCAGGGGCTCTGCCCCTTGGACCCCAGCCAGGGATTGCCACCCCTTGGACCCCGCCATCGGGGGCGCTGCCTCCGGACCCCCGTTCGTTTAGGGGCTTCGCCCCTAAACAATCAATACAAATTCAAACAAGCGTGCACTCCGCACCATCCTAACTTGTTTGATATTTATAATGATCATTTGGTCAATAAATTAATCCCATTACATTTCAATAATATTGGTGACACAAATCACTAACAGATTTTGGTGAAAAGTCTAGACATATTCTTCATGAGGTCAGGGGTATCGAGACAGACTTGATTCCTAAGGCTCTTTATGAACACGTCTTGCTTAAAGATGACATTCTTAACCTTACTTTCAAAAATTTCTAAACTGACTCTACTCATGATGGTTTTTGGTGGAAATCATCTAAAATTACTATTTGAGGATTAACGAGTGTTACATTGCCTCTCACGATGCGAGGGGACGAATCCTACACTATCAACAATAACTCATATAATACTTATAATACTTTCACACACAATGATAATTTTATCTTAAACGTGTAAAGAATATTCATCTAATATGAATATTATTCTCGAAGTGACATTGTTCTCCTTTTCTAGACATGACATAATATAACTTTTCATTCAATATATTAAAGAACTTTGTACAGTTATATTACATACTAGGTTTTATGCCCGTGTTATGCACGACTAGCGTAAACATAAATACATTGAAAAATGATAAATGTAAAAAAATGATGATTTTACGAATACATAATGCGAAAATGTTATTTTTTGTTAACAACACCTAACTTATATGTTGTTATCGTAAAATACGGGTTAACTTGTATACATGAAAATATTAAGGGTTTAAAATTCATAATAAGTTAATCATGATTGATCAACATCATATAATTAATATGGTGTTGACTATACATATGTCTCCATACAGAATATTATTGTGTAAATTGTTGTAGTATATGTACTTGAGTAACAATTGAAATAATGTTGTCTTTTAAAATGGCTGAATGACGTAATTTGTAAAAAATTGTCATTCACGAGGATGGTTGTTGATATTATTGAAATTCGGAGATGATTTCTAAAAAAGTGTCACCACATGGATGTTTGTTGTAATTTATTCTTTTCGAAATTAACATATATATGTCTACAAAGGAAGTAAATAAATAAAATTAATTAAAAAAATTTAAAATCAACATATTCGTGATTAGCAACATTGAGACTAATCTTAAATGTTTCGACTTGCATATTTTCACCTGATAATGCTCATAAATACGAATCAAAGCATAAATATATTCTCAATTTTTACATTAATATATTACAATTAAATTATTACTAATATTACTAATAATAATGAATTATCCTATTAGAACTTTAATTAAATGGGCACAATAATAAAATATAGTATAAAACTTTTTGAGAGATAGATTAATTAATTAATTATAATAAAAGTGTCATGTGAAAAATTGAGTTTAAAAGTCTGGATCTCTGTAACTTTTTATTTTGGATATGTAATATGTCGCACTTTTTGAGTTTTTTTAATACGATTTGTAGAATTTTTAAGAGATAATTTTAATGTGAGAACTTTTAACTAAAAATTAAATGGATTCAAAAGCATTTTCAATATCAATGATATGTAGGATTTTTTGGGAAGTTAAGATAATAACACATAGGATTTTTGCTTATTTGTCAATAAAATAGGGGTGACACATAGGAAATAAATTATCCTAAATTAATTATATAGATAGATTTACAAATTAAGAATGCTTAAATCTGTGAGTATACAAAGTAACATCGTTTAAGTTTGTTAGAAAATGATGGATGCCTAACATTTTTGTATATTTGATAATTTGATGAACGATTTTGTTTAAACTTTGATTCAATGTATCAGTAGTTTGTTGGTAAGGACTGAACAATTGCTACTTCACAACAATTGAATTGTTCATTCTTGCATCTTCCATTTCTTTTCTTTAAAAAAAAAATGTATATATGGTCCATTAGTTTATATACAAATTACTTCTAGGTTAAACAATAACAATTTAGTATATGAAATAACTATTTACTCGTATAACTTTACATTCAAATTACTTTTTTAAGTGTGTTCTTATAGATATAAAAATGTTAGAGTGATAAATTAAAAGATCTCATATATCACTTAATTAATATGTGGTGATAAATTGGTGATATACGATACCATTTGATAATAAGGGATAATAACTCTGTTTATTTTGAGCCACTATGCCAGCTGTGGTCAAGTAATACTTTTTGTTTGATCTGAATTTACAGTGAGCTACGACGATCGGTTGCACGAGCTAAGATTCGTATTGAAGTCTGACAATTTGACATTCAAAGTATTAGCATAAGCCACCTTTTGGAGCATAAATTACTGTCGAATTATAGCAGACATAAAAATCTTCAAAGTGTATAGAATCATAACCATACAGGCCTAAAGGGTATCACTTGAAAGTAGAACTGTTGGGATCAAATGTTGAAGGTACTAATAACAAAACTCACGATATTTAAGAAAGGGGATCAGACAGAAAATGCTTCTTAATGAAACCAATAAGAGAATCCTAAAACAGCACGATAAAATAGGTGGCAAATCTATGATTAACTGCTCAATGTCAAACGAACGAGATTGTTTTAAACTAAAACATAAAAATAAAAACTTTCTAATCGAATAAGCTGAATCCCATATCATCGTCACTCTCTTCCTTGGGCTCTTCCTGTGTTCATTGAACAAATAAAGCAACTCAGTTAACTATATACATATAAAAATATTATTAAAAACCAATCAAACTAAAAAATGTACCTTCTTTTCTTCTGCAGCAGGAGCAGCTGCAGCTGCACCACCACCAGCAGCAGGAGCAGCAACAGCTGGTGCACCACCGCCACCGCCACCGGCACCAACGTTTACAATAAGATCCTCAATGTTTTTCTTCTCTGCAAGTTTAGCAAATAAACTTGGCCAGTAGGATTCACACTCCACATTGGCTGCCTTCAAAATGGTAGCAATCTTCTCAGCCTGCATGAACAAAACACATTATGAAAAAAGTCAAAATCATATATCGTATCTCCCAATCTCCATATTTTCGCACCAAAGCACCAACATAATATATCAAGACTTTATAACATACGTTTCATGCCAATCTAGAGTTATACTCGTCCAATTTTAAGTTTATAATAGGTACCATCATAATATATTTGACATAAAGCATACATTAAAATTATTAACACGATTGCTATATAGATCAATGTCGTTCTGAGTCAAAATCAACCAATAAACATCAAATGTTTGAAGCATGTATTATTCCAGTCCAATATTAACTACAACTAATGAACAAACAAATCAACTAATTGCCACGTTTCGCAAAAGTCCAACTATATGTATCAAAACTTTATCATACAATATATGCAATCCTTCCATTTCTATGTTAGAACCTAGTCCACCTGATCATAAGTTCATAACAGGTATAAAGAGTAATTTCTTAATACAATTTAGTATGATCTAGTGTATATATATCAAGTAAATATATAGGTTTCATCATATATAAATATACATATGTAGCTCCAAACACTAACCTAATTTTTAAAAAGAAATAAAATTTGACAAATATTAACATACTTCGCAATAAAAATAAAATATTTGTAACAAAATGAAGCGATAAAAATTACTAACAGTGACAGGGATGCCATCATCAGAAAGAATTAAACAAGCGTAAGTTGAAGCAAGCTCTCCGATCGACATTTTTCTCTCTGAAAGAAAAATAAAACCCTAGTTACAAAACTCTTAATTATCAACCAAATTATGTATTTCACTATCAGAATAAATTAACAGCAATCGTACGTACCTGAATTATAATAAAAAAAAAGTGTTTTCAATCTGCGATGAGCCTTAGAAATTAGAATTCTGCCGCCTGTAGTGTTGATGGAGAAAGTAACAAAACAACCCTAGGGTGATTTAGGTTTGTAGTTGTGGTAAGGCTCCAAGGCCCACATTATTGGGCTAAGCCCAATGTAAAATGGGTCAAGAAAAAGAAGTATTAAAAGTGATTTTAATGGGCCATGTTAGTTTAGTTAGGCCCATTAGAAATTAATCGAACGGGTTTAATGAAGTTGATATCACTTCAAGTGTCAATAAAATTGTATATCTCGTTCACCAAAATTAATTAGTATTGATACTCCATATTAATAAATTTTAACATAAAAAACAAATTGAGAAGAAAACACGATTAATTCCACCAAAGTTGATGTTTACAATGACATCTATCTACTCGCGTTGACACCTCTAAATTACATGAATGGAGGCGATTCATATAAACATGTTTACCATAAAATGTGCGGTAGAGCTTCAACCGATCTCTCACTGGAGTAGTATTTTAATTCGCTTTATGTTTTCGACATCACTTCTATTTAAGGGCACCTTTTTAATGTACAAATAACAAATTGTAGTATTTTAGAAAATGACTTTAACATACGTAACTTGATCTATAATGTTGAACATTTAGCAATAAACTAGATTATTGTCCCATGATTACACGGGTTTGACGAAACTAGAACTATAATATGTGTCAATTTATTATTATTGCGTGCAGATTCCATTTTAATGTAATAAAGATAAAATTGAGAGGATATAAAATAATACTCGTATTAATCATTAATTGAAACATTAAGTACTGTAATCCAATGTTAAATTTTAATACTTAAAAATTGTTAGTTTGTTTTCTGACTTTCTCCAACGACTAAGCTTGTTATTGTAATGACATTTTTTGTGATCATGATTCAGCCCAACTCACACAACCATGTTTTGACCAGTACTAAATAAGTAAATATTACTTTTTCAAATAAAAACCCATTTCAACACTTTTCATCTCCACTTATTGAACAGATTAGACTTTTAGCAACATGGACCTTAAAATTAGGCTTTTCCAACAGTAAAGAGAGAAGGTAAATACTCCTGCAAGAATAACAAATTTAATTAACAAATTACAAATAAAAATAAAAATTCTCATAAATCTGAATTTATGCATTTTTCTGAACTCTTAAGGTGATAAGTAGGGCTGTAAATGAGTCGGGTCAACTCACATGCTACTCGAGTTCGACTCGTTAAAAGCTCGATTCGAGCCGAGCCTAAACGAGCTCGAACGCGAGTTTGAACATATTTTGGAGCTCGTTTAATAAACGAGCTCGAGCTCTATATCGAGCTCGAACAAGTTCGCGAGCCTAAACGAGCTTTTCAATTATAAACATTAATAAGTTTTTATATAATAATATTATATGTAATTATACAATAATAATAATAATCTACATATATAATTATATAATAATTAATATAATAGTAGTTAATCGTATTATATGTAGCTAAAAATTAGACAAAGAACAAATAAATATTATTGATTAATAAAATAATTATTTAAATAAAGAATATTATGGAATAAACTAGTCAAGCCCGAGCCGAGCTAGGGCCTGTATAATATCAAACGAGCCGAGCTCGATCTTTACATACTAGGCTCGAAACGAGCCGAGCTCGAGCCTGAGCTCAGTGAATTTTAAACGAGCCTAGGCGAGCTCGGGCTCGACTCGGCTCGTTTTCACCCGATAAGTGATAAGTGATACGCCTATCTTCCACAACGTCCAAAATAAATCATACTAAAATGGTTTTAGTAGAACAACATAGATCCAGTAAAGAGAGGCCTGCAAGAAACTTTAGAAGGGAATTAAACTCAGTTTTGGAATCCTCTCTATTTAGGGACAATAAACTTTAAAAAAACCACACTTAAATTAGGCTTTTAGCATCCTTGCAGCAACATTTACCAACTTCAAATCAGCCTGAAAACTCATTTGATTTTGAATTCTGGCATCAACAAAACAAAACTTCATTTCAATAGCATTTTGTCTCTTGAAAACAGCCTTTGCACACCTTGAGAACTCCATCAGAAGATCAAAATAAGCCAGTCATTTACAGCCAACTTCCACGAATATGAGCATATATAAGAAGCATAGAACAACAGCCAACACCCCACTTGAGATTTTCTAAGAATCGACTTAGCAAGGTCACAACTTGATAAATTAAAACATATTTTTCAAATACTTAAATATTATTTACTGGATGAAAATGGTAAAATTTATAATCCCTATTCCTGCAGTTTGAAAGAAGAAAAAATTTCTATTTATAACTAATCTATAATCTAATTCTTGGAAAGTTTTTTGGAGTCTGGCCGCGAGGTTTGCATATCTTCAAACTAATAACACCTTATCACTCCATTGGGAATAACAACAGACATATCCCTACATCAAAACAAAATCAATCAATCCCAAAAGATGAGCTCTCTTTAAAACTAAAATTCACCTTTTAACAACACTAAGCTTTTAACACATAATTGACTCGTAACTTAAGACTTGGGAATATATAATATATGTACATTATCACTTCATTGGGAATAACAACAGTCACCTTATCACTCGTAACTATTATATATGAACTTTTCTATCGAACGTATTCATTTTTTAAAAGATAGATACATACGATAAGAATTTTAAAAGATGAATACATACAATAAGAATTAAAGAAAACTTCAATACATTTAGAAATAAAAAGCGCACACACACACACACACACACACATATATATATATATATATATATATATATATATATATATATATATATATATATATATATATATATATATATATATATATATATATATATATGATATGACTTTCCTTTGAATGGATTATTTTGAATAAAGTATATTGAAAATAGAAGAGAAAACCTAAGAAATCGAAGTATCATTGAAAACTAAATTGTTTAATTAATAATTAACTTTTGATAAAAACAATTAAATTATATTAGTAAATTAATACTAATATTTGTTGGTCTTGAAAGTTTTCCTGGCACCAATGTGTATCAACTCTCTAAGTGTGTATTACTTGGAGTCAATCACTCTCTTATCATAGTCTCTTAGAAATGTGTTTTCGTTATCAGTCCAGATTATCAGCACACCATGTTAGTAGGTTTGTAAACGAATCGTGCTTTTATCGAGCAACTCGAGCTTGAGTTCGATCGAGCCGAGCTTTTATTGAGTTCGAGTCTGCTCTCGAGCTTTAAAATAAAGCTCGAACTATATATCGAGCCGAGTTCGAGCTTTTGAGAGCTCGGCTCGAGTTGTTATCGAGCTTTTCGATCCTTAATTAATATGTAAATTCTATATAAATGTATATGTAATTTTGAATCTATAAATAATATTATTACTATACTTTAATATTGTTAGACTTTTTTATACATGTTTTGACTAATTTCAAACTTTTTTTATTTAGATTTATATTGATATTGATATACTTCAAGTAGTTTTTGGTATTTATTTTTATTTTATAAATAAAATTAACTCATTTTGGTTATTAAAAGTTAAAAATCCTTATTATTATATGTATTCTGATCATATATATCCATCTCAAATTCTCACATCAATACGATATATATATACATATATATATATATATATATATATATATATATATATATATATTAAAAAAGTATAAAAGAAAGTTTCAGAATTTACCACCTAAGCATTAATGTCACGTGTCAATCTTTTAACTTCAGTTAACAAATTATTTAATTAATATTATATTATGATTTTATTATTTTATAATAAGTAATAAATAATAAATATAAATGCTACATATATTATAATAATATGGAAAAATGAGTCACATACGAAAACAAAGTCCTATGAATTATTTAATTAATATTATTCTATAAATTATTTTATAAAATATGTACTACAATTATCATTTAATCACGTAATATCTAAAATAATTCTAATAAATTACCGTGCATTACACGGGTCTTCCACTTAGTGTATATATATACATGCAACAAATTAGTTTCACTCTAATATGATTTAAGAACCACCAAATAATAAGATCCAGTTGGAAGAAAATTAAATTTAACATTCAAATATACCCCGAATAAAGTTACGGGTAATGTACGAAATAATTTAGGTGAATAAATTGGTTGAATCTGGATGACTGAGGAAACGATTAAATGTATTTAATAGCTGTAGTGGGGGTTTGGGATGATGAATGTCTAAATATCTGAAATAGTGATATATGTTTCCTTTCACTTTTTTAAGCGTTAATTTTTAATAATTGATTATTTATGAAGGGATGATATAGTAACCACAACCACTAGTCACGCATTCTCATCCTCCAATCGCTTCTTATAAGCGCACAGCATCAAGGCTTGATTGAATGTTGGATTTTATTTTTCCAATTAAAAGCTTTATCTTTTCCTGTTTGAGAGTTCCATTTTCAACTTGGATATTATGATATGAATGATATGAAGAAGTTGCAGGTATTTGGATATGATTCGGCCTCTTAATTAACGAAATTTGTTTGCACCCATTAATTTTTAACAAACTATCCCGTGTTTTGCACATGACTGAATTAGCTGAGTCAGAGTAGTAAATTTATCAATTTTAAGTTCAAGATACCTTCAATAATTTAGGATAGTAGGAGACCTAGTTAGTCAAGTTCAATGTACTATATGTATTTTGGCCTAATCCTTATCATATGGGTGAAGTTCATTCTAACAATTCGTATCATTAGCCACTCGTGTAAAGTTAAGTTTTGTTGGCTCAAATTTTGATCTAGCCGGTGTTTTCGTGACTGTTTTCCAACTCTTTTTTATGATGCATCTTTTCTGATACCTTCAAGATGCAATCGGGCTTCGCAATCTTCATAATGGTTAACACTCCATCCATATCTTGTGTAAAATAGTTTAAAGTGAAGGTATCAAAAATAAATGCACACCTACAAAACTCCAAGATTTAGAATTATTATGATTACATTTGATATGTTTGTAATTTGCACTATTTTGTATATTTTCGCTTAAAATACAATAAGTTCGAATTTTTATAATAACAGTTTAGTGAAAATATAAAAATAAATTATATAGACTTTATCCGGAACAACCGAAGTAGTGTTCATTATATTTATGACCAAAATGGGGTACTTTTTATTGTTGTTGTATGAGTTGAGGTTGGGCTCAAGATCCAAGAGTAGGTTAGATGCTAAACAGGATTAATTAAGATTTAATAGTACGAATTAACAATCTAAGTTTGGCAACCTAATAAAATCACTAGATACCTAAGCTTACCCACTCCCGACAGTGTGTGCTGTATCGTAACACCTTTACTTTTTCATTTTCAAACAAATATCACCTTTTTTATTTATTAGAAATATACAAATCTATAAACGTATTTACTCGTACACATCTTTTAATTTTATGAAATATACTTTTAAAATAATTACTTAAAGGTTTAATTCTTTCCTATTTCAATCAATAAAAAGAGATTTCGATGAGTAATGATAATATTTGATTAGTGACCGGCGCACTTCGACCGTGACGAAACTAGTATTTATTTTAAAAACAACTTACACAATTATACCATGATACTATGATATTTATTTTCTGTTATAAAAAGATATTTCTAGTTCTAGTTTCTAGTATGCACAGGGCCATATTCAATTCCTCAGTTTGTGGTGGTGGTAGGTGCCTTTTGGGACAGCAAAAGTACAAAAGGTGTTTTCTCAATGTCCCAAGATTTTAATATAACCACTTGTTTTAATTAATTAATCAAGAATCAAAAAACCCAACAAAATCTACATCTTATAAACAAATCCCATGCCATATCTGGTCTTATTAGGACACACACACACACACATATATATATTATATATGTGTGCGTGTGTGAACTCATCTAAATATTAATAAAAGAAAACTTTGCTATCTTCAATTTTATTTAAAATCAAGGTCCATTGACCAATCAAATGTTTTAATTTCATCACACTTTCAATTAATCAATCAAATGCATTTATTCACTTAAAATTTCTCTTTTGTAATAAATAAATACTTTATATATAATATAAATAAACGAGTTATCCCTTTCATATCTATCTAAATAAAATAAATAAATAAATATGTTTTTCGAGAAGTTGAATTACCAAACATTGAGGAGATAACGACATTGTTTCGAAGATTCCTATTAAATAACTTTTAATTTATTAAATTAATTAATCAATTAACATAATACCATCGCAATAATAATCCCTCATTAGATAGAATATATTCACACTAATACAACGAAAAGTCGCATTTAACAATCTGTGGGTATATACGAGTTTATGAAAAATACTTTTATTCGATATGCGTATGTATTCACAGGTTTAACATTCAAATAAACGAAAGATAGTATTATGCGAAATGCATGTGTATTCACAGATTTAACATTCAAATAAATGAAAGATAATTTTATGTGAAATGCACATTTTAATTTAATTATCATAATCGTATGTTTATATATCTATCCCAAGAACCATTGAAATACACAGTTTAATACTTAACATTATTAATGCTTAAGTAACTAATGGCTACATATTAACTTACCTATATTTAAAGTACAAAAGCCTCTTAGAAAGCCCGTGTAATCACGGGTTTATAACCTAGTAAAATAATAATATATTTCTCCTACACATTCCAATTTTCTATCTGAAAACATCATTCTCTGCAAGAATATGACTACAATTGTATACTAACAGTGAAATTGTTTCATGAGCTCACGGCCACAGTCGGACCGTTCCAAAAGTTTTGACAGATTAGCCGATAAAAAGATGTCAAAAGGAGGGTGCCAGAACTCGTCATATGTCCAAAAATCAAGTCTACCATTGTCGTTAATCGTTATCATATCACTCCGTTCTACATATCTCACATTCGATTCTTAGGTATATAAGATCCACAATCGCATACACAATTCTACTCGCAAGATATAAGTAAGAAGAACAAAATAAAGATAAAGATATTATACAAACTATATATAAAACTTATGTATCAAATGGAAAAAGTGAAGTTCTGATACAAAGCAATGTTTGCTGTACAGGGAGCTATAGCTTTTCCTCTTTCCCCCAACAACAAAAAAAAAACTCCCCACATTTATATCTACATTTTATAACATCAAAACCCTCTTCAAAAATTCAAGTCTTTAACCCCTCTTGCCATTAATTATCATAATATATAATTCTATGATGAAATATAACCTAACCTTTACTTTTAAAATAAGGGACTTGAACTCGCAATCTAATTTGTAAAACTACTTGATGGCATAAGATTTGTTGCAAACAACTTCAAGGGCCTCCATTATCAAACCCGAAAAGCTTGTCATAGCTTGAAAAACTCCAGGCAAACCGGTTTGAATATTGTTTAAAGTCATAGCTCTTGTTACCTCTACTGCCTTCGAGTGCCTAACCATTTCGTCCTCAACACGTCTCTGACAGGCCACAAGCTCGGTTTTTTTCTCAGAAAGTGGGTCCCGAGCATCCAACCCATGCTCATTGTCAGGACCGCTGCCTGGGAGCCCAAGTCCGACCATGGAGTAAGAATGGTAGTATTTCTTCTCTATGCTTCTTAAAGATGAAGCCTTTTTCTCCAGTTCTTTTGATGCTGATTCAGTGCGCTTTTTCACTTTCATTTCTTCTGCTTGTTTTAAAGATATCGAGTGGACCACGTTTATGAAGCTTTTAATGGCTTCAGAAGCCACTGTGTCGGGTAAACGATCAAGCGCTAGTTTCCACTCATCAAAGACCAAGTAAACATCAGAGGGTTGTGAGGCGTTTGTATTAGCTTCTTCACTGTTGACGGGAAGAAGAGTTAGTTTGAACCACTGATGCAGAGATTTGATGAAATCTCTTTGAAATTTTATCAGGCGGCAGAAACTGGTGTGCCAGGCGGACACAGCCGCTTCAAGATCACGAGTTGCTTGGCGGTGAAGGTCAGAGGTTGACTCGCCTTTAGTTGACCGGTTGACTAGGCCTCGAACTTGTTGAACAACATGGTTTTGGACTTCATGGCATTGGTTCATAGATCTCCACATGTACATAAACCTGCATCAAGTTCACATTAAGCGTTAACATTGTTCAAACTTCAAACTGTTAACATATTTAGATACTCGACTCCATTAAATTTCACAACATTTCCTTTTCTGGTCAATTCTTAAAGCTATGCGTAATAACTAGAAGTGGCAATTTCAATCTTACCTGCATATTAGTCAATTCGGTTATGTTCTATCTCCCATGGGTCAAATGAGTTGGGTTATCCTATTTAACTATAGAGAAAACAGGCCGAACAGGTCAAGTGGATCAAAAGCATCAAAATGTATTTAAATGCAGAAAAATTGTACACTCCATTATTAAAAAAAATTCGATTATTTGTGTAAAAATATATTTATTGTAATCGTACTAAATACATTAATCATATTTAACATGAAGCCTATTGGTCGGAATACCTAAATTGTCAAGTTCAGCGGAGAGGGCACTTCGCAATAAACTCGTGAACTACTTGCGCAAAAGACGTCAAATATCAGAGTTAAACAAAAAACACCTTAGCCTGATGTCATCATGGAAAAACTAGTACACTTATTTGGGTCCACAAAACCACAAAATTCTCTTATGTGGTCATTATTGACAGGTATTTAAGAGACAAACTGTCAAAAGATTTCTTGAACTACGTACTCTAAGTCAAACATTGTAATTGTATTAAGTTTTTATATAAAAATGGAAGTGCTGAATCTAAAATATTTAGAAGGATAAGAATGGATAACTTAAAGCACTGTAGTTCACATAAAATGCAAAATATGAATATGTTACTATTTGAACGATTAAAGTAATAACAAAGATCGACTAAAAGAGAAAGCGATAGAAATATATATTAAGTACTCCACTAAGTGACATAAACCAAGTGGCTTTTATCTGTACACAGGGTTATGAGTTCAAAATTATTTTATCAACGTGTTGGTGTTGCAGTTTTTCTTTTTTTTTAAAAAAAAAAAAAGGAACCATAATGAAACAGCTGGTTTGGGCCATTGCACACCCTGGTCCATGACAGTTGGTCAACCAACATATATTGGTGCATTTAATAAAAGTTCATGTATTATATCCTTGACCTCCCCACATAAACATGCCATTACTTTTTTGTACTGAAGTATTCCAATTGTTTAAATGTATTCCCTCCAAAACACATGTACTGTAAAACAACATTTTATGTCTACTTAAACATAGTGACTGAATTTTCAAACCGTCGTACGTGCGTACGTGTACTTTTTGTAGCAAACAAATAGGTTTTGTAAAAATAAGAATAATAATTTACTTTGTAAGAATGAACATTCTTGGACACAAAAAAATGTAAATTATGAAGAACTGAAGAACTTCTGCATTTGGAGTTTCCAACCCGTCTTGAAATTCTCTTTTTAGCAATTTTTGTACATGCCACGGATGATGGTTGAAAAAGTCCATTTCGTGTAGAACTAATCACTTTTTTTATATTCACACTTTCTATTTGTCAAAATAGATACAACTATAGAATAACTTTTATGGTGTTTTCGTGAGAAACTAAAAAATAATAGCAACCTACTTTTATCGAATTCTAAACTAGGCGATTTACATGTTACACAAAAATGCAAGTTACTTCCATTTTAGGGAGTTTCGTAGAAGTACTCTGTTCTTTTCAGGTAAGTGGTTTCCTAAAATGAAAGACATTAGAAGTAAGTTGCTATTATATGTAAACAAAAAAGTGAACTGCCTAAAATAAAAACTGAGAGTATGTTGCTCTTTTACACATTGCCAAAGAAACTGGCCATTGTCATTTTAAAACTTGTATTGTCACAATCATCAATAGTTAACCTCACCAGTTCAACCTAAAAGGTGATCTCACATAAATAAGTCATTAAGTATCCAATAGTTGACGACCTCTACGTCAGTTCCGAGCAATGAGCCAATGACATTCTTTTAGTTATGTAATTGACTAAAGGTAAACGTTCTAAACATACAATTCAAGTAATAACATAGAGCACAAATGTCACAATTTCAACCCATATGTTCATGAACAAGTCCATTTGGGTTAAGTAGCTTTTAATAAAACAAGGTGAAATGAGTCAAGCAGGTTGAAAGTCACCAAAAGTGTATTAAGAATTAATAAACTATCCTAAACTATTTTATTCAAATAACTAGAATTAAATCATGATTGAAAAAAGATAACATTTGCCATCATACTTGACTCACTAAATACACATGTTTGAACACAAAGTGTTTCAGGTCAACCCAACCTCTGTCAAAAGGTTACTTATTTGACTCAACCCTGCTTCGACTCCTTATACAACCTGACCAACCCGCCCATTTTGCCAACTCTAACTAAACAATTATTTAATGTGTAGAGGGGAAGTTACTAACCCATGACAAAGTTCAACAAGCTGAGGGACAAGCTCGGCATCTCGTAGCCCCACAATAGCGGTAGAGGTGGTTGAGACAGCCTGAGATGTAACAACAATTAGCGACTGCAGCCTCTTTATCGACGCCTTTGTTTTGTTTAATTTACTTTCATCTTCCCCTTTGTACTCCTGGCTCTGTAGTGCAGATAACTTTCGCTCATGCTCAATTTTAACACCTTCTCTTGCCTAAACAAATAGTCAAATTTGTATTTACATTAGTTACTCGCTTGTATATCGAAAGTATAACCAAAACAAGACCTCAAATCATATTTCATTTTTTCATGTTTTGGAAGATATAAAAATGTGTCTGACATATTGACAAATACAACAGCAGCGATATATTTGTGACGTTGATAATGGTCAAATATGCAAATTTAACTTGGGACACTTTTTAAAAAATAAGATATGTTGCAAATATTATTGAAATCCTAGAAAAACACAGGACATAATGAATATGACATATCAATCATTTTAAGTTCATGGTTTAATACAAAGTCTGTCATACATAAGAACATGATAACAGGGTATTTCATATAAGCCGCTAACATATTGTTGCCTGACATGCATGTAAAAACAAAAAATAATCTTGTTTTTAAGCGAGTTGGCAGGCATACATAGACCACTGGCCTTCTTTTCCAAATTTGATAACAGACAAAGATTGCTCCAGGTTGTCATACTTTGTCAGACTCCCTATTACTACTTACAGGGAGCAGTTTGGTCTTTACTTCAGAAATTTCTTTTTTTTTTACCTCAACACTATTCACAATGGCATACATAATACATTTGCACCACATATATTACTATACATGGTTGGACTACCAGTTATTACCCAACAACTTAAAATTTGTAGAGAAAAGAGATTATTCAAGATACCCTTTTGTATAGCATACTGTGTCATACATGGTCAGACTACCAGCTAAAACATAAAGGGTAATTTGGTCATTTCATAACAAGGTAAGTTTTGGAAAGAAAAAACAAAGGACTTCTTAGTTTTTACATACTCTTTAGTCTGTCCCATGGCTCAATGCGCCATTACATGGTCAGACTACCATAGAATACTTGTTGTACAAGGAGATTTTGGTCATTTCATAACAAAGTATAATCTGTGGATAAAAGGAGAACCTTTTCAATATGCCAATTTTCTTTTCTTCTCTTCATATGATCTCTATCTTTTATCCAACTAATGAGGTAAAGGGGCTCACAAAGCATCTCTCTACATGACACTTTTTGTCTAATGGATGTGGCCAACGAGCTAACGAAAACTTAACGAGATAAAAAAACCTCAAACTGACCGCAAAACCCTATCTCTAAGGCACCTTCAAATTGTTACAACTCAAAGGGACTTTATTTTGGTGACTTAACAAACAAAGTAAAGTGGGAAAAAGATTAGACTTCTTTTTTTTCAAGATACACTGTTCTATAACACAATGGATGAACCATTTACTATTCCAATGCAGTGATTTCACCAATGTCACTCACAATAGTAACCAAAAAAGATGGTCAAAATCTATGTGCCCCTATTGACCAGGAAGCAGGGGCATTTTAGTCATTTCACCAAAAACCCCACTAAAGTTTTTTCCATCTTTATTTCAACATCTTGTTTGAAAATACTGAAGAAAAAAGGTGCCACAAAAAAACAAAATCAATTTCTTAATCATATCAAAATAATAATACTTCTGTATTTGTACGGTACAAACAATCGATGCACAGTAACAACAGTCTGAGGTTATAACTTAGAAGAGTATTTTCAATTACCTTTACTTCTTGGTACAGCTTCATTTCCCAAGCTAGTAGCCTCTCTAGAGTTGAACATAGACTCTTTGAACCTCCCGGTTCACCACCAATTGAACCCGGTTCAAACCGGTACTTAACTGCCAATGGTGGCTTTGATGTCCAACTTGAACTCAAATTACTCAACACTCCACTTGAATGATACACCGTTTCTACAAATCAAATTTTTAAATAAATTCAAAATAAAAATAAACCAGTAAAACTGTAATAACTGTAAAATAACAAAATCTTACTTTTAAGCTGTCGAAAACTGCGGTCGAGCTGCGCGCGACCGGTTTCCAGCATTTCAGAAACTTGTTCACCGGCATCAGCAGATTTATCGAAATACTCTTTGATCGAATTAACGATTTCGGTTAGATCTCGATGCCTAACCACCATTCTCATATCGGAATTATCATCGTTGTACCGACCGGTTTTCCAGCTCGCAGATGACGATTCCGATTTTTCCGAAAACTTCGACTTCGTAGTGAATCCATTCGGCGGCGGTGGCGCCACAGATTCGTTATAAACCGAAGATCCGAAATTCGATCGGCTTTCGATTTCGGATCTAGAATCATTGTCAATTTCCTCATCATCATCATCATCGTCTGATGTTGAGCTAGTTGTACTGTAATGATCTCCCCATTCACTACAATGTACTTCTTCTTGTTCATCTCTTTCATCATCACGTTGCCGGTTGTGAGTTTTATGTGAGGAATGATGCGAATAAACCGAATTAGTTTGCTGGTTATTCGGTTTCTTATCGAAAGAATGTGAATAACCGGAATAAATAGACGATTTATCGTCTTCAGTTTCCGTATCGAAATTAGGTTTTCGAGGTGGTTGATTGAAGTATTCGGAATCAGGAGGTGACGGAGGGTAAAAATTCTCCCAATTCCAAACGGAAGAAGCTTGTGAAGGGGTAGAAGCGTAATTTGCTTCAGCATTGTAAGTATATTTATCTGTATTGTATTTATAGTTAGGGTTTTCACGAGGAGATGAAGTTTCACTTGATTCAGAAAGAATGTGAGGTAGTTTAACGGTAGTTTTAGGACGGCGTTGGTGGTGGTGGTTCACGGCGGAGGTCCGGCTCCTAGCGACGGAGATTTTTGAGCTTGCAATTGATGGAGATCGAGTCGACGCCGGCGGAGGTGGAGGTGGAGGTGCCGCCGCCGCCTGTGGTGGCAGCGGTGTGTCGTATGGATTAAAGGACGGTGGTTTGACGGTGGAGGTGGAGGAAGGAGTGGGGAGGAGGACGGCGGGAGTTTGATCGGCGACGGAGAGAGGTTCGCCGGCGGCGAAAATGGATAGGGCGGATCCGGTGATTTTTAAAGAACGACAGTAGTCGGAGTGGGCGGCGGCGAGGTGGTGGCGAGCATAGACGGCTTCTTTCATAAGACGACGGCGTTCTTTGCAGCGTCTGACGGAGTCTTCGTTACCTAACTTGGAGGCGGTGCAACCCATAGCGGCGACCGGCGGTAGCGGAACTGGCGCCTGATTTGAGCTATGTTTAGAAAGAGAAAAGATAGTGGCAGAGTGTAGAGTGTGTGATTGTGTGTCTTCAACTAACAAAAGTATTTATTTCTTTTTTCAAAATTAAAAAACAAAATAAAAAAGTGAAAGTTTTAGAAGAATAAAAAACTAAAAGTTACTGGTAAGTTTTGTTGATTAGTTGAAAATTAGTACACATACTTAACTTTGTGTTCATCCCCTTCTTTTAACTAGTTTAGTAGGTATTTTATTTGAAGAAAACAAACATATGTTTTCTTATATTTTTTTATTTTTAATTTTTTTTATGAGAAGGTATAAAAGTTTGCAATGTAAACAGGTTTAACAATTATGGGTAAAAAGGATTGTCTCTGGCAAAATTTATATAGTACAAAAGATATAGAGGCTATATGGGCCTTAATCTAACGTTAAGCCTGACAGATTAAGGACATATACACGACATGTCGTGTATATGACTAACAAGCTAATAACTAAAAGAACCTCTAAGATCAACAAACTTATATGAAAAAACCAAGTAATAATCCATTACAAACGCAAAAAAAGAAGACAAAATTAACAATCCATTCCACTTCCCCATAGTACGAATAGCTCGATAGTTTATTAAACTGTTTATGTAATTAAATAATTATTCCAAGATAATTTATTATCTGTTTCTCTAATTTGGTATCATTGTTTTGAGTTTTGACTCATGTATAGTTGTATTTGGATTGTGTGGAAAGTAAATGAAATATAATAAGGATTTCATTTTTGTGAATAAAAATAACTTAGACATGTCATTATATGAAATAGTTTCAAGATTTCATTTTATTTGACAGGAAAATATATATAAAAACAGATCATCGTAAAGATCAACAACCATGGTATTAAAATAATGTAGCATAATCCAACTTTGGTATATTTAAGGCATAGTTATATAAAATATACACATTTAAAATTATAATACTAATTTCTATCTACTTCGTTAAAACACATGCTTCCTAGTTTCAACATTTGTGATCACGATCAAATATCAAATTTGTTCTCGTCAAGTGGCTCAATTTCCTGCCGATAAATGCAAGCGCTCTCGGTTCAAATACACCTCAAATGGCTTAGTGTTGGTTAAAGCATGAGTTGGTTTTAGACCACTCCCAGTGGCTTCTTCAGTTCCTTTCTTCCTTTGAGACACCGATGACACGGCTTCTTCACTTTCTTTCTTCGGTTTTCTTTCTTCGCTTAGCCGACGAAAGGTGTGAAAAAAAGTGGGGTCCAACTTATATTTAATGTATTGTTATTTTTAGTTTAGTGTATGTAAATGTAGGTATATTAGTAAATGTGGGGTCCAAAATTAAAGTGACGAAAGGACCGTTAGTAGTGTTTAATCAGTCTTTCATCAGTTTTAGATGTGCGGATGTGGCAAAATTGAAGAAGCAACGGTTGGGAGTGGTCTTATATTTCAATCGTTGTATCGATATTTGTTTTATGTATTTCAATAAAGATTCGGGATCAAGGAAGCAGGTAAGTTAGGAAGGGCATGGAGGTGCAAGTCATTTTGACCATCCATTCACTTCATCAATGGTCCTGATCATGCCATGTCACGGGGGTCTACTTTTGCAATTATTTCGAATGTAGGGATTGAGTTGCAATTTATGTTAAATAATGAGAGTGGTAAAATTAGGACAGATTTTTTGGTCACTTGCATCTTTTTCTCTCTATCTCTCTTCACAAAACACGCACAACCTTCTAAATCTATCTCTCTCTTCACAAAACACACACAAACACTCTCACATTAACACACACCACCACCACCATAACCGTCCACCACCACCACCGTCATCGTCCACCACCACCACCGTCACCTTCTTCATGACCGAAGAAAAGAGGGGGAGAAACTAGGTAACTATTGTGGTCGGAGATTTGAGAGGCGAACCACCACCGTTGGTGAACCGGCTTCCACCGGACATAACCAACTGTGATCGTTTCTCCATCTTCTCCCGCCGGTGATTCAGAGGGAACCTAATCTATTTATTTTTTACTGCTTTATTGTTTTATTTTAAATTAGTCTTTTCTTTTTATCCCATACACCCGAGCCTATAAAATTCTAGCCGTTAATTTTGATTTATCCATCAATCAACTAATATTGTCTCATCAACATAACACTTTATTTTAACACCGGAGATCATTGTTGTCTTCAAAAATAGTTGTTAAAAAAATTGTTGCTTCTACCTAAGGCAAAGCAAGCCATGACGTGAAAAAAAAAAACATTACAGAAGGAGAAAATTGTCAAGCAGTATACAACTTTGTAACCGAATACAACTTTATCTTTATTCCAACAACAAAAAGGAAGAAGCAAACAGAAAAAGAAGATGCTTCAACATTCGTTTCAGTTTGTTCGTCTAGAAATCCACTCGGAGGAGTGTTAGACAAAAAATATAATATAAAGTTTATATTTATTGTTATTGAGTTTATTTAGTTTCCTAATAGGATTAGGTAGGTATCTTGTTCACCAAGATTATATTATCCTATAAATATAAGGTATTGTAATTGTAATCTTTTATTATTTCAATCAATAATATTCATCTTTCATTTTTTTATAACGAGTATTAAAGTTATGTGAAACGTGAACATCATGTATATACTATATAACGTTCTTAACGTTACTTAATTTTGCATGTGTCAATTTTAAAACCTTAGCTTCTAACGTAACGCGATTACTCGTAGCAGCAACAAAATATACTTTGTTACTCAAATAAAAATTATACTTCATAACTAAACTGATCGTGGTATGTGTTACCATTAACTTCAATGGATCAGGCAAAATTTACCTAAAGGTGAGGTAATTATCAAAAGTTCCTAATGAATAAACAAAAACGCCATTTCTATTTTCTAGCATAAAGATATTAAAATTATAATTATAATTCTATTAACATGTGTCAAATTTAATGGAAAAGATGATGAATGATAAATCAGTTAAGAAAATCATTTACAAGAACTTATATGTCTATAAAACACATTATATTCAACTATAATATCAAAAATGCGAAATGTAGAAAAATGAACTATAAATTTGTGACAACTTTTGCAATTTTACTAGTACATTATACAAAAAGTAATATCATCATTATATCACATTTTTACGGTTAAGTTATAACATATCAATAACATCATTTCTATCAAATTATCTTAATTTAGAGCGATTTAATAACACTAGAAAGACCAGTATAGTACTAGCGCAAAGCAACGGGTAATATTTTCTATTATGATGTTCGAGATTATTTGGTTTACTAATGTTTGATTCGCATTACAAGGTTTGTAGGTCAAAATATAAGAAGCATGTGTTAAATTGAGATAATTCAATACGTACGTAACCCAAAGGAGTATAAGTGCTTGGAACATTGACATTGAAAGCATTAGCTGCTATTGATGGATCATCAGTGTTATAACTGGAGCATTGACATTGGTGTTTTGAGTGTCGTTGTTCATAGTGGCAACATTTTGGTATTAAACTTTTGAAAACATGATGTAAGATTGCTTTGTAATTTTGTTGTTTACATAGAGTAGACTATTCATGTGATTTTATGGCATGTAATTCAATTTTAATTAGACTATATATATGTGATACAAATTGTTAATGTAAATTTGATTGAAATAAAAATGACAATATGTCACACAAATTGATAATGGATATGTTTTTACATTTTACGTTGATAAAATGTTTATTCAATATAACAAATTTGATTGAACTACAAATAGCATATGTAACACTAATTGATCATGCATATATCTTTAACTTGACTTTGGTAATTTGTAATTTGACTTGTAACACGAACTTGATTTACCGTAGTTGATATGTCAATTGTTTTGTCCATAGATTAAAATGTGAAATATGTTGTTACCTATAAACAAATCAAAAGCCGACTATAGGTATATCCTCTCTTAATAATTGATTGATTGATGGCCAATTGGCCATATTACGAATGAGATAAACAATTCAAGTTAAAAAGTTGTATCATTTATTATAATTGAAGAGATATTATGTAGGGGTAATTTTGACGTTTCCCTAAACTGAATATAATTTTAAAATACTAAAGAGATAGGTTATATATATACTATCATAAAACCTCACAAAACCTGCACAATGTTGCGGCAAAAGTGATGATATGGTAGTTGATGGTGCGGTGGTAGTAGTAGTGAAATTTATTATATAAATTTTGTATGGAGTTTTAATTTATTTATATTTTAAATTGATAAAGACGGATTGAATTTCTATTTAGTAAATTAGTAATATTTATAGATTATTCATATGGAGTAGGCTTTTATCAATGGCAATGTTGTAAATGAGTTACGACAATTTTGACTTTTTCCATTATTGAGTCTATTTTTAAGATAAAACATGAAGATGTCTTATAGATAGTAGAGATAGAAATAATAAAATATTGACTTATCAATTGTCTTATAGATAGTAGAGATATAAATAATAAAATATTGACTTATCAATCACTCAGTATTTAGCTTAATGAGAATGCACCTCAATTGAAGAAAAAATTACACGAATCATCCTTGTAGTTTGTCAAAAAAATGCACATGTCGTCCCTTGCACTTTGTTTTTGGCACTAGTCATCCGTGTAGTTGCCACATCTTGCACGGGTAGTCCTTCTCACTAACGGTCGTTAGCATGTCCGTTAAATGTAAGGGTACATCTTTAGGTCATTTTAGTGATTTAAGGGACTATTAATGTAATTTCGTAAATCATAGGTACTACGAGTGTAATTTAAATTTATTTAGTTAATTTCGTTTGATAAGTTTTTCAATTATATATATATATATATATATATATATATTACAAAGGTATTTTTTTAACAATTCAAATGATCAACTTAAATCAATGTTCATTCTTAAATGGCCATTTAAATTACCTAAATACATTTTTAAAAGAAATATTAATTTAAATAAATTAAAATTGAAAAATAAAACTTACACGAATGGCTCTGTAGTTTACGAAATTACACTCGTAGTCCCTTAAATCACTAAAATGACCATTGTACCCTTACATTTAACAGACATGGCTAACAATCGTTAGCGAGAAGGACTATCTATGCAAAATTTAGCAACCACAAGGATAACTAATGCTAAAAAATATGCAAAGGACGATATGTGCATTTTTTGACACGCCACATGAACCACATGAACGACCCTTATAATTTTTTTTCAATTGAACTTCCATGGTACAATTCATATCATTGTATAAGTTTAATTATTAGGTAGTACACAATTTTGTTAATAATCAAAAGATTATTTAAACTTTCTACTATATATCATTATTTGTATGTATATGTGTATCTTTGTACTACTGTATTTAATTAGGAAAGGTGACAAAACCAACAAAATAAATTTAATGCAACTTATCTTTGATATATTCTACAGAAAATAACAAAATTTACAAGATACTCGAAAGTGATAGCAAGAATTTTGCACTATTTAAACAATGTGGAATTGTGGATGTCCAAGGGGACATTTTGGTCACTTTGAAAATATAGAAAGCATAAGAACAAAAGGCAGATTGGAAAGTGATAAGAAAAGAACTACATCAAAAGGCGCCAAGGCATGCAAAGTCTTGTTTACCCCTTGAAAACGGACCCACAAAAAATGGGTGTAATGCAATAAAAGAAGGACCCTCCATGTGTGCTTTGGCAAACAGCTAGCAAAATAAAGAAACATCTTTTTCTTTGCCTTTTTGTCAAAACAATTATACACCATAAAACAACATTCAATTCACAACACAAATCAATCCTTTCCCTTTTGAGAAAGAACTTGGGTAAGGTTTTGTTTAAACGTTTCAATATTTTAGTGATCATGTGACATTTGAAATTTAATTCGTTTGTTAGAAACGTTTTGTTTATCTTTATATGTATTTTAACAAACTTGGTTCGATTTAGTCATTGTTGTACGATCTTTAATACAATTTCTAATAGGTACGATGGTTTTCCGATAAGTAAGGTGGACTAGTGGCCAGGAAAGGGTCGGAAACGGTGACACTGATCGATACTTCAGTTAGGTCGTTATACATCTGAATCAAAAGAGACTCGCCCTCTCTAGGTAACTTGAACATGAAAAACCTCATCGATTTAAAGTGGTTTTCTTCGGTTGTGATAAAGATGCTATATGAGGGTTAAAAATGTAATCTTTGTGTTAGTTAAGCAAAATGATTCATGTATAGTGTCATGTACGATAAAGACAACGGCCAATACTATCAATCTTTTGGAAAATGATAATGGTACCACGGATAACCCTTGTAGGAATCCATTGAAAACGAGTAGTGTAGAAAAAAAATCGACGTATTATGAAAATGATGCAACTTTGTTTGAATGCTTTTGCTCTTGATATTGTTTAAAATAAATGGGACCCATAACTATATCTTCATTCCATGAATGAGAGTCACAAAACGAAAAATGTTGAACAACCTAAAGGAAGTGGTTATCTTTTGAAATGATGCGTATAGAATCATGACATTCCAAAATACCCTTACCCTTGATTTCTGATATATTTGACTTTTGGAAGTCAAACTAAGTTATTTTCATAATATAATTTCATAATGTACCTGGTATGATTTCAGCTCCAAATTTCCTTGATCTCTAGAGTTCTTGGAGGTTTTGTAAGTTATCGACATCTTCTCGAAATTAAGCTCAGTTCTGATCAATTATGAATTTGAAAATTATTCCTTTTGAACATGAAAAGTCAAATGTTGAATTTTAACTTGCCTACATGAAGTGCAATCCTTCAAATATCTTCAAGTAATCCTAACCATTCGATCCTACATGACATAAAACAGATAAGAATCTTTAAGAAAAAAATTTGAAAAGCAAATCAACAACGGTATCCGAATGAAGCAATAAAAAGAATAAGGAACAACACAGGAATAACATTTTTTTTGTAGAGATCACACTTTAGAATCTCATAAAGACGACACTTTTAGCCATGTATAGAACCAAAAGCTTCTGAAACTAAAAAATGTGCTGCTTTTGCCATGGCATTGATGCTTGAGTATGGTACTTTGAAACAATCTGATAATGCAAGCATTTTACACTCGTGAGCCGCGATTCTTCTTCCATAAGTTTGGAACATTACTTTTATTACCAGTTATGTTTTCAAGTAGAAACTCAGATGTGTTTGAAGAATCTAAATATGTTTCTAAACTTGATTACCATCTATTTTGTGTGATCCGGCAAGAATGAGTGATGCTTGTGAAACTACCATCCCACACACAACACTTTCATAATACGAGCACAAACCTTTTAATATGATATTTAGACTATCAAAATTTGATGAATACAGCATAAGCTGTGCACTGAGTAGTTGTATGGTATGCGATGATGATAGTATAACGTTATGATGTATCTATCAATTTCTCATTGTAAAAATCTTGAACCCAATACATTTAATCATGTGTAAGTACACAAGTTGAACAGTACTTTTTAGACAAATTGTAAATGAAGGGATAGATAGAATGATTAAGCCATTAATTTAACTCGACAATTGGTTGCTATTTTGGTAGGGATGCATGATGAACACACACACACATATATATATATCATTTATATATATATATCAATAATAATATTAAAGACGTAACTGTTGAGTTTTGGATGAAATATATTATCAACAGTCTACCACAAAATGGATTTTTATACCGTAAAATTCCAAGTTGGACTAAATTAGTTTATCCTGTTGCGTTAAGTGAGCTGTCATTTGTCACATTGATATAACGCTCTAAATAATTTTATTGACTGACAGATGTACATAATTGTTTGATGTATATATTACGGTGGTGTTTGTTTTGAGGGTTTAAGGGAATAAGAATGAATATAGAAAAATGATACCTAGTGTTTGTTTGATGTAATTGAGTTTGAAAAAATAGGAATCACACACTCAAATTCAAACCCATACAAGGACTGACTTTTCACATTCCCAATATCAAATCCATACCATTACCCATTCCGTATTACAAACCAAACACTCCCTCAAATAACTTGGGATTTTAGATAACGTACTGATGCTATGTAAGAAGTTGACACATAATTTAAGCGAATAAACAACTCTAAATATGGTATCTATCTTTCTTTGTAATGTACAATTCTATAAAAATAGGTTAGTTAAAAATTAAAAAATAAATACCTAAGTATATCTAAAGGTGTTAATATGTTGGATTACGGTCCAGATTTGTAACACTACATTTTATGTAAAATGAAGTGTTGTTAAAATGAAACGAATCAGACCTGTCCGATATCGTCTGCCCTCGTTCCCCCTCAAAATGCAATTATCCCTCGTAACCTTTATCCAAATATATACTTTATGTATTATTATTAATTTTTATTCTTATAAAAAATCTTACGTGCCTTCTTTTACAATTTTTTTTTAACATAACTTAATTAACGTCTCAAATAATAATTGATAATATACTTTATTTTATTTTCAAAGTGTTAATTTACATTTAAAAAGTATTCCAGAATAGGGTTGCAAACAAGTCAAGCTTTTATTAATCAACTCGAGCTCGGCTCGAGCTTGAGCTCGATCGAGCCGATCTTTTATCGAGTTCGAGCCCGATCTCGAGCTTGAATATAGAGATCGAATTATATATATCAAGCCAAGCTCGAGCTTTTAAGAGTTCGGCTCGAGCTGTTATCGAAGTTTTCGAACCCCAATTCATATGTATATTTCTATATAAATGTATATGTAATTTTGGATCTATAAATAATATTATTATTATACTTTAATATTGTTAGACTATTATATACATGTTTTGACTAATTTCACATTTTATTTATATTTATATTGATATGATGATATTGATATTCATTTTTATTCTTATTGATATTGATATGATGGTGATATATGATATATTTAAACTATAGTTCTTGGTATTTATTTTTATTTTTAAAATAATATTAAATAATTTTGGTTATTGAAAAATTTATTTATATAGAAATTCGAGCTTGGATTGAAAAATTTATTTATATAGAAATGAGACGAGCTGAAATCGAGCCCTCAGACTCGATTACCGCCTATCTCCGAGAATTTGCCTACCCACGCACAAAGAAAAGATTCAGAGGGAAAATCCCAAATCCCAAAATATACTGTAAACCCCTAAAACTAAAACCCCTTCCAATTTAAAACCCTAATAATTGCCCGAACCCCTTAAATTCTCCCAAATTGCCATTGATTTCAATTACATAATTCCCCTAAACTTCGATCTCTCACTGTAGAGATCATAATCATCGCCATGGATATCGAACAAAAGCAATTAGAACACATCGATCACTTCGTCAAACAAGCGTCAATCACTACTGATTCATCATCATCACTCGCAAACGTCATCATTGAAGCCACGTCACATCCTTCTCTTTTCGTTTTCTCTGAGATTCTTTCTGTTCCTAACATTCTCCAGGTCTCAATTTTCTGTAATCTTAATTTGCTTAGTTAGCTAGCTGATGATCGCTATATGTAGTTCACTCATTATGGTGATATATACACATTGTGTGTCTATAAAATCATCGTTTAAATTCTGCATAATTGATAGGCAATTAAACACTAGATGACTTTCTGAATGATTTATACAAAGGTCTGTGTTCTGATCTAGCAACTTTTTATGCAGCTTCAAGGAACGGAGAATTCTATATACCTTGACTTGCTTCAGATGTTTGCTCATGGAACATGGAGTGAATACAAGAGTAGGTTTCCTACATCTTTACGTCCGTATAACTTAACATAATGAGCTTAATTACAATAAGCTTAGTTATCGTTGTGAAATATTTATAATAAATTAGAATACTTAGGTAAATTGTAAGTTAACAGTAATGTGATACATTTATAGATGTATTTACACACTTTTGAAAAAAATTGCTTTTGCCTTTTAGATTTTTATGTAGTTAATAAGTATCTTTATCATTACAAGTATGAATGATTTTGGTGAAGAGGATGTTTGAAAGTATATTTTATAAGTTTAGTTTGGCATGGCAAGTAAAACAAGTTGATGTCAAACCCTCTTTTATGCATTAAATGACATTTTCAAAGAATTTCAAGATGTTCATCATCGTATAGAGATACCCGGCTTTGGGTTTTCGTTTCTCAACATAACTTGTGGTATTGCATTATTTTTGCCCCAGTTTTTGTTCATTTTCTCTAGTTATTCTAAATGGTTTTAGGATCTTGCTTTGCTAGTTGCTGCCAAATTCTATGTTCTTTACTATGAGGCTTGATTCTAGCTTAACATATCACCTTTCTTTTAATCTCTGTATTTGGTCTTAAAATTCCAACATCATGTTTCTTCTGTTTTCGTTTTGTATATGGGATCAAGTTTGTTCTTTTGTTTTTATGCTATGTAGGCAATGCTAGTAATCTTCCTCAATTGACGCCTGATCAAGTCTTAAAGTTAAAGCAACTTACAATGCTCACACTAGCTGAGGCTAACAAGGTAATCACCCTTCACGTAGGTATCATTGTATCATTGTATCATTGAGGATCACTAGTTTGATATATTTGTTAATTTTAGATTACTTAGTGAATCACATCATATTTGTTAAATTTATATAGTATATTGTTGCCTTATGCTGTCCTTGGTTTCTGATTGTTGGTACTGTCAGGTCCTCTCGTATGACGTGCTAATGCATGAATTGGATGTTGTAAATGTCCGTGAGCTTGAAGATTTTCTTATAAACGAGTGTATGTATGTGGTAGGTGTTCTCCCATGACCATAATTGTATGTTTTGAGTTATATACTTACACGGTTTTGTTTCAAATGATATAAATTGATACTTTGTATTGTTGCTATCATTATTATTATTATTATTAATTATCTTTTTTGGGATTTTGTTCTCTCTGTGTTGTTAGTTTTAAGAATTATATTAATAACATATATTCGTTCCTTTGCAAGTTGTCTTTCATAGACTTTTGTTATCGATCTGATCTTATAATCATACATTCATACTATTATTACTTTTTTATATATCTTGTATGAATGCGATTACCAACTTTGAATTCCATTTGTCCCCCATTGTATAGGGTATTGTACGGGGCAAGCTAGATCAACTGCGAAGATGTTTTGAGGTGTGATCTTGTATCTATCCTTTCATAGTTCATTCTAGTTTTAGTACTTTGAATTAGCATATGCATATTTACCTTTTTCATAGTATTTATTGTTGCTATAAAATTGGTTGTCGTAGGTGCAATTTGCAGCAGGCAGGGATCTCAGGCCTGGACAACTAGGGAATATGATACATACACTCTCGGATTGGTAATCTCAAATTATGTTTGTTACTTCCGTTGTTACAAATATACAATGTTGTTTCTTTGAGGTGTTTACAGGTTTACGAGTGTTTATTTACTGCTTTATTAGGTATTTGGATACATGTCCAATACAAGTTATATTTCAAAGAAAAGTACCATTTGAAACAGCCATGGACTTTGTAATAATAGAAATTGATGAATAGGATATCAACTGGGAGTGTAAACTTGAGGAAAACGTTTTTGATGTAACAGTGGTTAAGAACCAAGAATAATCAACGGCCTCACTGTCATCTGTTTCAGTGAACCTGCATATAATTTTCCATTTCCGTAGCCAGTTTCCAGCTTGATGTATGACTAGTTATTTATGCTTCAGATAATCTAGTATTATAATAGAATGTGTTTGTCAGGATATGTAGTCTTCAGTAAAAACAAATATAGGAATCTTGTGTACCCAGATTAAATAAAACATGGGTCTATTTATAATGGCAACAATTATGGCTAAATTGCCACTTTTATCTTGCAACCTTTCCAACATGTGGCTCTACGGTCTTCTTTGGTCTTTCCAAATAGGAAGTCCTTGCAGTTATCTTGCAAGGGATAGGCAAACTCAAAAGTGCATAGCTCCCATGAAAAAGATGACTAAGTTTTGCACTTCTTGAGAAAACTATCATTCAATAAATTCCGTTCTTTGAAAAAACAAACCCCACAAGTCTGCACAAACTTTTCCTGATAAAATTTGTTCTTGAAGAAAAACATATCATAAGTACGGAAAATTTCTATTGTGGTTCTTATCTATCACATTGATGGCATTCCATAGGTTGGGTACGTCAGACAGTTTACTTATTACAATTCAAGAGAAGATCAAATGGGCAGACACCATGAGTGAACTGGACAAGAAACATAAAATGGAAACTGACGAAAAGCTTGAACAAGCGAAGAATTTACTTTCCCTAAAGGTCGGTACCATTCCTTTCTTAAATAACTTGCTTCTTCCGTTAAGGTAATATCAACCTGTTGACACGAGCATGTATACTTCCTTTACATGGGTTTGAAGTTGGGCAAGTCTACTTGTATGTCTGGTATATTAAAGTCTGATCTTATGTTCCATTTAGGATAGCAATGACCTTTTTCTTTCATGTTTCCACTTGGGATGCCATGACAATTACTTCCTGGGGAGAAAAGTGAATTATGAATCATTTAATACTGGATATTTTTGTCGATATGTCTTACTTACGTTGTGGCAGAAGTTACCAACTATGAGCAGGCTGACATGGACCTCCGAGGACACGGGCTTTTCGCTGAACCTGGTGGAGTGATGGATTTTGGTGAAGATCGCCGATCCAAGAGGTAAATCATCCATTTGTTTTGTATATTCCAACTTCCATGATTAGCTTAATGAGCTGATTTTACAATTTTTTAAGCTTCAATTCAACTCACAAACAATTTGGTTCTGTACTTATTTTTTAAATATAAATAGTAGCTAGCTTGTACTATCCATAAGCGAGCCATTTTCATGGTCAAGCTAAAATAACTTTGTGAATCGTCATCATGGTGGCTCCACTACCACCATTGGTAATAATACGTCTCTAAATCAGATGGCATTGTGTGGTTATCTCTGGCTCGAGTATTGGTTTCTTTAGAGTTAAGTGTCAATCTTGTGGACCTAAATCAGTACAAAAACGGCTACCTGGAGGCAATTCGGTAGTTTTAGCTCCATAATCTACCAAAAAGGATACAAGACATTCCAAACTGGAAACATGTAATTGTGATACAAACGTAATAATGTCGTTATTATTTGTTACTAACAAATGCTAGTTTGTGATGACACACTTGTTTTTAACTTCAATTTTGCAGGAGAAGACATCCGATGGGGTGATTAAGTGCCTCTTAAAGAGTGAGGATTATCAGTCAGGCTGGCTAGCTTCATTCTCTTGGTGGCGTTACAACATTAGTATATGATATAGCTGTTGCCTTTTGAGAGGGTGAACTAATTTTAAATAGTGAAGCTCTAGAGCCAGGCTTATAAAATCCTAATCCAGTTAATTTGACATCGTTTATACTTTTTAGCTATGTAATTAGATCAAACTTTTTTGTAGGCTTGAGTTGCTACATTTGATGTTGATCATAGCTTGTGACGGTTCTTTGTTTGTGTTAGTTCTTTTGCTATACGATTGTTTTGCATGTGATTACAAGATCATTCTTTGTATAGACAGACACCGGAGTTGAAGTGTAGAGGGTGCACATGTTACTTCACTAACCATGTCTAATACGTCGTTGAGTCAAGAAAATTTAACTTGTTCAACAATTTGGGAATCGTTAAAATTCCTTTTTGTGACGAGATGCCTTACCAGTTGTTTTTGCGTGGTCAGTCCTATTGTCTGTCTTAATATTTCGTTTAGGATTTACAGTAAGTCAGTTACTTTTACGTCATCAGTATCTTTTTTTCATTGAAGAATGGGAGTTCTGTTTGTTAGTACCTACGACACTATCAAGATCGATTACACCAAGAACGTGGCAAGATGTAGATGCAAAACGGTTGAATGATTGTTTAAAAGTTTAAGCCAACTTAGCAAAAGAAATTAGACTGTTGCAAATAAATAATCTTGGATGGAACATTTCACATTTGTGTGTGAGCTGAGCCTTCATCTTCTCGTAACGGTATATGTCTCGTAGGCTAAACATTTGTTTCCAGTCAGAGTGACACTTATTTGACTAATATTGCAAAATAACTTTCTTTTGTCCGATTCCGGACACCGATATAAAAAAATTAATTTAATTAAATAAAAAAAGTATAACTATCCAGGAATAATATATTTGATGATAATTCTTTCCTTTATTATTAATTTACTCCACGTTTTTTCTACTTTTTTTTTTCCGCTTCGATGTACGTGGTACACCGTACACGTACACACATGACCATTTCCGACTATTTCCATAGCTACGTCTTACCACACCGATAGGCCACCTTGACAGTGATTATATTGCTAGACACATCTATAAACTTATATTTTCTCACGTGATGTTTTTTTATGGATAATCATTACATTAAATACTATAGATGAAGCACCCATAATTTGAATATGCATCATGTAACTTCTATTGAATAAAAACTTTTCGAGAAGCATGCAAATAAAGAATAAAGATTTAAAAACCTAACTTCATAGTCACGAGCTTGTTTGTCTTGAAAAGCTTAATTCCCATAATCAAATAGGTTCATCTCCTCTATGTCTGATTTAGCTCCAAAAGCCGCTCCATCTACGAGCCAGCTGGATGATCATGGTAATCCTCATTCGAATGAGAAAAGTGAAGCATCATCAATATGTACTGATAATTTAGATTTCATGGGTGAGTGTGAAACTGAATTGTTAGAATGTGGGAAAAAGAGGAAGACTCGAGAAAACCATGAGTTGGAGGACTGGATGCAATATAGAGGAGTGAGGAGGCGGCCATGGGGTAAGTTTTCAGCAGAAATAAGAAACCCCGAGAAGAAAAATTCAAGAGTTTGGCTTGGTACATTTGATGCACCTCAAGAAGCTGCTTTGGCGTATGATAAAGCAGCTTTTAAGTTTCATGGTAGACGAGCCAAGGTTAACTTCCCTCATTTGATTTGTTCAGATGATCATCGTCATGTAATTGTTGATGATCAATCACATTCTTCCACATTTTCTTTGTCGTCTGCAGGACATGAAGATCCGTCTAAGTGTATTGATGATGATGGTGTGTTAAATACATTTTAGTTTTTATGAATAAGTTTTGTTTTCGATAATCTATTATAACTTTGTCTGTAATCTGTATAGCGTTAATTCTATATATATATTGCTACCGAGTAGCGTAACCGTCTTACGTTGACTTTCAATCTTAACCATCAGATCGAGAAGACTTTTAATCACAGCCGTCTTTCATTAATAATTTCAATTATTGGGAGGTTTCTTGCATCGGTTTTCTCAGATGTCAACTATATAAGTTAAGAACCAATGAAATCAAAGGGATGTAGGTAACTCCCCAAACCACATTTCACGTTCACCCATGTAACTCCCACAAACGAGTGAATTGGCCTTTGCATAGTATGTGTCCATTTCAGCTATCAAATTTGCATGTTCTAGAACTTTGAATAAATAAACTATGTAATGCTTACATTGTTTACTCTAAATAATACACACGTTAAATATGCAAAATTAAGACCTAATTCCAAGTAATTTAAACTTAAATTGTAGAATATGAAAGGTAGAACTGTTTACTGTTAGTGAATTAATTTGAAAAGCGGTGGTTTTTTTATTTGACGAGAAAAAAGTGAAAGAAAAGTTGACCTTGTACTAGATATTCGTTAGGAGAAATACTTTACTCACATAATTTTTACAAAAAGTTTTCACAAAATGAGTTGCACCAATCATGTGAGAAAAAACAAGTATGAGTGAGAAAACATAATTCACTTTGATTGGTTCACATCTAACACCACATTGTTTTGTGAATCTTTGTTGTAAAATACTTGTGAATGTAATGTGGTTTTTCTTTTTATTTTTTTTAATATTATTTTCACCCTATTATTATTTTATATTTTTAAACAAATGTATCTAGATATAACAACAACTATTTACCAAATGTTGATCTGATCTATTTTGAATGTAGAAAAAAATTGGTAACAAACTATATATATCTTTTCGAAATTTTTGATTATACAAATTACCAACTATGTTATGTATTGTTTATTTATTTTGTTTCGCTTAGCAAACATTTACTTTATCCTTTTATGTAACGAATACCGTTTTTGTTTGACGTTTTCGGATATAGTTTACATGCATATGTTTTTATCTGATTTTATGTTGTTTGCTTTATTTTTCGACGAATGTTTATATATGGTTGCTGACAGAATTGGACAACATCCGGGTATTACACTAGTTAATTAATGTGTGATAGAGTCACTCAGACTATTTACTACGTCATCAAAGTATTCACATTAATTATTCCCAAACACAGTTTTATGTAGCTTATTAGTATTATTAAAGTAGTTTGTGAAGGGCTAGGCTTCAACTAAACAGCATAAGCCAGAAATGGATTGATGTTGAATACTGTAAATAAGCCATGAGATACCCATTATACAAACATAAATTGTATATCTTGCTGATCGATAAATTCAAACAACATTATAATTAATATATCATGAGATTTGGTATAGGATGCCTCTTCAGTTATGCAAAGTTGTATATATCATGACATTGGGAACGTCCAATGTTTTACAACATGGGAAAGTTTTTGATATATAGAAGCGACGATCTTCTTTCTTACCGAATTAACTAGTACCATGATATCGTTTGGCCAAACAGAAGGAACAATCTTACACCAAAAGCTATCATCATGGTTGTTGTCGAGATGAACAAGACGTTGATCATGGGGGAAACATGACCAAAAAGAAAGTCTTTTCATAAAAACATAGTGAGGATTGACAAGATTGAATATCAATAAACATTAAGCAGATCACAAGGAACATTCTTGCACCAAAAGCTATGATCATGGTTGTCGTCGAGATGAACAAAGTAGTGAGACTGGTTATCCACTTTGTAGGAAACATGATCAAAGAAAAAGTCTTTCTCGAAAAAGTGTGTAGTGAGAATTGATAAGAACATTAATATAGATGTAACAGATGTGAATACTGATATGGCATCTGATACTGTAATAGCCGATGCAAACATAATAGTGGTTACTTTTGCAAGGGTAAAGTGTGTATGACTCTGCACTAGTCTTCATCCATTTTTCTCCGTCAATCACCAAATTTATGGTGTTACAGGAGGGCATACAAAACCTTCGACTTCCTGATTATACATGTTCATGTTGTATTTGCAAAGCTGCACCTGAAATAAGATTCAATTTGTTGGAAGGTGCCAACCTTGCGGCCAATTGCAAGAGGTTATTTCCAGATGAGTCTTTGATTGTTTTGTAAATATTCTTATGTTCGCTCATTCGATATAATAGGTTGTAAATCTTTTCTGAATGGTGTATTATTGCATACTTTATAATATCGCGACCATCATCATTAATAATCGAAGTTGCATTCGGGCTAGCAGACATAAAATGTTCTATAACCTCGTATGCATTTTCTCTTGTGGCTTCATAAATCGGATTGGTAAAATACTGATAGTGAGATAAAGAGTCTTTGAAACCTGTACAAGATAGGAAGTTTGTTAGTAGAACTTTTGGGTTATGAAATATTCAACCAGAATGCCATTGACATCATAAGGGATCCACTCATAACACAACCCTTTCACAAAAACAACCAGAACTTTTGGGTTACTTTTTTTTTTTTAATCTACTCAATAGAAGGTCAATTTTTTTTTCCTTCTTCATGGTAGCCTAAAGGTGGGTGCATCATAAAAGTGGAGGTTACGGGTTCAAATCACGTCCTCATGTCCCTTTAATCGTGCATTACGCGATTTACCTCTCTCATGTTGGCCGTGAGACCGTTCGATTAGTGACCCAGAGGGTCTGTTTACCATTTTTTAGTTTTTTGTTATTAGATTCATAGGTCATGATATCAAGTGATCAACCTTCTTTTTTTGGTCAAAAATGGGTCAAAACAGAGCATAAAAAATAGATCATGCCTTTTTTTTAGCTTCTATTCAAGTCTTGAAGCAATCCTACCATATTAAACCTCTTATTGGAACCTAGAAACATATAGAAGTAACTTAGAATAGCAAATTAAGAAGAATTAGTACCTTGTTTCTGAAGATCGACAACGTATTCAAGTACTGTTCAGAAAGAGAACCAAGAATCCAACCATTGACAAGTGCATCTGATCTTTTCTATAAACCAAGCATAACATAACTCTTTAAAAGACATGTCACTTGTATTTTTCATAGAGAGAATTACCTAGATAGACGGTCAACGGAATCATTTTTAAAATTAGATATATATTTCGCTGAAATGTTAATTCCTCTTCGGCGATTAGGCGAAATTTGTATAGGACAATAATTTCTCGCTACGTGTTCAACTATTACGCCGAAATGTTAATTCCCCTTTGACAATTAGACGAAATATTTTAAAATATGGGAATGCGTGCGAGCAACGAATAAGGCAAAAACCCAAGGGCGAGCATTTATTAGTCACTACAAAATTCGCCTAATCGCCTAAGGGTATTTTGCATTTTGGCAAAATTTGTGTATAGTTTTAGAAATGATTCCGTTGACCGTCTATCTAGGTAATTTTCTCTTTTTCATAAAGTGTACCTATCCCTACCACTAACACATGCATACTAACATATGGATAAGAGATTAATTCCACCATTTCTGTCAAGATAAATTTCTTATGTGTTCTTGCATATATGTAAACTAGATCATAAAGATCCACAACCATGTGATGGGTAGTTTATACTTTATTTTTAGGTTTTTGTACAGATGGTACTTACATCTGTCGCTTCAGGACACTGAAAGGGCCAAACACAACAACTGCTACGTTTGGGCCTTCACACCATATGATGGGCTGTGAGATGTTCATTTGGACTGAATCACAATCCGAAAAATTGGGCCATTTTGGCCACTGCTAAGAAATATGGGCATGACCAATGATCCAAATACATGTTCATGCTTGCTAGACCAATCACTAGGCAAGTAGGCATCTCCAGACTCCAACAACATACTCTAAAAATGCAGCAGGGTCGGGCTTTGTAGTCAGCAGCCCGTCAAAAAATTCCAAATCTTGTAAAATATAGTAATTTTTTTAAAGGTATCAATGTTATTTTATAACTTTTATGTCTTTAAAAATCAAGAAAATAACCAAACAATATTTTTTTTCCCTTCAATCATTATATCCTAACTTCGCCCCTAACAGTATGAATGAGTAATTTTAAAAAAATTTAAGACTCTAAAAAGGATTTTGTAGTATAATGAATACTGATGTTCATATTTGGAGTAAAAAATGTAAACACTCCATTTAAAAGAACTATTTTATTCACATATAATTAAAACATATTACGTTTTTAATAATCTTGTAATCTTAAGTTTATAAAACACTCTTTCGTATATGTAATATTAATTATTAAATTAAATAACCATATTATTAGCACACGTTATTTATAATATTATAACTATTAGCTATATTATTACTCGTAGCAGGTGTATCAAAATATCGGATGACCAAACGTTGCAAAGAATAAAAAAATACAGTTGATAAAATAAGTTTCATTTAATTAAAGATTTTCTAGTTGTTTCTTTTTGACATTTTATGAAAATGATTGATAGGCATATGAATATATGATGATTGACAATTTATTTGTGTTTTACTGTTATGCTATTTTTATTTTCTTGTCTTATTCTATTATTATTCTATTATTATATGATGACGATTAATAGTTTATTTGTTTTTACTGTTATGCTACTTTTATTACGATTTGGTTTGCTTGAAAAAAAAAAGGAAGAAAAAGGATGAATGAAAGCTTAGTGCATGTTTGTTTAGTTATAGATAACTAAGACCGATGTCAATAGTTTCTTCAATTTGAAACTGAAGAAGCCTTAGCTAACTGACATTGATGACACCATTTCTTCTTTTGTTTCATCAGTTGCACTTCTTCACTTTACCGATGAAAGGAAGAGGTATTTGGGGTGGGACCACCTTATATTTAATGTATTGTTATTTTTTGTTTAATGTATGTAAATGGAAGTATATTGTTAAATGTGAGGCCCAATAATTGAAGTGATAAAAGAATTGTTGGTAGTGTTTAATCAGTCTTTCATCAATTTTGAATGTGCTGACATGATACTAAGCTGGTACAACTAAAGAAGCAATGATTGAGAGTGGTCTAACACACTTTTAAGAAACTTTTGCTACGAAAATATGAATATTGAAAAATGCGTTTGAAATTGCAATTTCTAAACATAAAAATTCTTTTCATTTTCAATAAAATTAGAGATAGAAAATTGTGAAAAAATTAGCGTATGCATGGGAATAATGCTTTCACTTAGGGTATGCATGGAAAAATTAGAGGTAGAAAAGGTTCACAGATCCTCTTTATATCGCATAATTAGAATAAAAAAGTTAACAACGTAATCAAGACTTGAGTGAGAATTAAGGCGGTAAGAAAATATAAGGTACGAAAAAGAACTTAAGATGGTACAATCATTCTTACGGATAAGTTGACAAATTTGAAATACTGTTAATTTATTAATGTATATGTATAAATATCAATAATATAATAATAATAATAATAATAATAACAACAACAACAACAGTTTTTAATTGTTAATCTTTTGTTTTTATATTACTTTAGACCCACCAATCAAATTATTGTATTTTTGTTCAATTAAAAAGTCACAAGTCTACAACCAGTATGTCTTCTCTCCTTTACTTATTATGTCTTCTCCAATGAGCTAAAGACCCACAATAGTTGCTATAAAAAACTCACCACCAATACACCACCTATATCCATGACAGCACCGCCGCCACCACCAGCACCACCACCATAAAAATGTCCACCTCCCCGGCGAACCTATCACAACCTCATTCAACTTTGTATAATGTTTGTTATTGGTTGTTGGCAGCCGTTGTTGCTGGGCTCGTCGACGAAAGTGGTGGTGGTAATGAAGGTGCGCTCGAGGTTTAAGGATGAAAAACTGTGGTGGTGGTGGTTATTGAAGAAAACTCCATTCAAATTTATCTAGGGTTGTGAGTTTTATTATGAGAAGTTTGGGTATGAGAAGTTTTATGCCCTTTATTGTATGAGGTGAACATTTCTAATAGAGTTTTTACAATGACTAATTTATATCATATTACTTTAAATTTTTAGAAAATTCATCTCATACAATAGATGGTATAAAAGTTGTGAGCATAAAATAGAGTTTTAGAAAGTTCACCTCATCAATAGAAGGTATGAAAGTTCGGTACATATACAATAGTAATGAGTGTAAAATTGAGCGCAGAACCAAATAATAATCCCAAAAGAAAATAATAGAAGGAAAAGGGGAAAAGAATTAAGAATAGAAAAGTGAAATAAAATTATAAAAAAATTATAGAGAAAAAGACGTTTTAGTCATTTCAACTATCAAAGGATGACCTGTGACAAATACCCGCAAATACAAGGATGTCATGTGCTATTAAATTTTTTGAGGGACGATCCATGCATTTTTGACATAACGCAGGGATGATCCGTGCAATTTGCTCAAAACTCTTTACAAAACACTTTAAAACTCTTTCATAAACATAATACTAATATAGTTATGCTTTCCAAAGTAATATAAAAGTTACATTATGAATAATATATTACGTGTAATAAAAGATTTGCCGAGTATTGTTTTATATTCAAATTACAAATAAATGGTATATGCGTCCTAAAAAATCTATAAGTTAGTAATTAATATTATATTATAATTTACTATTACATTAATCGATACTGTAATATCTCTTTACGTTGATATTTCTATTTCAAAGTTCATTCTATGTTTAAATTCATATGCAAACACCTTAATAAATTACTTATATACTCAGGAGTAACTGGACCGGTCCAGTTTGTTAGTGACCGTGAACTCTAACACTAAGTTCAATATATATTGTGATTTAGTGTGGAACAAATTGTGAAAAGTAACTCACAAGTAAATATTTAACCAATAAAAAGATATTAAAAATAAAAAATCGGACCCACATTCTCTTCATCCACTATTATTTCATCAACATTGATCGCTTCTTTTTGTCAACTACGTCAAAGGCATAAACGTTGACAATCTATTTTAGTTCTGAATATTTTTACAAAATAAATACAAATTTAATGGTCCATGTGTATACACGGGTTTGGGGCCTAGTCCTCTTTATATCACACTAGCAATCTACCCGCGCACAGCAGCTGTAACGAATAGATCCGTACGTTTGATTATATAGAATATTAATAGTTTTATTATTGTGAGGAAAGGAAAAAGACGATAATGCCAAACATTCAATTTTAAAACTCAAGTGATAGCGTCTAATGAATTGGTCATTTTTTTATTTATTCCGTAAAAGTTTCATCGAAATGATATGTTAAATATTTTAGAGTATGATGTGTAAAGTTTAAAATGAAAGGTTGTTATGAATAGATGTTAGAAATTAATGGTTAATTTGGAAAGGGTTGAGATAATTAATTAATTTGAGAGGACATATTAGTTTTTAGACATTGTTGAGTTTAATTTTAAGACAATAACGAAGATGCTTTATATGCAGTTAAGATTAAGATAATTAGATTGATAATTATATTTAATCTGGTTTATATATAGTGCTTTCATTTAACTGCACTCCACGTACTTGGCTTTTCAATTATATATATTTTCCCATGCATAATTTAAATGATTAATCTAACATAAAACGTTTCTTTTCTTTTTCATCCATGTTCTCACTTCAACTATTTTCCTTTAATAAATGACCCCAATAGCTAAAATTCACTTTTTCTTCAATACCCCCTTTTTCACTACTTTAACAAAACACACGAAATATGGTATTCCAATATGCTAACAACAAATTAAAATGATGAAACAAGATACAGAGTGGAGACGATATCGAGGGGTGAGGCGACGTCCTTGGGGTAGGTTTGAGGCGGAGGTAAGAGATCCAGCAAAGAAACGAAAAAGAATATGGTTAGGTACTTTCCATACACCAGAAGCAGCAGCATTGGCTTATGATAAAGCCGCTTTTAAACTACTAGGTTCACGGGCTAAAGTCAACTTCCCTCTTTTACTCGGGTTAGATGATTCACCCGTTGTTGTGGCTAATAAGTTGCTACCTCAATCCTCTAGCGGGACAAAGAGGAAACGGTTGGTGGACCCACCAACCGTTACAACAATAACGGAAGATAAAAGAGTTGACACAAGTATGTCCCCTACAACCAATCATGTTGCTAGTAGTCAAGACACGCTGCATTTGCAACAGAATAGATGGTTCATACCACCAACAATACTACCACCGTTTGAATCGTTAACGACTGTCTGCAATCGTGATGAGACTAATGTGGAGGTGGCCGTTAATAATGACATGAAACTTGAAGAAATTGCAGTGCAACCATTGTCAGCAACAGAGGCGGGTGCCGATCTAGATCTATTGTGGAACTTTGATGCAACAACAAGAACACTTGATGATTTTCTTTTATTTGATTGCTTTAGAAAGTAATAAATCAGATTGGTTCTCATTTCATGGTTTGTTTGCACGCTTTACTATATGAGTACCATGTAAAGGCTTAAGGCTATTATTTATCATAGTTTTTCTGTATGATGATCTAAGGCACATTAATGTTGAATAAATCATTGGATTTTTTTAAATTTTTTTGATTATATGTAACTTCAAACCATAGTCTAAGGGTGATAATTCCCAACCCGGCCTGAAAACTGACACAAAAATAAACAAGTACGGAGTACAAGGTTAGATAATCCCAATCCCAACCCGTCAATACGCAAGGTTTAAATTTTTAGGTCGTGATCCGGTAGGGTAGATGGGTCGGTTGTAAACCCAATTAAGTTCTAAAAGTGTTATTCTTATAAAAATCCCAAAATTAAGTGAATAAGTCGGTCAGCCGACCCGAAATCAATCGGCCAACATGTTTGACTTGTGTAACTAAATGGGTTTGATGATCATGTCCGAGTTCATATTATTTGGGTTGAAATTCCCGCCAGGCCGTATGTTTTGTAATATCAACCCGCCAACTCGACCCGACTCATATTGTCACCCCTACCATATCCCGACTCGTATTTCAATCCACCATAATCCAACTCAATCATTAATAACCCTAGCCGCGATCCTAATATTTTGTATATTTTTTCTTACAAGTTCTCATTTTTTTTCTCTGAAATTTAACCACTCCGTATCTATCAATTTTATGTATGCTGTCTACGACAGTACGGAACAATATATATCAATCACAATTCGTTACATATGAAATCTTTGTGAATTAATGAAGAACGTAAAACTAAGTGAATCTTGCCGCATTTTAAATGCGTTAAAATGCTAAACTGAAGATATCAATCTCAAGTTTCATAGTATCGGGCCTCCAAATTTTAGGCCCATGCAGCCCAGCCACAACTTAAAAGCCCATTAAATCCAATTGTTAGACTGAATTAGCGGTCCAAATTCTATCTGGGACTATTTGATTATAAGATTTTTTTTTTCTGGTTCGTTTCGCCAGAATTAACATAAAATTATCATTTATAATCATACTTTCTTCACATTTAATTCAATGGTAAATAAGAGGAGTTGGTTTTGCAACTACAATAATGAGAAGGCTGTTATTGCATATAAAGTCTTATATTACGATGTAAATTAAACTGTAACATTTTGTGGTGCTCAGAGCGTGTGTTCCGCCCTGACTGTGAGAACCGTTGCCACCCCGTGTGCTCTAGTTAGTTGATCCTTTGATAACGAATATAAGTTTTTTTTGAATAACATTATTCAACTTAAGAAGCCTAACTTATGTTACTCTTAATTCACTAAACAAAGACATCTAATATTTAAATTGAAAGTGAACGAAGAGTGGTGGGCATTCTGTTGCGGGTTGCGGCAAGGCATTAACTAACTATGCGCCGGGGACTCCCAACCTACAACATTAACCCTAACCCCACAAGCTAGCTAGCTGATACAGAGCCATAGTAAAGTGCTATAACTATTAACTAATTTGATGTCACTTATTTTTACACCATAGAATGCCACGTCTAGTATGTGTCCCACCTCTACGATTGGAATATTTATTACTTTTTAAGTAATGCTTTATTTGTTACAAAGTATTAATATTTTTTTATATTTTTTTTGTTGGGATTTTCATATATGGGAAAAAAGTTAAATATTAAATGTTTGTTTAGATTTTTTGTCCAAAATTAATCACATTCATTGCATGCATTGTAATTCTTTTATTGGTTACTAGTATTTTGCTAGAATTATTCATCAATATCTTATACAATGAATTAATTTCCTACTTCTAGAATAAATTGCATAAATCTGATCTGACCAAACAAAATAAAATAATGAATAACAATAAACTACAGTAGTTATTATGTAATTAAAGTGTGGAATCTTACAAATTTGTTTATTGAAAAAAAAATCTAGTAAATTTTATAGCAAAAGAAAATCATCATCTGTCAATGTATCCATATGAAAATCCCAAAACATGTCATGATCTGTTCCAACCTCCGACGCTCTAATGGCGGTACTGGTACTTGCTGGTGGCGGATCCACCACCGGAAATTGAAGTTCCTCAGGTGTGCTTGTCGTATTTATATGAAAATCCCACATACAATTATCACGGTCACTACCCACCTCCCCGCCTCTAGAACTCGCAGTAGTATTGAAGATAGACCACAAGGAATCAGTACCGGTAGCGGTTGTAGGGATATAAGGCGGTTCAGAAGTGCTTTTTAATTCAAAGTCGTAAGTTGGTAAAGTATATAGTTGAAGATCTTGTAAAGAATCATGATCATTTTCAGCCTTAGAGTTCTTTTTACAATTTCTATTTTCAATAGAAGACGAAGAGGACATTGAGGACGAAGGTTGTTGATGTGGTTGATGAGTTGTATCATGCATAGGAGGAAACCTAAAAGGCCGATCATCGCAGCCAACTAAAAGAGGAAAATTAACCTTGGCTCGTGAACCGTGAAACTTGAAAGCCGCTCTATCATAAGCTAATGCAGCTTGTTCAGGCGTATCAAATGTACCAAGCCATAATCTCGCCTTTTTCTTTTCAGGATTCCTTATTTCGGCGGTGAATTTACCCCATGGACGCCTTCTAACTCCTCTATAACGCTTCCAATCCACTTCTCCATCTGGTGATGATTTTTTCTTCTTTTTAGGTTCTGCTTCTGTGCACCCTTCTTCTGTTTGACTTGATTCCAAGAAGGTTGCACAGAAGAACTGTTGTTCACGACTCTTTTCATGAGAGGCGTGATTATCTTCATTTAGGTTAGGGAACATCTTCAAGAACGATGAATCGGTGATATGTGGTCGACTATTTTCAGAACTTGGGTACTCAAAGGACGAAAGAGATTGAAGAGTAAACATTAGTATGCAGGTTTCAAGTTTTATATTAATTTTAACAAGACAAGATGGATGTAGGGAGGGGATCACTCTACACTATTCTTCTTATGAACGTCAAGTACCAATTCGGCAATTCATCAACCTCTTTATAGGAATAAGTTAAATTCATTTACCACAACAAAAATGAAAAAAAATATATAAAAAAATAAACGGCATTAATTGCTAAAATGGACAATTTTGATTTGATAAATAAAAATGATACTCCATTAATTTGAATGTTTATAAAATCATGCATAGCAAATAAATAAATACTCAGGATATATACATAATCAAGTTTCAATTGAACAAAATTTAATTTGATGCACAAATGGATGAATATTGAATTAGATGATTGTGCATAAATTGACAAGAGATACAACATGTTTTTATGAGTGAATATATAACATTTGGGTGGATGTATACGAGATTAGTTTTAATTTCGTGTATACACGCTTTAAAATAACATTGTAAATAGATGATGTGTTTACTGCTTAGGTTATTCGAGGAGGGTGAATCTTATTTTTTACTCAGATGTATGCAGTATAACCATAATATCTCATGCCAGTTTCCGACTTTTTTTTTCCACCATCAAAATTTCTAGTTAGTGATGTTCAAACCCGAAACCTAGCTCTTGTAAGAATATCAGGATGTCTTACTACTAGACCACTTCAATGATAGTTTATTGTTTAAGATTAAATTGTATGTTTCAATATAATTGATTTGATTTGATATGATGGTCCTGTATATTGAGTTAAATGAAGTATCTACGTACATAGTTGTGCAAAATCATGAATTTATACATAAAATTACTCAACGGAATGAATTGCTTTCATATATAACGCGCAATTATATGGATGAGTAAAAAACCATATATGCTTTCTCCGTTCGGGATCCCAATCAATTCCCGTTAGGACGTGAGGATGGATACGTGACTCTATTTCTCGACGAAAATGTGATTGATGAGTTGTGGTAAGTTGGACTAGGAGTGTGCATTGCTCGGTAAACATAAATCCACGATATAAGATAATGAAAATTGTATGGTTCCCGACTTCCTATTGTTTATTATGTATCTACAATGGATGGTGATATTTCTATCAAACTTTTTCATAAATTCACGATACCTAGACTTTAAGAACTTGTACTATACACATAAATAATACACAATTTTGATGAATTTATCAAAAACTTTGGTGGATCGATCAACATCCATCTTACAATATACGTGGTGGATGCATAAATATAAATATACACACATATAAATTTCAAAGTCACGAACTCTACGGTTTTCATTATCTTATAACTAAAATTTGCAAATTTAGGTACATATATGTGAATGTGAATAACAAAAGAGGTAATTTATTTGTGAAATGATCAATGTAATTTTAATTTAATTACCGATATGATACCAAACTGGCAATTGTACTTTCATTAAGCACATGATCCTAATTGAAATGGCATTAATTAGTATTAGAATGTTATAGGAAAAAGGTACGTAAATTAAAAGACATTCAAGGAGTTGTAATTCTAAGTCACCTTATTTGACTATGAGATATGATATATACATATACAGTTATTATTATTATTATGTTGAAATTAAGTAAATTTAATGTTTCCGTATATTCATAGTCAAATATGTCAAACGACTTAACTTCTATGGATTAATTGGGTAAATATTCACGATTCGCGAAGACTAGCCAAGGATATGATTTTAATGTGTTACTATAAGATCCTGCATATAGGTATCGTTTATACTACTAGAAATTTGGATAGATATAAATATACGGTGATAAACTGATAATAGGTTGCGTTTATACTACTAGAAATGACGGAAAATTAGAGTAATGTTAAACAAGCTTAATTAGCAAGACCTAAATCTAGACTTAAACTTATTCCCTCTCTTTATATTTACCGATCATTTCAACAAGTTCACCAATCAAATTTTTAGGGCTACTTCTAGATTTATATGATTAGGTTCATCAAGCAATTTTTCATAAAATAAACTTACAACCCGATTTGTGTAATTTTCTTTAGAAATGATCGATGTATCATCTTGATATCGTCTTAATAACAAAATTGTAAAAATATAAATGATCAATCCGTCTTTTGCTGTTTTGCCCATCTCTATCCTTCTTTTTAGACCGTGCACCACCCTTTAAATACTCTAATTAGATTAGACTATATAGGCACTTTAATTATCTTTAGCATCTTTAATTAATGGAGTTTTAAATTGAGACTTCGATCACTACGCTCCTTAATTACAAAGTGCTTTGCAAGTGTTTCTTTTGAAAGAAGAAAATTTCGATGCAATACATCTCGAAATGATTCGAAGATCATACCAATTATAACTGTAAATCTTAATAATATTACTGGTAACAACCAAGAAACGACCTTAATCACACATAAGAGCATGTGTAATCTGCTAGGGGTTGTCTTGTGGTTGAAGGCCACGTGTGTGGGGGTGGGGGGTGGTTGGGGATGATTTAGTAGTTGGGATCAAAAGATCAAAATTGTATTCGGACTGTGAGGTTTTGTTCCATTTTTTTTGTTAGTTATTTCCTTTTCATGTTTCAAAAAATGACTACAATATTTTAAATACAACCTTTTACCTTTAACCCCTCAATTTTTAATATATAGTAATTTAAATTGTGTAATGTTTATTATATTAATGAAATTTTATTTTTATGAAATCTATTTTTATTGTCTAATAATTTGTTGTATTAAATAAAGAAAAAAGAAAAGGGGTTGACAGCGGTTCAATTGGGGTGAAAATGAGGTTGAAATGAAAAATTAGTGAAAAGTTGAGTTTACCACTGCAGATGTGTCACGTGAAGTTTAGAGGGGTTGAGTTTACCACTACGGATGCTCTAATTACTTTTGAACTTTGGATAAAATATACATAAAACGTCCTTTCGAAATAACGCACATTGACCATAGTACAATTTATCATGCTATCATATCCATTGAAGGCTTAATGCAGATTAAAAATGTTCAATATTTGTCACTCAATATAAAAAATGTTGGTAGATAGTGATGTTTGTAACCAATGCAATCATGAGAGCTCAGTTTGTAACTTTTGTTTGTGTAATTCGTTCTCTGGCAAGGGTGTTAAGGGTCCACGTGCTAGTGCTTTGGGCATAATAGCAAATGTTTAGGTTGTGGGCTGTGGTTAAGGTGCCCTTAGGTTGTATCAAATAGGATTTCGGGCAAGAGTCTCCATGGATTCAGGTTGTTGCAACATGTGTGTGGTCTTAAAATCATGGTTTTATCTCTGTTAACTGCCCTTACATCTCACAATGCCATCACCCAGTTTGATGTTGTGCGCAGAATTATTTGCTTTTAAATCCGATGATTGCCCTTAGGTGTTGTTGCTTGACGTGTGTACCTCCTTGCACTGTCGGATCTTCCTTGTGATTGTAGGGTCGTAGCTAGTTTTTAGGGTCGCTTTGATTCTAATAAATTTGAAGAGTCCAGTTTATTCTTAAGGTTTAATTTTAAGGTTGTTTTGTAAAGATTATAGTTTTTTGTGATTGTAATTCTAGCATCTTTCTATTTTTATTCATAAACATTATTACGTACTATCGTTAAAAAAACAACCATGACATTATATCCTAATTTATCGCCCAGGGTTTTTGGAGCCAAAAGTAATTTCATTTTGGAATCGTCATATTCAAATCATTGTCTTCACAATTACATCTAAGCATTTTTTTTTATGTTGCACTTTTAAGGAGGTCGAATTAAATGTTACTGTGGTTTTCGAGAGTGTTAGATAGGTGGCATGTCTACATTGTTGAAGGATAGAAAACGTTATTTATTATTATTATTTTTCTTTTAAATCTATCCATCTATCAATGAGTCAGTTTTAAACGAGTACATAATTTTTCGTGAGAATTAAGGAACCAATAAAAACACGTCACGTGTCACAAAATTCACTTTCTCTCACGTTTTACGATAAGTCAAAAAATCATAAAAATTGCACCATAAAAATCAGCATTTTTTTCTTTTCGATTAGAGATCTCACAAGGAATACTTTCGAAAACTTTTTTTTCATTTTCGTTGGGTTTTGTAAACAGCTATCACATTTGTTACCAACGAGTAACACATGTGATACCAGCAGGTAACACATGTGATACCAGCAGATAACACATGTGATACCAACGAGTAACACATGTGTTACTAATATTGTACAATCATAAAAAAAAAATCATCGAAAGTATATCATGTGAGATGTCTAATCGAAGAGAAAAAAATGCTGATTTTTATGGTGCATTTTTATAATTTTCAATTAGCCATTCTCTAGATATTTAATTTTTAGAAACGTGAAGAAGAAAAGTGGATTTTATGACACGTGACGCAATCTCATGAGTTTCTCTGTTCTCATAAAAAATTTTATTATCATTTTAACCTCAATCATCTATCTATATATAAACTCAATTACCTTAGGGTGTGGAAACTTTAAATTTGAAGTTGTTACAAATTTTCTGCTTTTATACATACATACAAAAAAAAACTTACATCATATTGACATTATATTATATTCTAGTGCAACATTACCGATTAATACGAACCAACTGACAATAATGAATAAAACAGTAAAAACATTTAGATAGTCGATATTCGAGATATCGGTTAACACTCTCACGGTTTACTTTCGAGAGGTAAACTAACTCTCCAATTAAATTCAAACCACTAATCAATATTCAACATAATAATAATTACAATAATAAGCCGTATATATATAGATAATTCTAAACTTGCTCTCTGAGACTTACCTAATTAAATCGGACACTTATAATACTTTTCTAATTCCTAATAGTATCTCTATTAAGTAAATAATTAAACTTAATATCTTCCCATAATATATATATTTTTTAAGCACGTACATTTTCTAATTTTAATATTTCTTATACAAAAAAAAAAAAAAAAAAAAAAAATCATTTTTCATTTCCTATAAATTGTGGATTTTAGTTTTTTGTGGTCTTCAAGATCTGGCCCATGGGAGGAGGCTATCTCTTGTTCTCCAAGCCCAATCGATTGATGGATCCAGATCATCCAGTAGTCGCTCTCTTAAAATCCTTCGGCTAATAGTCTAATACTATGACTTGTACTCTTGTAGTGTGAGTCTGTGATCTATAATGTGGTCCGATCCAGATGGTCAATTATATTATACTTGTATTTGAAATGATGATCAACTTCAATTCATGCCATTTGGTCAATTAAGTTCAACTCATTGTATGGTGAGGACTCACTCGTTAAAAACACATAAAAAAGAAGGGTAAAACCGACCCTTTGAAGAGTTCCTACCGACCTGTCTCACGGTCAATATGGGAGAGGTAAATCGCGTACCACGTGGCTAAAGTAACATGGGAATGATGATTGAACTCATGACCTCCGCGTTTATCGCGGGGACCGTTAAAACATATATACAATCAATTAAAACAACATTAGTAAATTATATCAATTAAGTACATATATTTGACTTCAAAGTAAAATCTTGATAGAAATTAGGGTGTTTGGAATTACTTAAATGTAAGTGCTTTTCTGTTTAAAAATAAGAAGATATTATAAATTTATTTTTAAATGTTTATTCTTAAAAACTAAGTAAATTAGCAGCTTAGAAGAATGTTTGTTTTAATTCTTTTGCTATAAAATTAAGCAGTAAACTGATAATCACTTAAAATAAGCAATCTCAAACACTCCAACTTTATGAATTTATACGTTTGTTTTTTTTCCTTCGTAAATTAGAATTTATGAGGCACTACGTACATGAGTTAGGGACATTATTTTGGTTGTGGGGTTTGGGTTTCGTTATTTTGGTCTTTGGTCTTTGGTCATTGGTCAATGTCGTCACCCATCTTAAATTGTGATCAGTTTTGGGTTTCTAGTAGCCAAGTAGGATGTGGTTGTTGTTTCGGTTGTTTCGATTGTTTCTTTTATAAAAACAGATACTCAAGGACGTACAGACTTTCTACTGTGAACTAGTCCTAAAACTCGTGTATACACGCGACCCTATGAATTTGTAATTATTTTTCATAAATATCGATAGAGCCCTTATATGATAAATTAGAATGCTTTTATGAGTTAAGAGATATGTAATATTGTTTGAAACTAAAATACGAAATCGAGGGCGTAGAAAGTAAATTTTTAACAGTAAACATTTAATACAAATCAAAATACATTTAATTGTAAGATATCAAATTAGAAAACGTAAACAAATGAATAGTTTGAAAAATAAAAGAATGTTGCAAGTATAAGCGATTAAGTTGAAATACAGAGTATAAATTATATTCTTTGTAAGATATATTTGTACACCACATTTGTCGTCTTATTTGTATATGATATTGTTAGATATATTGATTTTTAATATCATGTGTTTACAATGCAATGGGAGTACAATGAATGACAATATTTGATGTTTTTGCGAACCAATTTTAAGCATATGTAGGTCGTCCCAGTATTGATGAACGACGTTCTGTTATAGTAATTCGATTTGTAAAAGTTTTGTTATGTGAATGTCGTTGATAGTTTATTTACATATTTTGATATTTTTGATATTATAAGATGATTTTATATGCATAAAATTTCGTTGACTTGCATATTTTTTTTTATCAATTGTTTATCGGTTGTAAATCACCGATCGTTGTCGTTGTTTTATTAAATATAGATTAAAATAATAATAATGAAATTAAGTACTAAAATGTGATTTCCTTCTAATAGACTGAATATTTTACAATTTGAAGAATTAATTTTTCTATTGATCATCTTGACTTTAGAGGGTATCATTGTCATTTTACATTCATAGAAAAGAGTCATGAATGATCCATAAGTCCATAACATTATGATCGATTCATGGTGATTCCTGAGGGTATAACTACACTTTATCGATCACTTTCTTTTTCCCCTCGTGTTTATAATTATTTTGCAAACTGTGAAATCATAACCATACAAGTATAAGTTAATTGAAGTCTAAATTCATATTCATAAAGATATTGAATCAAAAGAATAAAATATACACTCACAACTATGAAAAGTCAAACGTTCAACCATAAAACAAATTGAAACCGCCTCTTAACCGAAATCAAATTGATTCAAAAACTTCGTAAACCTGAAGATCGATTTTCATTGGGGTATAAAATATATGTTTATTATTTTGGGTATAAATGTATAGTTTAATTGTTTTTAGGTTTAATTTTTTGAATTTAGTAAATCAAAGGGACCTAATTGCTCAATTAAAAGTTTAATTTAATTGATGACATCACAAAAGTTTTTCTTATATTATATTTAAGATCACTGATGAATATGTATATTAAGAGAAAAAGAAAAAATAAAATTGAATATATATATTTTTCCGGTTTCAAAATTTGAACTCACAATCTTACAATTGAAAAGATATGTCGATACTGCTAAACTAATAACCATTTAATGCAATTAGTTTTGTTTAGAAAAGTAAATTAAGTATAACTTATTTAATTAAACATAACTATATTTTTCCGTCTAATATATATTACTAGCCCTAAAACCCGTGGATATACACGGCCTGATAAATTTGTAATTATTTTTCAAAAAGATTAAAAAATCCTTATATGCTATGTGATATATTAGAACGTTTTTATGAGTTTAAAGATATTCAATATTGTTTGAAATTAAAATATTTTTAAGTAGTCTATATTGAAATTGAGAGTGTAGATCGTAAATTTTTAACGGCGGTTCCCATTTTATATAAGTTAAAATACATTTAATTTTAAAGGTATCTAATTATACATAAGCAAATGAATAGTTTTATGTAATATGGTAAGTTGCAATTATAAACGATTACGTTGAATACGGATCATAATTTATATCCGTTGTAAGACCTCATAATACATCACATTTGTCGTCTTATATGTTTGGTGGTTATCCTTGTCACAAAGAAATTATTTACTGTGTTTGAAATTATGTATTTCAATTTTCACTCTAAGAAAGGAACCACCTTTGAAAAAGAAAAATTTTTTTGTGTATGTTATGAAACTGAACCGATATGATGTTATTTGATTGAGTTCATTGCCAAATAATTAACATTTTCAAGAAACGAATTTAAGATTATATCGAGTTCAGTTTCATAATAAAGTTAAGGAAAAAATAGTTTAATGTTAAAATTATCTATTTACTATTTTAGTAAGTAAATATATTAATAGGAAAACATATTAGATTATCAGTTAAAATCACATGTATAAAGTGTTGACATATGTTATTATACTCTATATATTTTTAAACTTTAAATTCTTATATTAAAAATTAATAATTTTAAATGGTTTTATTTTTAAAATTTTAAATTCTTATATTAAAAATTAATAATTTTAAATGGTTTTATTTTTAAAATTTGGTAAAGTTGAGGAACTTAATTGAATAATTAAAAACTTATAAATTGATAATATCATAAAGGTGTTTACTATATTATATTTAAGATTTCTTCCTTTAGTTAGACGTGCAATCCACTTTTTAATATTATACAATTAAACAATCTAAAGTATGATCTCTATCTAACTAGTGTAAATTACAGTCTGTTTAATTTCATCAATCGTAATTATTATATCTAAGATCTAATTCAGTAACACATAAATAAAATTATTGTACACTAGAACTAGAATTTCTTCTTCTTCTTTTTTTTCTTTCAGTAATTGATGATATTTATTTTTACTTTCTAATTATTAAAAAATGATCGGCACTTGAAAGTAAGGTTTCCCCGAACTAACTCGAGTGCTAATTCGTTGGTTTTGTTAGTTTTTTTTTCATAGTTGTTAGACCCTTACGAGTCACGAGTCGTAGTCGAGTCAAAAATCTTAAAAACGAAGCGACTCGTACCAATACTAGAAAAGCTGATAGTACTAACAACTATTTATCAACGACGTTTGAAATTTTGGAACGAAACTTCCCGTCAATTTTTATCAACGAATTTTGGAAGAAGAAAAAAACATTTCAAAAATTAATAAAAATATATTACCAACCAAAATTATTCGTTGGTAACTAAGATTCCAATGACCTTTACCAACAACTTGTATATCATTGGTTGAATTATAAAACTTTCATCATATTTACCAACTAAATGTTGTAAAACAAGTCTCTAGAAAAACTTTTTGCCAGTTTACCAACAATCTAAAGTTGTTGATAATTTAGTTGGAATGCCTTTTTTCTTTTATCTTTTTTTTTAATCAATGATAGCTTCATTTTATAATTGCTAAGTAATTTACGTTATTGGTATATACTTTATTGAAAAGTAACGCCAATTTTAACGCAAATTACGGTATTTGTCACTTGATTTTTAGTTTTACAGTTTAATTACTCCACTCTTAAATGACGTTGTTACGAGTCATTTATCGACTCTTTCAAATAGTGCCGACTTGTAACTCTTACGAGTTATAAATTAAGTCCTGCGAACTTTTAGTATACTATCAAAACAACAGACGAGCAAATTACTAGAGTTTGTTTTATATTAAGCACTAGTGATTTTACCAGTTGACGACTTTACAATCGGCCCTTATACTACTTTACTTCTTTTGAGAATATAAATTTTACACAGTAATTGTCCATTTCAATGATATCTTAAAAAGACATTGTAAAGACTATAAGAAGTTGTCAATAAAGAAACAGTTGGGAGTTTATAATGACTGGTTGGGTTGTCAACTTTTTACAATAGTATCACCGGACTACTCGATTGTCATGCTTAATTTCAAATTTCAACTTTTCAAATGTATATAAAAAGTACAATATATATATATATATATATATATATATATATATATATATATATTCTTATTTAATTTAATATTTATTTACTTGAATTCTATAAATTTTATTTAATTTCTTTGAAAGTTTTTGGATTATGTAAACTTGTCGATCTATTAACTTTGAGGAATTAATATCTATAAGATATATTGATATCGATGATGTCAAATTTTTATATATAATTTTACGTGTTATGACTCTCACGAGTCACGAGTTGAAAAAATTCACGAGTCACGAGTTGAAAAAGTTCATGAGTCGAGTCGCGAGTTGACAGTTATGGTTTTCATGTTTGGTTTAGGTATAGTATTGGGCGGAGCAAATATTCTTTAAGAACCGAACAAAACATACCGAATAAATTCTTTTAACCGAAACCCCACTATTATTTAAACATCTCAAATTATGACTTAGGTTATCGTATTAGCCATGCATCTTGTTTTATTCGATAGTGAAGAAGCACAAGCATATATATTCCATAATTGTAAGCCAATAATCGATAAACTCATACTTGATAATAATTCCAGTATAATCGACTCTTCTAGTTTCGTACTATACGTCCTTTGTCAACGAAGAATTTTAAAAAGCCCAGTTCACATGTGCATGTGCATATCAGTCTTTTTTACTTTTAATATAAATAGTACCCGAAATTACTATTAAATTTAAAATGATATGATACTGATAAAAATGTTTGGAACAAAATATCTAAAAAATAAATCAACAAAGTTCACTCTACAGTGATAGATAATTTTATTGAGGTGATTTGATTATATGTTATATACTGGTTTTTAAACTCGTGTATACACACGATCCGTTTAAACCGTAAAGACGCTAAGAAATTAGTAAACTTTACTTTTTAATCATAAAATGCATTAAATATCATGCATTAACTCAATCAACCATTGTGTTATACTATAACAATAAGAGTCGCAAATCACACAAATGGATTATTTGGTTCCTGCAATTGTATAAGTTCTCAAATCGATCAATATTATTCGGTAGGGAACCAGTAGTCGTCTTAGATAGTAAATGTAATTACACTGAAATCAACTTAATTAATTTAAAAATTCAACTTGTAGTACCAGACTCTCGTTCTTTCTTCGTACCCTTTTTAAATTTTAGAGACCACTTGTTATTTTTATAATTATGAGAAGTTAAAGCTATATATTGAAAATGAAAAAAGAATATATACATTGGGTCGAAAAATTGAGTGAAACAAAAAAAAATATTACTATTTAATTAATGATTTATGTTCAATGAAATAAAGGAATATTAGTTTAGATAAAGATGACATTAATTAATTAATTATATCTTTTGACATAAAACTCTTTATGTATCATGTATTAACTTATGTTAATCAAATTATCGTGTTATTCTGTTTAGGGTAAAGTACAAAAAACATATTAAACATTCTCCAACGTCATTAATAACAGAAACCATATCCAAGGTTGTCATTTTTGTCCCAATGACATCCCTCCGTCCAACTTTGTTACGTTTCCGTCATTAAATCTATACATGTGCCACGCAGGTGAGGGTATTTTTGTCCTTTTCTTTTTCCCACCAATTTAATCGACCTTTCCCTTTGCATTTTATACCCATTTAATTGCATTTTATACCCATTTAAAATTAACGAACTGTTAAGTGGGTCGATTAAATGGGTCGATTAAATGGGTCGATTAAATGGGTATAAAATGCAAAGTGAAAGGTCGATTAAATGGTGGGAAAAAGAAAAGGACAAAAATACCCTCACGTGTGTGGCACATGTATAGACTTAACGACGAAAACGTAACAAAGTTGGACGGAGGGATGTCATTGGGACAAAAGTGACAACCTTGGATATGGTCTCTGTTATTAATGAAGTTGGAGGATGTTTATTGAAAAATTAAACAATCACAAGTATGTTTTTTATAATTTACCCGTTTATCTATTTATTACATTATAAGAGTTGAAAATCATATTGTTGGAAGCAATTTTCCCTACAATTGTCTCCAATCTTAAATTGGTTATTGGTTAATTAAAGAGCATTCAGTAAGAGAACCGATACTCATTCTAACACCATTAGTTATATGTAATTACAAGATCAAAGTATATTATTTATTTTAACATATACTTTTTAACTATTCAAAACATCTATTTAAAGTTTACGCAAATATCATAAAGCGCAACATGTTTCTTGACCGATTATAGGTAATAATAAATTGAAGTTGCGAACACAATTATTATGGGACGTAACTTGATTATAGAGTAAAAAATGTTTAACAATTATAACTAGAAATTGCATATGCTATAGTGATGCATATCAAATGAACAAATATATGATATGAAAAAAATCGCGCAATGACATTTATTTCAAGTTTATACATTAATCATTCAATAACTTTTTATTTTTAAGTTTGCCTTTTATTACTCTGTAATATATTTACTTTTTTTTTATCACAGATTATGAATTTATTTTGATTTAAGTTAATGGAACACTAAGTACATCAAGAAGTTAGGACATACATAGATTGTTGTATTTAAAATTATATTTGTCCGTCTTAAGTTCGCAAAATGAGCAAACAACTTAAAAACACCTGAAAAATATAATTTTCTATACTACGCCGTAACGCACGGGTAAAATCTATTTTTGAACAATTGGCCGATATAAACATAGTAGTAAATTAAAGGGTCTAATTATTTAATTAATGATTTAATTTAATATATGATATCATAAAGGTGATTATTATATTATATTTAATTATTAATTAAGATTTGGGAATTAATTTGGGAACATTTAAACAACAAAATGATTTTAGGAGAAAAGTAAAGGAATTACCTAAAACTACATTAAATTTGTTCATGGGCTAATTTAAGATCTATCATATGTAGGGTTAGAGTCAGAAAATAAATTTCAAAGGGGTGAACGTAGAATTTTTTTTTCAAAGGGTAAATATATAAAAACTGTTAGATATAAACTATATAAACTATATTTTATTATTTTTAAGAGAAAAAAAATACCATTAATAATAAATTTTTTACACGTATGGAACAATAGATATTTCATAATGTCAAAGTAAGATTGCGTACAAAGTTTGTTTTGTACATGAAACTTCGAATTCATGCATGGTTCACTACATACGTCGTACGATTCCAAAATGTCACTCAGTCTTTTAGTCATTTATTTGCCTCCACCTTTACAGGGTCCAAAGAAGAAAAGAAAAAAAAACAAAAGCATTTGTCTCTACCTATGCCACTTTATTATTTTATAAACTTTAATTAACTAGCATAAGTTTTGTTCAATTCGTCTTCTTATTGCTGATGGATTTTGAATATTTCGGCCACGACGAAGAAGATGATGAGGAAAGTGACTTCTCTATTCGTCTTTTTTTCCCTGTATCGTTCTTAATATTTTGATGATCATCGTGTAAACCGATCAAATGTGGGAAGTTAAGCATAGCATGTGAACCACGAAGCTTAAAAGCCGCTCGATCATAAGCCATAGCCGCTTCTTCTGCTGTCTTGTACGTCCCTAGCCATAATCTCGAACCTTTTTTCTCCGGATTCCTCATTTCCGCTGTGAATTTTCCCCATGGTCGTCTTCTTACGCCTCTATACCTTTTTTCGGTCACAAAAGATACTTGTTTAGCTTCATTCTGTTTTCCAGCCGGGAATGTTTCGTCACTAAACGCGATGACATTCCCACTTGCGAAATCCAAATTTAGTGGCTTGTTTGCAACTTCTTTGACGCAGGAAATATTTGTGAAAATGGTTGGACCTTTAGTGAATCCCGTATTATTGGTGTCTTGAAATATTTGTGGGCTTTCAACTTTTTCGTTGCTGTTTTTGACCGAAAAACTACATGTTTCAAAATCATCAACATTTAGTGACTGTTGATCAATTTGATCATCTTGTGGAGAAATAAGAGTCGAAACCGGGCTATACACGTAGTCTGAGTTTGATGAACTTATTGACATCAAATAATAAGAAACGTCTTCCTCATTTATAAACGATTCGTATGAGTTTTCAAGAAAACTCCAATCATCGATGTTAAAGCTCGGATAATCGCTAGGGTTTTGATAATTATGATCATTAGGTAAAATGTCTAAATGATCATCAAGAAGGAGATGATTTCGAATGGAATCAAGGTGGGTATGATTTGCATTTGCTAGTGTGAACATTTTTTGTTTACTTTTTTGGTTTTTAGGATTAGGATACAAGAAGATAGGAGGTGAGTATGGTAGGGGTTGTTGAAGTGGTTCAAGGACAAATAATGATGTTTGGGATTGTTGGATTTATAAAGGCAAAAAACAATAGTTGAATATTGTTGACTGATATAAGTATGCATGAGTCGGTTTAATTAGTATAGTAGGCAAATTTAGACTCTTTGGAAATGATTGAAAGATATCACGTGAACTTGCACTAAGATAAGCCGATATAATAGAACACTGATTTGACACTAGTATTTTCTTTAGTTTAGCAAATTTCTAAGAGTAGTTGACATCGACGTTCTTCATAAAAAATATCGAGAATTGAACTCGTATCCTCCACTTCCTACAGGTGTTCTTGGTTGGTGTTCTGTTGAAATATGATATTTTTTTGATTATTTTTTGTTTTTGCTTTTATTATTTGATTGGTTCAAAACTTTTTTGTGGGTCCATTTTAACTCAAAAAACACCAAACCACTCATTCAAAATCATACCAGGTGTTCTTCTTCGGTATTTTTTTAGAACATCGAGAAATATACTAAAAGTTGAATCGCCACTCCTCCTGTTCTGACCTAACTCATGTACACAAACGCATGTCTGATTAAACTTCAATGACGCATGTTTATCAAAGTTTGAGAATTCAATTCACATGTATACGTAGTTATTTTAATATCCAATAGAATAGAATGAGAGTACTTATTGTAATAAAAATTTTATGAATTTTGCTAACGATGATCATACATAACAGAAAAGTTTGAACATGCATGAGTCATTATAATTTAATCGACTAATGTTGAGTTTTTTTTTTTTTTTTACTAGTATACGTGTAAGAATAACGTTTCGACTGTCAAATAATATCGATCATTTCTAATATTGGATCCCGATAACCCCGTGTCATTTTAGAACTCCTACACTGAAACGGTGAAGATAAAAAGATACTAACGGAATCTTATTTGCTAGGTTAAATTTGACTCGAAAGGTCACATGAGATGATGCAACCGAGTCAAGTGAGCTGAGAGCCTAAATTTTGTAGGGTACTCTAGCGTACCTTTAATAATTCAGGTTATTATTACACTTACTCAGTCAAATTCAGAATACTAATCTATATTTTGGCCGAAATCTAATTAACCATATAATTGGTCCAAAATATATGATACGATATAAGACGGCATAAAGTCAGCCATCACGTCGACTAGTAATTCAAAAGTGTCATTTTCCGAGAATTATTTCAAGGAAATTATTTATTAAACAATTTTAATCAATACCATCATTTACTAGAATTAAATATGAGGCTAGTTTTTTTTTTTGCCTTTTCTATTATTTATTTCTTGAGGTACGACAATCATTTTCTCGACTTTGAAATTATATACAGTAACAATTAATAGGTTAACAGGGTGAGGTTCAAATGAGAATGACAAAAGTGTTGAGAATAAGAGAACCAATAAGAATGCACCACGTGTCACAAAACACTTTCCCCCACCGTTTTAAAAACTAAATATCTCACAAACGACAAGTCGAAAAATTATGAAAATTGTACCATAAAATTTAGCGTTTTCTCCTCTTCGATTTAAGATCTCACAAGCTATACTTTCGATGAGTTTTTTTTGGTAGGTTTACAAATTAGTAACACATGTGTTAGTGTCGCGTTTAGGGTTTAGGGTATAGCTTGTGAGATCTTAAATCGAAGAGGAGAAAAATGCTGAATTTTATGGTGTAATTTTTATAATTTTTCGACTTGTCGTTTGTGAGATATTTAGTTTTTAAAAAGATGAAATGACTAGTTAAAATTGAATCCTCTATTCGCATACAAAATTGTTGTACTCATCTGAACAATGCTCACAATTAATATCCTCAAAATTATTGACCTTCAAAGTGAGTGGGCCTCAAAATTGTTAGTTGTGTGTGGTGGTACATAAATGCACTTGTAGTTGTATATCCTTCATACTTCTTGTAATTATATAGCTAGGTAGAGATAAAAAATATATATATATATCTAACTTACATATATGGTTTCGAAATAGTACGCGTAAATAACTATTAATGGTACGTAAATAAATATAAATATTAATGGTATATAGTAGGTGGTATAGAAAAGATTAAAAAAAATGTCATTACAAAAACTAGAGTCGAAATACTATTTTTAGATAGTGTAAAAAGTTATCAACCACTACTATCAACTTAAGTCTATGTAGTGATGAGTCAAAATTGGCGCTTGTGATTATTAGGTTTTGTTTGAGATGCATTTTAGTCTCCAAAAATTATGTCATTCTACATGAATAACGTTAACATCGATCAGTTTATAAGCATGAGCAGCGACAATTGATGTCATGAACATTAATTACGATTGAATTACTAGCACACATAGGACCGTTGTTTCATACTAGCAAAATGCATGTGCGATGCATCGGACAAAGAAAAATAAATTTTATGTTCATTCGATATGTAATACGTAAATCATAATTAAAATTTATATAACAATACACTACGATATGACATGTTTTAAAAGTAAGAAATTATCTCTTTACCCATTTGTTAAAAAAAATACCCGCATATATATATATATATATATATATATATATATATATATATATATATATATATATATATAGGGTACCCGCCAGGTAGTTATCTTTAACAAAGTTTCTGATCAAATTCTTACTAGGGGTACCCGTTTTAGACATATGTACCCGTTGGGTAAGTCTGCTAGGTACGAGCAGTACTCAGCGGGGAGTTCTTCCTGCACAATTTTGCAACTTTTTACTAAAACGGCTTTTGGTCTAAATTTCGACTCGTTAATTTTTAGGTTATCAAAATCTGTAGTTTTCTTTGAATCAACATAATAAACATATTTTTAGTTTACACTTTTTCAATATCACAATAAATGACGACTTACTTGGGACTAAAACGACACTTTAACACTTGAATTTCCACAATTTTGCCACCAAACCTTTTTTGGCACTTACACCAACTTACAGAAATCATACTCACATTTCTAACTTCAAATATACATAACATACACGAATAATTATCTAGCATAGTATTTACGGCCATTTACAACTGTCGTCTTACATTTTTAAAAGTGACAACTTTTAATCACATCACATATGGCTCATCCTCTTACCACTTATTCTTGACTCTTCAATAGTTAGTAGTACTTATTCTAACTGTTCATCTATAAAAGCATCATATTAACAACTTGTTAGCACATTAACATGCAATTATCAACAAGAACATAGCCACACATTATGATGATCATTTAGCAACAACTATACTACAATATATAGTCTTTATCGTCACATTATTCATGTACTCTCTTTATTCACATCAAATCGAATGTATTATTCTCTCACATTCATAATCATTTCATCTACTCATTTTTACTGCATGCACATCATATTCTTTAGGGAGCAAGTAATCTATCGACATGGCATCATTCTATCAGATTCAAACTAATCTAGCATATAACATTCAACATTTTGTCTACTAAACTAGCGTATAACAACTATCAAGTAACCACTAATGGGGAGTCATTGTAGTCCGACTACATCCACTACACTACTGCACACAATCATTTAACCAACAATTAAAGAATTCACAACTTTAAACACATAATCATGCAATTCATATTGATTTAAGTTTAAATAATCCTATCGTGGATTACCTAAATCTCTTAAATCATCGGTCTGATACCAACTTGAAAACACGCGTACATCAACTATTCAATTAAAACTGCCAACTCGCATGAGTTCAACAATTCAATATCGAATAATCATGTAATTCAAACTTGAACAATACCAAATTTCACGCATAATTAGATCAAATATGCCAAGGAGATAAAATAAAAACGTTGAAAACAGATCACAACCCTCAGATCAAAATATATATATGGAAAGGGGTGGAGATAAAATAAAAACGGTGAAAACAATTGACCTTCATAATTTTATAAAGTGTGAAGTTGATTTTTTTTTTGCTTCACACTTAATTTTTAAATGTGAAGCTTATTATTTTGGCTTCACATAAAATTTACGAATTGTGAAGGCTGAAAATTGAGCTTCACATATTGATAAATTTATATGAAGCCAAAAAAATTAAGCTTCACATTTAAAAAACTTTTAAATTTCCGTGAAGCAAAAAAATAATAATAAAGGTTCACAATGAAAACTTTACGAAAAATAAAAAAATATAAGGGTTCACAATAAAAAAATATATATGAAGTGAAAAAAATAAAAGTTCACAACTAAAACAATTGTGAATACATATTGAGATCGTTTTCATCGTTTTTATTTTAACTCATTGTTTTCACCAGAACCCAACCCTATATATATATATAAGAAAATGTCGTTTGCAAACTCGATGCTCGAGCTGCGAGTTACGACTGTCAGATTACATGTTTTTATGGGCAGGTGCAAGTTGCGATATGTGAAGTATTACGTATGTAAATTGAAATCGTAAAATTTGATCAAAAAATTGAAACTCTCGAATATAGGAATTGACAGTATAAATACGAAATTAAAAATGTAAATAAACGCGTAAATTTATAATTTTATAAAGAAACAACATTAAGAGTTTGTTTCTACTTTTTCACAACACTTAAAAAAAATCTAAAATTGGAGAAAATTGATTTTGGAGACTTTAGAGATGAAATTTGACTACAAACCGAATCAAATTAAACGTAGTGTATTTTTTTTTGTTAACAATATAAATGTGACAGATGAAATAAAGTGAAAAGGGGTCGAATAGTTCGAAAACCATAAAAAAATACAGTTGCTAACATGTTCATCTTGTTCCGACCTTTCCGTCCATAATTGACATGTCCTCTAACTCATTACATTTAAAAAGTTATGTCATATGTTTTATCGTTTAAGTTTTAATGATAATAGTGTAAATGAGAATTTTACATATATGTAGGGTTATGTTAGTAATTTCAAATATATTTTTCAAATATTAATAATAATGTTAGAGGTAAATTAGTAAATCCCCTCTTAAAAAACATCACAAATCACAAATGTACTATATATTAGTATAGATAGATATAGAAAAGCTTTAATCAATTAGAAATTATTGTCATATGTCTATTACTTTTAAAGTTTAATAATGATAGTTTAATGATATATTAACTTTGGTATTTAATTATATTAAATTAAATTTAGGTATTTGAATGTTAAATAAGATAATAGAAAGGTAAATTAGTCATTTACTAATTATCCCTTTTAAAACTTTTGCTCAAATCTATTATATAAAAAAATGGGTATTTGGGCCACCCATTGGAACCGCTCCTTATTTCAATGGAGCACGACCGAACCCCCCCCTCCCCCCCCCCCCCCAAGGTCCAATATCGCCGGGTAAATCACCTCCATCACATATACGACAACGTTCGAGCCGGAACTCTTGTGGATTAAGCCTTAACATTATAAGTCATGCGCTTTATTGGTGGTAGGTACCTTTATGATATATAATACCCATTACAAGTTTCAAACCCATGACCTGAAGGAAGTAATGAGCTGCCCTTACCCCTATGCTATTTAGTCATTGGTTCAAATCTATTATATAGTAGTATAGATAACTCGATTTCACATTTAATTGATTTAATTGTATAATTAAATAAATGAGATTAGAAATTTTATTTATATTGTTCACGTGGATTTTTATTATTTATTTAATAGAATGATATTAAAAGTTAATGATTTTTTAATGCAAATGTAAATAAAAAAGATGGTGTGTTAACTAAAAGTCGAATCAATTAACCGTAGTTTTTTTTTTTTGTTGACAATATTAATGTCACACATTGAAGACTTTAAAAGTGTATTGATTCGTACACCACTAATTTTTAATCGTACACTATTAAATATATTTTAAATTGTTATACTATCAAGACAACAGTATGAATTATATTTGGTATTGTATGAATGAAAAAGTAATGTACGAATTATTACCCATTTTAGAAGATACCTACGTAGGTTCGTCATATAACAATCCATAGAATAACCTTTGGCTCCAAGAAATAAGAGTCAAAATGTAGCGCCCGTCATATCCCAACTCTTAATATTATATGTATATAAATATAAATAATATATTAATTATAATATATAAAGTTTAAAGTACGTAACTTTGAAATTTATAGCAGAGTTTTAACTTTTATGCACAAATAGTTATTGTTTAATAAAGTATATAAAGTTCAAAGTATGTAACTTTGAAAATTATCGGCAGTGTTTAACTTTTAAGCACAAATAGTAGTTGTGACTTATGTTATTTGTGTAAAACTCTAAACAACCATGTTTTTAAAAGAAGAATGTTTGATGTGTTTGGTTATTGAGATGTAAAATGAACTCCGCACGTAGAATGCAGTGTTGCGAATCTGAACTGTTGATTACAAAAATCAACAATTGAAATCGTCTTCCATCATTCTCCTCAAAATACAGCTACCCTTCTGATCCCACACCATATAATAATCATATTATCACTTCACCCGAAATGTATGCAAATTATATAGAACTTAAAAAGATTTTGTCTTCGATTCTCGAATCAAAAGATATGTCCCTACTTAATTTATTTTTATCATAGCTTATTAATACAACAAAATATAAAATAATAATAATAATAATAATAATAATAATAATAATATATCTCTACTCTCAGTCTAATGTAATGAAAAATTTTAACTTCACAACTCATAAGTAAATATGTAGTCAAGTGTGTTCTGATGAGAGTAGTATCAAGAAAGTCTTCTAATGGCGCCAATAGCTAGAGCGATTGCTAATTAACTAATGTAGTTAACTAAAATGAGAGTAGGATCAAAATGGAGTTACAACTTACAACTTACAAGTAATTTGTGGGTATATTGAATCGCCCAAATATTGACTAATGATTTATTTGATTCATCCAAAACAAGAATATATTGGGCTTTGGCCCAATAATGTAATTAATAACCCAAACCAACTTGGACTATATTCAAAACCCATGGATTCCAAGTTTTCATTAATTTGACAATCAATCAATCAATCATATGCATAATTAATTAACTTACATAGCATTGCCAGACAACTAAAAATACACATTTGATTCGTTTTTAATCAACACTGTAGTTCGTACGTATACCTGGTCTAATGAATGAGTCGCAAAGTGCAAGCGACAATAACTTAAAAACATAGGCATCATCAAATCGTACGTATGTCTACAACAAGTGTTCATGTGTCATTACACTGTCTTTTTAGACGTGAACATTTTATTTTATATATATATAGTACATAGAGGGTCGAATTACCTAAACATCCACTATGATTTTATAAAATCTGCCTTTTCTCATTTTTTATCATTGTATGAAACATGTTCCAACAATCTTATCTGTTGATAAATACAAATAGAAGAAACCAAATCAGATCAATATAAAAATATTTAGTGCAATATGTCAAACTTTATGGGTAAAAATTGTAAATTGTTAATATTAAGGGGTTAAACTTGTCATTCTCTTAAAGTTGATTTCTTGATCTGTCTTCTTCTTCTTCGTCCCTGCAAATCAAACTCCAGTGCACTCAAACACACAATCAAAACACAAGAACATACTGATCACCTAAAAGGAAAATTCAATTCATCAAAAGATGACAGAATTTTTAGATTTAGAAACTCAAGACGCCGTACGGATGCCATGGAATGTAATCCCAGGAACCAAACAAGAAGCCGCTCAATCTGTAATCCCAATTTCCGCAATTTACACACCAATCAAACCCTTACCAAACACCACCCCTCTTCTTCCATACTCACCTCTTCGTTGCAAAAACTGCCGATCGGTTCTAAACCCATTTTCAATCGTTGATTTCTCGACCAAAATCTGGATCTGTTCATTCTGTCTTCACCGGAATCACTTCCCCCATCACTACCAATCAATTTCCGATGAAAATTTACCGGCGGAATTGTTTCCCCAATACACCACAATTGAATATGAACCTCAAAACGAAAGACCCATGTCGCAATTTTCGCAATTCGTCCCTCAAGTTTTCTTCTTTGTGATTGATACTTGTATGATTGAGGAGGAAATTGGGTTTTTGAGATCAGGACTTGAGAGGGTGATTGGGGAAATACCTGGGAGTTCACTTGTGGGGTTGATTACTTTTGGTAGATATGTTTGTGTTCATGAATTGGGGTTTTTTGGAAAGATGAATAAGGTTTATGTGTTCAATGGAGCTAAGGAGATTAGTAAAGATCAGGTTTTGGAACAGATGGGATTCTTTTTGAAGAAACCGAGACCGTCTACAGGTGTTGTTGCGGGCGTTAGAGATGGACTTTCGCAAGAGAGTATTAATAGGTTCTTGTTGCCCGCTGCGGATTGCGAATTTGCGCTGAATTCGGTATGGTTTTTGGACTACATTGTGTAAAGTTTGTATACAGTAGTTAGTTTGTGTATAGTATTTATTCTAGGGATAATGGCATGTAATAGTAACGTATCTTTGAGGTCATGGAACTTGTGTAAGTGCTCCACATTTTGAAAGTTCGATGACTTAGGGTGTACAAAAACGTTACCATGCAGGAACACTTCTATGTGTTCAATTTCCATAATGACTTGAAAAGTACATGGCATAAATCAGTACATTTACGAAAGTATGTTGCTATTAATTGTCATTGACATATAATCCATTTTTAATGTAGTTAATTTCATTAACCGTTGTGGGGTTTTTGAAGTTGTTTGTTAGGTTTTGTTGTTTATTTGAGTCTTGTTGTAGTGGAAGCTTTAAATTATTCGTGTATTTTGGAAGTATAACTTGATATTGGGTTAGGTATTGGATGAGCTTCAAAAAGATCCTTGGCCAGTTCCTGCAGATCAAAGGGCCCCAAGGTCCACTGGCACTGCGTTAACTGTTGCTGCTCATCTGTTGGGAGTTTGTGTTCCTGGTTCCGGGGCTAGAATTATGGCATTTTTGGGTGGGCCAGCAACTGAAGGCCCAGGTTCTGTGAGTATTCTAGTGACAAACTATTACACTATTTAATGTTATGTTTAATTATGCTTTTGATTGTTACACAATTGTTGAAAATTATCTTTTGTGAAGCAAAGGTACTTCGATGCAAGTATTCTAATATCTGTTGCGTTGTTCTTCAGATTGTATCAAAATCCTTGTCTGAACCTATTCGTTCTCACAAAGATTTAGATAAAGATGCTGCTCCCTTCTTTCACAAAGCAGTGAAGTTATATGAAGGACTTGCAAAGCAGCTTGTTCATCAAGGACATGTACTTGATGTGTTTGCCTGTGCTCTTGATCAGGTGATATTTGCTTAAAATGTTTTCATACATGTAATGTTACAATTGTAATAGAGATTAAGAGTCAGGAAATAACTCGGAATTTTCGCTGGTGTAATGGTGTGTATTTATATGATTGACTGGTTTTGTTCAGTATATATGTAGTTTCGTTATTAATCTGTTTTATTTGAAATGAAAGTTGTAGATAGGTGGACCTAACAGTTGATATCTTATAGGTTGGGGTAGCTGAGCTTAAAGTTGCAGTTGAAAAAACTGGCGGACTTGTTGTGCTAGCAGAAAGTTTTGGCCATTCCGTTTTTAAAGATTCTCTACTGCGTGTATTCCAGTCGGGTGACAATGACCTGGGTCTATCATCAAAGTAAGATTTTCTCTTATGGTGGGATGATTTTAGTGTAGACCTTTTGCTTGTTGTATCTGTTAGTGTAAGAGAGGCTGCTATTTCGTGTTCTAGTTTAGTGAAACGAGAGCAATCACGGGATCTCTTTCAAGTATTAACTGCTGTTGACAAAGACTAATTGAATAAAAAGATAACCATCGTTGATCAAATTTCTGTTTTGGGTAATCATTAATCAACTTATTTTTGGCCCATAAAAACCATTGAAGGCTCAAAGTTTGTGATTCAAGGTAATTAAGATATATGGTTTTCAGTTGCCACCACTGTAAAAGTCATGGCCAAAAGTTAAACCTTATATAAACACCAACTTCTAGCCAAAGGAATGACCTTTTGCTGATAGTAGAGTGTCCATAGAATATTTACTTAAATGGTACAAGAGCTAAAATATGACTTTGCTTGGATTTTTGTTTTTAATGAAGTTTTTACTTTATGCAGTGGTATATTTGAGGTGAACTTCTCAAAGGATATCAAAATTCAAGGCATTCTTGGTCCATGCGCGTCACTTGAGAAGGTTGATATGTCGTTTCAGAGAATGTTGGTTATTTATTTGCCATTCGATATAGTTGACTGAATCTTGTTTTTGTGCAGAAAGGTCCTTTGTGCTCCGACACTACTATTGGTCAAGGGGGTACTACTGCATGGAAGATGTGCGGACTTGACAAATCTACTTCGTTGTGCTTAATATTTGATATTGTGAAGAAGGAAAATCCAGATGTTATTGGTCAAGCTGCCAACAATCAGTTTTATTTTCAATTTTTGACTTAGTACGGACTTACTGATTTCGTTTAAAGATTGGTCATGAACCTCTTTTGCTTGCAAATAGAACTTCCATTGACTTTCTATTCATAATCTGATTCAGTTATCAGCATTGCAATGGACAGATGCGGCTTCGAGCCACCACCCTCTCGAGAAGATGGGTAACTGGATCAGGAAACATACAGGCAAGCTTGTTCACTATTTCTATTTGTTAGTTTAGTTTAATATAAGTGGCAATTTCAACCCATTTTCTTTTATCTTTTTTATCGAATAGGAGATAAGAGTATTTGACCTTATTGCATCCGGAATGATTGCTTGCATGGCACATCAAGGGTCTAAAATCATCACCTGTTTTGTCACATTACACCTCCTAATTCATCATTGATATAGTTTGGTTTCAAAATTCATTTGCATATTTCATTTACGTTCTTGAACATTTTTTTTGGATGATTTTTGTGTGTTGATTCGTTGTTATTTTAAGGTATTCTCTTCTTTTATTCCAACTTTTAATTAAAGCATGCTTTTATTCGTTCAGAAACTGATTTTTATATTGACTGACAAAAGATAAACTTGGTTTTTCATTTCTAGGATTTAATTGCTGGTTTTGACCAAGAAGCTGCTGCTGTCGTCATGGGACGCTTAGTTTCTTTTAAAATGGAGACAGAGGTAATTAATTCTCTTCTGAAACACCTAAAAATTAAATTAGATAAGGGAGTGGTCACTGGTCAAGTAGTCAAGTTGTACTTAACTGAATAGTATAGGGGCCCAAGATATAGCTTTTCCCTTTATAGTTTTGAACAATGATGTAGTTATGGTAGGAAAATCAAGAATTTGCCTAATAAGTCAACTTTATAAATGAATTCGAAAACGGGAAGTACAAACAAAGAAGGAAGCGGAAAGAGTGAATTAATTAAGGCTGCCTCATTTGTGACTCTACACTTATAGCATATAAGTGCCTGACTATATCATGTGCAAAATACTCTTTAATTTACATATTTGACCAAATGTGTATAACTACCTTACCTTTATAATGTTTATATGGAGCTGATTGGTATTTTCAGTCAAATGTTGCAATATATATAGTCTATATTCAGTGGTGATAATTTTGATACGAATATGTTTTCATTGATCGTTTCATTGACTAAACTCTTTTGTCTGTTGGCAATATGCAGGCTGAATTCGATCCCATAAGGTGGCTTGATAAAACATTGATACACTTATGTTCACGCTTTGGGGACTATCAGAAGGACAGTCCATCTTCTTTTGTCCTATCTCCACGTTTGTCAATTATTCCTCAATTTGTATTTAATTTGAGACGATCTCAATTTGTGCAGGTGCTATTTTGTTGCTTCATTTGCTTTTTGTGATAATCAAGTTCTAGAGTATTCATTGTAACTTGAGATTTTGTCAATCTTGCTGTATCTTTGTACAGGTGTTTAATAACAGCCCAGATGAGACGGCATATTTTAGGATGGTTATGAACCGAGAAAATGTTGCAAATTCCGTCGTGATGATCCAGCCTTCTTTAATATCTTATGCTTTTAATTCTGGAGCGGAACCGGCTCTCTTAGATGTGGCTTCCATTGCTGCTGACAGGATCCTTCTTTTGGATTCATATTTCACGGTCGTTGTATTTCATGGATCTACTATTGCTCAGTGGCGAAAAGCTGGCTACCAGAACGAGCCTGAACACAAGGTACTCGTTTTTTCCCAACTTGAATTAAATAATAGTTCCGTCTTTATATCTTAGTCTTTCTTGTTTATCTTCATTCACTTAGATTAGCTTATTTTCTGTTAAATGACGTAACTCAATGTTTCATTGCCCTTATCCTATTTTGTTAGGCCTAATTAGATAGGGAGATGATATTTACAGCACAAAAATTGATTTTTACACCACAATTTACAAGAATTAAAGCATATAATATAGCTACATCATAGCACAAGTTTGGTGCATGCATCACCTTTTGTGTTGTAAAAATCACCACCCAGTTAGTTAGTGAAGGGTTGTTTTGGTATTATCTTTTAATCATTCTGTGAGTAGTGGGGCTGGGGAATGTTTTGGGCATGTTTATTATCCTTATCAAACACAACTGGGTGGTCTGCCACTCAAACGTCGATCATTACGTTGGAAAGTTAGCTCATCTCCCAAAGATAGGTATTAGTTTAAAATGTTGAGCAACCTGCTTTCTTACAATATATTACGCTGAAATCGAGGATTTTTCTTGTATTTTATATCTGTTAGCTATGCTGGTTATGAGAACATGTCCTTTAGTAATCTTGTCCCTTAACATTAGACAGTTGAGTGAGCTCTATATTTCATTAAAAATTTTATCAACGACGTTTTTTTTTCTTGGTTACTTGAATAAATTTTCAAGAACCACTTGGGGTTTATTTATTGAAATCTACAAATGAAAATTTTTGTTTAATTTTGTGACTAATGTCAAAGCTTAATTTGATGCGTGGAATAGAACATTGTGCTACACAACACAATATATTATCTTTGCTAGAGTTCGTATAGCTAAGATACCAATTCTTATTCTATTGCAGGTTTTCGCTCAATTGTTGCAAGCTCCTCTTGATGATGCCGAGGCTATAGTAAAGGATAGATTTCCAGTACCCCGTTTAGTCATTTGTGACCAGCATGGCTCTCAGGTAATAAACATCTCAATTGCTAAATCTTCATAACTTATACCCTTTGCCCAGAATAAAGTACTAAGAAAAATAATCTTGAGCAAATTTGTATCACACTAAACAATCATTATCCACTTTGAGACAAGTTAATAATCAAGATATGCGTCTGGTCGTTTAGCTTACACACTAAAATCACATAAAATTAGTTAATTAGTGAAACATGGAAGTTAGGCAAATACTTTTTCTAATATATGTTGATCTCATAGTACAAGGAAACTATTTGTAAGATTCTTGTTTTACGTTACTAATAGTATGAATCTTGTCCAGGCTCGATTTCTACTGGCAAAACTAAACCCATCGGCTACATATAATTCGGATGCTCCTCCTATGCCTGGTGGTGATGTTCTGTTTACAGATGATGTCAGCTTCGAGATCTTTTTAGACCATCTTCAACGATTGGCAGTTCAATAAATGATACTTCTAGAGAATTCTAGAACAGTATACACCATAGTTTTTTCAAATTTTGTAAGATTGCACATCCAAGTCGATTGTACAGTATTGCAGTTCATTTCTCTTGCAGTATTGTAGTTTTGCTCCATTGTTACTAATATGAAGTAATATTTTTGTCACAATTTATATACAGAAAACATTTCTTCTATGTGCTCTGAATTTTTTTGAAATAGTTTTGTTTATTTGCTTATGCATGGCGCCTGCTTTCTAATAAAGTGGGTAGCTCATTTACCATTGCAGTATTTCGGGGGTGTTTGTCGGGGGTGTTTGGGATTGCTTATTTAAAGTCTAATTTGCTCATCTCTTTATTTTAAGTGTTTATTTGACAGCATATAGGCAAATTGAAACACCATTCTGAAAACTCGCTATCTCCTAATTTTATAGAGAACAACTATTCAAGTAAAGATGTTGAAGCCTACTTTTTTTTAAGTAGATAAGCTCTTTAAAATAAACAATCACAAACAACTCTTCAATAAGAATAGAAGAATGTCAAACAACCTGTGGAAATTAAACCCAAGACTTGTGTTATCGTACTAGACTTAGTGATTGACCAAACTAGAAATCTAGAATGCTTAGTGATTGGCCACTAGAAATCTAGAACGCATTTTTATTCGTATCAATGATTTCTAAATTCATCATGACCAATTAGTTTTTGAGGTCTATGCAAAGAAACCTTCAACGCAGAACATGATGTTGAAAGAAGTTGACAACTAGTTAGAATTAGAATTGAACATGAGACCTTATACTTCGTATATGACATAAGATTCTAATCATGGATCCTCGGAGATTCTAATGCCTCTGTCTCCACATTTTTGGCAGTCATCGACCTTAAATTCATATGAGAAGGGTAGTAATTCCATTTCATCTCAATATTTAACCATATAATAAAAGTAACCAATAAAGTAAATCATAATGTCAGCAGAACCAAACAAATATTAGTTTGTGCAGCTATCATAAACCCCTATTGTATGCCATTATCAAAAGCCACAATCATATAAGTTTGCCTAATACCCAAAATACCCCTGCATTTATTTTAGTTAATTCATTAGTTGTAAGTTGCTCCTGTAGTCTGTATCTAATCTTAAAACCAGATCCTCTGAAAAACTCCTTCCTGCTCCTACCCACTCTTGTTGTCTTCCCTCATTAATCTGCGAAATAAATGAAGACAAACAATAATCATTATATTTTTTATGTAAAAAACTGTAAAAGTCACTCTTACTCAGATAACTTTTGTGATATCATATATGTTTGTGTCACTTGTAAAAACAAGTTGAGGTTTGTAGCCTAATTGTTGTTGATTATCTCCTAGTTAAATAAAACTTAATTGAACGGATCTTCTTGAAGGCGATATAGGTTTCCGACCCTTCTTTCCTTAATATATTCAATTTTGAGTTACTTAATCTTACAATGATTCAAAACGGGTGCTAAACTTCGAGTGCTTAGCCAAAAAAATACGTATATATGATGTTCATACTCACTCTGTCCTAAAAGATACAAAAGTTATTTAGTCATCTAACTCAATAAAGTATATGGGATAGAGTAAAAGAAATTGTTAGCCTAAATTTAGTATTAACAAACTCTTTGTAACCTTATTTATAGACATGCATTTAATTTAAGTATGAATTAAAACATTATGAATTATGTAAACATATTGGTAGATAAATAGACATGTTCTGATCTTCAAAATTCAAATATGAAGTAAGATACACCTCAAAGAAGAAAAAGGCAGATACACAAGGATACTTGCATGCCCAAATGTAGAAACACCATGTAAAAACTAAAAAGTGCATCCCTCTCTTTTCTAGTGGGTGGATTGTACATTATGCAAAAACAGAGTTGTACCACATGCTTAAGAAGCTGTACGTTATGCAGAAAAAGTTGTACCTTGTGTTAATTTCCTACCTAGTAGCTGGAAGTGACTGGGTTAGTTGCATACTGTTTGTCCACCACCTCAATTACCTTATTGGCTATAGCACTTGCATAAACAGAGGACCCTTCACAAATCTGCACATGTCACTCAAATCATACAACTTTCCAAGAATTAACCACAGATTTTTTATACAAATGGGTTGTATTGTACAACTCAAGAATGCATAAAATGTTTTAAAAAGGCTGTACCTTGGTATTGAACAAATAGCTATAGAAATCACCAATGAGTCCACCAGCAACATGATGTAGATCAAGTTGAAGTTCATCAAGAACTTTTGAAACAAGTAACAAACAGTTAATCCTCTTCTGTTGCACCAACTTAATTGTAACATCATCATCAATGATTCGAACATCGATTTCAGTGTTCTTTGATTTCCTTTGTAGCCATGAACTCCTCATTGTAGATGTTGAATTTCCATTATAAGCCTGCTGATCATGACCTGTATTGCCACCACCACCATTGCCAACACCATTACTCCTCGTGTAAATACTCTCGACATCTAAAGTCGAATCGTCTTCTGTTTTCTGCTTTTTCATCCTACCTCTATTGCATCTTTTCCTATCTACCAAAATCTTGAGTTCTTCCACAGTTCTCTTGAGCTCATTTATGTATTCAATAGCGTCTCCAACCACGGAGGCCCGATCAGCCTTTTATTCATAATCACACCATACCCGTAATTAATTTAATAAGAAAACATGTTTCACTTGAATCAAACTACTCAAATATCATCAATTTCATCAAAATACTAAAAGGGTCTAATTCCAAATTCATTAATTTCACCAAATGTAACACATTTCCACCTTACCGTACTTTTTAGCATTGTATGTAACATACTTATATTTTCATGTAACTTTATTTAACATTATTACATTAAAATACGTTACTTACATACAGTTATAACAAAGTGTAAATTAAAGGGAAAAATACAATAAAAGGTACTATACTTATCACCTATTCCTATTTAAGGTACACAACTTTAAATTTTTTAATTTAAGGTATCGAACTTTCAATTTGTAATCAAATTAGGGACGCGAATTTCACAAATGACGAGTTTTCACTGAATTTCTTTTTTATAAGTAACATATATATTTAATGAACTAATATTCCTCGATCAATTATAAAAAATATTGAGTATAATGGGAGATATTAAAGTTGAAAGTGGTAATGAGTTTGTTAAATTCTTTCTCCTAACTCAATATTTTTTAAAAGTGATCGAGTAATATTAATCGATTAAATAGATATGTTACTTATAAAAAAGAAATTCGGTGACAACTCGTCATTTGTGAAATTCGCGTCCCTAAGTTGATTACAAAATGAAAGTTCGATACCTTAAATTAAAAAATTTAAAGTTGTATACCTTAAATAGGAATAGGTCATAAGTGTAGTACTTTTTATTTTACTTTTCCCTAAATTAAACTGTATTCAATACTTGCAAGTAATTTAGCAACAAAAAAAGTTTTAAGTTAAAAATTACTATGAAAAGGGTTTTATTCAAATTAGTCGTACCTTGGTAGGATTAGGGACTAAATTCTTCAAAGCATCAAACTTTCCATTCAATTGTTGCCTTCTATGTTTTTCAGTAGCAAAATGTTTAGTATCTTTATTACCATTATTATCTCTATTTTTCCCACTAATAATCCCACCACCAAATTCCAAAACTGCATCACCTTCATGATACATTTGCTCATGATCACCTCTCTCCATATCCATTTCTCCGAAAATCGACCCACAACCCGTCAAATTAAACCCGTTTGGAAGCGAATTTATCAGCTCCCTGAAAAAAGGAGGTTGTGGAAGAAGATTATTCAAAGGAAGTAATGGGTCATACATAACTTGACCCGAAACTTGATCGATATGGGCCGGGTTAGAAAATGATATTGATGATGAACATTTTGGTAATTGGAAAAGATTTAGAAGGTCAGGTGGTGGTGTTTGACTAGTCAAACAATTGTTGGTATTGCTTTCATGATTATTAGTACTCCAGTTGATTTGTTGTTGTTGGTTTTCAATGGTGAAGTGATCTGATTGTGGGAAATTGTTAAGTTGGTTATTGTTGAAATTTGAGAAATCTTGATGATTAGGATGATGATCAATATTAAGCATTTGCTGGGTTATGATTGAGTTTGGATCATAGCAAGCTGTTGCTTCAAACATGTCTGAATTATCAAGCATTTTTTCTGAAAGTTTTAGAGAGAGAAACAAAAGGAAATTGCAATTTTTAGAGAGAGATGGAAGCAGGTTGGGAGTAGGGGACTGGAAGTGAAGATGATATACATATATGCACCTATATATATATATATATACATATACATATATTTGTTAAGTTTGCTACAAAATGACTTGTTTTCTATATTAAAGTACTGACAAATAATACCAAAAAACATTGGTACACGATATATTTGGTTTAATCAAATAATTAAGGATGTTTTTATACAAAAATTGCTATATCAACATAGGTCGTGAGTTTAAATATTACGAAGTATAGAAATAGATGTGTGTCAAGTTAATATTTTATCAATCGATAAAATTCTTAAAATGTTTAGGGTGATGTGTAAGCTGAAAACACCTTCAAATGAACACTTTCGTATCGTTTAATTCGAAAATGAAAATATTTCAAAATTCTTACCCAAAGTTTTATAAGATTGTTTAATTAAGAAAATGTAATGAAACATAATATTAGTCAAATTGACAAAAGTTATCATATTTATGACTTAGACAATGATCTATGATCATGTATACTTTTATAGCTAATTAATTAATATAGTATATATTAGCTTTCAACGTATTTTTAAGATGAGAAATGACCTGTAATGTTATTGTTATACAAGTTTGCGTAATTACGAAGAAAATCATAATTTTTTATTTTATTTTATTGTTATATAATATAATGTTTGGATTGAAGTCAACTTGAAGGTCAAATTGTGGATTCGAGTCACAAGCAATGTGTGTGCGACCTTTTATATTGTTAAGTGAAGTGATTAATTAATGCAATATAAACATTTATGTCTTGTTAAATTAGCACAAAGTGAATGCACATAGTTAATTTCTCTAAATTAATTATTTAGAGACACTGTATTACTTATTGATTTTATCTTCATCTTTATTTGTTTAATTTACTTACGTAAAAGTTAAAAACTTAAAGACTCATTTTGAAGGAAAACAAATTCATTATATGTAAAAAGTTATAAATTATGTAACAATGGAACCTTTTTAAGGTATTAATGATATATTGTAACTTTTGATTCTTCGAAAATGAAAGAAATAAAAATGTTAAATTTTTTTTTTTACCCTCTCAACAGATATATTATAACTCCGCCCCTGATATGACCCATTGAGAGTATGCTTATTGAGCTAACGGTGTTAATTTATACTTTTGCGCTCATACATTTTAGTTCGATTAAATATAAGTAATGATGTTTAACATGTTTAGTATGGCCAAATAGGTTGGTTAGAAGATTGTGCTGCTTAACAAACATTTTTTTTATTAATTTATTATTAATTATTAAATTGGTATAAATACAATGCTAAATGAAATAAAATCTATTTTACATAAAAGAAACTAAAATAGGAATAAAAGGTGTAGCAACTTTCTGTTGGAGAAAAGGCATTACGAAAACAAACAACAGAATGAGAAAGTCTGTTAGTGGGGGATTCTGATGGGGCCCACCCACCTGCATTACTGATTTCTTGATCTGATTTTATACTGTTTCATTCTTCATCATTCCCCTTCGCTAATTAAGGAAAGTATCAGCATGGTGGGTGGGGTGGGGGGTGTACTATTTGCAGTTTGGATGTGTGCTGATTATTGTTAGTTTTTGGTTTTTATGGTTAAGGAATTGCTAAATTTGTTGCGAATAAATTAATTATTGGAATAATGGAAGAAAATAATTAAAATGTTAGAAGACGTTGGCCAAATTACCTTTTGTAGGTAAAATTAGACTAGTGTACAACATGTGGTCGAGATTAACATAATTAGAGCAGTAGTAGTGGAATGTTCCCAACAACGTTCAGCATGTGTCACAGTGTTTTGATCTGCCTCTCTCCTTCATTGTTCTTGATAGCATTCTTCGCAACGTTTTTATACATCTTTGCTTTCTTTATTTTTTCACATACACTGATTTAAAAATCAAAAATAAATTTTCAGAACGGTGTAAATTAAATATCCTTCGATTTTTGAACATAAGTGTTCTTACGAGAACATTATAAATATAGTGTTATCACTTCGCTTGCTCTCAAATGGTTCAACTTGAATTCAAATGTGAATTTGACATATTGATAAACGTGTAATGATTAGTTTTAAAAGTGTTAATCACAAACTTGCATGCATGATTGACTTACATATTGTTAGAATTTAATACTAGAAGTGACTAAACAAAACTATTTCATACATTAAACCTTTTATTTAATTGACTTTGTATGTATTTCAAAATGCTAAACTTAATGAGGATGAATGGCATTGTTGTAAATATGTGATTGTGGGAGTTAAGAAAGAATCACACAATTTGCAAGCATTCACCAAAGTATGTTAGTTGGGGAGCTGCAATTTGGTTATAATATTAACATGGTTTCATTCTTAATCTTAGTGGGTCCCAATAGCTTCCCTTTCATGCAAACTGCCCATCCTAACTAACTCATGCAACTACCATTTTTATTTTTGATCTTTTTGATCATTTTCTGATGAAATTATATGTTAGTTTAGTTATTGTCTTATGAATTTGAATTTGAATTTGATTTGTTATAAAATATCGATTTAGTTGTGACTTGTGACATGGATTTATTGTTATTTATATGTAATTTATTGATATGAAACTTTGTATGGATGTCACGTGTTGATTTTAACGATGAGATGTTTGAAATTTATCACAGACTTGATATTAACAGCGGCAAAAGTGAACCTAAATTACTGATAATTGAAATTACCTATGTTCATTTAGAAAAGTTACAAAATTAGGAAAACTATATTACGACGTCTATAAGTTAGATATTAATTGCATATTTAATTAAACTATAGCATGTACCACTCTGAATTTGTAAAGAGAGATGTGTTTGTCACTTTAAAAAGTTTTGATAAGTTTTTAGTCAAATCCGTGAATCAATGGAATATGGTCTTAAACTATGGTCAAAGATTTTAAGGTTGCAATTATATTGTGAGTGTCACCATAATTATTTAGTATTTTTTAAACCTAGCTAATTGCAACTCATTATTCGTATATTAAGAAACAATATGTACATATGGTATGATTTTCATTTATGTTCTTGCATGACTACGTTATGTTATCGTTGTCAATACTATTATTTGACACCGTCAGCTACCTATTCATATACCATCACCGTGAAGTATATATTTTAAAAGTGTTTGAAAACATAGTAAAGCATCTAAAAATTCATTTCTATCATCATTATTATTCATAATTGTTTTGACGACATAAGGTAAAATTAAACTTAAACAAAAGTAAATAAAAAATATAAAAATAATAATAAGAACAATCTAAGCTACTACGATGATTATCATTGTCGGCTACTAACATATTTTTGTATTCATTACAGCAGCATTATGCAGGTCCCGACTAGTAGTCTATAATTATTTCTGGATGCGTTGTAATGTAATTATGTGTTATAACAAGTTTAAGTAGGATAGCAGGTCCGATTAAGTTGTTTTGATAACAAAGCAAGAAACATAATGCTAAATCCATGGACACAAATCTCTCTTCCTTCATACTTCGTTCAAACAGAAACCATTTACGTGTTCGTTTAATTCTTTCTATCTTAACGACTCTTCGAATATTCTCTTCCCTTAAACTTACGCGTAAACATATTTCTCATTCTAATTATTATCGTAATAACATAACATAACATAATTGTTTAAAACAAGTGTGAATATGAATTATTTTCGATATTTTGGGCATCATACGTGATCAAAGTTATTTGCTATGTACTTATTATTACATTAAACCTAAGAACGTACCTTAATTTGTCAGTAAATACTCGTAAGAATTAAAATGAGTAATAGTTATTAATCTTTAATGGATGTGGATTGTTGTAAAGTTGCCAACAATGGAACTAACTCGGTTTTGTAGGCATCAAATTAGATGGTTCTTAGGAGGCAACATCTTCATGTTTTTTTTTTTAATTATTATTATTTTTTTTAATTCAACTTTCAATTAAATGTTCTATAATACGAGTAGCTAGATTTGAAAAAAAGTTTGGACACCAAATATTTTGTTTCATATCTCCTTATTAAAATTTATTATTATTATATTTTTTTAATTTAGTATGTGATACATCATTTCCAACCAAGAATTTTACAATACTAAAAATCAGAACATCGCTTCATATAAAGGAAATAATACCAAGTATTAATTTAACATAAGCTGTAGGGTATGTTTGGCAAAATGAGTTGTAGGCTGTAGCTGTAGCTGTAAGTTGTAGCTATAAGCTGTAACTCTTAATTGAAGCTGTAAGTTGTAGATATATTTTTCTAAATGTGTTTGGTAAAGTTGCTGTAGCTGTAATTGAAATGAGTAAAATGACAATAAAAGACAATAATAAAATTAAATGGTATATATATTTATTTAACGTATATAACTCATGATAATATAATATAAATAACTAAATTATTTATATTTTTATTATAAATAACTAAATTATTTATATTTTTGTTAACATATTAATTTTCCTATAATTAAGATAACATTATAAAAAATATGTATAGTTAATAGTTATAATATGAAACTACTTTATAATAATAATAATATGAAATAATGTGTATAGTATATGTGTATATGAATATAAAAATAATAATAAATATAACTAAATATAAATTTGACAAATAATATTTTAGTGTAAGAAAAATGATAATGATTCAAATATCATCCCTTAATGTCAAAATTTATGTATATGTATTAAATATTAGATTTGATACAAAAATGATTATGAGTTAATGTATTACATACTATATTTCGTGTAGTACTAATATGAATATGTCCATCGTTATTTTAAAAAGTGTTTCTAATATTTTGAGGGACGTCAGGTCGTCAGTATTGTTAATAATTAACTAGGTTTAATTCTTTATTAATTTATTGAAAACAAAAAGGATAATAACTTCGAAAAATCATTTGGAATACTAGTGCTAATAAACTAACTAGTCTCAAATTGTAATATAAATGACGAGGGCAATCATGTAAATATATTCACTAAAAGCTCTTTTCAATTTTCAAAGCTTGTAGGATTAGCTTTTCGTTTACAAGCTTTTTGAAGCTTTAAAAAAAAAAACTCAAAGCTCTTTTATCCAAACGAAACTTTTAGAAATGAGAAGCTTTTCAATTTAAAAACGAAAAGTTAAAGCTTTTTGAAGCTCTTAAAAGGACTTCGCCAAACATATCCGTGTACATAATCCACGGTAGAATTTCCAGATCTTGGGCCGGACTGGTTAAAACTTAAAACCATCTCCTGCTTAAATAAATAAATAAATAAATACTATAATTATAATATAGTAATAGTAATAATAAAATAAAATAGAACATTTTTTTTTTTTTGTAAATTTATATATGTATATATATATATATATATATATATATATATATATATATATATATATATATATAATAAAATACAATCTCATTTATGTTAAGTGAAGCCACATAAATAATAAAACTTAGTAAACGCCTAATTGTTATATTTGTTATGAGTATAATAAAAATATCATCAAGAAAATTGAATCAGAATAAAAAAATCACTGAACAAAATGTGAATCCGTACAGTGATCAAGGAACCGTGATCACAATGGTTGTCATTAATTTGACATCCATTCGAACACATTTAATCAGACATAGATATAAGATTATAAGTTAATTAAAGTTCAGATGTACCATCACTTCCCAAGTGTACATATCTTATGAGCCATTATACTTGCAGCAAAACTTTATAAATGTCCGAATGAGATTGATTATATCGAATTTTCACTGAATATATTTTGGGATTTCTCCTTTTCTCAAGAGAGATAAAGAGTACTCAGCTATATCGATAAGATCTTTAATGTTGTGGATGGATCGTTCCTCAGCAGCTAACATGAAAATGGCACGTGCTTGTGCTTTCCTGTGCAATCTGGCTGCTAAATTTAATGGCAAATCAGGCGAATTCAGGCTCCTCAGTACTTGCCGATACAGTGAAAGAACCTTTCCCCTATTTCTTGCCAAATCCTCTGCAGTTGCCCAGATAAGTCCTTTCGACATTTGCTCACCACCCTTCTCTTAACTTCTGATAAATGTTTGCTGAAATATATGTAAAAGCACAAGAAAACGGCATTAGAAAGGAACATTGTAGTACCATCCCAGCATGAAAATTTGAAGAAGCGGAAAAAAAAATCTGTTTACTAATCATTTTATAGGTTTTACCAAAAAACGAATAAATTTAAGTCCACAAGCTTTCCTTATTCATCTTTGTTTTCGAATCTTCCACAAATAATCAATAACTTTACTTCAACTTTGTGTCAAGTCAACCGTTGCAACTTCCATAAGACACATCATAACTTATGCAGAATATGACTCAATGGCATTGGATGAGGTTATCTACAGTATCCAAGGTTCAATGCAAAGAAGAGGTGGCAATATCAACCCATTTACTTATGAAAGAGTCAATTTGGGTTATTTTTCATCTCTACAAGATTTATAAAAGGAAACTAGTCAAACAGGTTGCAAGTTGCCCAAAGTGTGTTTTTAATACAAGAAGTGAAGAAACCTCCTAAATCATTTTGTAAGAATATTGTGTTCTTATTAAAATAATATAACTTACAATCAATTGACACTCTGACTGTCTACAAAACTTGTTAATATGGTCAAAAGGCGCTACCCATCAACCCAACCCAATCCGTCTAGTTTCAACATGATAAAAGATCACCCATTTGACATACCGATGATCCACCCAATTTGCTACCTCTAGTTCAACGTAACTCAATGTAACAGAAGATGTGTCCTATTAGCTTTGTTGTGCAGACTGCAGAGCAGGCTTTTAGGGGTCTCAAGCATCCAAAATTCAACTCAAAATTATTCTTAAATTAATGCAAAACCAATCTACATGTTATTTTTTAGTCATCTTTCTGGTACTTTAACAGAAAGCAATAGCACAGTCCCATTTTAGGTTTGCAAGTACAAGATGCCCAAATTTTTTATTGAAAATCAAAACCCTATTTTGACTTCTATCATAAGTCCCATAACAAATAGCTATCATACCAGTACCATGTTCTATTGTATTTCACACATTATTGATGCATAAACATTACAATCACAACACAATATGTACTATTTTGGTCCTTGGATAACATCATGAACCAACACACCAAAACCAAATTGTCGGTCCATCGGTCATAAGTTCATTGTAGAACTTGACGAGGATAATTCGAATCTAAGATCTTCAACTATTAACAATACACATGTTTTTGAGATCAAGCAAGGATATCTTTAGTTCACTTCATTAAAAGAAACTTTAACAGCCCCACATTTTCATGTTTCATTCAGACTAAACAACAAAAATATATAACTTGTACATCATGAACAAAACTCAACTATTTATCATGGCAAAAAATACAAAGGAACAGTCGAATGTTTAAAAACATAGCATTTCATATTTCATACATGGAGAAGAAATATCAGAATCAACAAAATAAATAGTCAAAATCAGCCCCTTAAAAGCAACGATTGACAAATAAATAGTCAAAATCAGCCCCTAAATAAGCTTTTAATATTCATGATTTTCATATTTTGATAGTAAAAATATGTTATAGGGAATTCATAAGTGTAACAAGGCTGATTTTCATGTTGAATAGGTTATCACATTTTTAAAGAAAAACAATCATTATAGTTGCAAACTAAAAATAGAGAAGATCATAATTGGTGATGAACAACAGATGAAAAGTTAACTTAATTAGCGAAGAGATTCGCGAAAACAAGACCACAATACAAATAAAAGTCGTGACTACTAATTTTATATATTCTCTAACTGTTTTGTTTTAAGAATATATTACTAGGGGTTATTAATTTTACAAGCTACATATCAAACTAAAAGATGTTAAATAGACCAACAATAGTTCGTAATAACTTACCAGCGGCAAGAGTAGCTCGGAGATGGTGATGACGGTGAGATTACCAGCGGGCAGGATGGCGGCGGTAAGGTTGGTGAGGATGGAGTCGCTTGAAAGCAATGTTTTAAAACCCGGTTTTTTAGTCGAACCGGATTAGTATCAATTTCTGGTCGGACCGGTCGGACCGGTTGGGCCGGAGGGTCGGACCGGAATTGTTAGAAATCTGGAAACATAATATATAAAGGAAGTAAAAGACATATAAAATCATATTCACCAAACAATTTAACAATCCTAAAATCTAACAACCATCCAACAACAAGTAAACAACATTCTTAACAATCCAACAATCCTACAAACGTACTTTAACAATCCAACAACAAAGTCATACAATCTAACATGAACACATGTTTCAAACTAAACGAGTAAACTACATTCTTAATCTAAATATTAAATAGTTCAACATCAAAGTTCAGACAAATCAACATCAACCCAAATCATCACTAACATCAAACTTTGGCCTCATTTTGCAAACTTGTAGTGAGACAATGGCCACAAAAAGATAAGCATCTCACTTATACCAAAACTAATTATTAACTAGTGATTGATCAAATAATCACCAAAACTAATTCAAAGTGGATAGCTGAATCCATTGCTGTTTGCTTACAGTTAGACTTTCTGTGATTTTTGCAATTTGAAATTGACAATGTGACTGTCGTATGCAGATAAAGAATCGATGTTCTCTGGCAACTTCGTGTTTACCCCTATCGAGAACCCGAAATAGCTTAGATATCTTATTCGTGAAGCAAAAGTGTACAACAGCTCAATGCAATGATTTGGTATAAATATTGCCAAATTAGCCAAAAAAAGCACTGGTCATTCGTTAATATCTCAAAACGATTTAAATTGAACTTTAATTCCATTAATCAAATTCATCTCCTGACATTGCCAACCGGCTAACCAGACCGGAGCTGTTGTACCTGAATGAATTCCTGTATAGGTTCGAATTATTACCTGAATCGGAGAAGGAGAAGGCCGCAGGTGGCCGGAGAAGGCCGCAGGTGGCCGGAGAAGGCCGCAGGTGGTCGGAGAAGGCCGCAGGTGGTCGGAGACGGCCGCAGGTGGCCGGAGATGACCGTGGGATGCTGGAATCGCCGCGATCGAAAGTTAGGGTTTAGGGTTAGGTACCGTCACTCATTAGGAAAGTAAGGTTTTTTAAAAGAAAAAAAAATACTTAAACCGGTTCAACACACCAGTCCGGTTTCCGGTCCAATCGGTCCGGTCGGCCGGCTCAGGCGGTCCGCTGAATAGTCAGACTATGGAAAAAATCGGTTTATTTTAAGCCAGAATTCTTAAAAGATCCGGTCCGATCGAACGGGTTCTTAAAACATTGCTTGAAAAAAATGGGGGCTAGGATTTAATTTAGGACAAGGGAGAAGTTTTAAATTTTAAGTTTTTAACATATTGTCATTTTTTATTTTTCTTTTCTTTTTTCCATATAAAAATTGATGATGGAAAAAAGAAGCATTTTAATTGTTTGTACGTACTTCCTTAAAGAAATAAAATATGTACATGTTTACATTGTTCTAAACAAGAACTAATTATATAATCTGGGTCATTACTATTCTTCATAATGTAATAATATATGTATATATATGCACAACATTTAAATCTTTTTTTAAAAAATAACTATATTTTAAAGGTACATTTGAACAAAAATAAAAAGACACTGTCATATACAATCAACCATACATACGAGCGTACAGACACTCTTACTCGCACATTATAATACTTATATGCATTTTAATGTTTCCGACGAATTTGAGACGGACCTACCAGTTTTAATTTTATATTTTAATCATTTTAACAAAACTAAAAAAACAAACACTCCTAAACGTTGTTATATAAACAGATAAGGATATAAAAAATTTCAAAATGCACATCTACACTCAACTGTACATACGAATGTACAAATACTACTACTCTCGTATTATAATACTTATACCGCATACATACATAAACAATAAACATAGAAGGCGTTAACGTTTATGTCACACAATTATCAACTTAAATGTATAAAACTACTTATTTGTTAGTTTAATTTGATTACTTCTACTTGTATGGTTCAAAAATACAAAAATTAGAAAAGGTCCGTCCCAAATCCGTCCCAAGTTTCCAACGGATTTGGGACGGACCCAATGGTTTTAATTTTATATTTTAATCATTTTAACAAAATTAAGAAAACACATACTTCTAAACGTTGTTATATAAACATATAAGGATATAAAAAATTTCAAAATGCACATATACACTCAACCGTACATACGGATGTACAAATAGTACTACTCTCGCATATAATATTTATACCGCATACATACATAAACAATAAACATAGAAGGCGTTAACGTTTATGTCACACAATTATCAACTTAAATGTATAAAACTACTTATTTGATAGTTTAATTTGATTACTTTTACTTGCATGGTTCAAAAATATAAAATTTCGGAAATGTCCGTCCCAAATCCGTCCCAAGTTTCCGACCGATTCGGGACGGAATGTGGATCGTCTCAAAGACGTCCCAAATCCGTCTCAATTTTACGACAGATTTGGGACGGATAGTTGGTCGTTGGAAATCCGTCCCAAAATCGTTGGTAATCCCTCTCGGTAAACGTTCGTCAAGAACTTGTCGGAAATCCGTCGGAAATTTGTGACAGATATTGTGTCGTCATAAATCTGTCGAAAGTTTGGGACGGTCGTGATTCTGTCGGTAATCCGTCGTAAATTTGGGACGAAATATTGTTTCGTCGCAAATCCATCTCTAATCTAAGGTTTTCTAGTAGTGATAAATACATCATTACTCCTCTTTGGAAGGTTTAATATCATCATCTTCATTAGGTCGTTTATATGTTAGTTTTTGAAATTCCAAGGTACTCAAGTAGTACAATATCTCAATCAATGATGTAACTATATAGGATCTCATCTTATCAATCACAGAGAAAATTCTCATAATGAGCTTCATGCTGACTCAAGGACGATAAAATCTTTTCTTGTAATTCTTATTGAACAAAAAAGTTAAAAAAATAGAATATTCATGTATATGACAAGAACTTATAGAATCAAGGTAGTGATGATCTGGTTAATACCCGTGACTAGTGTTGTTTATTATTGTAATGACATGCAATTAATCTTAGCCCGATATTAGTACTCTAGTAAATTTGTCGTCAAAATAACACTTACACTACGTTTGGTAGCGATATGTTTTTTATGGGATTAGCGTTAAATCGTTAATTTATAATTTCAAGGAATGGAAATTCTTTTTAGCAAAGGAGTTTGTATGACTTACGATTCAATTCATTTTTACATTAATTAAATACTATCATGAAATGAAATTCAGATATTACATTCTATATCGAGTTTCATACAATTCTGCCGACCCAATCGCAGTCTTAATACCCAATTAGTACAAAATAACATCCATATAACACAAGGGGTTCAGTACGCGCAACCTCTCTATAAATTGCATTATTGCATTATCTCATGAAAACATCTCTATCTGTATCTCCACTACATATAATGCATGTTTATCTTCATCTTAAAATTTATCTGGATAAAGTGAAGTGTAAACAAATCTCCATTCAAAGTAAGTAAATAAAAAAATGACAATACTTTACAAATTATCATCGACTCCAATTTACCAGTAATAATTTATCTCCAACATAAGGGATTGTACAACATTTCAATACGATATTTATCTACACTTTTATATGAGAAGTAGAAGAAAAGTTGTGTGGCATATTTGTTGCAAATGAGTTAATAGAATTATATTATGTGTTTTGTTATAGTTATATTTATATTGATTTAAATCGCATTTATTTGTGTACAATTTCGAGTTATTTTATGGATCTTTATTTATGTATTATACTTGATGATATTGATTTTCTTTTATCTTGGTGTAATAAATTGTTTATTTTATACAATTATTCTAATCAATCAACATTAACACAATAAAATGCCCGACAGATATGCAAGTGATATGATATATGAATGTTGTAACCAAATTATACATACGGGATGATCAAATAAAATTTAGTGGACAAAATTAACTATTTGCGCAGGTAGACTACTAGTATGATTAATAAATGAACGATCTCACCTTTTCAAATGTACGGTCACATGAATCATCGATCTCAAAGCAGAGTGCCAGAGTTGACCCACCTTCAATTATTAAATAAATAAATATAAACAATAAAAATGTGATTTTGGATCTTACGTACACGTATTACCAACTACTCATCACATATAATCAATCTCTCTGTATTTTTTCTTCATAATTTCTTTCTCACTTCGATATGGGACAAATCTTGGAAAAACTTAAAGGTAATATTATTACTAATAGCTTATTATCTTCAGTTATTCTGTTCTGTTGCTGCTAATTATCATCAATTTTAGATGTCGGTTTTGTTTAATTAATGATTCATAGATTCCTGCCTTTTGTTTTTCTGCTATTTTTGGTTGGTAGATACTGGTTGTGTTGTAAATTATAACATTTTGGATGTGAGTTATCCTATTTTTTAAGACTTGTATAATTCAAGAAACTTGAATTAATTTCTCTGCCTAAATGCCTGTATTATAGACATACCATGCTTTTCATGATTTTGTACTTGGTGGTTTCATAAGTTTGGTTCAATTGAAGTTTTATTATTATTTATTTGGATTCTGTCTAATCTGAAGATGACTACATTCTGTATCACTTTGATAGTGAATATGTAAATCTTGTGAAGTAAATTTAATCTTGTATGTGTTAGTTCTTAGAGATGATTGTGCAAAATCTTTGAAGTAAACTGAATACTCCGTAACTTTTTGGAGCTTTGTTAAAAAGAATTGTGTTACTGTAGTTATTAGATGTTTTATAATTCTATCATTTCGTGGTTACACTGGACATCGTTATGAATCACTTAAAATAGTGTTTTAAGATATGCACTTTATATGGTTTGTGCATAGAGATTGTGCTCTTAACAGAGTGATAATTTAACTGTTGAATGTGTAATGTGTTGTAGACGTTGCACTGGCTAAAATGCAAAAAGAACACTAGATTATGTTAGACCAAGTACGTACAGATTTTGTTAGACCAACTTGAAAGTACATATTCCTTGTTGAGTAGATACATCAGTAGTCATTGTTTTGATACTCGTGTACATTTCAGCAGAAGCTAATTGTAACTCAACAGTCTACAGTCCCTTAAGTCCATCCTCTGAAAGCTTCAGATATTTTCTTTCTGAAAAATTTCAAGCATCTACCTAATTGTCTGTTCTTGGAAGGGTACTAAGGACATTGGACTAAGAGCCAAACACTTTTCTGAAATTACATAGCATTGAAATTGCATAATTGTCTGTTGTCCTCGGTGCATAGCTATCTTTTATTTCGTTTACAAAATTCGGCTTTTGGGACATAATGGAAGATTTACCCTTAAATATGTGATGATTCTAAGTTTCTAACAATTCGTGTAGGTAACCAATGGAGAGAGAAGCAAATACGAAAGATAAGTGACAAGGTTTTTGATTACTACAAGAATGAATACGGAAAGGCTAATATGACTTTTGAAGATTTATACATAGCTGTGCTACTTGTGTACAAGTAAATTCATTTATTAATGATCCATGCAAAAAATAGAAAAGAACTGATCTTGTACTTATGCGGTTGATTCTTTTTGCTTTCAGTGATATCAATAAGCGTCTGCCAGGGCCTCATTTTGATCCCCCAAAGAAGGACCAAATCCGAACCTTGATGAAGGTATGGTCACGTGTCATTAATTGTATTTGGATGTCCTTAAACTTTTTTAACTTTTTATTGGGTCTTATACCCTTATTTATATTGGAACTGTCAAAGTAAGCGGGTTGAATGGGTTGGGTAACTAGTCAATGTGTAATTTTTTGTGTGTAGGGTTTGGTTGACCCTAAACACTTTTACCCATTCTTTAGTAAATAATGTTTTTGTTAAAAAATTTACAATAAGATCCACTTTTTGATAAAAGTGATTTTACAATATGCTCTACGTGACCTTGACCCGCTTACTTTTCAGCTCAACTTTTGATTTTATACTTTGCGGGTTAGAGATAAAACATAACCAGAATCGACTAATTCAAGTAAACGGGTCAAAATTGTCACCTTCCCTTACACGATGTTTAAGTAATCAAGTGATTATGGATTATAATTAATTTATATTAAAAATAATTAGATGTTGTGTAAACAAATGGAATCTGAATAATCCATAATTATATTTTAAATACCTTTTGAGTTCAGAAATTTAAGATACCAGTGTTCAAATTTTCATCATCATATTCACCGACAACTTTGAATAGAAATACGTAAAATACAATTCAATCATCATTCTACGACCTGATCCCTCTCAATGATTTTTCGTTTACCTAGGAATGTGATATAAATCTTGATGGGGGGCTCAACCATGAAGAATTTGAAGAGTTCATGAAAAGGCTAACAGCAGATACTTTCGTGTATGTTACTCAAGGATTGCTCATCACTCTAGCCGTAGCACCAACAGTTGCTATAGCCACAAAGAGGACAACTGAAGGTGTTCCAGGCATTGGAAAGGTGGTTCAGAAACTACCCAATTCAGTATACGCGAGCCTTATCACTTTGGCAGTTATGATGATCCAAAAAGCTCACGAATAAATTGAACAAATAAATTAGCATCAAAATTTCAAGTTGTTGATTTGGGTGTCGTTCTGGTTATGTATATAACATACACTATCAAAAAGTTTGAATTGTGGGGACTGGTTTTGTACTTTGTAAGGTGCATGTACATACATAAGTTGTAATATATGTACTACAGTATGCTTCTTTAATGAAGTTATAAACTATACTTTACTATCGAATGCATTTAGATCATTCAAACAGTTTCTTAACAAATTGGTTGTACTTTTATGGAAGGATATTTCCATGTTGATCATTATACATTCAAGAAAGGAAGATTCAGCCATAACAATGGCAACCTGTTTCTTTCTTTGACTATTTACAGGCTTTTGGTTATAGGGGCAACTGTGGGTGAGTACTTGTCATTTAAAACATAAGTTTCTATTTCTCTACCATATAATGCTCGTAACCAATCAGTTTTGATCAAAAACATATTTACTACAAGTTATGTGAACCATGATGTAAGGTCTTTGTTACCGTTTGTTTTTTGTTTCCAAAACAAAACAAATCAAAGGTTTTTTTGGAATGAGAGATATATAGTAACTTGTAGTAGTATTTACGTTTATATATCGATTTATCGACAACTGCAGCTAATTCACGTACACCTCAAAAGAATCCAGACTTACCAAGATACCAGTGTCCTCACTCCTCAAACAAATCTCATTCTCATTAGAACATATAATTAAAAATTATACTTAACAGCTAATAATATAAATTATGGTCACATGTATCATGCACAAAGCAGGGTTCTAGTTAAATAAATAAATGCATTCAATAAAGATGTGATTTTGGATCCTAACTACTCAACACAGATAATCAATCTCTCTGTTTATTTTTCTTCATAATCTCTATTAACTTCGATATGGGACAAATCTTGGAAAAACTTGAAGGTGATTCTAAAACTATCTATCTATTCATTACTTATGTTCTTCAGTTTTTCAGTCTGTTGCTGATAATTCTCATCATTTAAGATTTTTTATGCTATTTGGTTGGTAGATACTGGTTCTCTTGTAAGTTATAACATTTTGGATGTGGGGTTTTTCTTTTTAATTAAGTTCTTGCCTAATGCATATAGTATAGACATACCATGCTTTTTGAGATTTTGTATATATTGAGTTGCATATGCTGCTTCAGTTGAAATTTTATTACTCCGAATTATTTATTTGGATTTTGTCTGATCTGAAGATGACTAGATTCTGTGGTAAAGCTTTTGAAGTAACTTGAATCTTGTAAGTATTAGTTTTTAGTGATGATTGTGCAAAATCTTTGAGGTAAATCAAATAACTTTTTCGGTTTTTGTCAATTAAATGATTTACTTCAGTTATTAGATACTTTTAAATTTTCTATCATTTTGTGGTTACACTGAACATGGTTATGAATCACTTAAACAGTGTTTTAATAAAAACACTTTGTACGATTCATGCATAAAGATTGTGCTCTAAACAAAGTAGTAATTTAACTTTCGAATGTGGAAATAAGCATTGCAGTTGCATATTTGTCTGTTGTCCTTGATACATAACTATCTTTTATTTTGTTTCCAAATCCATCTTTTGGGACAAATTTGAAGATAGTCATTAAAAATGTGATGATTTTAACACTTCGTGTAGGCAAGCAATGGAGAGAGAAGCAAGTACGAAAGATAAGTGACAGGATTTTTGATTATTACAAGAATGATTCCGGAAAGGCTAATATGACTTTTGAAGATTTATACATAACTGTGCTACTTGTGTACAAGTAAGGTCATTTTCCATTCTAGGCAAAATTATATACTTTTTCATGGCCTGCATGATCTTGAACTTATGCCATTGATCTTTTATTTTACTCTTTGCTTTTAGTCATATCAATAAGCGTTTCCCATTGCCTCATTTTGTTCCCCCTACGAAGGAACGAATCAGAACCTTGATGACGGTATGGTCATTATTGCATTAAGTGTATTTGGATGTCTTGAAACTTTTTAGTTTTGTGGATTTATAATCTTATTTTTATCAGAAATGTAAAAGTAAGTGGGTTGAATGGTTTGAGTAACAAGTCCACAGGTAATGTTTGATATGGGTCGGGATTGGTTGACGCGAAACAAATTTGCCCATTTTTCAGTAAACAATATATTTTTCATTTCAATATCGTTACAATAAAATCTGATGTTTAAAGTGATTTCATTGGTTGTTTGCCTTAAAAATATGCTTTAGGTGACCTTGGCCCACTTGACCCACTTTTTCAACTGTACTATTGATTTTATCCTTTACCCAGCCGTTAGAGATAAAACATAACTCGAATTGACACTTCAAGTAAATGGGTGGAAATTGCTACCTTCAGTTTATATAATGTTTAAGTAATCAAGTGTTTAGTGGGTCATAGTTAATCAATAGGAAAAGATACTAAGATTGAACAGACAGCCAGAGAAAGTAAATTAGAAGTTGTATAGACAAACAGAACCTTTATAAGCCACAGCGTTTTAGTATTTAAACTTTTGGGAAATCAAATTATAAGCCTTTTTGAGAAAAAATTCATACCCATGTTCAAATTTGCATTACCATCTTCGCTGTCAACTACTTGAATAGAAATAAATAAAATACTATCCCATCTTCATTCTACGACCTGATCTCTCTTTATTGTTTCTCGTTTACTTAGGAATGTGATATGGATCTTGATGGGGGACTCAACCATGAAGAATTTGAGGAGTTCATGAAAAGGATGACAGCCGATACTTTAGTATATGTTACTCAAGGATTGCTCATCGCTCTAGCCATAGCACCAACAATTGCTATAGCCACAAAGAGGACAACAGAAGGTGTTCCGGGCATTGGAAAGGTGGTTCAAAAGCTACCCAATTCAGTATACGCGAGCCTTATCACTTTGGCAATTATGATGATCCAAAAAGCTAATGAATAAACAAGTAAATTCGCATCGAAATTTCAAGTTGTGGATTGGGTCTTGTTGGGTTATATATATTTTTCATTCCATTTCCTTTGTTTTTACTCTGACCAAAATTATTTCAAGGCATCGTTATTCGTATAAAGAAATGTTGTAAAATTCAGCCTTGCTAGTCTCTGATTTCTTTCTTTTATTTTTTCACAAAAATCCATGAAGTTACTATGTATATTTCAACATGTTGGTATATCCTATTAAAATCTTATATTGTTTTTAATAATTTGAAGACATATACAGAATAACGGTGTTAATCGGGTCAAAAATCCAACCCTAATAAGGTTTAATCGGGTCGGGTTTTTAAAAATAATAACTTACCCACAACCTGACCCTATTAAGTAATAGGGTATTCGGGTTCGGGTTAAACAGGTTGCGGGTTAATCTGGTCGGGTTATATTGGGTTTCACGTTAACCCAAATAACTTTACTGTTTTCTAATAATTGTTCAAAATAGATAGTTGGCTCTAAATGTTTGACTAGAATACCAAATTTTTGAAGGATATACGAAAATGAAACTACACTAACAACTCGTTAGTACATATTATGGATACACTTTATTTATTATATTATACATGATAGATGTAAATATTGTTTGATAGATCTTGAATACCTATTGGATTTTAAAAATGCTCAAATGCTTTAGACGTGAGGGATACGACATCTTTTGACATTTAAAGAATGAAACTAATGCCTTTACAATTTGATGAAAAGATCCATATATAACTATATTTAAGTCTTCAATTCTTCATTTTCTATAATCATATGTCATTTAAACACTTTATAATAGTTGAATATGGTTATATAGCTATATATATATATCATTAATGAAATTTTACAATATTACATATATCGAAGACATGTATTCCTGAAGAGTTATCATACTCAAATTAAATTATTAAGTATGCTAATTATACAAATGAATTGGAAAAATGGTATTTGACTAAATCATGTTAATCGGGTCAACCCGTATCCGATTAAGTTTCTATCTTTTAACCTGTAACCCTACCCTAATAAGTATTCGGGTTAATAGGGTTAACCCGTATGACCCGATTAAGTTTTTCAACCCTACTAAACCCAACCCTATTAGTCTTAATGGGTTTGGGTCTGGTGCGGGTCGGGTCGGATACACATGAAATCTCAAAATCATATGTGAGATATGATATAACAAAATGTTATGCCAAAGTCCAAAGGCAATACAGGAGATTGGGATATCTTAGCATCTCAAAGGAGATACTTGATGCGGAAATGATTAGAAATAACAAAAAATGAAATAAAACTAAAACAAGAAACTAAAGGATTTATATGTTAATCCTTTCATACATGTGTCCAACATTTCACCATTTCACAAGCAAAACAACCAAAATTCCTAAATTAGTGAAGCTAACGTTGTAGGAACAAATGTCTAGAATCTAAATTACAATAGTATTTTCCTCAAAACACATAAAACTAAAAGTTGCTAAACAAACTTGAATATTATGACTTAGTCTTTATGAGAATTTCCATTTTTTGCTCTAGAAAGATGGTCAAAGATTGAAAAGCTTTCCCACATTATTGTACCCTACAAACTTTCGACATATAAGGTGGGAAATGTGTCAACCTTTAACAAACATTCAACCATGCCTAGAAGAAAGGGATGTAAGAAAGCAAAAAACACGTAGAAATGAGAAGAATTCATAATGAGATAGACAAACAAGCAACAAAGTAAAAAACCAAAACAATAATTAAAACAATGGGAGATGGAAAGCAGGAAGAAGACTTAAGAGTGCCCATAATCTCTTCTTTATTTTGTGTTTTCGTAGTTATTGGTGGTGTTTTTCTTGTTCTCTATGTTTTTGACCCTCACGCTACTCACCCATGGTTTGCTGTCGCTGCATTACTCTTCATCGGTTCCCCTTGGATCTTTTGGTTAATGACTTATATGTATATGTGCTCAAGGGCTTCTGGCCGTTGGCTAGTGGGTTCGGTGGAAGGACGAACTCAAGAAGCACGCCCAGCCCTATGACCAAACCCTTATCATGGTGTGGGTGTGTTCCTAGCCATGGTACGACATTTGTTTAGGGAATTTTTATGATGAACGGTGATGGGCGCCAAGATAATTCGACGTAAAAGGAATATTAAAAGTCATCCAGGACATTTGAACAATCTTGATGCATATTTTGATTTAGTTTCTTGCATCATTAATGTTGCGTTATGTGAAGGGCCTTGATTTATATTGATGACACTTCTATTTTTTTTTTTGGATGAAATTATGATATGAATTAATGATTGTTGAACTTCAAATAAAGAGAAATATTTAATGTCCTGTGATGAGTTCCATTAAATGATGATGGTGACGATAATGATGAATTGATGATCGTAATAATGCTCATACATTTTTAATTTTTTATTGCTCGAGTTTTTCGTTTAGTTGATTAATTTGTCTTGTTAATCGTGCTGGACAAAAATAAGGTTTATAGAGCTAGAGAACAACATGTGATGAAACTTACGATTACTGATGTTTGTGGTTCAGCTTATTAAACTATTTAAACTGATAAAATCGAAGTGATTTGTCAGTTTTGTGAAGTTTCGTTTTATAATGGGTCTAGTAGTTTGAGTTTTTTCAAACCGTTATATGTAGTCTGATTTACGATTTCAAGACCGTTTAAATCAAACAAGGCCGATTATATTTTCTTATATAAATTGTTAAGGATATATGTATAATTCAATTCAAAGGGTTAATAGTGTATTAATAACTAAACTTTTAACTTTTTTTGGTTTTAACTCTTAAACATTTTTTTTTTTTTATGTTTTAACCCTTCTACTTTTTTTTCTCGTGTTTTAATTCTTTAACTTTAAATGACATAAACCATTATAACCTGTTACCACGGATTGATATTTTTAAAAAATTTCAAAAATCAATTTAATTCATATAATTCCATGTGAATAATGGCTTTTGTAACGCCCCTCTCTTAGTATATTATAAAATACTCTTTTAATTCGGAAGCGTAGGTCAAATATATTATATTAGCAATATTTACAAAAATACATACATATAATGTTCAAAACATTGTACTGAAATAGGGGTTACAAAATTCAACTTTCAATATTTATCAAAATATATCAGAGTTGCCAGCCGATCAAACATTCCCTAATCAAAATCTGCCTGCCCGCCCGTAAGATCATGACCTGCAGGGATTAGGTGGGGAATTAGCACGAAGCTAAGTGAGTGAACATGAATCTAACAGTTCAACTTAGCTTAACAATCTGTTTACATCAAATAATCGTAAACACATATCATCAATATCAAAGAGGATCGGTGGTTTTTGAGGAACCCTACTGCCGCGGTGGCCCTCAAGAAACGCTTATCACAATCTGTAGTGGCCACTACAGAATATACCGATAACTTGATATTACCACTACACAATATGGGTTTAGTACAACACATGTACGACACCCCATATCTGTAATCTTGTAAATCATCAAGTCCAACAATCTGTTGACTTCTTTACTAGCAATCAATGCCCAGAGGCCACATTGCACGTAGATTCATAATCAGCATATCAGCATATCAGACTAAACAGTCTATCAATTATATCTACGTTTACTCGTTGCAACCAAATCGTTACAACCGAATCAAACATGTGAGTTCCAGATCCACTCACCTGCCAGTCTCAGTCCAACAACTCAGAAGTCTAATGTTACTGAGTCTTCTGCTGATCTGAGAATACAACAAATAATGAGTTAGTAACTCATTTCATAATTAGTTTAACATATTTCAGCACATAATATCAAAATGATAAACAATTATCAAGTTTCAAATCTTCATAATAGCATATTTATCCAAGCAGGTAACCCTTGAAGTCTAAGTAAACAAAAGTTCAATCCGAAGCGAAACCAGAAAGTCCCGAAACGATGCTTAAAACTGAAAAATGCCATTTTCGACCCCAAGATGACCCCGAAAGGCCAAAAACTGCCTAGGCTCTTAAAATAGAGCCTTGATTATTGGGTCGTTTTCGTGTGACCATGCGAATTTCAACCCAATCCGAGTTAGTGAAATTTGTCACTCATTCGCTACCCTGAAAACACTTTTACGCAATTTCAAAATTTGCAAAACAAAATTTTAAAAATCTCAGTTCGCAACAATCTCGGTTCGCTTCGCAGCAAACTCAGTTCGCTTCGCAACTCGATTCGCAGGGCAAGAACTCAGTTCGCATCAATCTCACTTCGCAAGACATCTCACTTCACAAGACAACTCACTTCGCAAGACAACTCACTTCGCAAGACAACTCAGTTCGCTTCGCAATCAAGCTCTGCGAACTGAGCTCATCTTCAATGTTGCGAAGTTCATCGCTGAACCCAGAAACTTCGAACTGAAATCTTTCAAAACTTACGAATTCGACTTCCTAACATTCAATTAAGCTTTCTAACAGTTTATATGCATCAAATAACATCATATAACATCGTTTAAGCTTAATTTTCATATCAATTCGTGAATTAACTAATTTTCATAAAAATACAATTATAACATAAATTACTTACAGAAACAAGGTGACGACTTGATTATGTTACTGGAATTCGTTTTAACACAAGGTGATGATGATGTACGAAATGATTCAACAGTTCACATAAAGTTTCTTTCAATTTTGGATGCTCGGTTCGGTTCGCAGGAGCAGGGATTGTTTGAGAAGTTTTGAGAATGTTACAGAATTTTCATGTATGAGTGTGTATATATATTTATTAATCTAACCCAATACCATTACGATTTAGTTCCCTTCTTAATCTATTGCCGGGAACCTAAAATCATTTTGCGAAAACCAAATATTTTATTTTACCGTCAACTAGTTCGGTTTAAATCAATGAATTATTTATTAGTCACAATAACTCATTTATCCTTTTGACTAATATTATCAAATAACATAATAATACTAAAATATTCCTAACACATTAAATAATAATTTAAAGTTTAGGAAAATTACCGGAATACCACTAGGCTCTTAAAGTGGATGTTACAGCTTTTACCCTAAAACTCTTGTATATATTTAAAACTAATTTATTGTAATATTTTTGCATATCATATTTAATATAAATAATTATTATATCACCTACTAAGAATTAACTTTCTATAAAACATCATATATAAATAACAACATACCTTCCTAGTTAAATAACTTTTCATACAACTAAATTATTACACATGAGAACATTATAAAAAATGTACGTTTGTCTAAATAAAATAGGGTTAATAATGGTTTAATTCTCAAACTTTTAACTTTTTTTCGTTTATCCATTCAAATTTATTTTTAACGTTTTAATACTTAAACTTTAAGTGACATGTTAAAAAAACCAATGTGACATGTTGTTACATGTTAATACTTTTAAAATTTTCAAAAACCAATTAAATCTCCAAAGTTTCATTTAAATATCGTTTTATCCTCAAACTCTTGTAACGAAACTTTCCAAATAAATATATAACTTTTTACATAACTAGAAATATTATACATGCCAAAATTATAAAAATGTATTTGTTGTCAAAATAAAACATTATAAAAATAACTGTGATAACACATTGCATTTAAATAATACGCATATATATATATATATATATATATATATATATATATATATATATATATATATATGAATTTAGCATTATATATACAACGTATTATACTTTAGGACATCTACAATGATAAACGGGTAAAAGGATAGAGATTTTTTGGACGAAGATCTACAACGATACATTTGTGTAAAACCTTTTTACAAAAATTTTGTTGTTGGAAGTATTTTCTCCAATTAAGAAAAGCTTTTAAACACTTAGTTCCTATTAAAAACCTAATATAATAATGCAGAAAAAAACAAGGTCTAGTATACCTAAAATTTGATATTTCTCAAGCTTAACTATAAAAGCATAAAACTTGCACTTTGGAGTTGCTATTGTAATAAAATAAATTTTATAAAAATACTATCTCTTTGTTAAAATAGTCAAACATATTATAATGAAAGGGTTTAAATTTTTATCAGCCTATATTTAAGGCCTTAAAACAGTAAACATGAAGTCGAAGAGTTAAAAAAAATTGAAAGTTTGAGGATTAAACTATTATTAACCTTTTATCAATTATTTCTACGTTACCTACTCAACCGGTTACTTATGACCAAAATGATAATTTTAAAATGTCAAACAAACAGAAGGAGTTAAATTTTGGTCAACCCATAAAACATTAAAAATATTGTTGAATGGTTAAACCGCTAAAAATGTGAAAGTTTAAGGATTAAACCATTATTATACCAATAAAATATTAAAAAATAGTTATGATCAGATATTGTACTTAATTTATGAGCATATATTATAATATACTTAAATATTCAAAAAGATATAGAATGTAACATTATATATAGAATATTTTTCTTTATGAAACATATATATTTATTATTTTAAATAAAATGTACCAACAATACAGTTATTTTGTTGAAATATTAACTTCTATGTATTATAAAATATCTAACGTGTACATAACCAACTAGGTAATGATATGCTTTTTTTAAAAGTAAATAGCTTTTAAACTTATATTTTGAATAATATAACAATAAATATTTAGTAAATTAAAGGGTTAAATTATGAGAAAAGAAATGAAGGATTAAATCAAAAGTGAAAGTTTAAGGATTAATCTATCTATAAATATATGTCCACATCATTCATGATACTTGATCAGCCCGGTTACCGTTACTAAAAAGGTTAAATTTAGGAAATTAATTTTGATTAACCTCTAAGTTAAGGTGTTAAACTATGAGAAACAAAGTTGATGGGTTAAAAAAAAAATTGAATGTGTATTATCCCTTATATTCAATTGGCAAACCAATTTCTAATTTTCTCATGATATTTAAGGCATTTTCTCATGATATCTCACATTAGTACTTTGACTTTAAATTGACCAAATTATCATTGCATATCAATATCTCATGATAGTCCATACATATTATTATATACCAACACTATTATCAATTTGAGTAGTTTATTATTTTTATATATTAGTTATAATTAGTACTGCTATATTTTTATTGTTGTTGTCATAACCCAATTCACCAAAGATTTGTGTGATAGGTGTAATAATTTAAACTTTTAAAATTTTATATTTATCTTAAAGTTATTATTTTTATATAGAATAGTGTTTATGTATCATAACTTGTAATCATAACGTAAATGAAATAAAAATTTTATATGTACTTAATAACAAAAGTGAATAAGTCTGTTTAATATTTTTCTTAATAACAAATTAAGAAAAGTAGTATAAATAACGAAAAAAATACTACTATCCTATTAAGTTCGAGTAATTTTGAAGCATATGGGTTATTTTCTTATCTTATAACTACTTCATTAATTTATTTTTCTTTATAATATGAATATGATTGAACTTCTAAGAGAAAGTTGGTGTTCCTTAAAACATTAAAACACCTCCTTTTAGTTCACTTATATAATTCATGTTCTTGAGTGTGTGTTCGGACTGTCATAGACGGTGTGGCGGTAAATCAAAAATTGAGGAAAAATGAATGGTAGTGATGAAGGTTGTTAACGTTAAGATGTTTCTACATATCATTTTTACTTTTATAAGATCAAAATATTAAATGTTGATTGGGATGGGAATATCTTATGTAAGGTCGGAGTACTATTTTTCATGTGTTGTGCTTCACATCAAAGATTAACTATGTGACATGTTACAGTTTAATATATGATTGCACTACAACTTCCATGGATTTAGATTACAAAATTTATTACTTGAGATAAAGATTCTACAATGTTGAATCGTTAAAACTTTACTTTTACATCCGTTTAGCGCTAACCATTTTTGTAACAAATGCATCATATTTTGTAGTTTTCTGGTCCAATAATTCAAGTCAAACAAGATTGGATCACATCGAAATCTCATTATGTTATTGTTAAGATTAGTATCCTACGTAGATTCTTACAAACCATGATTAAGATGATATTTTAACGATCCATGATTATATAAATTAAAACCGATATATACTCATGTTATTAATGCATTTCAAGAAATTAACTTAACTAATTGGTTTATCAGTATCAGTTTGACAACTTATGTGGTGTTGTTGCCATCAAAAGCCCAACCAAATGTTTTAATCTTTAAGTTTTAAAACAATGCATAAGACAAGAAAATATCTAACCATTAATGGTTAAAGTTAATATACATAAAAATAGAATAGTCAGTAAAAACTATAATATGCATATGTACATTGACTTTATTAGATACAATAATAGTTTAAGAGGTGATTAAATTAATAATATTAAAAAAATAAAGCATATGTGAACTAAGATTAGTTCACTTCCTTCAAAACTCCATTTTCACTTTAATTATTAAAATTAAATATCTTACAAATGATAACGCTAAAAATTATAAAATTACATATTCGTAATCAACGCATTTTTCTCTTCAACTAACAATCTTCAAGTTATACTTTTGACAATTTTGTTCCTTTCGTTTTTGTCGGGTCTTAGAAACACTGCTTATATAATAACATGTGATTTTTGATACAAAATTAGAAATGGTACACAATTTTCATCGATGGTTGATGTTAATTCACACGTGATTACAACGTAATATTAACTCAAATAAATTACTATAAATAAGATTTAAAAATTCTACTTGTTTACGGCCGAAATCACATGTGATTTTTAATTGAAGTATGTGATAACAATTGATAATTCACATATGATTTCACCTTTATTTATTAAAAAATAGATAATTATAGTTAATTCTTTGAAATTCGTATTTGATTACTTTTTGATCACATGTGATTAGTAACTTGATGTTTAATCAAAAGTGATTAAAACTTAATTTTTTTATGTAGGTTATTAAATTATCAAATAAAATTATTTTCATGTGATTTTTAAACTTATAATTTGTAAATTTGATTATTTACATGTGATTATAGCTACCGATTTAGATTTTAAAATTTGACGTAAATATAATCACGTGCGAGTGTTAAATCACATGTAAACATTACGAATTTCAAACCCTCATTACAAGAAGTAACAAAGATTCCCAATATCCACTATTGTGAAAGTGGGTATTTGAAATGAATCAATCATATTGGTTTCTCAATTCTTAAAAATTTTTTACCTCTTTATTGAACTTTCTTAATAGTTTAATACATCAACATGTGTCTATATCACTAATTGCCTCACAATTACATCCAACACTTTACACTATGTAGCTAGTGGCATTCATTTTAAGATATCTGAAGTTTTGAACACTCAGAGTTCGGATATCTAAAATTTTGAATGGTAAATTTCACTATCCAAAAACCGTATCCGAGATTTTGGACACTGAAATTTCAGATATTTCGGATGCGATATCGAGTTATCCAAAAACTAAAATCAAAAATAATTTTTTTTTCAATTTTTCATATTTCTAAATCAAAGATGAATATAAATATAAATATTTTTGTATTTTCATTTATAACTATTTAAATAATGAGTTTAACAAAATATAAGTATAAGATATTCGTATATAAAAGAAATATCGATTTGGTTGATCGAAAATACTTAAAAACATTTTGTAAAGACATAATAGCTTTCTCTTTAAATATACAAACAAACCTCATTTAACAAAACTTATCACTATATTAATAAAAGGAAACATTCGTTAGTTCAATTTGAAATTTTTTTGAGACCAACTAACTAGTCAATTTTTTTAATTTCGTCAAATTTTCAATTAACCAATCCAATATACTCATTTACTTAAAAATCTCTTTCGAAAATAATACCTTAATTAATTAAAAATAGCGTAAGGTTCTGAGGGAAGAATTCAAATTAGCAGAAGGAGGGACAGACCATATTTGATGTATTTTAAGACAAATTTATAGGGGTTAAATTCAATGTTGTTAAAATGCAGTCAAATTTTACAGATGTAAAATGCAATGCTGTTAAGTTGCAGTTAAATTTTATAGGTACAAAATGCAATATTGTTAAAAGCAGTGTCAGTCGTTGATAAGATGCAGTATATTTGGGCATAGATCAAAAACAAATTTGTCCTAAAATACTGTAAATCTAATATGCCACTTCTTCCTCTCGTTTGAACCCTTCCTTTTTCATTCTCCACCTTAAAAATAATCACCTTATCGTGAATTTGATTCAAAACTTCGGATGACATTAAAAACAATTATTTTTATATAGGTAACACAAATAATTAAACTCAAAAGCTTATAAATCTATTTGTCTTACTATATTACATCAAATATACCTAATACCTAAATGTAAATAAATTAATAATAATAGATAAATATTAATAACAGTGCCAAATATGAAGATTTCGAAGTTTGGTAAGTTTTTTCAAAACATTCAATATTTTTTAATACGCTCCATGTATTGACAAGTTCACATTCAAATAAATGAAAGAATAAATGACTTTTAAAAATTGAATACATACAATAACTTTTTCGAAGTTAAATGCATATAAAAAATAAAAAAATGGTACAAAACTCGGCGAGCTTAAACTTATGACAATAGTCAATTATTTAACTCATGATACACATTGATTAAATTTAAAAATTCAATTTTATTTTATACGGTCCGTGTATTCACGAGTTTAACATTCAAATAAACAAATAATAGTTTGGTATGACGTTTGTGTGTATCCACGAATTTAAATCTATAAGTATTCAACTAAATTATTACAAGATCTGGATTAGATTAATAAAACTTAATAAAATAAGTATTATATATCTAAAAACATATATTAAAACTTTTTTTCGGATATCCAAAAACAACAACAACAACAACAACACTATCAAATCCCTCCGAGGGTGGGATATGAGGGAGGTAGGGTGTAGACAATCATATCTCTACCCGAGATAAGAGAGACTGCTTGCAGAAAGACCTCTGACAAACTCGTACGTATAAAAAAGTAGTAGTAATAATAATAATAATAATAATAATAATAATAATAATAATAATAATAATAATAATAATAATAATAATAATAATAATGATGAAAAATAGTGATATTAATAATGCTAATGATAAAAATATTAATATTAGTAATATAAGTAATAGTAATAATAGTAGTAGTTAATCTAAAACGGTGGTAATAATAGTATAATAAAAAAAGATATGTAAATATTATATGTGTGTGTGTGTGGTGGGATGATCCAACGGGAAACATTTTTTTTTAGGGAAGGGGGAAGCGTTATTATTCATCACGGAGCATCTTAACTTCAAAAATACAAATCTCACATAAAATGAAGTAAAATTTAGTAAATGTTAATCATAATCAATGTTATCATTACTTCCGAGCTGGAACTCACGCGGATTAAGCCTTAACGTTGTGGGCCATGCGCTTCATTGGTGGTAGGTACCTATATGATAAATAATACTCATGGCAGGTTTCAAACCCATGACCTCAAAGAAATCATGGGCTGCCCTAATATATATATATATATATATATATATATATATATATATATATATATATATATATATATGTATAGAAACAATTTAATTTAAAAGTTCTCGCAGTTCTTTACCTTTTTGTGGTTCTCGTTTGAACCTAACTAGGGGAAGGTTCAAATGAGAACCAACTAAAAAGTTGAAAACTTGTGAGAACTACTAGTTTATGTATTTGTTCACATGTGATTAACTTCATTCATTTGTGAACATTAATGTAGGTTTAATTGATAAATAAAAAAGTAAAAAAAAAAAAATCCTAAACTTATATCGAAAAATACAAAAATACAAATATGTGTTTACATGTGAATGATCATGTGAACAAATCGATTCAAATGTATTTTACGACGTAATTTTTAGAGTTTTTAGCATTTTTTTCTTTCTAAATCTATCATATATCAATGTTCACATATGAATTGAGGTAATCACATGTGAACATATACGTTATCTAGTAGTTGTCACAAGTTTTCAACTTTATGTGGTTCTCATTTGAACCTCCCACCATATATATAGGAGAATGTTCAAATAAGAACCACTATAAAGTTGAGAACTTTGAGAACTACAAAGAATACGTAAATGTTCATATGTGATTAACTTTATACACATGTGAACATTAATATTTGTTCAAATGATAAAAGAAAACGTCAAAAATGTAAAATTACGTATAAAAACACGTAAAAACACATATGTTCACAACTGAACAGTTCACATGTGAACATATCGGTTAAAGTTAGTTAAAATAAGTTTCAACACATTATTTTTTGATTTTCAATGTTTTATTGATTTTTAGTAACATTTTTATAAATATTTTGACAATATCACATGTGAACAATCACATATTCGAGTGGTTCTCACAAGTTCTCAATTTTTAATTGTTCTCATTTGAACCCTTCACTACACACACACACACACACACACACACATATATATATATATATATATATATATATATATATATATATATATTGTTCAAACGACCTACGAGTAACACATGTGATACTAGCAGGTAACACATGTGATACCAGCAGGTGACACATGTGGTACCTGCAGGTAACACATGTGTTACCAACGAGTACCACATGTATTACTAATATTGTACAATCATAAAAAAAATCGTCGAAAGCATACCTTGTGAGATGTTTAATCGAAAAAAATGATGATTTTTATGGTGCAATTTTTATAATATTTCAATGAGTCATTATTGAGATATTTAATTTTTACAAATGTGAGGGAAAGTGAGTTTTGTGAAACGTGACGCATTCCTATTGGTTTTTCCTTTCTCACAAAAATTTTCATTCTCATTTGAACCTTACTTATATATATATATATATATATATATATATATATATATACAAGATCAAGAAAGTACTGAATTATAGTAACAAAAAATCATTCTTCCTCTTCTCTCTCTAAAAATCATTCCCCATTTATCCCACTCCTATATATAGTAGGAGGATAAAAAAGGAAGGAAATTTAGGGATTGAAGGGGGAGAAACAATATGATTCAGTATTTTATAACTATGATTCAAAGTTTTATCACTATAATTCTACATTTTTTGCTTTGTTTTTAATATTGTATTAATAAAAATAAAATTTAGTCCTTTTTTTATGATTCAAAAATTATAGATAATAAAAAATATAAATCATAGTACTAAAATACTGAATCAGATCGTTTCTCCCTCTTCTCTCCTATAATTTAGGTAGAGAAGAGGGAGAAACAATACGATTCAGTATTTTATTACTATGATTCAAAATTTTATTACTATTGTAGGTTCCCTGATCTTGGACCTAATCGAATCAACACAAACAATCGAGAGGCGGAATTTAAACGATTGAATTAAATACGTTAAACACACAACGAATCAAACGCAAATCACTTGTATATTGATATAATAACCAATTAGATTGATACACTGAAATGCCTTACAATATGCTCTCTAAACTCCCTGATTCGTTCACCTCCACATTGAGGCCGAATGCACCTATTTATACCGAAACCAAAACTGGCTTGCGACACAAGGGATGTGTCGCACAGCCGAATCATGCGACACAATCCTTGTGTCGCATAAGCGACACAGGCTCTGTGTCGCCTAAAACAAAACTTGTAATTTTACTTATAATAGACAAAACATCATAATTACATAACAAACTATTACAAGCTAAGACCAACTGACATACATACAAATATGCACCAACAAACTCCCCCGTGTCTTCAGCTTGGTCTTCAAATATCTTCTAACACTTCCAGTTAGCTGGAAAATTTCCTCCAGCATGTACTCTGTGAGCTACGCAAACATCTACAACCTTCTGAAACCTTATCGCCTCAGCCTTAAACTCTTTATTATATTCAATCTTCTTAGCATGAAGAGCTTTAAGATCATCCTTTGATAGGTTAATCAAACTTAACGGATCATACACTCTTATCTTGGCGATCTTGGCTTTCCCCAAATCTTCAGGCTCTGTATCTGGGATACATGCAATTTCAGCTTCGCCTGTGTAACCATCATACACCCAATATTGTAGTCTTTTCAAAAAATCTACCGGAAGTCTCTCCAAAGGAATACACTTCAACGTTTTTGGAGATTTATACATAACTTTAATCCAGGGCCTGTTGGTAAGAGGATGTATCTTATTCCTATATATGTACCTCGTCCCCATATTTGGTCTCACAAGATAAAACCGTTTGCTGTAGACCTCTTTCCTTAATATCCTCTGCACTTGATTTCCCAATTCATTGTCTAAGTGATTTATAATGTTTAGTTGAGCCAGATGAATAATCTCACAATATGGCAATGTACTCAAAACCTTGAAATTTGTAACAAAATATTGCATTCCATCCTTCCTTTTAACCACAATTACTTTGTTCATTTTGTCATACTTCCAGCTGATTATTTGACCTTTGTATCGTTTGCTGCTGACTTTGTAAAATTTGCAGGTCTTAGACTTATTTGATTCAGCAACTTTGGACGTAGACGGTTCAGCTGTATCTGGAGCAGTAGAGTCAACTTTAGGAGGCTCGGGCTCAACAATATCTTCCGTGTCAGACACCTCCATCTCTTCTCCCAGATTTACCTCATCGGCATTCACATAATCTTCATTTGCATTTTCTTTTTCAACATCAATATCCTGATCATCAGACACAAACTCCTCATCAACCGTTTATGTATTTATCTCATCTTCATTCTCATTTAGCAAGCTTTGCAAATCTCAAGATTAGCCTCCGAGTAATCAATATTAAACGCGATAGGTTGACCCGGAATTTGAGTAGAAGACGCAAAGTAATCTAAACTGATGTTTTCATTAAGATCAAAATCATTTACATTTTCAGTCTGTGTTCCGGCGGAAGTCCTAGGTGTTGTTTCAATGGCACGCAGGCCTGACTCCCCCGAAACGACAGCTAGGGATTCTAACTCAAAGACCCTAGATTCCAGAACAGGAACCCTCGCCGCCTGCGTCTCTAAAGCCTGGAGTTGAGCAGCTTGAGCCTCGAGAACCGCAGATTGAGATTGAATTAAGGCGGCTTGGTCTCGTGTTGTTTGCTGCATCTCATCAATACGCCTCAGCAGCTCTTGAATCACCGAAGGCAGAGGTTGAATAGGAACCTCAACACGGGGAATGTCAACTTGTGGCCTGGAAGAAGAGGTAGCAGCAGATTGACGACTTCGAACAAGCGGAGGCTCCCAGTCTTCATCCGTAGAGTCGTCTCGAGCCCTTTTACCCGCATCGGGTCGTACGTAGACCATCCCTGCCCTTTTGCGTCTCTGAATGCGCTTAAAGCGTCTTATATCAAAACGACGTATATTCTCCATTGAAGCTTCGGAAGGGACAGTCCTTGGAGAATTTGGTGGAGTGGAACCACCATCAGAAGAATCGTTATCCATTTCCTCAACAACATAAGCTGATCAGCTTGTAGGTTTTCCGGTGCCATACCAGCAGGCTCTTCAACACGGCCATACGCCTCAATATCTTGCAAAAAGGCCTCTAACTTGGGATTTTCGTCTTGAACCGGCACATTAACAAAAATATCCTCAGGCTGAGGAGCAGATGCAGCATCCAAAAATTCATCGGCAGCCGGAGGAACATAGTCCTCATTTACAATGTGCCCAAAAAGTGGCACGTCCGCCGGCGCCGGGACTCCTTTCGCATATTGCCCGCAAATTGCAAAAATGCGGATGTTCATAGGGGTTTGTCTAAAGCGATGAGCTGCGTTGACTGGAAGCCCCGAAAGAAGATGATTAAGTAGGAGCTGAATGAACCGCGGGTACATGTTCCAGCGATTGTCCCCGGTATGAACATTATCTACCATTGCTCGAAAAATGTAGCCCGAAAAATTGAAGGGCTTGTTGTATACCAGAGCAAGCATGGCCGACGCTGTGGAATGGCTCATGCCATCAAAAGCAGCCTTCCGGCTTGATAGGCAAACGATCATAATGTGCATTAGATTCCGCCAGACCCTAGTCAAATTGGCCTTGCGGTATTGATCCTTAGGGACACCCGGATAGCCAAGACGAAGCATGCCGCCATTGATAAACGAATTCGAGAACTGAATAGGCAAATCCGGGTGGCCAGCGAATTGAAAGAATTCGCGTATCAGCTGCTCCGAGATCACCACCTCTTTGTCGTCTACCCTTGAGATAATGCGAGTGACGGGCAGATCAGAGTTAATCACAGCTGAGTTTCAGAAAGAACCAACTTGATCCTTGTAGATTGGAGCAGTGGCGGAGATGGCTGTGAAAATTCGGGAACGACGAAGAAATGCAATCATCGGCCTGAATGGGGCAGCCGAATCCGTATCATCCTCGATAAAAGCCACGATATTATGCCTTGGCTCCCAGTCATTTGCATTAATATCTGCCATTGCTATTAACACAAAAGAAGGAACATAGCTCGAAAAGCGTTAGGATTAAAACTCGAAGACAAATTAATTCAAGAAAATTGTCTTATGCGACACAAAGAGGTTAGTGTCGTAGTCAAAATGCGACATAAGCATTTGTGTCGCTTGAATGGTATGCGACACAGAAGATCGTGTCGCAGAAATCAATTTCAAAAACTATGCGACAGAAGCTCTTGTGTCGCTAATAAATTAAGCGACAGCAAGGGTTGTGTCGCATTTTGCAATAAAATGATTTTAATTAAACACTGCTATAGAAGTCTTATGTCGCACATCGTGTGTCGCAGACAAAAGCGACACAAAGTTTGTGTCGCATATCAACAATGCAACAGACACAAGTGCGACACAAGGCTTGTGTCGCATCTTGTGTCGCAAAGACGAACATATGCCCAACCCAGAAAACATGGAGATCAAATTTGGGATTTTTCGAAATTGACCACACCAAAATGTGCGTCAATGCATGTAGAGCATGAAATCATGTGTTTTAACCCGTAACATAAACAAACAGCTAGTTAATTTGGACCAAAAACAAAACCCTAAAAACCCGTATATAATTTTAACAATTAAACACGAATTACACGGTAAAAGTGGTTAAAATTGGTACCTATAAGTCACGAAGAGTGAGGAGAACAAGAATCACGGATTGGATTGCAAAGAAAACAAGATGAAATCGAATGAAAATTATGTCGCAGTCCTTGTGTCGCAAATTTGAGTGTTGTGTCGCTATTTGTGTCGTAAAAACGTGTAGCGACTGAGAGGTATGGTCCGGCTTTTATACCTGAACCTTGAATAGCGACACAAAATGCGACATTGGTAGCGACACAAAGCTTGTGTCGCACCTTGGACAGTTTGTGAATTTTGATTTGATTTCAAGTTTTACACTTTAAAGCCGATTTGATATTTACTTAGAGACTTGGTATAACGAAAAACAATAAAATAAAATAGCAAATTACAAAAGAAAGAGTAAAAACCCGTTTATTCTATTGTACAATCAACGACAAAATCATAACATCTTTTTTTTTGTGACGGGTTTGTTTAAGTCTGCTTTAGGAATCATATCAGGCTAACATGCACTTATTTGGAAATAGTAAACTTTATTTCGATTATCAGTATGTTTGTCCACTTTAAATTTACTTAGCATATTTAAATCACCTGTTATAAAGATTAGTTCAAGACGATTATTTGTATTTTTATCCATCTAAACATTTGTACTTAAGTATATGATTTCAACTCATGATTGAGATTGAATCACTTTGTTATTATTAGCATGCATATTATATTATATAACTCACATTAAAATATACATGTGAAATCAAAACATGTTAGTATTTTCTATATAGAGGGTGAAGGTATGGACGTATCTTTAGAACCAAGTTAGCGGTGACAGGTCTGTACAGTCGTACAACAGAGTCACATAAATAATAGTCCGGGTTTAACCAACACCAGTCTGAACAATTAAAATAGAGGATACAGGTCTGTACATTCGTACAACAGAGTACCGTAGTTTTACACAAACCAGTACGAGGCATTCTTTTTATAAATTTTCTTGTACATTTGTACTTTCTATTTTAGAATTTTGGAATGCCACGGGTACGTAATAGTTGTCTATAACTTAACATAGACTACGTACCTAAGTTCTTTTCAAGAATATATTAGATAAAACTAGGTCTGTATTGACATACAACAGAGGAGACAACTAATATATTCCCTCAGATAACACCATACAAAAACCCTATATTTTAGATCATAACATGTTTATCATCCAAATATTAAGACTAAGTGTCAAAATATTTCGGACATTTATGCCCTTATTTCAACTTAATGTCATACATATTAATATGTCGTTATATAAAATAATATGCATATTTAAAATTTAAACTTCTTAGTAAGTTTAGCACAAATGTCTACCAATACATCATTTGATGAAGCTAATATTTATAAAAGGTATTTCAAGTATGCTAGATAAATCTACTGACACATCAAACATAAACCTTAAAATTCCATTTTATGGATGTCTCTTGATGTACTATCATTTCCCCAATTATTTACAGACACAATTCAGCGTCTATTTTATCAATGTTGCAACTATTGCATTTCTTTAATATTAACAAGTATAAACAGTGGCAGTTGCGTTTTTTTTTATAAATCTAAATCCAAGTTCAAAAGATAATTATGACCAGAAATGGAGAGTTAGGCACTACTCAAACTCACCATTCCAATCATAGAGACTAGCTCATCAAATCGACTACGAGGGAAAGCTTTTGTGAAAAGATTTGCATTTTGCTTAAGCGTAGTGTTGGGTCACAAGGTTCCCAAAACTTAGATACAGATTAAATAACACTTATTTTAACGTGTTAGTTTATATTCAAGTTTTATATCAAACAAGTTTAAATTAATCTAGGCGGAAAACAAGATTAATTTTGACACAGAGTTTATTATGAATCAAAGTATTATTCACAATAAAGTGTTTGTCTCACACATATGACAAAGTATTCAAACCCACACAGATGGTTTGAATACGATCCAAGTATTAGTATATTAAGATACAATTATCACTACAAACTTTAACAGTTAGTGTGGTAATGCTTTGAGCCTAAGCTTAAAGGTCTTGTATACTATTTTGCTTTGAGTGCTTGGATTACTTGGATACATTGAAGAGTGCTTTTGAGTTGCTATTTATAGAGTTGAGTATCAACTTCTATTAACCAGCTCAGTCAGTTGTCCAAGGGATAACACATTCATCTTGGACAACTTTGCACTCTACCCTTTTTGCTTTTCTTGGAAATAGAAAAAGCAAAAGGTAAAAGATTTCTTTGCTGAAAAAGTAAACCTTTATCCAATGTTTGACTTTACTCAAACATCTCTTCAGTTGTACCATAGCCTTGGAAAAGAAGAACTTCTTTTGTACGATTGTACTTTCATTCTTCAATCTGTGCTCTTCAGTCTGTGCTCTCAGTCTGTGATCTTCAATCTGTGATCATCAGTCTGTGATCTTCAGTTTGTGAAGTCTTTTGTCTTCAATCTTCATTCTTCAGATGATGAATCCATAAGTCTTCAAGTAGAGCACGGCTTTCAGTCTGTGAGAATTCTTCAGTCTGTGAAGCACAGACTCAGAAACTTCTTCAGTCTGTGAAGCACAGACTCAGAAACACAGACTCAGGAATTCACTAAGTTTTTCCTGAATACAACTGAGATAGATTTTGACTCTTCAGATTTATAACTTAGGTTTGATCATTGTTTTTCCCAACACGTAGGGATTTGGACAAGGTCAATTAGGTGCTTCTCATAGCAATCCCGTTTAAAATGATAACGAATTTCAATATGTTTGGTTTTTGAATGCTGTACGGGATTGCGTATGATGGATACAACAGCTGAATCATCAATTTGAATAGGAGTAAGAGTTAGAAGTAACCCATAGTCACGCATTTGATGTTGAATCCAGAGAACCTGGGAACAACAACTGGCAGCAGCAATATATTCTGCCTCGGCGGTTGAAGTAAAGATAGTTGTCTGCTTCTTGCACTGCCACGAGACTAATCGGTTTCCTAGAAACTGACATCCTCCAATTGTTGACTTTGCATCTACTGAGTAGCCACCACAATCAGAATCTGAAAAAGCAGTTAAGACAAAATCGTTTTCGTTAGAGTACTAGAGACCCAAAGAGGGTCTCCACTTTAGGTAACCTAAGATACGTCTGACTACCTTTTCATGAGAAGCTTTAGGCTTTGCTTGATATCTTGAACAGATGGACACAGAGAATAATATGTCCGGCCTAGATGCTGTGAGGTACATAAGCGATCCTATCATAGAACGATAGTCTCGCTGATTTACATCATCTTCTTCATCAGCAGGTCCAAGTTTGTGACTAATGTCAATGGGAGTTCCAAAGTGTTTCGCATCGAGCATCTGATATTTTGTCAAGATGTCCTTGACATATTTTGTCTGATGAATATAAATACCCTTATCAGACTGCTCGACTTGAACACCTAGGAAGAATTTGAGTTCTCCCATTGCACTCATCTCAAACTTAGATTTCATGACTTTCTCGAAATCTCTGCACAGCACCTCATTGGTCGAACCAAAAATAATGTCATCCACATATACCTGCACAAGCAACAAATCTTTTCCTGTCTTTTTAATAAAAAGAGTTGAGTCAATGTGCCCAAGGGTGTAACCATTTGTGAGCAGATGTTGAGACATCGTTTCATACCAAGCCCTTGGAGCTTGAAGAAGACCATACAGCGCTTTGTCGAGTTTGTAGACATAATCAGGATGCACTGAGTCTTCGAAACCAGGAGGTTGTTTTACATAAACCTCTTCGTTGACCTTCCCATACAAAAACGCACTTTTCACATCCAGCTGATAAACACGAAATTTCTTGTATGAAGCATAAGCAAGAAATATCCGTATTGATTCCAAACGCGCAACTGGAGCAAAAACCTCGTCATAATCCAATCCTTCAATCTGTGTAAAGCCTTGCACGACCAGACGAGCCTTATTCTTTATCACCATTCCTCGATCATCTTTCTTGACACGATAAACCTAGCGAGTACCAATCGGATAGAATACCTGAGGCAGTTTAACCAGCTCCCAAACTTCTAACTTTTTGAACTGTTGGAGGTCCTCTTGCATGGCTTCTACCCAGTGAGAGTCAGTTAATGCTTCCTTAATATTTTTCGGTTCAATTTGAGAAAGGAAGCATGACTCCATTTGAGCTAACTCGCACTTTGTTTGCCCTCTGATTCTAACTCCATCTTGTAAATCACCAATAATGTTATCGACCGGGTGATTCACATTGACACGGCTAGTTGGAATCTCTTCACGTTCAATGACAGTTTCCAAGTTTGTATCGTCTCCCCCAGAGACTAAAGTCTCTTCGTCTACCTCTGTGACAGATTCTACTTCACCGTCTAACAAAGCTGGCATATCTGGATCTGTATCAGGGTCTTGAACTGTTTCAGTAGTGGGAGGAGGAGGTGGTGGATTTTTTGTAGTAGACTTGGATACATCAGAGTATATATCAAGTCCATGAAGCAGTGTCACCACCTGTTCAACTTCATCCTCAGCAGGAAGTTTGAATGAGTCAAACATACAGTCATAGTCGAACAAGAAGTCGGGTCCCGTTCCTTGTGAAAGTTGAGTATAACGCAGACACGTTACTTCGAAATGTTCCTCCACTCTCTTTGTTACTTTGTTATTCACACGTTTATTAGGTGAATTATTTGAAAAACCCAAAAAGTAACCTTCACTCGACTTTTCACCGAATTAAGCCACTCTCTCTTTTGTGTGCATAATCATACAGGGACGCTCGAAAGGTTCAAGAAACTGTAAATTTGGTTTACGGTTGTTAAGGAGCTCATAACAGGTCTTGTTGCGCTTCTTAACCGTGGACACTCGATTCAAAATGTAGCAGGCTGTATTGACCACTTCTGCCCAGAACGTGATAGGCAGTTTTGAATCAGCTAACATAGTCCGTGCAGCTTCAATGAGAGTCCTGTTCTTGCGTTCAGCAACTCCATTTTGTTGTGAAGTTCTTGCAACACTGAACTGGTGATCAATCCCTTTCTTTAAACAGAACAGACCTAGTGTTGAGTTCTTAAATTCCGTACCATTATCACTCTTCAATTTCTTGATCTTCAGATTGCACAAATTTTCCAGCTTGTCGAACAAGTAGATAGGAATTTCAGCAGTCTCATCCTTGGAGGCTAAGAAATAAACCCAAGAGAACCTTGAGTAGTCATCAGTAACACCAAACAATACCATGCTCCACCAATACTCTTCTTGCTCACTGGTCCGAATAAGTCCATGTGCAATAATTCCAACGGCTTTTCAACAGAGTTTACCAGTTTTGACTTATGGGTCTTCTTGTGCTGTTTCCCTTTTTGGCAGGGAACACAATGGTCATTGAGCCCGAATGATTGCTTCGGTACACCACGCATAAGATCATGTTTAACTAAATAATTCATCCTACGAAAGTGCAGATGACCCATTCGTCTGTGCCACAGTAAAGATTCTTTTTCAGTGGCCTTAGACAGAAAACACGTTTGCTGCTTTGTTTCAACAGTACGCATATCCAGAATGTATGTGTCTCTTGCTCGAGGTGCCCTCAGTAGCACCTACTCCTCGGGAATCACGAATCCCGGTTTCAGAATACAACACTCATTTTTCGTGAAGACTGTAGTGTACGATTTATCACAAACTTGCGATACACTAAGTAGGTTGTGTTGCAGCTGTTCCACAAAATTTACTTTTTCAAAGCTCACTCGACCATTTGAGAGTGTGCCTTGACCAGAAATTATTCCTCCTTTGTCACCAGCAAAAGCAACATATCCCCCATTATATGCATGAACATCGGAAAGCAGGGATATATTGCCGGTCATGTGCCGCGAGCAACCACTATCGATATACCATTTGCTATTAAGTACGGCGTCAGGTTGCTGCAACACCAAAAACAAAGAGGTTAGTTAGAAACGGAGACCCGAGCCTTGACAGACTTGGGCACTCCAGAAGCATCATCAATAATGATCACATCAGTCAAAATTTTGTTTTTAAACATATCTGAAGTGTTGGCTGATGTGACACTGTTGGATGCAGAATCACTAGATGATTCTTTCACTTTCCAAACCTTTTGAGGTTTGGAAGGTTGCTTGTCAACAATATTGAGCTTAGCAATTGATGATTTGGTTGGCTCAACCTTGCTGAATTTCTTAGCGGGTGAGGGAGAACGTGAACCTTTAAAAGAAGAAGGTTTAACCGAAGAGTTTCTAAATTTAGAAATTATAGGAACATTTTTTCCAAACCGTTTTTGAGCAAGCAACGGGTAGTCATTTATTAAATGACCTTGTTTCTTGCAATAGAAACAAGATCTTTGCTCAACAAGTAGTTGAAATTTTGGAGCAAACCTATGAGGATGGTTGAACGAAGCATTAAAGAAACATGCACACTTATGTGAGCATGTTGAGTTTGACGCTTGTTTAGATAAAACAGTGGGTTTAGAAGAATTTTGATGCTTTTTAATGTTTTCTTTTATTTTCAAAATCTTATTTCAGGCTCAGCTTTAGCTTTGTTTTTTCCATTTAAAGCCATGATTGGAGTTTCATTAGTTATAATTACAATGTTGGGCTTTATGTTTTTCTTTTCAACCTTAGAGTATTCCTCTTCGGTTATATCCTCAATTTCAACAATCTCCTCTACAGTAACAGGAGAATCACAAGTAGCCTTACTTAAAGCAGACTTACTAACAACAGAAGGCGTAACAAACTCAGCCTTGACACAATCAGTAACTGTTTTAACAGATTCAACCTCTTGAGCCTTAATAATCTCAGGCTCACTAGTTTTTGCCTAACAGGCTCAGGCTCACTAGTGCTAGGTTGTTCATCAGTTACTTTAACTTTTTCAGCCTGAAGTTGCACATGCTTACTAATTTTGACAGGAATAGATTTAACAGGATTTATGTCTACCTTTGAAAAAGTAGGCATAAATTCTAAGGTGTCATCCTTAGAAGGCATTGGAAGATAATCTTTAGGAGGCGGGACTTGATGGTAACCAAGTCCAACCTTGCTTTTAGTATTAGTTCTTTGTGCCTGAAGGATCTCATCAAAGACTAATGAGGAAGTTGAAAAGTTTGACAATTTTCTTTTTAAATCTAAAACCTCAGTTTGAGAATCAGAAAGTTCTATCTTTACCTTAGTAAGCATGGTGACATAACTATCTATTTCATCTTGCTGACTAAAGATTTTAACTTTTAATTCTTTCTTTTCTTCAAAAATTGCCTTTAACTTTTTATCACAAACCTTATCATTATCTTTTAACATATTATTTGAAGCAGTTAACTGTTGGCGATAAGGCGTTCATTTTCTTCTCTTAGCCTGTTTACCTGTCTTGTCAAACGAATACAAGATATACAAGAGAAGGGTTCAACATCAACCTCATGTATGTTGGCCAAGAAAGCTTTGTTTTGTTGATCATCATCAGCTTGTTCTGATTAGTCAAACGCTTCATCTGACAACATTAAGGCAGCAGATACCATTGCCTTTTCTTCAGATTTAGCCTTCTCTTTAGTTTTGTTTGGAGTAGGCCTTGTAAATCCAGAGGAAGGCTGTCGTGTTTCACATTCACGAGCAAAGTGTCCATAGTTTTAACACTTGTAGCACTTGACCTTGCTCTTGTTGAATCCCAGACCCTTATCATTTGGATCCTCCAATGACATCTTTCCTGTCTTCTTAAAGTAGGTCTTGGCTATTCGAGTAAGCATAGCCAAGTTCCACCTTAAGTCCATGCGCTCCAATTCATCATCATCGATTTGACGGAAATCTTCTTCAGTCAAATCCATAGAACCAGCTTTCTTACAGAGAAAGTCATCATAGGCGGAAAGCAACGCCAAGAAAAGTGCAGCATGATCTTATGAAGCTGCCGGGATAGGCCCTTGATGAGTTGGTGGTTGAAAGTATAAACCACCAGAAGAAACACTTGGTTGATGACTTGAAGATCCACCAGTTCCACCAGCCAAGAATGCAGAGCCAGATGTTCCAGTTAATGAAACATCCACTCCATAGATCTTAAGATTCTGGACATTTGCAGTAGCCTTTGTTTCCTTCCTTTGCATGTCCAGAAGATCAACTTCTAACTAACCAATAAGATCATCAAGAGACATATTCAAGATGTCTGGATCTTTCTCCATCATTAAAACTCGAGTATCCCACTTGTCAGGTAGGGATTCTAGAAGTTTTTTATTTATTTCAGTTTTATCCAGAGTTATTCCCCCTTCTATCAACTCACTAACCAACTGTGAGTATCTAGAAAACAAGTTAGAGAGAGACTCGTTTGGAAAAATATCGAACAAATCATACTGCTTCTTGACTAAACGCAATTTGTTCTTTTTATATTGTTCACTACCACCGCATCTTTTTTCAAATGCCTTCCATAGATCATAAGCAACTTCAAGATGTCGAAATTGCTTGAGGATTGACGGTGGTAATGCCATTGTTATTGCAGAATGCGCCTTTTTATCATTTTCAAAGGCTTTGCATCCTCAGGAGTCATTGATTTAATTGGCTTTAATGGTTCAGCATTAGTATAAACTCCAGGACTGACAGGACGTTCGTATCTTTCGGTTAAAGCAACCCACATCTCGGGATCATTGAAAGAAACAAACGCTTTAAGCGTTGACGCTAGTAGGCGTAGTCCATACCGAGAGTATACATAGGTGGTTTATTCGTACTCCCGACTTCAGAGTTTTGCTTGAGAAGATCTCCAACACGTTGTAATGAAGAAAACGCCATTTAGAGAACCTGCAAAACAAACACACAAACACAAGACACTGTTATGCGACACAAGGGTTGTGTCGCCAAGTCAGTTGGCGACACTAAAGATGCGTCGCTAAAAATTAAATAACAGTTAAACAGACGACACAAGGGTTATGTCGCTAAAGTCTTTTGTCGCAAACGCCAAACTTGTGCCGTAAAGACGACAGAAGGTTGTGTCGCTGAAACCCTAAACGCGACAGAAGGTTGTGTCGCTGAAACCCTACACGCGACAGAAGGTTGTGTCGCTCAAACCCTACACGCGACAGAAGGTTGTGTCGCTTAAACCCTAAAGGCGACAGAAAGGTTGTGTCACAGCTTGTGTCGCAATGTCGAGGAGAGCTGCGACAGAAAACCCTAAAATTCGCAAACTTCCGAAACCTTAACGAAAATCCACGAACAATGGACGAATCTAAACACCAAAGTCTTCCAGAAAATGTAGAATATGAACCTTTAACACTAAATGCAAAGATCTAATTCCAAAAACTGGTCGATTTTAACCGAAAACACGTACTAACACGATCCGATAACACCAAATCCGTAGATTATGGCTCTGATACCACTTGTAGGTTCCCTGATCTTGGACCTAATCGAATCAACACAAACAATCGAGAGACGGAATTCAAACGATTGAATTAAGTACGTTAAACACACAACGAATCAAACGCAAATCACTTGTATATTGATATAATAACCAATTAGCTTGATACACCGAAATGCCTTACAATATGCTCTCTAAACTCCCTGATTCGTCCACCTCCACACTGGGGCCGAATGCACCTATTTATACCGAAACCAAAACTGGCTTGTGACACAAGGGATGTGTCGCACAGCCGACTCATGTGTCGCATAAGCGACACGGGCTCTGTGTCGCCTAAAACAAAACTTGTAATTTTACTTATAATAGACAAAACGTCGTAATTACATAACAAACTATTACAAGGTAAGACCAACTGACAGACATACAAATATGCACCAACAACTATAATTTTACATTATATTGCTTTGGTTCGATACTTTATTAATAAGATTTAATCCTTTATTTATACGATTCAAAATTTATAGGTAATAAAAATTTGAATCATAGTACTAAAATACTGAATCAGATTGTTTCTCCATCGTCTCTCCCTTACTGAATCAGATTGTTTCTCCATCGTCTCTCCCTAATTTCCTTTTTCCTGAAACCGTCTCTTATATATATATATAAATACTCATTTATTCTATTCTACTTAAAAAGACCTATTTAATTATTAAATTATAAGTTATATATACATGACTATGTCCTTCTGCCTAAAACACTACCCAATAAGACCGCTGCCAACGGACGTCGGTGCGTGGGGTCAGATTTTGCCGACGGAACCGACGCTATTGGCACGACACCATCGATTTTGGCGTCGGAAAACTGACTGGGAACGGAGGAGAGGAAGTGGGATTCACTTTAACTTCTTATTTTTTTTACCGTTTTACATTATTTAATAATAATAATAATAATAAAATTTTAAAAAACAACCGTTGGCCCCCAACGGTCAGTTTTTTTTTAAACTCAAAAACTTACATTTTGTTTACAATATAAATAAACCCCTTTTCCATACATCTTTATTCACTACAACTTAATACAACTTATGTACTTTCTTTCATACATAAATTTACATCTTTCATACACCACCACCAACTTAAAAAATGCCAAGAAATCATAACAAAAATACACCACCAACTCCACAAGAATCCGACATGTGGAACCACCTTATGAATAATCCGATACCAAATGTTCAACCGAATCCACCATTTTCACCAACGTACGTTGGTGAAAATGGTGGATTCGGTTGAACATTTGGTATCGGATTATTCATAAGGTGGTTCCACATGTCGGATTCTTGTGGAGTTGGTGGTGTATTTTTGTTATGATTTCTTGGTACCCCGTTGGTGAAAAGGGTGGATTCGGTTGAACATTTGGTATCGGATTATTCATAAGGTGGTTCCACATGTCGGATTCTTGTGAAGTTGGTGGTGTATTTTTGTTATGATTTCTTGGTACCCGTTGGTGAAAAGGGTGGATTCGGTTGAACATTTGGTATCGGATTATTCATAAGGTGGTTCCACATGTCGGATTCTTGTGAAGTTGGTGGTGTATTTTTGTTATGATTTCTTGACATTTTTGAAGTTGGTGGTGATGTATGAAAGATGTAAATTTGTGTATGAAAGATGTAATTTGTGTATGAAAGAAAGTAGATAAGTTGTGGTAGGTTGTAGTGAAAAAAGATGTATGGAAAAAGAGTTTATTTATAGTGTAAAAAATGTAAGTTTTTGAGTTAAAAAAAATATTAAAAAAAATTGACCGTTGTGGGCAACGGTTGTTTTTAATTTTTTTTATTATTAATATTTTTTTTAAATAATGTATAACGATCAAAAGAAAAAAAAAATAAAAAGTTAAAGTGGGTCCCACTTCCTCTCTTTCACCGTCAGTTTTCCGACGTCAAAACCGACGGCTGCTAACCGACGGTGCCGTGTCAACGGCGTCAGTTCCGTCGGCAAAAACGACACCACAGATCGACGTTCGTTAGCAGCGGTCTTAGTAACTACTTAGTACTCACTATCAATGTTTTAAGAACCGGTTCGACCAGACCGGTCGGACCGGATTTTTAGGAATTCCGGCTCGAAATAAATCGGTTTTTTCCATAGTTTGACTAGTCAGCGGACCGCCTGTGCCGACCGGTCGGACCGGATTGGACCGGGAACCGGGCCGGTGTGTAGAACCGGTTTAAGTATTTTTTTTTTTTACATACTAAACTTTAAAACCTTACTTTCCTAATCAGTGATGGTACCTAACCCTAAACCCTAACTTTCGATCGCGGCGATTCCGGCATCCCACGGTCATCTCCAGCCACCTGCGGCCATCTCCGACCACCTGCGGCCTTCTCCGGCCACCTGCGTTCTTCTCCTTCTCCGATTCAGGTAATAGATCGAACCTATACAGGAATTCATTCAGGTACAACAGCTCCGGTCTGGTTAGCCGGTTGGCAATGTCAGGAGATGAATTTGATTAATGGAATTAAAGTTCAATTTATATCGTTTTGAGATATTAAAGAATGACCAGTGCTTTTTTTTGGCTAATTTGGCAATATTTATACCAAATCATTGCATTGAGCTGTTGTACACTTTTGCTTCACGAATAAGATATCTAAGCTATTTCGGGTTCTCGATAGGGGTAAACACTAAGTTGCCAGAGAACATCGATTCTTTATCTGCATACGACAGTCACATTATCAATTTCAAATTGCAAAAATCACAGAAAGTCTAACTGTAAGCAAACAGCAATGGATTCAGCTATCCACTTTGAATTAGTTTTGGTGATTATTTGATCAATCACTAGTTAATAATTAGTTTTGGTACAAGTGAGATGCATCTTTTGTTGGCCATTGTCTCACTACAAGTTTGCAAAATGCGGCCAAAGTTTGATGTTAGTGATGATTTGGGTTGATGTTGATTTGTTTGAACTTTGATGTTGAACTATTTAATATTTAGATTAAGAATGTAGTTTACTCGTTTAGTTTGAAACATATGTTTATGTTAGATTGTATGACTTTGTTGTTGGATTGTTAAAGTACGGAACATTTGTAGGATTGTTGGATTGTTTAGAATGTTGTTTACTTGTTGTTGGATGGTTGTTAGATTTTAGGATTGTTAAATTGTTTGGTGAATATGATTTTATATGTCTTTTACTTCATTTATATATTATGTTTTCAGATTTCTAACAATTCCGGTCCGACCCTCCGGCCCAACCGGTCCAACCAGAAATTGATACTAATCCGGTTCGACTAAAAAATCGGGTTTTAAAACATTGCTCAGTACAGAGTCTATAGAGTGATTAATACGGACTAAAGACCTTCGAGCTATATAAACTTGGCCAACCCGTGATTACAAATTAAAGTTGTTCGAATAACCAAAAAACAATGGCCAAGATTCACAAAACCCTAATTGTCCTCATATGGGTAACGATTTTATGCTCTATTCAAATCCTTGCGAAGAAATCCCTCCGCCCAATTTCTGTAAGTTTTCAATCAAACTCATATTCAATCCCATCTGAGGTTTTTTTTTTCTTTTCTTTTTTTTAAGTTTTGACTTTTTTATATTTGAATGTATTTCAGGACACTGAGGTTAGAGAAAAGAAGCAAAATTGTTACTCAGAAATTGAACTGTAAGCTCAATTCTACTCACCCTTAAATTGACCCACTCTAAATTTATCTTCTTTATTTACATCCTAAAAAAAGGTTGAATCTTGAGATCGTATTCATAAGTTTGACTTCCAAAGCTGAAAAGAATTCCTAAAGTTGCGAGCTTTTTGCTGTGTCAACTGAAATGTTGTATCTTTAATTTATTTTCTGGTACTATTTTGCTAAGTGTGTTAGGGTTTATCTAAAAACTGTTACAAATTATATCTTGAGTAAATCATAATAAACAATAGATATAGAAATGTAAATAGAGCAGGAAATTTCAATTACGTGGTTCAGCTGATCAATGTGATCGAACGGACTGATTAGTGAGTCAGCATTACGATCATGAATTTAGAGTTGGGTTTTACAGTTACATAATTTGCATTAGGGATATTTACACGCTTGCACCAGAAGGGTGGTTAGTTCATCTAGCTACAATCAGTCTCCACAAGTTAATGTCACCTTCCTTCTAAACAAAAACAAATCTATTTTGCAATTTAGAAGAATGTCATGACAAATTTACTCTAAGTTAACAAAATATATCTGTAAGAATGACATGTATTTATTGATATGGATATTGATTTATCTATTGGTGTACTTTTTTGGGGGTGAATAGAGGATACTGGGGTGCCCAATGCAAGTCTTCCATGGTTGCAAAGGAGAACTGTGCTTTAAGATGCTTGTCACCTCAGTGCTATGAGCTTATTTATGAGAGTGATCCGGTAAGTAATAGGTTAAATTTGAAATATATATTTTTATTGAACCATACTCTTTAATTAGGATTCATATGCTTATTGTTTTGTTTGGTGGATGTTTATATCAGCTGGAAGAAGGGGAGAAAGATTACATGAGGAGTCAGGAGTACAAGTACTGTATGCACAGGTTAGAGTGTTGCTCACTTAATTTTTTTCAATTATACACTTGTAAATTTGCATGTTTATATATTCTAAATAGTAAAGGCTGAAAAAGTTATGACCCACTTACATATGAATGGGTTGATCTGGTTGTGTTTTTACATCAAACAGGTCAATGCTTCAAATCAAATATCAAACAATTTAGCTTAAAGAAGAACAGGTCCAATATTGGCCCCAAGGTTTTTATTTTTATTTTTTATTTTTTATGAATAAATCTCCTAGGTCATTTTCATTCAAATATTTGGATTAATATTGCAAGTTTGGAACATTATTGTTTTATTAATAAAAAAATCTTGAAATTATGGTAAATGTATTGTCACCCAACTTAAAGAATAATTGAACTGTATTAAACCTAACTGGATCTGCCCATCGTACTACCTCTATGAAATAGTATCACAACAGTTTGTGACCAAAGCTTAAATTGTATATGAAACCATACATTTCATTAAGAACCTACACTAAAGTACACCTTGAAAGTTAGCCATGATCAATATAAGTATAAGAACGAGAAGTTTATAGCCTAATTCAAATTAGAACAAATTACCTTTTATATTAGAAAGCAAATTGAATATCACTACATTTGAAGTACTTAATGAATTACTATTATTTATTATATATTGATATTATTAGATAGAATATTTTTGTGACTCAAAAGTTCTAAGATCCATGGTAGCATGAGACATTTGTACTCCCTCTGTTCCATGGAGCTTGCTAAGGTTGAGCAATTTAAACTTTCAGTAAAATGTCTGACTGTTATCGATAATCTTCTTTATGATTCAATCAAAAGGGACCGTGTGGACCAAAATTAACACGATTGTGTTGTTAGTAGTCGTGATTAAGAGAAATCAAGTATGTTAAGCTAAAAAATTTTCCAAAAAGAAAATGTTGTAATTTGCACTGCACTTCCTGAAGAAAAACGTTTGGCGTTTTTCATGATAGGAGCTGAGGAGGATGTGGGCTTTGTGCTTGTATAGGTTGTTCGTTATTCGAGTTTACATCGACACATCTTATTGACAGATAGGATCTCAAATGATCGGAGTTGTCAAATTCGGATCCATTTATCCGATTATAATCTAACGGTTTATTTTGTTTGTTTTCTAGATTGTCTTTAGGAGAGAACTTGGACGGTGTTAGAGGTTCATTTGACTAAAATTCGGAGCATTTCATATCTATATATCTATATATTCTTCTTCAAAGACAAGGGAAATTAAATCTCAACCAAAAGAGGCGTTGAAAGCTTCGTTTCCTAGATGAAATGTTGTGTTTTGAAGTATCATTGGGATTGTTTGTGTTCAAAGATATTGACTGCAAATTTGTAATCTTCAATGGCTCAAACAGTTAGTTAATGTAAAGATGCAGTTAACAAGTGTAAATGACCTTGTGTATTGTTCTTTCGTACCTTTTACATAAGCACTTGTTCTGTTTGAATGAGGATGACATTAATATCAGAAGTGTTTTATCAGTTTTGAGTTTGGAGAGAGTAAGAGAAAGTTGGTGTTCCTAATAACATTAAAACACCTCCTTTTAGTTCACTTATATAATTCATGTTCTTGAGTGTGTGTGTCCGGACTGCCAGAGACGGTGTGGCGGTAAATCAAAAATTGAGGAAAAATGAATGGTAGTGATGAAGGTTGTTAACGTTGAGATGTTTCTACATATCGTTTTTACTTTTATAAGATCAAAATATTAAATGTTGATTGGGATGGGAATATCTTATGTAAGGTCGGAGTACTATTTTTCATGTGTTGTGTTTCACATCAAAGATTAACTGTGTGACATGTTACAGTTTAATATATGATTGCACTGCAACTTCCATGGATTTAGATTACAAAATTTATTACTTGAGATAAAGATTCTACAATGTTGAATCGTTAAAACTTTACTTTTACATCCGTTTAGCGCTAACCATTTTGTAACAAATGTATCATATTGTAGTTTTCTGGTCCAATAATTCAAGTCAAACAAGATTGGATCACATCGAAATCTCAATATGTTATTGTTAAGATTAGTATCCTACGTAGATTCTTACAAACCATGATTAAGATGATATTTTAACGATCCATGATTGTGATTATATAAATTAAAACCAATATATACTCACGTTATTAATGCATTTCAAGAAATTAACTTAACTAAAGGTAATTGGTTTATCAGTATCGAGAGTATCGAGGTGACCTTCTAATTTTGAAGTTGTGAATTTAAGTGTAAGGTCGGGACAAACATGCATATTTGTGGATCCTTTTACCCTTTCCATAACATTGTACACGTGACTACGTGACTATTTGCATTTCTTAAAAAAAAAGAAAAAAAAGAAAAGAAAAACTTAACTAGTAAACGTTTATCCAAAATTACAGTTGACAAGTTTATACCGTTTTAGAAAGATCAAACGATTTACTAAAAATAATAATTTCCTTTTGCTGATTTCGCAAATACACAAAAAAGCGGTCGATTTCATTTACCGTAACAAATAAAACAAGACAGTAGACTTCCGGCAATCACTCAAAAAAACCCCATTTTCATTACGCGAACAGCTCCAACTCAGATTTACAGAATCTATTAATCTAAATTGCAAAAAAGAATTCATTTCATATCATTCAATTCAATTTCAAAGATGAACGAAATGGAATCATTTGAACCAGGAGTGAAACCCTTAAGCTACAAAGTTAAAGCCATTTCTCGAGAATCACCTACTCAAAAAGCTTCTCATATTCTCGACATTGACCTCCGTAATCATTGGTCAACTGCTACCAACACCAAAGAATGGATTTTACTTGAACTCGATGTCAGTACTTCATTCTCATTTTTAGCTAATTTAACTGCTTAATTTTATAATTTTGCAAGTTCATTTTAGGGCTAGGGTTTATAAAAATACTATATTAACATGTATACAAATGATTGTGTGTTTATGTAGGAACCTTGTTTGCTATCACACATAAGGATATACAATAAATCTGTGTTGGAATGGGAGATTTCAGTTGGATTGCGATATAAGGTAATTAGATTCCTGCTGAAATTTATGATTTTGTTGTTCTTTGTTAAATGACAAATTTATTGAGTTTCGTTCATACTGCAAGAATCAAAATAATAATAGAACGCTATTGGCATTCCCTTTTGTTTGAAGTTGAGAATTTTATAGACTCAGTAACTATGCAAGAGAAATAATAAAGTTGTGCATGCTTCATATATCATGACTCATGAGTGATTTTTCTTTTTATTTAGTAATGAAACGCTGCAACGTTATGCTATTTTGCAGTTTTACTGCGTTTTTGTTTGGTCACGACTTTCTTATTACTGCTTTTTGCTTTTTAGGGTTTAAGATGTGACACGTGTTATCTACCAGGGGAGTAATGTTACCTTTTGGTATTTGGATGTACGAAATCGTCCACTGTTGACATTATGGAAAATAGTTGTACGAGTTATTTCAATTTTTTTGCTTGGCCAATGGTCTTAAATCACTTCCTCAATGTAGGTTCCTTAATACTAATGTTTGATATTGTTTTTTTTGGTACTTAACGACATTGTTAGGGGCTTATTGGCTTGCGACATTCATTGTCTGAGTTCTTAATCGCTATTTTATTAATATATAGCAGATGTATCAGCTTAGTGTTAACAAATAGGATGCACTATATTTAACAATAGTTTACAAAATACAAAATTAGCCATCAAGCATAAAACAATAACATTTTGTTAGGGGCTTATTGGCTTGTTGTTTTTTGAAGGAAAAAGCACTTTTGAAGTGTTTGGATTGATATAGCTTACTTGCATGTATTTTTGGGTGTAATAAACACATTGGTAGGTGCTTATTTAGACATGCTAATATGCCATAAGTATAAATTGATAAAATGCAATCCCAAGCACCCCATAAAGCATAGCCTACATTTCCAAGAAGGCAAGAACAGTTATTTACCAACATGAACTAAATAATTTCCACGTTTCTAATCAAATCTTGGGATATCTAGAAGTTAAATATGTAACATATTGATTAGTAACAGTTAAATGTAGAGAAGAGTACCATGTATGTTGGTAGAAATGGTATAGAGCAGTAATGGAAAATTATTATATTAAACTTAAACTTATTGCAGTTATTTTTTGTTGTTGGTAGTTGTTACAATCCGTAAGAATTGTAGTTAGATTGAATGATTTATTATGTGCATTTATATTTATGCTATAAGTCTCTTGTAACCTGCATTGCTACTTTTCTATTTTCTTTCCGAAAAAACAGTTGGTAATCTGCGTGTAAATTAGCAATAGGTGGTTTATGGATGACACGTATAATCTGATTCCCCAAACTATAATTTTTTATTTGCCTCTTTGACATTATTCTCCTTTGTAGCCAGAAACCTTTATAAAAGCCCGCCCACGGTGTGAAGCACCTCGCCGTGATATGGTGTACCCCATGAACTATACTGCATGTCGATATGTGAGAATATCTTGTTTGCGGGGGAATCCAATAGCTATTTTCTTCATTCAGGTAATATATCGTGTTTGGTTTTAATTTTGTGTTATACTGTTTTGTTAAGCCACATTTATGATTTTTATAGGCATATGCTTTTTGCTAGTAATATCTTCTTGCATTTCAGTTGATTGGTGTTCCAGTTACTGGTCTTGAACCAGAATTTCAACCCGTTATTAATCACCTATTGCCACACATAACTTCTCACAAACAAGATGCCGAGGACATTCATCTTCAGGTGGAACTTTATATATTATATGTTTGTATGTTGATATGTATATACATGTGCATATGTATATTTGATTACACGCCTCTTTATGCGTAATTTGTTTAATCTAACTTCATTAGTATATAGTTGCTTCAAGACATGACTAACCGGTTGGTGACATTCCTTCCCCAACTTGAGGTATATTTTTCTGTTATTTTATATATACATTAACAAATTTTTTTATGTTCTTTAATCTTGATGAGTTAATGAACTCACTATTGTGCAGGCAGATCTTAACAGCTTTTCAGATGCTCCAGAACCTACTCTCCGGTTTCTCGCTATGCTTGCTGGGCCGTTCTACCCAATTCTTCACATTATAAGTGAGAGGTTAGTAGAATAGTAGCTAATTTTTTCTTTAATTTCAAGTATTCGATGGTTAGTATTTTGTTTATTTCTTAAGTTGGTACAAGAAAGTTATAAATTGCTAATGACACTCATGCAGGGAAACTGCTAAATCTGGAGGCAATGCTTTGGACATCGAAGCATCTAAGAACAGTCTTCCATCACCAGCTTTAACAGTTTCCTCAAATTTTGAGGTAAAAACCCAAAATTGCTCACTTGTCCTTGTATTGTTATGTTCAAGATATACTTGTAGTAAGCTCTTTCTTTCTGATAACTAATAGCTTTCATGTTCTTTCTTCACTCTCAGCCAAGAAGATCACGTCACACGATTACCAATTTCTCTCACACTTCCACAGTTTTCCGGCCTGATGCAGTCTTTCTGTTGTTAAGAAAGGCCTATAAAGATTCTCATCTGGCAACTGTTTGTAGAACGGTACTTACTGGTCTCTGCTCGAAATTTATACGTAGTAAAAGTACTAAAATTCCCAGAAGAAGAATTTTGAAATGTAGAAACGTATGCCTCTGAGAAGAATATATTTATAACTATAGACTTTATTTCAGGCTTCTAAAGTTTTACTGAAGCTTGAGCATCCAATCAGAATGCAACCAGTGTCTATCTCTTCTTCTGATGTCACAACAGTCACTGATAAAGACCAAAGTTCCGAATCACTTAGTACTCTTCAAATCACAGATTATTCAAATTTATTTGGAGAGGAGTTTCTGGTAACTGATGATCATTGGGACTTTAAATATCTCCAACTCCTAGACATTAAGGCTGTTGAAGAAGGGATTCTACACGTTCTTTATGCTTGTGCATCCCAGGTGGCTTACTTTTTCTGGAAATTGTACTAAAAGTAGTCTAAAATTGCAGTACTTTCTCGATATTATCTTTTGATAAATTTATTTATGTTTCAGCCTCTGCTTTGCAGCAAATTGGCTGGAAACAGTTCCGAGTTTTGGTCTACACTGCCACTCATACAAGCTTTATTGCCAGGTCTACTAACTTTAGCTCCATTTTTTTTTGCATTTATCCTCTTCAATGTTCAATACATGGCATGTGATAAATGATACGAACCCAATTGTCACATCGTTATAAAAATAAGTAAAACAATAGAAAGATAGAATAATCGATATTCGAGAGATCGATCAACTCTCCCACAGTTTACTTTCGAGAGGTAAACCAACACTCCTAAATGATAACCAAATAAATTCATAATAATATTCAGCATAATCAATTACAACCATATAGCCCTATATTTATAGATAAACCCTAATATCCTAACTTCCTCACCAAGAAATACAATAAAAGGAAAATAACTTAATTAATAATAAAGAAGTACTAATTAATAATAATAATAATAAAATACTGAAGATAAGGGGTGGTATCAATACTCCCGCCCCCAAAAACACCTTGTCCTCGAGGTGTTGCTTGGAACAATCTTGATTCCGGGATCCCACACTTTCTCTCGGAAGCATCATAATGTGGCTCAAAAACAGGACCAAGGACATGCCTTAGCTGCCTACACGAGATATGTATGACATCCCCTTCTAGCTTACCAAAACTTGATCCAACAATAGGCCCATCGACTAGGTCAGATTTAGCCCCATAATTAAGCCCTTGTAGTATGTTGGTAATATCAGAATTGACTCCCTCGCTTATGACTATTCCCGACCCTAAAGTTGGTCCGTTGAGTAGACCAGTATCATGCTTCATAAATCCCGTGTAGGGGTCTAATCCACAGTAGTCGTTTATGCTGGAATGAGGATAAGGGCACAAATTCTCCTTTTCCTTGTGACCGTCAAGGAACAACTCACACATGCTATGCTTGCTGCCTTCCTGTTGAACGTTTTCATCAATGCTGACAGGTTGATACGGAACTACTCTGTTTGGGATTGTCTCTGGCAAGAAAGATTTGATTTCTTCATCATTGTCGACTGCATCATATATCTCTTCTTTCTTTACTTCAACCTCCAGTGATTTACTAGTTAGCTTTGGCCTCACATTCACAATTCCCACCTTTCAGCAAGTTGTTCTTTAATCTCCCATAAATCCATCTCAATACTTTGTTGAACTATTGCCATTCTTAGTTCAAATTTCACCATCTCCCTTTGGATCTTGTAGTAAGTCTGCATACTGGCTTGATGTTCTTCCATGATTTTGGACCTTATGTACGCCATTGATCAAGTAAAAGAAGAAGAAAAAAATTCAGATGACTGTAGCCGCTGATGAACAGTAAATCCCACGTGAATAGTAACCTGATGTGAACAGTTCTCTGGCGATGAACAGTAACTCCAGATGAATAGTGATTTCCGTCGGGAACATTGTTTTTCGGCAATGAACAGTAAAATCGAGTTTTTTTTTTGAAGATTGGCCCATAATCAATGCTCTGATACCAATTAATACGAACCCAAGTGTTGTATCGTTATAAAAACAAATAAAACAATAGAAAGATAGAATAATCAATATACGAGAGATCGATCAACTCTCCCACAGTTTACTTTTGAGAGGTATACCAACACTCCTAATTGATAACCATAACCAAATCAATTTATAATAATATTCAGCATAGTCAATTACAACCAGATAAACCCTAATATCCTAACTTCCTCACCAAGAAATACAATACAAGGAAACTAACTTCATTAATAATAAAGAAAGGGGTGGTATCAATGTTGGTTTACCTCTCGAAAGTAAACTGTGGGAGAGTTGATCGATCTCTCGAATGTCGATTATCTATCTTTATTACTGTTTTATTATTTTTATCACGAATAACGATACAAGCATTGAGTTCGTATCAATTGGTATCAGAGCATTGTTTATGGGCCATTGAATTTTTGTTAAAAAAAAAAGTTGTTCATGACCGGAAAGTCTTTATCTTTCGGAATCTCTTATTTTCAAAGAAAAAAAAAATCATGACTAACAAGAGGATTGCAAATTTAGAGGCGAAAATCAGTAAATATCAAACTGAAGTTACGGAGTGGTTTTCTGCTCTAGAGAAGACGATTGATCCTGGAGTTTCTACACAGCTGCATCTTGAGGTATCGTTGTTTAAACAAGAATTTGATGCACGAATCCAATCTTTCAAGGATAAGTTGAGATCGATAAAGGCAGAGGTAGAAGAAGACAAAATTAAGTGCCAAAAATTATGTTCGTCTGGTGTCCAACGAAGCTTATGACAGCAGCAAAGAGTGGTGAAGGCAGCAATGTTCTGGAAGAAATTTGTGGTTGCATCAAGCAGAAACAGAAAAGGGGACAATAGGGGTCATAGCAACAACATTCGCAGTGGTGAGAGAGCCAATGTTGCTGCTACAGAAATCATACTAAAGACAAGCAAGAGGTCTGAAATTGGGGTTGAAACCCGTCAGGTGGATAATGTGATGCTTAGACCCTTTAATGGGACAATTTCTAGACAACCTAAGACTCTTTTTAACCGGCACAAAGTGCCTACTGCTGCGTATGATTGGAGACCTCTGTATGAAAAGTCTATAAGTAGACAGTTTCGAGGGAAGATTTGGGATCCGGGAATCAAGATCGTTGGGTTGAAAGCAACACCTTGAGGACAAGGTGTTTTTTCGGGGGCGGGAGTAATGATATGATCCTTATTATTATTAGCAGAATATTATTAAGTTTATTATTTAATATTTTAGTTATGAATATTATATTATATAGACTTTTTTATTATTAGGAAAGTATTGTTAGATACTTGTCTAATTAAGGGTAGTCTTTGGGAGCAAGTTAACAGTTATCTATATATAGGGTCTTATCATTGTAATTCGGGGCATGTTGAATATTAGTTGGTGATTTATTATCAATGGAGTGTTGATTTACCTCTCGAAAGTAAACTGTGGGAGAGTTGATCCATCTCTCAAATATCGATTATCTATCTTTATTACTGTTTTTTTTATTTTTATCCAGTAATGATACGATCCTCATTATTAAATATCGATTATCTATCTTTATTACTGTTTATCCAGTAATGATACGATCCTCATTAGTATTAGCAGAATATTATTAAGTTTATTATTTAATATTTTAGTAATGAATATTATATCATATAGACTTTATTATTATTAGGAAAGTATTGTTAGATAGTTTTTTAATTAAGGGTAGTCTTTGGGAGCAAGTTAACCGTTATCTATATATAGGGTCTTATCATTGTAATTCGGGGGATGCTGAATATTAGTTAGTGATTTATTATCAATGGAGTGTTGGTTTACCTCTCGAAAGTAAACTGTGGGAGAGTTGATCGATCTCTCGAATATCGATTATCTATCTTTATTACCATTTTATTATTTTTATCACGATACAAGCATTTGGTTCGTATCAATAAATTGGTCCATTTTTCTGCATTTATCCTCTTTTAATGTTCAATATGATTAGAGCATGAAATTTTAGTCAATATGTGAAATGGGTCAATTGGGTTGTATTGTTATTGCTTAGGGGTCAAAAGTATAAAGTTTAAAAGGCAAGCGAAAAAGTGAACACGGCCAAACAAATTGAAGTCACCCATGTATAACTTTGTCTTGCTTTCTTGCTTCTTTCAGCACTTCGTCCTAATTTTAGCAGTTCCGGTCAGGTTGATGACAGTTTCTCAGCGTGGAGACAACCCTTTGTGCAACATGCATTGTCTCAGGTTTCCTTCTTACTTAACAATTCAAATTATGTCAATTTGTATGTCTATATTACTTTGTTTGAAATACTACAAAATTACACATCATCATATATACATGTAATACGTGGAAGCTGACATGGTGAGAATCAGTGCCATGTCAGCATTTATAGGTTGTAGGTCACACATTGCTATCAACTGTAATAAATAAAAAGTAGGTCGCTATTATTGGTATAAAATCTAAACATACTACTGTTGGATTGATGCAGGTTGTGGTGACATCAGTTTCTTCCATGTATCGTCCCCTTCTTCATGGATGTGCTGGCTACTTGTCATCTTTTTCACCATCAAATGTTGGTTTTTTTTCTTTCCTTAAAATATTAATATGTATGCATTTCCAGTGAACGATAAATTATATAATCTTAACCTGTGGTGCAGGCCAAGGCTGCATGCGTTCTCATTGATCTCTGTACCGGGGTGCTGGGACCGTGGATGGGTCAAGTGATTGCAAAGGTCGTACAAAACTAAATGTTTAGCAGAAGTGTTTGTTAGCTGTAATGTTTTATTGTAGATTTACTTCAACCTAGAAAGCTTCACACATTATTTTCTATAAAAATGCAGTTGGACTTAGCTGTTGAGCTTACCGAGGACCTTTTAGGTGTAATTCATGTAAGTCAAAATTTTCAAAACGTTGAGGATATTATATATTTGTATAATTGTATCAGATTAATAAAATTTCTTTTCATATTGATTATTTTTGTAGGGTGCTCGTCATGCATTATCCGATGCCCGTGCTGCTCTCAAGTACATTGTTTTGGCTTTATCTGGGCATATGGATGATGTAATGGCAAAATATAAGGTATGGCTTGAATTATTCTTTCGTCTGTCTTTTGAATGGCAAGCTTGCTCCATGAAAAAGCTTAAAAAATATACTGATTCAATGTTGAATTTATCAGGACGTTAAGCACCAGATTCTGTTTCTGCTTGAAATTCTGGAACCTTTTCTTGATCCAGCTTTAACCCCCTTAAAGAGCATGATAGCCTTTGGAAACGTATCTCCAATGTACCACGATAGTCAGGAACAGAATTGCAGTGTTGCATTAAACGTGATCCGGACAGCAGTAACAAAATCCGCTATTCTTCCTTCCTTAGAATCAGAATGGAGGCGTGGTTCAGTTGCTCCTATGTAAGGCACAGCTTTTATTTTTATCAATGATAATGATTTTGGGATATGTTTGAGTTATATTGTAATCTTATTTCTTTCTAAAATTATTTCAATTAATTATGAATTTTCACTTCAAAATTATACACATTGATTTACTTCTTGTGAAGTGCATTATGCTTTCATAGTAAATTATACACATTGATTTACTTCTTGTGAAGTGCATTATGCTTTCATAGTCATGATTTGTGCACACTATCAGAATTATCATCATCATTCTTCTTGCAGTGTACTTCTCTCGATTTTAGAGCCTCACATGCAATTGCCACCAAATGTTGACCTTGGAAAAGTCGCAACTTCTGAGGCGGCGGACCCTCCACTGCTAGAGGCATCCTCCCTTTCTTCTGCTCTCCCTAATGGAACTGCTGCTTCGAAGATTATTGACCACGAAGATACCGATGGAAAAACAGATGCATCTGATACTACATCTAAGCTAGAAACTTTTGATGATGTCAGCATTCTTTTTGCCCCACCCGAAGTCAGGGACATGGTGCTTACGTATGTTTCTGTTGTTCCCGATCAGACAAGCTCAGATCTGAGTCATTACAATACCAATGCAGAAGAAAAACAATCAGTCAAGAAAAAAGTGGCCACCAATTTCAGTGCTGCTGAGTACTCTGAGTTGCATACAGAGTGCTTACAACTCATGAACTATGGAGATTGTGAGTTGTGGGCCTCTGAGTTTAGACGGGTGGCTTTCGATTTACATTCACAGAGTGAAGTTACACCCGAGGGCCATAATGCTGCCATAGATGCCCTGTTGTTGGCTGCAGAGTGCTACATTAATCCCTTCTTTATGATGTCTTTCAGAGACAATCCTAAGCTAATCCCAGAGAAAATAATCAACAAGACCAATAATAATTATGGTTTTGCAGAAATCAGAAGAATTTTGGAAAAAAGTGATGGTAATTTGGAAACTATAGCTCGTCTTGAGAAGAAACGGGACAAAATAGTTCTTGAAATTCTTCTTGAAGCTGCTGAATTAGATTATAAGTATCAGAAAACATTGCCAACCAGTGATGAAAATGATAATGTAATGCAATTTTCTGAGCCAGATATATCATCCATGGATGCTATCACGTTAGTTCGACAAAATCAAGCTCTGTTGTGCAACTTTTTGATAAATTCTTTGCTTAAAGAGCAGCACTCATTGCGTGAGATTCTTCTGCAGAGTTTGGTGTTTCTATTGCACTCTGCAACTAAACTTAATTGTCCTCCAGAACGTATAATTGATATCATATTAGAATCTGCTGAATTTTTGAATGATCTATTTGTATCTTATTGTCATCGAGGGACTTTGCAATTGGAATTGATTAAGGTACACGAGGTGGAACGTTACTGGATGCTTCTTCAAAGATTGGTGATGGCTTCAAGCGGAGGTGAAGAAGGTAGATTCAGTAATTTGGTTCCTTCTTCAGTATGGGTGAAAAAAATATCCTCCTTTTCTTCTTCATCTCCCCTGGTTCGGTTTATTGGATGGATGGCAATATCTCGTAATGCAAAACAGTATCAGAAAGAAAGACTCATTCTTGCCTCTGATTTGTCTGAATTAACAACTTTGTTATCAATTTTCAGTGACGAACTTGCTGTATTCAATGACATTGTCGACCAGAAAGATGAGTCTTTTCGTGTAATATACCCTGAAATCAGCCAGTTTTTTCCGAATTTAAAGAAACAGTTTAAAATGTTTGGGGAGACGATATTGGAGGCTGTTGGATTGCAATTGAGAGTTCTTCCTTCAAGTGTTGTGCCAGATCTATTATGTTGGTTTTCTGACTTATGTTCATGGCCCTTTCTTCAAAAAGAAGAAATTTCTAGAAGGCCTACCTTATTTAAGGGATTTCTTGCAAAGAATGCAAAAGCAATCATTTTATATGTACTTGAAGCCATCGTAACTGAGCACATGGAAACGATGGTGCCTGAAATACCTAGAGTTGTACACGTCCTTCAATCGCTGTGTATAACCTCATATGCTGATGTGGCATTTCTGGATTCAGTTTTGGGTTTGTTGAAACCGCTCATCTCTTATTCCTTGAGGAAGGCATCCAATGAGGAAAATCTTGATTTTGAGTCTTTGTGCTTTGATGAGCTTTTCAGTAACATCGGAGATCATTCTGAGAATCGAATTAAATACAACAGGGCTCCAACCATTCTTGTTTTGGCATCCGTTTTTCTTGATTTATCATTACAAAGGAAGCGTGAGATATTACAATCACTTGTATTTTGGGCCGGTTTTGCTACATTTGAGCCAACAACATCCTTCTATGACTACCTCTGTGCATTTCAGGTGGTGACGGAAAGCTGCAAAACTTTGCTAGTTGAAAGGTTACAAGGATTTGGTGTCATTCCTGTTGATGGTAATTCTGAATCACATTCGTTGTTCCTAATTGATGCTCTGCAAAGTGACTCTGGGAATACTTCTGTCTTAAATCAAAAGGGTCATCAGTTGTCCGCTGAAGAAATTACACAATTTTCCAAAGACCTGGAAGATCTGGTTTCAAAGCTTCATCCGACTATCGAGCTATGCTGGAAACTTCATTATCAACCAGCTAAAAAACTCACAACCACGTCGGCAGAATGTTTTGTGTACTTGAAATGTTTATCATCCCTACTCGAAACAGACTCACATAGCTTGGTTGATCATTTATATTGGAAGACGAGCCTTGAACAACTTGCTGAAATAGTTCTTAGATTACAAGAAAACAGTTGCTGGGAGGTTGCATCTACATATCTTGACTGCATACTTCAGGCACCTCATTCCTTTGGTTTGGATAGAGTAATTGGTCCTCTTTGTTCAGCAATGAAGAAATTTTCACACAATGCCCCAAAGGTCTCTTGGCGGTTGCAGACAGATAACTGGTTGTCATCATTATTTAATGGTGGCATCAAGACTCTTCATGAAAGTCAACATCCTCTAGTTGACCTTTTATCTTCAATGATGTGTCATAGCGAACCAGAGCAACGTTTTATAGCACTGAAACACTTGGGGAATCTGGTCGACCAAGAAGCAGTCAGTGAAACAAAAATTGAACAAAATAATGCATGTGATGAGTCGATTTTATGCTCTATCGTTTCAAGTACATGGGATCAAATTGTTGTGGTAGCTTCATCTGATACGTCACCACCTTTGAGGACCCGTGCAATGGCTCTTTTAATAAAGTGTGTTTCGTTTGCTGAAAGACCACAATTACAATCTGTTCTTGGTGCAGCTGATAGTTTCCTTCCGTGTTTAGTCACCCTTGGTCAACAGACATGTGAAGGCCCATTTATGCAACTTTCATTAGCTCTTATTGCCACCATCTGTTTGTACTCTCCTGCTGAAGATGTTTGTACAATTCCTGAAAGTATTTGGAGAAATATTGAAACTTTAGGTTTATCAGAAGGTGGTATGTTTTTATACGATTAATCAGAAAGATAATTAAATAGAAAACTAATCTTATAGTTTGATCTGTTTATATAGGAAAGCATGAAGATCTTGTTCGAAGTGCTTGCCGAGCTCTATGTAAGCTTAAAACTGAAGGAGATGAAGCCAAAGGGGTAAGTGTTTTTTTTTTTTTTTATCATATTATCACCAAAGAAACTGTATCTGATACCTACTTTTAACTGTACATTTTGCATGCCTAGATTCTTAAGGGAGTTCTCACATCAAACTTTTCAAAACAAGATGACTCAGATTTTGATGGTACACGCGAGTCACTTCTTCAGGTAAACAACACATTTAAACTTATGACGTGATGTGGTTCATCTTTCACGATTCACTAAACTTAGGTCTTAATACATGATATGTGATGGGTGTGGCAGGTCCTTGCGAATTTGACTTCTGTACAATCATACTTTGATTTCTTCGCCAAGGAAACTGATGAAAAACTTATGGTAAGTTCTGGATATACAAGATTTCTATTGATTTTAAATGTAACTAACAGCTCTTAATATGTCACAGGAGATTGAGGAGGCTGAAATTGAAATGGATCTAATACACAAAGAACAGTCTGTCCAGGAATCATCTAATGATTTCACAGATTGGAGGAAACTTCCTTTTCTAGCAAGTAAAAACGTTTAAATCGCCCTTTATAGATCCAAATATGTTTATTTTGAATTTAAGCAATTCCATCAGCGATTTTCTCATGCCACGCAATTTAATCCAGGTTATGAGAAAGAAGATAACCGTCTTCAAGAAATTAAGGATGGTATTCAGTCTCTGTATGTACCATCTTACCAAACTATTTCAGAAGTTATTATGATTTTTCATGCTTTTAAAGGGCTTCTTTTGAAGTATGTTGTGTTCGTTATTAGGTCTGACAATTGCTGGTTTGCAAAAACAAAAAAGAGTTGTTTAAATGTATTTTTATATTTGTTACTTTCAACATTCTCGGATAAACACCAAGAGTTTCCAATTTAATTTTTATTGAAATCCAATATGTTAACGGGGTTTCTTCTTTTTCATTCCTTTTTCTTTAAAGTTGAAAATCATTAAATTATAATTCTGTGAATAGTGAGAAGGCCAAGCTTAAAGAAGAAATTATAGCTCGCAGACAAAAGAAATTGCTAATAAGATGGGCACGGCAAAAGTACTTAGAGGAGACGGCTTTACATGAAGCAGAGCTTCTTCAGAAACTTGATAGGTTAAACCTCTTCATCTTTGGCTTATTGTTTAGAGGTGGCAGTTCCGACCCGTTTACTCATGAATTGACGATTTGGGTTGTGTTTTATCTCAAATGGACTAAATCAAGAAGCTTAGCGAAATGGGGAACAAGTTTAATAATAAGTACATCTTAAAATGTTTTGTTCAAAGGATATAGATTAAGGCTGTATAAATATTTCTTTTGTAAACATAATTGCAGAATTAATTATTTCTAACGTTTACTAAAAGTGTCCAAACAAACGTTTCTAACCTAACCTGCTTCGACCCATACTAAAGAATGACCTGTTACCCAATCTGCCCATCTTGTCACCTCTAGTTGTGTTCTTAGTTATGAAGCTTTAACATAAAAAGATCTTAAAAAAGATTTCTCATCTTGATAGAGAAAGAGCCACTGAAATGGAAAACGAGATCGAGAGACAAAAGGTGCTAGCAGCTGAACGTGCAAAAACTAGGGAGCTTCAGCACAACCTTGACATGGAGAAAGAAAAGAAAACACAAGTAAGATTGAATGAGCTAGTTGAATGCATAGGTCTTTCGTACTGTATGCATGTTTCTTCTTGTTATTTTAGGTATGGCAATTGGCAAATGATGATTGTTAAAGTAAGATTAATATATCTTTTACCTCATAATTTATATGTTCTGCTTAAAATGTTACCTAATACTGCATGTACAAATGTGAGAACGTTATCATCACTGGAACTGTGGTCTGAACTCTTGAAGTATATGGTATAAGATAGTTACAGTATCCTGCTATCGGCAACTGACCATTAGATTAATGTTGGAAACTTCAAATAGTTAGGGGACATAATTTTATTGATATAAAGAAATAATTTTTTGTATCTGAGATCGTAAAGTAAGCGACTTCACTAGTATTTTTGGAAGCTTGTCATGACATGATGAAGCGTTATGAGTTAATTTGCATAGATCACCCCAGAATATACATATACATATCACAAAATGTTATCAAGTTTCTTGTTAGCAACATAGCACTATGTTGGTGATCCTGAAAGCCGAGTGAAGTTTTAAAGACCCCAACTTAGGGTTTTGAATACAGTTTAATCACTACAATGATAATCGGTTCAGAGGGTAGGTCAATATAATGTATTCTTCTTATCTCTTCATTTTCATGCTTTGAACCCCTGTTATCAACTCTTTTGTAGAGGGAAATCCAGCGAGAGCTAGAGCAGGCAGAGTCGGGGCTCCGGCCAGGGTCAAGAAGGGAATTTTCCTCTAATAGTAGGTATGCTTTAGTGTCTGTATCATCGAATTCATTCATGCATTTATCTATCATCAGCATTTCTAGATTAATTATTAGTGAAGTAGAGGAGGTGGAGCTAGTTGGATTACAGGGGAAATGTTTAATTTATTGGTAGGGGTTAAAACGAGCTGGGTTGACCCGAAAAACTTCATGTCCAATGTTATTTTTTATAAACAAATTGTGTTTCAAAAATGATTCCCAAAATTCTGTTATTGCAGAATTCTGTTCTTTGAATAACAGGATTGAGGTTTTATTCATTAAAAATGCTCTTCCGATGACCTTGGGCCCGTTACAGATAAATCACAACCCAAAATGGCTCATTCATAGGCAGTCGATCAGAATTGCCTCTAGGATGGACTAATAGCTTAGGGGGCAGTTTCTAAATTTCTCCCTCATCCAATATGCAGTCGCCCGCGAGAAAGATATCGCGAAAGAGACAATGGCAGACCAACAAATGAAGGCAACTTGAAAACAAGTGGTGGTAGTGGTGGTAGTGGTGGTTTGCAGTCCGATTTAACAAACCCTAATTCTTCGACTGTTGTTCTATCGGGCTCACGACAATTTTCAGGCCAACAACCAACGCTTCTACAATCCCGTGACCGCCAAGATGAAGGTGGTAGTAGCTATGAAGAAAACTTTGATGATAGCAGAGACTCGGGTGATACAGGGAGTTTTGGGGAACCAGATCTAATGATTGCGTTGGAGGGCCAAACTGGTAATTTCGGGTCCGGTCAACGTAATGTTTCGAGGGGGAACAAGTCAAGGCAGATGTTGGAGAGAAGAGAACGAGATGGAAGGCGGGAAGGGAAATGGGAAAGAAGACATTAGCATATCAAGTGTTGCAAGAAATTTGTGTAGATGATAATGCAGATAGGGCATAGTCTTTGTTTATGTGATTGCTTAGCTTTTTTTTCTTCTTTATTTTGTAATCAGGCTGTCAAGCTTAGGTATGTATCATATCTTTAACTATTTCGAGATTTTTATTGAAAAAATTTATATGAACATTACTGTATGTCTGTACTTAAAACATCTCTATATTTTTCTTTGGTATTAGTGGGTAAGAATGCACTTAACTTTAACTCGATTTCTATTATGTGTATTCAACTTCATTTTGGTCTATTGTGGGTATCAAACTTTCATAGTTTCATTTTTGATTTATTGAGAGTAATTTGGAAGGTACCCCTGATCCCTGTACCATATTTCAATGGTACGCGTCCCCTTCACTCTCAAGGACTATCAACACCGGGTAAATCACATGTCCACAAATCAACTACATATGTTGAGGAACGGATTCGAATCCTGACCTATAGGTTACATATGTAGAGTCTTGGCGTTTGCGGTGGCGGTACCACTTGAGCTTTGCTCAAATTGGTCATTTTTAATCTATTGTGTGTATACTATAACTTATTTGATAATGTGGCAACTGTATAATTCACCGCGTCATCTGACACGTCATCAAAAATGAGTGTCACATTAATTGAATACATGCAATAGATCAAAATTGAAAGTTTGATACACACAATAGACTAAAATAAAGTTGTGTACACACTATAATTATACGGCTAAAGTTAAATGCATTCCTACGCACTGATCCCTATTTCTTTTGCTTTTATTTTTGTTATTCAAACAAAGCTCGTCCTTATATGTTGGTGACTCTTAAATCAAACGCTTTTGCAGTTTGTTATCTGGTTTTCTAAATTTGTACCTTAAATTATTTTGTTGTTCAAACAAATGTCGTCCTTATATGTTGGTTCGGTCATAGAATGTTTGACTGGTACCAAATTATTATGTTCATTGCTGCATATAACTTACGTGTAGACGTGTAGTTAAAAACATATTTGTCAACCCCTTGCAACAATGTTATTAATATCTTGAAACTATTGAAATATTGAATTTTTTTAATCACGTGAAAGACGAATCAAACTCAAACTCACCTAACAATACAAAGACCTAACCAACTGATCCAACTTAAGCAATTCCTTTTCGTTCTTCCTTAATGCAGGCAAGTATTGACCATGTAGTACTTTTCAAATATTTTTCTAATATTACTATAATATGAAGAAAACTTTGATGGTAGCTTGACTCATGGATTACTCGGCTAAAGAGACTTAAAAAAAAAAGACTCACTTGACAAAATGAACCATCTCATTCCAACTCATTGGTGTTCATTCCAACCAAAAAAGGATACAATTGCACAAATCGACTATATGATTTTTGGTTTCAGGCTACAACTACAAGAAAGACTACAACGCAAAAGCAGTTTGGTATCTTGTGTTTTTAACTGAATCTGCATGTTGCTTTTATGCCATTACAAAATGTCACACCAAGTGTCCAAGTGTTGGAAGTAATTTAGTAGACAAAACATTATTGACAAGCGTATACAATAATAAATAGAACTCATTCAACACTGAACTAATACTAACACCACCACCACCACAAATTGAAATATTTCTTGCAAAAGCTTGGTAAAAGGCTTATTCTTGAGGAGCTTCGAATCTTGTAGGGGTGTCAATACCAGCCATACAACAAAGTCCCGATATCAAAATTATGAGCAAGACAAGTCCCTGAAACATCACAAAAATCTCTAATGAGTAACAGTGAAAAGGTAGATACGACTCCAAATTTATACTACGACATTTATCCCCCAAAAAATATTTGAAATGACCTTGACATGTAACATAGTGAACCTTCTTAGACGATAAAATTTACTACTTATAATGCCATTCAATTAGACAAAATTACAAAACTTCAACCGAATTATCGTACAAATACCTTGATAAGATTCTTAATGGAACTGTAAGTAAATTTGGTTTGCAGTCTTATTCATAATGCAAAAACAATGTGGAAATGGGTTTAACTTACCACCATAAGTACAATATATACAATTAAAAGACGCTGAAAGAAAGTCAACTTACCACAAAAAGTCCCTCCAACATTGTCGATTTAATTTGGCAAACTCCATCACAACCATTGGAGTCCTGTGATGCATTTCCAGATTTTTCTGCAAGAAACCTGTCTACCTGGCGGTAAGAAGGATACCTAATGACACCAGGGTCAGAGACATATAAAATTGAGTATTTTGCTCCTGTCTTCTCCACAGAACTGATGAGCTCAGAGAAAACTTGGCCTACAAGTTCAAAAACCAGTCTTACTAAATTTATAATCTTTTAAAGTGTATATCATGCCCAAATAACAATAATAACAGAAATTGCGGTGACAAATTCGACCTATTTATCACGTTATGTTTGATCCCTACAGGTCATCCAAGTAAAATGAAAAATTAAATTAAATTAAAAATAAAAACCTTTAAAAGAAATCGGTCAAATGGGTCAAAAACAGGTTAAAACTGACCCAATTGGATTTTTGATTCACAAAACTTCCTAAATCATTTTATTCAAATAATTATATTACCACTAAAATAACATAACTTTTGTGATCATTTGACCCACTGACTGCTTACAAAAATACTAGGACAACAAGAATTTCAGGTCAAGCAACATGTCACGACCCGTGCAAAAGCTGGCAAGAAACGTTACGACCCACGAACTGTTTACAAAAATACTTCCTAAAATCGTTTTATTCAAATAATTATATTACTATTAAAATAACATACCTTCAGAACGCGATTCCTCCTCATTTCCGTTCAGTGAGTGAGCTCCTCCATTGCAAAAGACAACCAATGGTGTCTGCCCGTTGGATTTCTTTTCCATACTTGAAGCTACATATTCCTGCCATTGTTCATGGATATATATTAGATATGTATAAGATCCAAATGGAAGTATGTGATTAATTTCCAACAACACCAGAACTATTACATGGACCGAGTTGATGTCGGTAAGTTTCTCAAAGTTTCCATCCTTGGCAGCACATGACTCCACTATACCAAGCTTGCTTAATCCTGCATCATTTCCACAAGTTTCTGCAAACTTGGAAACTAATGAACTTTGTAGAGACTCGTTCTCTTCAGATGCAGCGACATACGGGTATGCTAAAGAAAATGTTGACTTTGTGAATGAGGCCTGTCCATTAAGAATGAGTGTGAATATAACAAATAGAATGTGGGATCCGTGTTAAAACTAAAACAACAAAATCATATATTTCACGTATTAGATTTTAGAGTTCATGCTGCAGTTACCTTGAGCAAGTTCAGAAGTGTTTGGTCTTCACGTTTACGTCCAGATATATCCAGAGACTGTGATTAGTATTTAGATCATTACAGCAGGATCTAATGGATATAGTAACCAATTACCAAGTTGAATAGTTGTATGTTGGTTTTCAAAGTGTGAATTTGTAACTTGCAAGTCATTTGTTTTCAGTAATTATCATCAGATAGCCTTGAAAGTAAATGGTATTTTTCGCTGGAAATCTGGATTGCAAATTTGGCAAATGACATTAAAAGGAATTGGATGAATAGAACTGTCATAGATTTATACCTCTCTCCCAACAAAAACAATTGCAAGATCAACAGATTCTTTCTGACTGGAGCACTGAAAAAACAAAACTAGCATAAGGCTTGCAAACCGTGACATCAAAAGAAAAAGTTGTATCATGTTTCCTCTTAAAATATATGAAAAATAAAAAGAAAAAAAATCTAGCTATATACGGAAATATTACCAGTAAATTTGACCAGCCACCTTCTGACATGACAGATTTGGCTAAGTCCTTCGGAGAGAGGGTTTGGTAGCTTACAGCTTCCTTCACTTTGTTGGTAGTTGATCTGCGGTATCCATACCAGTAAAAAAAAACAAAGGCAAAAAGGATAAGCTTAAAAGATAACTAATGACTACATTAGGCTTAAACTAACAATAAGTATTACCTTAAACATCAGTATAACCCTTGAACCACACGGTTATATCAATATTTAAACAGCTTTGACTTAATCTCATCTCAAGTTTGACAAACTTTCTTATTCATCGAGATGATAATAAGATACACCCCAAATAGAAACTCAACCATTATATTAAACACATCTAGTGCCAAACATAAATATAAAACTTAACTAATAACATTGAATAAAATACTGTGAAGGCTATACAAGTTAAAAATGAATTACAACAAGACCCATGCGAAGATTTATAAGAAAGTATGCATACCCATCTTGGACATTTGACCACAAAAACGCAGGGGTAGTAGATGAAAAGGTAAGCCCGAGTGGCAGTTGAGATGCCACAAGTAAGACTGCCACAAAAATTGTTGCAATTGTCTTCATATCTCTCTTATCGAGACAATGGTGTGACCTGCTGAGTGTACCTATAATAACATATTAATTTAGAACATACTAAATGCCATTTTCAACCTGGTAATAGGATGTCAAATATACCATATTCAGAAGGCAGATGATAATAAAAGATTGACAAGGGTGTGTATGGGTTGACATAAGTATGCATGCCATCATATAAGGAAAACACGACATGACACTAGTGCTCAACAAAGATTCACCAACTATCAAAGCTAATTTAGTCATTTCACTATCTAGTAACATATTACACTTTTATATATGTGCATGGGCATTCATGTATGATGAAATCTTGGTTGTAAAGTTTAGAATGAAAAGGGAATGATGACAGTAGAATGGCAGAAAACAATATATAAGATGGATATAAGGTACAACTATATAATAAGCTTATATGTGAAAAGAAACTTCGGCCCCAGACTGATTACCCCCCAGCGGTTGTGATGCTAATTTATTATAGGAATGGATAGTGCCAGCCGTAAAATGATGCTAAAACTAACTAGAGTAGGAAGCTCAACTACTCAAGAAATATAGACATTTAGTTTTAGGATAAAGCCTAAAGCTTTCAAAGTATCATTGCCAAACAAAGTACAATCGTATATCAATACACCAAGGATATTATTCAATCAGTGGTAATCCACATAACTATTAGAGGTAATAAAGAATGAGATCAACCAACAAAGGACAAAGCCATAATATATAATCAAGAACTAATAGATGCCAAATACACATAGGAAAAAATAGAACAATCAGCATATAACACTACAGAAGAATGATAATAAACAGCAAAACAATTCAAAAACTTTATGTTATTCAAACGCTAAGTTCATCTTAAACTAATGAATCATCTAACTTTAAATCTGAAGCAAAAGGTTACTACTCTGTAATATGCACCAACACTGTTAAATTAATAATTTGTTCATAATGAAGAGCAACAATTTCTAGAGCTTAATCCACCGATCAATGAATAATAATAACTTAACTAATAATCTGAATTATAATGAAGCATACAGATCAAAACAACTTTACAATTTAAACCCTAGATGAACAAAATAAGAACACATTTTATAACAGATTGACCGGAGATCTAGAAGATTGATAATTACCTCACAATTGATACAGAAGAAGCGATATCACGGCGGTGACAGGTGGAGGATCTGAGGATACGATTTTCCGGCGAGTGATGATGATTGAAATCGATTGTTTTGTGAATTAAAAAATCTCAGGGAGTCTCTGCCATTCAATTTGAAGATCGAGATGATTTTTGTAACACGTTTTTTCTGTAACAAGTATTTTCACTTTTGGTCCCTGATTTTTAACTGTTATCATTTAGGGCCACTCAACAAATTGTGACTCAATGTTGCCTTACATTGGTTCGTGACTTCGCGTCTCCATCCGTCCAAGATAACTGTCTTATTGCTATTATATTATAAATAATAACGATAACAATTTAGAAGCATGAATAGTAACTGAACCAATCAAATTTTGACACGTACAGTATTCATATATAATAAAGAAATGTAAACTTTCAATAAAAGTAGGCGTTTAGTTCAGTGGTTGATATTGCCCCATTTAAATGAAAGTTTCAAGGTTTAACCTCAAGCTTGACACCTTCCTTTATCATCCATCGTTATAAAAAGGGTATTTCAGATTGGGAAATTAAACAAAATGCACTTTTTAAAAAAGTTATATAAAAATTTGCCCTATTTTTTAAAAAATTGCGTTTTTACCCCAACCGGACGCATAACCGGAACGCAAAATCTCAATTCCGGACGCAAATCCTCGTACCCGGACGCAAAACCCGGGACGCAAATTGCGATCGCATATTGCATCTCGGTTATTGCGTCCGGGTGACCGAGTTGCATTTCTCGGTCACCGGCTTGCATTTCTCGGTCACGCGTCCGGGTACGAGGATTTGCGTCCGGGATTGAGCCTTTGCGTCCAAGTACGAGGATTTGCGTCCGGGTGACCCGGTTGCAACCCGAAAATCCGGAAATTTTAGGTTATATAAACAAAAAAAAAAGATTTTCATTTCAAATCTTTTCAATACCCGAAAAACCCGAAGTTTCGCTCATCTACCCGAAAAACATGAAGTTTCGCTCATCTTTTTGAAAACGCGAAACTCGTTCGCAAGTTCAAATCGAAAAGGAAGCATGCAAATCTCGTACGCAATTATCGAAAGATGTCTATTTATGAGGTACAAACCCATTTAAACTTCGATCCATCGTTATATTTGCCAAAATTATAGTTGACATTTTATCAAGCAGTTGGCGTGTATGTTTTTTTTTGTGTTTTATGATTTAAATAGTTAGTTTTTTAGTTTGTTATCGTATTGTATGTGTTTTTTAGGTTAGTTTGTTGTTGAGATTTGATTAATACATTGTTAAACCGGTTCGTTAGTTTGTGACCGAGAGCGTTTTGCTCGTGATCGGTTGTGACCGAGCTCGTGACCGAGACGAAAAGGTCGCGATCGTTGCGTCTCGGTCATGACCGAGAAACGCAACGATCGCGACCTTTGCGTCTCGGTCATGACCGAGAAATGAAAGGAGCGATCTTTGCATTTCTCGGTTATGACCGAGACGCAACGCAAAGATTAATACCCTGCGAACTTCATTAAGTTCGCTCGAACAAAAACCAGCGACACTAATAGCGAAACTATTAGCGACAGTAGCTAAGTGTCGCATAAAAACAAGTGTCGCTAAAAAATACCTGCGAGACTTGATATACTCTGCGAAACCTGATATACCTGCGAAACTTTACTACTGCGAAACTCAGAGTTTCGCAACATGCGAAACTTGAACTAAGTTTCGCACTAAAACTAAGTTTCGCATTTCATAGAGTTTCGCAATTCGCAATCAATCGAAGCTAGGTAATCTATACAAGCTGTTGTCACAAAGTGTTGATTATGCATCAACAAAAATCAATAATTGATTTATAATATCTATTCACCAACAAAAATCAATAATTGATTTATACATCGTCCGTCTCAGTCAAAATGTCTATGTTTGTAGCATATAATAAGAAATATGAAAACTCCCAAGTGTCGCTAATAAAATACTTGGATTGTTTTTGTACTAATTGAAGGGAGGTATTAAGGATAAAAATAAAAGATCACAAAAGGATTGTGTTAATCCCATAAAATAGGAATAGAAGTTATTTGTACATATCATTTCCTTTATTTTGTACATATCTTGTATTATTTATAGTCATGAATATACATCTCACAAAGTGTGGTGATTTTTAATCTCTTCTGTATTTCTCACACATTTTATTGTTAATCTTTATTTCTTTGGTTCACCTAAAGTATTAAAGAGGTGAACCTTTTTATCTTTTTCTTTTCACATAGTTTGATTGAAACGTTTAAGATTGATAATATCTCGTATCGTTATACTTTATTCAAGAAGACATACCACGAGAACTGCATACACGAGCATCTAACCTAAAAGCAAGATTTTTTGTTGGACCAAATTTCTTCCCAGCACTTCGGGATCCAAATATTAGAAAACTCTCAAGTTTTTGATTTTTATTCTTTATTAACTATTAGAAGACTAATGGCATTTTAATAAAACAGACTACTAAGGCATAGAAAGATGGCCTTGTGCAACAAGAGATGTGATACAATCATCAAACATCTCTTGAATCGTCTTGAACTTCAACCCTAAGCTCTCTATCTTTGTCGTGTTAAGCTCATAATAAGGTCGTTCAAGTTGCTCAAACCTGCAAAATAAACTTCAATTAGTCTTGAATAATTATGGTAACATTACCATTTACTTGGAACCGTAACGATATAGTTTTAGTACCTCTTGGGAATAGGTAATGTGGGATAACGTGCTGACGGAATTGACACGAGTTCATCATTATTGATCACAGTTGAGCTACATAAATATCGCCCTTCAGCTTCGTCGTGCTCATAAACTAAGATGTGGCAAAGAGCAACATCGTCTATATGAACATATCTCATCCTTTCATGCCATTTGAACCTCTCTGTCTCCCCTGTTTCATTTATAAAATGTCAACTTGTGTATTTAGATGTATAGATTTCAGAGAACTTACTGAGATAGCAAGATGGGTGGTTGGATGATAGGTCTAAATGTGTAGTTTCATTTAGCATGAGTGGAAAGTTGAAACGGGTCATTTTTGGTACGGGTCAGGTTGAGCCAGTCACCCACCACATACGCGTTTTGTTCGTTAAGAAAAAAAGGACATTTGAATAGATAAATATAAATTAATAACTAATGCTGTAGAACTGGTTCGACCCATTGAGATAATACAAAACGAAATTGACCCCTTCATAAACAAACGGGTCGACATTTCCACCTAGACAACTCACCTTAAAGTAAGCCGAGGATATCTGATGTCGTAGAACACAAAGTAGGAGGTAGACTCGGTCCAACAACAAACGAGGGGATAACAGTTACCAAATTGATCCCATTCTCATTGCAAAACTCCCATGCTGCCTTTTCTGCCATGGTTTTTGACAATACATACCAAATCTGGAGTTTTTCACAAAGTTCAACCGAGCTCCAAGATGACTCATCCAAAGGTACTTTCTGGTCAAACTTTTCTCTGACCCTAACTGTGGAAGATGAAGAGGTGAGAACCACTCGTCTCAGTGACGGGTTCTTTGTACAAGAGCGTAGCACGTTCAGTGTTCCATTAACAGCCGGCTTTATGATCTCCTCCTGCAAAAACTGCATATTCAGAAAAAAGATGGCATCTTGATTAAACTTGAAAGAACTAACGTACCCCCCTTGGGTCAGTAATATGTCCAAGAACTGGAGAAGCCATGTGAAAGACACCCGTACACCCCATAATTGCATTGTCAAAGCTTCCTTCTTCTGTTAATTCGGCTTTCACTAAGTGAAGTCTCTCCTTTGCCCCTTGCAGGTTCCACAAATGTGCTAGTTTTGTGTCGTTTCATGTAAATGGAAATACAAAAAAATGTTGCGGCGGTGATAATGTTTGAATGTGTCAAAATGGTTCCCTTTTCTCCAAAAACTCCAGATAATTAGTTACTACTAATTTATGTTCTAAATATGGTTATAGTTCAATAATTATATAATATTTTAAATAAACACTCATTTGCATGTTTTAGACATTAAAATGATATAGTTCAAACCAAAGAGCCATTAGCCTAGCGATATGTGAGGAGCCCATTAACCAACAACTTGTGGATTCAAATATCGTTGGAAACAATACGTATATAATGTGTGAATTGTACATATGTGAGATCTCCTGTAGGTTTGACGTGCTAAAAATAAGAGGTACCGTTTGAGCCATTTGTTACTCATTTGAACTGTTATTTTAATCGGACCTTTTGAGTTTATGTGCTTGACTCATTAGAGATGAACATGAATATGACTCATATATATGTAAATGTGTTGGAACGATATAAGTGTACAATTCCAACATGTTAATACATACCAGGGTCTCTAACGGTGCCAACAACATGATAACCAGATAGAAGGAGACGTTTGATGAGCCAAGAAGCCAGGAAATCGGATGCACCGGTTACACATACCATGCCATGATCCATCAATTTTTAGAGGTCTAATGGTGCAAATTTCCAAGATATATAAATATATATGCATGTAGGTGCTTATAACGTTTCCAAAGGTGGTATGGAGAAGTTAAATCACAAAATACTTATGAGGTTTCTAGTTATTTTAAGAAAGAACAGATTTTGGTTTTAAACAGGGAAGTGATGGGAACTGTCAAATACAATCTGTTCTTTACTGGTGTATAATAAATACTACAAATGCAAGTTTAGAATCTAATAAATAAGTGGAAAAAAATGGGCTAGTATAAACTACTCACTAGAGTTTCCAATTTCAAAAGTTTAAGAAAGTTACAACCTTATTTACGTAGGATATGTTTAGTAAACGTAGCTAAAAGTTGAAGCTTTTAGTCGTAGTTATTAGGTCGATTTTACTTATAGATCAAATAACATATAGAGAGATGTAAGGGAGGAATTTATATAATTGTTCTTATGGTAATGGTAGGAACAAACTTTTTTATTTTTAGTTTTAATATTAACTTATTTTTGAAAAAAAAAATTATATCAAAAAAATCGGATGCTCTTTAATATGAATTCATCTTTTAGACTATCGGTAAATAAAAGTTTTAAAAAATAGACTATTAAAATACTTTTTGAAAAGTCATGGATTATCGATGGACAAAGTGAAAAGCATATAGATGATTTAAATAATTTACTCTTAAAATTTGTTACACCCGATAAAGATATGTGTTAGGTAAAATTGACAGATGACCAATTGGTCCAACATGTTGCTCAAATTGTGTAACACCCCGTCTTCTAAATATCATTTTATATTCGAAATATCGGAAGCGTCTGGTCAAAACATACTTTTTACAACATACGCTAAAGTTATATCGTTTAAAACATAAAACATACATCAGTTTGGGTGTTATATAGTACAAATCCCATCATTATGTATCAAAACAAAATCAGAGTAGCTGGTCGTCAAACATCCAATTAAACCAAAAGCTTCTTGCCCATCCCCTAATCAAACATTAACCTGTAAGAAGTAGGGTGGTGGGATTAGCACACGGCTAAGTGAGAAGAACTGTAACCAACAGTCTAACTCAGAAATAACAAATCTGTTTACAGCGAATAATCGTAAACACACAACGTCAAAGAGGACCGGTGGTTCCTAAGGTATCCTCCAAGGAACACTTAAAATCAACTGCAGGCCAATACGGTGATTAACCGATAGCTTGTTACTATCTTCACCAACAACAGTTCCTATCAACTATGTGTATAAGGAACCCCTGTTTGGCCAAATAATAGTAACTAAGCCCAACCAGTGTTGACCTCTGAATATACATATCACATATGCCCAATGCCCAAATATCACATAATCCATAATCATCATGGATAATATAAATAATCCAGACTAAACAGTCTATCGACAGTAGTACTACATTACCCGTTGTAACCAAACATGTTACAACTAAATCACACTGAGGATCACAGATCCACTCACCTGTTGGCCTCAGTCAAACAACTCAGAAGTCTTATATTACTGAGTCTTCTGCTTATCTGAGAATGCAACAGATAATAAGTCAGTAACTCATTCCATAATTCGTATAACATATTTCAGCACATAGTATCAAAATGATAAACAATTATCAAGTTTCAAATCGTCATAATAGCATATTTATCCAAGCAGGTAACCCTTGAAGTCTAGGAAAACAAAAGTTCAATCCGAAGCGAAACCAGAAAGTCCCGAAACGATGTTTAAAAACCGAAAAATGCCATTTTCGACCCTTAGATGAGCCCGAAAGGCCAAAAACTGCCTAGGCTCTTAGTCTAGAGCCTTGATTATAAGGTCGTTTTCGAGTGACCATGCGAATTTCAACCCAATCCGAGTTAGTGAAATTTGTCACTTAGTCGCTACCCTGAAACACTTACGCAATTTCAAAATTTGCAAAACAAAATTTTAAAAATCTCAGTTCGCAGTGATCTCGGTTCGCAAGAGCAAATCTCGGTTCGCTTCGCAATAAATCTCAGTTCGCAGCCCAACTCGGTTCGCAGGGCAAGAACTCAGTTCGCTTCGCAGCAAACTCAGTTCGCAGCCCAGCTCAGTTCGCAAGGTTCAGTTCGCAGCACAACATCTCAGTTCGCAGAACAACTCAGTTCGCAGGTCAACTCAGTTCGCTTCGCAGTCAAGCATTGCGAACTGAGTTCATCTTCTGCAAGCTGCGAACCGAGCCTGCTGTAACCCAAAAACCCGAACTTTCTGGTTCTAATACACCCAAATTCGACTTCCTATCATTCTAACAAGCTTTCTAACACTTCATATGTATCAAATATCATCATATAACATCTTTCAAGCTTCAATTTCACAAATAATTCATGAATTGGTTATTTTCTAAAATAAGCTATAAACACTAAAATACTCACAAGAACACGATGATGATGCTGTTGAGTTCGATTTAAACCAGAGAATGATGATGCTACTGATGTGATAAGAGGTTTCTTCAAGTTTTGTTCTTTCAATTTTTGTTTCGGTTCGCAGAATGTAGAAACTTTGAGAAAGTTACGGTATGTGTATATATATATATATATATATATATATATATATATATATTAATCTAACCCAATACCAATACAATTTTAGTTCACTTCTTAATCTATTGTCTGGAACCTAAAACCATTTTGCGAAAACCAACTATTTTATTTTACCGTCAACTAGATTAATTTAAAACAATGAATTATATATTAGTCACAATAATTCATTTATCCTTTTGACTAATATTATCAAATATTATAATAATATTAAATATTCCTAACACATTAAATAATGAATTTAAAGTTAGGAAATTACCCGTATATTACTAGGCCCTTAAGGTGGATGTTACAAATTGTATTCACCTATGTGTGATCTTTCAAACTGCGTTTTTCAGATTAGTTTTTTCACTTATCATTTGGAACAATAATGTTTACAAGACTTTAAAAATCGGATACAAGTTTGAGTACAGGCTGACCCATTCATAGAAATAATCAAAAGGGCTGTTTAATCAAAAGGGTTTTTTCACTTTTGATTTGGTATTATTTTATTGTAGTTAGCTAACAAGGGTCAGAGACCATATATATCCGACAAAAGAAACAGGCAAATAAAGTATTTAAAACAAAATTAAGGGTATGGATTTGTACAATATTAAAATTGAGGGGTGGAAACGACAATGACACTTAATTAATGCATTTAGTACAAAGAATTTTTATTTATCATTGCAATGTGCACATATTGATGTGTTACAAATAACTCCCTTGAAGAAAACATGAATAGACTTAAAAAACGAGTCTAATACTATGCATGTTTCACTTGTCGTTTGACACATGAATTTTCCATTTACTATTTATCTATTCACACAAATTATTTTAACATATGTTCTCATCATATTTTGCGACATATCTCTACGCAAGTTACACAAATACATCAATTTTCGTAAAGGAGGAGTTTTGACAGAGCTGGCCCTGGCTACGGGCAGCATGAGCAACGGCCCAGGGCATCAATTTTCTAGGTTTCAAAACGAGAATAAATTGAGTTTTCTGTTGATTTGATACAATTAACTGATGTTTTGTTATGAATAAAGTAAACCCTGTTTAATGGAAGATGTTGTTTCAGAGGCTCATCATGTGGGGGAAGACGAACGATTTTTTGTTATTTTACCTTATATTTCATTAATACCCTTAAATATATTATAGAAGTTCCGTTTAACCCTTAAGTTTTACAGTTTACCATTTTCGCCCCAATTTAAACGCCTAGTAGGCTAACAGGAACGCCCAGAGTCTACAAAATTAAACGCTCATCACAGGAACACCCAGAGTCTATAAAGGAATTTTCTAACTTGTGGTAGTCCGTAATTCTTTTGAAAAATTTCAAGTAGCAACTTATTGTAAAAACTATAGATTTAATGATAGATATCATTTTAAAGTTATTGTATAATGTTATAATAAATGGGATGACTCCTAAGTTCATAAAAACCAATATTTAGATGTTAATATTTTTTAACTTATTATTATATATTATTACCTAGCGATATCAAGATGACTTTTTAACCGTGAGTTTGAGGGTTTAAGGCTTGGAGATTGGACAAATGTAGATATTCATGGATAAAAACATATATATTTGTGGTAGTCGTGTGTGTGAATACTTGTCATTCTACAAAAAGTAAATAATAAGATGCGTAATAGGTTCCGAACCGTAAAAAATTGTGTGTTATTTGTTTTAGAAAAAATATATAGGGGCACTTTTCGATCATTTCGCCCAGGGTACTGAAAAACTCATGATCAGCCATGGGTTTTGATGACATGACTTCTATATGAATTACCATTAAAATTCTCACCTCAAATGAAGGGATGAAACGACATGCGTACATCATCATTTCTTTCTTTCAATGTTACCAGATTAACTGCCATCAATCTCCTTTAACGTCCCTAATCATAAGAGCATTCACAGCGCATTAAGGGTTCCATCACCATAAGATGACTTTGGAAGTATGTGAAGTTCGACGTGTTTGTGAATGACGAAGATACAATGCCAAATTGGGTATATCGGCGTATATATGAAAGAATGTTAAAACAAACTCATATTGAACACCTTAACTAACCATAAAATCTACTAGATGGCATGATTATCAAAAATCATAATGTCGATCTTCATCGTTCACAAACACCTCAATCTTGAGGTTATTTACCGATGAATAGAATTTATAAGTTATATAAACATATTACGAACAATAACCTTTTTATCTTTTGTGATTTTCATTAAAACAAAAATTATAATCCTAAAACATATGGTACATTTATGTATAATACAAAATAGATAAATTATATATAAATGATAAGTGTATACATTAAGCGGTAATGAAGAGTAACGTTTTCATCATAAAGCAATGTTTGGGTTCGTATACATTATCATCTTTATCTTTCTTTTTTATTATGCTCATAGTACAAATATTTATATTTTATGATAAGGCTCAATTCAACAAGATAAAATCACATATTGACATGAACCAGTTCTTTCGTTTTCAAGATGATTTATTTAGACCGCAATCGATTTCACAAACTCATTTCTATCCATTAGTGGACCCATAATTTTTTTAAATTGTTGGTTAGTACAACACTAAATTTGATGTACACACTACAATCATTCATATATGGTGTTGTAGTATGTGCATTGATTAGATGTTAGGCTTTGCATATCAATTTTCAAAGCGTATAATAAGTCAATGCATATTAAAATAATATACTCCCTCCGTCTCGATTTATTAGTCCATTTTCCCATTTTGGACTGTTTCAAATTGATTATCCACTACCAAATATAGAAAAGAAATTGGATCACATTTACCATATTGTCCCTTCTTTAAAAATTAAATAACAAATATGAACGAAAATTCAAATTAATTAGTTAAGCGCAAGAATGTCATTATACAAAAAGTAAGTGTAATTAGTGTGTTTTTCTTAAATTGCGTATTTCTATCAGCAGACAATTAAATTGAGACGGAGAGAGTAAATTAAATTGAGACGGAGAGAGTATGTAATTTAAAATAAGTCTATCCCGGAGTAGAGCCCGGGCACGCAACCCTTGTTGATATACAATTTTAGGTAAATTACAAAAATTACTCGTTCAAGAGTAAAATGTCACTTTTACTTTTTACTTTAAAAATAGACCGTTGTAAAAAAGTGTAAAGGTAAAAAGGTAAAGTTAGTTATCTATTTTTGAAAGTGAAACATTTATTTTGGACAAACTAAAAAGACGGGTAAGGATCAAGAGGGGAGCAATTTTTTAAGGCAAGTAGGAAAGCTAATCATTCATCCGCGATGAATGATAATCAAACGTAAAAAATCATCTTTTTATCAAGAAATATTAATCAAAACCAGTGTTATACCTGCTAATATTCATAGATAAACTACTTTTTATAACTTATAATATCATATGATGAATATTAAGAGAATTTTCTAACATTCGTCATTAATGAATGTTAACCCGAAGTGGATATTATCATTTCTTTGAAAAATTATTCGTTAACATTTGTCCACATGATTAATAATCAAAACGTATAAAAACATATTTTTACCAATAAATATTAATCAAAATCGCTGTTATAACTACTAATATTTATCAATAAACTATTTTTTATAACATATAATATCATATGTTGAATATTAAGGAATTCACTAACATTCATCGATCTTTGATGAATGTGTAGGTTCCCTGCTTCCCCAAAAAATAGTGGTTTCCTCTGGATCCGGACCCCTAAAATGGCAATGTTGACACTTATTTTGGAACGGATGAAGTAATACATAGTACTAATGAAGATTGTTTGTATTTTATTTTATGGGTAAGGTTCAGCAGGGCAGCTGCATTTGAGGGGAAGGAGAGACATGCGTAACAACAATGTCCGATATCATTTGCCCCCTCCTTCCCCTCAATACAAATAACCCCTGATCTCACACTTTATTTTATTGATTTTAATTTTATCTAAAATTTTTGTGAAAATCAAATATAATGTACTATCACTAGTAACGAAGCTCTTATTTCATTTATAAATTATAAGTCAACTGATAACAACCAGGGTTTAGATGTCCGGGCTTCTGTAACACCCCACTCTCTAAATATCATTTTATATTCGAAATATCGGAAGCGTTTGGTCAAAACATACTTTTATAATATATGCTAAAGTTATATTGTTTTAAAAAAAAACATAAAACATACATCAGTTTGGGTGTTATACAGTACAAATTTTATCATAATGTATCAAAACAAAATCAGAGTAGCTGGTCGTCAAACATCCCATCAAACCAAAAGCTTCTTGCCCATCCCCTAATCAAACATTAACCTGCAAGAAGTAGGGTGGTGGGATTAGCACACGGCTAAGTGAGAAGAACTGTAACCAACAGTCTAACTCAGAAATAACAAATCTGTTTACAACGAATAATCGTAAACACACAACGTCAAAGAGGACCGGTGGTTCCTAAGGTATCCTCCAAGGAACACTTAAAATCAACTGCAGGCCAATACAGTGATTAACCGATAGCTTGTTACTATCTTCACCAACAACAGTTCCTATCAACTATGTGTATAAGGAACCCCTGTTTGGCCAAACAATAGTAACTAAGCCCAACCAGTGTTGACCTCTGAATATACATCTCACATATGCCCAATGGCCAAATATCACATAATCCATAATCATCATGGATAATATAAACAACCCAGACTAAACAGTCTATCCACAGTAGTATTACATCACCCGTTGTAACCAAACATGTTACAACTAAATCACACTGAGGATCACAGATCCACTCACCTGTCGGTCTCAGTCAATCAACTCAGAAGTCTAATATTACTGAGTCTTCTGCTTATCTGAGAATACAACAAATAATGAGTTAGTAACTCATTTCATAATTCGTATAACATATTTAAACAAGCAGGTAAATTCCTGAAGTCTAAGAAAACAAACGTTCAATCCGAAGCGACATTAGAAAGTCCCGAAACGATGTTTAAAACCGAAAAATGCCATTTTCGACCCTTAGATGACCCCGAAAGGCCAAAAACTGCCTATAGAGCCTTGATTATTGGGTCGTTTTCGAGTGACCATACGAATCTCGGCCCAATCCGAGTTAGTGAAATTGTCACTCAGTCGCGACCCTGAATTTACTTACGCAATTTCAAAATTTGCAAAACAAAATTTTAAAATCTCAGTTCGCAGGGACCTCAGTTCGCTTCGCAGCGAACTCAGTTCGCAGGAACTCAGTTCGCTTCGCAGCTCGGTTCGCAAGGCAAGAACTCAGTTCGCTTCGCAGCAAACTCAGTTCGCAAGACCCAATCTCGGTTCGCAGGAATTCTCGGTTCGCAGAACAACTCAGTTTGCAGGTCAACTCAGTTCGCTTCGCAGTCAAGCAATGCGAACTGAGTTCATCTTCTGCAAACTCGCGAACCGAACCTGCTGTTACCAGGAAATCCGAACTTTCATCTTCCAAAACTCATAAATTCGACTTCCTAACATCCTAACAAGCTTTCTAACAACTCATATGCTTCAAATATCAACATATAACATCATTTAAGCTTCAATTTATATCAACTCGTGAATTAACCATTTTCAAAAAATACAATTATAACCACAAACACTTACAGGAACAAGATGGTGATTTGATTATGTTACTCGAATTCCGTTTTTGAAGAAAATGATAACACGAATGATTCACGAATTCACAGAAGGTTTCTTTAAGTTTTTGAGGTTTCGGTTCGCAGGAACAATTTGAGAAGATTTGAGAATGTTACAGAATCAATTTGAGAAGGTATGTATATATATTTATTAATCTAACCCAATACCATTACGATTTAGTCCCCTTCTTAATCTATTGTCGGGAACCTAAAACCATTTTGCGAAAACCAACTATTTTATTGTACCGATAACTATATCGATTTAAAACAATAAATTATTTATTAGTCACAATAACTCAATTAATCTCTTGACTAATATTATCAAATAAACATAACATATCAAATATTCCTAACACATTAAATAATAAATTTAAAGTTAGAAATTTACCCGGATTACTAGGCCCTTAAAGTGGGTGTTACAGCTTCGCCCCGGGACGAACTTATTAGTTGGCTCATATTTGACTCATTTTGTGCTAAAAGAGCTTTTTGCATAGTTTATCGGGTTGGTTTAACGATTAAAAGCGACATTGATCGAAAAATATCAAATTAGAAAATGAATCAAAAATTTTATGTCAAATACACACTTCATGTGAATCAGTCGAAAACAACAAACGCCATTGTTGTTAGAAGATTTTCTATTCACATTTTTTTAAGTTCAGTTTGCATTTGATTTTGCGTTTTAATCTAATGTAGACCTTTGATTTTGCTTTGATATAAAGCTTTAATTTTATCTTTAATAATGAAGTCAACAAAAGTGGCTGAAAGTATTGTGAGTTGAGGAACTCTCTAGAAGGTTCTAATTGTCCTTCACAAATTGATTATAAGTGAGATTTTTTTGCCCGCGCGACGGAAAAAAGATATAAGTTTGTTACCTTGATTGAAATTCTATTCGATTTTTTCTATGTCGTAGTCGATATTATTGTTTGTGTTTCTTCAAGTACAAAAGAGCAAGTTTTTTTTTATATACATACCAATTATCATAACAAAATATAACTTTTTTTTTATTTTGTAAATATAAAATTGAAAATTTGTAAATCATGAATATAAATATAAATAATAACAATAAAAACATGTTGTAATAAATATAAAACAAATATATGTACCAATTAAAAAAAAAGCCCGCGTGACGGAAAAAAGATATAAGTTTGTTAGCTTAATTGAAATTCTATTCGATTTTTTCTATGTCGTAGTCGATATTATTGTTTGTGTTTCTTCAAGTACAAAAGAAGCAAGTTTTTTTTTATATATACCAATTATCATAACAAAATATAATTTTTTGTTTTCTTTTGTAAATATAAAATTGAAATTGAAATTTTTTAAATCATGAATATGAATATAAATATATAAAATAATAACAATAAAAACATGTTGTAATACATATAAAACAAATATATGTACCAATTAAAAAAAAAAAAAAAAAAAAAAAAAAAAAGGTGTTGCGCTGGAATCGAACCTCGGTGGCTAATATAAAAAAACTAGGGTGCAAACCACTAAGCAATTCTACCAACTTATTTTTAGATCATGGAAGTAGATATATAGATTGCCTAATAAGACAAAGTTGCAGAACCTTCCTTTTTTACTATTTACTTTTTACTATTTACAAAAAATAACCTCATCATCCTCCGACTAAGCCAATAAAAGACCAAAATTTATAAGATGAAGATCTTACCTTGAATTCTTTTTGTCTTCATAAAATCGAGATCAGAATTGGAGATCTTAGTAAAATGCTCTATTCTCTTGCATGCGTGTTGTAAAAAAAAAAAAAACAATTTTGTGATAAAAATACGAAATTTTCGTTAATTTAATTATTGTAATAGTAGTTTGAACTAGCAAGTACTAACATAAAAAGAATGCTAGCCAAAACACGCAAATATAAATTATAACAACAGGAGCACTTATATCAGATGGATTAGAAACTCACAAAATATATAGATTTTCAGATACTCAATTACAACCCTAATACAATGGGACCATCCATCCTTGTTGGGAATCATCATTCACATTGCAAAATTTCACAGAAATTATGTCGTACAAATTTAAAAAGAACATAATGTGTTACACATAGTAATTGAAGAGAGCATAAAACCAAACTAATTCTTGGGGATATTCTTGCCAACAATCTTAGCTGGAGTTATTCGGATGAGGTTTCCAGGTTTACCAGGAACAGCCCCATTGATCATCACAATTCTCAGGTCACTGTCGATTTTGACAATCTTGAGTTTTCGGATCTTTGTTTTTGTACCTCCCATTCGACCAGGCATTTTCTTCCCTGGGTAGACTCGTCCAGGCGTTGTTCCTGCTCCGATTGAACCAAGAGCTCTGTGACTTTTTGACCCGTGGGTCATTTGACCTCTTTTGAAGTTGTGTCTCTTAATACCACCTGGTTACAAGATTACAAAGGTTCAATAAGAATACAAAGAAAACAATTGTACAAGCCATTTATATAACCTTATAGTCTTCATATATCTCATAAAGATTGCAGCTTTTTACGCAAATGACCCTAGAACCAAACTAAGAGAAGCAATGATTTGCAATGACAGATAGAAGGTTAGGGGCAAAAAGGTAAACTAGCTTTAAAGAGTATGGCCCGATACTAATAACCCATGATGCATGAAAAGTTTTACCATAGTCCTACAGAACTCAACTTTCAGTTGCAATTATACTTCAAAAGCTTGTCATTATTTAAACTATCTTGTTCTTATTCTATGACTAACATAACTAGGGGTTAAGAATCCAATTGACGGTTCTTGGTAAATAAAATTATAGAGGTTAGGAGACATGTCAGGATTAACTGGTTGGAAGGAGAACAACAGCTCATCCACTTCATGAAATGCTGATTAATATTTTTTGACTGCATTTACTTTGAAGCAGTCAAAATACACACCCCTTATTAGTTAACTAATCTGGATCCACAAGCAAGAGTGTATATAGAGGTGGCAATTTAAGCCGTTTAGGTGTTAGCAGGCTGATTTGGGCTTTATTCTAATTCTAACAGGTCAAAAGGGTAAAACTTGCAAACATAACTATAATGGAAACAGGTTGAGCCATGACAAATTGAAGTGCTTATAACCTCCTTAACTGTGTTTATACAAGAAAACTGGATCACTATTGTAATAGTAACAGTGTTTACAAAGACTACCCGTTTTGACTCGCAACCCAACCCAACCATCTTACCACTTGTACGTCCAAAAGACTCAGTAGCATATGCACCTGGGCTTAAAGCCATTGACCATCATCTTACAAGTTTCCCTAGAAATTTCCATGTCTACATATGTACACATCCAGTGATTAATTCACAATTGTTAGTTAGCACTCGCTCATTAAAAACATAGTCACGCCATAAGTAGAGTTTTGAACACTTGTTAACAAATAAGAAGATCGAGAAGATAAGGAAATCCCAGTATTTATCAGTAATCAGCAATCATATCATTAAAACAATGAAATTGGTTATTTGAAAGAAGTATAAAGTAATTGTACCAACATAACCTACCACCAATTATCATGTTTATATCTAACTGCCTCTTAATAATGTTTCATACCATCACAATTTACCATACCCTTCTCTCTTTTTTAAAACAACAAACTCACACACCCTTCAGCTTTGTCCCATTTGCCACTTGAATCCATGACAGGAGACCTTAAGGGTTTGGATAAGCTTATTTCTACGGGTTAATAAAATTTGGAAGCCGATAAGCTCATTTTCAGTGATTTATGAGCCTACCAACTTGAGCTTACGAACTTAAATAACCGATAAGATTAAGCTTATAATCTCATTAGTAAACTGACCTCGTCAACTTCTCCGAATTAAATAACCCATTAACTATTACAATAAGCTTACCCAAACAGCCTAGACCATGGATACCGCTAAGTAAGGACCTTTTAGGTGACACTCATCCCTATCTATAACTCTACATTTTCTCCAAAATGGTTGCAATTATCAAAAAACCCAATAAAATATTGATTTAACCAGGTGTATCATCTTCTAGTTAGGAGGACAATTAGGAAGAAGCATTGAGGCTATATCATTAACCAATGGAAAAGTTTCAATCTTTACCTAATTAACTTCAAAAAAACTAAAAATTCAAGAAAAAAAGGTATAACCTTGAAACCCTTTTCCAATAGTAGTCCCACTAACATCAACCAAATCACCTTCTTTAAACAATTCTTCCAACACTAATTTCTGATTAGGTTCAAACCCATCAACACTTTGTAACCTAAACTCTTGTAGATGTCTTAACGGAATCACCCCAGCTTTTTCCAAATGACCCGTTTCCGGTTTCGTTAGTTTCTTATCTCGGACCCTTCTATACCCGACTTGAACCGCATTATACCCATCAGTGTCATCAGTTTTCACTTGGGTTACAATATTTCCTTCTCTAAATCCTATTACAGTCACCGGAACAACTTTTCCGGTGGGTTCAAAGTAAGTCATCATTCCTAATTTTGTACCCATTAAACCCACTCCAGCTTCCATGCTCATTGTTATGGATGCGGGTTTCCGGGTCGTGGATTTTCGAGTTGTGGGTGTGACTGGGGTGATACGGATTGGGGTTAGGAATGTGGAGCGGAGGGACGCATGGGTGGTGGTGGATTTGTGGTGGCGGAGAGGGAGGATGGTGGCGGCGGAGGTGGTGGTAGTGGAATGGTGGTGGGATTGGGGTTTTACGGTGGTTGTAATTGCTGAAATCCGACCGGCGACGGACATGGTTTATGGGTTTGGATTTGGGTTTGAGATAGATGGTGAAGAAGATAGGGGGGGGTTTTCATTTTCTTATCCAACTGCGCTATATACATATAGAATACAAAATAATTCTTTTTTTATAAAAAAGAAAATCGTGAGTTCGTCTATTGTTTTTGTAAATAAAAGAAGAAAAATGTTAGTAATAGACATTAGGGCTTAATGATGATAGATGATTAAATTAAGTAGAAAGGTATAGAAAGAAAAAGTTAAAGTAACGAATGAATCTACTACTCCTCCGTCGGGTACAATTTGTTTTGCAAGTATCTATGAATGTATAATTAACTAAATTTTCTATTATTCCTACTTTATATGTATGTCATAAAAAGATGTGTAAAAAATAAAGGTAAAACTGTCATAGTACAGAAATATACAGTATAAATATATTTTTTTAAATTACGTATTTTTTTTATATGTGAACAATAAAATAAGTACATAATATAATACATTTAACCATTGAACTTGTTGTATTAATCGGTAAAAAAAATGATGATCGAGGAGAAAGTAAACATGTTGCATCTATTTAATTTAATGGATCCAATTACACCTTATTATCAATTAGCAAAGAAAGTGAACAATTTATCATGATAATTATAAGGGTATTTAGATAACTTTACTATAATAATTGTCATGAGATTTTGAAGGTTAAAATTGCCTTTTTATTCAACCACACTACAAAATTATAATTAAAAAAGGTATATGAAAGGTGTTTCTTCTTTTTCAATTTTTCTATTTGTTCTAATATATAAAGTTCACCCAAAAATTGAACATATTTAGAACACATGCAAATATTAAAGTAAAATTTGTCATGCAAATATTATAGTAAATTTGTTAGTTTGGTGCAATATTAAAATGTAATTGTACAAATATTGTGGTTTCAAGGGCAACTTCGATTATCATTTCTGCCACAAATTGTAATTTATTTTCTCCTCACTATTTTCACACATTTTATATTGTTGTTATCCCTACCGCTTAAGTTTCCATTGATCACCGCTTAAGTTTCCATTAAATCAATCGAATTCTCATATTGATTCAACCTATAAAGTTTTAACGGATATGAATAACACTTTAGTTGTGACAACCGGCACTTAGGCGTAGTAATTACCCTAAGCTTGATTATCATTACTTGTATTTAGTTTGAAATAGGACTAAGTACATTAACATTTGGTATATTATATATATACACGCGCACGTAATTAATAGTAATTATGCTAAACGATCGGAAAGAATTCGACACTATGAATACGGACGTTGGTGAAAACTTTTCATAAATAACGTAAATCTATTTTAAAATTTAATAGTAATTATTTACATTATATTATTATTGTACAATAATATACAAACGCTTTACGTTTTGTATAAAACGTACCGTACGCGACAAAAAACGCGCGAATCGCGCCTGACAATCGAACAAAACTCGACTTATATTTTAATAACTTAAAATGAAATATTTTAAATAAAACTTCAATCAAAACTTACGCGAATAAATCGTTAACGAAAAACATAATTAATAAACGTTTAACGTTTAAACGAACGACGAAACGAACGGGTAAACGAGCACCACGCGTAACGTAAACTGGGGGAACAAAATTTAACACACCCACACCCTAGTGGGCCCCCCTTGGCCAGCCACACCCAACCCCATACTCAAGAACCCCTCACCATCCCCATACCTCTCATACTCTCTTTTCCCTTCTCATTTCACACTCAAACACACAACCTTTTCTCTCCCTCTCCTCTTGATCTCTGCAGATTCCAACCCCCCCCCCCCCCAAATCACCATCACGAACCACCAAAGTCATCACCATAAACCACCATAGCACCTCCCTTTCGGTTTGCAAGGAAACGAGCTCTCGACGTCCATTTCTTCGTGTTTTCATCATCTTCCTTGTAAGGAACTTCATCTCCCTTTCATCTTACTTGGAACATGTTTATTTTCATGTTATAATGTCCATTTAACAAGATCATGTCCAAAAACTAAGTCGAAAAACGTTTTTACAAACACAAAATGTTAACAGTTTTCTGGGCAGAATCTTAGCCCGACTTCAAGGAGGAGTTTCGTACTCAAAACTTAATGAAAATGGACGATTCAAAAGACAAAAATTAAGTTTAAGGTGTGAGCTTTCAGATCCAAGTGGTTTCGTAATTTTTTCGACATCATTTGATACCCGAAAACGATTTTACAAAAAAATGTCGCATTTCTGTCTCGGGTGACAGATTTTTGACCCAACTTCTCGAGTCCATAACTCGAGCTACATAACTCCAAACGACATGAGGTTTTCGCTTAAACCTCACTAAATGTGTTGGCTACAAAAAGTTCTTCTATGGTCTTGCTTGAAAATACACAGATTTTCCCAGAAAAATAGATCTTTGAACTTGTGTCCAGATTGTTCAAGATTGGACCTCAGAGGACAAATGGAATTATTAAAAATACTTAGACCTATCCAAAAATTCTAAAAAAATTACTGAAAGTAGCCAAGACATAGGAGAACAACTGGTATTTTTCTTGGATTTTATCTCGAAGCTTTGTCTAGTCAAACGAACCACGAAAAAACGTACAAAAACTGATGAAATGAACCCGGGGACTGCTTTGACATATAAAATAAAAACGACACTTTCGGGTTAACCATAAAACGTAAATCTAATTTTTATAAGTTCTAAAAACATATTTAAGAGTCGTGTAAAAGCCTCGGGTCAAACCGAGCACGTTTGACTAAGTTTCCAAACTCGAAAACACATCAGGCCCGTATTGTCGCACCAGGCCCAAATTGGGTGCGACACTAACCCTGTGTCGCTAAAGTTATACCCAGCAGTACTAACCTGCGACACTGACCTTGTGTCGCAATACCAGTCGAGTGTCGCAACCTGCGACACTAAGCTAGTGTCGCAACATTTTAAACTAACAGTGTTAACTCTTGTGTCGCAATATTTTTAACTAACAGTACTAATTAGTGTCGCAATACCTTGCGACACTAACACTTGTGTCGCTATACAAATTCGAATCACAACTTGCGACACTAAACCTAGTGTCGCATAAATCCCAATTTTCGAAATAACTGCGACACTGACCTAGTGTCGCAATCCATTCTAGTGTCGCACCTAGTGTCGCGTAAAATAGATTTGAAACATGTTCCACAAAGTATTTAACACACGTAACAACGAACATTTATAAACAACCCTACTCGAACACGCAACTCATATACTCTTATAAGTATGCAACGAAACACAACATAGTAATAATGTCTTCGGGAATTATTATTACAAAACGTCACCAACGGGCCGTACACGTTTTCTAAACACACATGATAAACAAACTTTGGACATAACTAGTTGAGTGGACAACTAGCATGGATGATCTTTTGAGACATCTACTTAGTTATAACCTTATGCGTTTAGGGCGCTAGAAGGTTACTTTTGGGAAACACTTGTTTACTATTTGTAAACACTCTGTACAAGACTCAGGTAGGTCTCATAGCCCCACTTTTACTTTTACTGTTTTACTTACTTTGGGGTGAGAATACACTGCTCTGTTTTTATGAACACAAGTACTATGAAAACACTTATACGGATTGCATGGGTAATCTAAACCAAACTACGATGGTCTCCAACAAATATCATAGTCCGTTAATACTAAGCGCGAACATTATGGATAGATCTATCGGGAACTGACAGTCCGCCGTCCGGGGTTAGTCGCTCTAACTACTATACGGACGCATAATAATTCGTAATCCGAGTGTTCTAGTTTATACACTTAACTGGAGACACCAACTATGGTTAAGCTTCGAACTATGAGCCCATGGCAATAGTATACTATGATTTACTTTGGCATTCGTGCTACTACGATAACTCTGAAATCTTGTGGTTCATACTATGATTTTAACTACGTAAACCTATTAGCTCACCAACATTATTGTTGACCTTTTAGCGTGTATTTCTCAGGTACTCAGCAACAGTAGGGTTGCCCACAGGATTGCTTGCTAGCTCGAGTCGCATGCATTATACGTATATGAAGATTTTCTTACATTATTTTTGTATAATCGTTATGTACTAGAATCTTCTGGATTTCATCCCGCGAACTCGAGACTAATGTAAACCTTAATTATATCAATGTAAATACTTTTGTACTATTTTCAAAACGTCTCATATAGAGTCCTTTACTTTACCTTTGTGCAATGATTACTTGATTAGTCGCGCCCTGACCCGACTTCCGCTGCACACGAAATTTGGGGGTGCGACATTAGTGTATGCTTAAGATATATGTTTTGTATGCGTTTTAAATGTATATTTAAGATCTCACCGTCTGCGGCGGGCAAAATTTTAGCTCCTTACTACAAATTGCCTAAAATGGTAAAGAACAAAAAACAATATACAAATAGTAAACAATAATAAAATTAATTTAAATGGTAAAACAATTAATTTTACATGAGTAATAGTGTGAGTAACTTATCTTCCCGTAAACATGAGTCATATTCTCTCAGATATACATATAATGCACATCTATCTATCTATCTATCTATCTATCTATATAACTAATCTATCTTATATATAACTAATTGAGGATAATTTATTTCTTATGTGTCACCTCTATTTTGTTGACAAATAAGCAAAAATTATATGTGTCAATATCTTAACTTCCCAAAAAATCCTACATATCATTGATATTGAAAATGCTTTTGAATCAATTTAATTCTTAGTTAAAAATTCTCACATTAAAATTATCTCTTAAAAATTCTACAAATCGTATTGAAAAAACTCAAAAAGTGCGACATATTACATATTCAAAATGAAAAGTTACGGAGATCCAGACTTTTAAACTCAATTTTTCACATGACACTTTATTATAATTAAATAATTAATCTTATCTTTCAAAAAATTTTGTACTATATTTTATTATTATGCCCATTAATTAAAGTTCTAATAGGGTTATTCATTATTAGTATTAATATTAGTAATAATATAATTGTAATATATTAATGTAAAAATTGAGTATATATTTATGCTTTGATTCGTATTTATGAACATTATCAGGTGAAAATATGCAAGTCGAAACATTTAAGATTAATCTCAATGTTGCTAATCACGAATATGTTGATTTTAAGTTTTTTTAATTAATTTTATTTGTTTATTTCCTTTGCAGACGTATATATGTTAATTTCGAAAAGAATAAATTACAAAAAACATTCACGTGGTGACACTTTCTTAGAAATCATCTCCGAATTTCAATAATATCAACAAATATCCTCGTAAATGATAATTTTGTACAAATTACATCATTCAGTCGTTTAAAAAGACAACATTATTTCAATTGTTACTCAAGTACATATACTACAACAATTTACACAATAATATTATGTATGGAGACATGTGTATAGTCAACGCCACATTAATTATATGATGTTGATAAATCATGATTAACTTATTATGAATTTTAAACCCTTAATATTTTCATGTATACAAGTTAACACATATTTTACACTAATAACTTGTAAGTTAGGTGTTAACAAAAAATAATATTTTCGCATTATATATTCGTAAAGTCGTTATTTTTTTACATTTATCATTTTTAATGTATTTATGTTTACGTTAGCCGTGGGCATAAAACCTAGTTATAAATAATTAAATTAAAAAAAAATATTGCTAACTTCATTATGGCTCTTACAGTTTTTCTTAGCGAGGAAATACTACTCCGTGTTCAAGTTAAAATGAGAGAATTTGCATCCGAATATTTCATACCAAAAATGTCACAATGTCACATGATGATAAAAACATATGGGCTGGGCTCGTTGGTTTACGGGTCTTAAAAATGGATAGCCGTGTTGTATAATCATACTTATGGTTAACAAGGTTTCATACATCTACGTGTGTTATAAAACAGAGTACAACAAACATATTGAGACAACATGAAATTATTGATCAATAAACAATAATATGATCATATTGATTAGATAAGATAATACCTTCAATCAACCATCTTGAATCTTTAGTAGTCTCGATCTTCTCTGTTTCGTATACACCTCCAATAGTACACCGAACATCGAACATGTAATGAGTCAAGCACGGGAAGAGGTTCCCTATCCTTAAAGGTGTTTACGTGCTCGATTCGCTGCAAGCCTCGTACGTAACAACTTCATGATTAATGCAGACCCATGTTGCGTTTCGTCAGCAAACAAATGCAACACAATGTTGTTGGTGGTAGCACAATACCTCAAGAATTGGCAAGACCATAAGCAAAACATATTGTCATGCAAAACAACATGTTTAGCTTGAATTATTTAGTGTAGCATGTGTGTATTTCCGTTTATTCAACATGGTTGCATCACCCATGATCAACATATTAGCTAAAATATATGAATGATGATGATGGAGTTTAACGGTTGCAACATCATGGTTGCCATCCAAGTTACATCTATATCCTTTTACCAAGTCAACAACACACAAAGTGGTCATGTAATGCTACACGTACAAGTAGTTTATGCATTAACTACTTGTACATATTAATTCATGCACAATAAAACTTGCCAACCTCACTTATAATTCCAACAAGCTGTGCAATTTTTATATGGGTCATGTTGGGTTGGCTTCACCCAATACTTTTTTCCCAATGTTCTTTGTATTTCTGATTTTATACATGTCGTTTTCTTGAGAAACAACATTAGAAATCTGTAGTATTTAATTTGTCAAGTTTGATGACAGTGTTTAACGAACAAAGAATTATCAAATGCGTTAAACAAATTTTCCTTATATGACAAAAAAAATAATTTTTAGTCATTTAATACTACATATTACACTTATTACTCCTTTCGTCTCATTTTTATTGTTCCATGGGAAATTTTATTGGATTTAAGATATATTTAATGAACGTCAATTTTCCTCTTGTATTTAAAAAAAATTGACTGAAAATTCGTATTAAATAAATGATTGAAAGTAATAAACGAGGATAAATTAGGGAGTTAATAATTTTTAATAGTTATTTTTTGTAAGTAGATAATTTTTTTGAAACAAACATAAATAGTAAACTAAACAATAAAATGCATATCACTTTTTAGTTGAGCAAAAATAATATTTTATCAATTAATTAGATTTTTCGTACAAGATAAATGGTCCAAATCAAATTTTAACCACAAATCACTGCAAAGGGTTGATGGCTATATACATTTCTCTTAAATTAAAAATCTCTCACTTTTTTCTTTAGCAAATTTACCCCTCATCACCCCCCTTCTACCAATTCCAATATCCAATCGCCAAAATTGAGAGAAGAAAACCACCATGGCTGGCAACAAGATGGTGGTAATGGTTGCCACATTGGTGTGTTTCATGGCAGGGATGGCGGAGGCGGTTACCATATATTGCATGAAAGATTGTATATTCGAATGCTTGAATATGAGAGCTTTTACTCCTCAAGAATGCAAACAAGAATGCATTTGGGCGTGCATAGAAGCCGCTCGTCAAATAGGCCAGCTTTTATGATCTGTACGCTCATGTTAATTGTGATCGTGTCTAGTTTCGCATTAGATATAGTTGTAGAACAACATTGGTTGATTCCATATGTTAATGGGAATTAAACCCATGTTTTTAAGATATCTTGTGTTAGACATATTTAATGTACGTACGAGATGTAAAACCATAGTTTTGTTTCATTAAATTCTTGATACAAAACTCCAAATTTCATTACAATACAATCTTAATTCATACAAACAAAGAATCACTCATTTTCTCTTGATTTTACAATCATAATACGAAAATGCAAACATATATCGACACATTTTTGCAAAAAAATCCAAATAGTGCTAAAAAATTGGGTTATATGTATTACACATGCCAGGGTTTCTTATGCACCAAAGTGGTTGAATTGGTTCAGACTTAACCCCTCGACTAACCATTCTGTTAATCCACTCAGTTAACCTATCGGTCGCATCTGCGGACCTCTTCATGCCTGTCTCATCTCGGTTCCCGGACCACAACACCTCGGCCAAGGCCGAAGATCGAGGCCAAATCCGTGAATCAAGGACATTGGGGTCCGCCTGCTCGGACCACAAAGCCACTTCACCACCCAAAACTAGTTTCGCCTCTGTCTCATTTAGCCCGTATGTTATATCGTAATTGTATATCAGTTGCCATGTCTTGAACGGGCCACACCACGAACCACCCTTTTTTTGATCAAAACCTGGTGCTTGATCATAAGCAGTATTATTCCCGGTAAAATCACCATGCCCACAATCCAAGTAATAGAAATCAGCTGATGACACGATTGTACGATAACCAGCTGACACTAACCGTTTCGTGTTGTTTGGCCCCCCGTTCCACGTTTGCATAATCGTGGTTTCAGGAGGAAGAATCGACGGGTTCACATTGATTTCTGCATCGAGAATAACATCCTCCCAATAGACTGCAGTACGGTTTTGTGCCAAAATGTAAGGGTTAGTTTTGTTGATAAAAATCTCGAGAATTTGACTAAGAGTCCCGTTATTTGCAAGATACTTTTGGATCGTGGGATCGGCTTTCCAACAACCTGGTACGACCTCATCTGCTCCTCCGTGATAAAATGAATCCGGAAACAGAGTTGCAGTTTCTTGCACGACGTTTTTTACGACATCGTAGGTTTGGGGGCTTAAAGGGTTCAGGTGGCCCGTTCCTGGTTCGGCTGCTAGCCGGTCTTCCCATGGAGCCCCGGCAGGCCACCAAAACATTTTGGCACAAGCTACGATCTCCGGGTAAGCATCAGCCCATGACCCGGTGTGGCCTGCAAGACATAAATATGACTTGCATTATTAAAAACATAACAATGACTAGGTAAAACAAGTGAGCTAAACATATGATTAAAAAAACATTGATTATTGCTAAAAAGTACGAGTATATGTGTAGTTGTTAGGTCTTGCTTTAGTGCAAAATGATTAGAAGTCATTGGCGATTAACACTCGACACTCCGATTTCCGTGAAACCCCTTCAAGATTAAATCTCAAGCATTGACAATATATACGTCTCAGGTAAGATTAAGGATTAGAGATCGGAACGAGGGTCATGTCGAATTCGCTGCATTTTAAGAATAAATTTGTAGTTGTAAAATGTAGTGTCGCTAAAATGCAGTCAAATTTAATGTTTTTAAACTGCACTATTTCATTAGCAAAATATAATAAATCTGAGCCACAATTTATATCAAAAAACACATTAAATTCCACCTACCTCTTCTTCTCCGATCTTCACCTCGTAACTTTACCCTCAAGTATTCCAAAATTTAAATTGTGCATTTGGAAAGTGGAGAATAAACACACCAAGAGGGAAAAAACCACTTATAATACTAAATGACAAAACAACTAGAACTTTATTAGTCAAAAATCCAAACTTTTAACTTTGATTGGTTAATAATTTATCATTTATTAAGTATCCAAAGATTCCATATCCTTAGCCTTTGGGATCTTCTTAGATTCCAATGGTCGATCGTGATTTACAACACTTTTAAATTGTAATAATCTGTATAGCACACCGAGTTAAATTATACTAGTATGATAGATATAAATAAATAATAATTAATAATTAATAATTAAATAAAAATAATCATGTAGTATCAGCGGAGCAACTCCATGAGGGGCAGGAGTGACATAATTAATCTGACCTTGAATTTTTCGATCGACGGTCCAGATTCACTGCATTTTAAATTCAATGCATTTTACGCAGATTTACTGCATTTTAAATTCACTTCATTTTACATTTAAAATGCAGCAAATTTAAAATGCGATGATCTGGACCATTGATCGAAAAAATCAAATGATAAAATGGAAAGTTGGCTGCCTCTCATGCCCGTCGTATCGGTGTCGAACATCTGAACCTTACCCAATATAATAACTATACTATAATAATAATAATAATAAAATAAATAAAGATAAACATGGATAACATAATTTAACAATACTTCCATACTAAGCAACTTAATACGGAAACACGAAGCCTTACCTGGCATATCGATTTCCGGCATTATCCTCACTCCATGTTCCAACCCGAACTCTACAACCCGTTTCACATCCTCAGCCGAATACTCCATACCCGACCCATACGATCCTTTCCCCGCCAAATCCGGTTCCGTTTTCAATACTAACGGAAACGATTGCGAATCCGTTATATGCCAATGAAACACATTCAATTTATTCACACTCATTGCACCGATTAATCTCATTAAATCTTCAACTTCATAGTAGTTTCTAGCAGTATCCAACAATATACCCCGGTGTTCAAACAACGGCCAGTCGGCGATCACAACTCCGGCCGCTACTCTCGCCGGACTACCCCAAATTAACTGCGAAAAACTCTCCAGTCCTCTCATCGCTCCCCACGCCGTCGCCGCCATGATCGTCGCACTGCCGGAGTTCGCCGGAATGTTGAGAGTGTAGGATTCATTGACACCGTGGGAGAGTGGTGATGTTAGGTCGGAGATGGTTAGGGTCAGGGTTTGTAATGGTAAGGAGGTGGTGATGTTAATTGACGGTGTGAGTAACGGCGTGTATTTCGCCGTATGGATTTGACGGAGGTAACGGTCAACGGCGGGAGTTAGGTAAGTGTGTGAAGGTGATGTTATGGTGAATGATGGGGAGATATAGATCGCCTGTGGTGAGGTCCATGTTATGGATCTCGGTTTAGGCCATATGTTAATCGGAGAGTCAACGGCTGAGATTAATGAAAATAAATAAAATGATAATGATAATGATAATAATAACATATTTAAAATTAAATAGTTAGTAATCATTTTGGGAGAGAATTTTTTGTAAGTGGAAGTTAGAGTGAGATGGATAGAAGAATGTAAAGAGGTAAGTTTATATAGTTTTTGAAAGTTATGAAAGGAAGAATTTTGATTTGTTTTTCTAATTTTTGTTGCAATTTGTATCTTCCATTTGGGGTCTTGTGTTGGATCTAGTGAAATATTTGTATATTTTTATAGTGAATTAATTATAATATTTGAGAGGATTATAATAATACATGGGTATGAATCAATGGTGTTCTTTTGTGTTTTCACAAGAATATAACTTGACTATAGTGTATAATCAAGCATATTGATTCGTAAATATAATATATCGTTACTCGTTTGTGAATAGTTAGGATTTGTAAAACGGTTTATTGTAGTTTGTGAATGGTTCGTTGAGAAGTTATAGATAAATATTTTAAGTTCGACTCTGGTTACTTAATGAAACTCTACGAAACAACGTATAAACGAGAGAAAGTAGATATGAAACGAAATAAAGGACAGATTAGCAATATTAAAGACTACTTTCTTGTGAGATATGAATTTAAAGTTTACATCCTTGACAAGAACAAATTCATGTTTTCATCGATACTTAGTATGACTAATTCGGATCCTATAAACATACATTGTGTTTTTGTCGTTTGGTTACTGCTAATATAAATTTTAGATAAATCCTCAGATCAATAACAAATGAAACAAACTTACTACAAGAACGAGCTAATTAGTAGTCAAGTTTATATAGATATTGACAAAAACGACAAAATATGTTGAGATTTTCACCAATAAGATGGGTTGTTCCAAAACTACAAATGATAACGATACAAGTTAAATAAACATACAAAATTAACTTCCGTTAATTTTTTGTTGGAATGGAATGTATATATTATGTCATTGTTTGTGTTTAAATGTTTTTTAAGAAATGCAAATAAGTCAAAATTGAACAAGGGACCTGTATTGTTTAATGGAGACTGCCGGCGAGCCGTTAATCACGGTGGCTTTTGGAAGTGCTTCGACGGTCGAGTTCAATAAATATATGGCTTCTTTTTGGGCAGCTTATGTTTTATATTTTTATATGAGTTATATGATTTTTTATTTAATTTGTAGGCATTTGTCTAAACTTTGACTAATTCCGGAGACTACCTTCCAAAATAAGCAAAATATAAAGACCACTTGGAGTGGGTTCCGTGATAACTGATAAGCCTGTGACTTGGATGGGCTCCGTGGTAAGCCTGTGGTGCTTGACGATGGAAGATTGGCCCGGAGTGGGTTCCGTGATGACTCTCAGTCGTTTCACGAATCACGACTACCTTTGGCAGCGCAAGTGATCTCAGTCACAAAAATACTATGGTCCATTTAAAGGCCCAAGTAGGTCCGGCCCTATAGCTTTCTAGGTTTCACTCGGGCCCGATGCTATAAAACTTTTGAGCCCATATCAAAGTTTCAAAAACTAAATACGAATAACAGAACTAAAAGAGCCTTAGCTTATACAACATAAATAAATTAAGACCAAGAAAAAGAAATCAAGTGGGGTTTGTTGAAAGCCTTAGACGGTTTTATAACTATTTTCATGGATACCTTGCACGCCATTCACTTCTTCTTATGTTTTCCCCTTTTCCTCTTTTTATTTTTTATTTTATTCCTAGTCTAAAAATCTAAAAATATTTACAAGAGTAATTCGTTGTATGTATATTAACAAACTTAGTCCTAATCATGAAATGATTACATAATATTCATAACATAGAAGAAGAAAGGTTATTTTGGTATTTATGCCTAAAAACCAAAGTTAAATGAGTTTCAAACATGGTTGATATCTTAATTTATTGGATGTATCAAACATAAGTTTTACAAGCAACATTTTTTAGTTACTGTAAAATGTAACAAACCCTAAAGAAAGCAATTCGGATAATGTTATTATCACATTTATTAATTATTAATTATTAATTATTAATATGAACCACTTTTTGCATACTTTACTCAACAACAATTTTTCCTATAAATAACACTTGTTTTGAAAGACAAGTTGAATTATTCAAACACCCTAAGAAAAATGGGAAATATATTATGTTTATTAGCCAATATGATCTTGATGAGGAAAAAGAAGCCAATGCCCGTTGAAACCATTTTCAAGTTATCTTCACAACCAACCAACTTTCCTCAAGGCCGGTAACCGTCTTTTATATTGTGTATTTTTGTACCTTGATTTATATTCCATCAATAAAGGATACAAATATGTTGCTAACTTGTTTAATTATGCTTCTAAATTTAACTTTTGGTTTTTGAAAAATGATTATAGGAGGTGGTTTTGCAACGGGGAGTATCGACTTAGGTGGATTAGAAGTGTGTCAAGTGTGTTCTTTTAACAAAATCTGGGCAACCCATGAAGGTGGACCCGATAATCTTGGTGCAACATTCTATGAACCAACAATACCCGAAGGCTACTTTACGCTTGGTCACTATAGCCAAAGCAATAACAAGCCTCTATTTGGTTGGGTTCTAGCCGCTAAGCCCAATGCAAATGACCCCTTAACACTTGCAATGCCAACTAACTACTCCCTCATTTGGAGTAGTGAGTCCCAAAAGATTAAACAAGATAACAACGGTTACATTTGGCTCCCGGTGGCTCCTGATGGCTACAAAGCCGTCGGTTATGTTGTGACGGCCTCATCAGAAAAGCCATCTTTGGCAGAAGTACGATGTGTTCGATCAGATTTTACTGAAAGTCTTGAATTTGATAGGTGGATTTGGGGCATAAAAAATGAGATTGACCCGAATGGTTTGAACGTGTATGGGTCAAGGCCCAAAGATAGGGGAGTCCAAGCTATGGGTGTTCCAACAGGATCATTTTTAGTCCAAAACATTAGTGGTTCAACCAATGTGTCACTACCTTATTGTTTGAAAAATACCAGAAGTAACCTTTTGGCCATGCCCAATTTGTCCCAAATTGAGGCTTTGATTCAAACTTATTCTCCAATTATATATTTTCATCCTGATGAAAAATATCTTCCTTCTACTGTTAATTGGTATTTTAAAAATGGAGCCTTGTTGTACCAAAAAGGGCAAGAAAATAAGCCTAGCCCAATTGAAGCGGATGGTTCTAACCTTCCTCAAGGTGGTTCGGACGATGACTTATATTGGCTAGACCTTCCTATAGATGATTCGTCCAAAGAAAGAGTCAGGAAAGGTGATTTAGACAATGCTAACGCTTATTTCCACATAAAGCCCATGCTTGGTGCAACATTTACAGATATAGCCATATGGGTATTTTACCCATTCAACGGGCCTGCAAGGGCAAAATTGGAATTTGTCAACATTTCACTAGGTAAAATAGGTGAACATGTTGGTGATTGGGAGCATTTGACATTAAGAGTTAGTAACTTTGATGGTAGTTTAAAATATGTCTACTTTTCCGAACATAGTGGAGGTACATTACTTGATGCATCACAAATAGAGTATGAAAATGGAAATAAACCGGTTGCATATGCTTCCCTAAATGGCCACGCGTTTTACCCCAAACCCGGGCTTGTTCTACAAGGAAAAGGCGGGAATGGGATAAGAAATGATACGGCTAAAGGAAAGGCGATCATGGACACCGGGGTTAGAGCCGTTGTCGTTGCTGCCGAGCATTTAAGTATGGTTGTAGCGGAGCCACCATGGTTAAACTATTGTAGAAAATGGGGTCCAAAGTTAAGTTATGAAGTTGAAAAGGAGACAGAGAAAATTAAGAAGGCTTTGCCTTGGAAGCTTAAAAATGCATTTCAGAAAGTTGTGAATGATATTCCACATGAAGTGTTAGGGGAAGAAGGTCCTTCTGGTCCTAAATGGAAAAATAGTTGGAATGGAGATGAAAAATATTAAATAATATACTTGTGTATAAATACGTCAAAAAGTATTATCTGTCATTCTGATTTTTTTATAAACGATTTTAAATAATGTTGGGGTGAAAACCTCCATAGAAAACAAATAAAATTTGCCATTTTTTCTCAATTTCATGATATGATACTGATTTTTTATGGTATTGCCCATTTTGTGATGCACATTTGACATTTAAGAAAGTTGATAATACATTGAAATAATTTGTCAATTGTCACCTTCATAGAACATATCAGATTGTTATTGTTATGTTCAATTATTTCTAATGGCTTCGTGAAAAAAGCGAACCACGCTACGAGACCTAAACCGATTGGATGGTAGGAAGCTGATTACATTATGCGATTATACCAACTATTATTATTACTACATAGTATGTCGTGAAATAAAAGAATAATAATAATACTAATACAAGAATTCACTTACCCGGTTATAATTTTAGGATGCTATGTTGCAAGAAAGATGTAGTCACAATGAAACGGTCAAATCTGAATTCCGATTTATATTTTACAAATATTTGAAAGATTATAACAAAGAAGATGATATATGTTGAATACTATGTTTTCCGTTACTTTTAATAAATAATATTATTATTGAGATTTCAATTCAATAAGACAAATTTATAAATAACTAAAAATATTATCAAGTCAACATTTTTAATTATTAAGCATTTAAAATTGTTTCTAGCAATTTTGAATTCAAAAGGCCATGATTTTAGTTTTTGTAATAGATGAACATTTAATTTTGATATTAAATAAAATAAGGTAGTCAACTTTGATAATTTATCATGCTATTATGATATGTAAAGACACATCGTTAATGCGTACGTGGATCTAAAAAAATTATATGCTTGACACTTCCGAACTTTGCACATGTGGCGATATGTGATTGGTGCCACATAGACATAATTAGACGTAATGATATCCCGTTTAAATAATAGTAAAAGATGTTTCTAAGATGCCGAATTTAAGGAACGAACGAAGTGGTAACAAATTTAATGATTAGTTGAATTGATCTTCGAGGTTGTGTTATAAAACGATTACATACATACCCCTAATCAACAATTTAAAATGATAATTACAAAAGATGGGCATCCAATTAATTTGGGAACAAGAATAAAAAGTCAAAATCATAAACATTGGACCCCGACGAAAACAATGCCTTAATTAATGTTCTTTGTGGAGAAACGTGCCAACTCATTTGATAACAACTATTTGTAATTATTAGACATTTTACAAGAATAAAGAAAAAAAAAAATTAAGCCTCCACCTGAGCTATGTGGAGACCTCACGCATTGCCAACTCAGAAAAATGTATAATCTTTTGGAGTTTTAAAATAACCAATTCCTTCGTTCAATTCATTTATATCAGTTTCTTGTTACTCCTATAATTATCATTTAGTTGTGTAATACGTAATTAACTGATGATGTAAATTATATTATTGCATTGTGCTTTATTGTAATCGTCTATCTCTGTTAAAAATATTGATGATCCCTCGTTGATAGATATTTTTCTAGCAACATGGTACATGATCAAAAAATACGTTTAGATCTACATGTTTTTCACCCATATACATATGCATATAAAGTGTTTGATTGAATGTATCATTAATAATTTGTATTTTAACTAGATTTTAGTGTTTTAGCACTAAATAATGATGTTTCCTGATGAAGTGTTCTCGATTACATATATTCGCAAATAGTAACGTTTTCCCCTTCGTCTAAAAAACTGTTTCCTTAAATTGTATATGTCAAAATATATTGATGTTAATATTAATTAGTGTGAATGTCTAATAGTCACAAATATAACCAAAAACTTCAACATTCTTAACAACCCTACTCCACAAAAACCTAATCTTATTTTAAAAAATACATGTTTCAACTAATACATACAAATATTAAAAGAAAGAAACGTTACGTATATACTTGTTGAAATATAAAATTAAATATTAGACATCAAATAGGATTTTGGTTTCAATATCACGTATCCTTGCCTAAAACTTTACCCCCATGAAAATAAAAGTGGCATCCTCCCAAAGTTTTGGCAACATCCCATCTATTTGTCTCTATATAATCATAACAATGTGACAATTTATACTCATGCACATCCAGAACACTAGACCACAGTCCAAATCCAACGTACTTCATACTTAAGTTTCTGCGTTTTGAGCAAATTATACCTCAAGATTTGTATCCAACAAAACCAACTTTTTGTTGTTTTTATCGAATTTTTTTGGTAAATTTGATCAAGATGCATGCTTTATGGTGTATATTCTTCACCGTTCTTAGAGTCTTATTGCTCATCATTGACCCAAAAATGGTGGAATCATCGAACCCATTATGGTCGTGTTCGAATAACATTTATGAAAGGCGGAAGCTTGCCAAGATCGAAACCACCTTCAAACTTCCTTCTCCTTTACCCAATTGGCCTCCAGGTTTTTAGTTTCTAGATTTTCATCTCTTATACAAAAATAAAAAAAATCGATGTGAATTTGCAAGATTATATTGTTATTTTTAGGTGGAGGTTTTGGTGGCGGAACCATGGATTTAGGAGGATTACAAGTGAGTCAAGTAACAACATTTAACAAGATTTGGGCAGCTAATGAGGGAGGACCGGGAAATGCAGGGGCAACGTTTTATGATCCGGCTTCAATCCCTCAAGGGTTTTCGATTTTAGGGTGTTATGGTCAACCCAACAGCATGCCTTTATTTGGGCATGTTTTTGTGGGAAAAGATGTCACAAATGACTTTTCAAATCCTACTCTTAAACCACCAATTGATTATACTCTTGTTTGGAATAGTGTATCTCTTAATATCAAGAAAGATGGTGATGGTTATATTTGGTACCCGAATCCACCTGACGGCTACACGGCCGTTGGGTATATTGTTACGAGTTCATCACAAAAACCGGATCTTGGTAAAGTCCGTTGTGTTAGGTCTGACCTAACGGACTCTTTGCAGAGCGATGTATGGATATGGGGACCGAGCAATAGTTTGAATGTTAATGGGTTCAATGTGTATAGTTCAAGGCCAACAAATAGAGGGGTTGGAGCCATGGGTGCACCAATAGGAGGCTTTTTGGTTCAAAATGGGAATGGGGGCAATACATTATCATTATCTTGTTTGAAGAATATGAAGGGTAGTTTGGTAAATTTAATGCCAAATTTGAACCAAATTGAGAGCTTAATTCAAACTTACTCTCCTGTGGTTTATTTTCATCCTAATGAACCTTACATGCCCTCTTCGGTTGATTGGTTCTTTCAAAATGGTGCATTGCTTTATCACAAAGGAGATGAGTCAAATCCTAGCCAAATTAGCCAAAATGGTTCAAATCTCCCACAAGGTGGTTCAAATGATGACACTTATTGGCTAGACCTTCCAAAAGATGGTTCGAGTCAAGAAAGGGTTAAGAAAGGTGACCTACAAGACGCAAGTGCATATTTCCATGTTAAGCCCATGTATGGAGGGTTGTTTACTGATATTGCCATTTGGTTATTTTACCCTTTTAATGGCCCATCAAGAGCAAAAGTTGAGTTTGTCAACATTTCATTGGGAAAAATAGGAGAACATGTTGGTGATTGGGAACATGTTACGTTAAGAATAAGTAATTTTGATGGCGAGTTAATTAGTGTCTTTTTCGCACAACATAGTTGGGGAACATGGGTAAGTGCTTCAGTTCTTGAGTATGCAAGTGGAAATAAACCGGTTGTTTACTCATCACTCGATGGACACTCATCTTATCCTACACCGGGGTTAGTCTTGATTGGTCCTTCGGGGGTCAATATCGGGCTCAGAGATGATACAGCCAAGAGTGATAAGGTAATGGATACTGGAGTCAGGGCCAGGGTGGTCTCGGCGGATTATTTAGGGTCAGTAGTGGTTGAACCACCATGGTTAAACTATGAAAGAAAATGGGGTCCAAAAATTGATTATGACCTTGATAAAGAAGTCAATAAATTGGAGAAGGTTATGATAGGGAAGTTGAAAAAGTCTTTTGACAAGTTTGTAAAGAGTATTCCAAGAGAGGTGTTGGGTGAAGAAGGGCCCACTGGGCCTAAAGTGAAAAATAGTTGGAATGGAGATGAAATGCCATAAATAGTTGACTTTTTATAAAAATTATAAGTTTGTTACAAAATATGATTTATAAGAGACTCGGAAAAATTGTATTATATTCAAAGTATACACAACATGGTTTTCATAATATTCTACTTAGTTTTAGTAATATATGATACATTTAAAAAATCTATATGGAAATCAATAATATTAATGTCCTTAACAATGACGATGAGCAAAACGTAAATTACTTGTATTTATTTATGGTTAGTTATATCTATCTACTATATATATATATATATATATATATATATATATATATATATATATATATATATATATATATATATATATACTAGGTAGAAAACCCGTGCAATGCACGATAATTTATTAGAATTAGATATTACATGATTAAATGATAATTGTACTACATATTTTATAAAATAATATTAATTAAATAATTTATAGCACTTTGTTTTCGTATTTGACCGTTTTTTTCATACTATTATAATATATGTAGCATTTATATTTATTATTTATTAATTATTATAAAATAATAAAATAATAATATAATATTAATTAAATAATTTGTTAACTGAAGTTAAGAGATTGACATGTGGCTTTCATGCTTACGTGGCAAATTCTGGAACTTTCTTTTAGATTGACACTAAAGGAGTATAAAAGAAAGCTCCAGAATTTGTCACGTAAGCATGAAAGTCACGTGTCAATCTCTTAACTTCAGTTAACAAATTATTTAATTAATATTATATTATTATTTTATTATTTTATAATAATTAATAAATAATAAATATAAATGCTACATATATTATAATAATACGAAAAGAGAAGTCACATACGAAAACAAAGTGCTATAAATTATTTAATTAATATTATTTTATAAAGTATTTAATTAATATTATTTTATAAAATATGTACTACAATTATTATTTAATCACGTAATATTTAAAATAATTCTAATAAGTTACCGTGCATTGTACGGGTCTTCCACCTAATGTATATATATATATATTAACAGTAATACCAAATGGTATTTGACCTAATGGTATATGTGGAGCTAATCAATCAACTCGAGTCTTGGTGAAGACGACATGTATATAATTGGGTGGATTGTACATAAAATAAAATAAAATAACAGTAATAAAACTATAACTGTCCTTTCAAGCCAATGTTTTGTAATTTCAATAAACCACGCTTAATTACAATGATGAAGATTTAAATGTTAGGATTAAAAGCATCTTCGCACGTTTTCAAATTGTTTCCAATACGTTACGTCTCTACGTACATATTGTGCACTCACACATTTTATCTTATTGATGACTTTATATAGCTTTTTTTAATTAATTTTAATATTTAACTTGAGATACAGGTTTATCACATTTTAAGCTATGGAATATAAATTGATGTTTCTTTCAAATTTTATCTTATCTTGTTAAATGCCCTTGAATACATTAGTTGATGTAAATATATCCTAAGGATGATGATCATTTCGAATTAACAACCGCGACATCCAAGTGTGGGTGGTTAGTATTCATATTGTATGAGGTTGATTGGAATCGCAATTAGCATAAGATCACGACATCTAATTCAAAATAAGGTTAATTCATTGAAGGCTCATTGTACTAATTAAGAAAATTCATTCGGGTTATGACTTTATCTTTTTTAAACCTCATTGTACTTGCAGAAAATGTTATTTACATCATTCACTATAGTTTTATTAATTACAACCGGTGACTTGTATGCATTGTCGATACTATCATATAGTTTGTTTTTGAAGTGACTCGAGTGTCTTTCTTTAAAAATTTAATTATCATTTTATAATTTTAAGAATATAGTGACCTTATTTTCCAAAAAATAAAACTAATAGGATAAGTTATATGACTTTTGAGTAAACTCCATGAATGATCACGATGGTGATTTATAAAAAAGTTCCATCAACTCTTTTCTTTCGCGCTATCAGTCCAAATTTAAATTTTGAGTAAGTAAACTTTTTTAGGACTGATAGTGCGAAAAAGAAAAAGGTTGAAAGACCGACTTTAGTAAAATTCGTGTGAACGCGCAAAAAAGAAAAAGGTTGAAAGACCGACTTTCGTAAAATTCGTGTGAACCACATACTCCGTCAATGAAGTTTCTCATGAATTTTTGAAAGAATATAATCATCCTCTAGTGCATTAACCTTTAAAACTAAGAAAGTGTACATCAACCAACACTGATAGCATATGCAATATTATCTGTAATATGTGTCCCAAAGGCCTAATATTGTATGAATTATCTGTAATAATCATCCGTTCATGAAGATGATGCTTTGCAATATGTGTCCCAAAAGCCTAATATTGTATAAATTCAGGTAAAATAACCCAATCTAGTACAATTTTATATAATGTAGGAATCAACTAAGGTTAGAAATCCATGCAAACGATAACCAAACAACAAGAATCTAAACCCTTCAACCATACTAAGAAACAAAATATAAGCACGTCTCATAGGGCAACTTCTTAATACAAATGCTTAAATTATGTATCTTGATTAAAACTAGACAAAAATAACAACCCATTCACTTCTGAATCATCCCATTTGCTGATACATAAACCTTATCATATCAACAATAAATTGGAAGATGACCAATATGAAAAAAAGGTCAAAAGAAACCCCAGAGTCATACAATTACCATTTTACAAGCCATTTGGTCTTTCCCTTGCAATTTACCTGATGAATATTAGCCGATATCGTTGTATCAAAAGCCCAATCTTAGCATAGGACCGTAAATTACTTAGCTGAACCCAACCAATCTTCAGATAATGAAACTCACAGGAAATAATCAGGCGTTCGTCTGGTTACATCAGGTTCTCCTCTCCTTGGAGCAGGATCAAACTGCAACATTGAATTGTTTTATATCAGGGCATATTGCAAAAAGGCAAGTACTTTTTGTCAATTTCTCTATGCAGAATTGTACTTTCGACTTTCAGGGTCTATTGTTAAAGTTTATAACTATAAGAGGAACCAATTGATGGTAACCAATGCAAAAGAAATTTGTTAACTTTTGTGGCCGAGTTGTAACAACTTAAATGGGTCACTTTCTATTTGTTTGACCCATTTCATCTGTTCTATTTCTAAGTATTTTTTAGTAATATACCCATTAAATGCTTACACCCATTTAAGTTGCTCTATTCTAATAAAATGAAATTGATGTTTCACCAACCCACCATTTTTTCACCTGTAATAGGGCATGTGAGCATCAGAAAGTGATGAGATTGATACCTGGATAAATGTGTGGCCCTTGCAATCATCGACTTCCAAGATAGATGCCATGTTCCCACATCTATAGCAATAGTTTGGTGCACTAAAGATAGTGACAACCTTTTGCTCCTGTCATAAACAACGATGGCTTATATAATACACATAAGAAAAATTGTAAACGCTCGCATGGCATGAATAATAAAGGAGCCACAAGAGATAATTTAAAGTATATACATGTCCCCAGTTAAATCCCTCCATGACCAGCTGATGAGCTCTAGCAATAAGCTTTAAGCCGTTGGTATGGTTGAATTGCTCAGAAATATCCTACAGAATAGCTTACAATGTTATATAAAATATCACATAATTAGGAATAAAATATAACAAGATGTGTTACAGAAAGACAAAATACTTGACCAAAGGTGTATCCAGCTCCACGGGGAGAAATTCCCCAACCACAACGGTCATCTGGGTCAGACCATAGAAGATCACACATTGGGCCTTCATGTGGAACCTCTTGTACACGATCAAAATTTCTTATACTATCAAGATTTTCAATTGAAGGTGACAACCCACCATGAAGACAAAATATTTCTGATTCAACCTAAAATGACACCAAAAAGGTTAGATTGTTAGGATATTGTTATCATCGAGAAATAATTTTGTAGAAATAACAAGCATACTAACCAATGCAGTCAAAGGAAAATAATCAAAGAGATCAGTAAAGGTCTTCCAAACATTAGCAGTGCCGTACCTATTGAACAAAAACTACAATTATACACCAGCGATGACATAATAATATACGCAAATAGTTTCTAAAATATAGTCCAAAATAGTGCCAGTGTTAGCATTTTCTTGATGCATCCACATAAACTATTATACTTTGGTCCATGACATTCAATTATTTCCAGGGTACGAGAAACTCACTTCCGAAGGCATTCATCGTAAAACCCATAGACTTGGGTAATCTGTATCCAAAAAAAATGGTTAATTCTAATTTAATGCATGTGATAAGAGTTAGACTACATACTACATTACGAGTGACTTACTTCACATGATACAATTTTGAATAACAGGATTATTGTACCTGTCGACTTTCATGATTTCCTCTAAGAATTGTAATTCGCTGAGGATAACGCACTTTCAGAGCCACCAAGAGCTGAAGAAGAAAATTGCATGTTATAAACTAGATTCCATCAATTTCATGAAACTTAAAGGTACATACAACTGCTTGTATCAAAGTTTGGTAACAAAATGTATTTGACTTCTTTGGTTACCAGGATGATTTCTCTTATCCCATCATAGCAACTATTGTTCTAACCCAAATTTTGTATATTCCATTCTTAGCAAAATAAATTTTAATGACCTTATGATATAACTACATTGCATGTTTTCCACAATATCAGCTTTTACTTACCGTGACAGTTTCAACAGAATAATATCCTCGGTCCACGTAATCCCCCATAAACAAGTAATTTGTATCCGGGCACTGCAATTGAAGATCAAGCATATGACCATGAATGTGTATGGCCGTGAAAGAAGCACAAAGAAATAATATGAGACGACACATAAAGAACTTAATAGCATATTAAAACATCCAAAACAATAACACAAATGAGACAAAATAAAGAAAATACCTTCCCGCCTATGCGAAAAAGTTCAGCAAGGTCATGAAACTGCCCATGAATGTCACCACAGATGGTCACAGGGCTTTTTACTGGCTGCAAGGATACATCCAAATAATGAGAGATAAGAGTTGATTTTCACATTTTTATTTCAATATCCGTGTAGCATATTTCATACGTCCCCTAGAATTGGCAATGTTGTATACAGACTGAATATATAAGTGTACTAATCATTTGGTATAGATAAAGACATCAAACAACGTACGGACAAAGAAAAAAGAACTCGTACCTGCACATTGCTTTCACCCATTAGTATCTCTTTTGCCTTCTCACATAATGTCTTAACCTACATTCACAAATAGCATGTACCTTAACATGACTGTTTCTAATAAAAACTAACCACCTTCAAAACCTACACAGCAGCAAAATCTTTAGACTCTTATTTATTTTATTATCAGTGGCATGTGTGTTTACTTACATAAATCAGTTACAAAGTAATAACATAGAACATCAACTGGCTATCAATTCCTGAAAATATCTCTTTCTTAACAGCACAAGCATTTTCTATAAATTTGGCAAAACCATCAATTACCAAGCAGCTACAGATTAGAGCTACATAACATAGATGTTTACGCAACACTTCAAGTTTATACACGATAATCCCAATGATTCTCTAAAAACACATCATGACTCAGAATCATACATCAGCTACATGAGAAGACCCTTTCTTTACCATTAAAGCCATTGAATATGGTTATTATTTCTGGATTAATGGATAATCGTTTTTTTTTTCCATATTCAATAAAGAAAACCTTCACGTCAATTTGTGTAGTCCTATTGTAATTAATAACTTGCTCAAAATAGTCACTGTGAGCATGTAAATTCACTACACACCGTATCAAAGACATTAGCAAGTTTGAGAGAGACATTTATATTCCGTTAAATCCTCATGGAAAATGCTTCAATGATCATATGATATATGAAGAAATAATAAAAACATCAACTTTCTCCGTATATAGAAGCCATTAACTCATTACCTTAACAAAAAGTCACCAGACAAGTGTCCTTCACGGATAAACAGTCAATTTTAACCTTTAGTTTTGGAAGTTTTCAAATTTAGAGAAGTTCAAATTTCTTAAAACAATCAACATGCAGAAATTTAGGTCTGTAACTTAAATTAAGCTATGCACTTTCCGAAATTAAATAAAGGTTTTTTTTGCATATGTACCATTCACATTTATTTGCCTAAGGAAACTGTCTGTCTCATTTACAATATTTTCATGGAGCAAACAGCTTCCAAAGAATGGCAACAACAAAAATGATACCAGTAATTAGTATGATATAAAAGAAAATATTTTAAGGGACAGAAAATAGTGGAAGTAAAGAGATTTCAGCCATGCATAATCATAGCAGCATGATAGCTTTGCAATGAACAAGGCCTTATGACCATAATGAGGATAAGTGAAAGTTCCCATTCATCCACAACATTAGTAAGAGACTGACTACAGAATATTCTATACTTCAAAGGGCTATTACTGTAACAGTCTATTTGACAAGAAAATCATGAACTATTGCCATGTTATCCATATGTCCTATTGGTACCCAGGATAACACTGATAGACTGGGCCCACTTGGAGTAAATTCAACAAGACGATTACTGGAGTAATCATTTCAACCAAAGAAAAGCATCGAAGATATGGTAAGCAAAGGTGCAATGAATGAACTATGACGGGTGCCAAAATACGAAATGTAGAAGGATGCCAAAACATGAAGCATACACTGTATAAATCTTGCCAACGATCCCGAACACAAGGAGTAAGACAACCCTAAAATCTTGCTTAGGGGATCATCTTGTAACTGATTATTGTTGGTAATGCCTACATATAGGTGGTGGAAGGTAAATCTGGACGTATCTTCCAACACCTAGGATTTCGTATTGGATGACAACATATTTATAGTGCTAAACAAGTTTGAAAAACTATAAGAACAGAACACGAAACCACTATGATAATGTGGGACTACTGAACCGTGCAAATTAATAAGTCTCTGATGTCTCTAAACTCTAAAGCATAATAAAGATGACCATATATTATTTCCAATGACCATTCCCAGATATTAGCACCACCTTACAACACATTGAAAGGTAACAGAATGGAGCTATCAAATATTCTATGAAGTAAGGAGGAAGCAAATGAAGTCTTCGACAAACTAAATAACGATGCGTACATGAAACGTTTAACTAAGTTTAACTGTTTTAGTGATTAATCCAGAGGGATATGCATATAAACCACTGTATTAAAAAGAGAAATATTTTCTCTAATATAAAACTAATATCATGATCGATATCATTGTTCTCTAGCAAGAAACTAGCATATCCTCTATCCCCTTGTTTCTGGAAGAAAAGCTGATTTGTTTTACGAATCTAGCATTTATCTAATCTAAACTCGACTAGCATATTTCTTGTTTATCACCAAAATTATTTTGTCCTTCATCCCTCCATCCCAAAATATATGTCCACCTCTTTATCTTAGTTTCTCCCAAAAAATATGTCCACCTTCATACTAATTGTCCAAACTTCCCATTCAACCTTCATACTAAAGTGTATACGGAATACTTTGTAAGGGTAAAATGGACATTTGCAAAACATATTAAAAATTCTAAAATGTGCTTATTCTTTTAGGAAATAGGAACTAGCAGAAATCAACACATAATTAGCAATTAATTCTCACCAAACATCTAAAAGTCATATTCCAGCTCTTTATTAAAATTTGAGCTAGTAATCACTAATCACATCATAAATTACTTACAATAATAAACTAAAAGGCGAAAACATTTTGCATCCCCTTTACGAAATCCTATTTTCAGAAACCTATAACAAAATATCAGATCCATATAGATTTACACAATCTGAGATATAACTATTCAACAATCAGGAAAAAAAATTGTAACTTTAATACAATTTGCAGCCCTAAGAATGAAGAAATGAACAAAAAAATGTTAATTTGAAGAGAAATAGATAACCTCGGGCTCAATCAAGGGTTTGCACTCCATGAGCTGTGAAATCTGTTCGTCTAGGTTTCCATGGGTGTTTGAAGCTAGATCCACACTCATCTTTATAATTGTATATATCTATGCATATATAGAGATAAGGTTTCGATTTCAATGAAATCGTTGTATCGAATTGAAATGCTTTTCCCCAAACTGAATACAGAATTGGGAATAAATGGTAAAACGAGAATGGAAATGAAACCCTTGTTGTTAATGGTTGATTTTGTTTGGATGTAAAGTTATTATCAAAAGACACCTTTAAATTCAATGGTATAGCAATTTGAGTCCGTCCATCTTTTATTTGATTTTCTTTATAACATGCACTCTCAACATTTTTTTTTTTTTTTTTATTAAGATATATGCCAGTTAAATATAACTTTTCTCAATATACAATTATACTCGAGAAATATTTGACTAGATTTATTTAATAAATAAATTATTTAAAATAATAAATGAGGGTAATATTAGGAGTATAATAATTTTTAATAGTTATTTGTTATAACTGAATAACTATTTTGTGACTAATATATAGTAATGTGAATATTTAATCTTTTGGGACGAATGAAGTAGTAACATTTACTCAACGAGTAATTTTAAACCCGCAGGTTGCATCAGAATCTAAAAGGTTACATCATTAATAAATAAAATAATGTTAACTATAGAGTTATTATTTCTAGCATGAAACAAAATAATTGATCTTAGTACTTATATTTTTATCACTTCACTTATATGTATCATAATATAATAAATTTGGAGAAACAAAGTGTAACTCATAAATGGAAGATAATTAATTAATATGTAAGATGTTGTAGTTCTTATTAACATGTAAAGCTAATTACTCCAATGTTAAGTTAAACATATACAAAAAATCGTGTGATTCATACCGTGTATCTCATTTGTATGAAGCATAATTACATTTTATATCCCTCCATTCACTTAATTGTAAATTGGAGTTAGCTTCTCGTTCTTTATTGTTGACGAAAAGAATAACACCACTTTGATTCAACGTTAATTAGTAACTAATAAGTGGACGTTGTACTTCATGTTTGGTGTTGTATACTTGTATGTGACACCTTATAAAAATGGGCTTTTGGCCCATACTCATGGTCATGGACTTCCATTTTGCACTGTTAATTGTGTTGGGATTTATGGTCCAACACTTCAACCTCAACCCAAAAACTTTTTTCTATACACAACTACTTTTATTATTATTTTGTATATTTTGAGAAAAATTTCTATGCTTACTACTATGTACTATATACTTCAGTTTACTTTAGAAACTTACGAGTTTTTATTTGTTTTTCTTCTTTTTCGTGTTAATCTATGACTATGGTTCCATATAAGAAACAAGTGAGTATGCGTGTTATATATGAATTATGTATCAAGATCCTCTCATGTTTGCAGTAACGGAGCTTGAACTTTTATATTGAGGGGCCATAACTCGTCTCTAATGTCATGATGTATAGGAATAAACTTGTTTTCTAGTTTATTTTCAACTATTTACTAATTGAAACGAAATACCAAGCTAAACTATGAGACACTGTTAAATTTATTAAAAATCTCTCCTCAATCAAAATGAGGCAAAGTCTTCTACTAAAAGAATTCCATTAATGATTACAAAGTAAATTGATCATTATTGATATATCCAAAAATATTTTAGCAACAAAAACTGATTATAAAAGTATTTGCAAATATGATAATCTAACATTCAAACTAAATAACAATATACATTTTAGCTATACATAATCAAGCTACTAAAAAAATAGAAGTTAAAAAGAAAATAAAACACAAACAATTTAAACCTTAAATTTCTTAAAGAGAAAATGGATTTTGTTAGAGATATATAGAAGTAACAGTTGCAACATAGCATTTCATTTTTTGTTCCTTATTTTTATTTTATAAAGTCTTACTTTGACATCAAGTATTGGTAAAACTTATAAGAGACGACTGAGTTTTCTAATTTTTTGAAAGTCCAACCCACATATATTATATGTTTTTGTGTGTTAAGTAAAATGATGAGTTTTTTTTTTTTTCCTTTTAGTAGTTCAAGTCAATGGGAGACAAATCTTAGGGAGGATTTGGGTAAATTATTGGCAACAAATCTAGTGATCATACTTTCAGTTAGAATAAAAACAAAAGGTTTAGGTGGTAGGCACATGATATGACAACACCAGTAACAAATTTTATAATTTTTAAATGTTTGATGTCGATTGTGAGTCACCTTTGACCTTGTCAAGTTCTATTCAAGTTCTCTAAGTTTCAAAATAAGTGTCTCACTAATTATTTACGGAGACGATATTAGAAAAATTTGTAAGCACGGGTAAATTTTCAGATCAACTCGATTTTTTCGCTTTAACCATATAACATTATCAACTTGGCTTGATCTTTTTACTTTAAACAAAACACTGTCAACTTGACTTGATTATCGGCTTTAACCGAAACATTTTTAGTTTGAACTTTGAACCAAGAAATTTGGTTCACATTTCTTTTCATATGAAAATTCCAAATTTGAATTCTTAACTACATGAAACTAATTGACAAATATTCATACGTTTAACAGTTCTTTTGAAGTTTTGGATAATTTTTAATTAGAGTTATTATATGTTTACATATTTTAATTTTAATACTATAACTTAATTATAATTATGTTATGGAATAAAAATGTAATTGAAATATATATATATATATATATATATATATATATATATATATATATATATATATATGGAAAGGTTCAAATGAGAACCAACTAAAAAGTTGAAAATTTGTGAGAATTACTTGTTTACGTATTTGTTCACATGTGATTAGCTTCATTCATATGTAAACATTGATGTTCGTTTAATTGATAAATAAAAGAGTGAAAAAAATTCTAAAATTATATCGAAAAACACAAAAATATAAAATATGTGTTACATGTGAACGATCATGTGAACAAATCGGTTCAAATGTGTTTTACGAAGTGATTTTTAGAGTTTTTAACATTTTTTTTTCTTTCTAAATCTATCATATATCAATGTTCACATATGAATGGAGTGAATCACATGTCAACAAATATTTTATCTAGTAGATCTCACAAGTTCTCAATTGGTTTATCTGTATATTGGTTTATCTGTATATAGACGGATTAAATTAATTATTATAATTAATTAATGATAGTGAACTATGTACAAACAAAAGAATGCAATATCTGATGGAAAGAAATAAATGAGAAAAAAAAAACAAATAGGGTGACATAATGCAAAAATTGAAGAAAATGGAAAATTAAGGATGCGTTTGATTCGTGGAATGATTTTGATGGAATTGAAATTTCAAAAAAATGTGAATTCATTTAAGTGGAGGAATTTGATGACTTTCAACTCAATTCATTCTTGAACCAAACACCATTATGGAATGGAATTGAAATTCCAATTCCCTCGAATTCTGTTAAAATTTACGAACCAAACGCAACCTAAGTGACATTTGCAAGAATCGAACTCTGGAACTCTAGATTAGTGATACTGCAAGTTTACCACCAGGCTAGTACGGAAGTTTTGGTTATAATCTGGAACTGTATTTACAAACACATATTATTCCGCCATCTTCGAAAAAATTTACAGCTCGTAAAATGTTTGTGGGGGTGGCAGCCTACAGTGCTCACTGTGGTACCGCCCCTACTAATTTGGTTGTCTCAAAATAAATGTCCAGATAACATTACAAACAATCTGAAAAGACTTTAGTGGGTAAAGATGATATGTTATTGGACATTGGTAGATAGTGACTTTCTTAAAATTGTGTGCATTTTAGAATGAGACGCTTATTTTGAGACGGATAAGTAGTATATATATATATAGAATGCTACTCCATTGATACGGAGTGTTGATATAAGTTAAATATGGTAGAGTTAATTCACGTACTCTTAAAGTCAAGCATCATTAAATTAATTACGCATCTCATCATAAATTATGAGGTGGTTGGTTAATTTTACTAAACGCCATCAATTATCATCAATCCAGGTATTTGATTATGTGACACGATAGTACACTATTATAATCGAAGGATGTGTTTTTATGTTCATGTTATGTAGGAGAATGATTTTTTTAGATGTATGTAGTTTAATTAATAAATATTCACGTGACTCCTTTCAAACCACTGTTCTGATCGCTCAAAAATGTTTATTTTTCCTTTTTAGAAAGACAAATATCAACGCGCACACCCAACCCAAAATGTTTTACCTATTGGAGTTTGAATGCGCGACCTCTGGTTAATGTACATAACGTCTTAACACTAAGCCACCTTGATAACGTTTTAAATTAAAAAAACATTGATAGTATTTGTTTTGCAAACTATACATCTGATTCTCAAATAATAAATGATTGAAAATTGCTATTAACAATAAAAGTTTCAACACACTTCCTAACTTAAAATATTCTGAATAAAATCATATACATATATTTTAGTAGTTAAATCAAGGGATTTGGTGAAAAAGAATGTATCCAACTATGATATGATATCTATCAGTTGTATCCCATCTTATTTTGATCTATTATGTTTATTAAATTGTCGGTTATTTCTTACACGTCATCTTGTCATAAAAAAGATGTATCACGTCATAAATTGCAAGTAATAGAAGGTCGGATACATAGAATAACAGTTATTTAAAGTTCAATACACATGATAAACATAGTTAAATACACGTAATATCCATCGTGGCATAGTTGATGAACACATTCCACTGAAACTAATCCCTTAAATCAATAAAAAATATAATTGTAAATATGATGGTACTTAAACATTGCAAACGCCATATTTGGTGTTTGAAAATCCCGGCACCATTATATGCTAGCTAAAACGAAATTCAATCACACATACAGATCAAATATTGCTAACTGTATAAAAAACTTTAATGCCTAATGAGTGTTTTTGTATACCGAATTTTGCCCTTTTGTTGTATGATGGGTCACATATGTCGCACAAGAGCTTATTTTGAACTCATGTCATGGCGATTAAGACTTGTGCCAAACTTCTTTTCCATAATTGACATATAACGCGTAATATGATAATACTGGTCGTGAGTCTTTCATTTCCTTTTCGATGATACGACCATGTGTGGTAGAGAGGGTTGTATTGCTTGTTCATCTACATCTTTTCTGATGTAACCTCAATACTTTTGTGTCAATTGGGACCAACACAAAGAAATTTGAATGGTACCTAAACCATAGTTTCGACTTCTTTTATTAGTTTCACATTTTTAAAAGGAGACGGTACTATCAACTCAACGACACACGGGCCATAGATGTCTTCTAAAAGAAGTCGTGATAAAAGCATTAAAGAATTTGATTCATATATCAAAATGTTTAAAGATTAATGATCCGAGAGTGAGTTTACTGTAGCTTACTAGCATATGTATGTATGGTGTTAGCATATATCAATTTTTTTATGTATTTATCACCTCACATATGAAACCGATGAATTTGTTGAGTATTGTAACATTTCCTTTTTTGGTAATTTAAATTTATATGGTGTAACCAAAACAACTCTTTTCACTGGAAATCGGGAAGTAGCTACGGTCCATCCGGTTTATGTAGTGTAAATTTCTTATAAAAAATGTATGTTTGGTTACACTCTTTGTTTTTGGTAAGAGTTCACAAAAATTAGGATACCAATACTATGAGTTACCCTAAATCCTGGATCCGCCACTGCTATAAACTAATATATCTCTGGAATTATTACATAAATCATATTTCTTATCTCTTAAACTAGTCTTAATTCTGAATTACTTTATAATAAAAAAGTACCAAATCTGTTCTAAGTGGTCCAACAAAGTAGGTAATTTAGTAAATTAATTACAAACCAATCTTGTTTGGTGTTAATTGAGATTGATGCCCTTATTAATAATTCAAGAATAGTACTCTTTATCTTTACAATGCATAGATCTATGTTACATATGTACTTATTAGCAGTTGGCACCACGTACAACTCTCTAATTAAATAAATAGATTCTCAAAAAGATAAAAGTATCATTTAAAGCACAAACATTTATATAGTGTATCTCAATTGGATCTTCGTCACGAATAAGCAAAAGGTCTTAGGTTCAAACTCTGACATCTTCACTTTATATTGTCAATCGTGGATCGATTTGAGTCGACAATTATCAACCTTTTATTACAAAAATGAACTCCACAATGAATAACATCTATTTGCTAAAAAGTTACCTTTTCAAACATAGTTTCCTGATAGAGTATGCCACTACCAAACAAGATAGCCAAAGTTGAAATTAGTGAAGTGAACCATAATTAATAGGCTAATTGAGTTTGTTAAATAGTTTAAAGCTTAAACCACCTAAATCAACTTCTTATTTCATTCATTCTTAAGATAATTAAAACTATTTAACTATGTAAGTACTAGTTCGCCTCTGTGTCTGAATTAATTGTCATTAGATGCATACTAATTCGGAGTAATTTATTTCCTAGTATTACTAGCTTTGCATTGAATTATTGATCTCTTTAAAATTACTAGTCCAATAATTATTTATCCTAAGTAATCATTAATGACTAGTATATCATTCTACTTATTATCAAATTAAGATAGATATGTAGTAAAATTGTCATTTTTGACAATTTGTATGTAAAACAAATAACAAAATCTATTAAATTAGTACATATTCAAATCTATATTTTATGAATATATACTATGTATAACATTACTCATAGAACCATGTAGCGTTTAATACTTGAAAATGTAATCAACTAAGGTTTAATATTTGTAGTATGTATCCAACTATTTGGGCTTATATTGTGTGTAGCGAACTTGATATTTTGATACATTGTATGTGCTTTATGATATTTTTACTTGCATGTTATCTATACAAGGTGACACATGACATCATTACAAGTTGTCACGTCATCAAAATATATACAGTGACAGTAAATAATAACTTTCCTACATATACAATGTACATTCAATTAGTTGGATACACAATATGTATATAAGACCCTAGCTTCTTTTTTTTTGTTTTTGTTTTTTTTTTTTTTTGTATTGAAAGTATATATGACAGTGATGCTAAAGTCAATCGACAAAGATCTTTGGGAAGAATTCATCCAAGATGTGGAAGCAACTGAAGACTAGTCATGCACTCATACATGATCATTCACATCGGGACGGAGTCATATAGAAGATATGACTAGCAGTTACAATGGATCTATTCACTATACGTAGTGGAAATTTGTTATGAAAAATTGTATTTTTAGTTACACTCTTTTTTTGTGTTACGGGTTCACAAAAATTGAGATACTAATGCTACAGGTCACCCTAAATTCTGAATCCGCCCCTGATCCATGCATCATCAAATTTATTGCAATTAAAATTACTCAATATAGTTAGTAGAGGTTGTTTGCTGAAGTCAACTTTGCAGTTTAGTTTCTAAATGTTGATCAATAATGTTGTTTTGCCGAAGCCAATTTACTTGGTTTTGGGCCATTGAATGCTTTTCAATGGCTTTCAAGATAGGTGGCAATGGGATAGTGGCTTCACCAATTAGTTTAGTTTAGTTTAGTTGGAGCGTTCTCCAATTGTAATCTTCAATGTTTGCTGTCAAGTACTTATTGCAACCATGTATTTGTTACTAAAATAATAAAGAAAGAACAACCATACATACTCCTTCAAAATATGGTATCATTGGGTTGAGTTATTCGATTTTCGGGTTATTTGAGTCGGGTTATTCGGGTTTTCAAGTTCATTGTTTTATTCATAATCCGATTCAAATAAGGGCAGGTTATTCGGGTTTTAGTTATTCGGATACGAATCGGGTTCGAGTAATTTATTTTAATCGAATAAGATGATATTTTAAATTTTCACATCTTAAACAAAACTTTAACTTTACAAAATAACACCAATAGTTTATATAAATTCGTAAGTAATTTATATGTACATTATATATGAATATATTCGTATAATAATAAATAACTTACATATATATTTATTTGTATATTAAATAACATTTGTGCTTATTTGGATTACCCAAATTCTAAAATATTTATTCGTTATCCAATTCAAATAAGACTCGGGTTATTCGAATTCGGGTAACCGAATAAGTTTTGAATTTAAATTATTCGAGTTCGGGTTTCGGTTAGTTATTCGGATTCGGTTATTGATTACACACCTACTTCAAAACCCATAAATGGAGTTAAAAAGTCAGTGACACGTCCTACTTACCAGTCGACAATTATTATTTTTTAAAAAATAAATTAAAGTTGCATTTTTTTCAACCCAACACAAGAACTATACGGTATATCATCATATTCATATCTCATATAAAAATAGAAAATAAAATTAAAAAAAGTAACGCACCCCACCGGCCTAACCGTCCATAAAAACCGGAATGAATCCCCATAATTTACTTTTAACAGATTCAACGAATCCTTATAAATTACGAGTATTATACCTATAAAATAATTTTTTATTCTTATATTTTAATTTTAATAAAAGAACTTGATTGTTGCACCCACTATAAAAACAACCCCACCTTACCACTTACTTACACTTGTTAATTTACACCCAACACAAAACACATTACTTTCCCCTAAAAAAATGTCTTCACAATCTCCTTTACCAATTCATTTATGTTTTTTCCTAATCATACTTTTCATGTTTGTAAGTTTCTCATGGTACTCCAGCTATGAATCAATGTTTGAGGGTTTGTTTGATAACCTTAAACTAATGTTCATAGTATCACCGGTGTTACTTCTTGTGGTTTTGCAATTGATCTCAATGTTCGATACGACGGGCCGATCTCCCTTCTTTGTGTCGGATTACGATTCGTCAAGCGGTTCGGCTCCTTGGGGCGTTGGGTTGGTTCTCGTGCTTTTATTTTTCTTGCTTTCTTATCAGTCTGATCTTCGAGAACGATGGTTTCCTCTTCTTAGCTGATGGTGAACCGATAACGAGCTATTAACGGTTGACGTGTTAGAGAAACGACTAATGAGAGGTGATTTGTATACCAACTGAATTATTCGATAAATAGTTGCACTTAGCTTGGTGCCTTTTTATATTGTACCATTTGGTGTTGGTAGTGTAAAAAATCACTTGATGAATATAAATGTTTATAAGATTGTAGTAGTACTTTTGCTGTTTTGCCACAATTTCATTTTTAAACATTTAGACATGTTTATAAATTCTTTTTTTTTGGGTAGAATAATGTTTGATCGAACATATGATTGAAGTGTACAAATGTTGTTGTTTTCAATTAAAAACATGAACGACGCCGTTGATGAAATAATTGATATCGTAATGATTGAAACCAATAAAAATTTAATGATCACTTGATTAATAAATTAGCATGATATATGATATGTTGTTATTAGTTACGTAGTAATAAACTAATGATCATTAATTATCATATAATATATAATCGGTTGATTATGTCATCAAAAATTCAATTGACTAATAAAATTGATTGATTTCGTTAAATTGAGTAAAATTAAAGAGATGATGACATCATAAATCATTGTTTTAAAAAACAATTGAATGCAAATAAATAACTTATATCTATCTATACACCTTATAAATTGTTTACCAATTTTCTTTATGAGCTTACTAATTTAAAGATGAGAAATGATAAAACTACCCCTATCTATAATGAAAAAGAAAAAACTACCAATAAATAAATTTTAAACAACATTTATAAATTTAGAAATAACCTATAATAAATATTCATAAATAAAGAACTACAGGCACCTCTACTGGGGCTTCTAAAAATTTGGGCTTCTAAACTAGAAGTTCAAACTCCTAAAAAATTAATCATTGTTTGGCAAATCAAATTTGACGAGGCTTCTACTAAAAATAGGCCACTAGAACCCTCTAAAATAGAAGCTACTTTAAAAGACTTATAGAAGCCCCTAAAGGCTTATCTAGCTCCAGCCACAAGCTTCAGATTCAGTTAATTGTTATCAAACACACCCATATATGAAAATAACTAATAAGTTAATCAATATGTTAATAGATAATTAGACACTATATATATATATAATATCGTTAAAAATAAACTTTAACGACACAATTAACAATTTGACCGTCATGGCACCCACTGCTATGCGGTGGCAACTGTTAGTAGAAAAATAATGTATATATATCTAAATTTAAAATACATTCATAATATATTACAAATATTAACATTAAACAGGTTGTGGGTAACAAATCACCGCAAATTAAAAGCTTAATTTAGTCGGCTACTATTCACAGTAGCTTATAATTTATAACTGAAAATCGGTGATCATTATTCACAGTTAATGAAACCATTTTAAATTTGGCATTATTTGAATGAAAAATGATTTGTACACCTAAAATGCGACTAAAAAAGATATTATAAAATCTAGCAAAATTAATTAAAAGTGAAAAAGACGAATATGGGAATTGCATTTATTGGGTAGATGTTGTTTCAATTCAGTGTAACATATGAAATTAGATCTAACATAACAAATGAAATCTACGAAATAGAGTATCCTAAGACATGTGTTTGTTTGTCGTGTTATTCTTTAGTGGAAAAAAGTAAACTAATAATTGAGTAATCACTGTTTGCGGGGTACAATTTTCAATAATTAATTATATAGATCAATCGTTCTGCCTTTTTAATAAATATAAATAAAAATTAACACCTTAGGTTAGGTGACACGTGTCAAATGGTGAATTGTCATTTCTGAAATGGGTTTGTTTGTAACTTTGTACTCCACATTCATAAAAGGTGTAACTAGCCGTTCGTAAAGATAGATTTGGTCATTTCGATTAATGTCAAAACGTATTTACTTCCAAATAGCCAAACAAGACTTCTTATTATCAATATACATAGTTTTCATAGCTTATACAATTATATGATATGTGTGTTGATTCGATACCGAGTAATTTAAATGAATAGCGATATGATTAACTTATTGTACACAGTTTTAACACCCGAATTTCACTTATTCTCGTTATTTATATTCATCAATTATTTTAACATGTACATCAATAAGATGTTTAAGTCTTATTTTAGGTCTATATTTATAGGGACATCAAATTTTTTTCTTTTTTTAAAAACAGCACACATAAATCATTAGAAATAAACAAAATTCAAGCTACAAGATAGAAAGCAAACACAGCACCAACCAACCATATTACAAGCTGTAATATGGAAACACACCTAAACTAGAAGATAAAATACAAGCCAAAAGAAAACAAAGAGCAGTGAATAAAACCAGCAGCACAATCAAACAGAAAAGACCATATCCTCCAAACTTTTTTCTTCATAGCTGAAAATGACCCATATCCTTATATCAACATATAACTTATGTGTGTGTATGTGTTCTAGCAACTAGCTTAATTTGCAAAACCAATAATTGTTATACTCCTATATAATTATTTTACAATGAATTAATACCCTTCTCACTTTAAATCCTTGTTTCTATCTGATGACACACGTTTGGTGGTTCAAGTCCGATTGTGGGCGTGGAGTTCGTTAGAATTTTAGAGTTTCCATATACTTTGTCTCTATATATAGTTGATCTATAAACATAATATCTCGCGAGGTTTTATTATTTTAACATGATATCAGAGTCTTATGATTCATATATATATCAGTTAACAGTTTCATCATATACAACTTCCTCGTTAAGCTAATGGTTGAATTTGGTCTCTATAGTTTTGGTTTGCTTTAGTCTTTGTGTAGCTTGGAAGAAAGAATCTTACTCTTTTGTCTTTGGTAAAGCTCACCTTTTTCATTTTAAACTTTAGTTTATAGCTTCAAAAGTTAATATTTTACTCGAGTACATTACTAGGTTTTCTTTGACCTTGATTGTAATATATTAAGAATAAACTATCGTTAACGACAACTTTAAGAACTGTTATTAATAAATTCGGACAAACATGCCTTACGAAGTAAAAAAATGAGCTATTTATTTTAAGATAATCCATTTCAAGTTGTTTGTATTAGTGATATTTTATTTGTAAATGATTTATTCTTGAATACGTACTCAAACACCGGCTTAGACTTCTGCAAATTATACAAAGATTTTCATAAAAATATTTAGCTACATATATGAGTACTTAATTAATTAACGTTGCAATTTGAGTTTTTTATTATTATTATTATTATTATTTATTTTTTATTTATGTCACGTTAGTTTTAGGCACATGTTGGATGTGACATGGAAAATGAGCCATAAGCCTATTTATTATTTTACTAAACAACTTAGCCCATTCTCCTGGTCTTAAAGGGGTGATAAGGCCCAAGTATTTTAAATAGAGCATGTTATACAACTAAAAGAATATATATAAATAAATAAATAAATAAATTATATATCATTACAAATATTTAAAGTGTTCACACCCCAATATTTTATTATATATTATTATTATTATTATTAAACCTTTAAATTGACCAAAACATCTAAAAACACACAACAAAACAATAATGTCCACAGATGACACTTCATTTCCCAATTCTTCATTGTCTATGTACCTATATTCATACCTCTTAATTCTCTTCATCTTCATGGCCTTCTCATGCTACTCCAATATCGAATACATTTTCACGTTGCTTCGAGACTTTTATGATCAAACCAAGCTTATTTTTTTAGCATCACTTTTTCTTCTTTTCGTTTTTCTGTCAATCTTCTTCGATTGTTGGAGAACCCCAACCGTGGCGGAAAAGGAGTTGCTTGGAGGAACTACTTGTGGAGTTTTGTTGCTTCTATTCATCTTCCTATTTTTCGCCTTTTTGCCCGTTTAGTAAAACTTGCCGGTCGGTTTATGTGTTCTTGTTAACGGTAATGGTGATGATGTGGAAGTTGTTGGTTGAATACAACGGTGCTATGGTGACTATTATTATATCACCATGAGTGTTTAATTATTTTATGCTTTGAAGATATATATATTTTCCCTCCTAAAGGTGAGTAAGTGGTTCAAAACACAATCATATAGTCAAGTCAAAGACACTTTCTATTTCACATTTTTTGGTCGTGTTTGGAATTATATTTGTATATTCTTCTTTGGATTGGATATTGTAAATAAAAGCTATTCTTGTTCAATTTGGATTTTTTATGTAATAATATCTTTTGGTGTACATAAAATAATAATAATATTAGTAACTTAATTACTTATAAAAGTAAAATGAAAACACCATCAAAACAAATCATACCAAAACGACCTACTGTTTAAAAAATGTGAATACAAATGGTGTTGTATTAATAAATTGGGCCTCTAATGGGCCCAATTTTGTTCAAATTACGCAAACCCATTTTCTTTAAAATAGATTGCTCAACTGAAAGCCCGGCCGGATGGGGTTCCTTGATATCCAAGTAGGGGTGCAAAAAACCCGGTTTTTGGGAAAACCGGTTCGGTTTGAAAAATCGAACCGGTTTTGGTCAACGGTCAAGAACCGGTTTTTGACAAAATCGGTTTGGAACCGAACTGGTTTTGGATGGTCAAAAACTCAACCTGAATCTACCCGGTTTGGACCGGTTCGGTTACAAAAACCGGTTTTGAACCGGTTTTTCTATATAATTATGTTTTTTTATCGTTGAACGTTTTAGGGAAAACAACGTCTTCTTCAAAAAAAATTCGATAGAATGTTAGTACAATAGGTATGGAAACATAACTTAACAATAACTTAAAACAAAGTCTTCTAAATCTTCATAAAAATATTATTGAAACCAATAAGTCTGTATAATTATCTTTTTTTAGAGCGTTGAGCGTTTTAGGGAAAAACAAAGTATTCTTCAAATTTTTTTCGATAGAATATTAGTACATTAGGAATGGAAACATAACTAAACAATAACTTAAAACAAAGTCTTCTAAATCTTCATAAAAATATTATTGAAACCAATAATTCTATATAATTAGGTATTTTTCGAGCGTTGAGCTTTTTAGGAAAAAACAACGTAATCTTCAAAAAAATTTCGATAGAATATTAGTACATTAGGAATGGAAACATAACATAACAATAACTTAAAACAAAGTCTTCTGAATCTTCATAAAAATATTATCGAAACCAATAAATCTTCATAAATCTTCATAATCTTCAAACTTCAAAAGTCGAAATCTTCTTCGAAGGTAGCCTCGCGCGAAGCTTCATGGAGAGCAATTTCCTCGTCGGAAAGTGATATTACCATACCCGCTTCCACCTCGATATCGTGTATATCTCCTTCGTATTCCATTTCACCTTCAAGACTTGAAACGTGTTGTATACGTTCCGCGGCGTCTAAGTGATCCTTCAAGCAAATACACATCTCTAGTGAGGCCGGTGTGAGTCTTGTTCTTCGTATAGATAATACCCTGCCACTAAGAAAAAATGTGGATTCCGAAGCTACCGTAGAAGCTTGGACGGTTAGTAAATCTCAGGCCATGATGGTTAGAACGAGAAATTGAGATTCCCTCTCTTTCCACCAAGCCAAAATATCAAAATATGCGAATTCATTGGGTAGAATTGTGGACAAAAAATTCGTTTAGGTATATCTCCCATATTCGCTAGTGGTGGCCCTTTGGTCACCATCACCCCTTGCCCTTTATGGTTTTGTTGTCTTAAACTATTATATAAGTTAATTATCGGATCTTGGGAAGAAGATGAAGCAAACATTGTGGAAAGAGAACTAGAAGAAACATTTGTTGTTGAAGTATATTTTTGAAAATAATGACCAAATAAATCTTTAAAACATTTGTTAAAATTTTCTTTTGTATTATGTGAAAAAATGGGTCATTGGCATTCAAATTCAAATCGTTACAAATGTTATCGATAAGCAACTCCACCCTGGAAACGTTCAAACACGGGTTCAATGTGGCGGAACAAGTAATTACCGGTGACATTTCTTGAAAATATTTTTTTAGTTTTGCTTTCATGGGAGCCACCATTCTTCCGTATACATCACCACAAAATTCGTATTCGCTTAATTTTGAAGTCATTATAAAAATTTGATTAAGTACCAAATGAATTGTGGGATAATAAACACCCGATAATAAAATAGTTGCGGTTTTAAAAACTTTGAGCAATTCGGTTATCTTTTGAATAACCTCCTAATATTCGGAGGGAAATGGTGTTGCAAGACCTTTTTGAACAAGTTGATCATGAAAAACGTATAAAGTGTCGCGTTGGCGTAAACCACATACAAACATATTGTAAGTCGAATTCCATCTTACGGGCATGTCCCAATTAGGGGTTAAAAAAATGGAATTCGTTTCCTTACACAATCTCATATAATGTTTGTATCTAACCTTACCCCTACAAAATATATCTTGTAACATAGTTTTATACGCTTCTTTTACTACGGTTATATCTCCAACCGCTAGTCCGTCTTGCACAGCCAAGTTAATGATGTGTGCAACACATCGACTATGATAAAAAATGCCCTTCAAAGGTGGTCCGTATTTTAGTATTAATCTTTGAACGGCGTTTGTATTATTACTCGCATTATCAAACGGGATTGAAAAAACCTTTTGTTCTAATTTAAACGCTTTCATTACATCTCGCAACATGTAAAATAAATTTTGACCTGTGTGAGGATACTCAAAGTCTTCAAAAACAATGGTACGTTTCATCATTTGCCAAGTTACGGGATCAACCCAATGTGCGGTAGCACAAAAGTACGAACCGGGCAAACCATGAGGAGCCGACCAAACATCGGTTGTTAATGATACACTTGTATTTAAGTTTTCAAAACTGTTTTTAGTTGCATTTTAGCTTCTTGCCACAATTTAAGCGTACCACGTTTAAGAATAACACGACTTACATGATTATATCGCGGTTGAAGAGTATTTTGAATCACCCTAGTAAGCCGAGGGTTGTCGAAGTGGTTGAACGGCAAAGTTTCTTGAATCACAAAGCCCGCAAATGTTTGTCGACACCGCTCCGCTTCGTATGCAAAAATACCCCCATCCCGTGACATGGTTGCTTGACCCGACTCCGGATTAATTTTGACTCCATCACAATACCGTGTTGCATGTGATTTCAACGTTGTGTTGGAGTCGGCTTTCAAAAATTTCCCGCAGCGTTTACAATGTGCCTTAGTCATACCATCCGACAACAACAATTTGTCGTAATTACATCAAATTTTCGGATTTCGTTTGGTTACCAAAACCTGAACAATAGTTGGTGCATTTGAAGAACCAACATCGGCGGAAGTTGAAGAAGATTGAGTTACCATTTTGAGAGCCTTTTGAGAGCGTTAAAGAGCGTTTTGAGAGTTTTTCTACGCGAATCGTAAGCGTTTTGAGTGTTTTAAGAGTAGAATGAGCAAGTTTGAGTGTTGTGACTAAACCATACCCAAGGTATCTATTTATACTAATTTTAGGATGGCAAAATGGTAAAAAAATCACAAAAAATCCCCTCCAAAACGGTCAAAAAAGGGTAAAAAAAGGGCTAGTTTTCGAACAGCCCAAAAAACCGGTTCCAAATCGGTTTTACTAACCGGTTCGGGTAAAACCGGTTCTCCAACGGATAGTTTGAAATCGGTTCCAAACTGGCAGTTTTTACAAAAACCGAACCGGTTTTTATAAAAACCGATTTTGACCGGGTTCGGTTTCAGATTTTTTTTCGGGTTTGGTTTTTTTGGTCACCTCTAATCCAAGTGAAAGGGAAGTGTAAAATAATCCAAGTCAATTCAAGTCCAAGGATAATTAATTTAGTTCAAATACAATATAAAATTAATTTTTATTTGAATTATTAAGATATATATTCCTAGATAAATCAACCTAAAAGTCCATTCGATCATTCACAAATGGCGTTATACTTTCTCATTTCTTACACAAAAAATAATGACGAGATTTTAGAATTATTGTTTTTTCTTAAGGAGCTAATTCGAACATTTTTCTAAGAATTATTGCTCAAGGACATATGGGAATCCCACGCACCCAACAATTATTTCGGGATTGGACCAATTCTACAATCAGGTCATGAGAAGTGGGAACCAATACCCGTGCCAATCTGAGCCCAATACTATTCGTAGAAATGGGTCAAAGTAATTTATGTTAGCTCATTAGTTGACCCGTTATACAGTTGGGCTCGAGGTTTTAAATGACCTTTTTTTTTCTTTCTGAAATACATGTCCATGTTTTAACTCCCGAAATGACCAAATATACAAATACAAACCTTACCCAAAGATATACATACGATTTTAAGCAAAAATACAAAAAGGTTATTCGTGATCGGGTTTTAATTGGGTTTTAAATATTTCCCAATAATTGAATCCAGATTATTTTACACTTAAAAGGAATTTAACTTTATCTGAAAAGAAAACCGGGTATACATTGACTAGTGTGGTCGAACCTCGTGCACAATGTGGCCACTTAAAAAACAAAAACGTTGCTGGCGTGCAACCAATAAAATATAAAGATTTCATACCTTCATCATGGAATAACTAAATAACCCAACTGTTATTTAAAGGCCTTCCTCATTGTCACTTTTATTCTCACATTGATCACACACACAGACTAATATTTTTTCTTGTTATTTCAAAAGTTAACAAAACATAAATGGGGATAATACTAATTGACGGACAAACAGTCCGATCCTTCGTAGATGATGATGTTGAATTCAAAAACAATGTGGATGAGCAATTCGTTTCTCTAGACACCAACAATGATGGTGTTTTATCAAGATCCGAGATGCGAAAAGCCTTTGAGACAGTGCGATTTATAGAGGCTGATTTTGGTGTCGATAAGGTCACATCACCTGAGGAAATCACCAAGCTATAGGATTCGATATTCAAAGTTTTGATGAAGACAAAAATGGGACTATTGACATTAATGAATTTAGATCAGAGATAAAGAAAATTATGCTGGCTATCGCTGATGGACTTGGGTCGTCTCCGATTCAAATGGCAGTCGATGATCAAAGTTTTTTTAAAAAAGCGGCTGATTATGAAGCAACTAGAATTGCTCAGAGTTCTTAAACATCAAGATGCTTGATGCATGGTGTTGATTTATGGTTTGTGTTGTAATTTGTTTCGAGTTTATGATGTTGGGTTGACATGTTTTGCTAAAAGTTTGTAACATGTTAGGTGGCTCCAAGGCGAGCTTCGGTTTTGGCTTCACTTCACTGATGGGGTTGGCACGCCCCTATCAGATTGGCTTCAGTCACTTCCCCGAATATCCGATGGTGTGGAGACGAAGGTGGTGGGGTTCAAAATTATTATTATTTTTTGTTTAGTGTATAGAAATAAAGGTATATTGGTAAATGTGAGTTCCAAAAAAGCTGAGTGATGCGTCAGAATTGACAATGCTCAGTTAGTTGCGAGTCAGTTTTGAGAATTGTTGATGTGACGTTGATTTATTACAAACTGATGCGTCAGTTTGCATGACTCGTTGGAGTGATCTTGTATGTGTACTTTCAATTCTGTGTTTTGGACTAGAGGAAAGTGTATATACTATAATCAGTACAACCATTAGTTACTGTGAAGAGTAAATAATTTATATTTATAATAGTCCTCTAACTTTGATGTATATACATTTTGTCTCTCATTTAAAATATCTAAGCTAAACCGTACCTAAAATATGTGTTGTAAAATAGTATATCATATCACACTAAAAGTTCTACCAAAAGTTTCTATAGTGAAAGATGAAAACGTGAATTTTTAAATAAATAAAGTTTTGATACATTATATTGAAAATTAGAACAATACAAATGAATGATGATTCGTACGTTATTATATTAAAATTTTTCTGTAAATTACTAATTATGTTTTACCGTTTTATATTATATACTATCATAAAACACAGTTAGTGGTTAGTGATACACGAAGAATTTGATGATGTACTGATCATCTACTCGGTACAAACACGTCAAGTAATTTATGTTCCATACGAAACATTTTTCAACTGAAAACAAAAACAGTTACTTTACTTCTACGATTATATTATAGAACGAAATAAAAGAAAATAAAACTTTTAATATTAAAAAAAATACAAAATAGATAACACCCCAAAAATATCTTTCGACATCAAAACAAATGGCTCTTATTTACGTATCACTAAAACCACCGTTACCACCGTCGTACCTCCGTCAACCACCCTCCACCGTCCTATTCCCACCCACAATCCAACCATCAAAACGCCACCACCGCCACCGCTACCGCCAGTTGTCATCCTCCTTCAGCAACCGAACTCCACCGGAAACAGATTGCCCTGTACCGCCTGAACAACAACCAATTAACGAATACCAATCTCTTGCAACTTCATCTCCTTTCTCTTGGGCCTCCGGCGACTTCGTTGAATATTGTTCACGGTTACTTGCTACCGGAGTTGGGTTTGCTCTGTTTGTAGGTCTACCCGTTTCTTGGTACGGGTCGGTTGGTGTCGGGTGGGACCCGGTTCAACGGATCTTGGGAGCTTTATGTAGTGGGATTTTGGTGGTTACAGTTTCTGTTGTGAGGATGTATTTGGGTTGGGCCTATGTTGGTAACAGATTACTCAGCGCCACTGTTGAATGTATGTATGCTATAATTTATACTTTTCTAAAATTTTAATGTTAACTATGAAGGAATGTGCTTTGAAACCTATATTTAATTTATGGTAATTGTGATACAAAATTCGTGTAACTATTACCAATAAACCTTTCAGATTAGTAGATTCTAGCGTGCATTTTAGCTTTGTGGGTGCCTGTTTGAGATTACATCTTTGAAAGTGATTATCGTTTTCAGATAATTAGCTGTAACAAAATAGATTGGAAGAGATATGGTGTTTGGATGTGCTTTTCTTTTTGTATATTGATTGTCCTAATAATCAGATAAGCAGTTGTAAACTTAACATGTATAACGACGAAGAACTGATAGTTTGACCTTAGAATAGTTATATTATCAGATTCCGATTGCCTCTATCCATAAATCAAAAGTGATTATCTGCAATTTGAAAAGGTAATAAGGCAATAAGATAATTAGTTTGCTAATACAATCCGAAACAGCCCCTTATACTGTTAACCATTTTTTTGATCTAAATGGGCATAAATAGGTTTATTTGGCTTTACTGGAAAAGAATGATACCGTGTTAAACCATACATAGATTTATTTGGATTTATTGTGTATGTACAGATGAAGAGACTGGATGGTACGATGGACAGGTAACATCCTTATGAATCGTGTTTGTATGTGTTCATTTCAATAGCTTAATAAAATCGTGGTGACCCGGAGAAAACCCATACGTTTACTTATTTGTTGCATGTAGTGTAACAGAAGAAGATTCTAATATAAGCCCCTTTTTGTTGATATTACTCTACTACAGTTTTCTGAAAGTTATGTATCGTAACAGATTTGGGTGAAGACTGCTGAAGTGCTAGCACGGGATCGGCTTTTAGGATCGTTTACTGTAAGTAATACATCCTTTATATTTTAGAGGTGGCAATATTAATCCATCTACTTATGAATGGGTCAATTTGGCTTGTGCTTTATCTAAGACAATCAAATGGAGAAAATATAGAGGTAAAAAAAGCTAAAAGGGGAATGTGTCAAACAGGTTGAAAGTCACCTAAAGACTATTCTTTTAATGCATATTACCTCCTAAATCATTCTATTTTGAGATTTGAATCATAATCTTTATGATATTGTTTTCGTAATCTTACTTTAAATATTACTAGTATCTAAAAAGATGGTCTGCGCTGCAGATGAACTGGACCTTTTTGACCTGTACCACAAAATGATAGTTATTATTGCCACATCTTGTTTTATTTTTTGTCCAAATTCTAGGGAAGAGTTACCTACACCCATGTTTGGTCTATAAGATTGCCATATTTATCCTTTTTAGAGGATATTCTGGTTAAACACAAATTATGTCCAATGTTTTTAATAAACGTTGCAATTTTCATGTTTTCATGGGACATAAGGAGCCAAAGTTACCGGCTCCTTTAAATGTAGAACTAGAAGTGGCACAATGACCAGGTTGGCTGGATCGGTAACCGGTAAAAATGGGTAATTTTCTGTTCTGGTTCACATTGGATCGGGTTGAAACACAAACAATTTTGCATGTTCTTGTACTTCTATATCGACGGTAAGTTGTTTAATAAGATAACAAGAAGTACGCTCTTTATAGCCCAAAATATTTTGAATAAATGAATTTAGGGGTTTTTATGCATTTTGAGTACACTCTAGGCCATTTTTTACCCCTTTTCATTTTAACTCAGTTATTTAAAGATACCTATGTAATTCGTTTGAGATAAACAGCCAAAATCGACCCATTTACCAATAATTAGATTGAATTTGCCACCTCCAACTAGAAGTCTAGAACCCTAGCCTTTTGATAGATGAACATATTGAGGGTTCGTGGAAATCCCACAAGGGTTAAACCATCGCAAAGTTAAACTTCAAAACTCTTTCATGAAAGTTGACCTTTTTGTTTCTTGTCGTCCAGGTGAAGCCAGTGCTAAACAGATTAAAGAACACGTTGGTTGCTCTAGCGGTATCTCTAGTCATTTCCATTGCTCTTCTTATCAACACGGAAAGCACCCAAAAGGAGGCCTACATCGCTTCTGGACCAGAAGCAGGTGGCAGATCGGTAGCAGGCGCCTATAACGATGAGTCTGCAAGATCATTTGAGCCAGAAGCATTTTGTGGCGGATCTGGTCCATCCTTAGATGATTAGACGAAGTTTTTAATGATTGCTGATGTGCATACGGATTCAGACAATAACACATACTATGATTTACCTATGTATAGTACCCTTGTTTACAGGTTGTATTATTACATTAAAGCTTATAATAATAGTATGGGATAAATTTAATTCCCTTTTCAATTTCTTATTCATACACATGTAAAGTTTATGTGATTATATCCAAATAGACTTTGTTTCATAGATTTATGACTTAGTACTTCGAATTTATCAAGCCTCCTAAATTGATCTTTTGACCATTCATGTTGTGCTTTGGTCCTTAGCTAAGGTATCACTGTCACACGTCTTAGTTGAAAAATGTAATGGTGACTAGTTCACAACACCACAAATTCATATGGGCCCTTGCCCAATCAAACAAGAAGTTAGGTCTGCATGATTGGTCTTCCAAGTCATATAGGCCCTTGCCCAATCAAACAAATTCATATGGGCCCTTGTAAAACAAAACGAATTCTGATGGGCCCACTTCACTATTCTTTTCTTTCTTCAAATAACCATATTCATTTTCTTTTTAAAACATTTAAGAAGGCAAGTCAAAAGAGAAGGGCTATTGCAGTTTTGTACTCCACTCCACAATTAACAAACATTCATCTGTCTCTCTTTTTCTCTGGCAATAAACATGGTGATTGATGACATCATCTCCAGTGATACTCTGATAAAGGTGACCTTATTCTTTCTTGTTCAAGCTCTTGTTTATTTTATCATATCAAAGTCTTCCAATATATTCTCAACTTCTGCTCCTACTCTTAGAGCAACTAGCTTTAAAACAGCTCGTTCTGTTAGTATTCGACGAATTATGGCTGCTCTATCCGATTTACCTCCTGGCGGCGAGGTCTCTCCTACTAAAAACTCGAGCTCGTTACTGCAACAAAATTCTACCACTTCCCATGATCACTGCTCCTAGGTTTTCGTTTTTGCTTTGACTTTGTGCTTATTTTGATACAATGTTATTGGAGATATTTCTGTGTAAATTTTTTTGTGTGACCATCATATTGTCTAAATAACGTCATAAAACATGTAATTTGTAATTATGTATGATCCTAGCAGCTTGTATACTTGATGCTTTTTGTGTTAAACATCTAACTAATATTTAAGTAACTTGGGTTGGTTAAACTTGTGAGACAGCTATTGATTCTTAAGAAACATAACAAAACTTATTCAGTCTCGAACCAGGAAGTTGAAGAGAATCAATTTTTGTGAGCGATCTGCATCATATAACCATACAGGTTCTATGAAAGACTGAATACTTGGGCTTTTAATTGCATAACATAGCTAGTTCTCACAGAGTCCTGTGTGTTTGGTGTATACAATAGTGACTAGTGAAGTCAATCAAGAACCGTATGTTTGGTTGATATGGAATGTTTTCAACCGCCTCATGAATATATTAAGACGAATGAAAATGTCCTTTGGCCATTTAGCCATTTCTTAGAGCTTAACTAAGTAGGAGTATTTTTCATTCTTGCATATGATTGCTTTGTTGTCGTCCTTTTTTCAAACCTATACATAAGAAATGGTTAGTATGTAATTATAATTCATTCACATCATACCTACAAAGCCTGTTACGAGTAAGTGGAGAGGAAAGATCTCCAGAGATTCTTATCTCGATCATTCCATTCCAGTGGCTCAACCAGTAACCAATGGCGAAAACTAAAAAATCCATGGTTTCCCGGTAGAACCCTATTTCGCCCAAGTTGTTTCAGAACCGGAAAAAAGAAGCGGTTTTTCGCACAGCTTGCGCATAGTGCGGGTCCCACTTGTATATCATATTTGGCCGAAGAAGCATCGGACAGGTTGGAATTCTTACCTTCTTGGGATTCCATGGACCTGCTTTTATTATATGGGCAATACCGATCTACTTTAGTAGATCATATGGATGTAGAAAAAGCTTCTCATTTTGATGAATTGGAAACATGTAATGGATTAAGCTCAAGTATGCTACAATTAAAAACTATTAATTCAGTTAAACACTTAAACCTTTGTTATAGGCCTTAAGTTCTCAAGTATTATTTTAGACAGCCGAACTAACGACTAGCTTCTTACAGCGTAGGAAAAGTGGGTCAAGTTAAAATTGTCTTCTAAACTGAGCAATATATGTATGTCTCCTTATATTGCATGAATCGTGATTTCAAGCTCGGACTTTTGATGCATTTCATGGTAAACAAAAGTATGTACAAAGAGGTGAAGGCAACTGCATACTAAAAGTTGCAATTACAAGGGTTTAAGTAATACATTAATATTCATCCCATCAAGTATTATGATGCTAAAAAGAAGGACTAATATCAACCAATAGATGACTAAACATAATGGGATCATATAATACACTAATTTTTATTTGGGCCGCACAATATTAAGAAGTTCGCTTAATCAATACCTTGTTTGGACCTAAAACCTCAGGCCCAAGAGCCCAACTCTAAACATATAAAGAGCCCAACGCTTAATCAATACCTTGTTTTACTTGACCTTGAAGTCTTGAACAATTATAAAAACGAGAAATGATATTAAATTTTTGGAAATATATATTAGATCTTAATGTGTATTATGTAAAACATTACTCCATGTTTCTATTAATATAATATTTATGTTTCTCTCTAACGCCTTAGTGGTAGTAATTATTTAATTTGCCGTAATCGAAAAGTATTGTAATTTGATTTAAGTATAATTTAGTGATAATTTTTCAAAAAGGGTGATGATATATCCATCAAATTTTTTGATAATCTACCGTTGATTATGCATTGAGAACTTGTACTATACAAAATAAACATTTTACAATTTTAATTGCTCTATTAAAATATATATAATAGATATATCACTACCATTTTCAAAGCCACAAAAGAGTCTTTAGAATCACTCGTATTCACCTTTAATTCCAATACTTAAATAGTGTAATTATTATTTCTAGCATACTCAATTACATGTGACTTTAACTTTAATTAATCAAATACTATAAATCCTCCTAGAATTATGACTCCTTGATTTTCAAATATTGGATGTAGTGCTCAACTTATAGATCCACCATAAAATCTATAAATGAATAATCAAGAGATTATTTACCACTTTGTATCATCAGTTTATAAACATCTATATTTAATTAACAACCATAAACAAGTTTAATCATTTACACAATAAATATAATAAGGTTAAGGTTCTGAGTAGCGGCTATATTTGAAAAGAAGGTGGCAAAGATGATATCAAACGTTAATTTCTGTTATCAACGGCCCAGATTCGCTTCTTAAGTACCTTGTTTTTTACGTGAAACGCAGTGTGGACGTAAAATACAGTGTCTCGAATCTGAGACGTTGATCACAGAAATTAACGACTAAGATATCCAGCTGCCCTTCGGATCTCACACAATATAATAATAGTACAGTAATATATATGAATTTTCTTGATAGCTATGAATCTGTCATGCATCGTTTTATTCGCATTCAAAATCCTGATATTTATACATACATTACGAATACTAATTATTAAATAAACTGAAAAATTCAAACAATATTCCACTCATGTAATGAAAGTATGAAACCACTCGTATTATGCACAATCAATAATTTTTGATATCTTTCTATACCCTTTATTATAACTTAATCCTCATCTTGAATTTCATATATTTGACTACTCAAAACATGGCCTCCTTTCTTCGAGTGATGATGATGTCGTCGTTGGAATTTCGGCCTCCCTGTCTCTTTAAATCGTTGTCGAATCGACTGATCAATCACACATTCGGGTGGTGGAATAGGGTACCTCAAAGTATCATAACAATACGAATAATACATGTATTTTTCCCTAAACCTTTTCATTGCGCCTCGTTGTTTAGGTGTTATGGTATTGTAATGAATTGTCTCCAGTTTTTCGTCCATTTCAACACAATTTTCGGCTACTAGTTGTTGAATTGGATCCGAAACACAACCATGTAGCACAAGATCAGTCATTTCAGTTACAAAAGGGGCATATTTGTAGTTCACCTTGTATTTGCCACCGTTTGTAGCCCAATTCGAAGCATCCCATATCGTGGCGTATAATGCCATAGGTTTTGAAGGAAAATCGCTTCCCATTTCATCGCTTCGTAATATCTCTCTTATCGGAACATCATCGATGTAAAATCTGCCCCAATTCGAAAAAGAAAAAAGGAAATTAATATATAATTAATGTCTTAAATATGGTTTTCCAACTTTAACAAAAGATGACAAATCATTTTAAATATATACATACCCTTTAAAGAATAAAAACAAAAATATTACAAGTGTTATTAAATATGAGATAACTAAAATTGTCTTAATGTTCATTGAATTGTCATTATGAAAACTATATTATTGGTGTCTTTTTTCTTTATGACTCATTTTCTTCAAGTCCAAGTTTCAAATTTTAATACGTAATTGACTTTTTCAATATGATCTTTACATTACATATCATACAAACCATGATCACACAATATAATTAATTTAATTAATATTAAATTAATTAATTAAGGTGATATATAATAAAGGTAATTAATTAAGAAGGAAAAGAAAATTACGTACATGATTTTAGAAGATGTCCAAAGAATTGTGTAACGATGGTAGGCTTTTGAAGGGTCAAACCACAAAGTGTATCTTTCTTCTCTACCTCTACTTGTACTTCCATTTCCATACAAATTTGTTTGAAACCTCCATGGCTTCCCTTTAATATTTCCTAAGAACTCGAAGTCTAATTCGTCATGCGTCTTCTCAAATACGTCTCCATTTGAAGTCTGCATATATGTATATGTATACCAATTTATATTAAATTTGAATACCACCCAAAAAAACGCCTTATTATCTGTATTCGATAATATGATCACAAAAAAACGCGTTGTTTACGTACGTAGAATGCTACGACAACTCCAGCAGTGTATTGAGATGGTAGCTTAATTTTAGCACTGAATAATCCATGGTTATACAAGTCCGATGATCTAAATCCAGCCCCTGCAATTGTTTTTTCAAATAAATACATCTCAGCCACCATAATTTCTTTAGAACAATATGCAATAACAATGATTCGTTCAGCTAACAGCACGCAAGGTTGGTTGCTGGTAAATTGTTAGGCTATTAGTGTGTGTATATATATATATATATATATATATATATATATATATATATATATATATATATATATATATATATTCTATTTAAAGTTGAGAGAAAGGATACCTGTGTATTCGTTGAGGTGGAGATGGACGGTGTTGTCATCATCAGAACGGAGGAGATTGGTGTTACCACCGAAGAGTTGGGTGAAACCTTTTTGGAAGGAGACTATTCGTGGCGGAGATACGGTGGCACTACTGCCGGCTAGTGGCTGCAATAGAAGTATAATTAGGGGTATAAAGATTGTGGTGGTTTTAGAGAGAGAATCCTTCATTTTCAAGTGTTAAGTTTTTCAACACGTACGTACTATAATAGTTAAGTTTGCGTCTATCTTTCGTCTTTTTTTCTTATATATATGGAAGCCAGACAGAGAAACAGGTGTAGTAGTTAGTTTAAACTTTTAAATAGAATATATACTAAATATATAAGAGTTACTAATTAATTTAATTAAATAAAGTTAATTTTTATGTCATTTAGTTATAAACTTTGGCTTACTATGAGAGCTTAACTAATACAAAAATCATTTCATTACTTTATAAACTTTCTGATAAATTAACCAATCATATATTGCGAATTCTTGTAGATTTTTGTTTTCAAAAAATTATAAGAATACACTAAAACCATTTGATGAATAATTAAAGACCACTTAATTATTAATTAGGTACGTGGATTAATTAGTTGAATAATTACTTCGTCGAAGCTAAATGAGAATGTTAACCCTTAACTTGGTCAATTATTTTGTCTAATTTATAACAACAATAGCTTGTGTGACCATTTACTTAAATTTATTTTTAGTTACATTCAATATTAATAATCACTAATAGCAGTGTTTGAAATGCTTAATTAACAATAAAGTTAAATTAAGAAAAGATTATATACCAAAACCAATTGTACATCACCCATTTTTAAAAGATACTACCTTTTTATTAAAAACTTGTAAAAGAATATTTATTTATATATTTATATGGAAATAAATTTGGTATGGTTAGTATTTGGGTTGGGTGGTCTACAAATCATGTGAAATGAAAACCACATAGTTTTTTTTTATGTGGTGGCCGGTGAAATATGCGTCATGTTTGGTTGGGTCGAGAGAGACGTTGAGAGTTGAGGGTATTCTAGTAATTTTGCTACAAGGAAAAAAAAGGGTCAAAAATATGTGACGCGTATCGAGCAAAACCCCTTTGCGTAGAACTTTGATAAACCTCGTAAAGGTGTGCATAGAAAGCTTTGAAACCAACTATCAAGTAACTAATGGAATATTTTATTGTTTTTAACCTTAAATTCATTAAAACAAGTTTCGCTAGAATAATATATATATATATATATATATATATATATATATATATATATATATATATTTGGCAATTTTTACAAAGTTCTACGCAAAAGGTGACAAATAAAAGGTGAACTACGGGTGTATTTGACACACGAGCTTACAGAGGCTTATGAAAACTTAAGCTTATTTTTTTTTATAAGCTCAAACTTCTAACAATTTTGGTAGACAAAGTTTTAAGAGTTTATTGAAAAAATAAGCTCTAAAAAAAGCTACTTGAAATAACTTATAAAAATAAGCTTCAAGCTCATGAGAGGTGAAATTACATTAATACCCTTTATATCATTATTTATCATATAATTTTTATTTTATTTTTGTCAATTTGCATCAATAAGCTCCGGCTAGTTTACCAAACACTTACAAACACATAAGCTCAAACTTATAGCTTCAAATATAAACTCCTACTACCAGTTCTAGCTATAAACTTTCAGCTCCAGCTACCAATTTCAGCTATAAACTTTCAGCTCCAGCTACCAATTTCAGCTATAAACTTTCAACTTCAGCTACCGGCTAGTTTTGTCAAATACAGATGTAAAGTAAATCTTAATATTATTAAATGCTCTATAATTAAATTAATTCTGAAAGCTGGATGAGTAAGGTCCATGATTAAGAAAGATTATATAATCAAAATGACCCATGAATTCTAGTGTTGATACAAGTGTATAAGAACCCAATCATGAAAATATAGCAAAACTTGGTCAACCCATGTGGTTTTATACTCTTTCAGGTAATATCTAAGGGAGATATTGTATTTTGACATAAATAAATAATTATTTGTAATAAGTCATTTTTTCATTATAGTTAAGTAGGGGTATATCGTAAAAAGTTTATAGGTTAAACAGTAAGCTTATAAAACTCAAAACTTTGTATCTTACACGATCAATGGATCATCACATGCGATTAAAATGTAATTCTACTACGATTTAGATCATATCCACTATACTATGTTCGTGTGTGGCTACGATTGATATATTATAGATTTACATGCGATTAAAATGTAATTCTACTACGATTTAGATCATATCCACTATACTATGTTCGTATGTAGCTACGATTGATATATTATAGATTATAGATTATAGATGGTTCATAATTCGTCACTCAGGTCCTTCAATACGATTTTCAAAATAGATGAAATTTGACATAAATCTACTCGATTTTTCATTTTCCTTCTTAGCTACACAAAGAATTTAGAAATCCTACTTTGAATTTCTTTTGTAAATGGTTGTATGCATCTTTATTTTCTTCTTTTTCTGTTAAAGCCTTCAATTCACATTCCATATGAAGTATGGTATCAAAAAAATATGAAATATGTATCACAATGGTCCCTTCAACAAAAACATAGCAATATAAAACACAAATTAAATTAAAAGTAAAGATTCCTATAACAATTACAAGAAAAAACAGATTCCTTATACAATTTTTATAATAAGAATAATTACTATAATAACTAGTACTAATAAGTGAATAAAAAATTTAATATTCCTGTTAAATAAAAGAATTAAATTTATCATGGGATAAACTTATATCATAAATAAATTAGAGTTAGATTATTAGATATGGCAATAGACTTGAATATTTTAAGTGGTTGTATTGGACTGCGTTAAGTTGCCGTTGAATGGACCAACATGCGATCAATGACAAGATTGCCCTTTAATCGATCACTTTTCCATTTATTATTAAAAAAAAAAAAAAAAGAATATTTAAAAAGTTGTAAGGAATACCATTTAATGTGGTTTATGTAATAAATTTAATCTAAATTGCAATTTTTTTTAGTTGTAAATTTATAATAGTATTTCAATCTTATTTACTCCTTTTATTGTAAAACTATGATAATATAATGTTAACATTACCAGCAGAGAGTGTTTGATTAAAAAGTTATCAATTTTTTATGAGCTCATCAGTTTTGAATTATATTTTTTCTTTAGATAAAGAAAAATCGTTAACGTACCATTTACAAGATGTAAGTAATGTTAACTGGCCATTCGGGTTTAGGATCATCCTTTTTGAAAAAACATATTACTTCCTCACTTCAATTCCTATCAGTTCTTCTCTCCAGATTATTTTTCATCACTTTTACCTCATTATTAACCACTAATAACCATTTTACAGTTTAAACACCATTATATTCCCCACTAAAAAGATTTGTGCATAAAGCTTTAGCATTAATACATTATACTCTGAACAAAAAACTAAAGAAAAAAATCGCCACAACGATCGTCAACAGAACCATGATTTCACCTCGCCGTCCCAACCAGAAATTGGTGTTGTTGTGGAACGACTACCCACAAAGATTGGTGCCAATGAACCACTTTTACGCATAGCGAGTGCTCTAGCGCAATGACTAGTGTTCTAAATAAAAAACACCATTACTTACATAATATTAATTTACTTTCAACCGCCTCAACTAACATGGCGAAATGAAAAGCTTGACTGCACTTTGCACGCTCCACCCTAATCTTGTCATCGTGCCGTAAAAAAGAATATTAATAAATTAAAGTAATTTGATGAATAAAAATAGTTGGTTAAAAATTAATAGACAAATTTAATTACTTGACAATTTTAGGGACAATATTGTAACTTGGTTGTATGAATTATTGTAGGAAGGGTTGACTTTGCATTTGAATGGAAAGCAATAGGTTTCATGCTCGGGATAGAAGGTTCCAAACCATGTGTCCAGAGCGATGTAAAATTCCCCCTTCTTTTCGTTTTTCTTTTTAATTTTCCCCTGCTTTTTAATAATTGACTTTTTCACAATCAATTTGGTTAAGAAAATTAATGTTTATACAGTTTCATTTTGGGGACTAATAATATCTTTAATGGTGATTTTATAAATGTTAATTGATTGATTGTACATTATTATTAGGAAGTCGTTAATGGCTAGTTGTTAAATTATCATGATCATTATAATCATACTATAATATTTATGCAAAAATTCACCGTTTAGCTTTGAAGAAATCTTCATAAGTTTAGGACTTCCCAATACCCCAGTGCTTTTTTCCCTTTTTCTAAAAAAAAAGATAAAAGAAAAAAGAAAAAATTAGATCTACAAAGTGACTCACACATTAAAAACCATCACATGTGTGTGCATATTATCTCCGATAAGTTTTTAACTTGCATCTTCTTTTTAGTCGATGTTCTACTCACATACCGTTACATTAAAGACTGTTGAAAAAAAATCAACAAACCTTAAAGTTAGTGCACAAAAAGACACAAAGAAATCCACACAAGATGCTCAAACGTAACGTTTTATTAACGAGCAATGAAAAATAAAGAAAGTACAAGGATTTAGCCTCACCCCCTAACCATTTATATAGGTTATGGGGTCCAAATCCTAGTCTACTTCCACCTCCTCATGTTAACTTACATACCAAGTAAACTTGAATCTTAAGCTATCCTAATTATACTTAACTAAAGTTTAGCTAAACTACAATTAACCCCCTAAACTATTTACTATGAATACTAATTATCAATAATTTCCACCTTAGTATCATAGTTAATCATCTTCGATACGCAACATCTTCGGACAATGTTAAACAAAATAACTACAAATCAATGATGAAAACTTATTTTCTTTACTGGAAGATTGTAATCTATAAAAAAAAATAAGGCCTAGAACCCCTTAAACAAAAAACTTTACTTTACGTTTAAGTTATGTTCAAAATCGCAAAATTTCTATCCGAAATCCCAAGACAATTACCGATATCATGAAAAAAATGATACATCAAATTTAGGGAGACTCGTTATGTTGTTCTGACTTTTTTACACAAATTTAAATAAAACAACGTCATTAACCGATGAACTAAAATTTCAAAAAATGGACTATTTGGAACCTCGAACAGGGTATCCACCTTATTAACCATGCATTGTACATTAGCTCAGCTCCTAACCTTCTCAAGAGTTCCTTTAGCCAAATAGTCTCATTCACAGTCTGCGTAAGCACCACATACTCCACGCATGTAGTAGATATGTGCTGAACCACACACTCCTTTACCATGAACACATACACGGTCGTCAACCTACCCTCGTTAGGGTCCTTGAAACCGTCAATATTCTCGTGTTCACCTTGATTTTCTCCTTGCCCTAGACCCACCTCTGCAGAGCCTTTAACAAAACTCACCGGGGGCGCAAAATACGGTCTAACACAAACCATCAAGTTCCCCACGACATTCGCATGAGTACCCTTACTCATCTTTTCTACATCCCAATCATTCTCAAGGCAAACCTTCAATGAAACCTTGAAGCGTGCTCCCAATGACATAAATACCGGACCCCCATTCTTCATTATGTAATAACTCATAATTCCCTGCACATACCTCAACTGAGACACCTGCAGGATTCGACTACCCTTCTTCCTGACAATCACCAAACCAAGAACCTTGTTTGCGAGACCCTCCATGTCAAAAACCTTCTCTAGCAAACCCTTGGTATCCTTGATTTCAACCTTGTTATTCTAAGCAATTACCTATTTCACTTGTACGCTCCCCTGGTGCTAGACTTGGATACCTAAACTGCACCGGTTTAGCCACTATCCCCAGATTATGTTCCCGAGGCACCTCACATTTTCTACCATCACTACTCTCCTGACCTTCCTCAGCTTCGTGATGACTTTCGATCAACTCACCTTGTCACCCCGTGATTCCACCTCAAAATCGACACGTTCCACAAAATCTGTAGCACTAGCCTCCGCACACACATCCAAAGAGTATACACAACTCATTGTCCTTGTTTCATACATAATCGTAATGGAACCCTTCTTTCACACGCCATAACCCGAAGTTATTAGACTCGTCGAACTTCTCAATGTCAAACTACGCTAGTGACGTCTTCGTTACTCCTCCTTGCAAATCGTATTCCTTTAGAAAACCCTAAAGAAGATTATTCAACCTCGACAAATCTTGTACCCTAAGAAATCTCGAACGAAAACTGCAAAATCTGGGCAACAACTTCCAAAATTGATATCTTTTTCATGGGACTCCGATCGAAAATCCCTCCGGTCAGACCGTGGATCTATGTGTTTAAAGCCTCCAATTTAAATTTCATAAAGATCCAACGGTTAACTAACCCGCATATGCAATTCTCTCACCACTGCACAAAAATCGACGAACCAAAATGAGAAGATACTACTTGTTGGGATCGTTTACCTTTGAGTCGACCTAACTTCAACACTAACGTAACCTTGACTTTGATAACAATTGTTTGAAGAAAACCAACAAACTTTACAGCTAGTGGGGAAAAAAACACAAAGAAAATCACACAAGATGCTCAAACGTAACGTTTAATTAGAAAGGAATGGAAAAGAAAGAAGGTGCAAAGATTTAGCCTCACCCCCTCACTCTTTATATAGGTGATGGGGTCCATATCCCAGTCTACTTTCACCTCCTCAGGTTAAGTTATCTAGCAAGTAAACTTGAGTCTTAAGCTATCCTAATTATACTTGAGTAAACTACATAACCCTCTAAACTATTTAACTCTGAATATTAAATTTCAACAAAGAGCTCAACATACTAAATTGTCCGTGAGGCTCTATCATACATAATCGAAGAAGTGAATGCACTCCTCGAATGCATATGTGTAAAGGCTATTCGATAAGACGTTTCAGTTTCTTCTTAGATGCATCGTCTCCCAAAAGTTGCCTCTTTCATATTGATGTATGTAACCATGATATGATTTCCAACTAATTGATATGACATGCAATTTAAATCAATGCGAAACTCGCACTTTGTACACGCAAAGTCAAATCGTTTACATACTTATTAGAATGTATGATTTTATTTGGTGATCGGACAGTTATTCTGAATGAAACAAATACTATTCAGTTATATTTTCACAAGAAGTAACCATGACCACGATTTAATGACTTATAACATTGATTGATCCCGTGATCATACCTACATAAGTAGTTGCATAACGACCCTAATTTGCAAATTTTAGCATTTAAATTTATATATCTATATATATATATATACTAAATAAGTATAAAAGAAAGCTTAAAAATTTGCCACGTAAGCATGAATGTCACGTGTCTATCTTTTAACTTCAGTTAACAAATTATTTAATTAATATTATATTATCATTTTATTATTTTATAATAAGTAATAAATAATAAGTATAAATGCTACATATATTATAATAATATGAGAAGAGGAGTCACATACGAAAACAAAGTCCTATAAATTATTTAATTAATATTATTTTATAAAATATGTACTACAATTATCATTTAATCACGTAATATCTAAAATAATTCTAATAAATTACCGTGCATTGCACGGGTCTTCCACCTAGTATACTAGGTTACTTGATAAGTAAAAATATGTACTAACATTAATATAAAATAATATTAATTAAATAATCTATATATACTAGGTGGAAGACCCGTGCAATACACGGTAATTTATTAGAATTATTTTAGATATTACGTGATTAAATGATAATTGTAGTACATATTTTATAAAATAATATTAATTAAATAATTTATAGGACTTTATTTTCGTACGTGACTCCTCTTTCCATATTATTATAATATATGTAGCATTTATTTTTATTATTTATTAATTATTATAAAATAATTAAATAATAATATTAATTAAATAATTTGTTAACTGAAGTTAAGATATTGACATGTGACATTCATATTTATGTGGTAAATTCTGGAGCTTTCTTTTATACTCCTTTAGTGTGTGTGTATATATATATATATATATATAATAAATTTTTGAAGTTGTCTTATTCACAAGCAGAAGAACAAAAAAGATTATTATTTTAATACGATAAACGACCCGTGATTGTAATTGACATACGTCGGGTACAAATATATTAAGGGGGAAAAGTCCTAGTGATGGACATGTCAAAACAAAATGTACATGAAAGAAATCTTAACCAAAGACAAAAAAATTAATACAAAAAAAAAGAAGGTTAAAACGTATATTATTTTCCCCTTGAATTCATAAAATTTTGCACTTATATACTCAAATGAATGAATATTGTCGGGACGTTTTTCAGCCGAATCAGTTCAAAATTCAGTATATAAACATAGAAGAGGTTCCACTTTAAAATCAATTGGTAATAGAGCGAGTAAACTATGAAATTATATACATGCTTTAATTTCTTTATTATTCCGACGTGAGATATTATAAATGAATTATAGTTCCATACAAATATTATTTATATTTGTATGTAAACTTATATAGATACTTTATTTTCTTTATTTTTCCAATACGAGATATTAATGAATTATAGTTCTATACAAATATTATTTATATTTGTCATGCAAACGAAAACTCGCACTTTTATTTATATGTCACCTTGTTATCTCAGACATTAAACGGTTTTGTCGTGTTATTCAACCCTTTGTAATTGTCCATTTTACCTCCTTTAATATGATTTATGAACATGAATTACGGAGTATATATTTTTATTTTAATGATTTTTTAAATTAAAAAAAAAACTTAATTGACCATTGACCACACATGATCGAGTACTATTTGTGGTTGACGGGTTTTTTTGGCTCTTGAAAGGGACATTTACAACCATTCTTTTCCTCTTGATTATAAATGGCGTTACATAGAAGCTAAATAACCATCATTATATTTAGCAAATCAATAAATAATCAATTGGTTCATATTACTTTATTTTTATTTATTTATTTGACAGCTGGTTCATGCAAACATTCCACACACACAAAAAAAGACACATTTTTTAAAATGTATTTTATCTTTACATATACTAAAAAAAAAAATCCTATTTGTTTTGTCATTTGGCTAAATATTCTATTCTAACATTAATATAATATTCAGCCGTTTTTGCATAAATTTAGTAATTAACGACTTATCCATAGTGTATACTCTTATAAAGAGTTTAACAATTTTCTTTCTAATATTACATTTTAAAGATCGAAAAAGACATAATTACCCCTATCTACAATGATAATGACAAAATTACTTATAACTAAATTTGAAAAAAAAAATCTATAATAATCAAAATAGATGTATATATTAAATGACATGTAATACTTTTCATAAATAAACATTTAAAATTTTAGAAATAACACAATTAGTCAAATATTTTTCCTACCAATGTTCACTGATTATTTGGGTGTAAATTATTGTTGGTTCGATAACAACAAAAATTGAATTGTACTTTTAGGTGTTATCGGGATATAGTTAAATTTCAATAGGATCAAAACAAATTACGTAACCGCTAATGATGAATTTCATAAAACTTATCCGCGGCTAAGCGGGAGTCTCTACTAGATCAATTTAATATAATAAGTACACTATTTCTAGAAGAATTTAATCAGAGAATGATTTGTCCCCAATCTAAGGGTTCGAAGTCTCGCAAACTGCAAGGGGGGCAGTATCGTGTTTTTTTGCATGACAAAAAGTCAAGTATAAATCACGTTTCAACAAAGAGATTTAACCGCTTGATTTCTTTATATCATGTTGGAATTATTAGAATACCTTTTCAATATGAGTTCTTTTATTTGAGGTAAAACATTTTAAAAATGATAATTTGATGTATTTCTATTGAGATTTAAATCTTGACTAATTCTTTAAGATGTATAACGACTAGTAAAGAATGCTTTTTCTAACATTAATTATCTACCTAAACCAATACATCAATGATTTTTAAAGTAAGACGACTTTTAAAAAACCAGTTCAATTTGACATCGTCTGGATTAATTCTGATCTTTGAATCGAGGTGAATCAGTCGGTTTTTCGATTGTACCGAAAAAATCGATTTCTATTTGTATGCTTAGTGAAACGTCCCAGATTTTTTTTTTTTTTAAGAAAAACAATGTATACTCGATGTAAATTCCCATAAACACTTTATATATTAATATAAAGTAATAACCACATGGTTCAACACGAATTATATCATTTTTACAAAACATCACGTGTTAATATAGAGCATGATTTATGAGTCCGTCTCCTTACTATCTTGCTATAGTAAGTCCATCACTAGCAGCTCTCGGGTCGCTTGCCCGGATCCCTGCCCATCATCCCTTTAGGCGTACCTATCAACACAACATTCAACAATACATAAGCACATCGCTTAGTAAGTAAAGGAATAGCACATTTACAGTAATACAATAAACCAGACATCTCATGTCGTTATCCTTCAATCATACATTAATTCATACAGCTAAACACAATTGATCACTCAGCAATTGATCACTTAACTCACATATACATAGGCACAATTGTTCACTCAGCAATTGCCCTTTCAGCTTAATCTCATAGACACAATTGTTCACTCAGCAATTGGCCTCTCAACAATCTCATAGGCTCAATTGTTCACTCAGCAATTGGCCTCTCAACTCAATCTCATAGGCTCAATTGTCCACTCAGCAATTGGCCTCTCAACTCAATCTCATAGGCTCAATTGTCCACTCAGCAATTGGCCTCTCAACTCAATGATGCACTCAGTTATTTAATGCAACTTTGTAACACAATTAGTATTAACAAAATCAGCCAATTATATTCTTTACATTCCTACTACTTACCTCGAGGACGACGATCGGATATTTATGAATTGCTACCCGAAATACCCGTCGAGGCGACCGCATTCAATTAACTCTGATAATAATTAATATTATTTGAAATATCAATTAATCCTGCGACACTACCCCCTAGTGTCGCTACACCTTCCTGCGACACTAAATTAGTGTCGCTCAACACAATATTGCGACACAACCTGCGACACTAGCTCTTAGTGTCGCTATGGCAACAGTACTAATTAGCAGTGGAAACTAGCGACACAAGCTGCGACACTAACTCTTTGTGTCGCTAAAGCAACAGTTTTAATTTGCGACACCGTCACTGCGACACAAGATGCGACGCTACCCTTGTGTCGCAATGACGAACAGAACAGCAGCAGCTTCCGAGTTTAACAAGTTTCAGGGTAAAATTCACACTTTTTAACCCTAATAAGTTTCTGAAGATGATAAAGCACATAATAAACTCAAACTCTTACCTGGAAATGATTTCAGATTACAAAGGAACACTTTCAAAGATTAAATCTTGATTTCTCTCTCTAGAATCTCAAAAACACACACACAATTAGCTCTGGAAGTGTTTACTAGCTTCTGGAAAGTTTTTGGAATCGAAAAGTGGGGTTTAACCCCTCTGTTTTACACTTATAACCCTTACTAACCGCCTTTCTGCCCGACACTGCGACACAAGCCTTGTGTCGCACTGAGCTCTGTGTCGCTACCTGCGACACTAACCCTTGTGTCGCATAACATAACACAACTTTTAACTTTAACGAATTTCGGGGTGTTACACTTAGTTTTTCTTTTGTTGTTGTAAACATGATTTTTTTAGTGTTTGATTACGTTTTTGAGTAATAAAGAAACCGAAATCGGTAAACTTTACTTAAAAGGGTTATTTTGAAAATTTTCAGACTTTTTATTGTATTTTTTTTTATTATTCTTAGACAATTTAATAATATTTAATTGTCATCCGGTTTAATCAGACCTCCAACCAATACCGATTTAATAACATCAATAATTTTAAGATATTTATATGAATTAATTTTTATTTATAAATGGCAAATACTCGAAATGAAGCTAAAAACCAAAGGTAAAGCCCCAATATGTACCACATTTATGTTAGAAAACATAAGCATAAACAATAATATACAAAAATTTAGGTCAAGAAACTTGATCGGTTAAGCATTAATATAAAAATGCTACAACTAATGTTGATGGTTACATAATAATAAAGAAAAAGAACCATTCCTATGTTGACATCGACAAGCTTCGGTAAATAGTTAATTAATTATGAAGTTAAATGATAATTTTTAAAATGTTTTTTTATAAAAAAAGTTCTTCTGATTTTCTTATTTAATCAAAATAGTTTTCTTACATACTACCTCCGTCCCATCATAAGTGTGCACATTAGTATTTTGGATTGTTCCAAATAAGTGTCCGCTTTCATGTTTTAACCAATCGAAAGAAACTTTAGTGGGTAGATATGTTACTTGATAAGTAAAAAGTGTAGTTAGTGAAAAATTTTAAAAATGTGTGTAAAGTCAAAGTGAACACTTTGACTGAAACAGAGGAACTATATCGGATGTCCAACTATACATTAAATTCGTAATAAATACCGCAAGTACAATTAAAATGGTCGATTAAAGCTTGTTAAGACTTTAGAAGAGTCCTTTTCCATCCTCTTAATTTCATTTGAATTTTATACAACTAAAACACTAATTGTTTTTCATGACTTTTTAGATATGAGTGATTTTTTTCATACAAATTAATGTAATGTAAATATAGATGAATCGAAGAGTTTAAATACATGAGCTTGGAGCTATTTTGTCAAATAGATGAAGTTAAATAATTTGTTTACGATAAATTAAAGTGTTTGGCGCGTGTTAATTATAAATAGACTCGATAACACTAACTAAACAAATCCGAAGATATATTCCTAAAAGTATTTCTACTCGATTTTTTTTCATAATATTGGATTTACTCATTTTTACATTATCAATTCTCACGTATCATTTGACTATACGTATTAATCAGACGTACATATCATTCTCCCTCTAGAGGTTACTCAAATATCTATATAATAAATAATTAAATATATAAATTTCAATATGTAAACGGGCAAATAAAGAGTTTGGGTGACAAACGACAAGATTGGTAAACCTCAGGGTCTAAATGTAAATATCATGTAATTAGTTTGTTAAGTCAGTTTAGCAGGTTGTTAGAACGACAGTTAACTAACTTAGTGTATATATGTAGTCACTGTGTAATTAGATCATTGAGTAATGAAAATATAAAGTTTCTTATCCATGTTTTGATAATCAATTTGAATCATTCTTGACTGCAATATTGGCTAGTGTTGATCAACTACTTCTAAAGAGGCAGTTGTAGATAAGGAATGGTGTGTTGCTATGAATGCTGAATTAAAGGCCTTAGAGGATAATGGTACATGGGAATAAGCTGAATTACCATGAATTACCACCTAGAAAGAGAGCTATTGGTTGTCATTGGATTTTTAAAACAAAGTTAAAAACAGATGGGTCTATTGATAGAAAGAAGGTTAGGTTGGTGGTACAAGGGAATAGACAAAGAAAAGGTGTAGATTATGAACAAACTTTTGCTCCTGTAGCCAAGATGGTTACACTTAGAGCTTTGTTAGCTGTTGCAGCTTTAAAAGGATGGGATACTTGCCAAATGGATGTATCAAATACTTTTCTTCATGGTGACTTGTTTGAAGAAGTCTACATGACTTTACCTCAAGGTTATAAAGGCAAGGGGGAGAGAATTTGTCCTAATGATCCAGTGTTTCCAAAGTCTACTGATGTTTGTAAACTAAATAAATCTATGTATGGTTTAAAGCAAGACTCAAGACAGTGGTTTTTCAAACTTTCTAGTGCTCTTGTTTCATTTGGATACACACAGTCAAAGGCTGACTACTCATTATTCATCAAGCAGGATAATCAACACTTTACAGTTGTGCTTGTCTATGTGGATGATCTTTTGATTACTGGTAGTGATTCATCTCAGATTTATCATCTTAAAGCACAGTTAAATACTCACTTTCACATGAAAGATCTGAAGGATCTTAATGCTCATAGATTATAATTGAGATTAATATTGCTAATAACATTTGAACCTATAGGGTCACACTAATAGCATTAAACACAAATTGTATAATTATAAGAATTGGTTCTTACTAATTATCAATTACCCTTGTAATTAATTGAAAATTAATATCTAATAGAAATATTAATGTTCTAATGCATGCTTCATATAATATGATTATATAAGTCATGTACAAGTTACTGGACCAAAAAGGAGTTTGGAATTAAAACTTGTACACAACCAAAATTGCACAAGACTTCAAAGGGGGGCTCCTCCCTTTTCTTTTGTGATGGCCGGCCACACCAAGGGGGTCCTCCCTTGGTTGTGGTTTGCTTCCTTGGATGGTTGCTTGGTTGTTTGGTTGACTTAGCATGCCTACACACACCCATACTTACATTAATTTCCATGTATGGGCTTTGTATTGACTTTGTGCATGCATGGGAGGATATGTACAAGCCTTATGCAAGAGTTGTAGGAGGTGAATGTGTGTAGATTTTTCTTACTCTTTTTCTCTCTAAAAACTCACAAAAGTTAGTAGTTGAAAGCTAGAAACATCAAGCTCTCTCTTAAGACAAATTGTGACTTGTTCTTAAGAGCTTAAGAGTAATTATAAGGGTTTAAAGACTAGCATCAAGTGTTGCTAAGTGCTATTGGTGAACTAGCTATAGAGGAGTTCTTGGATTGAGCTCTTAATCTTCATCAACACCCTAATTGCCAAAAGGGTTCAAAGTCATCAAAGGTTGTGATTTCTAAAACACCCTATGGTTGTTTAATCTTAATTATCATGTAATTGGATCTTGGTGGGTTTAATAAAAGTGTTTTAATAACTTGATCAACTTTTAAGCTTCCGTTGCAATTAAACTATGTTTTAACTTTGTGTTTTGATCATATAAACCCAACAATTGGTATCAAAGCTACTTTTACATGTAATTAAGATCATATTTAGATTATGTGATAATCTTAGTTTTTTTGGAAAATATGCATGATCATCTTTTTTGTCAAAACTATGATCATATATATTTTCTATGGCAACTAGTTAGTTTATAATTGTTATTTATTATAACCAAAGTTTACATGCATTTTTGGTTATAAAAGTTGCCTTAGAAAAACAAAGGTTGTTTTTGTTCATATGATGATATAAGTGTATAAATAAGCCAATGACCTTGTGATGCTTTATTTGATGTTGTGTTTATTTATTCATTTGGAATGTAATAGTAAATAGGTATTCATTAAATTTGTAATAGATTAGTGTTAGACTAGTTTATTTCATTTTAATGTAACAAGATTGAAGAATAGAGCATCAAAGGAAAGGATGGAGGCTTGGATGTTCTTATTGCTAGCAAGAGTTGTTTTGGCAAGTGGGAGCTTCAAGACTTTATTGTAATAGATTAAGTGTCCCTTAGGAAAGGCCTTAATGATCTTGTGTTAGCTCACAAGTATCATTAATAGAATCATGGCTTGATTTATACACTAACTTGCATGCTTGTGATGTTTGTATGTTTATATGATAATGTTGAAATGTATGAAATAGGATTTGCATGCTAGAAAACATTTTAAACATAAAATCACATCACATGGAGTTTGGAAAACTAAAAACTGAAAACTCGGCCAAATAAGTCTTACCCGGACGCGTGAAGCATGTTTGTCAAGTTTTTTAAACTTTTTTTTTTATTTTAAATATGAACAAATGAGATTTGCTAAAAAGTTAAAATAAGTTTTATGTTAACCAAACTCCTAATGTCTTATAAAATGAAGTTTTATTAAAAGAACTTAAAATCGGTTCTCAATGTTCAATCGACAAACTACAAATATAGGATATATATTAGTTTATTAATTGAGCGCGTACAAGTTTCATGAAATGAGATTTTATCAAACTAAAAGGAACCTATTATATATAAATATGATTTATATAAAATGTATCGTGATACGTTTGATGCATGAAATGTTCATGATACATGTTTTTCAAAAACTAGAATTGTTAAAACATATAAAATCCCTTTTAAAAGTCAAATCTATGCCATCCTTTTGCAAAACACTTGTTTTTAAGTTTGTATGATCCTAGTGGGATAAAGGATACCTAACCACTTGGATTATCTTCCTTAAGCAAGGTGGTTTTCGCGATTCTCATAACCAGTTTTGGGCCGATACCACATGTCTTTCATAAGGGTGATTTGATCGGAAATCTTTTGTGATAAAGGTCACCTAAGCATTAGAGATCCGAGGCATAGATGGGATCAAACATGTCAATATTAACAAACGTTGTTAAGGATCCCATAATACTAGGAATTGCATATGATGTAATTGATAAACGTTATCTACCTTGTCAAAAGAAGCAAATGGGATAAAGGACACCTAACCATTTGTTTATTTGTGACGTTGGATCCTAGACTTCAATAATTAATGTTTTTATAAACACAAAGGGTATTAATTATAAAAGAATTAAATACTAAAGCGAACTTTTGTTTAAAATTTTTATAGATGGCCCCAAATGGAACCACATCAAACACTCACTCGATATCCCTCCGTTCCGTCCTTGAGAAGGACAAACTGAACCATACGAATTTCGTTGACTGGTTTCGAAATTTGAGAATTGTTCTCAAACAAGAAAAGAAATTCTATGTTCTTGAAAACCCCACTTATCCTGAGCCACCAACTGTCCCCAAGGCAGCACATGACACATGGATTAAACATGTTGATGATTCCATCGATGTGTCGTGCCTTATGCTTGCCACTATGACTCCAGAACTACAGAAGGATCTGGAGAACTTTCCTGCTTATGACATGCTTGCCTCGTTGAAGGAAATGTTCCAACAACAAGCAAGGATCGAGTGCTTCGAAACTGTTCGAGCGTTTCATGCATGTCACATGGAAGAGGGACAGAATGTGAGCACACATGTGCTCAAAATGAAGAGTCATATTGATCATTTGGAGAGATTGGAATATCCGGTCTCCAAGGAGTTAGCCATGGATTTGATCCTTAACTCTTTACCAAAGTCGTTCGATCCTTTTGTGATGAACTACAATATGAATGGGTTGAACAAATCTGTTTCGGAGCTGCATGCGATGCTTAAAACTGCCGAGAACAGTCTTCCCAAGAAAACTCCTCAAATACTCACGATAAGAGAGGGCAAAATCCAAAAGCCCAAGCATCCTTACTCCAAGGCCAAGGCGAATGTCGCCAAAGGAAAAGGAAAGGGTAAAAAGTTTATCCCTCCTCCTCCACCAAAGATGAAAGTGCCTCAGGAAGGCACATGCTTCCAATGTGGCAATGTTGGACACTGGAAAAGGAACTGTCCCTCTTACTTGGCAGAGTTGAGAAAGAAGAAGGTTGGTGAGACCAGCACTTCAGGTATCTTTCATATAGAACTTTATACATTCTCTTTATCTCCTAACACATGGGTATTTGATACTGGATGTGGAACTCATATTTGTAATTCATTACAGGGGTTCGTAAAGAGTAGGCAGCTGAAGAAAGGCGAGTTGGTACTCCATGTGGGAAATGGAGCAAAAGTTGTGGTCCTCTCACTTGGACAGTTTGAACTCTTACTACCGACCGACCTTATTTTACATTTAGACAATGTATGTTATGTACGTAGTTTGACTAGGAATATTATTTCAGTTGCATGTATTAAACAATGCGGTTTTACAATTCGCGATATGGGAAATGTATTTCATATTTATAACAATGATATGTTTTATTTTGAGGTCCGACCTCTTAACAAAATTTATGAAGTAAATCTCGATTGTTCAATTGATAATAGTTCTATATATAATGTAAACACCAAAGCACTTAGATCGGATCTAAATGAAACTTATCTATGGCATTGTCGTCTTGGACATATAAACAAGAAACGCATATCCCAACTTCAAAAGAGTGGTGTTTTGAAGGCAAATGATAAAGACTCATTTGATATATGCGAATGTTGTTTACTTGGCAAGATGACTAAGTCACCTTTTACTAGTAGTAGTGAAAGGGCAAAAGATTTGTTAGGGGTGATACATACCGATGTATGCGGTCCTTTCAAACCTGCGAATAGATATGGTGAAAGATATTTCATCACCTTCACTGATGACTATAGTCGTTATGGTTATGTTTTCTTAATGAAACATAAACACGAAGCATTTGAAATGTTCAAATTGTTTCAAAGTGAAGTTGAAAATCAACTCAACAAGACTATTAAAACCCTTCGTTCTGATCGAGGTGGTGAATACCTTAGTCAAGAGTTCTTAACACATCTCAGGAGTTGTGGGATCATCTCACAACTTACTCCACCCGGAACACCACAACACAATGGTGTATCCGAAAGGAGGAACCGGACCTTATTGGATATGGTCCGATCTATGATGAGTAAGAGCACTCTTCCTTTATCTTTTTGGAGTTATGCTTTACAAACTGCCGCTCACATAATAAACATGGTACCAACAAAGAAGGTAGATAAAACACCTTATGAGATTTGGCATGGAAAGGTTCCGTCCTTATCTTACTTAAAGGTATGGAGTTGTGTGGCTTATGTAAGACAAGAAGCTACCAGCAAGTTAGACCCAAGATCTACTAAGTGCATATCTGTAGGATATCCTAAAGACTGTTTAGGATATTACTTCTACAATCCCACAGAAAACAATATCTTTGTTTCCAGAAAAGCTGAATTCTTAGAAAACAAGTTTCTAAGTGATGAAGCTAGTGGGAGGCGTGTGGAACTTGAGGAAATTCAAGAACCACAAGATGCACAAGAGATTGGTACTAGTGATCAACAAGAAGTTGTTGAACCTGTATCAATGGTTGATCAAGAACCTACCGAAACACAAGGCGTTCGCAGATCTTGTAGAACTCGTCATGAGCCCAAGAAACTTAGTTACATTGTGACTAAAGATCTTTGCTTGATGATAGAGTTAAATGAACCGTTCAACTACCAAGGTGCTGTAACAGGTTCTGAATCTGATAAATGGCTAGAAGCGATGAACGCTGAGATGCAATCCATGAAAGATAATCAAGTATGGGACTTGGTTAATCTTCCTCCCAATAGTAAGACTGTAGGGAGCAAGTGGGTTTTCAAGAAGAAAACCGACATGGATGGAAATATACATACCTATAAAGCTAGGCTTGTAGCAAAGGGTTATACTCAAACTCATGGTATCGACTATGATGAGACGTTTTCACCCGTTGCAATGATCAAGTCTATCAGGATATTATTTGCCATAGCCGCATATTATGACTATGAGATATGGCAAATGGATGTCAAAACCGCTTTCCTTAATGGAGTCTTACTTGAAGATGTCTATATGGTTCAACCAGAAGGTTTTGTCGATCCGAAACATCCTAATAAGGTATGTAAGCTTAAGAGATGCATTTATGGTCTTAAGCAAGCATCTAGAAGATGGAATCTTCGATTTGATGAGAAAATCAAAGAGTTTGGTTTTATTCAAAATGAAGATGAGTCTTGTGTTTACAAGAAGGTTAGTGGGAGCGTAATTGTCTTTCTAGTCTTATATGTAGATGACATACTACTATTTGGAAATCATACTCCGACCCTGCAAGGCATCAAAGCCTGGCTCGGAAAATGTTTTGAAATGAAAGACATGGGAGAAGCGGCTTACATACTTGGTATCAAGATCTATAGAGATAGATCAAAGAGACTTATAGGTCTAAGTCAAAATGCATATATTGACAAAGTCTTGAAAATATTCAAGATGGAAAACTCTAAGAGAGGTTTTCTTCCAATACCACATGGTACGATTTTAAGCTCGTCTCAAAGTCCTAGCACAAGGGTTGAGCTAGAAAGGATGAATGGAATTCCATATGCTTCGGCAATAGGATCCTTCATGTATGCCATGCTATGCACTAGACCGGATGTATCGTGTGCTTTGAGCATGACGAGCAGATACCAACAAAATCCAGGAGAAAACCATTGGATGGCTGTCAAAGGAATTCTTAAGTACTTACGAAGGACTAAAGATATGTTCCTTGTCTTCGGGGGAACGGAAGAGGAGCTCAGTCTAAAATGTTACACTGATGCTAGCTTCCAAACTGATCGAGATGATTCTCGATCACAGTCGGGATACGTCTACATTTTGAATGGAGGCGCAGTATCTTGGAAGAGTTCCAAACAGAGTGTGGTTGCTCAATCCACTACAGAATCAGAGTACATCGCAGCTTCGGAAGCTGCACAAGAGGCTGCCTGGATGAAGAAATTCATCGGAGATCTAGGTGTGGTCCCTACCATTCAGGACCCCATAGAGATCTTCTGTGACAATGAAGGTGCCATTGCTCAAGCAAAGGAACCGAGGTCACATCAGAAGACCAGACACATTCTCAGAAGATTTAACTATATTCGAGATGTAGTTAATGCTGGAGAAATCAGTATTCGCAAAGTTCACACAGATCAAAATTTGGCGGACCCATTCACGAAGCTCCTTCCACAAGCTAAGCATGAGGGTCATGCTCGAGGCATGGGACTTCGCTATTCTAGTGATTGGATTTGATCTTACGTATGTTTAGTATTGAAATTAGGAACATTGTAAAACAACAACTATGTAATGTTTTTGATATATGTGATATGATCTTTTCATTAATACTTGTTGTGTTCCATATTAACATGTTTAAATCCTTGAATACATAAATTATTCTAATTGTCCATAGTCGGTCATATTTGTGGGAACAACTATGTGATAAGACTAATATGAAATTGGATTGGATGATCTTCATAAGATGAAAATGGCAAAGAGTTGCAACCAAGTTTCATAGGTATTTGTTTGAGAACAAGTATTGGACATGACCCGTTTCAAGATTACTTCATGGATCATGATCATAAGTGAATCTTGAATAAAGGTAATATCTTTGTATCCTTAGACCTAAGATACATATTAGGGACTTAAGTATAAGGAATATTGTGCTTTGATATGGTTAATCGCTGTTCTTTAGCCAGGCAGTTATAAAAGCCATTATTGGGTACTATATGAACTATACAAGAGGCGTATGTAGTCAAGAAGGGATTTGTTCCTCTTATTCATTAAGAGTTGATATCTAAGGCGCCTTACTTAAAGTTGAACAACAAATGAGAATGATAGCGATCCATGTCTCATGTTTGACAGGATGTCTAATCACAAAGGGATAACTGATAACTTACCTAGTAACACCAATTTTAGCTTAGAGCTCTTCGGAAATTGGATGTTGATGAGTGGCACCTCTTCATGTGTTATTGGGGGCAGTGAAATGTTGCTAGGCGTTCTCCACTGTCTATATCAATCTCAATAACATCTTGAGCAAGTGGGAGATTGAAGGATCTTAATGCTCATAGATTATAATTGAGATTAATATTGCTAATAACATTTGAACCTATAGGGTCACACTAATAGCATTAAACACAAATTGTATAATTATAAGAATTGGTTCTTACTAATTATCAATTACCCTTGTAATTAATTGAAAATTAATATCTAATAGAAATATTAATGTTCTAATGCATGCTTCATATAATATGATTATATAAGTCATGTACAAGTTATTGGACCAAAAAGGAGTTTGGAATTAAAACTTGTACACAATCAAAATTGCACAAGACTTCAAAGTGGGGCTCCTCCCTTTTCTTTTGTGATGGCCGGCCACACCAAGGGGGTCCTCCCTTGGTTGTAGTTTGCTTCCTTGGATGGTTGCTTGGTTGTTTGGTTGACTTAGCATGTCTACACACACCCATACTTGCATTAATTTCCATGTATGGGCTTTGTATTGACTTTGTGCATGCATGGGAGGATATGTACAAGCCTTATGCAAGAGTTGTAGGAGGTGAATGTGTGTAGATTTTTCTTACTCTTTTTCTCTCTAAAAACTCACAAAAGTTAGTAGTTGAAAGCTAGAAACATCAAGCTCTCTCTTAAGACAAATTGTGACTTGTTCTTAAGAGCTTAAGAGTAATTATAAGGGTTTAAAGACTAGCATCAAGTGTTGCTAAGTGCTATTGGTGAACTAGATATAGAGGAGTTCTTGGATTGAGCTCTTAATCTTCATCAACACCCTAATTGCCAAAAGGGTTCAAAGTCATCAAAGGTTGTGATTTCTAAAACACCCTATGGTTGTTTAATCTTAATTATCATGTAATTGGATCTTGGTGGGTTTAATAAAAGTGTTTTAATAACTTGATCAACTTTTAAGCTTCCGTTGCAATTAAACTATGTTTTAACTTTGTGTTTTGATCATATAAACCCAACAAGATCTTGGATCATTAAGCTACTTTCTGGGTCTAGAAATAACTAGAGACACAAGGCATTTTCATTTTTCAGAAGAAATACACAATGGAATTGCTCAAAGAATATTTTGTGTTGAATAGCAAGTCTTATAAACTGCCAATGGATCCACAATTGAAATTAAAAGCAAATGTGGGTACTGCTCTGACTGATCTAGAGGAGTACACAAGGCTCATTGGAAAATTGATTTACTTGACTATTACACGCCCAGATGTATGCTATATAGTCTAGTTATAAAGTCAGTTGGTGCAAAGTCCAACCTCAGTACATATGCAAGCTCCAAGGCATTTGTTGAGGTACTTACTTCAGTCACCTGGTCAAGGTATCTTGTTGGCTAATAATTCTGCAGTTCATCTAACTGCATATTGTGACAGTGATTGGGCTAGTTGTCCTGTGTCTAGAAGGTCCACAACTGGCTACTGTATTTTACTTGGCTCCTTTCTCATTTCTTAGTAATCAAAGAAGCAAGGAGTGGTGTCTAGATCATCAGCAAAGTCTGAATATAGGGCTATGGCTATGACATGTTGTGAGGTTACATGGTTAGTTAGTCTGCTAAAGGATATGGGTATTGAAAATCTGGGTGCAGTTGACTTATTTTGTGATAGCCAGGCTGCTATTCATATTGTTGTACATCCAGTTTTTCATGCTCGTACAAAACATATTGAGGTGGACTGTCATTAAGTTAGAGATCAGGTTCAATATGGTTTAATTAATCCTCTTATGTTCATACAAAATCTCAGTTAGCTGATGTGTTCACCAAGGTAGTTACAGTTGATTAGCACAATCATCTTCTTGGCAAGTTGGGAGTTCAAAAATCTTCTAACTCAGAACTTGAGAGGGAGTATAAACGGACAAATAAAGAGTTTGGGTGACAAATGACAAGATTGGTAAACCTTTAGGGTCTAAATGTAAATATCATGTAATTAGTTTGTTAAGTTAATTTAGTATATATATATATATATATATATATATATATATATATATATATATATATATATATATATATATATATATATATATATATATATATATATATAGTCACTGTGTAATTAGATCATTGAGTAATGAGAAAGTAAAGTTTCTTCTCTCAATTTGTATTCATCATATTCATGTCAATTTACTCGTTACAATATATAAAATATAATAATATAGGTAATTCTAAATTATATCTAATAAATAAATATATAGGTGTATATTTATTTAGATGAGGTGCTTTAAAAGATTAGAGTTGTTTAGAAGTGGTTACACCCACTAGCTAATTAAGTGCCACTAAGATAAGCCACAACCACAACACAAATAATCACAGGCTCCAAATTAATCCAATCCATTATCCATTATATTATTTAAATAGCATGAAATTAAACAATTGGCTTTTTGTAGATAAGAAGGGATGTCACACTCTTTCTTGTGATCATCAATCACATGTATTTAATTCAATTTTAATATATACATTATCCTATTGGTGGAAAAATCATAAAATATAATATATAAAATAAAAAATATAAATGGAGTTTATTATGTCCGAATAGGCATAATTAAAGAGGCTGAAGTGGTAAGAATATATTGGTGGAAGCTTGCTTTTTTAGCCGGCCTTCGTTCGTGTAGGTTGGTTGATGGACCATTTTCTATTTGTTTTTCATCATTTAAATCATTTTGTCCTTTTGAGTTTACATGCCCTACAATCAAATACGTCCAATTATATCCATTTTGCTCCAACTGTTATCAACTATATGAAAAGTTATTTGACAATATATGCTACCTCTTCATTTCTTTTGAATAATTACATAAAACTCTAATCGAAGTACCACATAATTTGCTTTATGATGCTTTCAATCGCTTGTTGGAATTCGTTTTTGCACGGTCAGGGCCTTCAGGGCCGTCTTTGAATTTTCAGAGGCCCTAAGCTAAAACAAATTAACCGCCGAAAAAAAGATATTTTGTTACGACCTTGGGCAAAAACAGATTAACTCTTGAAAGGAAGCCATATATATAGTTATATGATGTTTCTTTTTTGTTCTTCTCATTGCAGTTCAAACAATTTTAAAACAACTAAAATTTTTTGCCTTCTTGCAATTAACAATCAATACACACACACACACATATTCATAAACATTCACAATTTTGAGACCCTTATAATCTGAAAGTCCTGGACGGTCGACCATCTTATCCACCCTCAAAGACGGCACTGAAGACCCCAAAGTGGTTGAATTGGCCCAAATCAACCATGAAATCAGCCGCGAATAGAAAAAATAAACTACAAGAGAACTTTGCAAACTCTTAATGATTATTTATCTTAATTAATTGAAAAGGTTCGTTGAATGGGTGTTTTCGGATCAATGGTTTTGAGATTTTATTACAAACCGGATCAAAACTTAGTTTAACAGAAAACAGTAAATGAATAGGAACTTTCGATTTTTCCTATTTAAATTATGTGAGAATGGCAAGTTTTTTTTTACTTAAATGTGCACGGCGTAACCAGTATCGTAAACATTTACGACCCTTCCTTGAACACCCTTAAACATTTATATAAGAAAGTTCGAACATGATATTTCTTGTAAATACATCAGGTCACCTTAATTAAATACATCAGGTCACCTTAATTACTAGTAGGCCTGACGGTTGCATTTTAGAATAAAAATGACCTTAGATACACCAAAAATGAAAATAGAAGTATGTTTGTCTATTATTGAAACATTACAATGTATAAGACAAAAAAAATCTACGAATTTATACATATATACATAAAGACATTATACGTCGACAGTGGACCCGTTCATCAATGAACCCCACAAAGATAGGATTGAGTTTTTGTTCCTAAAAGATAACGAAATGGCCAGTATATATATATATATTACCAACTAGAGAAAGCGTATATTTTTTGTGTTGTCTTAATTAATAATGTTGGCTAGCCCCCCCCTCCCATGTGTACACATCATTTGCTCCAACACATACATTGTATGTTAATGTCTACTTGACTTTAATTTATTCTTATCAACTTAAATGATAAGCATTTGAATTCTATATATAAATTATAACTTTTCAACTATTACCAAATGTAGTTTATATTTTTAACTAACACATATAGATACTACTATATTATGAGTTTAAATCACAGACAAAGATGCAATATAGGAATTTGATAAATGAGTCATCGGATACATATAAAGTTCTACGTATTTTTAAAATTTCAAATAATATATATTTAATATATTATCGCCGTAGAATAACCCAAACTAACATACACAACCTAATGGATTATTAATGTTACGACATCTAATCAATAGCTACAATTATTTGTCCAATAACATATGCACGCGGTCGATTTATTATTATTTTTCAACTTAAGTTTACAATTTTTATATCTTTTATAAGTTTCATGTGTATGTGTATACATTCAATTTCAATTTCGGTTTTTACAGTAACAACACCTAACTTAAATGCCGTTAATAATACCCGACCAATGATTTTCTCATTCAACAATCCATAAACATATATGACAAAAATATGCATATCATTACAATATAATTATGTAAAGGTGATGTTAGAAGGACCAACATACATACATAGGCCTACATTGTAACCACCTCCTCCTGATATTCTCTGCTGGAGATTTTGTTCCTCCTACCCTGCAACATGCCTCGAATATTTATTTTTTTCTAATGGTATCATTTTTATGTAAAACAATGAAAAATGTTTATTATTTATTAATTAAAAGAGATTATAATAGTCAATATTTATAGGCTAACATAAACTTGATGAACAATAAAACTTATCATACTAGAAAACTAACTCATACTAATAAAAATAAATATTACCTAATTATAGTATCTAATAAATCTAAATAATATCTCTATAATATATCCTATAATATTTTATACATACCACATATTTTGTACGTATTTCATTAAGTATATAGTTTGCCGGGTACCGTCCCCTTTACCCATCGTCGGAAACTCGCAATTGTGTCTAGCCTTGAAATTTTTACACCTAGGCGACCAAGCGAATATGATTACATCTAAAGAGATTGAATATGAGATGTAAGGAAAATTATTGTCTAGTATGAAAAGTGAAATTTACATGATGAATATTGACATTCAACTAAACTATATATACGTCAATTAACAATTGTACATTCACTACATTAACAATATTTTTTAAATTTAGCTAAAAGACTTGTTGGTGAATGAAAGACGGAAGCAGGGAGAGGCGATTGATGAGGGAGTGTGGGCCCAAGGGGCATGCCAATTGTATTTTGTATAATCAATTACATTGAAATGTTAAATCAAGATAGAAGTATGTAGCGACTCGGGGTTAGTTTCTCTAGCATTAGTATTCAGCTATTGATGAGTCGAGTCAACTTGACCACGTACCTTACGCTCAAATTGGACTTGATTGAATAGCTCCGTGAGTCTTAGCTCGAACTTAACTAGCTCAAAATATTAATAAGACCATCAACCATATAACGTTGAGTTCTTACATGCTTATATACACATAGTTATACGTTTCAAACTTGGTTTTGTACGAAGCTCAAGCTCGAATATGACAAAACTAGAAAGTACGCACTTACATGTGCTTATGTGTGACAATTCAGGACTTGTACAGACGAATCACCATATGAGAAAACAAGGAACCCACCAACAAGAAATTGTAACAAAACTGTGCATTTGTTCTTCGGACCTCACTGGGCCTAATAATTTATTAGGTTTTAATTCGGCCCATGGATATATTCTTTCTCCAAAGTCCAAGACATTTTTATGGTAGCATTTCTGAATGTCATAATTTGATCTATTGAATACTCCATAGCAATGTTTTGAAAATTGGTTATTTAGTTTAATCATAAGGAGGTTCGGTTCTGATCGGATCGGTTGGACCGTCGATTCAACCGGTTTGGTGTATTAAATACAAAAAATTTAGTTTTAGTTTGATTATAATCTTTTTTGTCACATATATGATTTATATGGTGTATTTATTGCTAGATTATTATAATAAATACATAAATAAACAATAAGAAAGAAAAAAAAAACAAAAAAAAAAGATAGAAAAGGGTGTGAAAACTGGTTTAAAACCGGTCTGGTTTCCGATTGAACCGAGTTGAAACGGTGAACCTGGCAGTTCAACTAATTTTTAAAATTGATCAAAAACCGATTTAAAATGAACGAAAAACTCTGCTCCGTAGTTATTAAAACACTGCTCCGTAGTTATTTGGGTTTTTGATCTATACAAAACAATATCATTGGCCTATATGAATGGAAAACCCGTTAGCTAGTTTGGGTCAAACTATCCAATACCAAAGGTCCAAAACACTAAGGGCTTGTTTACTTGTTTTCTCGTTAAGTCTTGTATGGATATAGATGTCAGTATGGGTATGAAATGATTGAATACAATAATCAGTGAATGAATAATACTGTTTACTTTTTATGCTGAATAACAGTCTGAATGATAAAATGACTATTTTACCCTTAAGGTAAATAATTATTTATTTTTTATTCAGTGAAAAACTAGATTAATTGTATCTCTCATATAAATGCTTTCTACAAAACTTTTTTCCTAATTACAAAGCAATAAATAAACTACAAAAGTTTGTTGAAACAAAACAAGCATCTATAGTCTTAAATATATTTATGCACAAGCACTAAACCATCCAAGCCTAACATACAATTTTAACCTTCACCAAATATACATGTGTGCTATTCACCAAAATAATGCTACAACATACAGTGAGTGAAGAAAGTTAACATACTACATTTTTAACAAAAATGATCCAATCATAGTAGGACTAATTGAACCATACATTGACAATTTCATAGCAAAATATTTGTTCAAATCAAAACCCCCAACATCGAAAACCTTAAAACAATCCTTACCTGTAAAAAAAGATGAGTTGACGATGGAGAGGGTGGTGGTGGTTTACCCTAGTTTTCATTCACTAGTTTGTCTTTTTTTATGATATTATGCAATTAATTAAACAAATATTGAAGTGAAAATCAAGGATTTTAAGCAAATAGAAAAGTCACCTGTGAAGAACAAGTTAGTTAGTCCGTATTAATAAAGTCGGTGGTTTCGGAGGATACAAGTGTTAGGATTCATTGTGGTGGTGCTGAAACAAGGATGATGACCGGAGGTGGAGAAAAGATGATGGCCGATTGAATCACTCACAGTAGAAGGTCGTTCATATTTGGGGGTGAATTAATATGAAAGGTTATTTTAGGAAGAAGTTTGGGTGAATGGGGAGCACACCCATTTTCCAAATGACCGAATAATACTCCCATCTGGTGACCGAATAAGTCAAATAGCTCATTAATCCCAATAAGCCCTTTGTAAACAGCCCCTAACTTATATGAAAAATAGGAGAAAAAGTATATGATTGCGTTCGATTCTATAAATTATATAGAATTGGATAAAATTGAAATTGCAAACCTTTAATTACCTAAAAATTCTACTTTAAAATAAAATCAATAAAAATAATTATTTGAAAAACTCAAACTCCTATCTTAAAAAAAATCATTCATAAAAACCTTTTTTATTATAATTTTCCAACAAACATGTCTAATAATATTAGTTAATTGACTCAAACTCGCAAGAAAAATTATCTTAAAAAAAATCATTTGTAAAAACCTTTTTTATTCCAACGTTCATGTATGTGTAAGATGCTAACAACAAACATGTCTAATAATATTAATTAATTGATTAATTATTATTGATCTAGACGCCAATTAATTTACGTGTCTTTGATGTGTTTTGAAAAGGAACTTTTATGTACTTGCAGATTTGGTTTAACATTCAATAAACGAAGAGAGTTTTATTTGACATCCGTATGTATTCATGGATTTACTAATGCGGTTCTACACGAAATATTTATATTGAAACTTTTTCTATACGATTTCCTTATGTACTGCCGAGTATTTCATTATTACTAACATCTTACATTTTAACTTATTATAAGTGTACGTTTATATATCTATACATAGAATTATAAAATTACACACTTTTATACTTAACATTATTAATATTTAAGTAATTAATTACTACAAATTAATATCTATATTTGAAGTACAAAGTCCTCTTAAAAAGATAGTGTAATAACGGGTTTGGAACCTAGTAATAATAATAATAATAATAATAATAATAATAATAATAATAATAATAAATCGTATTGTTATAGCGAAGAGTTTATAATGTTTTTCAACCCCTATAGGTTTATTGTAGATGTCTTATAAATAATTAAATCTTTTAACAAAATTTAGCTAAATTAGATGGAGTATTGTCGCAAAAATTATTTGATATTAATAATTTAATAAACATCTTAGCCTAATTAAATACCGTACGGTTAATGAAAGTGGTCGTAAATTATATGCATGTTATTTGTAAAGTATTAGGATTATTGATTTGTATTAATTGATATATTTTAACAATAATATTTATTAATAATAAAATAATTGATATATTTGTATTGATTCATTAGAAAATTCGTTATTTATTTTCTTTAGTTTTATTCAAAGATGATTCTTATATTATATTTAAGATACGGATCAGAGGATCAAAGAGCATCAAGGGGCAAAAGAAGGAGGGACGATTCTGCAATTTTAACAAAGTTATGAACCTGCCCAAAAAATTGTCCGAAAAAATACTTGAAAATTTTCTAAAAATTTGTTCAATCAAGAAACTTTTTTAATATGCAAGATTCAGTAAAAAATGCTAAAGAACGTAAGATGCAGTATCAAAATATACAGGATGCAGTAAACATATAATAGTAATTTTTTAAATTAAAGAATAAAATCAAGTAAATAAGATGCAGTAAAATAAGTATACGTGATTTTTTTTATTTCAACACATAAAATATGAAAAAACATAAGATGCAATAAATATATACAAGATGCAGTAAAAAGGTAGTAGTAATTTTTCGATTTCAAAAATAAAATCAAAGCTGTCGGAAAAGCGTAAAAAATTAATAAAAGTCATAAATGCAGTAACTAATATATAGAAGATGCAGTAAACAAAGTACTAGCACTAATATACATCAATTGCATTTAAGATGCAGGATGTAGTTGATTTTTTTCCAGATCTAAAAAGTAGATCTAGATCTGAAAAGTAGATCTACTTTTTAGATCTAGATCTATATAGTGGTGGTAGTGGTTGTAAAGATGATGACGAAAGTGGTGGTGACGGTGAAGTGGCGGTGTTGCGGTGGTGGTGGTGGTAGAGCGGCGAGAGAGCGGCGGTGGTGGCGGTGGAGCGGCGGGAGAAGATGGAGAAACGACCACGGTTGATTACGTCCAGTGGAAGCCGATTCATCAACGGTGGTGGTTCGAATCTCAACTCTCCGGCCACAAAATTCGCCGTCGTTTTTTCGGTGACAGTGACGGTGGTGGTGACGGTGGAGCGGCGGTGGTGGCGGTTGAGCGGCGGTGGTGGCGGTTGAGCGGCGGTGGTGGACGGTGGTGGTGGTGTGTTAGTGTGTGAATTGAGAGAGTTTTGATTAATGTAACTTTGTATAAAATTGCAAGCTAGTCCCTCCACCCAAAAATAATTACAAACTAGTCCCTCGTGACGTGACAAAATCTGCACAATTGATTTTGAAATTGAACGGTTCGGATCTTGTGCCCTCCTAAAATCTTATGCTCCTTTCATCTCAAACTTAAGATTTATTTATTAAAATAAGATGACTCAAAGCGATTGTATTCTAACATAAAAATGGGCTCATTTTCTTTTTAACGCATTTCCAAAATATATATATATATATATATATATCTTAAATATTATATAATAAACACTTGTTGATGTCATCAAAAATCTAATCAACCAATAGGATCATTCAATTTTGTCCAATTAACTAAAATATAGGATTTGATGACATCATAAATTATGAATTATTTTTAAAATAATCATAATAAAAATTAATTTAAAATCCTAATCCTATTCTAATTCTAATAATTTATAATTTGTTACATATAACATACACAATAATCATTAACGTCCAAACAATTATTTTAAACTTATTATATTTGGAGCTCCAAAATCACAAAATAGTATTTATTAAACTACACAAAGAATAATTTAACTCTTAACAATTTCCTGTCAATCGAACATACTCCACGTGACAAATAAATAATCCAATAAATACGTTCAATTACCGTATACATGCTCGAAATTGTATACAAAAAGTAACAATGTTATAACACCAACTAATGTTAAATATACAAACTACCTTAATTTAATTTTAAACTTCATTGCATAATTTCTAGCACGTATTAAACGTTGAAACTTTATTACATAACGGGTTTATTAGAATTAAATACAAATTCAATGGCCCGGGTTTAATTTATAAATATCCATCAATATATAAATTTTCAATTATTCAATTGAGTTCCTCAATTTCACCTAATTTTAAAAATAAAACCCTTTAAAATTATCAATTTTTAATACAAGAATTTAAAGTTTAAAAATATATAAAGTTTTATAACATATGTCGACACTTTATATATTTAATTCTAAATATAAAGTAAAATTGATGATCTAATATGTTTTCGTATTGACATATTAACTTGGTAAAATGGGAAATAAGTAATTTTAACATTAAACCATTTTTTCATTAACTCTATTATAGAACTGAACTCGATATAATCTTAAATTCGTTTCTTGAAAATGTTAATTATTTGGCAACTCAGTCAAATAACACCACATCGGTTCAGGTTAATAACATATACAAGGAATTTTTTCTTTTTCAAAGGAAGTTCCTTTCTTAAAGTGAAAATTGAAATACATAATTTCAAACGCAGTAAATAATTTCTTTGTGACAAGGATAACCACCAAACATATAAGACGACAAATGTGATGTATAAAAAGGTCTTACAAAAGATATAAATTATGATCCATATTCCGTAATCTTTTATAATTGAAACTTACCATTATTACATTAAACTATTTATTTGCTTATGTATAATTAGATACCTTTACAATTAAACGTATTTTGACTTATATAAAATGCTTATCGCCATTAAAAATTTACTATCTACACTCTCAATTTCAATATAGACTATCTAAAAATATTTTAATTTCAAACAATATTGAATATTTTTTAACTCATAAAAACGTTCTAATATATCACATAGCATATAAGAAATTTTTAATATTTTTGAAAAATAATTATAAATTCATCAGATCGTGTATTTACACGGGTTTTAAGTCTAGTATAAAAATAAAATAAAATAAATATTAATATAAATATAAATTAGAAATAAACAAGAATATACACAAGACCATATTAAAGAAGCGCACATGTAAAATCATTGTAAAATCCTAATTATACATATTAAAATCGTGTGAAGTTGTAAACCGATATTTATGTATAATTTTTAATTTTTAATTTTTAATAGATAGATTATGTTGTTCTTTTTCCCCAAGTTGGAAATCAAGATGCCCCTGCAATAATACATACATTCATACAGGTACGGCCCACTAAAAATATCTTTTTAAGGTTGATTAGTGGTTCGTGTTTATAAGTTAATTAACTAAATTGCAGAAAAAGATGTTGCATTTATATATAGTTTCTATTTCAAGTATAACTTTTTAGTATCAATTTAAAACTCTAACCTTTTTTTGACCTATAAAATGATCTTTTAACTTGTTTATTTAGTAGTTGGTTTCAAGTCTCACCGTAGTTTTCAACTTGCTCAATTTCTAACTTAAAATGCATCGTTACGCGCCAGAGGGTCGGTTTTACCCTTAAACGGGTCGGTTTTACTCAAATAATTAAGAAAGTTTGGAGTAAGAATAAAAAAAAATTGAGTTTAAAATCATGGTTGTTCAAGCCGCCATCCTACTTTATGAAAAAAGAAATTAAAATGCTTCTTTTAAGCCTTAATTAACATATAGTCTAATATTCTCACCTTTTACAAAAGCATACCATTCTATACAACACTCTCCATTTTCTAATGGCATCTCCAATAAAAACAATAGTAATATTAGTTCAAGAAAACAGATCATTTGATCATATGTTAGGATGGATGAAATCCATCAACCCCGAAATCGACGGTGTCACCGGACAAGAATCCAACCTTTTGTCCACCACCAACCACCAATCGCAACGCCTTTTCCACACCAACAAGGCCGGATTCATTCAGCCTGACCCTGGTCACTCTTTTGAAGCTACATACGAACAAGTCTTTGGAGTAGAATGGTCCGAATCAACCCAAGCTCAAACTCCAACCCCCACAATGGATGGGTTTGCCCAACAAGCCGAAAAGGTCCAAGCCGGTTTGTCTGAGGTAGTCATGAGCGGGTTTGACCCGGATTCTTTACCCGTTTACAAAGAGTTGATTTCAGAGTTTGCAGTTTGTGACAGGTGGTTTTCGTCCATTCCCACTTTGACTCAACCCAACAGGTTCGTACAGTTTATTTTACCGCAATGCTAAAACACGTGCATAATGTGTTCATGTTACGACACATATATTATATATGTACCTTGTATACCGAAGAATCTTGTTAACCGACTTATATGTTCATTCTGCATTTACATAATACAGATTATATGTTCATTCTGCAACATCATATGGTGCAACAACAAATGACAACAAGATGATGATAGAAGGGTACCCACAAAAGACCATATTTGAGTCAGTAGAAGATGGTGGTTTTTCATTCGGAATTTACTATCAGTTACCTCCTTCAACTCTTTTTTACAGGTAAATTTTTACAGTTAGTGTTTGTTATTTTCTTAATTAGAACAAAATATTAATTACAAGTCCACTAATAATCATCTTATTTATTTAGCTGAAAATAACATTAGCATTATCATCAACTAACAAGACTACACCTACTCCATTAAACAATAACCAACTCTTGGCAGTATGTTCAACATTTCAACTTTGGTTTAAGTCTTAATTACAGTATAATATTATTAAGCTTAAATTAATCTTATTTATGTAGAGGATGCATTTCATATGGATCTATTAGTTAAACCGGATGATTTTCTTCATAACATAAAATTAAAATATAATTTAAAAAGGTAAAATTATCATTCATTTGCTAAATGCAAACAATGTGACATTTTATTTAGCTATATGTCATAATAGTCTAATTAAAATTAAATTGATATAAAATTTATAGAACAGTTTGGTTCGAGTCAAAGAATACTATAACATATATTATCATGACTATATTTTTGACCCTACTTGCTTTTCCCTTTGCTTTTCAACTCTTTTCTCTTTTTCTAATAACATAATCACTAAAATAAGTACTCACTGCTGTCCATATTCATGTGATACAGCCAATATAAATCATACATATATATATATATATATATATATATATATATATATATATATATATATATATATTTCTTTGTTTACTTTTAATAAATAAATAAATAAAAATATATATTTTAAAATGAACTTCTGGTAATACTTGACACATGGTCCATCATACAATATTTTTTTTGTCCTCACCAAGTTGATTAGTTTATTAACTCTGCAATATTTCATGCTTTTTACCAGATTAATTAACCATAAAATTGTTAGCCTTACATTTTAATTGAAATAAATGTGGTACAGTTAAGTCACTTGGCCTTACATTTGTATTTTAGTCTTGACTTTATGCTTTCAGATCATTTGCTCATACAAATATTGTTGAAACAGATATTGACCAAAATTACTAAACGTGAATTAATTCAATATGGGCAGTTATCAGTTAGAACTATAAGTAAAAGTATACTGGTAATTTTTGGTTTATGCTGCCTTGAATGTGACAGAAACCTGCGAAAATTGAAATACATAGACAATTTCCATCAATTTGATCTACATTTCAAGCACCATTGCGAGAAAGGCAAACTACCAAATTACGTCGTTATTGAGCAAAGATATTTTGGGATCAAAGCCATACCTGGAAACGATGATCACCCGTCACATGATGTGTCTGATGGTCAAAAGTTCGTCAAAGAAGTCTATGAAGCATTGAGATCAAGTCCACAATGGAATGAGATATTGTTTGTAATCTTATATGATGAGCACGGTGGTTTTTATGATCATGTCCCTACGCCTCATGTCGATATTCCAAATCCTGATGGTCTTGTTGGTCCTCCACCTTATAATTTCAAGTTTGATCGACTTGGTGTTAGAGTCCCTGCCATCCTAGTTTCCCCGTGGATCGAACGTGGAACTGGTAACTAAAATCTTTATGAATTACGTACTTATATTTTGATTATGATTTAAATGGTATAAATTTAATTAAAGTGTCCAAAATGAGCTAAAAATGGTTGCTAATGAAATTGCAGTGTTACATAGGCCAACAGGGCCATACCCTTCATCAGAGTTCGAACATTCTTCTATTCCAGCTACTGTTAAAAAGATTTTCGGTCTAAAATCACATTTAACAAAACGTGACGAGTGGGCTGGCATTTTTGAAGGCGTTGCCAGCAGAACTACTCCAAGAACCGACTGCCCAGGTATAATCTATTTTTCTTTAACTCTTAGTTCTCACTTCTCAACATGTAGAAGTTCGATTGTAAGTTAGTAAAGTTGTTTTTATTTGTGCAACAGTTATTTTGCCTGACCCTATGAAAATGCGAGAAACTGAGCCAGATGAAAATGAAAAACTAAGCGAGTTTCAACAAGAGTTGGTCCAACTAGGCGCTGTCTTAAACGGAGACCATAAAAAGGACACATTCCCTCACAAATTAGTCGAGAACATGACTGTAACCGAAGGTGCAACTTATGTCGAAGACGCTTTTAAGAAGTTTTGTGATGATTGTGAACAAGCCAAAAGGGATGGCAAAGATGAGTCTCACATCGTTTGTTTAGCCGAGGAACCAACTTCATCTACAAAGAAAGTATCGAAGTCGTTTACTCAAAAGTTGTTTTCGTGTTTAATTTGTGAAAATTAATACCGCTTGTAATTGGATGGGTTTGGGAATTTTGTGCAGTTTGTTGTTGTTGTTTTGGCTGTAGCCCTGCATGGGCTTGGATCTTGTTGGTTTTGTTTTTGGTAATGGTAGTCTTTCTTTTTCGAAATAAGTTATGCGCATTGTAGACAAGTGAGAGTGAGGGATGTGAAGCCGCAAAAAATTGACTACAAGGTGTAGTTAGAATACTAACGATTACACTTTATAAACTCTTGCATATATTTTCGTGAAGTAGCGTTTCGAAATAGAACATATCTTGATTACAAAAGCTTGTGGTTTGTAGAAACGAACAACAATTTTATGTTGGTACAGAACTAAAGAGTCATTAGTCTAACGGTATATACACTGATCATAGGACTGAGGGTCAAAGATATGGAAATTAGACAAATGTACTTATTGACGAGTAATGTACAACTATACAAGTACATATAATACAAGTATACATACCTTTTTAGTTATCGATCCACAGGTCTGTGCGTTGAGCGTATCACGGGAGCTTTATGCACACCGCCTAATTTACTACGACTACAAACCTCCTAAAACCCTAGTTAACGTACAGTATCAAAAACTAATTAACCGACATCATTGCCGTTACCTGCTACCATCATTACTAACCATGGATATCGCCGAAAACGAAAACCCTAACCCTAATTCCACCACTTCACCACCAGACGCCGGCGTTCCATTTCCACCTATTGAACCTCCAATTCCGCTACTCCCAACCACAATCCTACCAACAATTGCTCCAATTCCACGTCCACTTGCCCCAATTCCAACAATTCGTCCACAAAATGGGGACGCAGCCGGAAATAGAACCAAATCAGACGCCGTTTCAGATGAAGAAGGTGACGATTCAGCTCCGGAATACGAGGTTTCCGAAGAAAGTAGGCTGTTTAGGGAGAAACAAGAGAAAGCTAAGCAGGATTTCTTGATGAAACAACGAGCTGCTGCACTCGCGGTGCCGACTAATGATAAGGCTGTCCGGTCACGGCTGAGACGGTTAGGCGAACCGGTTACGTTGTTTGGTGAAAGAGAGATGGAGAGGAGAGATAGGTTGAGGATGATAATGGCGAAACTTGATTCGGAAGGACAATCGGATAAGTTAATGAAGGTTTTGGAGGAAGAAGAAGCTGCGATAAATGCAGTGGGAATGGAGGATGGTGGTGGTGAGGATGAAGGTGAAGCAGTCCAGTATCCGTTTTACACGGAAGGGTCTACTGCGTTGTTGAAAGCGCGATATGCAATTGCGAAAGATTCCGTTGTGAAAGCTGCATTGAGGTTGGGGAGGGCTAGGAGGAGGAGGGATGATCCTGATGAGGATATGGATGCTGAGATTAATTGGGCTTTGGAGAATGCAACGAGTTTTGGTTTGGATTGTAGTGAGATGGGGGATGATCGGCCTCTTTCAGGGTGTTCTTTCTCCTGTGATGGCAAGTTTCTTGCTACCTGGTATGTCTCTTTTACGTTGAATGCATTTGCATATGTATTAGCAACTGGTAGTTTATATAATATATATGCTGTGAATATGTCTGTAACATGTTATAGAAGATTAAACTAAATAAGCATCCTAATGTTTAGTGTTGGTGAAATCCCCCTTAGAAAGGTTGCTGAGTGCATGAATTGAGATGTAAGATGAACTGTGTAACTTGTGTTATGATGTATGATTGTATGGTAGTCACTAGTCAAATTAGCAGTAGACCCTGTTATTTGAGTATATTTCAAAGGACCATAGAGAATAGCAATGAAAATAATTTGTCGATTTTAAATAAGCCATTGAGTGTATGATACATCTTGAATAACTGGTTGCACCTACTACGACTACAGACTATGAAACAGACTTCGGATAAACACTAGGATAACGACTTATAATTTAATAGCCAAAACGCTTGAGCAAAAGCAGTCCAAAACTGTGGCATTCCCACTTAGCATCCTAACTATATTTCTACTGTGGCAATTCGCTAACATATCCCTGCACAGATTTACCTCAGCCTCTATAATCTGGATTTGCAAATACAAATAGATTTCACTCAAAACTTTGCACATCTAACCAAAACTAGATAACCCTCTTCTTCTGTTGATCTGTATGATATTAAATTCTTGAATGTAATTGGCTTATGCTGTTAATGTTTTTACCTTTTTTGATTATGAAGGTTTAGCCTATCGTGGTGGTTAATTGACGTTATATGATTTTTAAACTGTTTATTGATGCTTGCTTAAATGAATACCAGTAATTCTTAGATGCATATTTTTATAAGGTGCATCGTTCAATTGTTACCCAATCCCCATTTATCTGACCATTAACTTGCCAGTCATGATAAAGGATACAATTCTTTAATTTATGGATTATACCCATGTTCTCATTTGTGATTTTATGTTGATTCTTGGTCAGTTCGTTAACTGGGGTTGCTAAGGTATGGAGCATGCCGGGGGTAAAGATCGTGTCTTCGTTAAAAGGCCACACGGAACGAGCTACCGATGTTACTTTTTCTCCAACAAATGACCACATAGCAACTGCTTCTGCTGATCACACTGCAAATTTATGGAACATTGAAGGCACACTGCTCAACACATACAAGGGTCATTTGGACCGCTTGGCTCGTATTGCTTTCCATCCTTCAGGGAATTATTTGGGGACTACTGGCTTCGACAAGACTTGGAGGTTATGGGATACAGAGACCGGTGAGGAGTTACTTCTCCAAGAAGGTCATAGCCGAAGTGTCTATGGATTGGCTTTTCATCCTGATGGCTCTCTAGCAGCCTCTTGTGGGCTTGATGCACTTGCTCGTGTGTGGGACCTACGGTCAGGGAGAAGCATTCTTGCCTTGGAAGGTCATGTGAAGCCGGTGAGTCCTATAATTTATTTACTTCCTCTAGACTTTGCAAGATCGGCGAGTTGAAATACTGCTCAAAATGGGTTCATGTTGAGACATGTCAATTTTAGTACGGCTGGGAGTGGGCTGGGTAGGGTTGACTATTTAACTAGTTTTGTCCATTTTCACTTCTCTTAAATAGTTAATGTGTTATTTATGGTCACTAAGACATTATAAACATAATAACAACATAAAACTTAGCTAATTATTTTGATTTGACCCATTGACCTGTTTAAGATATAACACAATACAAATCAACCCATTCATAAGTAGAGGGCTGAAAGTCTTAATTTCATTTTTTCTTTCGTTGTCTATCCATTTTTTTTAATCAAGCTAACTGATGATTTTTTTATTGTTACTATTCAGGTTCTTGGTATTAGTTTTTCACCAAATGGGTATCATTTAGCAACAGGTGGTGAAGATAATACTTGTAGAATTTGGGATTTGAGGAAGAAGAGATCGTTGTACACAATTCCGGCCCATGCAAATCTGATTTCTCAAATTAAATTTGAGCCTCAAGAGGGATACTTCTTGGTAACTGCTTCTTATGATATGACTGCTAAGGTAATCCACAGTAAATTAAATTCGTCTTCTAGTAATTTATCTTTTAGCATTATTAACGTACACACAAACGTTAAATTCTATTTATTATTGGATTTGTGTATCAGGTATGGTCATCCAGAGATTTTAAGCCTGTCAAGGTTCTTTCTGGCCATGAAGCTAAAGTTACATCTGTTGATGTAGCTGCAGGTAAGCTCCCAATATCTGACCTACTTTTGTGGATATTTTATTTATTTTTACTTGCTTTGGATAGCTACCTAGAGTCCTGAGTACAGTTGTCCATTTCTATGCATTCGCTGATGAATTGCTCGATTTGAGAAGGGCTCTAATAGTTTTTTTTTTATGGTCAATGGGAAACAGGTCAAATAGGTTGAACATCGCCCAAACTGCATTTTGAATGCATAAAGCCTGCCGAGTATTTTCTACAAAGAAGATAGCTAGTTTTGTCACATAAGACACGCCAATTGTTTATATAACTGTATGAGTTGGACGGAAAGTGTTTGGGTCACCACTAGTCGGTCTGTTTTAAAAACATTTTGTTTTGACCCAAACCCACTTTGACATGTTACCCATCCTAAGTATAATGTAATCTCCTAAAATCTTTGCGTCAAACACATCCTAGGTCTTGAAACTAACTAGATTCTAAAATTGGTCTTTCAATAAACATATTTAAGAATTTAGAGTTTAAACTTCTTGTTTATAATGACATTTTGTTCGTGTATGTTTATACACACCTTTTACCTCATTCAGTCTGGTGTTTGATTGCTGACGTTATTTGTTTTGCAGATGGACAAAGTATTGCCACTGTATCTCATGACAGGACAATAAAGCTATGGTCTAGCCAAAATGCTGAAAAGGACAAGGCAATGGATGTTGACTAATTTTTTTTATAATTGGCAAAGGAAGTATGTCATAATATGGATGTATACAAGGTAAATTCTTGTATATGTTTGTCGCGAGTGAAAGTTCAAAGCTATTACTTTGACATGGAAAATCGTCTTTTTCTGCCTACAAGTGTAGTGCTTTCTTGAGTTTGGAAAGAATCCTTTTGTAATCCATCTTACTTTGACATGGAAAATTTTGTAGCACCGGTGTCATGAGTAATGTTGGTCCTAATTGAAGCATTACTCGTGGGGTCGATGATAGCAAATACCTGTTCTCTGTTGTAAATTTACCAGAAGTTAGTGATCAATTTAAAAAGCAAGTGTTAGAGCCTGCAGCAAAGTTTTTCTGGTTATGGCTTATTCTGTGTTGTGGATTTTAGTTCAATCTTGTTGCTGCCAAAGCTGGTGTGTTTGATTTACAGCCTTATTGTGGTGGTTCTAAACTTGGTGTTTCTTTTTTCTTTTCTTGATTAGGTTTATATTGCTTGAGATGAGATGGAATAAATTAAATCAGTCAGGGTAACTTAAAGCACATTCGGCATTGCCAAATTACGTCAGCGATACTTTCCTATATATATACATATAGTGGGAGGTTCAAATGAGAACCAAATCAAATTGAGAACTTGTGAGAACTATTAGATAACGTATTTGTTCACATGTGATTCGTTCTATTCATACGTGAACATTGATATATGATAGATTTAGAAAGAAAAAAATGTTAAAAACTCTAAAAATCACATCGTAAAACACATTTGAACCGATTTGTTCACATGATCGTTCACATGTGAATACATATTTGTATTTTTGTGTTTTTCGATATAATTTTAGGATTTTTTTGACTTTTTAATTTATCAATTAAACGTACATCAATGTTCACATATGAATGAAGTTAATCACATATGAACAAATACGTAAACTAGTAGTTCTCACAAGTTTTCAATTTTTTAGTTGGTTCTCATTTAAACATTTATATATATATATATATATATATATATATATATATATATATATATATATATCTTTTTGTATTGATTTCATGGTTTATAACAACTTCTTTCTAATAATAGAGAAGTTGGACGACTTCATATTTGAAGGAAGAAAAACAAAACTAAAACTAATGATCACAATATTTTACGTAACTTGTTCATTCTCTTTCTCGTTCCGTTATCTACCCCAATTGAATTGAAATTTCATTCTATACGATCCCATGGTATCAAACGGCCCCTTAGATCGAGTATATAATCTTGTTTATCATCTATTAATTTGAATTTGAATGAGTTAGTCACCGCATTTACCTAAACTCTATTTTGAAAGAGCGCACACAACTATATACGATGGAACCGAAACAGTTTGAGGAGGTTTTGAATAGGCTCGATGCTCAAGAAGCTGAATTGCAATCGTTGCGGTCCTTCCTCTCCAAGTCCTTGAAAATCTCTGAGGTATGATCGAGTAACTTGTAACGTATTTTTGAATGACAGGTTATCGATCAGGTTTTCTATATCATATGCAATTTTAAATGTTGTAAACTTGTAACACGTACCAGAAACTTTACTTTTACTGTCCAAAACTTACAATGTATTTGCTCATATATAACATCATCATATCATAATCTGTTTAACATTATATCATGTTATTATAGACACTACTAGAAATCTGTTTATAATTACAGATTTCCCACGACAAGTTTTTCGTGGGAAATTTTTCCACGAATTTCCGTCGAACTATTGTCCAAAACACGTAAGTAAAATTTCACGCAATAGTTTCCACGAATTTACAACGGATTTGCCACGAAAAATAATCCGTGGGAAATCCGACAATTAAAAAGTGATTTTCCAAGAATTTTCAACAGATTTCTGACAAAATTTTTGGTAGTTTTTCACACATTTTAAAAGAAAATTATTAATTAGAGGTCGTGACTAATCACTGAAAATCCGTGGGTAACTATTTTAATCGTTTCGTTGAAATTTCGTAGAAAATTGTAACGAATTTTCAACCAATTTAAATGTTTCGTTAAAAAATCCATGGAGATAGTTTATAATTACAATTTAACAAAAAAAAAAAACTAGTCATTGAAAATCCGTGGAAAATCATTTTAAGTGTAACGTTGAAATTCCGTGGGAAATTGTGACGGATTTTCAACCACTTTGGATATTACGTTGAAAATCCGCGGAAATAGTTTATAGTTAAAGATTAATTAAAAATACCTAGATATTAAAAATCTGTAAAAATATCATTTTAAGTTAAATGATGAAGTTATACACATATACATATATTAGAAAAGTCGTTGAAAATCCGTGAGAAATTCTAACGGATTTAGGTGTTCTGTTGAAAATTCGTGGGAAGTTCCCACGGATTTTCAACAAATTTAGATGTTTCTTTGAAAATCCGTGGGTATATGAGATATCTTTTTATAGTGGTCACGCCCAAGTGCACTCGCTTGCGCACTCACACATGCTAGATGTATACGTTTTTAAACATGAATTTTGTATCTACTTACATGCACATAGATGTATATTTATTGATATGTATATATGTATTTGAAATAGTATACTTCTATTAAGATAAATGTTGAAGTTGTACACATATACATATAGTTATTATGTATTTATATATAAGTGTTTATGTTAATATATACTTAAAGATTTATATATGCTTAAACATATTATAAATTTTAACTACTATAGTTGATATAGATACATATATAATAAAGAAAGTTGGAGATAAAGTCACAATTAACGTGTATTTTATATATTAATACATTATATACGAGTAGATGTGAGTTCTTATTTTAGATGCTCAAAAATAATGAAATATTATAAAAGTCATTGAAAATTCGTAGGAAATTCCCACAAATTTTCAACGGATTTAGGTGCTCTGTTGAAAATTTGTGGGAAATTCCCGCGGATTTTCAACAAATTTAGAAACATATAAAATAAATTTGATTTTAAAGCTCATTTTGAGGTTTTTTCAAACTATTTTGCTTTGAACTTTAATTTATATCAATATTTAAATGTGATTGAATTATCAAAATGAAAAAATCCCTAAAATATATAAGTTCTCGCAGTTCTGTACCTTTTTTGGTTCTCATTTGAACATTTGACTATATATATATACATATATATATCTAAATCTAAATCTAATCTAAATATTTATATATTTAAATTCAAAACTCTTAACCTTTTAAGACTAAAGTATCTTATATAGACCATACATTTATAATTCCATTTAACAAATTTGCTTACATATCCAGAGTACAAAAGAAGTGAAAATATTTTGGCCAATCAAAAGTTGTCATCCATTTCACATGGATTGAGATCCAATGGTGATAAAATGGTTTAAGAACGTACAATCCAATGGTGAAAAATTCACCATTCACTATGTTTACCTCCCATCTCAACTCTCACCTAATATATCTCTTTCTCTTTCAAGATCCCACAATGTCTCTACCGAACGTCAAAACCAGTAAACCACCCTTCCATTAAATCGGAGCACTTCCACCGTAACTAAGAGTAACTCGCCAATCACAACCGCCGGTATTGTTGCCAATTAAATTTACGTCCCCATCTCCATGGCCAACGACACCATTCATTCTCGTTCATCCCCGTAAGAACCAACTCCATCGGACACCGTCAAGATCGAATCGTTGGTATTGAGGCGCTATAAAATTTACCATCGAACCACCATGGGATCTTACTTCATAGCACCAACACATTCTTTTTAAACTTATAGATCTACATTTTGATCTTAAATTTCCTAACAGTTTGTCTCATATATAAATGAAATTTTTGTTTAATTCATGAGATATGAAAGTCAAAAGATGAGAGGACAGAGAAAGATAAAGCGAAATAAATTATTTTTTCTAAAATCTTTTCAATTAAAAAATGTCAATTGTGTAAATAAAACAAACAATTAGGTAACTTGTAAGATAATGGAAGAAATTAGCCAAGTTACAATGTATTAATATATGCTAATAATTTTATGCTAATAAAATTTAATTATTACAATGTATTAATATATGCTAATAATTTTAAATTTTTGATATATACATTGTAATTTCACAAAATGTTTAATACAGTTTCAAACATTTAACCTATTTTTAATGTTTCTAATGTTTTAAAGTATCGAATATTATCTCACTCGTGTATATTGTAATGTGGTCCACGGTCCCATGGTCTTTTCAAATAGTGACTAAGGGAACAAAAAAAGAAAGGTATAAACCTTTTTCTTCTTTTACTTTTTCATGTTTTAAATAATAAATTTGAAAGTTTATATAAAACAATCAAAATATTATCCATTTTGACATCAATGATACCCAACTCGAGACTCTTTTCTTGTTACAATTCGTAGCTCGGCGAGTTAAGAAATGTTTCAAACCATCATCTTCTAAAGGTAGTCGTGAACCCAATGGTTGTTATCTCCCCTACAGATGAGAAGGTGGTTGAGGTTCGGGTTAACAACACTATAGAAGTAAACAAGGTGCATATTACGTTTATCTTGAAAGCATTGGATCAAAATCAAATTGTTTAAGAATAATATATTTTGTGACGCATGAATATCTACCTCTAATTCTATGGTGTTCCTGGAGAGTAATGAGAACATCTGTTCTAGTAGTGATAGAAGATCAAGAGCAACATACGTGAATAGGATAGGATCATGTTGATGCATAGTTAATATACTTGTGTGACAAAAGCTTGGATCGAATTTTAACTTGATTTTGATTAGTTCGCATAGACAAAAGCTTGTACAAATCATGTATTGCGAAAGTTGGAGATGCGAAAAGTTACCTGAAATTGCGAAACTTATAAAGTTTCCTTTCGCTAGCTGCGAAACTTCTTAGTTTCGCAGGTCGAGTTTCGCATGCGAAACTTCTTAGTTTCACATGTGTGTTCTATATATAATTAAGTACGTGTGCAGTCAGAGGTAGCGAGTGTGAGAGAGTTGTGTGTGTTGAGCTTAATTGTGTTTATGTAATTGATTAATATCAATAAAACACAACTTATTTAAATCGCTTGTTTAGTCAATTGTCTCCGTATAATCTCGTTTATTCTCAATTACGTTTTACACGAACATACAATTTCCGCTTGTGTGTTTGAATCAATTAAGCGTGACTTAGAGGAACATATGAGTGTACATGCTGGTATCTTTGCCATGGAAGATGTGACATGCTCCATAACAGACCAGAGTGATGTTCATCATATCTCAATCACAATGTTTCGTGATGAAGAGATTTTGAAAAGGTACAGAAGCTTCAAGAAGTTGATATTGTAATGGAGCCTCATTCAGATAATCTTTTCTTAGCCGATATCAAAGTAATGAAGCAGGTAACTGTGTATACAACTATACATATTGGATAATACACTTGATTAATATTAATAATTATACTTTTGATGATTTACTTAATACTAATCGTATGTCTAATAATTGTAAAGATAGTATATTTTAATTTATTACCTTTCATCACCCTCACGCGCATGCATGCACGTGATATTTTTCAGGCTCCAAAAGAATGGGTGGAAAGGATATTGTCACCTAATATTGATTATGATGCTACCAAATGTTTATCGTATTTTCTTCGGTTACAGATACAATATTTGTGAGGGTGTATAAATCGAGGATAGATCTTCTAAGAACTGTAATAATCGGACCAAAGGGAACTCCATATCAAGACGGGCTCTTCGTTTTTGATGTGTATCTCCTAAGTACCTACCCTAATACCTCGCATGTATATTATCTTCCCCTTTTAAGGGTTAAATGTCTCAAAATCTTTAAAATTATGCCTACAGTTTATTAAACAGTGACATGACTGGTTATATCTTCTAATTAACCGTCAATAAATTATATGTATATCTTCTAATTTTTTATATATTTATTCATACTTATATACATGTAAGTATATAAATGCAATGCAATGTCTCTTTTTATCTCAAACACTACCCGTCTAATTCTTTATCTTTTGTTTTGAAGATCCACACAGTATACATAATGTGTCGTTTAGCGACATTCATATATACCAATATCAACGATAGATAACGATCCACGTCTTACATTCAAAAGTAATGTGTTTTATTAACATTTCAAGTTTTTTTTGTTTCGCTCTCGTTTTGCATTTTGTCTTTTATTTTTTTAATTTCATAAAAATCGATGGTTAACCGTTAACCGACCTATAACTGCCAAATTAACCGATAAGCGGTTAACCGTTAACTGAAGAATTTGATTTCTCATTAACCAACATGACGGTTATGGTTAATTTTTTCCCCTTAATCGACCCATATTTTACCTGTTAAATAGTTAAAAAGAGAGAGTCAAGTACACTAAAAAAAGAGTACGATAAAAGTAAAAAAAAAAAAGTTGTCAATTTAGTAAGCAAAAGTCAAAGGAAACAGAGGCGTATATTTTATAAAAAAGCTATTCGTTGGAAATAAGATTCTTTGTTAAAAAATGTAAATATGTGCTTTTGTTCATATAAAAACTTTTATATTTTTTATAATAAATGTAAGTTATAAGTTGGGTCTAAGATACATACTTTAAGACAAAAGAAATTAAAATGGTAAAAGTATTGCTCGTAGTAGATAAGTAAAAGAAGTTGGAGGACCAATAATTAAGTTTTTACTTTTCTATACTCCGTATTTGGAAATTAAAAATGTGAAATGAAATCACACGGATTGTGAAATTGTAAATCACACGGATCGTGAATGTGAGCCATTGGCATCGATTTTAACTTTTATTTTTGAATTTAATCGCAGGGTTGTGAAGATATGACGTCGGGCATATAACAAAAACCCTAACGTCACAAATCTCCCACCAAAATTTTTCCCCAATTTCCGATCAACCACCCAATCTCTCCGTCAAAATGCCACTCTTCCAAACTTACGGTGCTTGTTACGTATTGAATTATTTAGACAACTGTGAAAATTAAACCAAATGATAGTTTGAATGCGTATGTTACAGCGACATATTTGACTATAATTCACTGACCATAATGCTTGAGCAGAAGCAGTACGAAACTGTGACATGATCCCTCTTAGAATCCCTAACTATACTTCTGCAGTGGTAATTCAGTAACATATCCCTGCAACTGCACATATCTACCTCACCCTCTTTAATCTGGATTTGCGATTTCACATTAAAACTCTGCCAATCTAACCGAAACTAGATAACTCTTTCTTCTGTAAGTCTGATGGAGTATTATTAAATTCTCGAATGTTGTTGGTTTATGCTGTTAATGTTTTTACCTTTTTGATTAAGAATATGAAGGTTTAGCCTATACTGGTGGTTAATTGACATTATATGATTCTTAAACTATTTATTGATGCTTGGTTAATTGAATGCTAATAACTCTTATATACACACGAGTATTTTTTATAACATACATCATTTTATTATTAACTAATCCTCCATTTACCCGACCATTAACTTGACAGTCATGATAAAGTGAAATCTTAAACTACAAAAGAAAGTTTTCAAACTTTTCAGCTTCCTCAATGATCCTTGATACAATTATCCATGATCAAAACTTCAACACAAAATCCAAAACTGGTATTGGGTATCATATGGTTCCTCCTCCACGTTCTTATACCCAAATGCCTGAATCTGATGATCATGAGGTGCAACAATCTAAGAGCATTGAGAAAGAATCAAAAGATCTTTCCAAAAAGGAGAAAAAGAAACTTGAAAAATCTTCTAAAAAGGAAACGACAACTGATAAGATAAAAGATATTGATGAACCAATCAGTATCGAAGAGGAGAAATGTGATGACGCCAAGATTTATAAATCTTCAGTTATACCTGAAAATTTCATCATTACTACTGAATATGATATGGCTTTTGAACAAGGCAAAACTTTTCAAGAGGCAGAAAAGGAAATTTTAGAAAAAGAGTTTAAGATTAAATCTAAACCTCAATCTGACTCTCAAAAGGTTGTGAAAATTCTTAAAAGAGAGAAGTCATCACAATCTTGTTCATCACATTCTCCTCAGGTTCATAAAGTGTGTGAATCTCCAAAAGTTTCGACATCTCGAACTTCTGCTGAGAAAAATGCTCCGAAAGTGTCTAGTTCTAGAACTTTTGTTGAGAAGAGAAGCTGTTTTTATTGTGGGGTTGTAGGACATGTGATTAAACATTGTTTGAGTTTTGTTAAGCTAAAAAGATCATCTTCTAGAAATTCTATTTCTAAAACTTTTTCAAAGTCAAGCTCACGGGTAAACATACTATCCTCTATCCTTGTAGAGTAAACTGTTGAACCCTTTGTGTCTTCTTATATACTTCTCCATACCTTTTGCAACTGTAGCAACTTGAACGCGAAGAATCTTTTACTTGTATCCGATGGATTATGGAAGCTATGTGATTTTGGTAGTACATCGCCAAATCATAAATGTTTTGAGAGGCCGGACATCGAAGGAGACCCTATAAGGAAGCACACTACACCTGCCTATAGATTCCCTGATGTTTGATGAAGGACTCTTCTTTTTCACACGACCTATGATGATTTCTTTCTTTTCATTCCTTTTCTAACCTTTTTTCTTGTTTCAGATGTGGGATCCTTGTTTATGAGAGAAGTTATATGCGAGAAAGTTGATATTTGGGTAACTTCAGTGGACCTTGTGTTTTTGTGTGACACATCTAGCTAAAGGTGGATGGTCAGGCGGGTTGGGTAAAGGGTTCAGGTTGAAACAGTCTGCTTTTAGTGTGAACGGGTCGGGTTTATTTGACCCACATATATTTATTTGCCCAAATTTCTTTTAAGAGTCGATGTATTTTAAATATGTTTACGGAACTATGTTATTACAACAACATAATAATTAAAGTCACGGGGTTGACCGAGGCGTTGGTGCTAGAGGGATTGACTTTGAGAGAGGAGGGTAGAAGCGAAAGCTTTGTGAACAGAGACCGGATAGAGATCACTAGTACTGTCACAACGTAGATGAAGTGACGTGTTTTTAAGTGTTTAACAGAGAAGCCGGTAAGGATCAAATTCAATGGAACATTTGTTATCGGTAGTAAATCGACGAACATAGATAAGATTTTTGATTATATTGGGTGTGACTAGAACATTTATGAGATGCAAGGGACATTAAAGATTAGATTTGTGAGTGTGACCCATTTGAGAAACGCTTATAGTGGATCCATCACCGACTATAACCAGACCGAGAAGTATTAATATTAAAAATAGGCTTGAGATTACCGCATTCGAAGTAAGATGTGGGGGCCCTATCTCCATATTCCATCCTGGATCCGAATGAGACATCATATGAAATGCTGCAGGCTATTGCAATAAGAATGGGAAGGCTGACCAACTACTCGACTTCTACGTTTGTGTAAACTGATGATATAAAGCCATGATTTTCTTTTATTTCTTCCCCTTTCCTTTTTTTTTCTCACTTGAAGACAAAATAGGCTAACGACAATATTGTTGATTTTTTCTTCATAAATGATGAAACAAACTAAATGACAAAAATCTGCTGCAGTCAACTTGGACACCAAGCTGATCGCAGATTCCGGCAAGAAATTTGACCGGAGCGTGGCGGCACGTATGATGTCCGAAAAATCTGAAAATTTTAGGGCTTACTCGGAATTTAATTATGACCTAATGGTGGCAGCGGTGACTGTTAACTCGCCGGAAAAAGTTAGAAAATCATTAAATAGCGGTGGTTCTGTAGATTCCGACGATCGGAGCATGACGGCGCATTGTATTTCTGATGCTTCTGAAATTTTTAAGGTTTATTCGTATTTCGGTTACGAATGTGATGGTTGTGGTGGTGTATCGTAATTTGACCTGTAAGTGAGCGATTTTTAGACGAACATATTGATTTAGAGTTTAGAGGGTTTAATTAGAGAGAGATTGAGGGAGAAGAAGAGGTTTAACATAAAATAGTGGTTATCGACAGGAGGGACAAACCGCTCTGATACCATGAAAGTAAATGTATTTCTCGTATCGTATTATGCAAAACATTACAAGGATATATAGACGAGGTAACTCTGAAACACTAAGCCCAATAACCTAACGGGATGAAAATGGGCTAGCCTACTATGCTATACTATATACATTAATAGTAACATGATATATACATGTGAAATGTCAATTTTATCCTTCATTCAGACACACATTTCTCTTGCTAAATGGGATTTAGAAGGACATGGTCCGTAATCGTTACAAACGTTTTTGACTACATATAAGTTTTACAACATATATTTGGTAGGAATTGATATAAACGAAATCATGTCATTAAAATATATAACTTTTTAAAACAACTTTGTAATGACTCATTGGTTTACCATCCTAAATATGATCTGCCGAAAAAATAAATACTTTTTTTTTTAATATGCCAAAAACTAATTTTATTTAAGTTATCTACTCATCCTGTATAATAAGGAGGTGATCCTCACACACTAGTTTTTCGTCCATACACACCAATTATTGAAAACTATCTATTTTACCCTTACAATAATTTATGATAAGATAGGAATTCAAAATGAACTTAAGAAAACGAAAACAAAAAAATGAACTTCTCCCTTATGTCTCTCAACATCTCAATTTCTCTTCTTTCTCCCACCTTATTGTTTTTCTTCAATATTTCGAAATCGTCAAAACCGGTCTTCACCAAATATGTGTTTGGTTCCGGCTATCAGACTACATATGGTTACTTTCCAGTATTGGCAATCTGCAACTTTTTCCTACACTTCAGATTGGGTATCTAAATTACAAAATTCGTCACCATTACAAATGAATCCGAGTTAAACCAGTTTATTATTGTTAATTGATTAATTTGGGTTTAAAAAGCCAATCAAAGGTCGACGAGTTATATTTAAATGAAGAAATTTAATGCGTTTGTTTGTTGAGGGTGCTAATTGTTAAAGATAAAGTGGAGATCTATTACTTTTAAATATGAAGAAAACTTTAAAATACAAAGACAATATTGTTGTAAAATTTGTTCGTTTATGTTGGATAATGTTTCAGGTGATACTTTACTAGCCGGTGAATTGCTGGTGCACCGATGATGTTTGGAGGAGCATTTTGTGACCCGGTTTTAATTAAATGATACTCCATATAAATAATGTAAGGGTAAAATAGGTAGTTTATAATAATTAGTTTGTATGGATTAAAAATTAGTGTGTGAGGATCACCTCCCGTGTAATTAACCTTTGCGATAGAATGTTGTCCATTGTGTAATTAATAAACTAATAATGAAGTCGTTGGGTTCTCATATGAATTTTCCATAATTAAGCTCAAGCTCAACATTCAAATCATGACAAATCTGAAACTCAGTTTTTCTTTCCATTTAAGGCATATATGACTTTTAGCAACTCTCACCCTTTAAATTAATTTGCATACCATTAGTTAATATAAATTAAAATAAATTACATTATAAAAGTATTTAGGAAGCAATGTTGTTCAAATGTTTCTTTCTAAAAAAATAAAAAAAATAAATAGAAGACCATTATATCTTAAAATGAAGAGCGTGTATTGAGGTAGCACAAAGTGGTTAATACCAAATGTAGCACAAAGTGGTTAATACCAAATTGAAGTGGCTAATCCACTCTCAAAGTGGCTGGAAGTGATTATTCAAGATGTTGGCTACCAGTTTGAGCGGCAGCTGCTTTGTGTATCTTTTTCTTTTATTTTGTGTGTGGTAATTATAAGGGTAAAAATGTTTAAATCTAGGAATTTGGAGTGTGATGAGTATAGGTACCAATTGGTTTCACTGTGATTTTAATGTAAAAATGATGTGACACGAATAATATGTGTAGCTTTTTTCGAAGTGCTCAACTGATGACTACCTTTCCTCTTTGAAAATGAAAACTTTTTTTTGTTGAGCTTATTCCTGTTTGTTGGGAATTAAGGTGTGATAATAATTTTGAATGGTCTTTGAATCATGTAGAGAACTCTTATATTTTAACAATACCTTATGTTGAGGCCCCAAATATATTTGAACATATAAATAAGTATACATGAATATGATGATGCACAAATTAATTGTCACACGTGAACACTATATTATGTCGTATTTGTTTTATGTGAAGTTTTGTTTGCATCAATCAACACATTTATGTATCTATATACAAAATTTTGAGAGCTCTAAATTTACGGTGGCGCCACCGACACATTGTTTAGGAGGACTCTGGTCTTCGATTGCCTTATTTTTACAGGCACACAAATATAAAATATGAAGATAATTTGTTTAACTAATCTTACTTTGTGTGGGAGAGCGTAAACTTAAAAATATGGTTGAAATATAAAACACAAATGAATCATTTTTTTTCAGATATATCTTTTTTTTTCTTCGAAATGTAAGCTCTACAAATAATTCACACATCATATATATACAACCACGAATATATACACAATGCTTCCTATGAAACTTGAACCCAAAACTACTAGATTGATGGACAATTCACATACTGTTAGGCCAAAGGCCTTTTGTTCTTGACGATCTTTTTATTGAGCAAGTTAAAAAAAAAAAAAATACACACACACACAAACACTTTGGCTTCACATAAATTTATGAATATGTGAAGCTTAACTTTTAACCTTCACAATTCATAAATTTTATGTGGAGCAAAAAAAAAATAAGTTTCACATTGCTCATAAAATTGTAAAGGTCAACTGTTTTCATCATTTTTATTTTATCTCCACATCTTTTTATATATATATTTTGATCCAAGGGCCGAGATCTGTTTTTACCATTTTTATTTTATCACATTGTTTTTACAGGATCCCAATCCTATATAGGGGTTCTAGTGAAAACAAGAAGTTAAAATAAAAACGGTGAAAACGATCTCAATTTGTATTCATAATTTTTTTTTGCTTCACATACGTTTGAACCCTTATATTTTTTTTTTCAAAGAGTTTTCATCGTGAACCTTTATTTTTTTTGCTTCACAAAAAATTAAAAATATTTTAACTGTGAAGCTTAATATTGTTGGTTTCACATAAATTTAAAAATGTGTGAAGCTTAACTTTCAACCATCACAATTCAAAAATTTTATGTGAAGCCAAATAAAATAAGCTTCACATTTAAAAATTAAGTGGGAAGCAAAAAATAAATTCAACTTCACACTTCATAAAATTGTGAAGGTCAATTGTTTTTATCGTTTTTACTTTATCTTACCCCTTTATATATATATATATATATATATATATATATATATATATACTGATCCAATGGTTGAGATCTATTTTTACCGTTTTTATTTTATCTCCTTATTGGATCCTATTCATATATATATACGGGCTGGATCCAGAGTGAATCAACAATTCCTGGGGAAATATGGAAGCTCACATTCATCAATGATGGAAAAAAATAATAGGGTTGCTCAATTTCATTAAAAACTCACTTTCACTTAAGCTTTAATAATTAAATATCTCACAAACGGTATGTCAATAAATTATAAAAATTACTTATTTGGAATCATCATTTTTTTATTTTAATTGTATATCTCACAACCTATACTTTCGACAAACTTTTTTTTTTTCATTTTTTTGTCGTGTCTTAAAAACACATCATCTATAATCGCATTTGATTTATGATAAAAAGATAAAATTGGTACATGCTTATTTATTAATGATATATGTTAATTATATGAAATTAATAAAAATTATAAAAACTACATATTCGGAATCAACATCTTTTTCTTTTCGATTAAAGATCCCACAAGCTATACCTTCGACAAGCTATTTTTTTGCCGGGTCTTAGAAAATGCGGCTTATCACATGTGATTTTATGTATAACATGTGATTTATGATAAAAATTTAACATTGATACACGATTATTTATCAATGGTGGATGTTAACTCATACATGATTACAACTTAATATTCATTCACATAAATAATTATAAATAAAATTATAATAAACTGAATTCGTGTACAGCCAAAATCACACGTGATTACTGATTTGAGGTTTAACCGCATCCATTTTTCAAATGATTTTTGTGATAATAACTGATAATATTACATGCAATTTTACTTTTACATTTATTAATATGTATAAATTATAGTTAATTATTTAAGATTCATATTTATTTACACTTTAATCACACGTGATTACTAATTTAATATTTAATTACAACTGATTACCACTTAATATTTTTTGTAGGTTTATTAAAGTATCAAATTAAATTATTTTCATGCGATTTTAAACTTATAATTTATAAATTTGATTATTTACATGTGATTATAGTTAGTGATTTAAATCTTAAAATTTAATTGAAAATTTAATCACATGTAGCATTAAATCACATTAGACTTAACATTACGAATTTCAAACACCCATTAGAAAATGAAGAAAAAAGAGTTTGTCGAAAATATGTTATGTAAGATCTCTAATTATAGATAAAAAGACATTGATTCTAATGATGTAATTTTTATAATTTATAGATATACGATTTGTAAGATATTTAGTTTTTTTAGGTGAAAATGAGTATTTAAAATGAATTACTCTATTGTTTCCTCAATTCTTATTTTTTACCATAATTTATTGAACTTATATTTATTTATATATATATATATATATATAATATAGACCTACATATATATATATATATATATATATATATATATATATATATATATATCTATACATACATATATATATATATATATAATATAGATATAGATATATATGTATATATATATACATACCTATATAGATATATATACGTATTATATATATATACACGTATTATATATACATACCTATATATATATATATATATATATATATATATATATATACACGTATTATATATACATACCTATATATATATATATATATATATATATATATATATTAACTTATAGATACGATACAATCAAGATTATGAAAAAAAAATCATGTCAAAAGAGGGTTAAATACTTTAAGGAGCTCCAAATATATTGCAATATCTATTTTTGTTAGTCTTCATTTTATTTCCAAATGTAGAATTTTATTTCTAATCTAGTATTATATGGACATAACTATTATATAATGATAAATAATTGATAACTAATATGACCACACTTGCTGAAATCTATATACTTACAGTGTGTTCGGCATAAGGATATTATGAGATTATAGTAAATTGAGCTTCTAGTTTTTTAACCATCTTAATCCTCACCTCTTTTTGGCAAAAAGAATCCTCAACTCTAACTCTAGCCATAATCTCTAACTCCAACTTGAATCACAATTTCTAGCTATAACTAGTTGTTACCAAACATACTCATAATGCACCGTACATTTTTGCACGTTAAGATTTATTTTTAGAATTAAATTGATGGAGAAATAATATCTGACACTAATCAAAAACAAAAATACTATTAGATGGTATATTATAATAGATGACCAAAGTCTGATTGTGAGCTTAAGGTCCATTAGGATATTCTATAAATAGTTGTTAATGTAACAAATAATCGTCACAGGGTATGTTTAACATTGTATCAGAGTTTAGGTCTCTAAGTTTTATTTTTAGCCCTCTCCGTGTGCGAATAAAAAGTTCTCATCTATCTTCTTCATCTTGTATCATTTACTTCAACATTGATTAATATCTTTGTACAACCTTTCTTCAACATTTTTTATAAATAGTCGTTAATGCAATACATATATTCGCTTCTAGTTAATCTTACACTTTAGCTCCTTCTTATTACTCCGCATCTTCTTTACGAACGAAAAAAAAAAAATCAGCCTCTCATATTCTCTCAAATTTGCTCTGGTCTCTAGCACCATCGATCTTCACAACCCAAACCCTTATACCAAAAGGCTTCAAAATTTCTTATCTGTCTTTTTATTATTATTTTATTTCCTATATTAAAAAGAAAAAAAGAAAACCCTGCTAATCATCTCCTTTATTTTATCTCCTTCGGCTTATTATTATTATTTTTACCAAATCTGTTTATTTTTCCCGTCATGTTTTAGCTTATATATATTATATAAAAAAAGAACACCTTAAATTTTTTTGTCAAACATGATGATGTTGTCGGTCAACAATCATCTTTGCTTTTGCTATTGTTTTGTTTTGTTCTTTCAACCGTTTTGTTTTACTTTTGCTGCTGCTTGAAGATTCGCTTCCGTTTGCTGTCGGATGTCATCTTATTAAAAGAGTTATAGGTTTAATCTTTGTTTTCGTTAATGGTTTGCTTTTATTGCTGCTGCTTGAAGATTCATTTTTGCTTGCTGTCGGATGTCTTTATTATTAAAATAATTATAGGTTTAATGTTTTAAGTTTCTACTTCAGTTCGAGCTTTTACTATTTCGTCGCTCGTACTGCGGAGGAGTAGTAGATGGTATATTATAATACATGGTCCAAGCGTGATTGTGGACTTATGATCCACTAGAATTAGATTAAATTTGCGTTGTATTCTATAAATAGTTGTTAATGTAATACATAATCCTCACGAGATTTTAATGTTTAACAAATACCACTATTTCGCAAACTGAGATTTGTTATGCGTTTAGTTTATTAATGGTGAGGTATTGACGAAACACAAAAGTGGTTTGCACTTCTATTTCTGGCATTAAAACGACATAATGATACCTTTTATGTTGTTTTTTTTTCTTTTTTCTTTCAAGACTTACAAAAATGTTGAAGCTAATCGTGAAAACGAGAGAAAGGAAATGAGTGTTGACTTTCTAATTTTGTAGAGGTAATGGAAAAGTTTTACACAAACTTTAAATTTAAAGATTTATTGTTTAATTATGCACTCAACTTTATATTATACTCATTATTGTAGTATGCGGGTGACTTTCATACCCTTTATCTATTATATAAGGTGAATTTTTTAAAAACTATTTATATGCTCCAACTTTCATACCCTCTATTGTGTGAGGTGGAACTTCTAAAAAACTCTAAGTAATACGGAGTATGATACAAACTAGACATTCTAAAAACTTTATTAGAAAAGTCCATATCATACAATAAATGGTAAGTTTTTATAATGTTCACATCATACAATAAAATGTACAAAAGTTGAGAGCATACATTAGTATTTAGTGTAAAGTTGAGCGCATAATGAAACAATAAATCTTAAATTTAAAGGAAAAAAACCCGAAAGTAATTGATAATCAAATTATTCTAATATTTATTTTACTTAATATTCAGTATAAATATTTTTAATGTTTGTTAAGATAATTTAAATCAAATACTTGACTTTTTATAAAGGGTAATGTCCTAGAATCTTAATAAACTATAATCGAAAATCTACCGTATATATAAACTATTAAAACATTTATTGTATATATTTAACTTTAGATTATTTTCAGATGACAATACGTATAGTTATTACATACGAATAAATGTGTGGTCCAAAGTACCTTGTGGAGTGGTTGTGATGTATATAGTCTAATTTCGTACGTAGCTAGTAATAGAAATTGCTGTTTGAATAGAAAAATGATGATACATAGCTTGTGAATCAATCAATTTAATTAGGTGCCTGATAGTACGCGCGAGGTGTAGCTACTGTAACCGAGCTCCTTGGACATATGCTTTTCGAATCCGATGTGCGAGTCCGGTAATATGATCCAAAATCCGGTTCGAATTCGAATGTGTCATACATATGTACGTACCCATTATTAGAAAAACACATTCGGGGTCTAATTTGATTAGCTAGTTTAATTAATTTCAGACTCCAGCAAGTAGAAAAAAAAAAGGAACAACATTTATGCTTGATAGTAATCTTGACTAGAAATATGTTCATTTTTGTTCATGTTAATTAATTTAATTAATCTAATTAAAAGAAGGGTAAGATTTTAAGGGAAACCCACCACCTTCTGACACTCTTAGACCCTACCACCACCCACCACCTTCTGACACCGGCGGCTGCAATTTTTGTTTTTTAGTTACTTTTTCCAAAATAAAATAAAATGTAAAGGTTCGCAATAAAATAACGTATGTGAAACGAAAAAAAATAAAAGTTCACATCTAAAAAAAGTTGTGAATACAAATTGAGATCGTTTTTACCGTTTTATTTTAACTCATTGTTTTCACCAAAACACAAACACAACCCTATATATATATATATATATATATATATATATATATGGTAGAGTTTTAATTAGAACACTTTAAAATAAGTACGGCTAAGAACACCTCAAATGCACACATATATAAAATAAAATCATTAGATTCACACTCATACATCTCAAATATGCAAAGAAAAATTGATGCACATTTCTAAAAATGTACAAAAATCGAAAAAATGATTTATGCACGATTATCTCTATAGATGCTATCTATCGTTTTTTTGATTATTGTGCATTTTTAGAATTTGCATCAATTTTTCTTTGTATATTTGAGATGTATGAGTGTAAATCTAATGATTTTATTATATATATATATATATATATATATATATATATATATATGCATTTGAGGTGTTTTTAGCTGTTCTTATTTTAGAAGTGTTCTTATTTGATCCAAACTATATATATATATATATATATATATATATATATATATATATATATATATATATGCATTTGAGGTGTTTTCAGCTGTTCTTATTTTAGAAGTGTTCTTATTTGATCCAAACTATATATATATATATATATATATATATATATATATATATATATATATATATATATGCATTTGAGGTGTTTTTAGCTGTTCTTATTTTAAAAGTAGTCTTATTTGATCCAAACTATATATATATATATATATATATATATATCACATATTATTTGTTTTGTACTTTATTTTGTATTATACATATTATCCAATTTGTACTGCATTTTGTATAAAATTATACTGCATATTATATTGTTGTTTTTACTATATTTTGTATATATATTTTTAGTACATATTGTTTATTTTGTACTGCAGTTTGTATTATACTTATTATCATTTGTATACCGCATTTTGTATAAAATTTATTGCATTTTGTATATATATTTTTAATACATATTGTCACTATTGACTCAAAAATGTTTAAAAAAGGTAAAAGATAGGTTAGAAGAAATTATACAATTTTTTTTATAAAGTAAAAAAAATTCGTAATAAAAAATAAGTGCGGCTATCGGAATCCGACGGCTATTTGGTGCCAGCGGGTGGTGGTAGGTAAGTTGGGGAGGAAGACGGAAGTAGGAGGAAAAAAAGTAAGTGGGAGGATTAAAAAGTAAAAGTGAAAATAATAGAGGTTGTGTAAGGTAAAATCCAATGTTTTTATTTTCTTAACTTTAACTAGCATATTTGATTACTAATTAAAAAAAAATACTCCTTCTAACCATTAATTTAAATTAAAGGATGACTCAGTGACCATAATTTTGTTTTCTTCTTCTTCCCCTAATATAATCTCTTACCCTTACCCTACGATCTTCACTTTAAAAAAAATTAAACATAAGGCCTACTACGAGTTTTATAGAAAAATGTCCATTGTTTTGTTTCATCTCAAACTCAAACTAACTATTTGCAAATTATATTAATTATATTTCATATTGTAAATGTAAATTTTGTATAAATAAGATTGAGACCCTAGGTTAAAAATGATAACGTGCGACACTTGTTTTTTTAGACAAAATCCTCGTCCATGTACTGTAATATACTAGCTTTAAGGCCCGCGACAACGAGGGTGACAAAATTAAAATTGTTATAGAATTAATGTTTTATTTTTTATTAAATAAATTAATATATATATTAGTGTGTTAGATGTAAAGTGTTATAATTTGTATATGTATTATATAACATCTCTATAAAATTCGTATATGTTATATGTAGTAAAAAAATTTGTAACCTAAGGAAATAACATATAATACCTTCCAAACTTTTGAGACTTTCTGGATGTTTCAAAAGAGGTGATTTTTCATCTATAAATCAATTCAATAAGTTGTTAGTAAAAACAAATAATCGATCATAAATTAAATAATGCACATAATAATAATAAAAAAATTATTTAACCTAAATAAACAACGTATAATACCTCTCAAATCTTTAGGACTTTTAGAATCCTCAAGAGCATGAAGTTTTTGATCTACTTAGCAACTCAAAAATACCAAAATATGTTAATGAATAGAAATATACAAATAATCGACTATAAGTATAAGAACTTAAATATTAAATATTTTAAAAATATAACCTAGCGAAACAACGTACAATACTTTTTGATTTACATATCAACTCAAAATATCAAAATATTTTAATAAACACAAATATACAAATAATCGATTATAAGTATAAGAAAGTACATATTAAATATTTTTAAAAATATAACCTAAACATATAACGTATAATACCTTTCAAACCTAAACTTTTAGGGTGCTCAATCCAAGTGATTCTTTATCTACAAATTCTTTAAAAATTCAAAAATATATTAGTCAATACAAATAATAATGTATAAGTTAAAGAATACACACATCATACCTTTGAATTCGTTTATAAAATTGAAAATTAAAATTCATATAGAATTCTTATTTATATATCTCCATGCCTTAAAGTGATTGATAAACGTTTGAAATACTTAAGTCGACAAATTCATTAATATATAAATTAGTGAATGAATTTGAATGTGTATATATATTTGCACCATGGGTATTATTTGTCCACTTTATTTACGGGTATAAATAAAAGATATTTATTATATTATATCAAACATTATATAGGAAGGGATTTTAATATAATATCTTTTATTGAGATAAGGGAGAGTTGGTTAACAAAATTTATAACCAATGCGAAGATGTCGACGGTGATTTTAGTTTTCTTTGGGGTTATCTAATTCGTTGAATATTTTTAGATATTTAATTGCCGATTTTAATATTAATTGCCAAAAATTTTTATTGATAATATGAAATATTTAATTAATATTTAGGGGTTTTAGGGGTATAAAGTGTAATTAGAGAATCAATTATAGATCGTCGGATCGATTTGAAAAACTCAATTGAATGGTACAGATTCCTCCATTGTATTATGGTTTAAGTATATATATATATATATATATATATATATATATATACTATAGATTATTATTAAATAATTAATTAATTAACTATTATAGATTATAATAATATTATTACTAGCTTATAACTCGCAAAAAATCGCGAGACTACAACATGAAAAGGCATATAATTGATTTATGAAATATAGATTTAAATAATATAACTTGTATGTATGATGTAATATTTAATTGTTCTAAGACTATAAATTAATGAAAAAGTTCATCCTTATTTTGTTATGATTTCAAGAACAATACTAATAGTTTATGTTTTCTATTACATTGGTTGTGCTATACTTAGTATCCTTACTTACTTTAGCTTTGAGAAATAGTTATTTGTTACCGTTAGATCAAGCAAGTACTGATTGTCTAGCCGTTAGTATAAAAACCTATCAAAGTACTATATAATGAGCGTTTTGTGTTATTAATTATGAGCTTCATATATGAACTAATTTTTACTCTAATTATATATTAAGGAAGGGAGTATTGTGGCTCACCAGTATTGTGGTTCAAGGATTCTATTATATAATGTTAATAACATTTGTCGAGTATTTTGGCCCAAACATAACCCAAAAGAACTCTTGGTATTTCTTTTTAAACATGTGACCCAATATTTGTTAATCTATACAATACCCGGTGAGTATTGTATCTCTTATTAATCACCTCTGCAACGTTGATGTCTAGTTAAAAAACATAAACCGAGTCCAAGCAGCATGTTACACTGCAATTTAATATCTATCTATATCTATATATATATATATCTAATATATATATACTAAAGGAGTATAAAAGAAAGCTCCGGAATTTACCACGTAAGCACGAATGACACGTGTCAGCATCTTAATTTCAGTTAACAAATTATTTAATTAATATTATATAATTATTTTATTATTTTTTAATAATTAATAAATATAAATAATAATATGGAAAGAAGGAGTCCCATATGAAAACAAACTCCTACAAATTATTTAATTAATATTATTATTTTTTTATGATTAATAATTAATTAGAAAATAAAATATCGATAAACAATTTGACATATATTTAGTTACGATAGTATATTTAGTATAATAACATGGACTTTGTGTAAAATATTTATCATATTACGATGAACATCTCACATTGTTTTTATACTACGTAATAAACACAATTATATTTAACAAATCGCTTAATAATTAATTAATTTGATTAGATTAATAGGAATAAACTTTGTATGTTTTAAATTGTCGTGCATCGCACGCGCTTAAAATTAGTATATACTAAAGGAGTATAACAAAAAGCTCCAGAATTTACCACGTAAGCACGAATGTCACGTGTCAACATCTTAATTTTAGTTAACAAATTATTTAATCAATATTATATTATTATTTTATTATTTTTTTAATAATTAATAATATTGAAAGAAGGAGTTTTATATAAAAACAAACTCCTACAAATTATTTAATTAATATTAATTTTTTATTATTAATAAAAATTAATTAGAAAACATTAAACAATTAGACATATATTTAGTTACGATCTTATATTTAGTGTAATAACATAGACTTTGTATATAATATATATCATATTACGATGAACATCTCACAATGTAATAATACTATGTACTAAACACAATTATATTTAAGAAATTGCGTAATAATTAATTGATTTGATTAAATTAATAGGAATAAAAATTGTATGCTTTAAATTGTCGTGCATCGCACGAGTTTAAATATGTGTATAAATATAAAAATAAAAATATTATGTTTAAATTAGCTGTAAAAAATCAGAAGCCATTTAGTTAGGAGAGAAAATTGAGTTAATTTGTTTTTGAATTATTAATGGTTTAAATATATATAAATATAAATATATAGCTAGACGATTTTAATGTGAATTAAAAGTCAACTAATTGGGTTGTTATCTTAAATGTATAATTAATTAGTTTTGAATTACTTTTTGTTATGGGTAATTAGGTAATTGAAGCATACCTAATGGGACTTAATCCATGGATAATTTTGGAGTTTAAAATCAACGGTGATTAGGTATTTAGGTTAATTAATTGAAGGGTGCAATTTAATCCAGAGGGAGTTAATTATGGACTGTGCACCTAATTTCAACTTTCTTATATAAATATATAAAGAGATTATAATAAATATAACCAATTTATAAGGAAATGTGATCGACCACGTTCCCTAGCTTTGCAATCGTTAATTTATTAAGTCATTTCTCTAGAAACTATATACTTTCTATATATCATAGTTATCGTCGATCATTTCAGAGCCTATTTACAAGATCACGTAAGTAATTAAGCTAATTATCAATTCTTACATTTACAAAAGTCATGTACTTCTTCTTATATGTATATAGACACATTACAATGTCGTTATTACAACAATTTTTGAAATTCAAATGGGCTTTCTTACTGATGACCATAATCACAAATACTAATCTACCCGTAGAGCCTGTTAAATGTTCAACCAATCTCACAAATTGCACCATCACGAATTCGTATGGTGCATTCCCAGATCGTAGTACTTGTCGTGCCGCTGAGGTTGCATACCCTTCATGTGAAGAAGACCTCGTGTCAATAGTTGCAAATGCTACACAAGCGAAACGAAGAATGAGAGTAGCCACTCGTTACTCGAATAGCATACCAAAGTTGGTTTGTCCTTATGGTGATGATGGACTTATAGTTAGTACACAAAATCTCAACCATATTATTGATATCGATAAAGATAAGATGCTTATTACGTTAGAGAGTGGTGTAACATTGAAGCAACTGATTGATGAAGCTGAAAAAAGTCGGTTGGCTTTGCCTTATACTCCTTATTGGTGGGGATTGACGATTGGTGGTCTTTTAGGTACGGGTGCACACGGTAGCACACTTTGGGGTAAAGGTAGTGCGATCCATAATTATGTCGTTCAAATGCGGATTGTCACCCCTGGTCACCCTGAAGATGGTTATGTTAGAGTGCGGACATTAGAAGAAAATGGGGAACATGACGATGAGCTAAATGCAGCTAAAGTTTCTCTTGGAGTACTTGGTGTCATTTCACAGGTATATAAATGTCCCCTACCTCTAAATTTTAATACCCATAGATAAAAACAGAAAGATAATCATTACAATATTCTTTTGATAAAACGATTTTCTTAATCATTATTAGTGGTTTGTGTTTTGCTATTGGTATGTATAAATTAGGTGTAATTTGGAAATTAGTTAATTATACACATCTCTTAATTGAAAGTGTACAATATATTTAATACGGAGAGTTATAGATTAATTTTAAGTTGTAGCTCGTTTTACGTACTCAGGTACACATATTCTAAGAAGATTTGAATTCATAACCTATATATAGGTGACTTTACGGTTGCAGCCGATGTTCAAGCGATCAATTACGTTTGTAACAAAAGATGACATGAATTTATCAAATGAAGCTGCCATTTTTGGGAGACAACATGAGTTTGCAGATATAATATGGTACCCGAGTCAAAAACAAGTTGTCTATCGGATAGATGATCGAGTCTCTTCAAATGTCTCTGGAAATGGCCTCTGGGAGCACCCTGGTTTTCGAGCATTGCCATCACTTATACTCAATATTGTAAGATCTACAGGTAGTCAGTCAGCCATGATATATCATATACCATATACACATACATATCAAACACCTTTTTTTAGGACTAATTTCTTATTTATTCAATGAGCTAACAAATTATATCACTATATGCTATCAATTCGAAGTGTACATTAATTTTATAGATCAAGGGAATATATATATATAGGAGTGGGTAAAAGAGAGAAAGATTTTTAGGGAGAGAAGAGGAAGAAAGATTTTTTGTTACTATACTTCAGTATTTTTATTTTAAAATTCAGTTTTTTATTACTATAAACTTTTAAATCATAGCAACAAAAGACTAAATCTTATTAATAAAATATTGAACCAAAGCAATAAAATATAAAATTATATTAATAAAGTTTTGAATCATATCAATAAAGTATTGAATCATAATAATAAAAAATCATTCTCTATCTTCTCTCCCTAAATTTCCTTCTTTTTTATCATGTTACTATATATATATATATATATATATATATATATATATATAGTAAGGATTAAAAGGGAAGCAATTTTTTGAGGGAAGGAGGAAAGCTAACCATTCATTCGCGATGAATGATAATCAAACATAAAAAAATATATTTTTACTAAGAAATATTAATCAAAACCGATGTTATAACTACTAATATTTATATATAAACTACATTTTATAACTTATAATATCATATGATGAATATTAAGAGAACTTTCTAACATTCATCACCGAAGTGGATAATATCATTTTCTTTCAAAAACTATTGGTTAACATTCATCCACGATGAATGATAATCAAAACGTATTAAAATATATTTTTACCCATAAATATTAATCAAAACCGATGTTATAACTACTAATATTAATCAATAAACTATTTTTTATAACCTATAACATCATATGATAAATATTAAGGGAATTCGTTAACATTAATCGATGATGAATGTGTAGCTTCCCTTTTCCCCAGAAAATAGTGCTTTCATTTGGATCCGGTCCATATATATATATATATATATATATATATATATATATATATATATATATATATATATATATATATATATATATAGACACACACTTGTAGTTTGTAAGCAAAATATGCATTTCTTTAGATATCAGGAGACAAGTCGACAACCATAAAAAAAATGTGTTGTAGTAAATGATAGAATAATAAAGTATGTTGCATTGTAAACGAATGGTATAAATAATGTTAAATATGTTGAATCAAATGGTAAAAAAGTTGATAAAATATTAAGCAATAAATCCTGTAAAAGTAAAAATGTGTTGGTGAATATCTTTTTGAACCAAAATGCAGAGGAATATCTGGAAATGAGAGGTGATGCTGCTGGAAAATGTAATGCTGGAAAGCTTTTTTCAAGTAGTCTTATACACAACGCATACGGGCTAACAAATGATGGTAAATTAGCATACAGTCTTCAAAACTATCCCTACCGTATATATACGTGTTAATATAGCCTTGTAACTACTACTTACGTATCTTATACGTAGGCGTTTTCTTTAAGGGATACCCTGTAGTTGGGTATCAAAATCGACTCCAAGCGTCTGGAAGTTGCTTTAATGATCCCAAGGATGTTGAAGTCACCGCATGCCCATGGGATCCTCAAATGAATGGTTTCTTTTATCATCAATCCACATTAAGCATTGTCCTTTCAAAAGCTAAATATTTCATTCAAGACATACAGAAGCTTGTACAAATAGACCCACAATCATTGTGCGGTATAGATTTCTATAGTGGTATCCTGATGAGATTTGTAACAGGATCAAACGCTTACTTAGGCCATCAAGAAGACTCATTGGATTTTGATATCACTTATTACAGAAGTAAAGATCCAAAAAGTCCAAGACTTTATGAGGATGTTCTTGAAGAGATTGAGCAAATGGCGGTTTTTAAGTATGGTGGGTTACCACATTGGGGGAAGAATCGAAATGTGGCATTTAAAGGGGTGATCAAGAAGTATAAAAAGAGTCAAGAGTTTTTGAAGGTTAAAGAGAAGTTTGATCCTTTAGGATTGTTCTCAAGTGAGTGGACAGATCAAGTTTTAGGACTCAAAGGTGAAGTGAGTATTGTTAACGAAGGTTGTGCGCTTGAGGGATTGTGTGTGTGCTCAGAGGACATTCATTGTGCACCCCAAAACGGTTATTTATGTAGACCGGGCAAAATCTTTGAGGATGCAAGGGTTTGTACTTTAGTTCCAGTCAAAGTAAACAATGATCACCAGAAACGCCCTAAACAATCCATAAATGACGAGCTATGAGTCTTTTACAAATTACAAGACATGAATGTATAAGTGAATACAGTGGTTGTAGTTGTGTATCAACAAGATTGAGTCATGCGGTGTGTTAATTGAATGAAATAAAGAAGTAATTCTTTGATTTATTAGAATATATTTGTCCTGTTTAGAAGTAATCCAATGACACATCGTAAACAATAAGTTAATATCATACATTCATACCTTTAGTGAGCATACAATCGGTGTGACTAATACAGTTCAACAATTCTAATACTTATTTCGTGTTGGTGTTAGTTGACCTTTGAGACACACTAATTAAGCACTCACGCCTAACATGCATACTCGAATTCATATAAATTTTATAAACATGGTTTATAGACGCGTGACACTTTGTTAATTACTATATAAATGAAGTAAATTTAACTTATTTCAGGGATACGGTTTATATGTTTTTAGATTGTCCAGTTCTGAATATTCCCTGTACCTAAAGAATGAAAATTATTAATTTGGATTTATTAAGAACTTGTTGTTATTACTGATTTTGTATTAAATATGTAGTTAATAAGATGTAATTTCAAATATTTTTAGTTTAAAAATAAGGTTGTGTCCAACCGTGACACCAGATGCAAACAGAGTCTCTACTGGTAATTTAGATTATTAGCCACGATTCCGTGAGCCGTTCATAGTTTGAAAATTGCTACAAGTGTACAAACGCCTTAATATTAGTACATAGTTTATTTTGTTGAACCAGCTAATACTTGTGTTGGGCCTAAATCCCAATCGAGACCTCTTCTGATCAGGGTCGATTGTGTATTTGATTTCCTCACGACTTCTTCATTTCCATGGCATCCGTAATTTCACTGGCTACAAAAACATACATCCTCTAATTTCGATTGATGACTATGTTTTTCCTTTAGCTTGTTCTTGTTTTGCCGATTGTGGTTGACTGATTGATGTGATTAATCACAAACTGAACTTAGAATCGCAAGTAAATAAGTTTTTCTAACTAACTGAAAAATATTGCTATCTATAAGAACTTCATTCAATCTTCAATTACTCTAGGACTTGGAGTTCTCAACAAACAATTCAAACACATACAATTATACTACGGAGTAATACAAATAACATAAAAAGAAATACCATAATAATGTCCATTACATAAGAAGCGTTAAACAATAAACATAAATGTAAATGTTCAACATTAAAGGAACAAGCTTAAAGGTACATAGAAAGACACATAACAAATGATAGATAAAATGGTGCCCCCATGCAAGTCTTCACGTCCATCATATCACTTCAATTCATTGTGTCCCTAAAACAAAAAAACACAAAAAAAGAACATTAAATGGAAACACAAAATACATTTCAATATTAAAATTGTTTTCTCATAAGAACTACGCATGATATATATGTGTGAAGCAAATAAAATATAGACAGTTTTGAATCCAAACCGTAAAATAAATCGTGATAAATCTTACATATCAGGTCAAGGCGGATCGTTCGAGCCACGGGGTGTCCACCTGATGGGGGCCCAAGTGTTGATGATCAGGCCTTGACGATTATGGAGGCCTATGATCGGGTTAGGAAAAAGGCTTCACAAAAAACATGTGTAACTTGGGCTACGGAGCTCCGTTTCAAGCACATGAGCTGGCGAATCGAAGCTTGGGACAAGGCCCATCTCTTGGTAAACTGCCGTAGGCCCAAAAACGACTCCTAGAAGAAGTTATGAAATATTTTATGTTTTAAATTTTATTACGGGCTTTTGTTTTGGACTTTTATATCTGACCCGTTATGTTTTTAGACCCATTTCAAATTTCTGCATTCTCTTGGAGACATAATGTTTGGGCCACGGGGTGTTTTTAGGGTTCATGTTTGAGACAGAAAAGTTCAGTTTTGAATTTTAATGAAGTTTGATTTTTCAAATTCTGTTGAATATTTGAGTTGAATTTGACGTAATCGCGACATTCTTTTAAATCAACGTGAATTGGAAGGGATTATTTCTGGTATTTCGGGAATCAACAGAATTAATTCGTGTTAATAACTTTGTTACTACTTCACCACCCAAACGTACCATCCACATCGGAAAGTTTTCGTTTGAGGATCTCATTTTGGACCTTTGCTAGATGTAATTCCTCCCGGACTGATCCAACTTCTTCTTCATGACGTCGGAATGCCCCACCAACTTTATCTTTCTTTCTCGCGTTATATTCATGAACTAAACTTCGAACGTATTCTTCTTTTTGGTTAGGGGCCAACCGCAGAAGTGTTGTATGGACTTTCTCATTGTTTTCATACTTGCGTATAAGTAAAAAGTCCTCGAGATTATTCTTGTCATGAGAGAACACGTCACGGAAACCACACCTTTCACGACATGGTTTTCTCAATACAGTGCATCCGTGACAAGGTAATATTCTTGCTTGGAAGATGCCCCTGTAAGTTTTCCGATCATTGTGAAGGTGGGAACGGTAATAGACGAAGAGAAGAAGCTAGAAGAAAAGAAACTAGACCAGGAAGAAGAAGAGAAGGAGATATAATGTTGAAGTGACATGAAAGCTAATATATATACACAAAGGAACACAACATGTGTAGATGCTCTTAATATAAACCACCTCTAATAAGAATGACTACCTAGCTAGCTACTAGTTGCTATCTCACAAATTTTGAATGCGTGAAGGTACAATTACTTGAGCCAATTCTGATGCTCGCGTGCAAGGTAACTAGCTATCAACTCTGATGGTTCATGCTAGCACGTAAAGCTTTTCAGAATTTCTGCGTTCGGGCCACGAGGTGTTTTTAGGGTTCATGTTGGAGACAGAAAGTTCAGTTTTTGATTTTTATGAAGTTCGATTTTTCTCTCAAACACTATTGAATATATGAGTTGAATTTGACCTAATTGCAACATTCTTTTGAATCATTTCTGGTATTTCGAGAATCAACAGAATTAATTCGTGTTACTAACTTTGTCACTATATCACCACCCAAACTTACCATCCACATCGAAAAGTTTTTGTTGGAGGATCTCATTTTGGACGTTTGCTAGATTTAATTCCTCCCGGACTGATCCAACTTCTTCTTCATGACGTCGGAATGCCCCACCAACTTTATCTTTCTTTCTTGCATTACATTCATGAACTAAACTTCGAATGTATTCTTCTTTTTGGTTGGGGGCCAACCGCAGAAGTGTTGTATGGATTTTCTCAATGTTTTCATACTTGCGTATAGGTAAAAAGTCCTCTAGATTATTCTTGTCATGAAAGAACACGTCACGAAAACCACACCTTTCACGACATGGTTTCTTCAATACAGTGCATCCGTGACAAGGTAAATGTTCTTGCTTGGAAGATGCCCCTTTAAGTTTTCGGACCATTGTGAAGGTGGGAACGGTAATAGATGAAGAGAAGAAGCTAGAAGAAATGAAACTAGACCAGGAAGAAGAAGAGAATGAGGTGTAATGTTGAAGTGACATGAAAGCTAATATATATAAACAAAGGAACACAATGTGTGGAGATGCTCTTAACATAAACCCCCTCAAATAGAAATGACTACCTAGCTAGCTACTAGATGCCATCTCACAAATTTTGAATGCGTGAAGGTACAATTGCTTGAGCCAATTCTGATTCTCGCGTGCAAGTTTTACTAGCTATCAACTCTTATGGTTCATGCTAGCACGTAAAGCTTTTCAGAATTTTTGCCCCGGGGCCACGGGGTGTTTTTAGGGTTCATGTTTGAGACTAGAAAAGTTCATTTTTGAATTTTAATGAAGTTTGATTTTTCTCTCAAATTCTGTTGAATATTTGAGTTGAATTTGACGAAATCGCGACATTCTTTTGAATCAACGTGAATTGGAAGGAATTATTTATGGTATTCCGGGAATCAACAGAATTAATTCGTGTTACTAACTTTGTTACTACATCACCACCCAAACGTACCATCCACATCGGAAAGTTTTCGTTGGAGGATCTCATTTTGGACGTTTGCTAGATGTAATTCCTCCCGGACTGATCCAACTTCTTCTTCATGACGTCGGAATGCCCCACCAACTTTATCTTTCTTTCTCGCGTTACATTCATGAACTAAACTTCCAATGTATTCTTCTTTTTGGTTGGGGGCCAACCGCAGAAGTTTTGTATGGACTTTCTCAATGTTTTCATACTTGCGTATAAGTAAAAAGTCCTCGAGTTTATTCTTGTCATGAGAGAACACGTCACGAAAATCACACCTTTCACGGCATGGTTTCCTCAATATAATGCATCCGTGACAAGGTAAATTTTCTTGCTTGGAAGATGCCCCTGTAAGTTTTCCGATCATTGTGAGGGTAGGAACGGTAATAGACGAAGAGAAGAAGCTAGAAGAAAAGAAACTAGACCAGGAAGAAGAAGAGAAGGAGGTGTAATGTTGAAGTGACATGAAAGCTAATATATATACACAAAGGAACACAACGTGTGGAGATGCTCTTAATATAAACCCCCTCAAATAGAAATGACTACCTAGCTAGCTACTAGCTGCCATCTCACAAATTTTGAATGCGTGAAGGTACAATTGCTTGAGCCAATTCTAATGCTCGCGTGCAAGGTTTACTAGCTATCAACTCTAATGGTTCATGCTAACACGTAAAGCTTTTCAGAATTTCTGCGTTCGGGCCACGTGGTGTTTTTAAGGTTCATGTTAGAGACAGAAAGTTCAGTTTTTGATTTTTATGAAGTTTGATTTTTCTCTCAAACACTGTTGAATATATGAGTTGAATTTGACCTAATCGCGACATTCTTTTGAATCAACGTGAATTGGAAGGGATTGTTTCTGGTATTTCGGGAATCAACAGAACTAATTTGTGTTACTAACTTTGTCACTACGTCACCACCTAAACTTACTATCCACATCAGAAAGTTTTCGTTGGAGGATCTCATATTGGACGTTTGCTAGATGTAATTCCTCCCGAAGTGATCCAACTTCTTCTTCAAAGCCAAGTTGCTTCTTTTTGGTTAGGGGCCAACCGCAGAAGTGTTATATGGACTTTCTCAATGTTTTCATACTTGTGTATAAGTAAAAAGTCCTCGAGATTATTCTTGTCATGAGAGAACATTAAATAATACAATCTGTGAGAGGAAAATAAAAACAAACAAATAAATGTGTGAGCACTTGGCTTTGATAAAAAGATGAGACCTCCAGCAAGTAAAATATGCTCCAGATACAACCTCCCACTGCACAATTTTTAAATTAATTCTAGTATTTAACGAACAACTTTATTTTTTTTCTTGTGGTTCACAACAAAGATTGGTGTCACTTAATGTGGAACTTAAGAACTCTGCTTTATTAATTAGGGACTCGGTAATTAATTATTGATGCCGCTCAACAAACTTCAGGGTTAATTTGAACTCATATGTTATGCTTACTTAGAAAATACAATTAATCACTGTGTAACTTACTAATAAATCAAGTAATGTGCTTAATTAGCCCATTAATTGTTGGACGTTGATAGAATGATAGATAGAAAGAAGGAGGGCCTAAGACACTCATGGGCTGTGAGAGGTGCACTGTGACCTTTTTTCACGATGTTCAATTTTGTGATTTCACATAGTTGCTACTTGGTGAATAAACAATCACTACTCTTAGTGGATTCTAAGAGTAGTGAGTTGTGTGTTCATGTATCCTTTAATAAATCCGTTACGTGGTGGAAATATCCTTATTGTTCCCTGAACCCGTAACATATCTTGATTTCTCCTTGCATTGAAAAAGGAACAGGTATGTCAAACGTTATACCTTGCTTCACAAATTTATGAATGTGTTCAAATGTAATATTGTGAATCGAGACTATACTTTTATTAAATCAATATGTTCTCATAGCTTCTCTCTGGATCCAGATTCTTATATCTATAAGTAACAATATAATTGATGAGTACACATTTTAGATTTCTGCTAATGTTGAATTATATCAAGTGTTTGAAGCAAGTGAAAAGATGGATTAAATGGTCTATCCAAAAATGTATAAATTTTGTTCCTATTCAAGAAAGACAACAAAAACATACATTTATATCCTTTGAATCGTATGTAGTGTTACAAGAGCCTTCAGGACCATTCCCAACTATAACACTCCAAATTTTGTAAGTTTTATATTTATATATATGAATGTTATTTAAATACTTATGTTTGTATTTGGTGAGTAAATACAAATATAGTTGTGAGTTAGGAATATAAAAGAGTTGCTAGTTGAGGGGCTAAATGTGTCAAATGCTGAAATTGAGGGTTGAAAGTAAAAAGTTGCTAAAACACTTCCTTCTTCTTCTAAAATCTGGAAGAAGTTAGAATATGTGTGGGTGTATGTTAAAAACCATACAATAAAGAGAAGCAAGAAGGTGAAATCAAATTTTGAGCTAGGATTGTTAAATTGAAGGTTCTAAGCCCTAATTCAAGTCAATTAAGGTATGAATAACACTCCTTATCTCCTGATTTCATGTTATGATAATGTCAAGTCATGAATCCTAGTTGGGGTTTAAGAAAAAGAAGCTAATTGAGCTGGGTATTGGGTATGAAGTGAATATGTAAGTGATTTTGAGTTGTATGAACTCATAGAAGTGATGTTATTGTGAAAAGAAATTGAAAGGAAGAAATTATGGATGATTTCTAAACTTCACCTAGTATGTATATAAGTATGTGAATTAGATGATGGTGGTGATTATAAGTTGTTATTGTTGTTAAAGATAACTTAGTCACTTATAAGTATGTGTAATGTTATGAATTACGTGTATGAGAAATTAGTTAGAGATTTTGGGTGTGTGAGATAGCATACTTGAATCCTAGCTAATTAGATGTTAATGAGTTAAAGTCTAGTTCAAATAAGTTGTAAATAACTCATGTGTATGTATGGTTATGTATTGGTGATTAAAGAGCAAAAGAGTGCTTGTGCTATTTGATTACCATTGTAAGGTAAGTAATGGAATTGTAGATAACTAAGTAATGATATTTTGCAATGGTATGTGATTAAGTGGTAACACTTGGATTACATTGAGTAGTCAAGTGTGGGCCCAGAAAAAGCGTGAGTAGAATTATCAACTCGAGATATTAGAAGGTGCAAAACTAATAGGGGCCGGAGCTGCTACAATTGCTTCAGCGGGAGCTGCTATCAGTATTGGAAACGTCCTTAGTTCCTCGATTCATTCCGTGGCTCGGAATCCATCATTAGCTAACGTTCTGTCAATCGGGGAAGGTTTTTGGTCCTTTGTATATTATGGATGAAGTGAGATCATTGAAATACAAGAGTATTCAATGGTCACACTTAATGGTGGAATTCAAAGGTGGAGATTGAGATACAAGAGTATTCAATTAACCATGCTCTTGACACCATAGTATGGACTTTTTTAGTCAAAGTGTATGGAATCAAGGATCTTTAATTCGGGTTATGTTGTTATGTTATTGTTAATGCTAATGTTACGTTTTCCCTTACTTACAAGCAAGTAGTAAGTAATCCTTTTATCATGCTCTGGATATGTAATTAGTAAAGTTGTTGATCATTTGAATGTGATCATCTTTTGTAATGAAATGCGCTATGTATAAAATTTGTAAAGCATTATGTAAGAAAGTTATTTTGAGTTGAAATTACCCCTTCTGAATGTTGAATTGGTATTGATCATGTTAAATTGTGGAAGGTTTCACATATGGGTCGTTTTGTTAGAACCCGTCGAATGATGGTTTGGGTACCTTGGATTACCTGTCATTATGCTAAAATTTATATCTCCAATTTCTGGAAATGTGGCAATTAAGAGTGAGTTTGCTTTATGCTCACTTGGTTGCTAAAAGTGTCTAAAATGGTTATGCTTTGATCAAGCGCCCGAAACCATCATAAACGTGAATTTTGGAAAAGTGCCAATTGAAAAACATTTGTAATGATATGTGAAATGTGTTTGTAAAGTTTCGTGACTTAGTTTAAAACGAGTCAAAAGTTATGCACAATTGAAATTGAGTTTAAAAATTGGGTTGTGCAGATTTTCCACCCTACAGGGCTCAGTACGTGATCCCGTAAAGGTCGTAGGATCGCGTACTTATTCTTGAAATGGTCACAGAAACTTTCCAAGCACAAGTACGCGATCCCGGAGTCCCTCGTAGGATCGCGTACTTATACATGAATTGGTCACAGAAACTTTCCAAGAACAAGTACGCGATCCCGGACCCTTGGTAGGATCGCGTACTTCTTAAGGAAATAAAATCAGAAACTTTTGAAAAACAAGTACGCAATCCCGGAGCCTTGTTAGGATCTCGTTTCAGTAAAAGTTAAAAAAAAAATTTGGAGTGTTTCACCAACATCGCTGTTTATAAATCCCGGAGCCTTGTTAGTATCTCGTTTCAGTAAAAGTTAAAAAAAAAAATTTGGAGTGTTTCACCAACATCGCTGTTTATACAATCTTCTATCCCAGCAACAGTTAAAAAGCTTTTCAACCTAAAAGAATTTTTGACAAAACATGACGAATGGGCAGGTACTTTTGAAGGAATTCTCACTAGAACAACCGAGATCAGATTGTCCAGGTACGTCATTACTAACTTTAACCTTTTTTTTTTCTTTCTTTAATATGTTATTGGGAAAGACAAACCTACAGCCTATCGCGTATTCAATGTGACATTTTAGTCTTATTTTATATTCTTCTAGTGTTATCAGGTTCTTAATGAGCCATAGTCACTGTTAGAGTATTTAAATATCTGTATTTGTGTTAATAGTTACGTTATCCGAACCCTAAGAAAATGAGACATGATGAAGCAAACGATGAAGCAAATATAACAAAATTTCAAGCAGAGTTGGCACAATTAAGCGCGGTGTTAAAAGGGGACCATCAAGAGAGTAGTTATCCCGATAATAAATTAGTAGAAAACATGAAGGTTAATGAAGTCGTTGAATATGTTGGAGTCGCATTCAAGAAGTTTTGTGATGACTACTGCGAGAAATCCAAGGAAGAAGGGAAACAAGACTCGTACATTGTGTGCGACGAAAAATTGTTCTCATGTAACATTTTCTTTGCAAATTGTGTGCGGATTCTCATTATTTTGATGTTAATTGTGTATTTGTATTGATTATGCATATGTATGTGCGCGAGCGTGTGTGTTCATCTAAAATAAGAGGATAGGAAATAAATGAAACCGGCTAGCATGTCAACAACTTGTTGAATGTAAGCATCGATGTTGCCATAGGGCTTTTGCAGTTTGGCAAGTTATCGATGTTGCGTATACATTAGGCTCCATAGCTCCCCATAGGGTGCACAAGATGTCACTATTCACAATCTGCTATTCGGATGTGATAGGGTTGGGAGGATTATCTGTTAGATGTTGGGCTTGAGAACGTCTCTGTAGATGGTGCCAAACAAAAGTAGATGATATTACCATACTCAACAAAGTGAGACAAAATAGATGATATTACCAGATTGGGCTGAAAGACTGAATGTTTTGTAGCAGCAGGATATGAATGGCTTGAACGCAGGAATTAATGCTTCAAATTGCAAGTATCGTGATTGCAAATACAACAGAACTTTAATCCGTCAAGGAACAAAAAAGATTTATCAGGGAAAGAGATTCACGAACAGGAGGGTTTTGATTAAAACGATTTAGCAGCAAGGAAAGTTACGAACAAAGGGTTGGGTTTAGGGTTTAGGGCGATGTTCAGGTGACCGTTATACAACAGCCAGAACAAGGTAATTAATTAGGGGCTGATCAGACTTGTACCTTGAGCCTTAGCATTGATACCATGTTACAATATCTGTCCAGAAAGTTAATTATCTAATACGTACAAAACCCCTATATATATCCAGAGATAAGAAACCTAATAATACTAGAACTAGGACTCATAATAATAAATAAAGAAGACTCCTAAATCTACTCAAATACTAATCCTTTTAACATCTACAAAAGTCAAACGGGGTAAATAAGATAATTTAGCTTAATAGTAAGTGAAGCAAATGGGTCAAAGCAAGTCCAGCAAACTATAATTTTATGTCTAGAACTTCTTGAATCATTTTACTCAACGATTCAACTTTTATATAAGTCTACCACGTACATTGATACACAATCTTTTCATCATTGTTTCCACAACTAATCCTGTATATTCTTCAATCACAAAAATTGGTTAGGTTCCCATCTAACCTGGTTCTTGATAATTGCAAATTCAAAATATAGTTGTTACGTACAAAGAAATGCATTTTAAGAATGATGTCTAGCAACAACACGACTACTTTTAACATAATGTGAAAAATACCAGAGAAAGCCAACTATTTTTAAAGATAGCTAACTACCAATGTTAGAGTGCTCCTACCATATCCTCTTTATATCGTTGCAAGATATACTGTTATTAGATTTGTTCAATTAGATGATGAAATTCTTCAGCAATATTTGCCCCGATTTTGTTAAATGCAGCTAGAAGTGGATGGATGCATGCAGCCAAATCATTCATAAAGGTGATTGAGCAGCTTCCCTTACTATTCCCCTCTAGCAAACTGCTAATATCACATCCGACTTTCAGACCTTTGGTATAAGCCTCGTATGCAATAAGAATATCATGTACACGATCACGAAAATGGCCAACCACCATATCCTCATAGCCCTGTATGTGTTCACAGCAAAATCACATTAGATAAACAAGTAGAAGCAAACAAAACAGGACAAAAAAGATAATATCTTACCTTGGGTGGTTTTTTCATTATATATACCATAGTTTTCATAGATTTAACATAGGTACTCTCATTGTAAAGTAATGATGCGTATTCTGCATATACAACGTTTCTTCTCATATATGAGATGTTGTTGAGCAAAGGCTTTTCATATAACAAACCCTTTAAGAAGACTAGTAGCTCATACATATTTGATGTTTGAGGCACTCACATTTCTTTCTCATCCGGCCAGCTGGAAGTTGTTACTGGGAGGACCAAGCGTACATTACCAGACCGCTATATGTGTGGATTAATCCAAAGACCACCGGAGCGATAGTGCACAAGCTGCAATAGGAAAGAAACCATAGAATAAGTCCATCCTACTATTAGGATCAAGCACACATAAAAGAAGAATCCATTTATAGCCACTATAAGATCGAGTACATATAAAAATAATTGAAAATGACGTACAGGCTGACTATTAGGATAATTTCCAGGGAAATACACGTCAAAGAAAAATAGTCCATCATGATAAAGGGTCCCCTTTGGTCCGATAATTACAACTCTGAGAAGATCCATCCTAGATTTGTAAACCCTCACAAACATTGCCTCTGTAGTCAAATAAAAGAAGTTACAAATACGGTAATATCTAATTCATTATCACTTCTACAGAATTGACATACCAGGCATGTTTTCCTCAAGATTCTTCAACTCTGTTATGTTTTCCTCCCAACCTTTTTTGTCGCTGAAAAATTATAACATGTATATGTATGAATAGGATGAAAGGTAACAACAGAAACCTATAACAACAACAACAACAACAACAACAACAACAATAATAATAATAATTATAATAATTTTAATCAATAAAATAATAAAAAATACTTCTTATTATTGTTAAGGTCACTCAGCTCCTTGCCTCCATAATGATTATTTATATTAAGTCTATAATCTAACAAATATACACACACTTGCCTCCTTCATTGGTGAGGTCACTCCTACAAAACGATGATCCGAACAATCCATGAGAATATCAAACTTCTTGAAGCTTTCAAAGTTTTTAAGAACATCTTCATCATCAAGTGTACCCATAGGGGGATTTTCCCCATTGTCCTCCAACAGATCCTCCATGGAAAAATTACCAATACGTGACTTCCTGAATCGTCTAGCATATTCTTTGTAAACGATTCAAGTGATTCAAGAACTGATTTTGCTGGAGCAGTAAGAGATGTCATAATACCCTCCTACATTATTACCACAGAGCAAATAAACACACAAGTGGCAAGATAGGTTTTATTATAAAGGAAATGAAGAACTTTAATCCAAAAAATGATTTGATTTGAACCTCATTTTTCATTGGTTTCAGAACAGCCACCGGATCAGCCATGGGGGTGACGACAGTCTCCCTGGCGATTGACAACAATCTAAACCATTCCCTGAGTCAACCCGTTGCAAGTTATAACACAAAATGAGCCAGAGGTCAGACGACAAGCCAAACTGGAAAAATATCATATAGTTTCCATATATAGTTACCCCTTTATTTTAGTTTGTCCAAAAAAAGTATTTTACGCTAATCACCTAATTTCCTATTCTACCCTTATTACACATCTTCATGGGTAAAATGGACATCTGACTACTTAAAAGTGCAATACTTGCATATTGCTAATATTGATTGTCTTTTGTCTAGCCCACACTTATTTTAAACAACTACAACAACTTTTTCAAAAAAAATTCAAATGTTATATGCGTTGATACACTTCGGAAAACTTTCACCCATTTCATTTTTAGCTTAATCTGATGTAGTGTAAATAGGTGTTGACTATTAAACAAAATGTTGATACTAATGTAGACAAGTATAAGCTTAGACTTGTCCCTGTTTGCGTTTTCAAACAAATCTGTGAAGTTGTTAACCAAGTGGTTGATATAAACTTCAAGTATACATACACACACATAGGATCAGAGAACCATGAAACAAGACACAAGTGAGAAGATAATTCGATACTTTAAGCTAATTAAACAACATAACGAACCACAAAAGTAAAGAAAGAACTTGACACTCAACTTAGTACATTTAAAGCATGGAAAGGGAAATTAAAAGGATGGAACTTATGTATACCTTCCTCTTTTTGGGCATTACTACATCATTGAGGTCACCATCCGCAACAGCCTGATGAATTTAAATGATTCAATAACGACACATTACATATAACACATAACATAGAGCACGAATAAATGTTATCATCCAATTCGATGCAAGAATCCATGTGACATGATATAACATATAAGATTTATGTGGTAACTGTTGGGCTATAAAGATTAGTACTGCTAAGCCTACAAAATTTAATGTTGCTAGACAAGTCAAAGTTTCTACTGCTGAATCAAAGTTAATGTTGTTGGATTAGTTTCTACTGCCAGCATATTCAAGATTTAGTACTGCTAGATCAAGTCCAAGATTAGTACTGTTAGAAGGATTTCTGCAGTTAGTACTGCTCGACCAGTTTATATTATTTCCACTGCTGGCCTTGTCTAGTGGATATGCGGTGCATAGGGTCTGCAGTTACCTAATCTTTACAAAGCATGGGATGCTTTACGGCAACAAACCATGCTTAGATAGGTTGACTTTCATGCATTAATTACAATCACGTGTAATAGGAACTTTATATTTTATAAGTAGACTTCCTTACTTTAGAGGCATGGCATGTTTAGAAAAGTTTGTGTATAAATATAGATCAATTGTGACATAGTTAAATACATCAGTGAGACTTGTGAGACATTTTTACAGATTAGTTAAGTTAGCTTCAAGGTTCTTGTAACCCCAATACAATCAAGTGTATTCGTATTATTCAAGTAATAATATTGGAGCTTTTGATATACAATATGTTTATGTTGTGATCTGTTTATTACATTTCATAGTTCAAACTATTACACAAGTTACATACTTATATCTTTCAAACTTAACAAGTATTATTCCGCAAATTTCTTGTTAAGAAGTCAAAGCATTAGTAAGCTTAATCTTGATTGTGATCAAGTCGATCCTGACAAGTGGTATCAGAGCGAAGGTTGCTTTGAATACAGGAAGATCTGAAGTTTTAGTTCTGATTTTTTGAAGCTTAAATTGTCTTTTAAGTTTATCCTTGCAAAAATGTCTTATGAAGCAGTAGATTGTGTTCAGGTATCTAAAATACCCATACTCAAGCCTGATGAGTATGATATGTGGAGGAACAGAGTCAAGCAACACATGTTGCTCATTGATTATCAGATGTGGGACATTATGGTTAATGGTCCCCCAAGTATTCAACTGATGCAAATGGTGTCAGACTACCAAGATTACCTCCAACCACTGATATAGCAAGAAAGGAGAGGGAGATAGAGCTCAAAGCACTTAGCACTCTTCTGGTAGTCTTGCCAAATGAGTATCAGAGGAAGTTTGAGAATTGTGAAGATGCTCAGGTTCTCATGGAAGCTATTGACAAAAGATTTGGTGGAAATAAAAGCACCAACAAAAACAATAGATCCTTACTCAAACAACAGTTTGAAAACTTTGGATCTGTCAAGTCTGAAACTCATACACAAATATTTGACATATTTTCTAAGTTGGTTGGTGATTTGGAAAATCACAATGTAAAGATTGATAAGGATGATCTCAATAGAAAATTTTTGAGATCACTTGGTGATGAATGGACCATGTATACAGTTGGGTTAAGGCAAGGTAGTGATTTGGATGATAAAGAGTTGGATGACCTATACAATGATCTTAGATCATTTGAACCTAAAGTAGAAAGCAGAAAGCAGTCTAATGTACACACACAATATGTACAGAATGTTGCATTCATGTTTGTAGGAAAGATACATGCAGACTCAAAAGCATTTGGATCTACATCATCTATTACTGCATCAGGATCTGGATCATCCTCACATGATAGATCCTGTGATCATGTGTTAGAAGCATTTTTTGTTAGTCATGTGAACTCATCACTGACTAATGAAGAGCTTGAACAGATCAATCCAGATGATTTGGAAGAAATGGATATCAAATGGCAAATGGCCATGATAACCATGAGGGCTAAGAGGTATATCCAGAGGATAGGGAGAAATAACTTTGCATTAAAGAAGGAAGATAATGCAGGTTTTGATAAAAGCAAAGTGGAGTGTTACAATTGCCACAAGATGGGTCACTTTGCTAGAGAATGCAGATCTGGAAGGCAAGAGGGGTATGTGCAGAGATCTGGAGGGTCTAATGGCAACAATGGGTTCAATGGAACTCAAAGAAGGAATATTCATGTTCAAGATCAGGGTACTACTGGAAATGCTCTAGTGTCACAAGATGGGATAGGGTTTGATTGGAGTTATCAAGATGAACATGAACCTCGGAATCAAGCATCGATGGCACAAACAGAAGCTGATAGCACATTTGATGAAGTCCCATATGAGGTACAGGTTAAATTGTGCTCTAGTATATGTAAGAAAACTGTTAAACATTATAGAGACCACAATGCTAAAATCTGTGAAGAGCTTAGAGAATGGGAACTTAGGAATAAGCACACAACCTCTGCCATTGAAAGCCTAGAAAAGATCATTAAAGCATATCAAACAAATGAAACCCAATATGACTATGATGTTAAGTATGCTAAGTGGGAAAGGGATGTATTACAAGACAAAGTGGATGAGCTAACCAAAAAATTAGCAGAGGTCACTTGTGGAAAGAAAAATATAAAACTAAAAGTCCGTGACTTAGAAAATGCATCCAAAAACGTACAAAATATAATCAAGACACAAATACATGATAAAATCAAAACAGGCCTAGGTTATAATAATGTATCTCCACCATACAGCAATAACTACTTTCTACCTAAAACTGATCTAGACATAAATAAATTAAAGGAGGAAATGTCTGATGAGGTCAAAAGGATTGATCCAGTGGTAAGTGAAAATGAACAATTTGTTGAAGGTACAGTAAAGAGTGGACATCAGATGATGAAAATGAAACCACATCTGATGGTGAAAAGAAGGATAAGAGTGAAACAACTAGCACAGTTGATTTAAGAAACAAGAAAGTGCATACTGGGCTAATTTCTGAAAACTCTGATAAAAATTTAGCAGAGGGTAAACGGTTATTTCAAGAAAAGGATAAATTGAGAGTAGAACAGATGAAAACCACAGAAAAAAAATCTAGGAGAGGACTAGGATTTGTCAATGAAAAGATGAAAGCAATTAGTAAACCTGTTAACAAATCTGAAAATGTTAAATCTGTGAATTTTAGTTGTACTAGTTGCAGATACAAACAAAGCACTTCATCATCATTTCACATAACAAAACATATTCCCAGAGGAAATCAAAGAAACTGGAATCAATCAGTTTCACAAAAAATGGGAAAGAATTTTCACATGGTGAAATTAAAAGCATGCTTTATCTGTGGTAAAACAAACTATCTTCAAAATGAATGTTATCATAATCCAAGGAATAAAAGGATTATGAGATCATCATGGACAGCTTCTGACAGAATTAATCATCAAAATTTTAAATCTAAAATTAATTATGTTAATACTGTCAGGAATAACAAGGCTAAAAAGGTTAATATTGCTGCACCAAAATCTACTGCAGCAGCATTAATCGGAAACAAAGTCAACAGTACTAAAAGGACTCAAGCAGCACTAAAAGTTAATACTGCAAAACATATTAGAACTGCTGGTAATATTAATACTGTTAAGTAGATTACTACTGTTTCAGTTAAGACTGTTGCACCAGTTAATACTGGTAGCACAGTTAAAGTTGTCAAGGTAGTTAATACTGCTAGACGTATTAATACTGCTACCCATTTTAATACTGTTAGGCATAATCATACTGGATCAGCATTTAGCATTGCTAATTCAGTTTATGCTGCTAAGTCTAACATCAGTTGGACTTGGAAATATAAAACCACTTCAAAAGTTTCCAAAGCTAACAATACACCACAAACAATGATCTTTAAGAGAGTTGACCTTGTGGATGTACAAGGGAGACCCAAAACCAAATTGGTTTAGGTTCCCAAGAAAAACTGATCTCTTGATTATTTGTATGTGCAGGGCAAGCCAAGGAGTTTATGGCATGTTGACAGTGGATGCTCCAGGCACATGACAGGAGACAAAAGCAAGCTACAGGACTTTCAAAGCATTGACGGTGGATATGTAGCTTTTGGAAGTAATCCTAGAGGAGGAAGGATTACAGGAAAATGAGTCATTAACAGTGACAAAGTGAGGTTCAAAGATGTGTATTATGTTGAACAACTGAGGTTTAATTTGCTACGTGTGAGTCAGATCACAGAGAAAAAGAACCCAGTTCTTTTCACTGACACGAAATGCTTTATTCTTTCTGACAAACTTAAAATTGATAAAATTTGATTTTAATGAAAATACCAAGAAAGAATAATGTATACTGTTGTGACTTAGCAAATATGAAACCACATCAAAATTTAAATTGTCTTATCTCTAAAGCATATATTGATGAGTCTGATCTTTGGCATAGAAGGATGTGTCACATGAATTACAAAACAATTAATAAACTTGTTAACAGAAAACTTGTCAGGGGATTACCTGAGAAGACATATTCATGTGATGATCACTGTGTTGCATGTCAAAAGGGCAAGCAACACAAATCCTCTTATAAGGCCAACATTCTGAACTCAAATTGCTCTCCATTACATTTACTTCACATGGACCTGTTTGGACCAACTAATGTAAGAAGTATAGGACATAAATCATATTGCTTAGTGATCACTGATGACTTTAGCAGATTTTGTGGGGTATTCTTCGTTAGAACTAAGGATGAGACAGATGAAATACTTAGATTATTTATTACTAAGATGGAAAACCAAACCAATAAAAATGTTAAAATCATTAGGAGTGATAATGGAACAGAGTTTAAAAATCTTGAGATGGATAAATTCTGTAAATTCAAGGGTATAGAGAGACAATTTAGTGCTTCTAGAACTCCACAACAAAATGAAGTTGCAGAAAGAAGGAATAGGACACTAATTGAGGCTGCTAGAACTATGTTAGCAGATGCTAAGCTATCTATGACCTTCTGGGCAGAAGCAGTTAGCACTGCTTGCTATGTCCAGAACATGGTATTAGTTGTAAAGCCTCACAATAGAATACAATATGGGTTATTCTTCGATAGAATACCACTGGTTAGCTTTCTTAAACCATTTGGATGTCCTGTTACTATCTTGAATACAAAAGATCATTTAGGCAAGTTTGATAGCAAAGTGGATGAAGGAGTCTTTGTTGGATACTGTAACACCCTTCTCTTCGTATAATATAAAATATTCTTTCTTTTCGGAAGCGTAGGTCAAAACATATATTGCATTATTAACATTCATAAAATGTACATATATATATATATATATATATATATATATATATATATATATATATTGTTTAAAACATCAAACATAAACAGGTGTTACATAATTTCAACTTTCATTTAAGTTATCAAAATATATCAGAGTTGCCAGCTGGTCAAACATTCCTTGATCATAATCTTCCTGCCCGCCCATATCAATCATGACCTGCAGGGATTAAGGTGGGGGATTAGCACAAAGCTAAGTGAATGAATATGAAACTAACAATTCAATTTAGCTTAACAATCTGTTTACATCAATTAATCGTAAACACATATCGTCAAAGAGGATTGGTGGTTTTTGAGGAACCCTACTGCCGCGGTGGCCCTCAAAGAACACTTATCACAATCTGTATTGGCCTATACAGAATATACCGATAACTTGATATTACCATTTCACAATACAGGTTTTAATACAACACATGTACAAAACCCTGTATCTGTAATCTTGTAATAACCAAGTCCAACAATCTGTTGACCTCTTTAATAGCATCCAATGCCCGAAGGCCACATTGCACGTAGATTCATAATCAGCAAATCAGACTAAACAGTCTATCAATTATATCTACGTTTACTTGTTGCAACCAAACCGTTACAACCAAATCAAACTTGTGAGTTCCAGATCCACTCACCTGTTAGTCTCAGTCCAACAACTCAGAAGTCTAATGTTACTGAGTCTTCTGCTGATCTGAGAATACAACAAATAATGAGTTAGTAACACATTCCATAATCATATAACATATTTAAACAAGCAGGTAAATTCCTGAAGTCTAAGAAAACAAACGTTCAATCCGAAGCGAAACCAGAAAGTCCCGAAACGATGTTTAAAACTGAAAAATGCCATTTTCGACCCCAAGATGACCCCAAAAGGCCAAAAACTGCCTAGGCTCTTAGAATAGAGCCTTGATTATTGGGTCGTTTTTGAGTGACCATGCGAATTTCTACCCAATCCGAGTTACGCAATTTCAAAATTTGCAAAACAAAATTTTAAAAATTTCAGTTCGCAACAATCTCGGTTCGCAAGACCAAATCTCGGTTCGCAGGGCAACTCAGTTCGCTTCGCAGCAAACTCAGTTCGCAGCTCAGCTCAGTTCGCAAGGTTCAGTTCGGAGCACAGCATCTCAGTTCGCAGAACAACTTAGTTCGCAAGTCAACTCAGTTCGCTTCGCAGTCAAGCATTGCGAACTGAGTTCATCTTCTGCAAGATGCGAACCGAGCCTGCTGTAACCCAAAAACCCGAACTTTCTTGTTCTAATACACCCAAATTCGACTTCCTATCATTCTAACAAGCTTTCTAACAACTCATATACATCAAATAACATCATATAACATCTTTTAAGCTTCAATTTCACAATCAATTTATGAATTGGCTAATTTCATAAAAAATGTTATAAACACTAAAATACTTACAGGAAACAAGATGATGATGATGAAATTCGATTTTAACACAAGATGATGATGCTACTGATGTGATAATACTTCACGGAAAGTTTCTTCAAGTTTTGTTTTCAATTCGCAAGGTTCAGAATATTTGAGAACGTATAGAAGATTTGAGAATATGTTTGTATATATATATATAGTCTAACCCAATACCATTACAATTTTAGTTCCCTTCTTAATCTATTGTCTGGAACCTAAAACCATTTTGCGAAACCAACTATTTTATTTTACCGCCAACTAGATTAATATAAAACAATGAATTATGTATTAGTCATAATAACTCATTTATCCTTTTGACTAATATTATTAAATAACATGATAATATTAAAATATTCCTAACACATTAAATAATAATTTAAAGTTAGGAAATTACCCGTATATTACTAGGCCCTTAGGGTGGATGTTACAGATACTCTACTCAGAGTAAAGCATACAGAGTATTCAACCATAGAATTAAAATTATGGAAGAAACCATGAATGTGACTTTTAATAAACACACACCTAGTGTTGTGGGCAAGAGTCCAGCTTGGATGTTTGATATTGATGCTCTAACCCAATCATTTAGACATTTGTATGAGCATTCAAATGTAGGTACATCAGGTACAAATGCAGGTGAATCAATTACAAATGACCCTTTGAAGAAAAAGTCAGCAGAATATATTCTTCTTCCAAATTGGTCACCTGATCCACCTGAAGCCTTTCAAACTCCTCCACAAGATCAACCACAGAGTTCAGAACCAATCACATCAACTCATGATGATGGAAACACATCATCTGAACCTGAAATGCTTCCAGAAGAAGAAGCATCTAATGTGAATGCAGTTGAGAATGCAGAGGAAACTGCATCTGAGATTAATAATCCATCTAATATGATGGATCTAAATGCAACAAATCTGCATTCAGAGACACCACTGGAATCGTCTTCACATTATCAAGCTCACAAGAGCTACCTACCTTTGGAAAATGTGATAGGAGACATCAACAGTGGGATGCAGACATCTTCTTTATTTGTGTGTTTCTTATCTCAGATTGAGCCCAAAAATGTGATTGAAGCCTTAAAGGATCCTAGCTGGGTTGAAGCTATGCAAGAAGAACTGCTTCAATTTAAGATTCAAGAAGTTTGGACATTGATGGATCTACCCAAAGGAAAGAGGGAAATTGGAACAAAATGGGTATACATAAATAAAAAGGATGAAAGGGGCATTGTTATTATGAACAAAGCAAGACTGGTAGCACAAGGTTATACTCAGGATAAAGGTATAGACTATGATGAAGTGTTTGCTCCAGTTGCTAGGATTGAAGCCATTAGGCTGTAATTGGCTTATGCTTCTTTCAAGAATTTTAAAGTATACCAAATGAATGTGAAGAGTGCATTTCTCTATGGCACTATTGATGAGGAAGTATATGTTTGTCAACCTCCAGGGTTTGAAAATCCTAAGCATCCTGATAAAGTATATAGATTGGATAAGGCACTGTATGGTTTGCATCAAGCTCCAAGGGCTTGGTATGATACTTTATCTGTTTACTTTTCGGAAAATGGATTAGGAAGAGGCATAATCGACAAGACCTTGTTTATCAAAAGAATCAAAAATGATATGGAGGTGCCAATATGGATAGAAAATCTACATCTGGAGGTTGTCAATTTTTAGGAGGAAGACTTGTGTCTTGGCAATGCAAAAAGCAAACTACTGTTTCCACATCTACAGCAGAAGCAGAATATGTTGCAGCATCAAGTTGCTATGCTCAAGTGCTTTGGATTCAGAATCAGATGTTGGATTATGGTTTGACTTTTCTAAATACTCCTATGTTTATTGATAATAACTCTGCTATCAGTATTATAAATAATCCTGTGAAACATTCCAAAATCAAGCATATTGAAATAAGATATCATTTTATAAGAGACTGCAATGAGAAAAGATTAATTCAGATTTTTAAAGTTCATACTGATAATCAATTTGCAGATCTGTTCACAAAAAAAGCATTTGATGTGGGTAGATTTACATTTTTGATTACAAGTATTGACATGATAAATTCTTCATAAATCTCTTCATTAATACTGTTTTTCTAATCTTTGGTGCTTGTAAAAGGGTTAATACTGATATACTAATTCATGATGAGAGTATTTTTAATACTGATTAGTTTTAATACTGCTAATTACTTTTAGTACTGCTGGTGTTAATACTGATAAGTGTTTTTAAAACTGCTGTCATCAATTAGTACTGCTGTGAATACTTCGCATGATTAATACTGCTAATGTAGTTTCTGTTACTACTGTTAGTCATTATTAATACTGCTTAGTATATCTAATATAAGATAGTACTGCTTTCACAAGTTAGTACTGTTAGTTATATTAGTCTGTGTTACAACTGCTGGTTGTAATAAAAGGTTTCTACTGCTAGCATAACATTAGTACTGCGCGTATTTTTAATACTGCTAGTACAAAATTTCACATTTAATACTGCTATCACAATTTGTGCTATTATAAAATTAGGGCATTTAATGCTGCTCATTTTCAAATAGTATAAATAGCCAACTTTTTCACTTTTCGCTTTTGCACCTACTGTTAACCTTGAACTACCAAAAGCGATCAAAAACCAACTTTACATTTTTTCAAAAAACATAATTTCAAGTTCTAATCAACTAAAATGGTTTCTCCTTCATCTTCAAACGTTGTTTTACCAACAGCAGATAAGCATAACTTGCTTACTTATCTGCTAAAACCAAAAGGGGCAGAGGATTTTTTCGAAATTATAAACTTTTTAAAAAATAGCAACTTAAAGCTTGCGCTTTCTGTAAACCCCATCATCTTCATTTCACATATAAAACGATTTCTGGACTTCTGCTGAAAAAGCAGAAGTCGATGGGGTTACAAGTATCATTGGCAAAGTTGTAGGGCAAACGGTCAGAGTTACAGAGGCATCCATTCATGCTCATCTTCAACTTCACGATGAAGAAGGTATCGATTGCTTACCTGTTACTCAAATTAATGAAAATCTTGTGTTGCTAGGGTATGAGGGGGAGTTAAACAAAATAACATTTTTAAAATCAAGGTTCTCCCCACAATGGAAATTTTTAATTCATACCCTGCAACAATGTATTTTACAAAAGAGAACTGCATGGGATCAGTTCAGCAGCAACATTGCTTCCGCTTTGATCTGCTTGGCTAATAACATGCAGTTCAATTTCTCAAAAATGATTTTCACAGGAATGTTGTATAACCTGGAACATACCGACTCAAATTTTTTGATGTATCCAAGGTTTTTACAACACAGTTTTGAAAATGAATTAATTGACCTACCAAGAGTTGGTGGTAAGATTGTTCTCCTCTCTCATACTCAAAAACTATTTTCAAACATGAGGAGAACATGGTCAGTTAAAGGCATCATGTTTTCTGGGAGGGTCACAAATCTCACTGCTCATATGCTCAGTACACCCTCTACAACAGGTGAAGAAGTAGCCACACCCACTACTTCTCAACCCACACCTGCTGTTACAAAGTCAAGGAAAATAATGGACCCTAAACCAACCAAAAAGAAAGCTAAAAGGGCTACAAAACAGACATCCGAGCTCAGTCACAATTTGAAAATGAGGTGGTCAACATGGAGATGAGAGACCATGTAGAAATGGCTACCAATACTGATTCTGCCTCATTGAGACAACATGACAGTAGTAATGAAATTAGGACCCAATCCAGGCCAACACATGATATAGAGATACCATTGGATTCTTCTATTGCAGAGGATCCAGTGAATGTCAATATATCCAGTGGTCTGAGGTGCCAAGAAATCACAATGGGGGTCAATGATGCTCAGACTAGGTCTGAGACATTGGCTAAATCTTTCAATGATCCACTAATAGAAGTTAACACTTCTAGCAGTGGTGAGGATATTCTATCACTCAAGGAATCGATGGTAATCTGTACCAGTTTAGGAGAGGAGATGGTCAGGCAGAGGGAAATGCTGGCATCTCAAGGTGATGAGATACAGAGATTGAAGGAGATGGTAAAACTGTTGATGGAGAAACAGCAAACAAGGGATAATACTACTCCAGTTACTACTGCTAGTATTGGAGTTAGTACTACTGGTATAGAAAAAAGAGTTAATACTACTGGGATTGGTGAGCCAGTTAGTACTGCCAGTACAGAAGAAGTTAATACTGCTGGGCTAGGTGAGCCAGTTATTACTGCTGCAGTTGATGATGAGATTGTTGTTGCCGAGGTTCTGCTAAGGGTGTCTAAGAGCCCAAAGGAGAAAGAAAAACAGAAAGAGAAAGGTGTAAGCATCAAAGAACCATCAGAACTTACACCTACAATAAAAGAAAAGCAAATTGGTGCCAAGGATAAGGGAAAAGGTATCATGATTGAAGAAGATAGACCTCTTAAAAGAAAACATCAAATTGAGGCAGATAAAGAATTGGTAAGGAGATTGCAAGAAGAGGAAAAACATAGATATACTGAGGAAGAGAGGGAAGCTGAGCTACAAAGATTATTGAATGAGAAGAAAAGAAGAGAGTTTGAGGCAAAATATAAGAAACAGAAAGCCAAGCAAAAGACAAAAACTCAGCTGAAGAAGGATTATGTGGTATTTTTGAGAAATGCAATGGGAATAAATATGAAAATTCTTCAAGCAATTTCCTTTGAAGCCCTAAAGAAGATGTATGATAAAGAACAGAGCATTCTGAAAGAGGGATCAACTGAAGATAGGAGAATGGAGATAGAAAGGGGGCTAAAAGGTATGAATGATACACCTATTCCAAAGGGTATCAAAGTGTTTGAGAGGAAGAAGGATGCTGTCATGGGCACACAAAGTGAGAGTTACTTTGAAAAAGTGCAGAAGAAGCAGAGAATAGAACAGGTGGTGCATACTGAGGTGCCATCCACTGTTAAAGATAAGAATGAAGATGATAGAAGTTTGATAATTATAGATACAGCTGACTGTAAGTCCTTGAAGGTGGATTATCTAATCATAGATTGGTTTCAAACACTAAATAGTTCAAACAGAAGGCAATTTAAGGTGATTAGAGCAGGAGGGTCATTTGAGATGTACAGAAGCTTTTTCTCTATGCTTAAAGTTTTCAGAAGAAAAGATTTAGATGAAATGTATGAAGCTGGGTTAAAGAGGTTTGGAGGAGTAAGAGGATATGATGATCATCATCAACTCTTTGAGTACTTGAAGCAAATGTACACTCCTGAACAAAGATGAGGATATTCATGAAGAAGTATTCACCTGTCAACTACTGGTATTGTTTTGATAGCTGTGGAGTACACATGTTCAGCCGGGTAGATGGAGGTGTGGGATACTTTCTGATTGGTAAGAGCTATCCATGGAATCAGTATGTTGGAGCACAAAGTCAAATGTACAAATCTTGAGGTAGCATCAACTTTGATAAGAGATTTAAAGACATATCTAAAGAGAATGAATACGCAGAAGAAATGATCTCCAAATATTCAAAGATCAAAATCTGAAGAAACTTAGTGTTGTTGGGTAGAAAGCATAAGTTTAGGGGGAGATTGTTGGGCTATAAAGATTAAACTGCTAAGCCTACAAAAGTTAGTGCCGCTAGACAAGTCAAAATTTCTACTGCTGGATCAAAGTTAATGCTGCTGGATGAGTTTCTATTGCCAGCATATTCAAGATTTAGTACCGCTAGATCAAGTCCAAGATTAGTACTGCTAGAAGGATTTCTTCAGTTAGTACTGCTCGACCAGTTTACATCGTTTCCACTGCTGGCCTTGTCAAGTGGATATGCGGCGCATAGGCTCTGCAGTTACCTAATCTTTACAAAGCATGCTCAACAAAGCATGAGATGTTTTACGGCAACAAACCATGCTTAGATAGATTGACTTCCATGCATTAATTACAATCACGTGTAATAGTAACTCTATATTTTATAAGTAGACTTCCTTACTTTAGAGGCATGACATGTTTAGAAAAGTTTGTGTATAAATATAGATCAATTGTGACATAGTTAAATACATCAGTGAGACTTGTGAGACATTTTTACAGATTAGTTAAGTTAGCTTCAGGGTTCTTGTAACCCCAATACAATCAAGTGTATTCGTATTATTCAAGTAATAATATTGGAGCTTTTGATATACAATATGTTTATGTTGTGATCTGTTTATTACATTTCGTAGTTCAAACTATTACACAAGTTACATACTTATATCTTTCAAACTTAACAAGTATTATTCCGCAAATTTCTTGTTAAGAAGTCAAAGCATTAGTAAGTTTAATCTTGACTGTGATCAAGTTGATCCTGACAGAAACGTAAGTGTAACCATTAATTATATAAAGCTTATATCAAATCATCAGAATAAATTTATATAAAATCCTTGAAATCGCAAAATGCAATATGCGCTCATACAAAACCCATAGCTAATGTCATGATTTACACATTTGAGGGCAAATTATAGACTTTCATAAAACCAGTAGTTGATCTTAAATTTTTAATTAGCACATAGCAGTCACTTAATGTTTATTGATTGAAATGTAAGCATTAAATAAATAAAAAATAAAAATCCTACATTGTTATACGCGTCCAATTTTTGGTCAAATGATGCTACCACCTTTGTGAGCTCCAAGATACTTGATTGCAACGATTTTAGCATTGCATCTTGCAGATCAAACCTACGGATCAGCTCCTGATGTTCCTTTCGTTCCATCACAGTTCCTGTCAAATAGAGATTTAATTAGGTACGGTTGATTCATTTAGAATTGTTTTATATTCAAATTACAATCAATGCTACCTACAGAAAAAAATCTAATAAATGAGTATTATAATGTAATTTATTTGTTTAACAGAAACTATAATCTCGCTTAATATTCATATTTCAATTTCAAAGTTCATTGTGTATGTTTGAAAAAAGCGTAAACGTTTACCATATAAAATTATTTCAATACAGATGAAAATCAAGATGAAATTCAACGGTTTGTGTGAATACATGTGTATAAGGCATAAAACCTAGTAACGCTATAATGTAAATCGATTAATTGAAATTGTTACAATGGAAAGCAGCAAAATGCAGGAAGAACACGATAAGCACAAAACGAAAAAAGAATAATTGTTTAATTGCGATTCAAGAACATCAAAATCAAGATTAAATTAGGTATATTTTACCTCGTGAAACAGAATCAGTTTCCAACGCTTCTAATTCCTTCTCTCCAAATTGCTTTGAAAACAAGCCAACTTTTATCACGATTTTTATCGAATTGATAAAGAATCAAAACCCTAAATCAAAAAGCTGTAAAATGAGAACAGGGAGAATGGTGAGAGTAAACATAAATGACGGAATTGATTAATTTCCCTCCCAATTTTAGTTTCACATATATAAAATTTTATTGGCAACATTAATCCCTCTTTTTTGCTTCTTGACCAAAACTGGTTAGCAGCTTTCACTTTTCACCAATAACTTATTACTTTTTTCACTTTATACCCCGAAACTTCCAGAAATACCACAAATAGATCTGTAGTTCACAGTTCCTATAATAATTTTTTTGTTTCTAGAATTATTTAACATCAAACTTGCTCACATGCTATTTCAAAACTCTTTTAGGCTTCCTTTGGTTTAATCTTGATGAGAGACGTAGTTGTAAGTAAAAGCTTGATCGATATCTTTGAAATTTTTTGTTTCATTTTTTCTGGCCGGTTTAAGTTTTCTTTCGATTTGAGTAGTTAACTGGGAATCATGCATACTTGAAGAAACGCTCATCCTTTGGTGCAAGTTTTCTGGATTTCGTTTCCGATTTGAGTTCTTATTACTACTTTTGCTATGAATTTTTGCTTTAATGTGAAAATATGTTTGATTTAGGTCCATTTTGTCTTGTATATATTATCTTAGATAGATGCATGTGACTTCAAAGACCGTGTTCTCGAGTTTTCTTTTCTTTTTTTCTTTTTTTTTTCATTCTTTGACATTTTTATTCATTTTTTTAGTGCCACACTGCTACATATATTTCTCTTAGATCACTTTGTTAAATTGAACTTCGTTTCACCTTCTTTCTGTTTATCTATGTAACTTTTTCAATATTTGTTGATGGTAAGAATTTGAAATCTTCAACGACAAAGGGCCATGTAATCATGTACGTCTCATACTGATAAAATATTAATGCACATGAAAAATCACTTAATATCCATATTACAGTATAGCCTATATAGACAGTTGCAATACTTATCATATAAAACCCGTCAAAGTTTAATAGACAGTTGCATCATTATTACCCTAAACATATACACTCCAACTCGATAATAATATAGTAATTCATTTATGGATTATAGTTCTTCTTTCGTATATACCGTGTGTGTGTTGCCTTGAACCAAACTACAAACCTTTGCTTCCTTAAAAATCTTCCCAGATCTACATAAATATCCTTTTTGGGGTGCACAGTGAATGTCCTCTGAACACACACACAATCCCTCAAGGGCGCAACCCTCCTTGGTTATGGTCAGACCATCTTTTAGTCCTAAAACTTGATTTGTCCACTCACTTGAGAACAACTCTAATGGATCATACTTCTCTTTAACCTTCAAAAACTCTCTGCCCTTTTTGTACTTCTTCATCGCCCCTTCGAATGCCACATTTCGATTCTTCCCCCAATGTGGCAAACCACCATACTTAAAAACCGCCATTTGTTCAATCTCTTCTAGGACATCTTCAAAAAGTCTTGGACGTTTTGGATCTTTACTTCTATAATAAGTGATGTCGAAATCTAGTGAGTCTTCTTGTTTGCCTAAGTAAGCTTTTGAGCCTGTGACGTATCTCATCAAGATCCCATTATAGAGATCTATACCACATAAAGATTGTGGTACTAATTGTACAAGCTTCTGTATGTCTTGGATGAAATCTTTAGCCTTTGAAAGGGCAATGCTGAATGTGGTTTGATGAAAGAATAAGCCCTTGACCCGTGGATCCCATGGACATGCTGTGATTTCAGCATCTTTCGGACCTTTTAGGCAACCCCCTGATGCTTGAAGTCGATTTTGATATCCAACTATAGGGTATCCTTTAAATATAGTACCTACATAGATAACCAAATTAAGATAGTTATATATTGTCGAAAGTTGTGAAGTATGTACATGCTAATAAACTACCATCATTTGTTAGTCCATACGCAGCCCTCATTAGAGTGTTGGTAGTAAGCTTCCCAACAGTACACTTTCCAGCAACATCGCCTTTTGCCTCTTGATCTTCTTCTACATTTATTTACAAATATAGTTCTAATTACCATATTGCAAGCACAAAAAACAGATGTTGATTTTGTGTTTCTAATCATGGTTGATTACTACCTGAAGATCGTAAAACTAAGAGTACAAGTGAAGGCGTAGCTCGAAAACCGGGATGATCCCAGAGGCCATTTCCTGAGACATTGGAGGGGACTCTATCGTCCATCCGATAAACAACTCTTTTTTGACTTGGGTACCATGTTATATCTGCGAACTCATGTTCTCTCCCAAAAGTGGCAGCTTGATCTGATAAGTCCATATCGTTTTTTGTTACAAAGGTAACAGATCTCTTGAATAAAGGCTGCAACTTTAAAGTCACCTGTATGTTATGAGTTCAAATCTTCTCAGCAAAATGTATAGTTTATAGTTAAACTGTATATATGTAAAAGTAATCTACAAATGTTAGAGTAACTAATCGAATACCTGTGAAATGACTCCAAGCACCCCAAGAGAAACTTTAACTGAATTCATTTCGTCATCAAGTTCACCATCATCTTCTAGTGTTCGTACTTTAGCATAACCGTCTTCAGCTCGACCTGGGCTTACTATCTGCATTCGAACCACATAATTATGGATCGCACTACCTTCACCCCAAAGGGTGCTACCGTGTGCACCCGTACCTAAAAGGCCACCAATCGTCAATCCCCACCAATAAGGAGTGTACGGCAAAGCCAACCCACTTTTAGCTGCTTCATCAATGAGTTGCCTCAATGTCACACCACTCTCTAAAGTGACAAGCATTTTATCTTTATCGAAATCAATTATCTTGTTCATATTTTCTGTACTAATAATTAGTCCATTATCGCCATCTGGACAAACCAACTTTGGTATGCTATGAGAGTAACGAGTGGCTACTCTCATTTTTTGTTTCCCTTGTGTAGCTTTTGCAACTACTGACACAAGGTCTTCTTCAGATGCAGGGTATGCAACCTCTGCTGCACGACAAATGCTACGATCAGGAAATGCACCATAAGAGTTGGTGATGGTGCAGTTTGTGAGATTGTTTGAACATTTAACCGGCTCGTCGGGAGGATTAGCGCTTGTAATTGTGATGATCATTAAAAGTGTCCATTTCAGTACTAAAACTGATGGGGTTAATGACATGATGATGATTCTGTACAACAGTATACAATGGGGTTAAGAAAGGAAATATATGGAACATTTGTGTATGTATAAGGAAAGGAAATGTCGTCTTAAATGGGTAATTAGCAAAGGAAAAAAATGTTATCCAAGTAAAGGTATACATATGTGTCACTATGTGTATATATTTATATGAAACATAAGTTCTTACTATGTTCTCATTTTTTCTTTGAAGTAAAGCAGATGGCTCCTTATATCTTGAAAGTCACTTCATTATCATTTTGACATATGTGGTTGCTCCAGTATTGTTAATTATTTAAATTTGTGACCCTTATAATGATTATTGTTGATGTAATAGCGGTTCGTGTCACGTATTCATGATGTTAAATACATTGTGGTAACAAACCACCTGGCAAAAAAAGACAGAAACATGAACATGAAAAACTAATCATCATTTGATGATATAGAACCAAAACCTAAGAGAATAATAGAGGACCAAACAGAACGCGACTTGCACGTAATAGCTAGGACCAAAAGTTAGATACGAAATCGATATAAGATACTCAACAGAGACTTTTGTTGGAGTGGCAAAATTGCTTCTTTTGTTCGATTGTCGAAACATTTGGTTCAAGTAGCTTCTTGCTTAGTGTATCAGTCAACATTTTTCATCACAATTCTGTCTTAATCCTAAACATCCCCAACTAACTTTTTTCTGTGTTGTCATATCTTTCTTCGACTTGTCATTCACTTGATTATCGACTTGAGCTTTAGTTAAGTGGATTTGTGATTCGTCATTTCTTTCCTTCTGTTTTCCTTCTCCCAACTGATGCATTAGTAAAACTGATGCCATGGCACCAATGCATCGGTTTTGCTTCAGTTTTTGAAACTTCGGTTTACCGATGGAAAAACTGAAGTGTTGGTGTGGGGTCGCACGATTAAAATATTATTATTTTTTGTTTTTGTTTTTTGTTTAGCGTATAAAAATAAAGTTATATTGGTAAATGTGGGGTCCAGAAAAAATGAGTGATGTTACTATGGTTGGCAGTGTTCAGTCAGTTGTGTGTCAGTTTTGAGAAGTGCTGACGTAACGTTGATGTGGTACAAACTGATGCATCAATTTGCATCAAGGTTGAGAGTGGTCTAACAAATGGTCTTTTTCAATTCTGAAAATGTAGCTAGCTAGTTGACAATATTTAACTTTATCATATCACAAAATTGGTCATTGCTGTATTTAACAAAAAAGTGATGTGTTAAACATTTCTGTATATTAAAGTAACAACAATCCTTCACGTTTTTGAAACCCATTCAAAAGACGAGCTTCATAATGACTTTTTTAACCAAATTCTCTTCATTCAACTAAATTTTTGTAATCCAGGTTGTTGCTGTTCTCCCAACAACTGGTACCACAATAATCAGCAGATGATGTTCCTACGTTGTCATAAAGAGAGGTGATTTATACTCACTTTTTTAACGTGCTCACCACAATATTACATCATTAATGCACAAAATACAACACCTTTGATGCACACATCAAAAAGATGAGACGTACAAATCACCTCCATTTCATAAATGCTTCCGAAAAAGCCTAAGCCTGATCGGAAGGAAAAATATAAAAACTTATACATTGATATGCACCGACACCCCTGTGAACGATCTTTTAATTCCAATCCCTTCAAAAACTTTCACGAATCAAAAGGAACATGATGCAGGCCCTAGCGTGGAGGATCGGACCCTTATGAAACTGGTATCATTTTTATGAAAGTTGTATTTATCAACTGAGTTTGAATCAATCCTAACCGTGATATTCTTTGAATCAACGTGTGCTAGAAGATGTTAACCTGGGTATTCTGTGAACTAACAAGTTTAATCTGTGTTCATTATTTGTACTCTGCATCAGAACGTTAGTCTCGATCTTATATATGTATAAAGGCTGTTATCAAGCTCTCTACTTGTTTCATTATTCCAGCTTTGTGTTTTTAACAGGTCTAACATATACCACTAAATAGTTATTTTTTGGGAGTTTAATAAATTTTACTAATTATTTTTTGAAAATGGCTATTTTTTAACAAATAAAAATAGTAAGACGCGTAAAATGAGACACGTAAGGAGTAAATACTGCTAAAAGTATCATGTATTTATACCAAAGCTCTTACTTAACCAGTTTGTTTTTTGATTTATTAAATTGAAGAAAATAACTGCACCGACAAACCTCTAGCTTTTGTTGGCTGCTAGAGACAGAAGCTCTCTTTACAACAAAGATATTCATCCACCATACTATTCAGACATAAACATGTGCAAAGCTTTTGTTTAATAAGATACTCTGGATAAAAACATTTATAATATTTATAAATCTTTCTTAATTACATGTTTAAACACTAACTCATTATCGCGATTACCTTTCTTTGTTCAATTCGTATGATTCACAAAAGATTATTGCACAGTTTGTAAACAGCAGGAGATGGCGAAAATACAACATAAAAGACAGACTACAGAGCATCATTGATACTTTATACGATTATAAGAGTCAAAGACTCGCAAGAGTATAATTCATTTGTCGATTAATAGTTTTTAATTTATTACGATAATCACTTGCATCAAGTCTTTATCGTTTTTTCTTTTCTTTTTAATCATACTGTTCTGATAGCAATGTTTTTGACACACACATAAAAGGTAGGACTTGTACTATCCGAATCACTTATGTGATTTGATGGCCAAAATAAGTAACAGATAATAGTATAGTGATAGGAAACATTCTACTCAAAGTACATAATCAACTATTTCCCCTTGGTTTTATCCAATCTAAAATCAAGTAAGAATATTGTACATTGATTGTTACCCTACATAAAGTGCAAGTCACTTTAATTGTTTTGGATTTACCAAATGGCTTCTGGCCTAACGCCGAAAAACATGTGAAGAAACTACCAACTCAGAAGTTTTGTATTCAAGTCTCGTAGAAGACCATATATAATTATGTGTGATTGTACATAAAAAAATAATTAAAAAAATTGTTTTGGATTTAACAATTATAACTTCCCTTGTAACTTATGGTGAAAAAATACAATATCTTTGTCAATGAGTCTTTAAAGCATCCTTTCCACCTGTAAATGTGATGAAATCTACATAATAATCATATTTCTCTTTGTACAAGTGAAATTACAATTTTGTCCCTAGTTGGGTATCACGGAATTTGAGCCTTTGTCATTCCTTATGAACATGAATCTCCCTGTGGAAACAGATCTCTTCATTCTCTTTGTGGATTTACTATTTTCTCCTTTTGACGGGCCCACTTGTTCGTGATCATGACGATCATCATGATCCTCTTCAATTCTTAGTATATCAGCAATTAGAAGATTTTGATTTTGGCAAGAAATTGATCCCAATGAAGTTGATCTTCTAACTTCTTGAACTTCTTGGCCATCAATTCCCATGTTCATATTACGTAAAGGGTATTCTGGTAAATTCTCATTTGTGACGACGTTAACCAAAACTTCGTCTCTATGGTTATCTTGATGTGCCTCTTCCACAACAAGAACAAGATCATTCCTCCTTTGGAACACATGAGAAGATACATTGAAATTGGAAGATCTTATTTGTGATTCCGAAGGTCGTTGGAATGGAATGGGGAGTCCAGGCATGACGTGTGATCGACATAGTGGACAACTCGAATGAGACCTAAGCCAAGTGTCAATGCAAGGAAGATGAAATGCATGACCACATTTTGGCAATAGTCTTAAACTCTCACCTTCTTGAAACTCACTAAGACATACGGCACAATCCGACCCTTCTACCACCCCATCACCTGTCATGTACTTGCATACCGCTATGGACTTGATCAAAGACTCATCAAGTCCACCGCTTGCATGTTGTAAATGGTCATGATGAGGCGTTGATTGATTCAGACTTTGAGATTCTAGAGAAGAACTAATATTTGGATTCAATTGGTTTCCTCTCCTTTTACAATATTTGGAAATGATGGTGTAGTAGCTAATTAAAAGGAAAACACTTGCTAATACCCCAATCAGCACAATGATAAGAGGGGAGAAATTCATGCCCGAATCATCATCACCGGATTGGAACGACGGTGGTGGTGGGAATATCAAGTAGCACCATTGTGGACAATATATGCTACAAATGCCTTGTGAACAATCTCTATAACCATTATAAGGTGGCCAATTGTTGGTGTTGCTAGGGTTGCCCATAGAACCCATGACCACCAAATATCAATGACCAAACTAGTACAACTTAAAACAATAACAACAACAACCTATGTATGTAGCTCCAAAAAAAGAGAAAATTAAATAAAGAGTAAAGAAGGAGGTCTTAGATGTGAAGGGAAGCAAAGTAAGGGGTGGGGCTAATGTGGTTCCTAATATTCTTGTGTTGGTATACTTTACCTTTTGTTGGTCTATCATCTTCAATTTTCTTTAAATTTTGGAGTTTACTTTATCTTTTGGTCAAGTGAAAATGATAGCTAGTTGACCCATAAGGGTTGGGTTGGGTTGGGTTGGGTTGGGTTGGGAGTGGTTGAGTTGATTTTTATAAGAATTGGATGCTGATCACTCAACCTCCTCCAAGTTCTGGTTAAGGTTTTTAGTTTGGTGAAGTATGGATATGTGAGTTTCACCAAACCTTGATGACTCTGAACTTGATTTGATTCCTTTTGTTTTTTATATGTAGTTTTGAATAGAATAAGTCAGCACTGCTAATGTATATCATTAAATTTTTATGTTATAACATTTTAAATGTGATTATTCAAAAATCATATATTCTATACTTTTTATACTCTATAATGTATAGATTAGTAATTACTTCAAACAATGATTTATTAATTACTACACATGAAATAAGATTATAAAAATAATTAATCTTAAGCAAGTACGTGTGTAAAGTTAGTATTGCTTGGAAATGGCGTTTCTTTTCAAAAGTTAGCGGGGTTAATTTGATTGGTTGACTGGCACTTGGACTAGCTTGGAATTTTTTGGTTTATAACGTTTTTCTTGCTGGCGTTTCAGTTGGAAATCGGTGCCATATTTGGGCTACTTTTTTCGATAGAGCACCCAGTGTAGGGGAATGGTTGGCTTAGGTGTCGATCGTTGATCGACCTCTTACAGTCGGTCAAAAATGGTCACATTGTATATAAAATTCACATGCATTTATATAATCATCTCTTATGAAACTTGAACTCACAACCTCCGATTAAAGGTCTTTTGATTAGTGTTTTGCTTGTAAAGATAGAAATACGATAAACATAAATAAAGTTCACTTTAGGTTAAAAAGTAAAATTAGTCAATAGAGGTAGGTTGATACACAAGATTACAATGGACAACAATTCTCCTTGTATCAATAAGTTAAACATTGATTTCATGATTTTTAAGAACAACAACCAATCGAGAAAAATTAAGAACAACGTTTATCACTCACTCGCGTCAAGTTTTTAGAAAGAGTTGATTGAAAAAATACATATTTTTAAAATAAATATATATCCTAATCCTATTTTTTTAATAATTAGTTTCATGATTAACTCAAGAAAAGATGATTAAAACCTACTATTAAAGAGTAAGCATGAAGTATGACAGGTACACTTCAAGTATGTGGCAAAACCTCCCTCTAGAAGTAACTGTAATCCCACTTTTCATTAGAAGTGTCATATTCACTCATATATATATTTTTGGAATTAATAAAATAAAAAATGATAATAATAATAATTATTATTATTATATCTATAAAGCAATAACACATTTCTAAAGATCTGCACAGATATATCGAGATAGTAAAGCAAATCATTATAATTCATTTCACTTTAGTGTAAGTAACCATATGACATGAAGTCAAAAATGTTTATTAAGGTTACATTAATCAGTAGCATAACATAATGTAGCTTCTAGATAGTCAACATTTAAGGTCAAAGGCACATTGTAAACAGAGTCAAACGTCAAACCAAGTAAGATGACATGAGATTCCAACTAATCTTCATGTGTGAAGGCATTGATGCAACAAATCTAAGCACATCTGGCTTCAACTTGTTTTTAGAATTTGTTGTTTTGTGGACCTCAAGATGCTTAGCAACATTAGGAATTACAAGCTCCCTGCAGTGCAAATGCAGCAAAGGAACTTTTGATAATACACTTCCTTTCTGAATATCTAACCGTTCAGGCCTTCTCATCTTGTAGGGTTCCCCGCTTGTCGGCTCATAATCAGTTCTCGGCATTTGCTTCCATCTGCTGTGCACAAACCAACCATACTTGTAGTCTCCGACTATCGGTGTACCAAGAGCTTCAGCACAGTGCACCCGGATCTAATATGAAATTATATATGACGTCGATGATTCATATTTGATATTACTAACTCGTGAATTCAGTAAAAGAGTATGCAACTTGGGAATATCATAGATGATGTGATGTAGATAATAATTGGACTTGGAGGGTGTTTGAGTTTGTGTTAGGAAACTCATTATTATGAGTTGAAGTTTCAATAATCAGTTTCTAATGGTTGGATAACTAAACTGAATTTCCGATTATTAATGGGTCAGATAATCACTTTTGGATACAGAACTTATTATCTTACAGTAAAACTACCTATTTACCGTTCTTATAAACCAAATTAAGGGACTTATATTCATAAAATATCTCTTCTTTTTTACAAACACTGGAACATTAAATTCTCTGATCATCACATAATCAATATTGTCTAAGGATGTGATAAACTTACCTATCTAATCAATATAACTCAAACAATCAATCATTTGATAACTTGATTATACGACTTCAAAAAATATAAGCACATGTACATCCAATCAGAATCTTTTACTACAACTACAACTTATTATGTGATTATGATTATTCAAAGACATAGAATCACACTCAACATGCACATCCAAGCAACGACTTAGTTATTTGTAAACATGATATTAATAGATTGAGATTTAGGGCAATGAAAAGAGCGGCAACATGGTTCATACCTGATGCTTATGATTTGTAAGTGGGCGCAGCTCCAGCCATGAACAACCACTAATTGTAGGACCAAGCACTCGATATTCTGTGACAGCCTCTTGGGAAGCTTCTAAACCAGAACCATAAGCCAACATTACCCTTTCAGCTTTCCCGCCATTAAGAAGAACCTGTAACCAATAACAAGAAAGACTTCACATGTTTTCTTTTCTTTTTCTTTATATTGGTGAAAATTATAAGGGGAAGGCAAAAACCTTAGTGAGAGGGGCACAAATTAAGCCCTCCTTTTCCTTAGGGGTACCTATGACCAGTGCCCAATACCTTTGATATGTAGCTTCACATGCATCATTCCTTGCCTAATAGTTGCGATGAATAACATTAGGATCATAAGCCAACAGTAGCCTGCCTAGAAGTTGATGTGTACCTTTAGAGAGGATTTTGTTCTGTTGACATCACTGAACAACCAATGAAGATGAGAAATGCTCTCTTTTGATCTGCCCATTAGTATAATCCCGCTGCTTTCTCTATCAAGACGATGAACCTACATAGTGCTCACCTACTTTAAAGGGAAAGAAAGAAGGGTTTCGGGGAGGTGCAAAAACTGGTGAGTTGGCTAACAGACCATATTGGGCGGGTCAAAATTGAGTAAACAATCGGCTTCGGGACCTGCCAACATCTTTTTGTCCATTTCATTTTTACTTTTATAAATAATAAATGTACTGAGTATTATTATAGAGGTGGGAAAACAGGCTGGTTGGATAACAAACCAAAGGGATTCAGGCCAAAATGGGTCACTTTTAGGTACAGGTCTAGAAGACCATTAGACGTAAATTTATAGCACTACCAGAAAATTTCACACTTTACTGATGAAGAGTGGTGCAGTAACCAATTAGAGATAAATACCAGTTTAGGACCCTCATCATAATCATAGCATAATGCTGCAGCTGCCAGTGCATCCATACTGTTATGAACTGCCATATTCCCCTAAAACATAGATATGAAGTATTATGAAAATAGTAGCATAAAGACAGCCTGAAAATAGAAAGTACAAGTAGAGCAGAGTCCTAAAGTTTATAACTAACCTTTACCGGCACCTTTGGCGGCTTGTTAAGAACAAGTAGAGCAGAGTCCTAAAGTTTCAGAATAAAGTGATCAATGAAGAACATGTACTGAATAAGAACTACAAAAATCACATCCTACGAGTAATAAATTTCCCAAAAGCTACAACTGGCGCTTAATAAACAAAAACATCATCTTATATGCAGATAACATGCAAGGTGTTAGAGGCATAGGCATACCTTGTACATGACAAGTCTTTGCAAATATTGTATTTCGTCCGCGTTTGGACATAGAGATGCACTTGGTATAGTATCAAATCTTTTGGAGATTTTAGATTCGGCAACAGATACAGGTACATGAATTGTGGACCCTCTCTTCATAACCTCATTGTGTTTGATCTGTACATTGATGAAGGATTGTCAGATCAGAGAACAAAAATAAATGTATAAATGGGAGCCAAAAATGATATTTAAATGAAAAAAAAATATATTTAAAATCTCCTGCGAAAGAACACCAAATGTACATGGTTTGGAACAGCTTTTCACATGGTACAGGCTAATCATGCATTGCTGATAAATTCTGCAGTAAATTAAGTTTCAGACTTTCAGGTTGAATAGCATATTGAATAGGCTCTACCTTTTTTACAAGTTTTGTGTGTCCTTGCTTCCCTTCATCACTATCGCAACACTCCATTTTCACCTGGGAAAAAATATAACATTAAACCCAAATAGGCAAAATTGCACAGAATGCTCTTAATCAACTTACTTGCATAAAACAAAGATCGTAAAGAGAAGTTCAAAAGGGAAATGTACTCACAAGTCCCTTGTTAAAGTGTGACTGGATCACAGAACCCTCTACATCAGCAAAATAATACTTCATCCAACTAATGGCGGTAGTATGAGAACTGTGATTAACATTCTTTCCAGGTAGAGGATGAGATGGGAATGGGGGTAAGGATAAGAGCTGTCGAGGTTTGTGGCCAGCTTTAGGGCAACCCAAATGAGTTATGTTGTTAGAAACACGCAAAACAGTTTCATCGCACTTAGGTGGTGGAGGGGACACTCTGGAGAAGTGCCTCACAGTAAAAGACATGCATTGACAACGAGTGATGTTGAGCCACATTGTAGCACATACTGCCTGAATATAGAGCATTGAAATAATAAGTAACTCTAGCGATATCGACCAAAAAATACCTAGTACTTGAGGAAATTAGTGCACATAAGAACCAGCAAAATGGTATTAATGCCAAAATAACCTCTTCTCGCTTTTGACATATCAGATAAATTGTCTCGTGGGATAAAAGCAGGTATTTTTCTTAAACACACAAGAATATATTTAAGAATATATTCTGGAAATAAAAAAAGGTATGTCATTTCACATTTGTATTATTACAATTGATATTATATCATTGTTATATTTAATCTGTATGAAGCATTGTTAATAAAACTCTGTCACGATGCAATAGACCAGAGTGTCGAGGTATGTCTAAGGTTTCTCTTGGTAATGAAAATCGGGGTAGAAAGAAGAGGATTTGAATTACTATATAAGTGATCATTATAAATTTTGTACATTGGCAAAAATGTGAAATCATCACAAATATCATATAGTATCAGCAAAATTCAAACCTCACAACACGGACACTGTTCAAAATCAATCTTCCCACTATCTGTCAACCGCCAGCTTCATATGGAGCTTCGATTGTGCCTGCAAGTATAGCAGCAGAACTTTGAACCAATGATAGTCCATAAACTTCACGTGATCTACTCTTCACCTTAACTATTTGGACTTTCAAAACCCTTAACACAGATCCAAGTTAGAGGAAATGTGCATGTGAATGTTGGTGAGACAAAAGTTTCTAGTCTTCTTACATTTTCTCTTTATAATATTTGCAAGAATGTTTATAGCTTAAAAAATGAAGTTTCAAGTATAATGATTATAAATGAACACACCTCATTTGTTTCTTAACTAGTAGTGACATAGCTATCAGATATGGATATACCCATAGACCACTAAAATTATTATATAAATAGATTAAAATACAAATTACCCTAGATAAATGTGGTTGCAAGATCCATGTTTTAGTTAGAAATCAACACATAGGAAGTTACCATACACAATTTGATCATGGTGATACTAATAAAATGAGTCTTTTTCAAAATAATAAGCAATTGAAGAGCGAATTTGTGTTCAAAGGAATTTCATCAAACAGTTGATGGGCATAATGCTTTGAACAACACATATTTAGAGACAACAATTTGAATAACTTAAAAAATAATGATTGTTGGAATTTAGGTGATGTTAAATACAATAAATAGAAAGTTGAACTAACGGAAGATTGTAGTATCTGAGACAAACTAGTCCAGGAATGTCCGGTTATCTGCGTCAGTTGAAAATGAACAGAAGAAGGTGACCAAATCGTTAAAGAGTCAATATATAAGGGTGAACATGGAACAAGTGGAGGCGGTTGTTTGCGACGACTTCTGAGTTTTGACTTTTGACCAAAAGTCAAGCACACTCGAGTGACAAAATAATTCTGAAAAAAAGAAAAACATCAGAGCTTAAAAAGCTTTTTTAATGATATTTTGATGTTAAATTTTTCATTGAAATTTGATAAAATCTGTATTGCCTATACTATCTACCTCTGAATGAATTCATAAGCTTTGATAAGGTGTATGCTATTGCTTAATTTAGAACGTTTAACTGCTTAAGAGCTTTTAGTGTTATATCCCGGACTTGAATATTAATAAAAACGTGTGAAAACGCCTCTACACTCGACCTCTAAAAAGTAATTATGTGCCAAAAATACTTATTTTGAAATGCTATTTCCTAGTACAATTAGCAGTTTTTAGAATTTGGAGTAATATTATAAATATCGGGAGTACGATTGATGGGGTTGGTATTAACTTTTCTAAATCTTTTGGATAACTGGTTAATAATGGGATGGATACTTTATTTTGGAAGGATAGATGGGTCGATAGGGGAGGAGGAGTGATTCTTAGTGAAAAATGTGGAAGGTTATTTCATTTGGAAAGAAATAAAGAGGTGAAGGTAGGAGATAAGAGGGAGGGTGATAGGAGAATTGGATGATCTTTGTAGAATTGTAGATAATAATGCAGTTAAAAAGAATGGTATGGATAAATGGAAATGGTTATTGGGTAAGGATGGGTCTTTTGTCGTAAGAGAGCTAAGAAAGATGATTGATGATAAAATACTTAGAGAATCAAGGATTAGAAAGGATACCGTGTGGTGTAGGGTGGTGCCAAAGAAGGTTTGCGTATTCATTTGCAGGCTTAAAAATGAAAGAATTCCGGTTAGGGAAGTGATGGATAGGATGGGCATTGACATGGATCATGTTTTGTGTCCATGTTGTGGGGATGAGGTTGAGACAATTGATCATTGCTTTATTAATTGTAAATTTATAAAAGAGTTGTGGTCAAAAATGTTTAATTGGTAGGGTGTGAACCAAACAAGTGTGAGATCCATTAAGGATTTAATTATGTATGAGGGGTTGAGTTCATTCTCAAAATGTAAAAGATTAGCTTGGCGTGCAAGTGTGTGGTCGGCTTTATATGTGATTTGGACATTTAGGAATGACAAGGTGTTTAGAAATAAGGAGGTGGTCCCAGATTTATTTAAGGAGGTTCAAATTAGAGCGTACGGATGTTTATCAGCTAGAGATAGTAATGCTAAGATCCCTCGGGAAGATTGGAAAAATCCTGGTTTGGGTCAATTTTAGTGTGACGTTTGTTGATGTTTCGGATTGTGGTAGCTCCGGATGGGTCTGTTTTGTCATATCTCTTGATCCCTTTATATTTTGGGTAATCTAGTTTCTTATGGGTGTCGTGGATATCCTCATAATGTTAGTGTTTTGACCTTCTGTCTTGTATAGATCTCATGTAGGTCAAAAAGTGGTGCAGAGGTGAATTTTAGTTTTCTATTGTATGCTTTCCTTTTATTACTTGTAATTTGAGGTTAGCTTTATCTGGTTGTATTCTTACGTAGTTTTTTTGGTATTTAATTGAAAGTCTGCTTTTTCTAAAAAATAATGTCTAGATTTGCTTATCAACTACTCATCGAAAATAGTAATAAAAAATATATATATAAAATAAATAAATAATTAGTAACAATCAATAATACTACAAAACTCCATATCATATTTCTTTTATCGACTCTATATAACGAGATTCCACTTTTTTAATAAAAATTAATGAGCCAAATTATAATATACTAAAACAAGATATCAAAAAGGCTCCACTATTACAAATTGAACCGAGTATCTTTAGAAACCCGTAATCACAACTTAAGAGCGGCAATGGCCTCCGGTTTGAAATCAACCCTCATTCCCAAAACTCTCCTCACCTCAGCTGGAGTCAGTCTCCATGTCATGGGTCCAGAATTTTCACCCCAGAAGTCCAAAATCTCAGACACCTTTTCCAAGTTAAGAATTGTCGCCATTTGGGTTAACCGAGCAAACTTATCCCTAACAGTCCGTTGTGTCATGCCAGAGAAATGGCTCACAAGAGCCCTCACATCTCGGTCCAGTTGCAGACCTCCAAGCTGACTAAATCTTTTTTGCATCATGATAACTTCAAGCCTTTTTACAATAAAGTCGATCACCAAATGAACGAAAGAGTCATAGTTGTTGCCGGTCATTAAAGGCTGGAGCCATCCGGTGTTAGTCTCGACAGCATGAAGAAGTCTCTGAACCCATGGGTCATTTACCTCGTTTTCTGCATATTCTGCCTCAGAGAGTTCATAACTGACAGTTGCTACACTGTCTAAGACTGGTCGTATTCGGTGTGTCACTGTACCTACAAGCTGTTCCAACCCAGCAACTAAGGCTTTCTTGAAGCCGTTACTCATCTCTCCCAACTCAGATAAACACGACTTGATCCTTTCTCTATCAGCTGGAGCAGGAAACACCTGATTAAACTAATATTGTTAGATAACTTTTTAATATCGATACCTCCTTTAAACTAGTTTAACAAGGATAAAATTGGTGCGTATAGGTGGCAATATTGACCCATTTACTTATGAACGAGTTGACTTGGTTTATGTTTTGACTCTAATGGGTCAAACAGCTAAAATAAAAGATATTGCTATAAAGTAAATGGGTAAAAAGCATCGAACTGGTCGAGATTAGGTACTGCCTAAATCATTCAAAAGATTAGATGATGGAAATAATATAAAATATGTAATCGTATATGCATAATAATAATAATTATTATTCGTATAAAGAATTGACAATACACACAACTATTTAAGTTAAATAAGGTAAATACACCGACAAGTTCAAATGCATATGTAATAAGAGTTGATATGATATGTATCCGCCCCATTTCTTCACGGGGGCAGGCAAATAATAATGACTTGACCTTAGCAGACAAATTCCATTCTAACTTTCAATCATTTTGATCTGCTGTAACTAAAAAAAGGACTTGTAACTATAGAATATCTAACTATTAATCAAACTGTGAGGTTGTGTTTGGTTCGCGGAATTCAATGTAATTGGAATCTCAATTCCATTGCATAAGAATGTTTGGTTCACGAATGAATTGATTTGGAAGTCATCAAATTCCTTCATTCAAAGGAATTCACATTCCTTGGAATTCCAATTGCTTTGATAAAATTCCAATTCCATCAAAAACATTATGCGAACTAAACGCACCATTAGAAGTCGGCAATTTGAACTCATTAAGGGCACAACACCTGTAAAGAGGTTATCTAGCATTTAGCTACTGATATCCACCACATTATAAGTCAAATTCATATTTTCCAAAGATCCACACTTCAAAAGCATAACCTATTAATTGTCTTTACAAGGGAAACTCCGAAACTACATGAAAATATCAAGGTACAACGAAATGTACATCATCATCAGCGAACCCATTTTTCAAGGCTCTGTCTCTCTCAAGATTTTGTTGCTAGATTTTTTTTTTCTGTTCTGCTCAGTACAGTTTCTCTTTACTCAACATCGCTCAGAAACAATATAATGAACAAAAAGTTGCAGACTCCAAATGATAACTCTACAGAAGTTCATAAAAACAGAATGGAGAACTTTGTATATTTACAATACATAAAAAATTAATGCAACACTTCATATTTAAGGAACTGATTAAGCAATTTTGTCATGATCTAGGCAAGCATGAAGCTAGATAGGTACCATTTTGGACAGATGATGAGAACAAACATATATCAATCTATTACTGATGCCTAACACTGAATGTGATAACAAGTATTAGTCACTTTCAGGTTGAAGTGAAGCACATGTAGCTTAAGCATGATAATAATTAGAACATCATGAAGATTAAACATCATTATTCAGAGGTGTCAACTTCAATTAATGGCATAATGAAAGGTTATTAAACAGTTTACACTAAGAACAAGTTCTGCATAACTAAATATAATCAGTAACGTGATTCACGAATGGACATTTGAGTGTAATAAATTAATAATGTAAACAGCGATGCAAAATCCTGTATGTTCAGTAGCCAGACCATGAACTGGCATTCAATTTCTGATATTTCAAGTTTATTTTATTATGAGAAGCACTATCTCTTATGGTGTCCATTCTCAGCATCAAGACTACATTAGTACATAGATCATAGATGTGCCTCAAGACTATGGACCATCTTAGGGCCTACTTAGTACACTAAATATTTAGTCACGTGCTTCCAAACCAAAAGTTTTACTTTCACGGACATCTGTTTTTGGACTTGGAAAGGAAAAATCTAGTGTAATTTTTAGAATAAACATGAAAAGACGGAGTGAACATATAGTTTTGAATGATGAGTACTCACATTGGCACATTGCTCTTCAATCTCATGTCGTAGTTTCAGGGCATACTCACTGCTAACATCCATGTTATTCAAGGCGGTAGCAATATCGGTTCCAGTCTTCTGCACTCCAACACCACCCAAAAACAACTTCCCTCCAAGGTTTGGCTCCCTCATTTTATGCTGCAAAGCATCATTATACTCGCCACCAAGCAAACTTACAGCACTGCTCAAAGAAGCAATAACTGAATTAATGTTGGACGTGGATATCGATCTACGACAGCAACTCTGTAGAACGTAAAACACGTCATCAACCATGGAGGTTGTAAGGTTGTCCTGTACATGCTCATCAATCTTAATAGCCTTCCTAACATTTTCAACCATGAAGAATCCCTCCAAGATCACATAATAACTAGTAATGTCTTGAGCAACTTTGCTAAAATTCCCACTCCTAAAAGCTTTAGTGGCTCGGGGAGTCAATTCTGGATCAACTTTCTTTAGTCCCTTTATCTTTGAAACCATATACTCAGTATAATCCTCACCAAGCTGCGTAAGTGACAATATTTCTTCAAGAAACAACTCAATTTCCCTCGGGTCTGGCCCTTCCTCTTCCCCACCAGAAAGCAAATCACTCTTATACGAATTGATCTCAGATGTCAATTTTGACAACTTACGGAACTCCATATACTTTTTTAAGATCAACGAACCCCTAGAGTCACACTCCTCTTGAAGCTCACAAATTGCATACACAATCCCATCTTCTCCACACAAACTGCTCAATATCTCCACATTCTCTTCAATTGCATACACAATATCCTTAAACAAATTAGTCAAGCACGCAACAAAATTAACCGAATTCCGATTCTGCTCCATGAGCTCCACCAATTGCTCAAACTCAACTTTAGATCTAACTGATATCACCTTCTTTAAATAACTAACATACACCTGCAATCCTTCTTCCTCTAAAGCTAACGGCGAGTAAAGCCGGATAAACCTTAAAACAGTAGCATGATCTCGCTGATCCACAGCAGCCGATAACCTCCGCCTAACAATCGTCTCCAGCTGTTTCTTAGCACTAAACAACATCTCTCTCTGATCTGAACCAGAATCCTTATACTTGGCATCGATTTCAAGAAAAGTTTTCACATAATTAGCAGCAGATTCAAAATCCTCATTTTCTAAAGCCTTTTGTACACCATCAATACAACTAGACCTCTCAACAATCGCATCAATACGCTGTAAAGTATCATTAACACGAGATTGAGCTAAATCGAGTTCTCGAACCTTACCGGATACCTGATCGGCGAGAATGCAAGTCGAATCGACATTGGATAACATGTGATCTGATTCCGCTTTCACAATTTCCAATACGTCCGCTGATTTCTGGAGGAAATTGAGGTGTTTATCGAGATCTGGACGGAGAGATAAGATGTTTTCGAGCTGTAGATCTAGACTACGTTGATACGCAATGCATTCGTGGAGATGACGTGTCATTGCTCCGACGTCGGTTAGGGTTTGTACGTGTTCTAGGGCTTCTGGTGTACCGAAGTTGATAGATGAAGTGTTGTTGAATGATTCTTCATCTTCGATCGCCGACGGTGATGACGTCATTGTCGACATTTGATTAAAGTAATTGTCACACCGGAGATTGAAGATCGGAAATCTGGAATCCCTTGTTTCACTGAAATATTGTAGATTCGGGGGAGATGGATGTATGAATGTGCAAGTATATGTTTAAAAAATATTTAATTATTTATGATTCGCAATATTATAACTATAGTAACTACGTGTAAATATATATGAAGGATATATCATACAGTATCAAAGTTGAAAACTTGAAATTAAGAAGATGAAAAAGATTTATATTTGCTTATAACATATCTTTTGGTACGTTTAAGGTAACTACAATCTTTGACAAATTTAAAATATAGAGTTAATTACAGCGATCGTCCCTGTGGTTTACACGAAAATAAATTAAGTCAGTCGTCCCTAAATTATCCAATACTCAACGGCGGTCGTCTCTGAGTCCAACGCCCGTTTATTTTGCCCGTTATCCTCAATCACGTGCAAGGCACACGAGGGTATCTTTGTCTTTTCCCTTTTTGGCGCCCATTTAAAAACACACCACAAACCCCATCTATCTTTCATTCGTTGTACTTTCCCAGCCGTTCAAAAAATTAGGGTTTTTGAAATCTGCACGTGCTTGAATCGAATCAACATGGTTAGGTGTTGGTGTGGAAGACATGCTATAATTCGAACCTCGTGGACTTCATTGAACCCTGGCCGGCGATTCTACACGTGTCCAGTACTGATAAATTGAAGTGAGTTAATATGTTCGAATTAATTCGTCTTTTATATTTGGGGTTTTTCCTTTTTTCGTTGTTGTACAGGTAAACCCTTTGAATTACATCAACCACACATTGGTCTCCAAATGGTCCACTTACCTGATAGTGATGACCACCATTCCAGACTACCACATACTGAGAGGCATCCCTTTTCACTATTTCAAACAATTTAGTAGCAGTTGGAGTTAGGGGTCCATCTGATCTCTGTATAACTTTCTGCACATTCACAATCCTCTTCATTAAGTACTCCCTGATGTAGTCTAAAGCAGTTATGATTGGCTTATCCCTTGCATCTCTTAAATCTTTGTTAAAAACTTCACATAGTTATTTAAGAGTACATCTGACTTGGCTCTCCCTACATTATTTACATATAATACATATATAAGTAACCCATTAAACAATTGTAAGCATTTACCTAAGAATTAAGTGATTTACCTGAAAAGTATGATCTAGTCCAATGTTGGGGAGGTATTTTGACCAACCAATTGTAAGCATCAGTGTCCAACTCCCTCAATTCTTGTTGCATAGCAGCTTCAAAATTGTTGAATGTTGTAGATGTTGCTAACTTCCAAATCAGAGTCTTATATGAATCACCCTTCCACCACTGCTTCATATTTTGATGGAGATGCCTAACACAGTACCTATGCTCTGCACATGGAAAGACTTTGGCAATAGCTTGAAGTATACCCTGACACACAATCAAGTCAACATTTAAATACATTAAAAACATATTATACACATGAGATAGAAGTATAATAAAAGTGTCTACTAAATTGTACCTTTTGTCTATCTGTCACGAATGTGAAATTAGCATTGGTACAAAGATCCAAGTCATGACCCAAACATTCTAAAAACCAAGTCCAAGACGAGTTGTTTTCAGCTTCAACAACTGCATATGCCAAAGGGCATATGCCATTGTTTGGGTCAATTCCAACAGCAGTAAGAACCCAACCTGGGAATGGACCCTTCATAAAGGCCCCATCAAGTCCAAGTATCTGCCTCAAACACAATTTAAATCCTTCTTTCAATGCCCCTAAACATATGTAAAATCTTTTAAACTGCCTTGAATCTGGTTTAGCTTTATGCAATGGTTCAACATCTATCGTCACTGTTATACCAGGGTTCCTAGCAATTAACTCATCATAGTAATCCCTTAGCATACCATATTGTTGCTTGTAATCACCCCTTACACGTTTAGTTGCTTTCTGCTTTGCATAGTATGCCTTCTGCATTCAACTGTAATTTCTTTTCCAACTCCTCTTTTAATGCCTTTGGTGGAATTTCTGGGTTGCCTTCAATTTGTTCCATAATCTATTTAGCCAAGAAAACAGAAGTACAATGTTTAATTTCTCTTGACTGTAAACACTTGTGTTGTTGATTATATATCTTTACCATCCATGTTTCTTGACCATGTAACTTACTGACTTGAAGAACCCAAGGACATTTATCTTCTGTTGGCTTTTCCTTTACTTTATTAACTACCTCCTGAGTAGATTCCTTGAATGCATCATTCACCATTTTACTACTAGGCTGTGACAACCGGTACTTAAGGGTAGATAATTACTTTAAGCTTGAAACGTACTACATATGTTTAGTTCGTGATTAGGACTAAATATTGGTAACACTTCGAATAAACGTACGTAATTAAATATTAATTACGCGATTTCAATCGGAAGGAATCCGACAATACAAAACGCGAACGTTGGTGAAAACACTTTCATAAATAATGTAAGTCTATTTAATAATTAAATAGTAGTTATTTACAATTATATTATTATTACGTTATAATAATACGCGGACTATTTAGACGTTTCATATAAAACGTAACGAACGCAAAGTAAACGCGCAAATCGAATCCGACAACCAAACGAAACTCGATTTATATTTCAATAACTTCAAATGAAGTATTTTAAATAAAACTTCAATCAAAAAAATTTCGCGATTAAATCGTTAACGAAAAACATAAATAATAAACGTTTAACGTTTAAACGAACGACGAAACGAACGGATAAACGAGCACCGCGCGTAACGTAAGTTGGGGAACACAATTTAGACAACCCACACCATGTGGGGTCCCCCAAAAATCTGCCACAACCAACCCCCCCCCCCCCCCCCACCCTAGACATCACCATGCTCATCATACTCACCATACTCACTTTCTTTTACACATTCACACACTCTATCACCCTCATCCACTCAAACACACCCACACTCTTTCTTCTCTTTCTCTCTAAGCTGGAAAACAGCCTCCATCACACCACCACATCGCCACCACCAGCCACCATCATCATCCACCATCATTTTAAGAAGAAATCAAGAAAAAAAGCAAGATCAATCACTCTTCATCTCCTCGATCACCGATTTCACTTGTAAGAAACTCCATTTTTCATTTTATTTACTTGGAACATGATTATTTTCAAGTTACAATGTCCACTTAACAAGATCTTGTCCAAAAACAAAGTCGAAAAACATTTTTGAAATACGTAAGTGCCAACAGTTTTCTGGCCGGAAAATACAACCGATTTCAAGGAAATGTTTCATATACTTAACTCAACCAAAATGGATGATTCAAAAGGCAAAACTTAAATTTAAGATGTTAGCTTTCATTTTCAAGTAGTTTCGTAATTTTTCGACACCGTTTGATGCCCGAAAACGAATTTACAAAAACGTTGCGCCGGACTGACCTAATGGTCAGATTTTTGTGCCAACTTCTCGAGTCCATAACTCGAACTATACAACTCCAAACGACATGAGGTTTTCGCCTAATTCTCACAAATTCTGTTAGCTTTAAAAGTAGTATGATTACACTATCTGAAGTTTTGTAGATTTATCTCAGTAATTAAAACAATGTGCATGTGTCTAGATTGGTCACGGTTGGACCTCAGAGGACAAATGGAATTATTAAAAATACTTAGACTTACTCAAAAATTATAGAAAAATTACTGAAAGTAGCCAAGACATAGGGGAACAACCGGTATTTTTCTTGGATTTTATCTCGGACTTTTACCTAGTTAAAACGAGCCCTGAACACGACTGAAAATCTGATAAAACGAACACGGGGACTGTTTTGGTGTTAAAATAGAAACGACACTTTCGGGTTAACCATAAAACGTAACACTAATTTTTATAAGTTCTAAAAACATATTAAGAGTCGAGTAAAAGTTTCGGGTCAAACCGAGCACGTTGACCAAGTTCCCGAACACGAAACCACATCAGACCCTTAGTGTCGCACCAGGCCCAAATCGGGTGCGACACTAACCCCTATGTCGCAATACCATTCGAATGTCGCAACTTGCGACACTAAACCTAGTGTCTCATTAATCCCAACTTTCAAAATAATTGCGACACTGATCTAGTGTCGCAATCCATCCTAGTGTCGCACCTAGTGTCGCGTAAAACAGGTTTAAGACATGTTTTCACAAGGTATTAAACACGCGTAACAACAATTATTTATATATGACACTACTCGTACACGCAATACATATACTCTTATAAGTATACGACGAAACAAAACATAATAATAATGTCTTCGGAAATTATTATTACAAAACGTCACCAACAGGCCGTACACATTTTTTAAACGCAAACGATAAACAAACATTTGTACATAACTAGTTGAGTGGACAATTAGCATGAATGATCTTTTGAGACATTCGCTTACACATAACCTTAAGCGTTTAGGGCGCTAGAAGGTTACATTTCGGATATACGTTTAGTGATATAAACGCTTGCTTTCAAGACTCAGGTGAGTCTCATAGCCCCACTTTTACTGTTTTTACTGTTTTTACTTTGGGGTGAGAATACATTGCTTTGTTTTACATGAACGCAAGTACCGATAAACACTTATACTAACTCCATGAGTAACTTATAATCCACTGAAGGCCTCTCATATCATAGTTTCGTTAGTTATCGACTTAAGCGCGAATATTAGTAAATGGATCCATTTGGGACTGACAATCCCCGTCCGGGGTAGTAGCGCTACCACGAACTGTTACGTAAAAACGGACGTATTAGTATTTGTATCTAACAGTGTTCTGGATTAGGCACTCGCGGGGGCACATTACTTACTGTTAAGCATCGACTATGAGCTCATGGAAACTGTATAACTTTTACTTATTTCAGCTTTGCTTTACAAACGAATATGGAAATCTTGCTGTTCATACTTCTATTTCTAACTGTTAAACCTATGAACTCACCAACATTATTGTTGACCGTTTAGCATGTATTCTCAGGTTCTCAGACGCAGTAGGATTGCTTGAGGAAACAATAGTTCGAGTCGCATGTTTTACAACAACTTTCAAATGGAGATTTTCTTGGATTACTATATTTTATATAAATTAGTTACGTATTAGAATCTTCTGACTAGATGCGAACTCTAGGAACTTGTTTTATATTGTAAACAGTTTATCAAGGTAATGTATTGCCTCTTTTTGAAATGTATTTTCAAAACGACTCATATAGAGGTCGTTCGATGTAACTTTATGTGATGATTCCTGATTAGTCGCGCCCCGATCCGACTTCTGCTGCACACTAAATTTGGGGGTGCGACATAGGCCCCACCACATTGGATTCCCTTTGACTACTTTCACTACCATCGTTTACTCCACCATCAATAATATGAGTTGGCCCAACAACTTTATGACTAGGCCCAGCTTCTTTATCACTTGGTCCAATAGGTGTAGTAAACAAAGGAATAGTGCCAGCACAAACTGCTCTCACTCTATACAAATAATTTTTAATAATCTTTAATTCCCTCCTACTTTCAACTGCCATTCTCCTAATTAAATCCTTCACTTCATTTGAGGTTCCAAATGTTTGTTCAACATAAAAATATGTCTGTGGAACATGATCACCAACCAGTTTCTGTTGCTCTTCCTTTAATTTCCTCAACTTTCTTTCTCTGACATTTTCATATTCATCCTGCTCATCATCATCTGAAGCACTCTCAAATATTTCATTGTCAATTACATCAATATCTTGAGGTTCATCCTCCTTTGTTTTTTGCTCTTGCATTCTTGAAGTTCCCATGAATTTAACATCTCTATCAATATTCAAGTTATAATCTCTCATATCAACTTCAACTTCATCCACATAGTTCTCCTCATCAACTATGTAATCACTATCCTCACTATCCTCACTATCATCACTATCCTTAGAAACCTCACCATCATGCTCATTTTCACCTCCTTCATCTTCAGTTTCCCTATCTTCCACTTCTGGTTCCCTTTCCCTTTGCACTTCTTGTTCTCCAGCTCTATTAAAGCTCTCCACTACTGGTGTAAGCTCTTCAACTACTGGACGAAGATCATCAACTACTGGTGTATCATTTGTTGTTGAGGGATTGAATTCAAAATCTTTATCCAATTCTTCATCAATCAATCTTATCTCCTTATCATAAATACTTTCAGTGACCACCTTATTTGAAGTTGGAGATGTATAACTAGTCTTTAGGTAAGTGTTATCGTGCTGAATATACACATGAATAAGTTTGTATTTTGCAATAAACTTAGTTAGATAGTGTACATCTTTAGCATTACTTAACGTATTCAAACCTACATCTAGATCATATTCTGGTGCAAGAAAGTGGTAGTACATCATGTCATCTTCACTATTATCATAACCCAATTTTTCCATTATGAAAATTTTTCTATGTCTACACAATCAACAAACTTAACCTTCTCATTAATGTACTTCCTTCCTGGAAAATTAGTGAAGTTTCCTCCATGGTGAATCTTCATTGAAAACAAATTCTTGTTACACTATGTCAATTTGAAAAAAAAAATAGAAATCAACATTTTAATAAAAAATAATTATTTTTAAGGTATAAGTACCATTGTAGCAAGATAGTAAACAATAATCGAAAATCGTGATATTCTTCAACATTATCTACTAACCGGATCTATTTTAAAATTACAAAAATTAGGGTTTTTACCGTAAAGAACATTTAGGTCGATGCCAAGGTCGTCATCTTCTCGAATACGCCATTGGATCCTCGTCATTGTTATTAAGAAATCGCCAATCAGTATCAATGATTTATGGTTTTGCATGTTTGGTAATATGAGAGAGTTCTGAGTTTGTGTTGATGAAGAAGACGCTTGGGTGGTAATTAAATGGGCGCCAAAAAGGAAAAAGACAAAGATACCCTCGTGTGCCTTGCACGTGATTGAGGATAAGGGGCAAAATAAACGGGCGTTGGACTCAGGGACGAACGCCGTTGAGTATTGGATAATTTAGGGACGATTGACGTAATTTTGAAAACGTAAGGATGATCGGTGTATTTTCGTGTAAACCACGGGGACGATCGCTGTAATTAACTCTAAAATATATATGACGAAATGCTAAAAACTAATGGAATTTGACATGAAATCTAAACTAAACACCGTGTAAGACGTTTGATTGGACCGAATAACCTACGATGCTAATTGATGAATATTTATATTTCATTTTAATTCGTTCGGTCATTCATATCAGAAAAATAAAACATAACGATTATCATCTGCTTTTGTACGGGGCATCACGCATCTACGTTGTAACACATGTTCTTGTGTGTGTGTTGAGATGACTTCGATTAGGTGGAGTTTCATTGGTAAAATTTAATAGAATTAATATTTGTCATGAAATATTTCATTTTATGTTCCTTGAATTCTTTTGACCTCTTATGTGTATTTCACTTGTTTCGGGATAACCCCATCCACCCCATCCCCCCAATTAATTACTTGATCAATTGCAATAATTTGTAGTATCATTTGGGTTCGTTATATGTGTTTATGTGTTTTTATATTTTTGCATAATGTAATTTTGATTAGGCTCGTATTGATCTTGTTTTATGATTTTTTTTTCATCTTTAAGTTTATACTAGGAGTAGGTTTACTAATGAGTTAATTTTTGCATCTTTGAGTTTTTTTTTTTGCATCTTTAGAGTGGTCATTTGACCACTCTGAAAAAAGTTAGACACATCAGTGTCACGTCATTTTTATATTAAAATCATATTGAAACTAACTTTCATCAGTAATCATCAAACTGAAAATTGGACCCACAATTACCTTTATAAATAATTATACACACACAAAATAAAATAAAAAAATCTACCATTCAATATGGTAGCAATATCATATTGATTAAGTTATTTTATCAACCATTTTGGAGGGGGGAGTAGTTACATCAGTATGGTCATTGACCATTATGTGTCACATCACCCCACTCCTTTCACTTTAAGTGGGAGTCCAAACCCCAAATGGCCCAAAATGTAATAGCCTATATTTGTATACCTTTTCTCGTATGCCTTAACTCCAATTAAATATTTGTCCTCAATCCATTTTAAAAATGTTCTATGCCTGCTTAAAAAACATTTTCAGTCCACAAAAGAATAGAACAAAAGAACGCATGTCATAGTAATCGAATTCTACGCGTATCAAATTTTCTTTTTGGCTTTTTCCACTATTGTTTGAACTCTGTTTGTTTCCTCACCAACAACAAGATCCCAATTGCTTCTTTTTAATCCTTCATTGTTTCGATTTGCACACAAAAGAAGGTTCTAAAAGTTTAGAGTGTCATATGCTTCATTGATCCTTTAAAAATCAGGTAATCAGGTAATTTAGTGTCTCAAACGATTTTGATAGTACGAATAAGATTAATCTTGAAAAAAAACTTGACATGTAACGTCACAATGTGCGAAAAGATACAAAGTTTGCTAACTTAAATGGCATTGCCAACCAGATGACAAAAACATCAATATATCGAATGAAATTAAGTTAACATTCACAACACAAAAGAAGAGAAGCTCCAATTAGGTTTTGAAAATATGCTCCTTCCACCTCCTCCAACGGTTCTTTCTTGTTCCCAAACAATTCCACCATTTCAACTAGACACAACTTTAAACCAACTTACCTACGTTCAAACTCAAACCAAAGATCTGTCTTCTGCTACCTCCATTGATCAGCAAAGACATTCAACAACTAAACCGACAATTGCAGAAAGCACGGCGGCAATCTAGATTCTCTGAAAATTGCAACGATTTACTTGGGTAATCTTTCATTCAGCAGAACCCTTCAAGTCATTTCTAGTTGTTTTAGGAGGTTTGGATGGATTTGTATATTTTCTCAAATATAGGTTTGAAAAAAGTAGTAAGCTTTAACTTGTAACGTTCATTCAAACTAAATTCAACTTGTTATAAGCTCTTTTTAAATTTAAATGTGAAGGAGTATTTGTATATTTTCTCAAATATAGGTTTGAAAAAAGTAAGTCAATATTTCTAAAAGGTTAACAGTGGCCAAATTGTTTAGTCAGTTTTTAACGATAAAATATCACGTGACGTCACGTGATCGAGTTTACTGAGTTGGAGTTCAAATAAATTGTTCACTTTTTCTAAGTTTAGGAAGCTATTGGACTATCGCACTAAGTTAGTCAAATTCAAACTACCAAAATACTTTTTGCCAAAAAATTAACACTAAAAAAAACCGAAAGAATAGTCGATACAACCCAATGTACAAAACCTCAAAAACCTTAACAAAATTATAAATTTACAAAAACCAGCCGCCGCCGTACCAATGGGGAAATCCGGTAAGACGCCGGTGAAATCATCCTTATTCGAAAGAGTGTTACGCCACCGTATACAAGAAACCTACGGCAACTCATCTCCGTCCGTTGACCAGCTCGTTGACCGCCTTCGTGCTAAATACCCTGAATACGGTCGTCATAAATCACAACTTTTCACCCGAATGGTCAAACAAACCCTAGACTCTTCAAGTAACAGCAACGGGAAACGTATATCAAAAATTGATGATGATGAAATGACGTCAGAGCCTTTACGCACTCCGGTAAGTAAAAAATCGAAGAAAATTGATAGTAGTGAGCAACGATTACAGATGATGGAAACCGAACATGTGTCGCGGAGACGAACCGAGGTACAATCGGAATCGGAGTCTAGTGGAGAAGAAGAAGACATAAGTGCAGTTTCGACTTCTGATGATGATGAGGTTTATAGTTTGCAATTTGAACCTGAGTTTGACTTAACGAAGTCAATGCTGAGAAATAAGTACAGTGCTTCGAAAACGGATAATCAGAAAGCTAAAAATGTGGAGTTGGAAATGGTTACGAATAGTAGTTGTAAGGAAATGAAAAAGGTTGATGTAATGAAGGAAGATAGAGGTGTTAAGATGATTGCGAAATCGAAGGAACGGAAGTTGAATGATGATGATGGTAATGTGAAAAAAGATGGGCCAATGTTTAAGGATTTAGGTGGGATGGATGGTGTGTTGGATGAGTTGAAAATGGAAGTGATTGTTCCTTTATATCATCCTGAGTTACCGCGAAGTTTGGGAGTTAGACCGATGGCTGGGATTTTGTTGCACGGGCCACCGGGGTGTGGGAAGACGAAACTGGCTCATGCGATTGCTAATGAGACTGGTGTTCCGTTTTACAAGATTTCAGCTACTGAGTTGGTCTCTGGTATTTCAGGTATAGTGAGTTTTTATCTAATACATGCTTTAAAGGTTATATCGTAATCTGTAGAACAATTGCCTCCGTAGTTGACTAGCTTAGTAGATAGTGTTTTGAGGTTTGTATTAATATGTTAAAGAAATGTGTGAAGGAATGAAGGATTATACTATTGGAGATCTTAATAATTTGAGAATGTACTTATTCTTCTCTACGTTTACAACTATTACATGGACAAAGATTCAACCAATGACATAAATTTATTCATATTAGTACAAATGGGTTTTAATCATAGGCGTCTTTGTAATTCTTTAAGAAATTGTGAAGCATTTGTAAAAGCCATAGGTTTTTACTTTACAGGAATCTTGTAGTCTACCATCTTCAGATCACCAAGCACCCTTTCCCATTAGTTGAAACTGTTTTCTAGGCTGGTTGGATCTTGATATTGTATTCTTGCTAGACTAGACCGTAGGTCCTTGAGTTGGTAGACCGTACCTATGTTTATGGGCTAAAGTTGAAAACTTTTTAGTGTTTGTTGTATGGATTTTGGGGAAGTCTCAAAAATCTGTAATGCATACATGTCATGACAAACTTACCTTTGTCAGTGCATGATCTTGATTAGTAATTTACTTACTTTTTGTTCTGTTGATGCATGTTATAAGGTAACTATAACCTCAAATAACTTTCCATGTTCTCTCTTACATTGAGTTTATAGTCAGTTCAGAAGTTTACATAATAGTTTATTATATTGCAAAATTATTAGGTGCATCCGAAGAGAATATACGGGAGCTGTTTTCAAAAGCTTATAGAGCTGCACCATCTATAGTTTTCATCGATGAGATCGATGCAATTGCTTCAAAAAGAGAGAACCTTCAAAGGGAAATGGAACGGCGCATTGTGACACAATTAATGACATGTATGGATGAATCTCACAGGGTTGCCAAACCAGATGACGATTCAAAAAATGCAGAAGCACCTGATGGGAAACCAGGATATGTCTTGGTAATTGGTGCTACTAATAGACCCGATGCTGTTGATCCAGCATTAAGAAGGCCCGGACGATTTGACCGAGAGATCACTTTAGGTGTTCCAAATGAAAATGCAAGAACAAAGATTCTTTCTGTGCTCACGCGAAGTTTAAAACTCGAAGGTGCCTTTGATCTGGTCAAAATTTCTAGGTCAACTCCAGGATTTGTTGGAGCCGATTTAGCAGCATTGGTGAATAAAGCTGGTAACCTTGCGATGAAGAGAATTATTGATGGGAGAAAGTCGGAACTAATTAAAGAAAATACAGACATAGAACAAAATGAAGATTGGTGGAGGAAGACGTGGACCCCTGAAGAGATGGAAAAACTTAGCATCACAATGTCTGATTTTGAGGTAATAAAAGACGATTTTCCGTTTAATCCTCATCAGATTAGTAAAGATTGATGGTTTTGTTTCTAATTATCTGCAGGTAGCTGCGAAAATGGTTCAACCCTCATCTAGAAGAGAAGGATTCTCTAGCATTCCAAATGTCAAATGGGAAGACGTTGGTGGTCTTGACTTGTTGAGAAGGGAGTTTGACCGCTACATAGTTAGACGTATCAAATATCCTGATGAGTATGAGGTAAATCGTTCACTAATGTAAATTACTTTGTGGTTGTCGTACTATTAAAATGTTATTCTTACTAAATAATTGTTGTTTAAAAATGTTTATCCTTTTTCGTAGTTAATATCTAACGTCCTGATATATATACCTTACGTATTTAGGAATATGGAGTGGATCTAGAGACAGGGTTTTTGCTTTATGGACCTCCTGGTTGTGGAAAAACATTAATTGCTAAAGCTGTTGCTAATGAAGCAGGAGCAAATTTCATACACATTAAGGTCTGTCCTCGATTTTACTCTCTTCAATATCTTATCCATGTGATTAATCCTACAGTAGATAGTATGATATGTTTTTTTGCTCTGTGAAGGGTCCTGAGCTTCTAAACAAATATGTTGGTGAGAGTGAATTGGCAGTGCGGACAATATTCAGTCGTGCAAGAACATGCGCTCCATGCATACTTTTCTTTGATGAGGTTGTCCTTCCTCTAAAATTTCGATTTTTAACAATCTTATATTTGTTGTTTAAATTTCAGTAATTTGCATACACAAATACTTAGTCTACGCTAAAATTGGAGTTGTGGAATATCAGGTAGATGCTCTGACAACAAAGCGTGGAAAGGAAGGGGGATGGGTAGTTGAGCGACTTCTAAATCAGGTAAACAAAATTACGAAATCATATAAACTCGCTCATCGTGCGTCAAAATTTTTACTTCTGCAAAGCTTCTTCGCCCCCTAAGCTTATATATCCGAGTGATGAAAGTTCTTTACTTTTTACAGCTATTGATAGAGCTAGATGGTGCTGATCAACGCAAGGGAGTTTACATAATTGGTGCCACAAACAGGTGTTACACATCATCTTTTTGTTATAAAATTTCTTAGTCAGGACAAATGTTGAATAGTTATTGATCTTGATGTCATGATTATTTTAGGCCAGAGGTGATGGATCCAGCAGTCTTACGGCCTGGAAGGTTTGGGAAACTTATGTTTGTCCCTCTGCCAGATCGAGATGGGCGTGGGTTGATTTTAAAAGCTCTTGCTAGAACGAAGCCACTAGATGCTGATGTGGACTTGATTGCTATTGGGAGGAGTGATGCTTGTGACAATTTAAGTGGAGCCGATCTTTCTTCATTGGTTCGTGTTTTTCTTCAAATGGAAGTGCTACAAAATTTCAAATTTCACGAGTCACAAAGATTAAAAAGAATGCTTGTTAGATGTTTAGCCCTCGTGCATTTCATAGGAAAACAAACACATTTGAAATAGTATTTCAAAACAGTAATGCCCACTTACATGACCCTCTTTCTAGCTTACCTAGAGTTGGCAAAGACGGTGGGCTGGGTAAATGGGTCAAGACGAGTATCTATTCTATTTTTTTATAATTATTATTATTTTTTTTTTTTTGTTATGGGTCGAGTTGGGTTGACCCCTTGTTCCTATATTTTAAGTTTTTTCTATTATTACAATCATAACCTATATTTTGATTAAAATGATTTAGGAAGTTTTACGCTTTAAAACTACTGGCAATTTCGACCCATATTGCTAAAACTTTTTTTTTTACATGTTAAACCCTTAAAGATAAAACATAACCCGAGTAATCTATTCGTAAGTAAATGGGTTAAAAATTTCACCTTTGATGTCATGTTGAAAATGCCCTGCAAATGCTCAAACTTGAGAATTGTGTTTGACCTTTTCTCCAAATTTCAGATTAATGAAGCTGCCATGGTTGCTGTCGAAGAGAAATTTAGCAGAATTGAAGCTGCAACTGCTGCTGCTAATGAAGGGACAACTGTGCCATTATCAGAGACTGCTTTACGTGGCAGTCCGCATACGATTAAAGCTGTACATTTTGAACAAGCATTGAAAAAGATATCGCCTTCCGTGTCAGATAAGGTATGAGATTTCAAGCTTTTGAAAACATTTTGGTGACTTTTGACCTGTTTGACCCGTTAGGATTTTCGCCAAGTCTCTGAAGTTTACCTGTTCCATTGGGGAAAAAGTAAAACCCAGGTTGAGCCATTTTTAGACATGTGGGTTGAAATTGCCCCATTCTCATGTACATATATATGGATCAGTCATTGTTCACAGCAATAGTTGACAAAAGACACTTCAATAGCTGACATAACTTTCATCAGTAATGCTAATATACATATATCTTGTCTCTTTTGTTGCAGCAAAAACAGTATTACCATCTACTGCAAGAGAGCTTCAAAGCATCATAAAATGAGGACTATGAGGTATAGTTTTGTTTTATGTTTGTTGTTTATCAAGTTTACTACCGACATCCTCACCTTAGCCATGACAGATTGGTCACCAGTTTTGTTCCGAGAGATGTAGCAATTTTGTTATCAGTTAATGTACTCGCACGTGTTGGTAATCATAGTATATTGAGATTGAGATATTAAGTTGTACTAGACATGAAATAGAGGGAAGGTCCTTTTTCTCAATCAGATTTTTACTTTTTAACTTGTAAACTTCTAACCTTTCCCCATTGTCATATTCGACTTCACTTGAGATTTATATGCCAATAGGGCAATTTTTTTAGTCAGGGTCTAAATAGTGGGAACACGTAAAAATGTCTACCTGTACCATTCATGAGGAAAGTTGATGCTAGGGGAATGGGATTATAGATCTTCATGCATTGTGAGACTGTTTAACTCATGACATGTTTACGATTGTTGACTTTAAATTAACTACTACAAAATCGAATTTTTTGACTTTAGGTTACATATTCGAATAAAAATGAAGATTTTTGGATCTGTGATTTGAAACTTTGATTAAGGCAAGTATTGATTTCAAGTTATCAAGATATGTTTGTGTTCTTGAGCTTTACAAATATAGATAATTTCAAAAAGAATAAAAAATTAGGAAGAATCGTAGATGTTAAATGTGATGTTTGTGTTCTCGAGCACCTTATTAATTTTAGGGTAAATGTTATTATGTACAACTTTACACAGTTGTGCTCCAAAGTGTTAGTTTAGAAAGAATAAGAAAGTATATGCAAAGAGAATAAAGTGATTTCATGTTTTTGAGCTTTTTATGTTTCTAATATCATTCTCAACCGTCACCACTTCTTTCTTCAGATTTGTCAGCTAAGCGTCACGTTAACATACTCAAAATTGATGAAAGATAAACACAACACCGCCAACAGTCCACCTTCCAATAACGGGGCAGCAATACCGCTTGATGCACGTTCAACACAATATCACTTTTACAACGAATTGCAGCTGATAGGGTTTTCCACACGTAAGTTTTGCCAGTTCCCCCATAACCATACAGAAAAAACACGCCCCCAGGCTTTTTAGCCACGGCAGTTATGACCTTGGTATACACACTTCTTTGTTCATCTGTCGAACTACCAAGCTACGTATCATGCTCGTTAGTAATGAGCTTTTGTAAAATGAAAGCTCATCTTCGATTAACCTATTGACGACTAATCATCCATATTTGGATAAGGCATGTTTTCATAATTCCTTAATGTACTGCCATTCTGCTGTAACAATTTTCTCGATATCACATAAAGCCATGTTTTTCATATGATCCGGAGAAACATCTAACTCTGATAATGTTAACGATATAACAGTAAACAAACTCATTATTTGATCCACAAAAAATGAAAAAATGATTCGAAATAACTAAATTGCAACAGCAAAAGAAATTGAGAAATAAAAAGAAAAAAAATAAATGCAAGTACGAAGATATTAAGTAAATGACAATTATGGGCTAATCTAAAAACATATATTTAAGTTATAAAATGGTTATGTTTAAAGTAGAATTAATGTCAGTTTCTAACCCTTTAGTTTTTCCTTATATTTCTAATAGTAAACGGTAGATGCAGTAATTTGAGTAATTTGTGTAAGTGAATTCCATGTAGTAACTAATTTGACATTTTATTTAATAAAACTCGGAATTCCATCATAAAATGTGACTAAAATGTAACCGGGTCTGTCACTTGCTTTTCTGCGTCTGTGAATTCCATTTGGGACACCTTGTGAGAGGGGTGCTAACGGCACTGTCGGTTTACAACCGACGGCCGTCGGTTAAACCGATGCCGTTGACAGCAAACTGTCGGTTCCCGTCGTCGGTTGTGAGCATCGGTTTGGCGACGGGGTGGAGACGGAGGAGAGAGGCCAGTGTGATCTTTTAATATTTTTTTTTCTTTTTGTGTTTTGTACTGCAAAACAAAAATAAAACAAAAAAAAAAAAGAATTATAAACATTTATATAGCCGTTGATTAATAAACATTTTTTTTTTTAATTATTTTTTAACTTTTTTTTACCTATCTCAAACACACTATAAAATATACACATACAAATTAACTCAAATAAACACACACTTTTCATCATCATTTAACACTTTTCATTTTCAACACTGCCACATTCATCATATATATAATTCTAACAAATTTATCAAAATGTAAATGCCGTCTAATGATTCTGATAAGGAATATTTTTTGACCGTCACTCAAATTTTCGATCCGGTCGCTAGGCTAGCTTGACACGGAAGACACGGATTCAGACGATGATGCCGAAAGTTCAATCCGTATACCTCGAGCACCAAGACGATATTTACCTAGAGATCGAGAAGGTGCTGGTCAACGTTTGTTTCAAGACTACTTTCCCGAGCGCCCAACATTCCCACCGGATTACTTTCCGTGACGTTTTCGGATGCGTCGATCATTATTTATCCGTATATGTCAAGGTATATATTTGCACGCCCATCTACCATTACCTCCATATATTGTTTATTTTCATCAAGGTTAAGACGCGACCGGTAGACTTGGTTTTAATGTTTACCAAAAGGTCACATCCGTTGTACGCAAATTGACGTACGATTATGTTGCCGATGCCTTTGATGAATATTTACATATGAGTCAACAAACATCGTACGATTGTTTGGACAACTTTTGTAAATGTATTTTTCATCTATTTTCGATCGAGTACTTAAGAAGACCAACACTCCGAGATGCGCAACGTTTACGTCAACGTCATGCGGAGTTGCATGGTTTTCCGGGTATGCTCGGAAGTATCGATTATATGCACTGGCCTTGGAAAAATTTCCTAGTGGCATGGCAAGGTCAATACACCCGAGGTGATCATGGCGATACAACGATCATGCTCGAAGCTGTTGCCTCTTATGATTTTCAGATGTCCCAAATTAATTGTCCACTTCCAAAAATAGATAGGGAGTTTGACCGTGATTACCATATAACATACTTGAAATTATTATTACAAATTTTAAAGAAAGCACAAATTATAAAACAACGATACAATTCAATAAATGTACCAAGTTCATACAATTTAATAACAAAACTATACAATTCAACGTGAATACAAGTTTCAAACTTCAAAATGAGTAAACAACATTACAAATCTAAATCTTAAATAGTTTAATATGAATACAAGTCTTAATTCAAAGTTCAAATACATTAGTATCAATCCAAATAATAATAATAATAATAAGGGTTTGGCTAACTAGTGCCCTAAGGGCACAAGTTAACAAATGTTTAATAAACTTAAAGTTTCTATAATTATCTAAAAAATACAATTAATACTCATTAACTAAGTGAATTGTTTCCATGTTTATGTTCTTTTTAATTAAATATAATAATTATCTAAAAAATACAATTAATACTCATTAACTAAGTGAATTATTTTCATGTTTATGTTTGTTTTTAATTAAATAAGGAATGCGAGACTTCAATTATAGCCAAAAACCGGTTTACAACCGGCCGGAAAACATTGATTTTTCGGTTCGACCGATTGGACCGGACCGGACCGGTCAAACCGGTTTCAAAACATTGATCTCGAGTGATTTCGTGATTACTTAAAAACTCGAAGAATCCGAACCAAATAACTGAAACGCCCAAAAAAGTTTTTTTCGTCTTTTAGTGTACGCGATCCTGGTCATGGTACGCGATCGCGTACTAAATTAGTACGCGATCCCGGTAAGGATACGCGATCGCGTACCAACAACGTAGAAACCTTCTGATATGATTTTAGCACAACGTACGCGATCCTGGTAAGGGTACGCGATCGCGTACCTGTGCTGAATTTCTGAAAAGTGCAGGAAACTCAGTTTTTGGACTCAAATTCAAACACGCATATCTTTTGACTCGCTTACAATCAAGACCCGAAATTTTGCAGGCGTATTTCATATAACATAACAAAGGTTTCCCTTTTGGCACTTTTCCAAATTTCATAATAACGACGGTTTTGGATCTTTGGTCAAAATGTGACCACTTGGACACTTGTGCAATCATTTCTTGCAACAAGTTCCTACATGATCTATTGAACTCTTTCATAAACTCATACCAACACATTTTAACACAGTAACATATTCCAAAATCGTCCATAACATCATTAGGCTAGTTTAGTAAAACGACCCGATTGGGAATATACAAAACGACCCATTTGATAGTCAACTATTCAAAATTAACCCAAACTCTACATGATCATTCATTCGACATCATAACCAACTACATATTTTCATCAAAAGACCTCAACGTGGGCGATTTACACAATTGGCAATCATAACGATAATTCAAAAGAACAGTAAACTTGCCAAACCTACATTTAGCAAGTCACAATCCACGCTAATCCTTTACAATTGCCTTGCCCTCCCTGTGACCACCTTGGTCTTTCGCCCCACTTGCACCTACATTAACAACAACTTACAGATTAAGCATTTAACTTAGTGAGCATATAGGCAATTAAAAAGGGCATCATGCAACAAGAAATCAATCATTAACAACTTGAGCAATGTAGAGATTTTAAACCACTTAGGCGGATCCGCTATCAACTTACAACTTGCAACACTTGCACAATTGATACCAACTCAGGCTAACATAAGTTAGCTAATCTCTACAATGAATCAACAACAATAACAATCAAGTATAAATATGAAATAAATAACTCCACTTGATCATGTGAAACCTCTTGCACGTATGCAATCTGGAATTCACATGACCCATTACCCAATTAACCCCCATATCACTCACCTTGATGTTTTGGGCAATAAGTGATTTATCGATCAATAGTGAATGCAACGTCTTTTAACCACCTATCACATAGCACTACAATATAGCAACACATTTAGCATCTAACAATCATTAAAATCAACTAATCATCATCATTCCCTTCGGTTGACCAAGTTTGACTTTTAGTCAAACAAAGAAAATTCTCACCTTTCATAATCATAATCAACTCAAGTATTTAACTACTTTATCTACTACTTTAATTATTACTAATAGCATCCTAACAACCTCACTAACTAGTAATTAGGGTGGGAAATCAACAACTTACAAACATTTGAACAAAACCCACCATAATCACTAATGAACACAATCAATTTATCAACTTTTAATATGAATTGAGGTTAGTAACAATACTTTTTAAGTTTAGTTAACCTCAAACAAACATTATCTATCTTAATTTTATTTTACACATTAGTTGAACTTAAAACCCCCATAAACTAATTTCTAGGGCAAAATAACAAGAATTCATACATACCTTATCTCTAGAGATGATGATTTAGGATTGAATTAGATTCTTAGATTTTCAATTTGATGGCTTTCAACCAATTTTCTCCCTTTCCTTCTTTCTCCCGTACGCTCTATTTTACTCTGGAAGTTTCAATGTATGTATGTATGTATCGATGTGTATGTATGTATATATGAGTTTTATAATTTAGTCCCCGTATAATTAGACATCTATAATTTTAACCCCTTAAGTTTTATTATTTTATCATACAACACTTAACTACAACTTTCAACTCATAATTATTTAAAATAACTTTTAATACTTTATCATTATTAATACTTTATACAATTATAATAAGTGTTTTATATCTAATAAAATAATACCTCAAATTTGGGGGTGTTACAATAACCTGATTAACGGAAAATCGCGAAAAAGAGAAAATTACTCAAATGAACTGTCAAAAGACATGTTCTCATTAAATAGATAGCGTCCGATTTTTTTTTCAAAACTAGTCAACAAAATCGCCGAAATACAATAAATCTTTCGGTGACCCGGCGATTTTGATATATACCAATAATAGCTTGCCACGTTATCTAAAAATTTCGCTGAAATTCTTTCTTCCTTCGGCGATCCGGCTAAAGTTTTTAAAAAATTGGGTTCCGTGCCAACAAATATTTTACAGGTGAACATAAAATTCCTCAACCACTACAATACATCCACATATCCACATGTACACAAATATTCGCCTAAATGTAAAATTTCAAGCTGGCGAAATTTTAAAAACTCATTTTTCCAGAAGAAGTGCCTCATTAAATGCCTTTAATAAATACGAATTTACCATTTTTGTAAGTCACTCATTTTTCTAGAAACAAAATTATCAAACTCAAAATGTTCACGTTAATTAAACAAGTACCTCATGCATAAACCATTGTAGCCTACTAGTTATACTTCTTTCCGTTGACACGCGTAATCAGCTTTTATATTTGAGTGAGTTTAGGCGATTTTTTTTTCAGAATTTCGCCAGTCCGTTTTCTATTTTGGCGAAATGTATGTTCATTTTGTAAAAAAAATCTGACATTCTCCATTTAGTATAAAGATGCTCGTTGACCGTCTAAGTAAGGTAATTTTTTCAAAAAAAATAAGAAGGTAATTTTCTAAAAAAAAAAAAGAAGAGAAAAGAAAACGTAGAGTTAAATTGAAAATTTACAAATTTAATCCTTCAACTATTCAATATGTACACTATTAACCCTCTCTTTTTTTGCCGGACAGTTTGCTGCAAATTCCGAACACCCAAATTTAAGCAAGTAATTAATCCGAATATGCTATAAGAACCAAATTCAGATTCAAAAGGATTTCTTGTTCCTCAATTAGAAAGAAGATTCAAAAACAAGAATCGATTTTTATCTTCAGCACCCGAAGAAATATATGGCGATGGAAACCCTGGTATCACAACTGTAAACATTCTTTAATATCTCATTATTATTTTTGTAAATTCAATTGCATAATCTGTTGTACTGTTTATGTGATGATTACTGATTGTTATGAACACTCCCACCAGATGTTTGTTAAAATTCCCAACATAGTAAGCTCATATTTTATTTGATTTTTGAAGTTTTATAGACTAATTTCAACCTTATAATTAGTAACAAAAGTTTTTTATAAATCTTTTAACAGTTCATTTCAATACAAAAATGATGGTGTTAATTTGGACTTAAGTGTTCTGCTTGACCATTATTTCACCCCATTAGTTTTCTTGAATCTGACACTGATTGCAAAAAATACTTTTTTTTTCTGGCTTCCTAATTTGGTTGTAAGACTTGTAGGCTATTGATCTTAAGTGGGCAGATGAGAAGTTACTATTTGTTGCTTCAGCTGCATCAAGTGATGTCTTAGATCCTTATTTGGTCAATGATAATTCAGCAGTCAGGTTTGTAATGCCATAGCTTAACATTATGATTTATTGCTTTTCCTAAAAGAATGTCAGTGAACTACGAAACGAAATTATGTGTTTTTGGATTAAAAAGCTTATGTAGAGCAACTTTAAATACGTTTAGATCGATGGGTGATTTGCTGAACCAGGTGAATAAAATAGTATGAAATAAGTAGTAGGTGATCTAGTAGTCTGTTGGGCAATTATGAATGTTTTATAAACAAGAAAATATTTTCTTGTTAAGTTTAGACTGCTGATTTACTAAAGCCTGAAAAAGTTAGAACATAATAGCTTATATAACAAATAAGGATGAGCATGACTCATTATACAAAATTACATATTTACATATTCCCGTAAATTTATTAAGTTGAAGTAAACTTGTTTGACTCTGCTTCTTTTTATATTGTGAAATTGAATTACTCGTGGTTGCCTTTTAACATCGGCATTTGTGTTTGAAAACAGCATAACAAACGCAGAAAAGAAGAAACTATCGACAGATGACATCAACCAAATGATTAAACTATGCTGTACAGAACATTTGCCGAATCTAGCAGACCCGGACTACATGGAGAAAATAAGGGAGCTCAATGATAGACTTGATATGGTAACATTAACCACCATGCATTTTAATTCCTGACATTTAATAATTATTTTATATGAACACTGGTAACTGGTGTTATACTGTTCTTGATGACTGCCCCTATTCAGACTTCAGGTGCTATAATATTCGTAGTACTTTCACTTGTCTAGTTTTGTAAACTTTGTTGGTCTTCAAAGTTATATATTTTACAAAATAATTGATTCTCTTGGAATGGTGCTCATAAAACATGGAGCTTAACTAATATACCTATTGTATCATATACAGAGTACTTTTAGCTAATGAGAAGAATCTCTGTTTAATGTTTTCAAATAGGACACAAATGTAAGCTTCATTTATATAAAGCAATGTAAATATTTATTCCATGCCTCCAAAAAATCAAATGTTCCCGTGTTCAACTGTTTGATTATTGGTAAAAAAAAAACTAAAGTTACCGCTTAATAGTGACTAAAATGAGAAATATTATGGGTCAAGTGAGTTCTTATAAGTTTGTTATTACGAGTAGTACTTATGGTCAAAAAACTAATCTTGCATTCGAACTATGTAAAAGCTGTAAATGTTGCCTTTATTTAGGGACAATCCTAGAGGAAAACTGCAAAAAATGCAAATTGTTGCATTTATCAGCTTGAACAAACTTACCTATCGAAAAGACCTTCTTTAATATCTGCAAATCCACTCAATATCTGAAGATAGCATTTTATTCAGTAGTTTACTTCTTTAAACTTTCAAACTAGCGACACAAATACTTAAAGTTTACATGTGTTTCACCCAGAGTGTCGATATAATGAATCTGACTTATCGTTGTTCTATTTACAGGTGAAGAATTTAGTGAGACCAGGTTGTTCTCATGAAGTATTGAACACTGCCTTGAGTTATATGTCGTCACTTGTCATTATTCTCTCCGAGATGCCACAAAAACTTCAGGCATCACTTTGAACACATTCTCTTATTATGGTTATGATGCCTTATAATTGTTACCCATTGTGCTTTTATTATCATTTTACTATTATATAATACTGTTAGGAAAAAATAATTGTTTGTGTACAATGTGTATTCTATAACTGAGTTAGGAGTCATTATCTTAATTACCCTGTAAATTATATTATACTTTGTCTGTTTGTTCCCTTTTTGTGCAAATGGACTGCTTTTTCTTCTTCCATGATTTCACTCAGTTCGATATTTTTACCATTTTATAAGATATACATTTATCCAGCTCCAATGAAAGAACTTTTGAGCTTATACAAACACAATTGTAGCAATTTTAATAGTAACTTTTCATTGATAAAATGTAACAAGTTAAGAGTAGTTTGGTTTGACCATTATTTGCCTAAATAGATAAGGCGTGCAGTTGATGTATGACATCCCAAATTTGCCTTACTCTTCTTCAAACCTGGTAAAATTGGGTAGAAATTAACTTAATTGGTAGCTAAATTATGACCAACACTTCTCCATAGTGACGAAGTTAATAACGTTTTCGATCGCTAACTGTTCATAACAACCTGGAAGTTGACCAGAAGTGTGTTGAACTTCCTTCCTTAAGAATGTGTAGGGTAAATAAGAAAAACCCAAACGTGCGTACAAATAAACAAGGCTATAATGTAAAAAACCCCAAAAGACAACCAGGTCCATGCAGAAAAAGGGCTATATATATTAAACATCTGCATGTGATTTATCGTTCAAATACATTTTTTCTGCCGCTCGCCAATGTGAAAATCCGGTAAAGCGCTGATGACATTCTCCATTTTCAAAAGAAAGTTATGCTGGCGTATAAAAGAAATCTACGGCAACTCAACTCCATCCGTCGACGAAGTCGTTGAACGCCTTCGTGTCGAATATTACCGTGAATACTTTCACCTACCAATCCAACCTTTCACAAAAATGGTCAAACAAACCCTAGAATCCTCCTCAAACAACAACCGCAAACGTAAATAAAAAATTGATGACAATAAAGATATGATGTCACACACTTCTGTAAGCAAAAAATCGATAAATGTTGAGATTAGTGATCAATCGGGAGAAGATATTAGAAGTGCGGTTTCGACTGCTGATGAAGATGGGGAGGTTTATACTTCATAGCTTACAATCTCCACCTGATCAGTTTGACTTAATTAACTCAATGCTGAGAAACAAGTACCGTGCTTCGAAAACCGAAGATAATGGCAAACCTAACAATGTGGAGTTAGAAGTGGTTACGAATAGTAGTAGTAATAAGGAAAAGAAAAAGGTTGACTTATTGAAGGGAGATAGAGGTGTTAAGGTGACCGTGAAATCAAATGAACGGAAATTGAATGATGAAAGTATTTGCGATGATAAAGTGATGTTTAAGGATGTAGGTGGAATGGATGGTGTGTTGGATGAGTTGAAAAGGGATGTGATTGTTCCGTTATATCACCATAAGTTATGCGACGTTTGGGAGGTAAACCGATGGCTGGGATTTTGTTACACGGGCCACCGGGATGTGGGAAGACTACACTTGCTCACGCTATTGCTAATGAGATTGGTTTTCCCCTTCATAAGACTTCATCCACTTTGGTTTCTGGTATTTCAGGTATTTTGAATTGCTTCCAATACTTTTAAAGTTGTATGTAAAATTGCAGTTGTAGAATTGGTGCCTTTTGAGTTTGATAAGCGTAGTAGATGTCATTGTTGTGACTTGTGTTAGTATGTTCAAGAAATGTCTCAAGATTCGGTACTAAACTAATGAGGATTTAGTTAGTTTCAGTATTTATCCAAGTGTACACACACACACACACACACACACACACACATATATATATATATATATATATATAGCAAGATTCAACTAATGGCATATACTTGATTACCGATATGAGTACAAATGGCTTTTAAATGTCTTGTTGTCATTGTTTAAGAAATTGCAACACACTTGTGAAATACAAAGGAACTTTACGGGAAACTTGTAATGTAACATCTTCAGATCACTAAACACCCTTTCAGGTACTCTAGGTTTGTTGGAGCTTGATATAAGCTAATACGACGAATGGATTTTGTGACGCCGCCATGTCGTCGCTATAAGTCACAAAACGACAAAAAATTACTCTTTTTTTGACGCTGACCTCCGAAACTTTTAACTTTTTCTTTGACGACGTGTCGTCACTAATTCGTTTTTCTTTTTATTTTTGATTTTTTTCTTTGGCTCCAAAATAAAAAGTTTCCCGCGTAGCCTTTTGCGACAACTCGGCGTCGCAAATGCCTTGTCGTTTTATTTTTTTATTTTTTCCTTTGGCTCTAAAATATAAAAGTTTCCCGTGTAGCCTTTTGCGAAAACGCGGCGTCGCAAAAGCCTTTTCGTTTTCTTTTTTGATTTTTTGTCGTTCGCTCCAAAATGAAATTTTTCCCGGGGTGGCTTTAGAGACGACGGTATGACTTGTATGGAACGGCGCTGTTGTGACACAATTAATGACTTGTATGGATGAATCTCACAGGGTCACTAAACCTAATGGCGCTTTAGAAAATGCAGAAACGCCTGATGGAAAACGGGGATATGTCTTGGTCATTGGTGCCACTAATAGACCTGATGCTCTTGACCCAGCATTAAGAAGGCCTGGAAGGTTTGACCGAGAGTACCTTTTAGGTGTTCCGGATGAAAATGCTAAAACAAGGATTCTTTTATGTGCTCACCCGAAGTGTAAAAACTCAAAGATTCTTTTGATCTGTCAATATTTCAAGGTCAACTCCAGGATGTTTAAGGATTTAGGTGGGATAGATGATTTGTTGGATGTGTTGAAAAGGCGAGTGGTGATTCCTTTACGCTGTCCTCAGTTAGCGTGGGGTTTGGGAGCTAAACCAATGTCGGGGATTTTGTTGCACAGGCCATCAGGGTGTGGGAAGACTACACTAGTTCGTGCGATTGCTAATGAGACTCTCGTGTTCCTTTTTATATGATTTCAGCTGCTGAGACAGTTGCTCGTTTTTCAGGTATTGCAAATTGGTTGGGATATGTGTTTCAAAGCTGTATCTTGATTGATAGTTTTGACAGTTTTCGTTCTTATGATGCATGTATTGATGTAGCATAACTACAAATATAACCTTAACTTTGTTTCTTACATTGAGTTTATACTCGTTCAGAATTTTAGATAAAGTTTATTCTATTGCAAAATAATCAGGTGTATCAGAAGAGAAGATACGAGAGCTGTTTTCAAAAGCATATAGAACTGCACCATCTATAGTTTTCATTGACGAGATCGATGCAATTGCTTCAAAAAGAGAAAACCATCAAGGCGAGATGGAACGGTGTATGGTGATACAATTAAAGCACACGAGCATTTGTTGATCGATCCAATTACGGCCAGGAAGGTTCGGGAAACGTCTGTATGTCCCTCTGCCAAATGCACACGAGCATTTGTTGATCTTAAAGTCTCTTGCTAGAACGAAGGGACTACATCCTGATGTGGATTTGATGGTTATTGGGAGGATTTGTGACAGATTTAGTGGAGCCGATCTTCGTGCGTTGGTTCGTGTTTTTGTCTATAAAGATGCTACAAATATTTTAAGAGTCAACAAGATTAAAAAGTGCATCAAATACAGGCTTATTGCTGCTTTTTCTGATGGCCATACTTAATTATTAGATGTTTAGCTTTGTGCATTTTTAGGATAGACACATTCGAAATATAGTTGATAAACAGGAAATCCTACTTACATGACTCCCTTTCTAGCTATGCTAGATGTGGCAAAATGGGTGGGCTGGGTAAATGGGTCAAAACAAGTAACCTTTTTTTTGTACGGGTCAAAATGGGGTTACTTCACTTAGTTGGGTTAAGCATTTGTCCAATATTTTGAAGTGTAAATATGATTACAACAGTTATATTATTTTAATAATAACCAAAATTTTTGAATAAATGATGTAAAAGGTTTTACACTTCAAAAACTTGGGGCAACTTCAACCCAGTTGATCCTTTTTCTTTTCAGCTAATAATTTAATTTTACTTGTTACCCTTTATAGATAATAACATTACCAGAGTGATGTATTCATTTATTAAATGGGTTACAATTGCCACCCTTATCCTAACCAGTATGATGCCATGTTGTAAATGCGCTGCATATGAGGCTAATGCTCAAAATCTTGAGAATTGTGCTTTCACCTTGTCCCAATTTAAGATAAATGAAGCTAACCTGGCTGCTTTTAAGGAGAAAAATAAAGCTCCAACTACTGCTGCTAATGAAGGGACATCAGTATCATCATCAGAAAGCTCTTTACGTGGCATTCCCAATAGGATTAAGGCCGTACACTTTGACCAAGCATTGAAAAAAATCTCGCCTTCCATTTCAGATGAGGTATGAATTAGCTGTATTTTGTGTCATTTTCTTACATAGGTTGCATATTGGGTGGGTGGGGCTGGTTGGGTTTAAGGTCATAATGGATATTAGAATACTGGACCTAATTGCTTGAGCTGACCCGTAATGCCGTAAGCACTTCATTGTTAGTTTGTAAAATATTTACAAAGTAAATATTGTATTAATTAAGATTATAAAAGTTAAATTGTTAAAACAATAAATAAAGTAAATGATGAGTTTTTAAGCTTTTAAGGAAACTTTTGGTGACTTTTGACCCAGTTGACTTGGTTGGTCTGTTGACATTTTCGCCAAAGTTTTTGAAGTTTACCTGTCTGACCAATTAGGAAGATAAAATGCAACCTAAGTTGACCCATTCTCAGACAAAATCGGTTGAAATTGCCATATATTCATGTTCATATCCTATGAAGCCAGCATTGTTCCCAACAATAATTGACAAACGAAAGAAGAAAAACGTCAGTAAACGCTATAATGGCTTTTTATAGTATGCAATGTACTTGTGCCGTACTCTTGTTCTGTACTTTACATCTGATATACACATATGTTGTCTGTTTTATTGCAGCAAATACAGTTTTACAATGGTCTGCAAAAGATCTTCAATTCATAGCATCCTACGTAAACGTTGACTCTGGAGTATGGTCTTGTGTCATGTTGACACTTGTGTTGTATTAAGAAAAGGAACTACTCCAAGCTTCGCTACGACAAAGAGGGACATCCATATCATGTTGATGCTTTATGATATTTTATTATAGTTTTATCATACTAGGATAGTAGGGCAATTATGAAGATTGAATAGTAAGCTCATATGTTTTTTGTGCACTTGAATTTTTGATATTTATGGATTGCCGATATATCCTTATAATAAACAGGACAAATTTCGTTCTTAGTTTTAGATTGCCGAGTTACTAAACCATGAAAAACTCGGAAGTTAATACTCATAAAAGAAAAAGTAAAAAAGAAAATAAAAGTGTGATTACATTTTAAATTGACCAGGATTTTGTTAGAATGATGATCATTAAGTTGAGGTGAACTTGTTCGACTCTAGAATTCCTATGACTCTTTTGCTGTATATTTTGAGTTTTCTAAAGTGCAGAAAATGAGAAGCCATAGACAAATGACATCAACCGAATGGTTAAACTCTGCTGCACAGAACATTTGCCGAGTCTAGCAAACCAGGACTACATTGAGATGATAAGAGAGCTCAATCAAATACTTTATATGGTTTGATTGAGTGATTGACTACCATGCAGTGAATTTCCTGATATTTGAAACTTATTTTACATCAAGACTAGTGTTATACTGTTCTTGATGACTGCCCCTATTCAGCTTCCAGGTGCTATAAAATTCCAAGTACTTTCACTTGTCAAGCACTCTAGCCATAAACTAACTTCGTTGGTCTTATATGTTACAGATTTGTGCAAAATAATGATTTTTTAGGCAATGTGCAAAATAATGATTTTTTAAACTAAAATAACTAGTGTATTATACTGTTAGTTAATGAGAGTTCTCTTTTAGATGTTTTGTTTTTTTGGACATCTGGTATTATAAATTTTCATAGGCTAGAGAGAACTTAGCCAAAAAAGAGTTACATACGAAGGCAAAAACAAATGGATATAAAACAACACTCAGACTTATGTAGAAACAGTTAATGGATTACAACTCCAATCGACCCACCTAGACCTATGTATCAAGTCTTTTTGATGTTTTGTAATTGAATACAAATGGGAGCTTCAGTCAATAAAAAAGCAGATCACTAAAATTTTGTTCTCTGCCTCCGAAAAGTCCAATGTTTGACAATGTGCTAGCTTTTAATTATTGATCAAATATATATCTAGAGCGGTCTCTTATTAGTGGACCTATACAGATAACACAAACAACTTGAGGTCATTCTTTGGCCTATCAGTCTTGACTTATTTGAAACAGTTGATTATCACAAAAATCTGGAAGTAACTTCATAATTTTATCTGGTATATTTCAGCATGCTCATATGATTCCAATGAAGACTGTTGAGCTTGTACAAACACAAATCTACAAATTTTGGTAGTACCACCTAATCAATCGACACCGTCAATGAAATGTAAGATAGCTAAATAAAAGTTGCAGTTTGTATTGAATGTAAGGAGTTTGTCAGCAGCATTATGGTTAGTCTTTACAAAAGCCCTCCGATTTTATATGGTCAAACCTCGTATGTATTGGTATGAACGTTGTATCTGATTTATGACCAACATTTTTCCATAAGTAGTTTCTGCTAACAAGTCAGATGAAATTTACAACATTTCCCTAATTGTTCATAACAATCTGAAAGTTGACCAACAGTGTGTTTGAAAGTCAACATAACAATCTGTTTGGTGCTTCAGCTACATCAAGTGATATCTTAAATCCTTGTTTGGTCAATGATGATCCAGGTCTTAGGTTTGTAACGCCATAGCTTATTGTTTACACCTTCCATTAAGTTGAAGTGAACTTGTTTGACTCTGCCTTCATTTCAATTATATTGTTAATCTGTTTCTAAAATTGGATTACTTGTTGTTGCTGTTTAATATTGCCATGAATGTATGTTAAAAAGCAGCGTAAACAAACGCAAAAAGGAAGAAACTATTGGCAGATGACATCAGTCAAATGGTTAAACTCTGCTGTACAGAACATTTGCCGAGTCTAGCAGACCAAGATTACATGGATAAAATAAGGGAGCTCAATGATAGACTTGATATGGTTACATTTTAATTCCTGACTTTTTTATAGTTACTTTGATGTTGTAATCTTCTTGATGACTGCCCCTCTTCAGCTTTCAAGTGCTATAAATTACATAGTACTTTCAGTTTTCTAGCTATAAACTGTGTTGGTCTTCTAAGTTACTGTATCGCATACTTCTAGTTGATAGGACATAAATGTCAGACTATGTCATAACTAAAGCTTTCACTTAATGGTGACAAAATAGAGAAATCTTGCGGATCAAGTGAGTGGTTTCAATTCTGTAGTAAGTACTTATGGCCAGAAAGCTACTTTTGGATTCGAACTTTGTAGAAGATGTAAAATTTCTATTTATTTAGGGACATTCCTAGAGGAAAACTGCACGAAATGCAAATTGTTGCATTTATCAGCTTGAACAAACTTACATGTCAAAAAGACCTTCCTTTATTATCTGCAAATCCAGTGATGATAATACAGATTCAGATATTGTTTTCCTGTTCATAAATTCAATCTTCAAATGACCGTTAACTTGCATAGATTGGCAATCAAACATAGATGTGAATATGTCATCCACTCCAATAAATATTTTACTTTGACTCATTTTGATTTCGTAGCTAAATTATGACCAAGACTTTACACTCTCCACTAGTCTCTGTTAATATCTCCTACAAAGTTATCCACATTTTTCACAACTTTTGATAGCAATCCGAAAGTTGGCCAATAGCATGTTTGACAGTTTGACCTTCAAAGAAAGTCAACCTGAACTTCTTTTCTGTAAGAGAGGGTACATTCCCTGAAACATCAGGTCCAAGCTTGAAAAAGATTTGGACGTGGATGGTGTAAAAGGGACAAAGCTCGAAGTTAATTATCCTTATATACATTAGCGGATGGTTCTACGTCGTTTTGGATCAAAACTTGTCGTTTAACACTATTCATTAGGGGCTGTTTTTTAACTATTGCAATAAATCGACTTTCACTTCCTACACTGTTGCACTATTTTTGCTTTATCTTTCCTGTTACTTTAGGCTTCTTAAATTGTTTTTAGATAAATTAATAATAATTAGTATATACTAATTATATCATCGTTTAGTTAAAACATGAAGACAAATATGAAGTATACATAAGCTCATATTCTTAATTGTGTAACAATATTTATAGTTTATTAACATTGCGCTCTGCATCAAAACACCTCAAACCAATATGTAAAATTAAACGTGTAAAGTCATAGTGGAAGGTAGTCCCTTTATATTAAAATATATATCTTCCATCTTTTATAGTGAAAGAATTATAAATTATGACAAATCTTTTAAAATCACAAAGTTTGAGTGAACATAATAAAGAAAACTGTTATACATACGTTAGCGATGATGGGCCAATTTTTTAAAATTTTTTGACGAAACAACATGTAGTAAAATACTTTAAATCTTTAATATCGAAGTAATATAAACACACATACAATAGGTATCAAACTTCCAAGTGTAAAAATCTTGAGTCAAAGTGAATATTTGTTCTCAATTATGAAGTAATAAATTTGATTTTCTTTAATTTTAGGATTACTTATTGGTTAATAGAGATACAACAAAAGTACGTTGGGTAAAAGGGGAAAAATTGAAAGTAAATAATAATAGTAATTGACTTATCTTAATACTAATAGCTACAAATATAAGTTAAATATAAGTTAAAGATATATCATATGAATTAGTAAATGTTGACAATTAATTAGATGTCACTAACACTCAAAATTCATATTATTCTAGCCAAGGGGCTTTTTACGATGCTTTCATACTCTTTATCGTATTGTATGAAGTGGACCTTCTAAAAACTCTTTATCGTATCGTATGAAGTGGACCTTCTAAAAACTCTAAGTAATCTGTTATAAATTAAACATTCTAAAAACAATAGATGGTATGAAAGCTGAGAGCATGCAACAGAGACAATTAAACCCATAAAATTATATAGACAATTATACCCTTAAGTCTATTTTACCCATTTGTTTATCTTTTTGACCAGAAAAACTCTGTAACCATCCCGACATCTTCTCGTCTCTTCCAACTCTGGCTACCTAACTTCCGGCATCCCCTTCTCTCTTTCCCTGACGTCTCTCTTTAACTTACGGTATTATTAAATGTAATTGAGTTAGTTTGTTGATTTTCATATTTTGATTAATTTGTGTAAAAGAATCGGTAAAATTACGTAGAGGGCATAAGTGTCCACACACTTGAATTTTATGTGGTTGTATCAAATTAGCCTGTGGAAAAATCATGAAAAATTTAAAATACGTGTCATAAAGGTAACTAAGTTAAACTTTGTGGGGTTACCCGTTCTTTTTTTTATATATTAAACCGGCCAGAATACTTTACGTATATATTCTTCTTCTGCCGCCGTTCCAATGGGTAGAAAGTACACTAATTCCTCGTTCAAAAGAGGGTTACGTCAGCGTATACAAAAAACCTACGGCAACTCAACTTTGTCCATTGACGACCTCGTTGAACACCTTCGTACATACCCTGAATACCGTCGCCAAAAAATCAAACCTTTCAATACAATGGTCAAAAGAACCCTAGAGTCCTTGTCAAACAACAACAACGGCAAACGTAAATTAAAACTTGATGACAATGATGACATGATGTCACACACTCCTGTAAGCAAAAAGTCCAAAAAGATCGATAGTGGCGAGCAATCGGGAGAAGATATTAAAAGTGCGGTTTCGACTTCTGATGAAGATGGGGAGGTTTACAGCTTACAATCTCCACCTGATCAGTTTGACTTAATAAAATCAATGCTGAGAAATAAGTACCGTGCTTCGAAAACTGAAGATAATGGCAAACCTAACAATGTGGAGTTAGAAGTGGTTACGAATAGTAGTAGTAATAAGGAAATGAAAAAGGTTGATTTTTTGAAGGAAGATAGAGGCGTTAAGGTGACCGTGAAATCAAATGAACAGAAACTGAATGATGAAAGTATTTCTGATGATAAAGTGATGTTCAAGGATTTAGGTGGAATAAATAGTGTGTTGGATGAGTTGAAAAGGGATGTGATTGTTCCGTTATATCATCATAAGTTACTGTGACGTTTGGGAGGTAAACCGATGGCTGGAATTTTATTACACGGGCCACCAGGATGCGGGAAGACTACACTTGCTCATGCTATTGCTAATGAGATTGGTTTTCCACTTTATAAGACTTCATCCACTGAGTTGGTTTCTGGTATTTCAGGTACTGTGAATTGCTTCCAATAGTACGTTATATATGTCATATTGTAACTTGTAGAATTGGTGCCTTTTTCTAGCTTGATAAGTGTAGTAGATGGCATGATTTTGTGCTAGTATGTGAAAGAAATGTCTCACAGATTGGGTGTTAGTGGGAATTTAGTTAGTTTTAGAATTTATTTATATATTTAGCTAAGTGTACATATATATAGTTATACAGGCAAAGATACGATTAATTACCCATATGAGTACAGATGGCTTTTAAATGTTTTGATGTAACATAAATGCACAGCAGTGATTATGTGTTCCGAGTACATTGAGTTCATACTCAGTTAAGAAGTTCACACAAAATTTTATTGTAATGCAAAATTATCAGGTGAATCAGAAGAGAATATACGAGAGCTATTTTCAAAAGTTTATAGAACTGCACCATCTATAGTTTTCATTGATGAGATTGATGTAATTGCTTCAAAAAGAGAGAACCATCAAAGGGAGATGGAACGACGCATTGTGACACAATTAATGACATGTATGGATGAATCTCACAGGGTTGCTAAACCAAATGACGCTTTGAAAAATGCAGACACACCTGATAGCAAACCAGGATATGTCTTGGTGATTGGTGCTACTAATAGACCTGATGCTCTTGACTCAGCATTAAGAAGGCCTGGACGGTTTGACCGAGAGTACCTTTTAGGTGTTCCGGATGAAAATGCTAGAACAAGGATTCTTTCTGTGCTCACACGAAGTGTAAAATTCGATGGTGCTTTTGATCTGGTCAATATCTCAAGGTCAACTCCAGGATTTTCTGGAGCTGATATAGCAAATTTGGTTACACAAGCTGCTCATCTTGCTGTAAACAGAATTGTCTATGGGAGGAAGTCGGAAATTTCTAAGGAAAATACAAATACCGAACAAATTGAAGGTGGGTAGAGGAAGGAATGTACTCCTGAAGAGATGGATAAAGGTAGCATCATAATGTCTGATTTTGAGGTAATAAAGTCCAGTTGATGTTTACATTTTACCAAGTTCGTTTAATTGTTGATGGTAATAATTTTCTTTTTAACATCTGCAGGGTGCAGAGAAGCTAGTTCAACCTTCTTCTAGAAGAGAAGGATTCTCTAGCATTCCAAATGTTACATGGGAAGATGTTGGTGGTGTTGATGTGTTGAGAAGGGAGTTTGATCGATCCATAATTAGGCGCATAAAATATCCAGACGCATATGATGAGGTAAATATTTGCCACCGAGGTTTTTTACAATGTGGTTGTCATGCTATTAAAGAGATATTCTTACTAGATTATATTCTTTTTTCAAAGTTTTATCCTTTTTCATAGTTAATTTCTTACGTGCTAATATATATGTACCTTACCATTTTAGGGATGCAGAGTTAAAATGGAGACCGGGTTTTTGCTTTATGGACCTCCTGGTTGTGGAAAAACGTTAATTGCTAAAGCTGTTGCTAATGAAGCAAGAGCAAATTTCATACACATAAAGGTCTGTCACTGATTTTACTTCTACTCAATATTTAATGAATTTGATAGTAAAACTTATGGCACTGTTTGTTATGTGAAGGGTCCTGAGCTTCTAACAAAATATGTCGGTGATAGTGAATTGGCAGTGCGGACAATTTTTAGTCGTGCAAGGACATGCTCTCCGTGCATCGTCTTCTTTGATGAGGTTTACCTTCCTCAAAAAATTCATTTACAAGTTTCATTTTTCTATTAAATATCAGTCACTTGTACACAAATGCCTAGTCTAAACTAAAACTGGAGCTTAAAATTGAAATGGCTGGTATAAACTCAATACGAAACTTGTTGGGAATTTCAGGTAGACTCTCTGACAACAAAGCGTGGAAAAGATGGGGGGTGGGTTGTTGAGCGACTACTAAATCAGGTAAGAAAAGTTTACGAAATCATATTTTTATCGTCACTCATTATACATCAATATTATTATTTCTTCATCCCTAAGTTAATGTACCCAAGTGATGAAAGTTCTTTATTATATGCAGCTATTGATGGAATTAGATGGTTCTGATGAGCGCAAGGGAGTTTATGTAATTGGTGCCACCAACAGGTTTAACGCAACCTCCTTTGTTATTAAATTTCTTATCAATGACAAATTGTTAATAGTTATTGATATTGTTGAGATGGTTAATTTAGGCCAGAGGTGATGGATCCAGCAGTCTTACGATCCGGAAGGTTTGGGAATCGTCTGTATGTCCCTCTGCCAAATCCAGAGGAGCGTGGGATGATCTTAAAGGCTCTTGCTAGAACAGTAAGGCTAGATGCTGATGTGGACTTGATTGCTATCGGGAGCAGTAATGCTTGTAACAATTTTAGTGGAGCTGATCTTTCTGCATTGGTTCGTGTTTTTGTTTAATAGAAATGCTACAAATCATAATTTCAAGAGTTGCACAGATTAAAAAAAATGCATCAAAATACAAACTTATATCTGCTTTTTTCTGATGGCCATACTTATTTGCTATTTAGCCTTGTGCATCACAGGATAACAGACATTGAAATGAAATTGCTCAATAGGAAATCCTACGTACATGACACTCTTTCTAGCTAACTTATAGGTGGCAAAATGGGTGGGCTGGGTAAATGGGTCAAATTAACTAGGAACTTTTTCTTTCATCCTTTTTTATATGGGTCGAGTTTGGTTGATCCCTTTGTCAATATTTTTTTCCATTTTTTGAATAAAATGATTTAGAAGGTGTACATTAAAAAAACTTGGGGCAACTTCAACCCGGTTGATCCTTTTTCTTTTCAGATAATAATCTTAATTTACTTGTTTAACTTGTTAAAGATAAAACATTAGAGTGATCTATTTCGTTTTTTTGATGGGTTAAAATTGCCACCCTTATCCTATCCAGTATGATGTCATGTTGTAAATGCCCTGCAAATGAGGCTAATGCTCTAAATCTTGAGGATAGTTTTCTGACCTTTTGTCCAAATTTTAGTTAAATGAAGCTTACACGGCTGCTGATGACGAGAGATTAAGCAAAACTAAAGCTGCTAATGAAGGGACATCAGCGTCATTATCAGAAAGCTCTGTACGTGACATGCCACTTATGATTAAAGCTATACATTTTGACCAAGCATTGGGAAAAATCTCGCCTTCCATTTCAGATAAGGTATGACTTAGCTCTATTCTGGTGTCTTTTGCTTGTTTACATCACCATGATCATAGGTTGCAAAATGGGTGGGTTGGGTTGGGTTGGTAGGGTAGCTTGTCAAAATGGATACTCCGTATTATATTACCGGTCCTAATGGCTTGGGCTGACCCGTAAGGCAGTAAGCACTTTATTGTTAAATTGTGAAAAAATTACGAAGTGAAGAGTATATTAACTTAGATGAACAAAAATATATTGTTAAATTAATAATCTAGTTTTTATAATGAAAGTAATTCATAAATTTTAAGCTTTTGAAGACAATATGGTGACTTTTGACCCAGTTGACTTATTTGGCCTGTTGGCATTTGCGCCAAGTTTTTGAAGTACCTGTCTGACCAATTAGGATGATAAGATGCAACCCAGTTTGACTCATTTTCAGACAAAATCAGTCGAAATCGCCATATATTCATGTCTATATCCTATGGAGCCAGTCATTGTTCACAAAAAAACTGACAAAAAAACATCAGTAACCCTATAATGGCTTTGTATAGTTTGCAATCTACTTGTGCTGTACTCTTGATTTGTACCTTAAATCTGATATACATGTATCTTGTCTATTTTATTGCAGCAACTACAGTCTTACAATCGACTGCAAAAGAAGTTCAGTTCAAAGCATCGTAAACGTCGACTCTGGAGTATGGTTTTGCTTCATGTTTGACACTTGTCTTGTTTCAAGAAAACGAGCCACTCCCACCTTGGTCATGACAAAGAGGGGCATCCATTTTTGTTTCAATAATTATAGCAATTTTGTTATCGGTTAATTTCCTCCTTGCATATTTTTCTATTATAGATATTGAGATATCATATATCGGGGATAAGACATAAACTGCCGGCAGCATATGCCACTTGTTTCATTATTTTATTTTTTATTTTTTTTATAACAATAATAGTTATCGTTGTTGTTTCGTTGTTATTATAAACAGTTATTTAGAGAAGTATTAGATATTGAAATTGTTTTGAAATGAAAGTGTTCTACCATTATCATCAATAAAAGTTTTTCAAGTAGATTACAAATTTCGATATACTGCTTGCACTTAAGTTTTAGATTTCAACTAAAATGTTTCAAAACAAGCGTTTGGAGTCGAAAAAGGTTTTAAATGCACAACTAATTCCAATATTGATTATGATTAAAAGCATGATAGTATCTTCAACCTTATTTACTGAGATGCATTTATATATTTCCAGAAACATGTAACGTGGGACTGGACAACGGATTTTTTAGTGAGACCAAGTTGTTGTCATTATTCGCTTCAACATACCACAAAGATCTTCAGGCATCACTTTTATCAAACAATATTATGTGTAGTTCGAAAACTGAGGTATAGGAGTGAACTGTGAACCTATTTAGCTAATACAAACAACTTGGAGTCATTCTTTAGACTTATCAGTCTTGACTCATTGGAAGCAGCTGACTGTCACAAATTTTGTCTGCGTTATTTCCAGCACGCTCATATGACCCCTATGAAGATCTTGAGCTTGTACAAACACAGATCTACCAATTTTAATAGTACCACTCGATCAATACGATTGATAAAATGTAACAAATTTAAATAAGTAGCTTGGTTCAAGGATTTGTCAAAATAGATTAGGTTGAAGTTTATGTATTTAACATATTGACAACCCAAACTAAAGTTGCAGTTTTTATAAAATGTAAGGAGTTCATAAGCAGCATTAATAGTTAGTCTTGACAAAAGCCTTCTAACTTATAAGGCTTATGCTATACGTACTATTTAAATTACTTTTTATACCGGTCAACACACTAATCATTGGTCATTTATTATGATTTTATTAAAATTATTAGTTGCATTTATTATTATCTTTTTTTGTCACTTTTTCCATATATTACTATCATTAAATTATTATTATAATTTTCGTACATCAAAAATTTACAAAATAAGATAGAAAAAAAACTGAAATATGAAACAAAAGTTATAAAACATAAAAAAAAAAAAAAAAACAGCTTCCATTACTGAAAAACTCTTCTAGTATTACAAGACATGAGTTGCTGATACAAATTTAAACGCTCGGCATATATAGTTTCCCATCTAGCTGCAGAGGGTGTTTGTCGCACCCCCAAATTATGATGCAGCGGAAGTCGGGTCGGGGCGCGACTAATCATGGATCATTACACAAAGTTATGGCAAACGACTCTATATGAGACGTTTGGAAAATATTACAAAAGTGATTACATTAATAATCCAATTGTTTACATCAATTTTCCGAGTTCGCGAATAAATGTAGAGATTTTAATACATAACTAATAATACAAAATAGTAATGCAATGGAATCTCCAATGTTTGTAAATCATGCGACTCGAGCTATGGTGATCCTGGAGTAATCCTACTCCTGTTGTGAACCTGAGAATACATACTAAAATGGTCAACACGAATGTTGGTGAGTTCACAGGTTTGGATATCAAAATGTAAATGTGAACCACGAGATTTCATATGAGTTGCACGCATGCAAAATGATGTATACTATTGCCATGAGCTCATAGTCCGAAGCTTAACCAAATGAGTTTGCCTCCTGCAGATGTCTAATCCAGAACATCCGTATGAACAAATAATAAAGCGCCCGTTTGACCAGTTAGAGCTACTAACCCGGACGGGGATGGTCAATCCCAAATAGATCTATTCTTTAATACTCGCACTAAGATCCATTCTAACGAAACTATGATGTGTAGAGGACTTTTGTGTGGATTATGAAAGTGAAACTCATGCAATCCGTATATGTGTATTTTCTGTACTCGTGTTCATGAAAAACTGTGTATGTATTCTCACCCCAGTAGTTAAAACAGTAAAAATAGGGGCTATGAGACTCACCTGGGTCTTGAAAGCGTGCGTTTAAATTAATAAACGTATGTCCAAAGATGTAACCTTCTGGCGCCCTAAACGCACAAGGTTATATATGAGTGAATGTCTCAAAAGATCATTCATGCTAGTTGTCCACTCAACTAGTTATGTTCGATGTTGTTTGTTCCATGATTACGTTTAGAAAAACATGTACGGCCCGTTGGTGAAGAGTTTGAAAATGATATTAATTCTCAAATTAATATTATCATGATTGTTTTGTGTTTTAAGGTTAATATGCCTTGGGTGTTTCTAAGTTGTCTCTGTAAGTATTTAACTTTGATTGTTACGGATAATGAAATAAAGTAGTGAGTGGGTTGATTATTCGGGTTCCAAGTTAATACTGTTTGGTTTGATGTTCTATGGTTATTACTGTTGACTAATGTGTCGCTAGTTAATACTGTTGGCCTTTGTGTCGCTAGTTAATACTGTTGTAGCAATCCGGATGGTTTCTGGTATTCGGCCTTAACCTTTGAACAGGTGAGGCATTTACTGACGTACGTAGCTATGCCTCTTTGTTTCCACTGTTCTTTTAGTTTCTACTGTTCCTTTAGTTTCTACTGTTGGTTCTTTTCTTTTATTACTACTGCTAGTTCATTTCCATTATTAGTACTGCTAGTTCATTTACATTATTAGTACTGCTAGTTCATTTTACTCGGTTACTACTGTTAGTGTATTTCCTTAGTTTCCACTGCTAGTTCATTTTACCCGGTTACCACTGTTAGTGTATTTCCTTAGTTTCCACTGCTAGTTCATTTTACCCGGTTACCACTGTTAGTGTATTCCCTTAGTTTCCACTGCTAGTTCATTTTACCCGGTTACCACTGTTAGTGTATTTCCTTAGTTTCCACTGTTAGTTATTTTACTTTATTACTACTGCTAGTGTATTTACTAGTTTCCACTGTTAGTTATTTTACTTTATTACTACTGCTAGTGTATTTACTAGTTTCCACTGTTAGTTATTTTACTTTATTACTACTGCTAGTGTATTTATTAGTTTCCACTGCCAATTCGTTTACATAGTTTCTACTGTTAGTGTATTTCTACTGTTTGTTTCTGGGAAATCATTTTCGTTCACGGGTTTAGATTTAGAAATTCTCGCTTTGGACCCGAGGCTTTTACACGTTAAATCTTACTATTTTTACACACGTAAAAGTAAGCCGATTTTTCGGCAAGAAGTTATAAATGGTTTTCTGGTAAGTTTCCTTAAAATGTTTGTTTTAAGACACCTTCAAGTGGGTTTTTAGTTTATACTTTGTGAGTGAACTTACTAGCATGTTAAATCCATAAAATCTTACGAATAACAAAGGAAAGTTGAGAAAACGTGTTCTTACCCGAGAATGTGTGACGAACAAGCTGTGAATGAAAAATCGTGGAGCTTGACTCCTAGTTCCCCGTTAATCTTCTTGTGATTTTTGGTGAGATTTGAGAGTAAAAGTGAAAGAAAATGTTTTCTGTTTGTGTTTGCTGTGAGGAGGGAAATGAGGGAAAGTTTTGGGTAAAGTCTTCTAAGATTTTGATCAATGAAAAGTTGGATTGTGTAAGTAACTAAAATGATGATATTCTCTGGGGAAGTGTATGGAGCCGGTCTAGGGGTCCTAGACTTTGCAGACTTTTATCTTGTGTGGGCTCCCACCTTATTTCTCACTTGACCATTAATTTAATTGATTGTTTGTTTAATTAAAATTGTTACATTTTAAATTTGTGTTTCCTTTGTGTTTTCGAGCGGGTTTGCGTTACGTATTGCACGTTTTGTATAAAACGTAAAGTGTTCGTATATTATTATATAATAATAATATAATGTAAATAACTACTATTTAATTATAAAATAGGTTTACGTTATTTATGAAAAAGGGTTTTCACCAACGTCCATATAAATCGAGTCGGACTCCATCCGATTGAAATTTCGTACTTAAAATTTAATTACGTATGAGAGTATAATACAATATACAAAATGTTCCGTAATTAGTCCTATTTCACACTAATTACAAGTAGTAATTACCTAACTTAGGCAATAAATGATGGCCTAATTCGTCGGGTGTCACAGTGTTTTATAGTATTTCCAATATGCAGTAGTGGGAGGCATTGGGTACTCTCCTTGCAATTGTACCATGACATAATGATTACCGTATACATGTGCAATTGTAAAAGCTTGGTGGTGTTGAAACTCATGTGGGCCTCTCCAGAGAGGGAAGCATGTGATAGAACCCCGAACACTTAAACAATGCACAATCACAACAAACCGGTTGGCGACCAAAAGACCCGTCAAAGGCATAATCATCCAATGTTTTTGTGGTGCTGGCGATGATGAGAAACACAACGAATGCTTTAAGTTACCAAAATCCGAGGTAAAAACCTGAGCGTAGGTATGGTATCCGTTGTTCAACTCATCTAACAATTGATGACGAATGTTAAGCCACTCATCTTCCCCTAGACAAACAGAAATTGTTCGAAATCCACAATTTCCATCACTCATCACATTTTGTATACATGTGACATAAGGATGAAAGATATTTGGAATTTCAGTCATTAACGGGTGTGAATAATATGTCTGAAAGTTTAAGTACGAATAATCACTGATTGGTTCTTCGTGTAGGTCAATCACACATGAACTATTCCCCATTGTCTCCTCGTTCAAATTCGTCACGTACGAACTATGTCTAGCCGGTTCTTTGTTCAAATCTAACCCAACAAACTTTGACGTAGTTGAATAACTATGTCTACGCGGATCTTGATGAACATTTTTGTTGTTTCCCCCACTGGTTCTTTGTTGTTTCCCCGGCCGTCCACGAACATTTTTTTTAACTCGAGGTTCTTGAACATCGGTTGTACTTCGACCGAATATATCTCTCAACTTTTGTAACAAACTTTTTTTCACAGAAACGGGTTGCTTGTTAAAGTTTTCTTTAAAAAGGTTTAGTTCACTGTCACAACTAATATTATCATTTTGTACAGATGTTGACGGTGAAATATCAAGCTTCCTCCAAAAGATATCAATTGAATCCAGGGGAATACGTTCACCTACAATAAAAAGTATACAAGTATCTTTTACAACTCTTAATAGTTAAATATTAATAGAAAGTCAATCGGTTGCAGACAAATATACTGACCTGAGTTTATATACACTAAAACCTCACAAGCGCAAAGTAACCCACAACTGTTACGAAGTTGACAACCACAATTTGAAGAGTACTGAAAATCCTTTGATCGTTGAAGTTCTTTAGGCATTAACTCCAGAGCTTCATTTGAGACAACTCCCCGTAATAGCTCAAAACACGGTAGGTTGTGTTGATGAATGCGAACAATTTTGCTTTTTTCAAAGCTTCCTTTAATCTCTCTAAGTTGGGCCTGTACGACTTGATCAATACATCTTACAAATCTCTCTAGAGTAGACTTTGGAGATTTCAAGTACTTTTTCAATCTTGCATGCTGACTTTCAACTCTATTTGTTGTGCGATTTCCGAAGCTGAGATATTGATCAATCCAGACTGGCACAAATTTTTCTTTGTATTTGTTCAACCACACTTGATCAACATAATTTAAAACACCTGAAAATTGAAATATATTGGATGTGAAATATATTAAGAAAACTTGAAAATACATGTTATTAATATAGAAATATAGAAAACGTACTTCGATATCTTATCAAAGTTTATTGAAGTTGGATGTAGTTTTCCTTGTACGATATCAGTGTTGGAGATTCTTCTAGCAATTTCCATGATGACATAAACGAGTCCCAATCATGTTTCGTCTTGAAAGATCGCCTGCATTTCTTGATAATATTATTGCTAATGTGCCATCTACAAAGTAATCGAGTCGCATTCGGAAACACTTGTCCGCATGAATTCATCAGAGCCAACTCCCTATCTGTAACTATAACACGTGGAAGCATGCACGCGTCTAGTGTCAACTTTAGGCAGTTTAATACCCAAGTATAGTTAGCCTCTCTTTCATTTTCTATAAAGGCAAACCAATGGAAAATGTCATGCTTGTAGAAGTTACGCCAACAATTTGAACAAATGGCAAATTGTACTTGTTTGTCTTATACGTGGCGTCAATAAGCAATACATGTGGGAATGCACGCCAAATATCGAATGATATTGGATGCACGAAAAATAAATTCTCTAACTCGTTTGAATCATTCGTAGAAAATTCGTAGACATAACCATTAGAATGCAGAAGGGACATAAGAACCTGCATCGGAGATTTTTCTACGTTCTCTACCATGCGAAGTTTTTGGCGTATATTGTAAATGTTTTTGATCGTTGACACATTTTTTACGTTTCGCTCCTTTAGTATTGCTAAAATATCTCGTGGTGCCACGTTTTTCCTTGTCAAATCTTCCACCAAACTAATCTCGGATTCAGATAATCGTTTTGCATAAGGATGACCCTCCATATACTCTACAGGTTGATGATTATGTTCATCACATATCACATTTAACGTCCAATAATTATGTTCACTTGAAAATTTTGCTTCTAATTCAAATGGACAGTTATATTTTTTGGTGCCAGTAACTTTGCTTGAATCTTTAGCTTTATACTCTCCGCTACGATCACACATAAGTACAAGTTTATTTACGAAACCACTTGAATTTTTATTTGATCTTTTAGTAACGATGACAACACCAAAAGAGCGTCCCTAGTCTTGGACTCACTCCATCAATTTTTCAGGAGACTCGAATACCTGAAAATGAATTTAATTATGTTAACATATAGCAAATGAATTTTTTGAAAAAAAAAAATACAAGTACAATGATATGTATTGTACCTGAGTAGTTGCAAATTCTGGCGTTCTCATGAAAAATTCGACACCTTCATTTAAGTCATTTTTCTGAACATTTGACATTTCTTCGTATGAAAACTAAAATAGATCACTGAAAATTATACAAAAATTAATATACATTGAAATATTTTGTGTTAATATGAAATAAAAATTAAAATATGAAAATAATACATATCATGTTTCTAGTACAAAACTTTTTGCTATTGCATCGTTTATTATTATCCGTTGATTAATTATTTTAATTAGTTTAAAGGCAAGTTGGTAGATTTTAGTGCAGGTTATGTATTTAATGAAATGCCTAGGTGAAAACTTTTTTTCAATGTTACTTATTCATGAAAAGTTTCATATATTATTTACTTACTGTGAAAGCCTATGCTTTGATACTACTTTCATATATTTAGTTATAATTATAAATCTACTCATGTATATATGATTTAAGGGTATGAATCTGTAGATGTGGATGTGTTCTAATTTGTTAGGTTTAAATTTCTGTTATTAGTGAGGAGAATAAAAAATGGAAACGATAGGTAAAAAAACAACGCCACGTAGAACACCTTATAAGATATTATAATCATTATGAAAAGTAAAACATATAAAAAGAACAAAGATGGAAGCATGTATGGGCCTATGACATATATATAATAATATTTTATATATACATATTATAATATAATATGGGCATCTAATTCTAATCGAACTTCATATTGAAAAATAAAAAAATCCGTTGGCAAAAGTGATATACATAAAAGAAAACATAAACTAAAAATTATAGTGTACTTAACTTGAAATCCATGTTTTTTCAATTGTTTTTGCCTCTTGACTTGTCACTTCCAGCCGTTCCACTCTCACTTTTCCATTATTTTTTTTATCAAAACAAATTTAGATAAAATTTGTTTGTCAGATTGTCTATTACTTTTTGTTTTCCTTTTATATATCCTTATTTGTAGATGTAGATGAGTCATGTTCATCTATTTTAATATAACTATTATTATTTACGGGTTCCAATGCAAAACTTGATGTTGACTGTTTATTTTCAAAAAGAATATACAATTTTCAAGTTTTGACTTGGTAAAATAAGAAAAAAATTCAAAAAGTACTGGTACCTTTAGTATGACCCACTTATAATTGTCAAACTTCATATATTTTGGTATGAATGTCGTATAGATGATTTATGACCAACTTTTTCTTTATAAGCAGTGTCTGCTAAGAAGTCTGGTGAAATTTACAGCATTTTCCTTGATTGTTCATGAAGTTCATAACAAGCTGAAAGTTGACCAATAGTGTGTTTGACCTTCAAAGAAATCAACTTGAACTTCTTTTCTGTAACAGAGAGTACAGAAGAATGGATATTTTTTAAAGTGGGTAACAAAAGAACAAGGCTACTCAAAACAAGAAGCCCAATGCCGCTCATCAGCGTGGTTATTATTGTCCAATCCAAGACCTTGCAAGTATCTTTACCAAATTCTTAAAAGACTTGTATAGAATATGAAGTTGAAAACTCGTGTAATTTGCCCAAACCACAACATTTGTCATTTGAAGAGTGTGCACTTCTTCATGTTGCTATGATTTCAAGATCATAATCAAGAGACACAAGCAGGCACTACAAAATTTAGAACTAATGCGAAAGGGCAAAGGCTGCAGCAATGGCATTAATCATTTGAGGTACAATGATACCAATCTCAATTAACCTGTTATCCAAACATAAAGAAGACCAGAACAACTGGGAAGTAATCAGATGTCAAAATTGATAACTTTAATCAAAAAATAAAAATGTGTTCAAACATTTGTGTAGCAAATACATACAACTAAAGAGACACGGTGCGCCTATAAAGTATTTCATCATCACTCTCATCTTCCTCATCAGAAACCATTTGATTACTCGGTAACTCCAATTTCCCACCCATAACAAATGATGGTCCTTCAATCTCAGTCTCAATATAATCCGCATATAATCTTTCTTCAAATCTTTGATCACTACAATTAAGAAACCAAGACAATGAACTCCTGATACCCTTATGCTGTAACCTTTGGTACCTCGGTTTGATTCTTGATTCTAGACCATACGTAAAATATTCAGGAAACTCGACCAATTCTTTCAATGGCCTTCCCATTTCGCTCTTGAAAAAGTAAAAACTATTTTTCATTAAACCAACTTGTAAAGCGACTAATTGTGGGCATTTCATAATCATCTTAGCCACATCTTCCCCAGTAAAACCCCTACCAAGAAGGAATTCAACCGGCTTCATTATCACATTTTGACCAAGACTAACTACTTGAGGCATTCTCTCAATCACACGCGCAAAACCATCAGGGTCAATCTTAAGTTTCAAGTTGAAAAAATATTGTTGTGTTGACAACTTAGCCTTCAAAGGAAGACCAAGAATTTGTGGGTATTGAGCAATAACAGACGCAAGTAGTACCTTTCGAACCCCAAAGCTAACCAAACACTCAACATTCGGTTTGACCGTTTCATCAAGGTCATACCCTACTAAATACGCTCGTTTCTCAAACATCCTCGCCAACACTTTTTTCGGTAAACCCAAAGAAACTAGATACTCGACCAATGGTTTAATCATAGTCCCAACTCTCATACCCAAAAAGTACGGATACTGTGTCACCATGGGACCAATATCCCTTGGATTAACACCAATACTAACCAAATACGCAACCGAAGTACTCATAGTCCCTTCTAACTTAAACCCTAACAATTCTGGATATTTCATCAACACATACCCAATATCTTGTCTCTCAACATCTAATCCACGAAGAAATCTGATAACCGGAACAAGCTCCACGACCACACTAGCATGAAGTACTTGCGGATACTTCTTCACAAACTCACCCATTTTCGACCTTTGAATTCCAACTTTTTCCAAATACCCCAAAACCGGAATAATATTCTTCCTTACACTACAACCAAGCATCAACGGATACTCGTTAATATCATCAATCGTTAATCCTATTTTTTGCAAGAATTCGACACGCTCACGCATCACATCGACAGTAGATGGTAACTCTAACTCCTCTAATTCATCAGGGATTATTCCTATGCTTTTTAAGTAATCACAAATTATAACCCTAGATACAAGTTTTTCTTTCCGACCTTGAACAACACCCCATGTAACTGTTGGCATTTCATATTCAGGAAATTTGGATGATTGAGTGGAATAGGGTTTATTCCATAAAATCCTATTTTGGGGTTTTTGACAGGGTTTATGGGAAAGGAGTAAACTTTTTGATTCGTTGGATATGAATTGAATTGGGCGGAACGATTTAAAAGACTGTTTTTTTCTGAAAAGATAGATCATTTCACCTAAAATAATGAAGAATTAGGGTTTATAAGTGTTTGGGGCAACTGAAATTAGGGTTTATATATAGCAAAACTGCAGATATGAAAACAGGCTTACTGTGAAGAAAAGACTGAATGTTTTTTATTGCATCCGCGGCTGCTAATCGAAGAAGATGGACTCTGTTTGTATGCGGATTGAGCTTGCGAGCTTGAACCTTCTTACAGTATTTTTCTTTTTAAGTATTTTTTTTACTTTTTTTTCGCTTCTATATTTTCTTTTTCGAATTAAAATATGCTTTTATTTTAACAGTAGTTAATGTGTAGATTAAAGTCGCGTTTGTAACAATGTCTATGAAAATAATGACATATGTTAAAAACATTGAATACAAAAACTTTTAGTAAAGAACATACAAACTTCACTTATGTATCGATCTATTTATTGTATGTATATCTCCAGTGATATCGTTAGTCTCGCGTAATTTGACATATCTATCAAATTTTAACGCAAAAATAGAATCATAGAATGTACATGAGCTTATTGGTTTAGGAAAAAAAAAAAACATATGATGAATGGTAAGTTATTTTTCAACTTAATTGCAATGTTTTCGAGAGGATGTATTTGAATTTTCAACATCAAGGTTTTTTTTCGTATCATATGGCCTATGACCATCAACCAAAAGGTTGTGATTTCAAGCCTCGTATGAGATATGTATATACGTGTGATGTACATATATTATTTGGCCTGGGTATGTTAGTTGTAGGATTATCTTTCGGAAAATGAAAAAAAATTCTTTTTTCGTGGATTATAACATACACATGTCTTTGTTAACAACTACTAGTTGTTATATTTGTTCTTGAACTTTACATCATAACGTTTATACCCGGACTTTATATATCTAAGAAAGACATTAAGTGATTTGTTTATCTCTTAATGGTGCATTAATACGAAAAAAAGACGTGCATCCAAACACTAAAAAAATGCCATTAAGAAGTTCGTGAGGTGACATTGCAGCTTTTTTCTCTCTTCTCACGAGAAATGATAGGAGATCTCGTCCCTTGTTTATGCACATCTACATTCATGAACACAAAGGTATACAGTTCAGTAAATCTTTGTTCTTTAAGTTTATTCACTGTAGGCTCTCTTACTTGCTCTAGTGGCCGGCAAAGAACAATCGAAATATAAAGGTGGTTTCACGGTGATTGTCGGTTTTTCGTGAAAGTTGGTATTCTCTTATGAATTACGCTCTTAATCATTGTTTTACCGACTAGGGTTTATCAAGATTTTTTTTTTCATTTGTTAAAGTAAATTAAGGTTGATAAATAAGTGGATCAAATATAGAGGTAGACTGTTTTGGGCTGAAAGCCTGCTATACCATACTTTAGATCCAAAAGATGTAGCTTTGGGCCATGGGGTAGAAAAAACAGCATTTGACAAGGCAACTAGATTGATGTGGTGCTCATTTTCTGATTCTGATGATTATTATACGTATAACATGACCAACGTCACCAAGGGTGTGAACAGGTGAACCCACGACATGGGCCCAAACAATTAAAATAAACCAACTGCCATTAAAACGGCAACTAGTTTCATTCAGTCTCAAAGAAATAGAAAAAAATTCTAGCATTTCTTAAACTTTATTTAAATTCCAAATCTACCCCTCTTTCATTTAGAAACTTTTATAATTCTTGCCAAACAATTGTCTTTGGGCCTTGAATGAGGTAGGTACATTATTGGGCACTCTGGATTCTCCCTTTCAAGCCTGCAAAATAAAATAAAAAATACATAAATAGTCAATAGTCATTATTTTATATTTTCAATAGTCATTATTTTGTAAGCTGTTTACATATGGAATTCAAACTGATTTTCTAATAAGAATTTGTGTAGTGTCATGCTACTTGAAAAAAGAAAAGGTAGAATAAAAACAGAACAGTCAAAGTCAATATATAAAACATTTGCAGCATACAAAATACAGCACCAATGTACTATGGCTTGCATAAAAAATAATCTGTCAAGAAAGAGACTTATGTATACACTAAAAACTATCATAATCTTAGATGTTATTTCTGAATTTTGGTGCAAGCATCCCCTAATTGACAATAAAATGGTTTTTCTTTAAATCAGTTGACTTTATAAAGTCAAATGAGTAGTTGAAACTTTAGAATGTTAGTATATGTTCAAAATTTTAATAAATGTTAACACCTAGATCAAACTACTACACAAGAAAATGTTTTCTGTAACATCAAAAGCCTACATCAACTTCATCAAACTTGAGAGAAAAAGACTTTTTTTTATGTGGAAACTTACTCATAATTAAGAAGAAAATGGTGAAGAAAGATGGCAATTTCTAGCTTGGCAAGATCATTTCCAGGACAAAGTCTACTTCCTGCTCCAAATGGAAGGAAAGTTCCAGGTTTTGGTACAAGATCCTGTGAATGTGGTAAAACTTGGTTAATTTGCACCACCTATTGAAAAATAATAACAATAAAGCCATTGGTACAGGTGAGAAGAGACTTACATCCCATCTTGATGGATTAAATACTTTGGGTTGGGGATAAACTTCAGGACTATGGTGAACACTCCTGAACCAAACCAACACTTTCCATCCTTTAGGAATTATATACCCTGAAAACCACATAAAGAAGTTATATAATCAAAACTAAAGTTACTAATAGTAAGCTCTTTACAGTATTTAGTAAAGATTGGACCTTTGATATCAACATCCTTCTTGGCCTCTCGGAACGTCATGAGCGAAAATGTCACTAAACGAAGCGTTTCATCGATTACCTTCGAGAGGTACTCCATTTGCCTAAACTCTTTTAGGGTCAACCCCTTTTGTCCCGGTGGCATATTTTTCACGATCCTCTTTTGTTCTTCCTATAATAGGATCACATAAATTATGCTCATATAACTCTATCAAGAAACAAAAAACCAAAATATGTATAAAAGCACAAAAATGTGATTCGTGATCTTTATTACCTTGGCTATTCGGAGAAATTCAGGGTGCGATTGGAGGAGGACAGTTGCCCACATTGTGATATGCCCTGAAGATTCATGGCCTGCATTTAAGTACATCACTAAAGTATCGATGATTTCCTCATCGTCTAGTTTCTTTCCATTCTCGTCTGCAGTGTCTAGTAGAGCATCAAGCATGTCCTTTTTGGACATCCCTTTAGTCAACTCTCGTCTCTTCCTACGCTCAGTTACTGCTGCTTGCAAAATGGCCACAAGCCTTTTTCGTGCCTGTAGATTTATAGTCATTATTAAAATTGCTCAAAAGTTTCATGGTAGAAAATATTAATAACGTAAATGAGAGGCATTATAACGAACCTTGAGTGCTTTATGGTACACAAAACCGGGAAAGTTTATGGCCAGTGCTCTAACACCATAATTCAGTATCGTATATTCTTTCTCCAACGCCTCCATCACGTCTTCACTCTCAGAGCTTAGAAAAATGTGCATGATTATCCGAAAAGTTAGCTTACGAAGATGAGTCAGAAACTCGAATTTTCCCATTTTTGACCATTTTTCCAATGCTGACACCACATTGGCCTCAATATAGTTCATGTATAAAGACAAGGCTTCGTGACCGTTGACTGGTGATGCAGTCAACTTACGAAGCCTTTTGTGATCTTCATAGGAAATTGCAACAAAAGACTTTTTTCCAATTAGTTCATGTGTCGAGGTGGGCCACCCCGGCTTGAACGCCTCGTCATCAAACAACACTCTTCGACATACTTCAGGAGCGGTGACGATTATGCTAGGGCTACCGAACATGAATGACTTGTAAATACCACTTGACCCAAATCTACATTTTGAAAAACAAAAAAGTTATCACTTTAAAATACATTAAAGTGAACGGCAATCAAACATCAGCATTTCGATGATAATAATATTAATTGTGCTATGCAGAACAGGTACAATTTGTTATAAATTACTCTGTAATTGAAGAACAATGACAATGGTAGTGACAAAAGTTGCCTGCTTGTTGAATAGGTCCAATGGTTCATTTTCTATTTTTTATTTTTTATATTATATTAAAAAGAGCTTGAATATTTTTTTTATTATTCCATTTGAGTAGTAGTACTAGTGAAGAAAATGTTGCATAACAATATTCAATCTCGTATGAAGAGAGTATTATACGATAGGCAAGATGTAGACATTTATTCCGTTAACCGAGGGCAAAGAGACGGACGAAAATGTTGCATGTATATTCATAAGGTTACAAATTGATAAATGTTAGCAACGCGGTTAAGTATTGAATACTAAATGCATTTACTATTACATAAGTACCCCTAAACAACGACAAAATTACAAAAAAAAAAGGCGTTTTACTTGCATCCAACTTCGTTAATAGAATAATAAGTCGGCACACAGGATTTCCGAAACCAAAATTGGACTTTTGTCAATTAGTACTCTTCCAATTATTATTAGTGGATATATCAAACAAGAATTTTGTTATTATAGATATATAATATATAATATATATACACTCCTTATGTCCCACTTTAATCGTTATTTAAGAAAATGATTTTATTTATATAATCTAGTTTAACTTCAAAAATGACATATTAAATTATATATATTAATATTTTTAATATTTATAATAAATAAAGATATAATAGAAAGTTTGAAAAGTAAATAATATTTTTTGTAAAAAACAAAAATAGTACAATGTTTAAATTTAATTAAGACAGAAAAAGTATCAGTTTTATAATCTTTAAATTAGTAATCATTAAATATTTTTATAGATTATATTTTGGAAACTAATAAAAAATGTGTTTATTTCATAAAGTTGCAATTATTTGTCTTTATAATATAAGATATGCTTGCAATTATATGTCTTTATAGTATAAGATATGCTTTTGTACTTCTTTTTCATGTTGTACATGATGATGTGTACCTAATACTTTCCCATGAAGATTTGTTCCATTCAATTTTTACTCCATTTCATTTTCATAAATATATCTTATATTATATAAAAATGCTAATTTAATAGGTAAAAATTAAGAATAAACAGTTTAAATTTTCTTTTTTAATATAAATAAAAATAAAATAAAAAGGAGTTCTCTCACATATGAAATGCTTGTCTTTTCACTTAACTGAAACATGAAAGTGACAGACCAACTCTTCCAGAAAAAAACAAAATAAAATATCTTAATTTGTTAGACAAAATAATTACGAGATTTTTAAGGATAAAATTTGGGAATCTTGTATATATAAGTCATATATTATAACTAAAAATGTGTCATATAATATAATTAACATGAATGAAATGCAAATAATTAAATTAAATACATTTTATAGTGGTAGTAAAGCAATTTACTAAAAGAAGAATTAAATAATAATGCACGTAACGACTTTCTTGAAATAGTATAATGGTATTCCCACTCTAGTTATCGAACCCAAAAAGATGAGACATTTGTTGGTGGTAATGAGAAGAATATGTACCATTATCCATCACATCTATATATATCTAATAATGTTTCTTGAAATTTATGACATTAATAATTATAATTAATTATATTTATAGTATGAAACTTTTTATTGTTTTGTCTCTTATTATCTAAAATAAATTCAAACGGCTAGGAAATTGTTAGTTAATAAATAAACATTCGTGTCAAAAACTAACTCCTCATTTTTATAACACCAAAAATAAGTATGTGCAAGTTTTGTAGTAATAATAATGAACGAAAAGTTTGTTGATTTACCTCTCTTATACGTAGGGCACAGTAAAAGCCGAAAAGGGTCGATTACCCTTTATGATTCGAAGTTTAAAATTATAGAAACAAACCAAATCAAAACAGAAGCATAATATAACGATGAAAAGTTGAATTGATATACATACCTGCGAACAAAAGAGTCGATAAACGAATCAGGATCAGTGGACTTATAAGCTCGAAGGAACGACCACATGTTACCGATGAATGGCCAACCCAAATCACCGGGTGGCAAACACTCTCTCGTTTTGTTTCCTAATTTTCTTTCATAAAACCACACATTAACACTCTTCAATGCCCATTTCAAGATTAACAAAATTCCAAACAAAATTCCAACATAATAACCCAGATTATCACTCACCATTTCCAGATTAACCATTCAAATCTCACCAAGTTTCCTCTCCAATTCAGTTCGATCTCTCTATGATCAGTAGTTATAGTTATTATGTGTAGTGATAAATTGATAGACAGAATTTAGAGAGAGAAAAAGTGGATGTAAATTAAACAGTGAAGAGGGAAGAAAGAGTGATGAAAATGGTTATGGGTGTTTTGGAGTGGACATATATATATAGAAAAATAAAATATAGGATATGTTTTGTAATGCTAATAAAGGCATTTATTTTTTTGGAAAATGATACTTACATCTTTCAAAGTTCTTTTAAAGTTATTGTTAAAACGTTCGGACATGTATAAATATTTGTGGTTAACAAATTTTGGTATAAATCATTTACGCATATTTGAACATTTTAATGACAACTTTTAAAAGTGCATTTAAAAACTCTTTCTCGAAAAAGAAAATAAAAACTTTAATTGATTATTAATTAGTTTCTTCTTGGAAAATATATAATACTCTAAATTTCCATCTAATGGTTGGGAAATTGAATTACATATATTGATCTGATTCATTTTTGATATTTTTCGTAATTGTATTAGATGCACCGAATTTTTATTTAATGCCATGGTTATTATAGTAATATTCCATAATATTTATGTAGCATAAAGCCTTGCACATTTGTTATTATATCAAACTACCATAATACGCACGCTAAAATATTCTAGTAGTTGGCGTCATGATATCCTCACAGAGGTCTTATATTAAAACCTCAATAGCTGCACATCTTGGAGCTAATCATTAAAAGAGTCGAAAACGGTCACGAGAATTCCCCGGTTAGGCCGCGAGGAATTAGAAAGAACGAAGAAGTAAGGAAACGAGACAACTCGATATCTGAGTAAAAGTATTCGTCCTCTGTGGTTAACCTGAACAGAGAAAAACTCATCCGTTTATCCGTTTTTAGTAAAATACTCATTATCGTGTAATCAATAATGTTATTATTGCACCTGTTAAATTGAATGTGGACATGTCATCTTTCAACAAATATCGTGAAATTATTTAGGATATAAGTATATAACAAATATACTTTTGTTATCATCATGACTACTTATAGGTCAATGTTTGCAAAACTTATGCATAAATTTTATTAGAACTAAATAATTTATATTAAAATAATTAATTGAGAGGTAAATTGATTAATTGAGAAAATGACGGGTATCAGTGGCATGTACTATTGTATTATCATTTCCATTAAAGTCAATACATAGGTGTATGTTCAATGAGAACTACTTTAATTTGAACCTTCATATATTACCAGTAAATATTAATCAAAATTGATGTTATAAAAAATATTTTTACGGATGAATTTTCTTTTTAAGTCGTGACGTTAGTTGGTAAATATATATATACGAATATGATCCAAAAGGAATTGAAGTGATATATTTTGAGAAATGGGAAAATTTTAATATTTATCACGAGTCATCTTATATTTACCAATGAATATGTCAATATAAAACCATTTTTACTGGTAAATATCAATCAAAATAGATGTTATAAATATAATATTTACGAATAAATATCATTTTAAGTCATAACATTAGATGATGAATATTAAATCATAATATTAGTTGATAAATATTATTAATTTTTACATTCATCGTCATGAATGTTAACTAACATTCACCGAAATAAATGTTAATGAATTTGAATCTAATATTCATCAATTGTTGTTATAACTTACGTAAATAAATTATCAAGAAAGCTTAACATTAATAGGATCGATTCTGATTAACATTCATTAATTAAAGTTCACTTTTTTTTAGATTTGTATTCACGAAGGTAACATTTATCGTGATAAATATTAAGGTATCCCTTCTTCCCCATAAAAAGTATTTCCTCTGCATTACCCCCCTCTATATCATTATATTAAATAATAATTCTTAGAGGGTACTTTATTTTTTAGAAAATTAATGTTTAACTCAACTTTAAAGCAAAGAAATATATGCATTATTATATATAGTTAAGATCAAGAAAAAATTTCGTGTAACCTTATTTATTAAAACAGAATTTAGAATGCATTTATGTTATGATTATTAAAATAATAAATAAAAATTAATTTCTCCAAGCCTAGTTCATTAAAAAAATTCAACATGTTAGTTGTGACCTTCAAAAATTAACCATATTAAATATTGAAAAAAGTACACGGATGAACATTTGGTTTACTCTATATTTCACTTCCGATCCTTTTGATTTTGTTCTTGCAAGATTAGTCTTTTTGGAACTTGTTACATTTAGCGTTGTTAACTAACCGAGTCGAGTCGAATATCCTGATATTCGAGTCGACTCGTACAACAATCTATGAGTTCGAGTTTGACTCGAACTCGATTAATTTAATTAAAACTATGTTCGAGTTCGAGCTCGAAAAATAAACTAGTGTTTAAGCTCGATCTCGATACTCGTTTAAGTTTTTGAAAATTTACAAAAAAAACTAGTTTTTGAGTTCAAAATGTTTGTTTAGAAGCTCATTAAAAAGTATACAAATTATTTTATAAAACTTGAATTAAAATTTATAAAATACATTCTACACTTAATTAAACTTAAAGTGTGTGAGTTTAATTGTTTATCATCAAACTCTAAAAAGCCAGTATATAATTGGATACTTGATCTTGATATTTATAATGTTCTCATTCGTACCTATTTGTTTCACACAACCAATGTCCGATGCAAAAAGAAAAGGGAGTTTGTCCCACATAGGAGAAATGAAACAAGGATAAAGAAATAAAAGTACTATAAAAATGTCTCATAGATGAGAATGCACAACCAACTTATGTGTTTTATACACTATACATATCTATACATATGGTGTTAGTATAATATTTGTATTTCTAGATATAGTATCAAATAAAAATCTTATGTAACATATATTTTAAGTTTTAAAAAATATAATTATTAGTATGATCATACATATGTTCGTTTAGCTCGTTCGACTCAACAAGCTCAACTAGCTCATTCGGCTTGAGCTTATAATTGAACGAGCTTTCGAACGAGTCGAAGCGAATTTATTGGTTTAAAGCTTGGACCGTGAAACTAATCGAGTAGTCTTTTATGTTCGAACTCGACTCAGACTTTATGCTCGAATTCGACATAAACGAGCGTGAACCCTAGTTACACTGGTAGTCTTTTCGGAACTTATTATAGTGGTAGTCCTATATCGTGGATGGACGTTAGTCCAAGTCGTTAAGTGAAAGCATGTGCTATTTATACAAGGGTAAATCTGTCAATGATGAGTATCTTGATCTCTCCATAAAACTTATATAACACATGACACTTCTGCCATGGTAACCTTAATCCTCCATAATATGATTTAATTCAAGATACTTCAAGTGAGTGAAGCTACCATACACATATGTCATTCCTAGGCTTTAAGTAAAAGTTCAATCAATGTGCAGCTTGATGGGCAAATGGTAGGTAAAAAAAATTAAACCAAAATATGATATCGTATTTTAAAATCATAACACTTTAGATAATCAAATAAACAAACTGTATAGTGTGTTAATATCATTATCATCATGGGGGCTCGAATGGGATACAATTTACGGATCATTATTTATTCACAAATCGTTAAAACAAGGTAATGGCGTTCTAGTATTCTAGGGTTTATGTGTCCTTTTGAATTGAATTTGGGAATATGAGTGTGTTTTCCCAGATGTGTTAGGATGTGAGTGTGTTTGGGTTACATGACGCGGGTTACTCCTTCATCGGTTGAATTGTCCATAAGGTGTATCTTTTAGTGTCGTTTGTTTGGAATTGAATTTTAGAGTCGTTTTGAGTGGAATAAACTTTTAGAATCAATGTATTAGGGAATTTGAGTGTAACTTTTAAGGTCATTTTATTTGTATGAAATTGAATTTTAGATTTTTTTTGGTGGAGGAAGTTTTAGAATAAATGTAGTCGTACATAGGGTCGTTTTGATAGGAGTTGTCACTGTATATTGTTTTAAGTTCTAACATCTTGGTAATTTATATATATATATATATATATATATATATATATATATATATATATATATTGTTTTTTTTTTAAATAAAAATATTTAATCCGTCCCAAAATAATTGTCCACGTTACTATTTATATGCATCCAAAATAATTGTCCACTGCAAAAAATAACTATTAAAAATCATTAAACTTCATATTTCACCGTCATTTATTACTGTTAATCATAGCTCAAGTGGTACCACCACTGCAAATGCTCAGACTCTAAATGTGTGGCCTATAGGTCACGAGTTCGAATATGTTCTTCAGCATATGTAGTTGATTTGTGGACATGTGATTTATCCGACGTTGCCGCTCATTGCGGGTGGAGCGTTCGCGTACTATTGAAATATGGTACGGTGTCAGGTGTACCCTTCAAATTATCTTTTTTTAAATCATTTATTTATTAAATAAATTCAGTCAAACTTGTCTCGATTATAAACTGATATTTAATCAACCTATGACAATTTTTGTGGGACGGAGGAAGTAACAATTTAACATAACTTTGCGTTTAAATTTTTTGGATTTAATTTGATTACAAAAGGTACAAACTTTAAATAAAATATTTAATATTTAACTTAATTAAAGACGGCATTTGGTACTAATTACGTAATATAGTGTTTGAATGTTGTCGGTCGTCACTCATACATTTTTATTGTTCTTATTTTATTCTTAAAAAACTACTTTTTAATATGATGCGGCAAATTAAACTAAATGATTCTATATATAAAATTAAACTTAGACTATAAAATTTAGAAAGATAAAAAAAAATGTGCATGCAACAGCTATATCGGTTGCAATTTCAGATGAGTTAGGTACTATAAACGATACATTACGTACATTTTCTCATTTAAAATATACTGGTTTTATAGATTTTAGAATTTTCTTTTTTTTAGCAAACATGGATTTTATAATTTAAACTAGAGAAAGCAAATGCATGGCTACTTAGTATTAATTTATCACCATGATTATGATTCAAGTCTAGCTACTACCGTTGCATATTAAAAAATGGAACCATTATTTTCTTTAATTATTTAATTCTAATCACGAAAAAAGAGAGATACTCCTATAAAGCAATTTCGGGGATGTTTGCCGGCCGGTGTAAATTCGGTAGTCTTGTCGTATAATCAAACTCGAAGGATTCTCTTTGAGTACATAAATGCCTTTTTGGCTATTAGAATACTGGCAATGGTTACTCTGATACTCAGTGTTCAGTTTAACACTGAAGAAAATACCGAAGTTGAAATTAAGAGCATTGAAGACCACTTAGTTTTAGTGTTTCGTTCAGTGTTTAATTGATATATTTAATTATTTTTTATTTGCAAATATTGAAATAATTTAAACAAAATAAATAACATAACAAATAAAACAAAACAAAATACAGTAAATAAAAGTTAGTAAATATCAAAAGGTAAATTAAAAAAATACATAAATTAAAGGTACATTAAACAAAAGACATAAATAAATAAGTATTAAACTACGATAATTCTACCAAATATGTTCCACAAGATCAGATCGAAGGCTGTCGTGCACGTTTCTGTCTCTCTGTTTGTATGTATTACATCTCTCGATTCAAGTACGTTGCATATTCGTAACATGAACTTAATATTCATCGTTTTCGGGAATATTAAACATGTTGTCTTCTTAAATCATGTTATGCAACAATATGCATATAACCGTTGAAATATATATATATATATATATATATATATATATATATATATATATATAGGAGTTGCTTGAACATAGCGTTCAGTTGAGCACGTTGACATTGAACGCCACCTTGAACGCCGATCGAGTACGGTGAATATCATATCCCGACGTTCAAAGTGGTCAACACATGCCTAATTAGCCCACTGCTCTTAGAGGATCTATATTTCATATGACATTTACACAATATTTTCTTTAAGTATAACAAATTATTCTTATAAAAGTGACCTTTTAATTTATGCATGTACAATTTTATTAATGAAAATTTTAAGGTCTTTCATTAACAAAATCCTTAAAATATAGTCGTATATTTACATGTATAAGTAGTATATGTGTGTATATACATATATATATATATATATATATATATATAAAAGAACGGCTAAGAACATCTCATAAATGCACAACTAGCCAATAAAATTATTAGATTCACACTAATACATCTCAAATATGTGTAGAAAAATATATGCGAACTCTCAAAAATGCACTTGATGCACAATTATAGAGATATTCGTGCATCAATCGTTTTTTCGATTTTTGTACATTTTTAAAAGTGTACATTTATTTTTCTTTACATATTTGAGATGTACAAATGTGAATCTAACTATTTTATCAAGAGTCATTGTGCATTTGAAACGTTCTTAACCGTTCTTATTTTTAAGGTGTTCTCATTTGATCCAAACTATATATATATATATATATATATATATATATATATATATATACACATATATATCTATATATGTAACACCCCAAAATTTGTTAAATTTAAAAAGTTGTGTATTGTTATGCGACACAAGGGCTAGTGTCGCAGGTAGCGACACAGAGCCCAGTGCGACACAAAGCTTGTGTCGCAGTGTCCGGTTGAAAGGCGGTTAGCAAGGGTTAAAAGTGTAAAACAGAGGGGGTTAAATCCCACTTTTCATTCCAAAACTTTCCAGAAACAAGAACTCGCTTCCAGAACCATTTGTGTGTGTGTTTTGAGATTTTAGAGAGAGAAAGGAAAAAGAAAATCAAGATTTAATCTTTGAAAGTGTTCCTTTGTATTTGAAATCATTTCCAGGTAAGAGTCTGAGTTTATTATGTGCTTTATCATCTTCAGAAACTTAATTGGGTTAAAGAGTGTGAATTTTACCTAGAAACTTGTTAAATTCGAAAGCTGCTGCTGTTCTGTTCGTCATTGGGACACAAGGGTTGTGTCGCAGCTTGTGTCGCCGTGATGGTGTCGCAAATTAGTATTGTTGCTTTAGCGACACAAAGAATTAGTGTCGCAGCTTGTGTCGCTAGTTTCCACTGCTAGTTAGTACTGTTGCCATAGCGACACTAAGAGCTAGTGTCGCAGGTTGTGTCGCAATAATGTGTTGAGCGACACTAAGTTAGTGTCGCCAGGAGGTATAGCGACACTAGGGAGTAGTGTCGCAGGATTAATTAATATTTTAAATAATATTAATTATTATCAGAGTTAATTAAATACGGTCGCCTCGACAGGTATTTCGGATAGCAATTCATAAATATCTGATCGTCGTCCTCGAGGTAAGTAGTAGGAAAGTAAAGAATTTAATTGGCTGATTTTGTTAATAATGATTGTGTTTCAAGGTTGGATCCAATTGCTGAGTGAACAATTGTGCCCATGAGATTGAGCTGAATGGCCAATTACTGAGTGAACAATTGCGCCCATGAGATTGAGCTGAATGGCCAATTACTGAGTGAACAATTGTGCCCATGAGATTGAGCTGAATGGCCAATTGCTGAGTGAATAATTATGCCCATGAGATTGAGCTGAATGGCCAATTGCTGAGTGATCAATTGTACCTATGTATACGTGAGTTAAGAGGCCAATTGCTGAGTGATCAATTGTGTCTAGCTGTATAAATTGAGTGGCCAATTGCTGAGTGATCAATTGTGCTGATTGAATATATGTTGAATGTAGTAAATGTATGACTGAATGCATTATTCCTTTACTTACTAAGCGACGTGCTTATGTTTTGTTGTATGTTGTGTTGATAGGTATGTCTAAAAGAATGAGAGGCGGGGATATGGGCAAACAACCCGAAGGCTGCTAGTGATGGACTTACTATGGATGGATAGTAAGGAGATGGACTCGTAAATCATGCTCTGTATAAAAATATGATATTTTCTGGAGATAATGTACAACGTTGATGTTTTTTTGTATTAATATATAAAGTGCTTTGTAAAAAAAATAAAAATAAAATCTAGGATGTTTCAATATACACACACACACACACACACACACACACACATATATATATATATATATATATATACACACACACACACACACACACACACACACATATATATATATATATATATATATATATATATATATGTATATATATATGTATATATGGGTGATGTTCAAATGAGAATGACAAAAGTATTGAGAATAGGAGAACCAATAGGAATGCGTCACGTGTCACAAACCCCCACTTTCCTCCATCTTTTTAAAAACTAAATATCTCACAAACGACAAGTCGAAAAATTATGAAAATTGCACCATAAAATTCAGCGTTTTCTCCTCTTCGATTTAAGATCTAATAAGCTATACTTTCGACGAGTTTTTTTTCTTCATTTTTTCATTTTTTTCATAAAATTGCACCATAAAATTAGTTACTAATTTGTAAACCCACAAAAAATGAAAAAAAAAAACTCGTCGAAAGTATAGCTTTCTTAAATCGAAGAGGAGAAAACAATGAATTTTATGGTGCAGTTTTCATAATTTTTCGACTTGTCATTTGTGAGACATTTTGTTTTTAAAAAGATTGGGGAAATGGGTATTTGATATAAATAAATTGTTGAGATTGATTCAACTATTCTCACATAGAGTTGTTATACTCATTTGAACTCTACTCATGTGTGTGTGTGTGTGTGTGTGTGTGTATATATATATATATATATATATATATATATATATATATAGTGGGAGGTTTAAATGAGAATCACATAAAATTGAGAACTTGTGAGAATTATTAGATAACGTATTTGTTCACATGTGATTCACTCCATTCATATGTGAATATTGATATATGATAGATTTAGAAAAAAAAAATGCTAAAAACTTTAAAAATCACGTCGTAAAACACATTTGAAGCGATTTGTTCACATGACCGTTCACATATGAACACATATTTATATTTTTGTGTTTTTCGATATAATTTTAGGATTTTTTTGACTTTTTTAATTATCAATAAAATGTACATCAATATTCACATACGAATGAAGTTAATCACATGTGAACAAATACGTAAACTAGTAGTTCTCACAAGTTTTCAACTTTTTAATTGGTTCTCATTTAAACCTCCCATTTACTGTTTTTAACTATTGAGGTGAGAATATATACACAGTTTTTAATGAACACGAGTACAGAAACACACATATACGGATTGCATGAGTTTCACTTTCATAATCCACACAAAAGGTAATCAATTTCATTTTTAAAGTGAAATAATTTTGAGACATTTCAAAAGGTAAAATCGAGAACAAAATTAGAATTGACGGAGTATTATTGTTTATAACAAAATAGTTATAACCAATAATTGTTTAATTCTTCAGCAATATGATTATCTAAGATATAAGTCAAAATGCATATAGATATTGACATGACTATGTAAGTGTCCTTATTCGAATCAGATAGAATTTCAAAACAACTAATGATATCCTGTGTGTAAAATCCGCCTTACCACGACCAATATTGTCTCCATCCCGTAAGGCTTTTTTTGGCGATCATACAAGTACTTATCCTACTACTACTCCCATTTGAACACGCTTAATTGCATAGTCTTAACAGGATCTACTATGCTTGTAGCCTCAAAATGCGTTGTGTCTTGTAAGGAGGAGATTTACGTCATAAATTCATGATCTCTCATTTTCATGGTCGACGTGAGATTCGCCTAAAGAAACGTGACATAATTCTAAAAAATGTCATAACCATCCAATTAATTTTGTGTTTGTCCACTGACCTTATTTGGCCTTGTTTGGATAACAAGATAGAGACGACAGATAAAACTAAATCCGATGTTGCAACGAACACGTACTGGAAATCATCTGTTCGTTGACCACTAGTGCAAAATTAATTTCGTAAGGGTTCATTAATTTGATAAAATTGATTCCAATTTTCTATAAAAATTCCAATTTTCTATGAAAATAGGGCATAGAGTTTGACCATTACTAAATCATGCAAAACTGTCATTAGAGCATTTTGAATGGACGAATCTTTCAACCGCTTCCCTGTACCGGCCTTTAACGGGAGCTTTTTCGGTTACATCATAGTAGTATCTATCTGTCTTTTATTAAAAAAAGAAAAAAAAAAACTGTTTTCTTCGATAGAAAAAACTTTATGAAAGTATTTTGTATTTAAAACTCATACACGAAAACTAACAAAAAAAATATTGGGCAAAAGCTCAAAGTTTAAGCTCATTAACCATAATAAAGCTCATTTTATTTTCTAAAATATATATATAATATATATATTTGAGCAATGTAATTTATAAATACTTAGTCTGCATAACAAATTTTCAAAAAAAAATAAATCGAAATGCACGAAATACATTGAAATTTTATTTCAAGGTGCACAACACTTATATATCACTACAAGAGAACAGCCTTTTAGAGACGCATTAGCGACATAATAGTAATATATAGGATGAAAGGAGAAAATAATTATGCTTAAATAAATAATATAATAATAATAAAAATAAACAATAAGCAACGATACGTGGATCTTATGTCTATTTCATGAATTTACAATAAGCATCTTATTTGGATGGTCCGATTATTAGTGTTTTGGTCAACACACATGGTTTAAAATATTTCATAATCATTTTACAAGTATTTATTAAGGCATTATATATTTATAAAAAGTTTAATACCATCACAAAACAAAATTCTAAACTTGAACCGTGATTGTCAAAATTAACATGTGATTTGTACTTAAATTTGGATTTGGATAAATAATAAATAAAAACTCCTTAATGTGAAATTAAATTACGTGCAGCCAGTTTTGTGATATGTATTTTGTTGCAGAAGTAGCTACAAATGTCCCATTTTTTCTTTTCAAGAGCTACACATGTCAATTAAGTGCATGTCGTTATAAACAAGGATACGTACTTCTAGAACTTAATTAATTACTCCTAGTTTACACTTTATAAAATCTTTATCTTTTCCTATTGACGCATCCTTGTTAATGTATGCATGAAATGTTTGGAACCAAATTAGTTAAATAATACCTCTCATCTAATTCATAATTTTTTTACATAACTGAAATATCATATAATCTACTAGACTAGATACTAGCAATATTCAACTTGTAAGCCCAATTTGAGTTAAAAGCCCAATTTTTAAAAGAAATTAAATACTCCTTATATATTTTTTTCTCTCTCTTTGTTTACTTGCATAGAGATAGCAAGCCTATCATCAGCATGAAGTCAAATAGTGAAAAATTTTGAACACTTTCTTTTACAGCTTTCATATGTTCTTTCACTCATATAGGTCGTGCCTACCGATTGTCTTTGTAGAAGCCGTCTCTCTACCCTCAGTCTCATATAGATGTATGATTGTCTATATCTTACCTCGTTCATACTCGGCTCTCGACAGGATGAAATATTGTTGTTGTTGTTGTTTCGCTCAAATAGATCAACTTCTCAAGTTAATATTCTTTGCCCTATTACTTTTACATTATAGGTAACGTCTTACAACTTTCAAATTTGAATATGCTAAAATTTTGATGAAGTTTTCTTTTTTTAGGGTATATATTTGAAATTTATAATTATTATATATAACATAAAATATTGTTTAATACAATAAATAGTATTGAAGATGCTTATACAAAAACGTATTTCTTATCCATTTACCTACTTATATTTCCAATTTCCAATCCTGCAGAAATGAAAAACAATAAATAGAACTAGGTCTAAAAGAAAGTCTAATAAAAAGAGTATGACACAACATAGTTAATAATTAATAATTAATAAATAAGATAAAAAGAAAAATATATACATTAACTAATAAGCAAAGTACATTTAACTTTTATTTTATTTAGTTAGACCTATACGTCGTTACTCTACGTAAATGAGCCGTTCACGTGGCTATATCCAAAACACACCAAATGGGTAGTTCGTATTTTTTATTTGTGTGTGTGGGTTGGGGTTAAACCGTTAAATGCAAAACCCACCTTTGCAAACTTCCATCCATCTATGTAAACATAGCCCATTGGGCTTGGTTTTAAAATTCAAGACTTGAATCTTGTACAATCTACTTAAGTAGTGTATTGTACATACAACTTTATTCAATTTTCAAATCGACCATCATTCACTTGGTAACTTTAATATTTTTTCCGCGACAATGGTCTTTCGGCCGTGGATGAGGCAGATACATAACTGGGCATCCCGGATTCTCCCTTTCGAGCCTGCAATGTAAGTAAAATATTTACAGTCACTCGTTATCAATGTCGGAACGCATTAACTGAAACTTACTCAAGAGGAAATGATGAAGGAAGATGGACATCTCTAATTTGGCAAGGTCATTTCCAGGGCAAAGTCTAGTTCCTCCTCCAAATGGAAGGTAAGTTCCAGGTTTTGGTACAAACTCCTGATTATCAACATTGTCATATTAGTTAAGTTGTACAGGTTATACAAACATTGGTACAATTTAATGAACACTTACATCCCATCTTGAAGGATCAAATTTTTTGGGTTTAGAAAAAATTTCAGGATTATGGTGAATACTCCTATACCAAAGCAACACTTTCCATCCTTTAGGAATTACATAACCTATAAACCGCATAACCAATCTATTGTTAAGTCGAGAAAAATGAGGTATCTGAAATACTTATTTAACAATTCAAATCGACTATACCTTTGACATCGACATCCTTTTTGGCTTCTCTAAATGTCATGAATGAAAAGGACACCACACGAAGTGTTTCATCGAGAGGTATTCCATCTGCCTATATTCTTTTAGCGTCAAACCCTTTTGCCCCCGTGGCATGTTCTTTACAATCCTTTCTTGTTCTTCCTGTTATCAGTTCACACACGTGTTGCACTTGGAACTCAAAACAAAGAAACATATATCTAACTAAAATTTTAGCACATGTTTTAAATCATTATATAAGCTAGTTTTACCTTTGCTGTTTGGAAGACTTTGGGGCGGGATTGAAGGAAGACAGTTGACCACATTGTGATGTGGCCTGAAGATTCATGGCATGCATTTAAGTACGCGATTATTGTATCGATGATTTCCTCATCATCCAGTTTTCTTCCATTATCATTTTCATCTTCACATTCTAAGAGAAGATCAAGCATGTCCTTTCTAGTTATCCCTTGTGGCGTCTCTCGTTTCTTCCTACGTTCGGTTACTACTCCTTGCAAAATCTTTACAAGTCTCTTTCTTGCCTATAATTACATAGTCATTGCTTTTATTGCTTGTAACACAATCGCGCTTTAAAATAAACAAAACATCAAGATAACATACCTTAAGTGCTTCATAGAACCCAAAACCAGGAACATTAATGGCCATGGCTCTAAGACCAAAATTGAGCGTCGTGCACTCTGCCTCCAAGGCATCTATTAAGTGCTCGATCTCCGAGCTTAGAAAAATGTACATGATTATCTTAAAAGTTAGCCTTCGGAGTTCAGTCAAGAACTCAATTTGGCCCATTTTTGATCAGTTCTCCAATGCCGAGATCACATTTGTCTCAATGTATGGCAAGTATATAGACAAGGCTTCGTGTCCATTGATTGGTGATCTAGTCAACTTACGAAGCCTTCTATGTTCTTCATAGGATATCCCAATAAAAGATTTTCTTCCAGCGATTTGATACGTGGATGTGGGCCACCCAGGCTGGAACGCATCATCGTCCAATAATACTTTACGAACTACTTCGGGAACAGTCACAATGATGCTAGGGTTACCGAACATCAGTGTCTTGTAAAGACCCTTTGATCCAAATCTACATTTTCTTACAACGTATCAGTTTATATATGAAATAAAAATAACGTTCATACAATGTTATTATGTTAGAACAACAGGTAGATACAAATTAAGTCCATACCAATAATTGATGCCAAGTTGTATATTCATTATCGATAACTATTTTTTTCGCTTGTATAATTTATCAACAACTAGATGTTGTGTTTGTTTGTGTTCGTAACCTGCAGACTATACTACCAATCAACCATCCAGAAACACGGTAAAAACAATTATCTTTTAGAATAACCTAAAAAGCAATGTTAATTTATTGAAAGTACATTCTATATAACAAAAATGTTAAGTTGGTAGTGTTATCTTAGCATGAAGCTAGTAAAATTAAAAGTAGAAAGGTAGAACGCATGGGCAACAACCTTTGAACTAAATCGGAAACAAATGAATCAGGATCGCTAGACTTGAAAGCTCGAAGAAACGACCACATGTTTCCGATAATCGGCCAACCAAAATCACCCGGTGGCAGAAACTCCTTTCGTTTCTTCGTTAAAGGCGACTCGTACATCCAAATTTCAACCACTCGTAAGGAAATGAGGAGACTACATCATACTTATTGTATCAACCGATGAAAAATAAATACAAGTTTATCCATTATAGTTTAGTTTATGTTACTAATCATTATCACAATGATAATTGTATTTTTTTAATTAACAACATTAAACTTACAAATTAATATAATTGTATTTTATAAATGGCCGTGCATCGCACGGGTTCAAGGCCTAGTAATAATTATATATATATCTATATCTATATCTATATATATATACTAAAGTAGTATAAAAGAAAGCTCCATAACTTGTCACTTGGCATAAAATCCTACGTGGCAATTTCTTATAATTTTCAAATTAATAAATTAATTATATTTTAAATAGTTTAGAATAACCATAAGTTATTATCACAAGTGTCAAATTATTATTAAACAAGGATATGTTTAGAATAATTAATTTATTAATAATTATCTATTAATTATTATTGTCGTGTGTAGTTCTATTATGTTTAGGATATATTTTAATAATTGTATCGACGCATTTTCTTGATTATTTATGTTTGTATTATGTATTTACATTATTCAATTGATAATACAGTTGATATTTAAATTTATTTACTTTTCTAAAAAAGTTCAACGTAGATCTTCTTTTGATGTACCATAAAATTAAATATTATAAATTTCAGATTGCCGTACATCGTACGGGTTTGCATCTAGTATATATATATATATATATATATAGTATATATTTCTGCTCGAGTATTAAATAAAAGGGAAATGCTCAATTGCATATGTTTTTAAATTGTATAAATTCCAAACTACTTGGGCAAAAAATCTTAACCACCCTTTTTAAGAATAACACATGTGTAATGTCATTACCACCTGGTAATGTTTGTTTGATCATAAACGTGTTTTCATTTCCAAAATAAAAAATAAAAAAAAAATGCTTATTTAATATGAACAAATTAATTAAATCACACGAGGCGATTAGTTTAATGTGGAGGATCATAGTCTAGAGTCGAAGGTCGGATTTGCTCCATTTAGAACAAATTTGTTTGCCATATACACACAAATTTACTTTATCAACGGCTGCATTTTAACAACACTGAATTTTACCCTACAAATTTGTCATAAAATACAGCAAATCCCGCATGCCCCTCATCTGGAACATTACCCTTAGTTACATTTGGTTTAAAGTGATATATAACATAAAATTCACTAATTTTACGAAAGTTATTATAAATATAAAATAATAACGATGTCATACTTTTTGCAAATAAAAAAAATTAACTATTTTCATTTACACTAAATAATGACATTTTTGATCAAACCTATCTATAATCAATACCAATCAATCAATACTCATACTCATTCATTATAATACAAAATCTAGGCCTACTTTTTTTTTTCAATTCCATTTTATTTCTTAGGAAGGAGATTTTATTTATTCGATTAATACAAAGCAATGTTTGTAGAAAACCTCCTGAATAAGGATCCATGCATAAAAGTGGTTATTCATATCTCAAATAAAATTTTGGTAACAGATCTTGCATGGTTTCACATATTAATATAGTTTGTGATTTAAAATTGCAAATATAATCATGTCTTTTTACGTAGGATTAAGATTCTTTTGTTATAAATACTAGACTTATTCCTAGTATTCATAAGTTTTTGATTATTGATAAAGAGTGAGTTCAAATAAATACAGCAGCAACTTTGTGTGAGAATGGAGAAGCCAATAAGAACGCGTCACGTATCACAAACCTACTTTCCTTAACGTTTTTAAAAATTAAATATCTCACAAATCGTAAGTCAAAAAATCATAGAAATTGCACCATAAAAATCAGCGTTTTTTTCTCTTCGATTAGAGATTTCACAAAGTATACTTTTGACAAGTTTTTTTTTCGTTTTCGTTGGGTTTTGTAAACGAGTAACACATGTGTTACTAACGAGTACCACATGTGTTACCAGCAGGTAACACATGTGATACCAGCACGTAACACATGTGATACCAACACGTAACACATGTGTTACCAACGAGTACCACATGTGTTACTAATATTGTACAATCATAAAAAAAAGTCGTCGAAAGTATATCATGTGAAATGTCAAATCGAAGAGAAAAAAAATGCTGATTCTCATGAGGCAATTTTTATAATGTTTCAGTGAGCCATTCTTGAGATATTTAATTTTTAAAAGCGTGGGAGAAAATGAATTTTGTAACATGTGACGCATTCCTATTGGTTTCTCCATTCTCACAAAAATTTCTATTCTCATTTGAACCTCACCTTATTAATAAAAACAAAGTTTTAGAGTATTACTCTCGTTAGAGTTTAATTCTTTTGAAAAAGGACGATTCGTTTATCAATACTTGGATTAGAGTTTAATTCGTCAATGATGCAAAATTTACTATTGTTAGTTAGTTTATTTTTTCAAAAATGGATAGAACTGTTTTTAATTTTTTTCAAAAATGGATAAAAGTGAATATTTAAGTAGAGGTTTCTAGTTGGTTGCTGCACTTTTAGATATTTTAGTGTGCTCGTTTAAAATTTTTTCTACATAAGAAAGTACCAACATAAAATTAAAATAGTTATATTAAAAGATTAAAAAAAAGAAGAAGAAGAAGATGGTTGTAGACTTTTAGGCTTGTAGCTAGCATGGGTGGAGTGGGCTATACATGTCCTCGCGAGAGAATCAAAGTTCAAAAGTACTCGTTTTGGCCTACCCGTATTTTTATCTCCGGGTTAAGTAAGAAACTATAACAAAAGAAAATTACGATCTTTAAACTCTCGAAACCTCTGTCATATGTATTTAATTTTTAATTATTGTTAATCATATGTAATTTGACCTTCGAGTCATTTCATATACATATAAAGTATACATGTGACATCTTACACAAAAACTCAGGTAAAAAATGGTTCTATTAATTCAAAGTGTATTATATTTTACCTCATAGTATTATATGGGTCGTACTTTCATTTCAACTATTGTATATATTGATTGTGTCAATTTTGTCTATTGTATGTACATTTTCCTGTTTTGTACTTCTGTCGTATGTTACCCAAAACATACAATAGAAGTACAAAACACGAAAATGTATATACAAAAGACAAAATTGACATGATCAATACATACAATAAAACTTTAAACGTACGTCTCATACAATAGTATAATAGATAACGTATAATACACTTTGAAATAATAAACCTTATAAAGTTATGTAACAATTAACAATAACTAGATACATGTAATAAAAATTTTATTATACAATTTATTACATTTTAGAATACTTATCCTTTTTATAGCATTTTTCATATAAACAATACTAATTTAGGACCCGTGAAATTTCCGGGATCATTCATGAAAAAAAATCTATATTGCAACCTTATGTACGTGAGGATTAAATTGTCTTTTCAATCTAAATAATTGTCAATTACTAACGTCTATTAAACATATGAAATAAAATGTTAGATATAATTCGAATAATATGACTACATGTGTTGTAACACCCTCTCTTCATATAGCATAAAATATTCTTTTATTTCGGAAACGTAGGTCAAAACATGTATTGCATTAATAACATTTTATAAAATGTACATATATTGTTCAAAACAAGGTATGACAACTAGGTGTTACAAAATTTCAACATGCCCTTTAAGTTATCAAAACTATATCAGAGTTGCCAGCTGGTCAAACATTCCTTTTAACATAATCTTCTTGCCCGCCCATTTTAATCATGACCTGCAGAGATTAGGGTGGTGGGATTAACACAAAGCTAAGTGAATGAATGAAACTAACAGTTCAACTTAGCATAACAATCTGTTTATATCAATTATTCGTAAACACTTAATGTCAAAGAGGATCGGTGGTTTTGAGGAACCCTACTCCCGCGGTGGCCCTCAAAGAACGCTTATCACAATCTGTATTGGCCTAGACTGAATATACCGATAACTTGATACTACCATTACACAACACAGATTTTAATACAACACATGTACAAGACCCTGTATCTGTAATCCTGTAATAACCAAGTCTAACAATCTGTTGACCTCTTTAATAACAACCAATGCCCGAAGGCCACATTGCACATAGATTCATAATCAGCAAATCAGACTAAACAGTCTATCAATTATATCTACGTTTACTTGTTGCAACAAAACCGTTACAACCAAATCAAACTTGTGAGTTCCAGATCCACTCACCTGTTAGCTTCAGTCCAACAACTCAGAAGTCTAATGTTACTGAGTCTTCTGCTGATCTGAGAATACAACAAATACTGAGTCAGTAACTCATTCCATAATTGTTTAACATATTTCAATACATAATATCGAAATGACAAACAATTACCAAGTTATAACAATGCACTTATATAATTATTTACTCAATCATCATAATAGCATATTTATGCGAACAGGCAAATCCCTGAAGTCTAAGAAAACAAAAGTTCAATACGAAGTGAAATCAGAAAGTCCCAAAACAAGGTTTAAAACTTGAAAAATGCCATTTTCGACCCCAAGATGACCCCGAAAGACCTAAAACTGCCTAAGCTCATTGAAAAGAGCTTTGATTATTGGACCGTTTTCTAGTGACCATGCGAATCTCGGCCCAATCCGTGTTAAATGAAAATGTGGTAAATTTTTTAGTCATTAAAAGTATCACTAACACTTGGTCACTTTTGAAATTTGCAAAATAAAACTTTTAAAATCTCAGTTCGCAAAGCAACATCTCAGTTCCCAATAATCTCAGTTCGCAAGACAAAATCTCGGTTCGCATCGCAAGGTTTAGTTCGCTTCGCAGGGTTCTCAGTTCACATGGCAGCTCAGTTCGCAGGACAAGAACTCAGTTCACAAATTCTGCAAGCTGCGAACCGAGCTTGATGTAACAAAAAAAAACCCCGAACTTTCTTCTTCAATAACTCACAAATTCGACTTCCTATCATTCTAACAAGATTTCTAACAACTTATATGCATCAAATAACATCAAGTAACATCTTTCAAGCTTCAATTACACAACTATTTCACAAATTGACTAATTTCATAAAAACAAGTTATAAACACTAAAATTCTTACAACAACAAGATGATAATGATGATGTTACTAATTTTGATTTTAAAACAAGATGTAGATGATGCTACTGATGTGGTTTAATACCTCACAATAAGGTTTCTTCAAGTGTGTGTTTTCAATTCGTAGTATGTGTGTGTATGTAGAAGATTTGAGAATCAAATCATGTGTGTGTATATATATACTTGGAAGATTTGAGAAGGTTTATGATGTTTAGTCTCCTTCTTAATCTATTGTCTGAAACCTAAAACCATTTTGCGAAACCAACTATTTTATTTTACCATCAACTAGATTAATTTAAATCAACGAATTATTTATTAGTCACAATAATTCATTTATCCTTTTGACTAATATTATCAAATAAACATAATAATATTAAATATATCTAACATATTAAATAATAAATTTAAAGTTAGAAAATTACCCATATATTACTAGACCCTTAGGGTGGTTGTTACATGTGTGCAGTGTGTATTTAGGGATTGGCCTCCGTTAATCAACTATATATTGAATTGTACGTCTGATTTATATAATTAAATCTTTCATTTGTGCCTGAAGTACGATAAGATACATTGTGCGTTTTTGTTATTCATATTTATGGTTGATAATTCGTAACAAGCAAAACAACACTGATTGTCGAAGCAAAACTAAATATAATGATAAACGATGCTTAATATATTGTATCACATGTTAACAAATCTAGTAAAAGTAAGTTGTAATTAGTGAAAAGAAAGTAAATTGAACATTCAAATTTGGATGGACAACAAAATTCATTGTTGAATACTTTAATTAATACTTAATAAGTTGAAATGATAACTTTAGAACAAAGGGTATCATGTGATAAACGAATATAAAATGACTACGAAGCAATAGTTGTTGTAATTTATTACGGACACATAAAAAACACTGAAAGGGTGTCGAACCGAATTTTAAAAGTAAAGTTGCAGTTTTAGTATAAAACAATCAAGTGAGCTAAGAATTCTATTTCACAAGTAATTAAAAATGTTTGTTATTCTTATGCAGTAAAGGTGGTTCTATATTTCAATAATTATGGATGGTTTATCGGTCGTTATTTTCGGGTGGGATGCCATACTATGTGTCGCTACAATCAATATTATTAAAAAAAAGTCAAACTTTTTGCAAATAATAATATTAAAATAGTGATGGCAATCAGACCCTAATTTGCTTCTTATAATAAAACTACAACTTATGATGTGCATCATTTGATGAGACTTCACGTTTAAAAATACTAATAACGATCCGATTAGACTTCACCTTTTAAACTCTTTGTCTTGTATTGTGTTATCATACTCATTTGTGTACCAAAATATCCAAGTATATTAATGAACAAAAACAATTTGAAATAATAAACAAAAAAGTCCAATTTGATATGTTTGGTTCTAACATTTTACGTTTCACATGTTTTCCCACTTACTATACTAATCTGATGATTTCTGTGAATAAATTTAAATTATGTAAGGCATTAAATTACGAAACGGTTACTAATCTAATGATTTCTGTGAATCGTGTATGAATATTACTATCTAAAAGTAACAAAATATACTTTGGGATAAAACTCAGAGAATGATTCCGTTTTTGACACCAAAATCAGAAATTCGTATGTTTATATGGGTGTGTAAATGTGTTTGATCAAATGCCGAATTAAGAGACAACCAAAAGTAGCAGTTTTAATTTTCTAGATTCATTGAATCTTGTCATTTTTCTGGGACTGCAATCCGTGGCTCGGACCCTTGGACCATCGCAATTTTGGTTGAGTCCGGTATTTAGTAACTTAGTCGGATATGTACTCCGCATCACCTATCTCGTATTCACAATGCACTAAAATATACAACAAATAGTCCATGTAATATTGATTTACTCTCGCCAAATATTTCTAATTGTATTCGCCAGTACAGATCGAAAACAACATCAAATAGGCTATGTTTCGCCTACATGTTATATCGACTCAGTCAATCGTAAAGATCATTTATCAAATACTTGTGATCTACATTTTATTGAAAACATTAACGATCCACATTTTACCTCACGTACCATGATCAATTTCCAGTTGATCAATAATTATAGATGTTTTTCGATCTGGCTTTTGACTCCTAAATCTTCAGTTTGTTTCTAGCAAAAATGTCTATTGTACATGATATTGGGGTCGATGTCAGTACGTCACAAAGTTTTGAATTAACCTATTAGGCTAATTTATGTGTTTTAAATCTACGTATCAATTTTCATATATTTAAATAATAAAGTTATTGTGTGTATAAAATTTTAAATTTTTGTTATTGTATGTATCCAATGACTTACTCATTCAGTAGCCTATATTTTTGATGACGTAGATGAGTAAGTTATTATACACATACAATAGTCATCACTGAAAGTTCAATACACACAACAAATCAAAATGAAATTGACTACTATAATAATGGGATCTCTATCAAATTGATTGTTGTTTGCTCCATTATTTGTAGGCTTAAGTGTATGAACATGTAATTATTTATACTTTGACATTCATAGAGTGTATCAAACAATTCAGGCGTTCATTGTGTGTAATATACTTATTATTCATTGCTATTATATGTAGTTTTTGGTATTTTTACTTATGTGTCAGTTGTGACACGTGGCATCATTACAATCTAACACGTCATCAAAATACATACTATAACAACAAATAGAAGTTTTGTTACACACAATATCTCGAGTACTTTGTTGCATATAATAAATTTAAAGACGCATAAACTACAAATAATAACATTTACGTTCACTCAAGCCTTATTCGTAAACAGCGAATAAGCACGCACCATTCAAGCCCATCAAGTGATTCACAATAGATGTCATCCGCACAATGACATAAACTGAACTTTATGAAAAAATAACCAACAGAGAGAAAAAATAAATTGATTCAACTGTATGTCCACGTCATTTTTTGGATGAATAATGATTTTGTATTCAATAAAAAAGTTCACTACTACTCTTGCACTCTATGTCGTAATTAAGGTCAAACTAAAAGCTTAAACAGAAAATGGTATAGTTGTACTAGGAATAAAGTTTTCTTTGGATATAAATATTGCAACGAAAAACAAGCTATTAGGTCTAGTTCGAAAATCATGTGTTTCATGTGAGTAGTTCGTGTATTACCCGTAATTGTTAAACTCTTACGATTCATGAGTCGACTCTTACAAGTCGAGTCAAAATTCAAAAAATGATGCAACTCGGACCCTAACTCTTAAATAACTTTGACTCTTATGAGTCGTTTATTGACTCTTAGGGGTCGTGTGTGACTCTTTCGAGTCTTGTGTAAATCTTACGAGTCAGAAAATCAGACAAACTTTTAATGTAATGTAATATAAAAAATAAAATGATAAAATTGAAAATAAAATGACTATAATCTATTTTAAAGTATTTGTGTTGATTGTCAGTGAACGACTTACTTGTTGACCCTCGCAATGTTTTATTTCACTTAAGAACAATAATCCTAGACAATAATATACATATGCATATAAATATAAATATTTATAATTATTGTTAAATAGTTACTCGTCATATGAATATTTATAATTATTGTAAAATAGTTACTCTTATAAGTTGAGTCGAGTCACGAGTTATAAATCAAAATTACGAATCACGAGTTAATAAGTATGGTACCACGTTTAATAGTTGATGTGATCCTTCATTTTGTTCTATATAGTGCATTAATTCTTGTCCTTACAATGCATCATTTTTGTATTATAATTTCTGGCTTTTTCCTTGAAAATGAATATAATTTTTGGCGTTTTCCTTGTAATACCATTAGTGTAGCACTTCATCTGTTTCATAATAAGTGTTCCTTGTAATACCGTTCTCAGCCCTTCCGGGACCACCTTCAAAATGTTTACTTGCAAAGGTTCAAATCTTACGACTCCTGTAAGAATATCTTAGAACTCTTGTAAGAATATCGACATGTGTTACCACCATACCACCTGGATAACTGTTCCAACTATAATGTGTGTGCTTGTGGTTATTTTTTAGCTCTAAAGGGTCAAAGGTCATTTTGTTAGACTGACTATGGTCCAACAGTATGAAGGCCCAAGTCCATTACTCCATTATATTCACAAGAAATGGTCAGATGAGTAAGAAACTTCTAAAAATTTTGATTCAAAATAATGCCAGGGAGAAAAGAAGAAGAAGATGAAGAAGTGAATGGGTCCCAACTTGGTATGGGAAAATGTTCTTTTACAACTATCACAAGCTCGAAGAAGCTCAAAAAATGTTACCATCATACAAAAATGATAATCACAAGCTCAAAAAATAAAATACAACACAAAAGAATCAACCTGATGGTTTATAATTCAAAGGACAGAATGAAGTTGTAATAGTCATAGAGAAACATTGACACTTGCAAAACATCTGATTTATTTTGCTATGATGGGAACTGCAACCCAAAGTTTTTCATAGGTTCACACGATTAACAAGAACACTAAACAAGTAAAACATTAAACACCACAATGACAGAAAAACAGAATGGCTAACCGATCTAACCCTTTGTCTTCCCCGGTGAATCTTTGGTGTCGGGTGACTCTGCATACGATATTGAAATCAGATCAGACCTAACTTTTTCTTTTTCATCAGTACTTAAAGCTTCCGTGGTGTTTTTTGCACTGCTTTTAGGAAGGTCTGTTAGAGAAATATCTGTATCTGTTTCTGGTAACGAATAAGATAGAGCAATTAGTGACTCTCTAGTCAAGTCCTCAGAAATGTCGCTTCCAACTTCTCTTTTAGCCATATAACGAAAACCCCTGCAATATATATATCACAAAGGGCTCAGCCAAAACCAGCTAAATGTCATATAATCTACAGATGAAAATTGATAAGTAGGCCTTCGGGAGTACTTTTCAAAATCCAGAGTCACGTATGAAATACATATCCATAAGAACAAGTAGGGCAGTAGGCAGCTTTAGCTGTTTTGTTAGCCAATTATTGCTCACATTGTTTAAATCATGTTTAAGAGAATAAAAGTTTCAAGCAGCTTACACACACTAATCAAATTCGACAAATGACAATAGTTGATTGTTGAATATTGTTTCCCTAATATTTTCCTCTCACACTACTGCTATCTGCCTTCATACTTTCTACTTTTCTTCATATTCCCTAATCCCGCGTGTTTTCTATTTATCTTTTTTTCTTTTTCTTTTTTGTATGAGGGTTTATAAGTACTACAATACAGACGAGAGATACAAACACATAAAAACAACTAATTTAACCTTATTCTACGGCATGTTGGAAATTGAAATTTGATTTGATACCAATACCTTAAAGCTAATATACATTGTGTTTGTTCCATTTCTAAAAACAATCAATTATCACAATAACTACAATCAGTGATTTCAATTATATAAGAGCATTTAAAAGTTCAAGCAACGGCTACATAGACAATGACAACAATGATTTCCTCTGCTAACTTCAAGCCTTAACAGCAGCATCGGTCGTATGCCAGTCAACACGTCTTCCCTTCCATCATGATTGACTTGATCCCGTGCGTCTCGACAGCAACGTATTAACTTCTCTCAAGCTCGTATAATCACATAGCCATGACCACTATTTCATTGTTTGCACAATGATCAACTGTAGGAAAACAAACTTTCGAAACTCAACACTGCTTAGTTTAACTCTACTAAAACCTATCATAACTTCTAGAGGGGTGCTCTTGATTGCATTTGCAAAACACATTTCGAGTTTTTTAGAAAACAGCATTTAACACGTATAATCATTGTTCTCTAATAGTTTGTTAATAAACACTATTATTATTAAAGGAGATAATATACGCGTGCTATTAGCATCACACATATTATTATCCCCATTATTTAATTATTTGCATTTCACAAACACAACACCGGGTAATCTTCCCATAACGCAACCCCAAACAACCTCTAAAACCCTACCGAAAAGTTGGGCGCAACGTTCATCCACAAACAACTGAACAATCAATAACATAAGTTACTACTTTTAACCTAAAAGAAACCTATTCAAACAATACATCATTCATATATCTTCACAACTACCAAAAAGTCATACCTACAAAATTACCATCAATTAACTTAAATCAATCCCATCTAAAACCACATGTAATCATCAATTCGCTAAAAATCAAATCAATACAAATAGTAACCAAAATTTAAACTCAAAGTCACACAAAAGTCAAAACAAAAACTTTGCACAACAAAACGGTAAAATATAAACATGAAAAGACTAGTAGCTAGCATGGAGAAGATCATAATCATATATCGATCATATCATACAAATAAATATAATAAGTTGGATCAAAATTAGAAGGGTACCTTGGTGTAGAATTTGGTTTTTTTGTTCCTCGTGTTTCGTGTGGTTTGCTGTTCGGTCTGTTTTTGTTACTTTATTTGGAATCCGTCAAAGTGTCGTTGTAGGTGGTGGTGTGTGTAAATAGTGTGACTTTTGGTTTTCTTGGATAAGACTTTAAACGACGCGCAATATTTTATTTTATACAAAAAATAAAATAAAGAAATAACCTTACCCCTTTGATCATTCAAAGTGATTATACAGAATTAATTTAAAATTGTACATGATTAAAAATTGGAAGATCTTGTGTTCAATATTTAGTTTGAAATTTAGATCGAAACCGTTTAATCCAAAAATCGAATCGAATTAAGATTGAAAAAAAAACTAAATCGAATTCAAATTCGATTTTTGGTTCCGTTTTGGTTGGTTCGGTTTAGAATATTGAATTCGGTTTTCGGTTTTCGATTTTGAATTTTTAAATCGGTTAAACCGAAAATCGAATTCAAAACCGAATTCATATTAATAATATGTTAAATTATTAACATGTGTAGTATATATGTGATATTTAAATATTATTATCAAGTATACTCATATTTCAACCTTAAATTAACTTCATGTATTTCACTTTTCACACTATTGAAACCTTAACACACAATAAATTACAAGCCGAAACCGAATTTTTATGGTTATTTGGTTAAATTTTGAATTTTTCGGTTTTTTTATTTTAACCAAAATCGAAGCTAATTCAAATTCAATTTTCGGTTCGGTTTTCAAATGTGAATTCGGTTTTCGGTTCAATATTCGGTTTTGTTTTCAAAAATTTCAAAACCGAACAACCCGAATTGAATAAACCGCGAAAATCGAAAACCGAACCGATAAACACCCCTGGATCTTAGTATAATAGTCCCATTGGATGGTTAAGATTTCGAATTGATTCAGGAAGTTTCATTTTCGGATAAAATTATGAAACTGGAATTTTATTTAAATGAATTTATGTTATTTTTCTTTGTTATGATTCACTTGTTGATAATTGATTATTGATGATTTGATTGTTTGTGTTAAAATAATCCATTTTATAAAGCTAAATGTAGGTTATGTGTAATAAGGAAAATTTGTGAAGGTGTTGTTTTTGTACTTTATAAACCACACTTACAATGTTATTTAAGTCATTTTATATGGAGCTTAAGCATTGAAAAGATATTAAAGTGTTTACGGTTTAGAATTAAAAAACCGCCACATAATCGCATTTGCAGTTAGTTGAAAACATACAATCGTTCGTTTTGGTTTATAGAAGAATTTGATTGAGTTTGGTTTAGGGGTTTAAGGTGAATGTGTGAAAACCGTTATCAAAACGCGATAGTATTTTAATCGCGGAGACTCGCTCCGTGTAATTACAATTTCGAATACATAAGACAAATCTATTGTTAGTTGTTTCGCGTTAAATGCCACACTCTTTTTGAGAAATTCATAATTCGTGTGGAATCAAATAATTTAGTTAAATTCGTAAGAATTATACGTTAAGTAATAAGAATATTAGCACATACAATAATATTTATACAATAAGCTAAGTAAAAATCTATAACATATAACTAACAAAGATATAATACATTAAAAGGATAAAAGCTGAGTTTTCTGCGAGGCTGCACTGTTTGGGCTATAACTCTCTCATCCGGACTCCGATTGAGACGATCCACCTGCCCAGACGACCGGAACTCAGAGGGCTACAACATATCCAAAATTCAGAGCATTTGGAGTTTTTGAAGCCCAACCGCCAGTTGGATGTGTGTGGGCCGCAAGTTGGGTTAGCTTAATCGCCGGTTGACTAACCCAACCGCCAGTTGGGGGTCTGCAGCTATAAATTCGCATGTTTTTAACCCTAATCGACTTATACAGACCCCAAACAAATTCCAACCGCACCTAATTGAAACGCCCTTAAAATATATATATATATTTTTTTTTGCATTACGCGATCCTGACCTTTACCTGGGATCGCGTACTAGTGCACAAAAACTCATCAGAAGGATCTCTTCATAGTTACGCGATCCTAGCTACTCTCTCCGGGACCGCGTAATTGTTCACAAAACACAACAGAAAACATTCTTCATGTTTACGCGATCGTAGCCCTTATCTGGGATCGCGTACTTGTTCATAAATTTGCGACCAAAAGATTTCATGTAGTGTTACGCGATCCTGACTACTCTCTGGGATCGCGTATCTGCACCTGAGCCCTGAACTCAGCAAAAATCAACCTTTTAACCCAACTTTAATCGCGCAAAACTTTTGACTCGGTTAGAATCAAGATACGAAATTTACAAACACATTTAATATGATCAAATGAAGACTTCTCCATTTACACTTTTCCAAATTTCGTGCAAATGGCAATTTTGAACGTTTAACCATTTCTGACCATTTGGACACTTATTAAGCCTATACCTTATAACCATTTCAAACCAACTTAATGGAACCCCTTCCTGAAATTAGTACTTATTTCTTGGTTTAAAATACACAACAAAACTACCCAAATCATTGTTTCGACTAATATAACAAAAACGACCCGCTTGGGTAATACTTGGATACAAATCAAAACCAACATACTAAACAATTTACATGACTAAAGTTCAACACTTCCATTAACATTAATGAGATTGTTTCGAGGCATGGGATTCCTTTATCTATTGTTTCTGACAGAGATTCGCGATTTGTATCTCGATTTTGGCAAAGCCTACAGCATGAGTTGGGCACCAGAGTAAATTTAAGTACAGCTTATCATCCTCAGACAGACGGCCAGACAGAGCGTACCATTCAAACTCTTGAGGATATGCTACGTGCTTGTATATTAGAATATGGTGGATCTTGGGATTCGCATCTACCATTAACTGAGTTTGCATATAATAATTCTTATCATTCGAGTAGTGACATGCCTCCCTATGAGATGTTATATGGGTGACGTTGCAGAACACCAACTTGTTGGTTGGAGGTCGGAGAGAAACAATTCGCAGGTCCAGATATTGTTCAGATTACAGCTGATAAAGTAGCTATTGCTCGTGAAAAATTAAAAGCAGCTCGAGATAGACAGAAACAATATGCTGATCCGCCTAGGCGACCCGTTTCCTTTGTTGAAGGCGAATTGGTATATTTGAAAGTTTCCCCATGGAAGGGTGTAATTCGATTTGGAAAACGAGGAAAATTGGCTCCGAGATATATTGGTCCTTTTAAAATTCGACGCGTTGTTAATAATCAGACATTTACTCTTGATCTTCCACCGGAACTTGCTGGAATTCATGATACTTTCAATGTTTGTTATTTGAGGAAATGCAATGTTGAAGATCAGTCTCAAGTTCTTCATTTGCAAGAATTGCGTGTCGATCAGAATCAGAAATTAGTTGAAGAACCTGTTGAGATCTTAGATAGAAAAGTGACCAAATTGCGTAAGAAACAGATACCTATGGTGTTAGTTAAATGGAAGCATAGTCTAGGTCTAAACCTTACGTGGGAGACTGAAGAAAGTATGAGATCTCGATACCCTAGGTTATTTGTCCGAGATGAGATTTCGGGGACGAAATCTTCTTAAGGGGGGTAGATTTGTAACACCCACTTTAAGGGCCTAGTGGTATTCCGGTAATTTCCCTAAAACTTTAAATTATTATTTAATGTGTTAAGAAATATTTTACTATTATTATGTTTGATAATATTAGTAAAATGAATAAATGAATTATTGTGACTAATGAATAATTCATTGATTTAAACCGAACTAGTTAACGGTAAAATAAAATATTTGGTTTCCGCAAAATGGTTTTAGGTTCCAGACAAAAGGTTAAGAAGGGAACTAAAACGTAATGGTATTGGGTAAGATTAATATATATATATACACATTTATACATACAATTTCTCAGAACTTCTCAAACTTTCTATACAAACAGTGAGAATTCCCTGCTCCTGCGAACCGAACCGAGCATCCAAAATTGAAAGAAACTTTCTGTGAATTCTTGAATCATTTTGTATCATCTTTCGTTTAAAAAAAAACGGAATTCCAGTAACATAATCAAGTCGCCATCTTGTTTCTGTAAGTGTTTAGCTTGTAATTGTAGTTTTTATGAAAATTAGTTAATTCACGAATTGATATGAAAATTAAGCTTAAACGATGTTATTTGATGATATTTGATACATACGAAGTATTAGAAAGCTTGTTAGGATATTAGGAAGTCGAATTTGTGAGTTTTGAAAGATGAAAGTTCGGGTTTTTCGGTTACAGCAGGTTCGGTTCCCAAATTTGCAGAAGATGAACTCAGTTCGCAATGCTTGACTGCGAAGCGAACTGAGTTGACCTGCGAACTGAGTTGTTCTGCAGCGAACTGAGTTCCTGCGAACCGAGTTAGGCTGCGAACTGAGTTTGCTGTGAAGCGAACTGAGATTCGCGAACTGAGTTCCTGCGAACTGAGACTTATTGCGAAGCGAACCGAGATCCTGCAAACTGAGATTTTAAAATTTTGTTTTCCAAATTTTGAAAGTGCGTAAGTGTTTCAGGGTCGCGACTGAGTGACAATTTCACTAACTCCTTTCGGGTTGAGATTCGCATGGTCACTCGAAAACGACCCAATAATCAAGGCTCTATCCTAAGAGCCTAGGCAGTTTTTGGCCTTTCAGTTTTAAATCTCGTTTCGGGACTTTCTGGTTTCGCTTCGGATTGAACGTTTGTTTTCTTAGACTTCAGGAATTTACCTGCTTGTTTAAATATGTTATATGATTATGAAATGAGTTACTAACTCGTTATTTGTTGTATTCTCAAATCAACAGAAGACTCAGTAACATTAGACTTCTGAGTTGTTGGGCTCAGACTGGCAGATGAGTGGATCTGGAACTCACATGTTTGACTCAGTTGTAACGATTTGGTTGCAACAAGTAAACGTAGATATAATTGATAGACTGTTTAGTCTGATATGTTGATATGCTGATTATGAATCTACATGCAATGTGGCCTCTTGGCATTGATTGCTAGTAAAGAGGTCAACAGATTGTTGGACTTGATGATTTACAAGATTACAGATATGGGGTGTCGTACATGTGTTGTATTAAACCCATATTGTGTAGTGGTAATATCAAGTTATCGGTATATTCTGTAGTGGCCACTACAGATTGTGATAAGCGTTTCTTGAGGGCCACCGCGGCAGTAGGGTTCCTCAAAAACCACCGATCCTCTTTGATATTGATGATATGTGTTTACGATTATTTGATGTAAACGGATTGTTAGGCTAAGTTGAACTGTTAGTTTCGTGTTCACTCACTTAGCTTCGTGCTAATTCCCCACTTAATCCCTGCAGGTCATGATTGAATGGGCGGGCAGACAAGTTTTGTTCAAGGAATGTTTGATCGGCTGGCAACTCTGATATATTTTGATAAATAATGAAAGTTGAATTTTGTAACCCCCGTCTTTGTACGATGTTTTGAACATTATATGTATTTACCTTTTTGTATATATTGTTAATATAATATATTTTGACATACGCTTCCGAATTAAAAAGTATTTTATAATATACTAAGAGAGGGGCGTTACAGCATACATAGTTCTCACCAATTTGGAGTTCTTAAAGGATCCTTACTATATATATATATATATATATATATATATATATATATATATATATATGTGTGTGTGTGTGTGTGTGTGTGTTTTCAAATAAGAAGACTAATTTTCGTGAGAACGTATGAAACACATCCAAATCACTTTTTAACTATCCGAAACACATTTTTCTTCAAAACTTTTTCAGTAATTATTATTGAAATAACTTTTTGAAGCTATGATATAAATATAAATAAAAACTATTAATTTTTTTTTCAAACTTTTTAACCGTCGTTACCGTTGTGATTATTTAAGATAATCACAAAATATAACATAATATCACATGTGATTATTCTTTAATATAATGTAATTATCATGTGATCAACATAATCACAAAATATGACTTGATAAGACGGGTGCCAACGGACGTCGGTCTGTGGCGTCAGTTTTGGTCGACGGAACCGACGACGTTGGCACAGCAACATCGGTTCCCCACGCCAGTTTTTGTCTATGGTTTTTGACGACAACAGACGAAATAGGAGTGGGCCCCACATGCAACCTTTTTTTTGTTTTATTATTTTTTTGAATTTAAATAATAAAAAAAAGTATCCGTTTGTGATGCCAACAGTTGAAAAAAATTATTTATTTATTTATTTTTTCAAACTCAAAAACTAATATTTCTACACTATATACATACCCCTTTCGTACACATCTTTTTTCACTACAATCAACTACAACTTATCTACTTTCTTTTATAAACAGTTACATCTTCCATACACAACATTTACATCTTTTTTCACTACAATCAAACACAAATACACCACCCATACACAACTACAAAAATGCCAAGAAAACAACATAAAAACACACGACCACCAACATCATAAAAATACCGAATGTTCAACCGAATCCACCTTTTTCACCAATGGGTTCGTCTTCCGCTCAATCGAGCAACTCTTCACCTAGTCAACCACTCAGGTTTGCATCATACTCACAACACCCACCGTATCAACATTACCCAAATTACCAAAATTACCAACCTTACTCACCATATCATCCACTCCGCGGAAGCACAACAAAAAATAATGTCTACAATCGACTCAAATTCGAAAAAAAGACCATTCTCAAAACGTGAAAAATGCTTTATAAAAAAATACCTAAGGGTCTTAGAAAAAGGAGGAAAAAAAAATGCTCCAAGAGGTGCGAAACACCGTGGTTAGTAAGTATGAGTCGGATTACCAAATGGTTTTTGGTCATTCTTCGGGTTTGGTTTCGGTTCAAGACATTGATTCAGACGAGGAGGAACACGAGGACGAAGACGAAGCTGAAGATTCGGACGATTCAGAGTAGACGACTAGTTGTATTTTATTTTTCAATAAATGTACTCTTCTTTTTAGTTATTGTAATGTTTTATTTTGAATTAGTGTAATGTTTTTAATTTCAATGAAAGTGTTTTATTTAATTTTTTGTTTAAATAATTAAAGTAAATAATGTGTGGGGTCTAAAAAAAACTGAATGATGTTACTGTTAGCAGCGTAGTATTAGTTTGGCACAAACTGACGCGTCAGTTTGTGTTCACTGTTGGAAGTGATCTAATCACATATTATTCATGTGATTATCAAGTTATAAAATATGATTATTTTGAATAAAAAATAATAAAAAATATTAAAAAAATAAAAAAGGTCAAAATTTTTCTTATTGAAAAAATAGCTTCTAAAATTTATTTGAGTAAGAAGCTACGAAGAAAATTTTATAAAATAACGTATTTTGAATATTTAAAAAGTTCTTTTAAAGTCATTCATACATTCTCACGAAAATTAGCCTTTTTATTTGAACCCACTGACTAGATACATACATACATATATAGATACATACATACATACATACATACATACATACATACATACATACATACATATATATATATATTTATATATATTTATATATATATATATATATATATTTTCACTTTTTTCTTGTCATTGAATACTTGTAAAAAATGTGTCTCTTTAAAACTCTGAACAAAATAAAAAAAAGGAAGAAATGAAAGACTATAAAATAACCTATTCAACATGAATACAAAATGAAACTGGCAACTCCCAAAACAAAACCATATTTTGTATTATTTCATGTGAACATGTCACATTCAACTTTGAAAAAGAAAAATATACTCTACATCAACTTTGTAAACTAAAATACAAAAAACATGTCGTGCATATATACTTGCAACTTTATTGTACACATATAGGGGCAGTATGAGTCAACAAAAAGTTGACCACCCTGTGCTCTTCACGTGCTCATATCATCGACTTATCATGTGACTTCTCTCAGTCTCCTCTTCTTCTTTTCCCCCCAATCATAACCCCCTCTCTCTCCACCTGTTTTTCCTTTTCACTTCACACATATACATACACAACCCCTGAATCTATACATTTAGGGTTTCATTTCCATCACCCACTGTGTTCTTCACAATTTATATGTAAAATAAACCTCACAAATGGGCTGTTTTCAGTCCAAAACTGCAAATGTTCAATCCCCTGATCAAGTCCCTGAATCCAAACCAGATCCAGGTACTTCTGAATCTTTTTTCACACACTACACCTTTACTATGTGTTTATTATTTTTGAATATTTTCTTAGCTTTTAATGTAAAGTTAAGTACTTTTTGCAACATTATTATTGTACTTGCTCAAAAGATGTAGTATTTGTGTGTGATTTGATATCTGATGAAGTGGGGTGTGATTTTTTTGTTTTGATTTAGAATCTTTTTTATGAATTGATGAAATATTAGGTGACGGAGAACAAGGGGTAGGTCAACAGGATCAAGAACAAACAGTGCCCGCATTTAAAGAATTTGAGCTAACCGAGCTTCGAGCTGCTACAAATGGGTTTAGTAGTGAGCTTATCGTTTCTGAAAGTGGAGAAAAAGCTCCAAATGTTGTTTATAGAGGAAAACTAAGAAGTAATAAAGTTGTTGCGATTAAACGGTTTTCGAAGCTGTCTTGGCCCGACCCTCAACAATTTGTGGTATGTATGATGTTATTAATGAGTGAATTATTATTCATGATATCTGCATTTGTGATTAAGTGTGTATTAGGCTATTGTAGGGTACATTTGTTTATAAGTTTATCATGTAAAAGCTGTTTTAGGAAAGTGGTATGATGAGTTTTTTGTATGTTACTTTTTTGATTGAAAAGAATAGTGTTATAAATCAAGTTAGATTTTACTTAGAAAGTTGCTACTTTAAGGAACTTGGTAGCTTTATGTAGGGACAAAACTTTTCAACTAAATTTATTACAGTTGTAAGTAAACCAAATGAAAGCTTTATTTGAATAAAGTCACATTTTTGTTCCCTAAAAACTGCATTTTTGCTTGTAACTGAAAGTGGGATTTGTCGAAGAAATGTAGGTTTAACGAACATTGGTCTTGAAGTTGTAGTTGTTGTTTTCAGTAAAATCTTGTGATGCTGCGGATCTTTACTTAGGTGAAGTTGCTATTTCGAGATATTTTGAGCTTTTGAAAGATTATATTGATTGAAAGCCACCTCTCACCCACTCCATGTGTCTGTTAAAAAATATATTAGGAATTGATTTTCAAACTTCTTTTTTTGTACTTTTATGTCTTTCTTCGTTTTGAGGAATTGCCCATCTTTACCCCCTGGGTAAATTACTAATCTTGTGCTGGCTAGTTTTATGTTATCTTTTCAACTCTTTGTACAGTTAGAACATACTAAAGATTTTAATAGAAGTGAATTTGTTCATGAAGCTTGAACTCATTAAAAAGGACCTTCTCTTTTGTTGCTTATTGTGGACGTAATGTTATTTTGATTTCTCTTGCTGATGTTGACATTTTGATTGAAAGTTTATACACAAAATAAAAAAGTGGTATTTGAAAAAGTCAACCATTAAAATAGAAGAAATGAACTGTTGCATTGTTAAGCTTAGAGCAATAGTTGTATACATTAGGAGTTCCCAAAAAGGATACTAAAATGTAGAAGATTGGTTTGGTTAGTTATATATATTTTGATTTCATCATCTGTTTAGTGTGCTATGTGATTGGTTCTAATTTTTTCAATGGACATTTTTTACAGGCAGAAGCTGCTGGAGTTGGTAAGGTTCGGCATAATAGGTTGGTGAATCTAATTGGCTGTTGTGCCGAAGGAGATGAGCGCCTTTTAGTGGCTGAGTACATGCCCAACGATACACTCTCAAAGCATCTCTTTCACTGTACGAATTTCCAGTCATCCTTTGATTGTAGTGCTAAAAATTATTTTAGACTCATTTTCTCCTACAGACTATTCCGCCTATATCATTCAGATCTGCATTCAGATGCAAATTGTTATAGTGTTGTTGCAACAAGACATATCTTATACTTTTATTGAGTTTCATTCATAATCGGTCGTCTTTCCTGTCCATTTATACAGTTTTGGACGATCTATGCTCTCACGTGTTATTTGGACGTATTTTTATGTTGTTTTTATAAGTTATGACTGATGGTATAGGGGATAAACAGCCTTTGCCATGGGAAATGCGTGTTAGAGTTGCATACCATATTGCACAAGCACTCGAGCATTGCAATGCTGAGAATCGGAAAATCTACCATGATTTGAATGCCTATAGGGTTCTCTTCGATGAGGTACATGTTTAATAACAACTCTACATCTTTGGTAAAGTTTTGTTGAAGTTGTATCGTTAATACAATAATATTAGGTAGCATGATGCTAACTCTATAGGATAGTATTGCTTTTTTATGAAAGTTTATTTTCTTATATATTGCATGATATTAAAGCTAAAGCTTCACTTGATTTAACTCATAAAAAAATAATTTGAGTTGGTTTTGGTGCATCAGGATGGTGATCCACGCTTATCTAGTTTCGGTTTAATGAAAAACAGTCGAGATGGGAAGAGCTATAGCACTAATCTTGCTTACACTCCTCCTGAGTTTTTGCGCACAGGTATAACTTGCATAAATTTGGAATATTCTTCAATGTGCTATACATGATTTTCCTGTGAAAGACGGCTTCAATTTTACATGCTTCAATTTCAATTTTCCTGTGAAAGATGTGGTGTCCGAAGCAAACCATTAGTTTTTCATGGAATCACCTTTCTCATACTTTCATCTATTCAAACCAGAGGTTTGTTAAAAATTTTAAAATTTTCAAGCCCTAACTGCTCATCTTCCCTCCTTTACTCTGTCGTTTTATACTTCATACAAGCACAAGCAAAGACATTATATATTAACACATGCTCTTTTTATACTCCGGCTACAATCCGCATATGTATGGTAAAGCGCGATAGATTCGCTACCAATCAAATTTATGTAATCAGTCAATTGAATTCCAGATAGCGTCCAGCTTCTTTTGCCACCAAATACTCTTTAGTTCATATGCTAAGTCATGGTATTGAATGAATTACAGTGGCTTATCTTTGTAATCAATCTGATTGGTGGTATTAGAAGTAAGTGGATTTACTATTGAAATAAACTGAATTGACATGAATGATCAATTGAAATCTGATGGACAACCTATCTAGGTGAAATTAGCCCATTATTTGATCATCACTGTCAGTGACAATTGTTTCTACCGATTCCAGGCAGGGTTATTCCTGAGAGTGTGATTTACAGTTATGGAACTGTCCTGCTGGACCTGTTAAGCGGAAAGCATATCCCTCCGAGCCATGTAATATACCTTCTTTTGCATATATCACCTATTTCAGCCAAGTTGAATATGCTTACTATTAGTTGTTAATATTCCTGCCACTTGAGACAAATAACAATGTCAACGGAAGCTGATACATTAATGTTGATTGTCTCCAGGCGTTGGATTTAATACGGGGTAAAAATGTTTTGTTGCTGATGGATTCATCATTAGAAGGCCAATATGCTGATGAAGATGCAACCGTGATGGTGGAACTTGCTTCAAAATGTCTTCAATACGAGGGTAGAGATCGTCCCGACGTCAAATTTCTTCTTACAGCAGTGGCACCACTTCAAAAGCAGAAGGATGTGAGACAATTTCTCTTTCTCTTTTATGTTAATGCAATGTTTTGGCATACTTTTTGTAGAGGTGGCAGTGTCAACCCATTTACTTAGGAATGGATCGATTTTTGTTGTTTTTATCTCAATTCCAGTTTAGACAAAAGACGCGAACTGGTCGATTGAATTTTTAGCTAAAGGGGGAATGGGTTGAACAGGCCAAATGATTTGAAAACTCGATCCCGTTTTGAACCTTTACCCACTCCTTCCATCTTGTTGTGTATTATGTTGGCATATGACCCTAACTGTAGCTGTTTTCGGTGTCTTTTGGGTCTGTAGGTTGCATCGCATGTGTTAATGGGTCTGACGAAAACTCCGGTGGTGGTTCCAACCTTACTTTCTCCTCTTGGCAAGGCATGTGCACGAATGGATCTTACTGCAGTACATGACATTTTGCTAAAAACGGGATATAGAGATGAAGAGGGGGCTGAAAATGAGGTAGGCATAACTCGTTAATCCGATTATACTGTGCCTTATTTTTAGGATTGCCTTGTAGCTCGCTACAATGATTTGACATTGGTGGTATTAATTTGTTGCATGGCTTTTCTTTAATCCTACTTTATATTCTTTGGGGTATTGGCATGTTTATAAAGCTATCATTTCAAGAATGGACCCAGCAAGTGCAAGATATGCTAAACACTAAGAAATTTGGAGATATCGCATTTAGGGACAAAGACTTCAATGGTGCAGTTGAATATTATTCAAAGGTATATTCTTTATTACTTGTCGATTTTTGTATATTGAACCTGAAGTACAAAAGTTGAGTGTGCCTAGTGTCATACCTGCAAAACCAATATGTGATCACTTACAATTAGAGGTGGCAAAATGAGTGGATTGGCTATCGAGTCAAAACTAGGTCGAAAAAAGACGATGTGGGTTGACACTTTTGTTCACAGTTAAATGTTTTGATTTGTTATTTTTTGAATCTAAATAGTTAGTGTGAGAGATATGCTTACACTGTTTATACAAATTCAATAATAATATATGTTATCGGATAATGATTTAGGAGTTATTCATTAAAAATACACTTTTGGCTACTCTCTACCTGTTTGACCCGTCTCTTGTTACGCCAATTCTTTCATTTTTTACTTGTTTGACCCATTAACATACCCCGAATCTACCTTCTGTCCTTCTCTCGTGCAAATGGATCTAAATTGCCACAAGTAGTTGCAATAGTGTTGCAACTTGCCTGAATTTTATGTTTATCCAAACCTTGTTTTGAACTGCAGTTGGTTTCAATGATGTCTGTCCCTTCCGGTACTATCTTTGTGAGGCGGGCCCTATCTTACTTGATGATTGGACAACCAGAACTCGCATTGAGGGATGCAATGCAAGCTCAAGTATGCTTACCTGAGTGGCCAACGGCTTTTTACATGCAAGCTTTAGCTCTCTCGAAGCTTGGAATGGAAACTGATGCTCAAGATATGCTTAACGACGGGTCCTCCTTTGAGGCAAAGAGGCAAAACAGCTGGCGTAATATGTGATTAATGCTTGGTTGACGAGGTAATGTTTATTTGAAATTACTACACCTTTCTGTGGTAGACTACAGTTTTCAATATGTATAAATCACTTCTACAATGCCGAAAAAACTAGTATTTGAGTTAATGTCATTTCCGTGCCATTTGCTTTTACCTTGTGTCGGAAGCTGTTAAATTATTTCGATGTCATTAAATGCTTGCAAGAACCTTGGAACTTTGATTCTAGATCCTGAACTGTGAACTTTTTTTTTTTTTTTTTTTTTGGCAAAATAAATAAATATATTAGAATTGACAACGATCCTTAACTAAAGTTAAGACCGAAGAAAATACAATTGGCGACTACTTTGATGAATATAATTGAGCTTGACCCAAATTGAAAAACTAAGTTGTCATCCGGATGATCTTGAGCGACTTGATAACGTGAGTAACGTAGAAGCAAATCAAGTTAATTTGATTGTAAATTTGAATCAGAACGTTGAACGCATATGAAATAATCAAAGCCATCATATCGTCGATTTAGTGATCTTCCTTATCATAACTTGCCATTTCCTTGATAAAATCTTCGAGCGACAACGCCTCCTTAAATTCTCCTTTGTTCTTCCCGATATATATACCCACTGACTTCCCTAGATTTTTAACATTTTGACACTTTGCACCTTCGTCTTCCTTGTCCGAGCAATTGACAATAGAATCATCATCGACATCGAGACCATGGTGTAAGTTACGAAAGGTGGACTTCTTACCTCTAATCTTTTTTTTTGAGATACCAATCTGGTTGGAGGTTTTAACGTTGAAACCAACTTGTGACCTATCTTTGATATTACCTTTATCCTTTTTCTTTTCTTTTAACTCTTGTATATTCCTCTTTGCTCTTACACAAATATCATGTCCATTCTCCATTGAACAATGATCTATTTTGGCATTTGAAAGTTGAGTGACCAGAGAAGAGGTGCATACAGGATGAAGATCATCAGGTGGTAAAAACTCAAGGTTTGGTTGGTTAACACTTTTCTCAAGAACAGCGTTTGGAATAGGAGAAACTGTGAACCCTTTAGCCTTGATCATTACCCTGCATTAATTTTGCTGTTGTTTCTCTTGGTGTAAATACTTGCATGAAACTAACTGGATACTCATCCATAATTCTGGTTCACATATTTTTCATTTGCTCTTCAATGGGCATTTTAGATTTTGATAAATCAATCTAAAATACCCATTGATGGTAAAATTAAGTTGATAAATCAATCTTATTTTAGAGCTCATGTCTCTTTTCATTTGTTCCATATCTTCGGTTAGTTTATTTGAACTCCAGCGAAAAATCTTCGGTTTTCAAGTGATTATTTAACTAAACTAGAAAGAAATACATAATGTACCAAGCTGGGCATACCCATTTCAATGGACTTGATCGATTCATTTCATGAGTTTCACATTGAATACAACATTCATGACCCATACAACTTTAATTTGAGACGTAGTAACATGGCATGTCTATGTTAAGAAAAGAACACTTGTTAATGAAATGTTCTGAAAGAAAAAAGTTCTATTTAGTTCCCCTACAAATTCTATTTAATTAAAATCTCCATTATCATCTCTACATTAAGATAATAAAAAGGTTTGAAGCTAACAACTTTTTTGACACCTTCAACGTTTGTATTTTGCACCAATACATGAGAACCGACTGTCTCTTGAAATCCAAAGTTGGCTTGCAGTTTGAATCTTGGAATGAATATCTTCATTAATGATCGACTCACGTACATACTTATTTCTCGATCCAATTCCAAATGAACCATGTAACAACTGAACAACCCCCGACCACTATAAATAGTACTTTACAAGAACTCTTACAACTGAACAACCCCCGATAAATAGTACTTTACAAGAACTCTTACTTTTATGACCGATAAAAGAATTGGACATAATCTCCAAATCGGACAGGATGCTTGGGGGATAACTTTACCCTAATCCCTTTTACGTGAGAATAGTTGAATAAATTATGACCGAGATAGTCGAGGCTCTCTTGACATAATAGGCAAAGGATTGAACTCACACTGACTCACGATTATCTGTATAAACCAGATCTAGAAGCCGATCCAGAAAATTCTCCAGTTAAGTATATTTATCTTTCGATGGATACATGTGTTGAATCCTTTCTTCAACTTGCAAATAGCTTGTTGGCACTAACTCTCTTGATAGTACTGTGATACATTTTGGTTGCCATGGAGCTAGAGAGTGAGCTATTAGATCTCATTTCTTCATGACATCGACAAATTGTAGTTATACCTATCTTAAAATTACTTTTAAATCAACATATCCCCATTTTTTTAATATATAATTAAGTCGAAAAAACAACACCTTATAACATAACAAAACAAAACATATCCTTAAAAGTTAAAACAATCTGCGTCTTCTATGAGTCAAAGTCAAACATCTTCACCTTCAACATATCACTTTCTCCCCAATTTTCACAATATACAAATCACACGTCACCAACCCAACAAAAACATCATCAAACCCCGTAAAATATATATAACTCAACATAGTTAGAGACACGAATACTTTTTGATTTTTATTTTTAATTTTTTAGAGAGAGAAATAAGAAAGCGATTCTTGAAATCCTCTTTCATGTCAGAGTAGTCTGACCTTCTCACAGAGTCTTGTTTTTCTTCCAAGTTTCAATTTTTCATCAAAAAGATTATGAATCCAAGCAAAGTTGAACTGGGTTTGTTCGATCATCACCTTGATCCCATCGTTGAATCTCAGCCGTTGATTTTAAACCAACAACAATCACCACCACCACCACCATCGTTGGATTTCGCACTACCACCCTTATCGGAATTCGACCTATTTCACGACGAAGATGAAGATTCCGGTAGCCCCACCTCCTCCGACAACGATGCCGTCCCACTGACCACCCACAATTCCGACGGTACTTCCAAAAATTCAAACCCTAGAAACCCTAGAAATCAGTACATCGACCCTGACCCTTTCATATCATCCCAATTTTACACATTTAACATCGAATCACACTCGTTGATGATTCGATGTATACTGGAAGGCCGCCGGATTGCGAGCCCGGACGAGATTAGGGCGGTCACACCGCCTGCTGTACTGGCGAGCTGGCGGGCCGTTTGGAAGGATCGAAACGAAGAAACTGCATATTTAACTGCCTGGAAGCGAATTCAGGATAAGCTTACAGTTCATACAGGTCAACATGGTAATGAATTTTTGTGCTTTAAGAATAATTCGAATAGTCAGTTTGTTTCACATACTAGTCAATGGCAAGATATTGTAATGAGTTTTCATGGTGATGCCGATTTGAAGCATTTAGGGCTAAAAGAAACTATTGATAGAATTAAGCAAGTTTGGACTGTAGGTGCTAAGTTTTATGGGATTCCCGAGTCTTATATTAGGGCCTGTGTAGCTGCGTGTTCGGTTTGTTCTGATTCGAGTGGGTCGGGTTTGGGGAGGTCAAAAAGGCGTAGGTTTGAGTATACGGAGTCGTTTGATGTCCCTGCGAAAGATGTGCCTAGTAAGTTGCAACAGTTGGCTGCTAAACATAAGGTTGTTTTGTGTATAAGGCAGAAGTATATTAGGTATAAGCCGTTTATGGCTGAGGTTAAGGATTATGCTTGTCATCGAGCAGGTGACCCTGCTTCGTCTTCAAAAAAATCGAAGGTTTTGAAGAGGGAGCCTTATGCATCAAAGAGATGTGGATGTGGATTTCGAATAAGGGCGATTGTGCCTATTTCTAATTATAATGAGAAAGATAAGAGTTTTGTGTATCAAGAAGAGGGGATGGCGGTTTTTAAGTTGTATGCTGTGCATTCGGGACATGAACCTGGACCGTTGGACGGGAATGCAAGGATTATGCATAGAGTTGTTGGGCATAAAGGCGGGTTTTTGATGGATCAAGAGTTTGTTTATGGAACAAGTGAAGAAGCTGATAACGATAACTTTATTGGGAGTGATGATGGCGATATGCAGCATTCGGTTTTGCAACAAATAAAAGAATTAAAGCATGAAGTTGGGCTTCTTGAAGGGAAAATTGGAAAAATCCACCCCGAGCTTTTGAGTTCAGTATCTCAGGAGTTATTCGATCTCGTGAATAAAGTTAGAAGCGTAGGAGAATACGGGGTAAAATCAAACGGACTGCTTTTGGAGAATGATTTGGTGGATTGGAGCGGTGGGCAAAATGCTGAATTGATTGAAGATGACGATGACAGTTTTGAGCGGACACTTGGAGATGTTGGTTCATGGGATCAAATCAGTGGTGGTGATTGCAGGAACGAGAAAGATCTTGTGGATGACACTTGTAAACCCGACAAATGGTTGAAATGTAATGGATTTGATGAAAAGAGTATTATTCTTGATTGTGAGGATTCCAAACTAATAAAGCAGCCAATAAGGAATGATGAAACAGAGACAGATACTCTTGTTGGTTTGCAGGTCGAAAATTTCTATCCCGAGAATCCTAAATGGTATGATTCTCCTTGTGCTTTGGAACCTGGAATGGATTGTGGCAGCAATGGATTCAGGGATGGGGAGATTGTGTAGATTACTGTTAATCTTCAGTTTAATAGGTGTATATTTGTGTACACAGGAGTGATTCGGTAAAGTTTAGCCTATTGGGCTTCTTTGCACATACTTCTTTATGATTATATCTTAACCATGTTGTGAACCGTTAAATTTAGGACTTCATTTAGTACGTCAATGAAATGATGATTTTTTTCCCAATTTAAGTATTTGGTTTTTGCACTTATTCTGTATTTCTTGATTTGCTACTTTCAGTGTTGCAGTCTTTACTATATATCATTGTATGTTAACCCGTTAGTGAGTACACTAATATTATACTAATGACAAAGGCGGTGTAGAATCTCCATGAATAATTCTACCTCTTTTTAACTACATAAAAGGTGGCCGTGTCCATTATTTCATAATTTTCATTATTTCATTATTTTTGGTATATAAATTCTCTCATCAAGCATAAGAAGAGAACGAGTACTCGGTCATTTGATTCCATCATTCAAAGGCATAACTGAAATTGTTCGACTCATCCTGATGGCTTCATCAAGTTCGCTGTTTTTAGTCTCCCTACAAGTAAGCTGTATCACGTTGTTCTAGTCTAAAAACTTGCATGATCTTAATTGTAATACATGGCATATCTTATTATGAGTATGTTGAATCAACGGATACATAACCATAATCGTTTGGAGATTATACCATCCATTTCTCATTTTCAGTTAAGATTCATTTTTCACCTTTCTACTGCTGCTGAAAAATGATGTTGATGTGTCATACTGTCATGTGTGATTTAGATTATGATATACTTATCTAAAGAATATATGTATTAGGCAGGAGATGCTCATTATAAATCTTGTGTTTTTTGTTTACAAGCTCCTTAGCAAGTTTTTGAGTCATTTATGAACCTTTTGGAACTATGAGTTATTCTTCTTTATGTACTAGACTGAAAACAAGAGCTCTTGTTTCATTGATCTTTATTGTCAATTGAATAGTTTTAAGATCCAAAGTTGATGAAACTATATGCCAGATTAGACGAAAACATTGGTAGTATGAAGTCTTTAACCTTCACAAGTAAATGCAGAATCAATGTTTTTTTGGATCTCAAAACACGTTATATGATTGATAGTGAAAAGGAATTTGAATTTGTTACATTAGACCTAACCACAAGCTTTGTAGCATATCTCCATTGCACAAGCAGTTGTTCCATGTTTAATTCTATTTTTACCTGTATTACACCTTCTTTGTTATTTGTATTCCTAAGCAGCTGAAGAATAAATACACAATCTAGTTTTGTTTATGTATCACAAGATATGGGTAAAAAGAGTCGATGACATCACAACTGATGTTATAAATTTATATATATATATATATATATATATATATATATATATATATATATATATATATATATATATATTAATACATGTACTCAAGACGAGTTATCAAAAAGTTAGAATGACCTGTATTATGGATTTACAACAAATTCAAAATCATTGATGTTAACTTTCCGGTAAGCTCTTGTTAAATAGGAATTATGTAGGGATGAAAGAACGATATGCAGGAAACTCTATATTTTGATTTGGCTAAGTATCCTCATTTAGCAAGATTGCCTTTGGTTAAATTTTGCTGCTTGTTCATTGATGCACTCTTGGTAGTTCAGTGGTTGATGGACATGTATGAGATTTGAACTACTCAAGGCCAATACTATTATCCTGAGCCAATTCCAACCGTTTTAGCAAGTGGATAACCTGCTTCTTAATCATTTCTGTTGTGCTTATTGTTAGCATTCTTTCAACTCTTATAATATCTTGTACAGGTTTCCTTAAATCCCATGATTTTACAGGAAATACTTTATAAACTTGCTCTTGAAGTTATGGCAGATCTTCTCTCTGAGAGATGATGTCATCATGAGGGACATATCGGTACTACAGATGTTGTGAATGTGCTATGGGATTTCATATATTGTTTGGTTTCTTGAAGGTAACTGTTCTTACTTCCTTCACTTTGAATGTTGAATATGCTTCATTATGCTCTAATATATATATATATATATATATATATATATATATATATATATATCTTTTATTTTGTATTACTAGTATTATTTTTGTATTAGTTTGATTGATTTTACTTTTTGATGGTTGATTCTCTTGTTTCAGTAATGAGTTACAATTGATCATTCCTTGGACATAGTAGGACTAAAATGGGTTAGAATCTGAAGTAAATGCAAGTGGCAGAATACTTGGTAGGTTAGTCAATTGGATATAATATATGCTATGCACTTGTAGCCTTGTAGGGGACTTGTAGTTTAACCATGACCCTTAAAAAAGTATACTAGGCCTGAAAAGTTTAGGTCTAAGCTTAGTTTTGCTCGATTTATATTAGCTTGTGTTGTGCTAGCTCGAGCTTTGGCTTTGCTTGTATAATTTAAAAGTTAAACCCTTCAATTAAAAAATTCGCAAATCAAGTATTCTAAATAGGTTACAATTCGAAATGTCTATTAGAGACCCAATACTAGTGGGACAAACAGATATAAGTTGTCTATCATTTGTTATTTCTGTCATTTTTTATCTAATGGTAAACTCCCTCTATCCAGAAAATAGGTTCCAATTTAACATGTACAAGGCTCTTCTATATTATATATTTTTGGACAATTTATACATGACTACAAAGAAATTAAGAAAATTGCACTTTGTGCAATGATCATTAAATATTGGACAAGTCAAGAAGAACATTGGCACCATGTTTATGATCACGTCATAAGTCATAACACGCTCTAGCACCACTTTCCTTGATTGAAAATCTTGGAGGTATAATTTTTACTGCAGACTCTGAGTATGTGCGAAAACTGAAATATACGGTTCTCTCCTTTTCGGTCCAGTTCTGTTGTTTGGTGTTTGCAGAAAACCAGTGTTCATATCGTCATATTGCTGAATATCATGGCCTCATTAACTCAAGCTGGTAAACTAATTACACAGGTTAGTTCAGTAGTCCTATTTCAAATCTTATCGCTTTCTTAATATTCTTTTCAAGATACAAATTCAAAGTTTCAAGCTAAAAATTAAAACTTATCATTGAGTATCGCGTCCTTCCATTTTTTTGATGTTATTGGCTATGAATCCTAGTATCCTACTTTCAAGATCATACACATCTTATCATTAGCATCTTTTTCATAATTTTGGTATATCATTTAATTTTCAGTGTTCACTTACGAATCGGAAAAGTATCTCTGTTATGCAAAAATAGACTAGTCTATGGAAAACATGCATTGATATTGAAAAACTTGAACTCATATAATCCAGTTTATAACTTTTTAGAGAATATCAACAATTTGTTTTTCTAAGCTGACTATCATTCGACCCCTTCATGATGGACCACAATGAGTAGCCGATAAGGATAGTATGTGGTGTATATGGGTGTATCCGTGTATGTATATGAAATAACAGCTTACTTGCTATGAAAAAGTCTGGAATTCTGGGTACTTTTCAAATGACAAAATGAACGAGTCAATAGGAATTCAAGCAATATCTTTACATAATTTATCTTTTATTGTTTTATATTAGTGTTGAAAATGTTCAACATTAGTTAATAACAAATTAATACAATGTTTTTAAATTCACGTACCTTCAAATGATCGTTAAACACAGGACAATAGTCATTAAGATTAAACTTTGGTTATGATTAATAGTATTAATATGTAAAAATGAATATATAATACCTACTAATTGTCAAATTGATTTCTTTTTAATTCCAAATTATCGATTTAAAAGTTGAAATGTCAATTTATTGATGGGATATTGGGATGGTCCCAGGAAATCACTGTGAAGTTTTCATCAATTTATTTTAAAATACAAAGTCTAAATTTATACCTAGCAATATAGTTTAATAACACTTTTGACACGTAAATTTTACTTATTCTCTCTCTCCAATCAATTTCTGGACCTAATTTTAGATCTATATATTTAGACACATCAAACATTTTTCTTATTTTAGGCACATCAAACATTTTTCTTATTTTATACAACTTCGTAGAAAGATGATACCAGTAATAGTGGATGTATTTGTTCTTTAAGTTACGATATGGGACTTAACAAGACTTAACAAATCAAAGTAATAAGGGTGTGTTTAGTGATTAACGAGTGACATATATGAAAGTTTTACCCAACTATTATATGCTTAACCAAGTTAGAAAAGTACATTACATACTTCAAATATTACAACACATCATTATATTTATTTCTAATCTCTTCCTTACGTCGTAGAACAATATCTAGATCGATTCCAGTCAAGCCACATGTATCCTGAAGTAGAAAGGCAAAGTGTTGGTTCTTAACCTTTTCAGCATCCAGTTTCAACTTCTCTTGTCGCAGTTTATTACGAAGATCCAAAGTCTCTTTAAGTTGCAAAATATCATCCTCCTTGAATCGTCCCTTTTGTAGAAATGCCTCGCATACTTTGGAGGTAGTTGATGATGATGATGTTTCTTTTGATTTTTCAACTCTATTGGGTGACTTGTTACTCGAAGGACATTCAAGCTTAGCCTCATTATCTTCAAGGCTTCTTGAACCATCTACATCCTCATCATCATCGTCTGAAGAAGAAGAGGTGTAGGCTGCTTTTTCAAATGTTTTTGTTCTTTCACCTGGTTGATCCATCAAGACACGTGATTTCCATTTGGGTGAACTTTTTAGCAATTTCCACACATGCTCTAATGTGAAATACGTACCTACTTCTTGCTTGTATATTTGATGGACACAATCGGAACAACCATTTTTGCGCTCGTTCATCACTCTTGTGAAGATCTCACTAAATTTAGCTACTTTTATATTCATATCCCTCCATTTAGACTTTATTTGGTCTTCATTTCTTTGGATGCCAGACGTGTTATATTGATTAAAGTAGGAGATGAGACGATTCCAACACATATTGCCTTGTTGTGAATTTCCTACAACGTAGTTCGCTGGCGTACTAATATATGCCATTGCCAATGAAGTCTCTTCAGCTTCATCCCATCGCTTCCTACCTCTTTGTTTCAGTTCAACCGTTTTAATAACATTTACTCCCACTCTCTGCTCAAGGAAAATTAAAACTATGAGAGCAAAATAGTATGAACAGAATTGTTAAGTAAACAAAAGTAATCCACTCTGAGTCACTACCAGAAGGACCATTATATGTAAAATGCTTTGCCAATTCGAAAAACTAATATGATCAATTCACAATTTCAACATTCAGGTCTAATTTAATGACAGACTGTAATTCGCAGTTTATGTTGCCCTTTCTTTAGATTGAATAGATTGATGTGAAGACAATAAACTATCACATAAGAATACCACATGAAATGATTATATCTCCCTTATTGGAATTTGAAATCAATCGAGAGAAATGGTGAAATACTTAGAGAAACACCTGATTCACATCTGCAGGTATCTCTCCGCTCTGCCCTCTCGCAGCATTCTCATCCTCAGCCACATTTTCACCAACATTCCCACATCGAGCAACCTGTTGTTGCTGATTCGCTTCAATTTTAACTGGCACTACGCTAGGTACACGACCTGCACCGTTCTGGGATAGGGTAGTCAAAATTTAGAAAGAAAAAACTTGTAGAAATTCATCCGTCCATTTTCATCGATAATTAAAAGCTCTCATACAAGAATAATAAGCAACACAGATAGACAGGAACACGTCATGACCATTATGGGGAATTTTCTTTTGTTTACAACTGTTTTAAGTTTTAACCACAAGATCATGTCCGCTTCTTTCTTCCTAGTGTGACGAAGATTGCCACGGATCAAGATCGGACATCAAGTAAAATCATTTAGTTCGTTATCTCACTACGGAAGCAGGGTCTATCTACTCTTAAACTTGTGATATTATAATGATACATATGACAAAAACACTTAAATGGAAGTTGGAAGAAACCTTAGGACGATGAAGAAAGTTTGCAGCCCTACGATGAATTTCATCTTCATAGGACTTGATAGCTTCCTGTAAAGCTTTAGCTTTGTTGGGCAAAACTAGCTCAAGGAGTCCAACGTTTCGCTTATTCATCGAAATTAACTCCGCCAGTTCCTCGTCTGTCTTTGTTTGAAGGTCATCCACCACGACCGTCTTCAATTTCTTCGTTGCCCTAACTTCCTCATCTGCCAGCTCATCAGTAGACCAAGCAGTTGACATATCTGAAACAAAAATAAAAAGGAAAATTCAGCTAAGGTTTTATTTCTCACAAAACCCTCAAAATTAGCATTTTAACAGGAGTAACATTTTCATTTTATTTTCTGGAACTAACTAACCTAGCTACAGCATTTAATCTCTTACAGTATTACATAATTTTCAATCTGAACTGTACCTCCTAAAACACATTATATATGTTGGAAGCTAGGGTTAACATCAAATTACACACAATTTCGTGCTCACAAAACCAGTATTTCACCTGCAAACAATTTTTGCTTACTGTTTTTGGATGATAACTAAAATTGCTTGAGAAAACTAAAATCAATTAGCAATATCAATTAGTGAGATTTCGCACATTTTATACGTCGAAATTGAATTCAATTACTTAGAAAAACAAAAAGTAAATGCAGAATTAGGGAGGGATTAAACTTAAGAAAACACCTCAATCGATGCTGAGATAACAAAGTAGAAAATGAAGAATTTGGAGGATATCGTCTGCCTGGTTTTTGCCAATTACAAAGTAAAAAAGAAAAAAGAAGTCAACATTTTCTCATTTTTACTTTTTTTTAGTCACTAAATTTGCTCAAAAATAAAATAAAATTGAATTACTAAATGATAATTTCAGCCTTTCAGGTTTAAGTTTTAACCTATATGTTTATATTAATAATTAAATATGGATTATTATTTTTAAAGAAAGATTTGTTTAGCTAAAGGGGTGTCTCGAAGCTTGGTTCGATTTTGTTTATTGACCAAAACTTGAGTTTGATTTCAAACGAACATCACCTTTTCATTCCGTGTTCACATTTTTTTAGTTTAGGTTCAAACCTTATAATTATGAGCCATGTTTCACATTTATAAACGATCAATAAGTCAAATGTAACCATTTTAATAAACAATAGCAAATTGCTAGAATAGTCCTGTGTATTTATCAGGAATTTGAATGGTGACTTTATTTGAACTATGGTTGTTAACACTTAACTATAGCCCTTGAGCTATCGTCAGTAAAATTCGAATATAGATTTGTTATTGACAGCACAAGGTTTTTTTTTTTAAGGAGAACACCCATAAACAGGGCTATATAAAAAAACAGTGCTTCAAGGGGGAGCGAAAAACATCAAAAATACAGAAGAAAAAAGAAAGAAAGGAACAAGCAATGGATATTATATCAAGTACGAGCAACAATCACTTGGAAGCCACATTACGAGGATTCAACAACCACTTGTTCCACTGGAGACTCACTCGATTACATCTATTTGACATCCATAATAAAGTCATCCGTTGAACCATAGGAAAAATATCATCATGCAAGGCACTTTCTACTTCTCCGGTAGGTTCATGTAGGATTCGGTTACGCCATCTTCAAATTGCCCAAATAAGAACATACCTGACCCCATGCGATACTACCTCCACCCATTTATTTTCTGCTGGAAAATTTTTACCCAACAAAACATCTTCAAGAGTTGGGTATTGAGGAGGTCTAATTTGCCACCAACTCCAAACCTTCAACCAAATTGGCTTAACCTTTGCACAATCAGATAGGCAATGCCCCAGAGATTCTGGCTCATAGTTACAAAATAGACATCTATTTGAAGTTAGCACCACCCCACACATCTCCATATTCACTCTTGTTGGAAGTCTATTAAAAAACACACGTCACAGACATAGGTTAATCTTACCAGGAAGTATGGAAATCCTTTTGAATCTATTTCAATTAGAACTTTAAACTGAACCGATTGACAGAACCTTCACCGAAAAATTTACGTTAGGCCCAAGTTTCCAAATCCAGCAATCAATGCAATCATGGGATAAAATAAGATTCCCAATAGTGAGAATAAGATGAGATAATTCATCCAACGATCTCCCACGAGGAAGAATCCGCCATTGCCACCTTCCTTGCCAAACACCATGAATCAAGGCCCATCGGTCTTTTACACTGCAACTTTTATGTATCTTTAAAGTAAAGAGTCGTGGAAATAGATTCTTTAGAATATTCCCGGCACCACACCATTCATCGAGCCAAAAATTCATTTGAGAACCGTCTTCAACCTTTCTGATAATAGATCTTTCAAACTCAAGACCTAATCTATCAATTTCGCTACAACTGTCAACTATATGCTTCCACATGCCATGCTTTAAATTTAGATTAACATTCACACCAAACCCGCCATCAAGACTAACTCTCTAACAACTTTTCGCCATAACGCATTTGGCTCATTATAAAACCTCGATCGTCATTTTTCGAACAAACCCAAGTTCTTGCATAGCAGACTGCCCACTCCAAAACCTTCTGCTTTATTTACTGATAAAACTTTTTTCCATTTGATCCAAACCATCTATTTTTCATTTTCTTTAAAACCCCAAAAGAAACGAGAAAGAATTGATTCTAACCTGTTTATAATGTTCTTAGGAGCTCAAGAGTAAGAAGTAATAGAGAGGAAGAGCGCCCAATACCGATTTAACTAGAGTTCTTCGGCCTCCAATGGAGATGAGTTTTACCTTCCAAGATGAGAGCATGTTAAGAAAGCATTCAATCACACCACTCCAAGAATTTTTTTTTTCATACTTCTACCCACAGGTAGACCCAAATATGAAAATGGAAGTTGTTCATGAGAGCAATTAAAATTACTTGCTACTCTTGCAACTTCAAGAGGACAAATCTCGACACCATAAATCTTACTCTTGTGTATGTTGATTTTCAGCCCCGACGCCTTTTCAAACCACCCAAGCATGTTAATCAAATTTGAAATATTTGACGATGACCATCTTCCGAAAAATAGAGCATCATCCGCGTATTGAAGGAGAGATAAGTTAGATCCGTCATCGGCTAGCGAAATCCCCTAAAAAATACGTTTTTTTTTACAAGCAAGTAACATCATAACTTGCAAAGCTTCCGCAACAATTAAAAATAGGAAAGGGGAGAGGATCCCCTTGCCTAAGCCCACGCTCCATTTTGAATTCTCTCATCGGCGAGCCATTTATTATGACTGAAATAGAACCTACACTTGATTCCAAAACCCATTTGTCTCATAATATCTTGAAGAAAATTCCAATTCACGCTGTCAAGCGCTTTCTCAAAATCCACCTTAAAATGAAGTAAATCTATACCATTTCTAGTGGCATATTTAACAATTTCATTAGCAATAAAACAACCATCCAAAATTGTCTTCCGGCTAAGAAAGTTGTTTGGTTAGGGCTAATAAGTTTGTGTATTACCTTTGCCATTCAGCTGATAAAAGCTTGGCGATCACCTTGTAAGTGCAACCGATCAAACTAATAGATCGATAATCACAAACCTCTAATGGATCCAACTTCTTAGGAATTAACACAATAACTGAAGCGTTACAACATTTAGCAAGCTTGCTTGTAGATTCAAAGTGTTTTATACAATTATAGAAATCATCCCTGAACACCTCCGAATACCTTTTTAAGAACTTGAAATTACATCCATCCGGCCCAGGGGCCTTTGATCCCGAGCAGTCCCAAACTGCATGCTTAACCTCCTCTATGGTGAAGGCAGATTCCAAGTAATTGTGATCTCCAACATCTAATTTTTGGAATGATCGACTTCGAAAGAAAGGCCTGCGATGGATCGGCTCTTTGAACCTTTTCAGCGAAGTGAATAAACACAGTCTCCTTGATCGAGTCTGGTTCCTCCAACCATGAGCCAATTGATAGAATCCCTCTGATGGTATTCTTCTGATTTCTTGTTTTCACATAAGTATGAAAAAAATTTGTGTTCTCATCACCTTCAATCGCCCACTTGATTCTAGATTTCTGCTTCAACACATTTCTTTCTGCTTGTTCAATACGATCAAGATCCATCAAAGCAGAATATTTACCAACAATAGAATTCGATTCTTGAGATCTACTTTAGTTTTATTGCATTCTTCTCTATGTTTTCGACTCCAAGATTTTATGTCATTCTTAAGTTTTTTCATTATGTTCTTGAGAATGATGTCTGGTGTTCCTACGTACAGACCTTCAGACCACGAGCTCACAACTGCAGTATTGAATTCCTCCGGCCCCCAGCCCCAGCCCGATCCATTGGTCAAAAAATTTAAAAGATTTAGGACCAAAATCAATAGACCCAATTTTAAATAAGATTGGACTATAATTAGATATAACGCATCCTAATGCAATGACCGATGTATCCTTCCAAACACTAAAAAGGTTTGAAGATACCAAAAACCGATCCAATTTGCTCATTTTTCTTCCATATCCCGCCCATCTGCAAATCATGTAAACCGGCAGTAGCAATGAAATTATTAAAAATCATTGCATCCCGAACTTTGAAACTGGATCCCACCCGCTCTTCTCAATTCCTAACAGCATTAAAATCCCCAAAAATTATCCAAATTGCGTCATTATCGCTAATAATCTTGATTATTCAAAGGGTTAGTATTGTTGACCAATCAAATCAAAATATAGATAACTCTATGATATTTACCCTTTTTACTCATTAACTTTTTGATATATACATGTTTGATCTTTTTTCCCAACACCACCTAATTTTATGGCACAAATGATTTCCAAAATTATTATTTTTTTAACCCAACAGCACCTTTTTTTATAACACAAATGATTTCTCTAAAAAAAAAAAGATAATGTCAAAATTATAGAAGTATATCTTAGTATGAAAAGATATATAAAGATTGCTTCGATACTTCGATTTCGGTTAATTCAATCGAGTTCTTGAGAGGAAAACCCAAACCAAGTAAAAAAAAGTAGTTAATCCTAAAAGGCTAAAACCACAAACCAAACCATCAGTTTTTACCTGAATTTGGTTATTTCAGTTCATTAGTTCAGTTTATAGTTCAATTTCTGCTCACCCTAGCTATTAAGGTTAAGTAATTTATTCTTGTTAATTAATACTATATTTGCAGTAGTGGTAGTGATACAATACAGGCAAATATGGCGCAAAAAACTTGTCACCATTTTTTATCAACCAATAATAGCCAAAACCGATATAGGGATGAACCAAAGCTAATACCTCTCATAAGACGTTAAAATACTTAAATACATCAAATATGTCACAAACTCATTCACCAACAAGTATCCACTTATGGCCTACATAACAACATTGTACATTTTCAAAATAACATTGAATTGAACATTACATTCAAAATCACATCAAAATATAAATAAACAAAAATAAAAAAATTGAAAAAACCAGACTGTGAACATAAATACTTCAAATATTACTACTAATTACTATATTTATTTCTAATCTCTTCCTTACGTCGTAGAATGATATCTCGATCAATTCCCGTCAAACTGCTTGCATCCTGAAGTAGAAAGGCAATGTTCTCATTCTTAAGCTTTTCAGCTTGAATTTGAATCTTTTCAGCATCCATTTTCAACTTCTCTTGTCGTAGTTTATTGCGAAGATCCAAAGTCTCTTTGAGTTGCAGAAAACTATCATCCTTGAGTTGTCCCCTTTGTAGGAATGCCTCATATATTTTAGAGCTAGTTGACGATGAAATAGCTTTTGATTTTTCAACTCTCTTGGGTGTCTTATTACTCGAAGGACGTTCACGCTTAGCCTCATCATCTTCAAGGTTTATTGAACCATCATCATCATCATCATCATCATCATCATCTGAAGAAGAAGAGGTGTGTGTTTGTTCTTTTGCAAATGGTTTTGTACTTTTGCTTGTTTTTTGATCCATTACGAAGCGGGATTTCCATTTGGGTGAATCTTTGAGCAAATTCCACACATGGTCTAGAGTGAAATGCGTACCTACTTCTTTCTTGTATGTTTGGCGCGCACAAATATTGACATCATCATCAGAACAACCATTTTTGCGTTTGCTCATCACTTTTGTGAGGATTTCATTAAATGTAGCTATCTTTATATTCATATTTCTCCATTTAGACCTTATTTGGTCTTCATTTCTTCGAATTCCAGACGTGTTGTTTTGATTGAAGTAGGAAAGGAAACGGTTCCAACACATATTGGATTGTTGTGAGCTTCCCACGACAACGTATTCCTCTGGCGTATGAATAAATGCCATTGCTAACAATGTCTCTTCAGCTTCAACCCATAACTTCCTCCCAGTTTGTTTCTGTTTAAGCTCTTTAGGAATATTTACTTTCACTGTTTGTTGAGTTGAAAAATCTGGAACCTTTGGTGGTTCAACAACATTTGTCCCTATTTTCTCACGACTTTCTGCACGCTCTTCTTCAGGTATGAACAACACATCAGATGAATTCTCTTGATCACCGACTTCAACCTTTATAACCAATTTCCCATTGTCAAGCTGTGGACTAGTTTTCTGCTGGATGAAAATTAAATTTATGACAACAAATGGTAATAATTGTAGAGCAAGAAAAAGTAATTCTGTTGGGGAATTTTCAAGATAAATAAATAAGTTAGGGATTTCGGTTGTGTCATAGGAAAAGAAAAGAGAAATGAGTTTTGGTGGGTTTATCTTGTCCCACACAGGAACAAGAATAAACAGGAATTGGATATATAAGTTATGAATTAATTTAATATTAATTCACAATTAATTGGAGTTTGTTTACTTTTGGAACCCTTCTAGTTGTTTTGGTGGTTGATGATCCATCGAGATGGTTTGTACAGATATGACTATTTGTTGTGACCGTTGGATTATTACTCATCCAATTCGATTACAGTGAAGTTTCACACATGTTTAAAACACTTGAATAGTCACACCTATTCAATTATATATCATTTCATGATCTATTTAAACCATCTTGACTGATCAGATCGAACAGTCACACCTGTTCATTGTTACTGCTTGCAATTTTTGGTGCCTTTACGAAGGGATACAACTGCCATCATTTGTCTGTTCGAAGGGGTGCAAATGACTATAAATAGCAGCATATGTCCTGCATTTTTGGCCATCCAAAAACCCACATTGATACACCAAAATTCTGTTCCTCTGTTACCAGATTGCTGCGAGACGTATTGCTATAGAAATACGCCTTTTAGTGTCTCGAAAACCTTGAAAACTCAGTAGTTCACCAGGATATCACCACCCCTGCAGTGTTGATATTGATACTATCCGTTGCTTCGTTGTATCTTGTGAAGTGATTCGCCGGGAACCCAAAGCACACGTTTTGTACCAACAGTGGGGGCGAAATTGCTTTAAGGATAGAGAGTACTCGCCTCGAAGCAATAAGTTGTAGTTTGTTGTTCGCGTTTAGTCATTTATTTACAACCCCATATTCAACAAATTCTTGTCAGCATCAATAATCTATCTCTCCCTATTCTAAAGTATTTTAGTCATCACACTCCGAATGCATGTTGTATCTATCCTCTTAAAATTTATGAGATTACTCGAAATTGTATAATGAGATAAAGAAATATACAGAAGTCAGAAGTAACAACCTTAGGAGAATGAGAAAGGTTTGTGGTCCTACGATGAAGTTCATCTTCATAGGACTTGATAGCTTCCTTTAAAGCTTGAGCCTTGTTAGGCAAAACTAGCTCGAGGAGTCCAGCGTTTCGCTTATTCATCGAAATTAACTCAACCAGTTGCTCATCTGTCTTTGTTTGAAGGTCGTCCACCAAAACCATCTTCAACTTCTTCGCTCCTCTAACCTCGTCATCTTCCAGCTCATTACTACACCTAGCACTTGACATTTCTGGAAGAAAAAAAAAAGACACCATCAATATTAAAAGTCTTAGTTGTCTTACCTTTGCAATGTAGTTTACAATCTTTCTACCCAAATTATAAATTCTCATAACCTTTAGCTTCAACTGCTAATGAATGAAAGTTTTTGTTTAATGGAATCCCAGCATAATCATTTAACTCAAGTCTTCCTTTAGTGTATGCATTTATTTCCTTATGAGACTGTTCATATCTAGATTTCTTGGGACTTAAAATATGATTATGCTCCAAAAAGACACGAGATATAATGCATCTTCCATCACCGTGAACAATCACATTGACTTTTGCCTTACAACCTGTTTTCCTCGACAATTTTGTCCGAGTTGATTCGGGCTTCGGTATATGTACACCTCCTTTACCACATCTCAGTTTGTAGTATTTTCTATCACCTTCGTTTCTTACACTTGCTTTACTAATTCCAAATCCAACTTGGTATGCATACTGATTAACAAAACCATAAATTTCCTCTTCTGTATTAAACCTCATACCAACTTTAGGAATTACATCAGGAGACGCTTCAACATTTATAGGAATTTCTTGAGTAAGAAAAGGTTCAACATCTTCAGGAACTTGTTCAATATGAAAAGTTTCTACATCTTCATGAAGTTGTTGGATAGAATACCCAACATCTTGAGCACTGAGACTTGTATAATCATGTAATATCTCAGGAGACTCCATACTGTTACAACAAACCAGTATTAAAATTTGCAGACAAAGTATAAATATAAATATAAAAAATTACTACAAAGTGAAAAAAGATGGTTGACATCATGGACCAAACAAAAGGATAGTGTTCTTTGTTCAACAAGTAATGTATTAAATAGTCTATGCAAGAAAATATATAATTTTATAATGCGTTAAAATATGGTCTCAGATAATTAGGGACAAGTTGTATAAAGTCTATGTGTTTTATAATTACAAAGTCTGTAATAACAAATCTAAAACATTTTTATATTAAAATATTAATAAATATCATCAGTTAGGGTTAGGATTTACCTAAAATTACACCCAGTTTCGTGTGCGAAGAACCATCTCTTTAACTAAAATAGCTAAAAAAAATTAATAGGAAACAGGCATATATTAGCTAGGGTTTACCTCAAATTACATCGAATTCATGTTCACAAAACCATTCTTTTAACTTGGGATGATAGCTTAAATCGCTATCTCAAATTAAGGAGAGATTAAAGTAAAATAAATAAAAATACCTCAATTGAATTCGGAGGAGGTCGTCTGTATGGTATTGCCGATGGAATTAGTAGAAAAAGAGTGCATTCAACTTTTCATACGAGCTGCTGCAAATTTATCATTTACTCCATAGATTATTTACTGTATAAAAGAGTGTTGTTAAAGATGCAGTAATAAGTCTGGGTTATTAGATCACAAAAATAAAAATAAAAATAAAAGGTTTGAAATCGCCTGCTTTGCTTTTTCAGTCGTCTTTTGCCTATCATTCCCTCTTATTCTCCCCGCTTCAAACAAAAAATAACAAGGTCAACCGACCAAAAGCGCAACGTTCGTCAAAATTTGACAATAAAGGAAATATAACTTTTATCAGTACCCGTAAATGGTTCACATTTTAAATTTGTGCCATATAAGGATTTAAATTGCCTAAAAAGTCAATTAAAGGTAATATTATCGTTTGATTTTTTTCTTTTTAATTATTAATTAGTTTTAACGTATCAACAACAACAATACACAATCTCGTGAAAAGCAAAGTATGTGGAGGTAAAATGTATACAGTTGTACCTCGACCCTAAAGTAGAAAGACTGCTTACAGAAAGACTTCTGACTATCGAATGTAGATGTAAATATATGAAACCACACACACATATATATACATATATACTAAATAAAAACATAAAGTAATTCTAGGAGTATAGACTCTAAGAAACCTATACAACTTAATAGTAACTTCCTTTTAAAGTGAAGAAAACACCACCTAGAGACCATATTCAACTATCTTAATTCTACTTTTCCACATATTCCTATCAGAGGTCATGTTCTCAGACAAAATGAGCTCATTCATGTCTTCCTTCAATCTATCCCCCACCTAAGTTTTGATCTACATCTTCTCCTCACACCGTCAACAGTAAGAGCTTCTACTCTTCTAACTGGTGATGTATGTGATCTCCTCTTGACATGTCCAAACTATCTAAGTATATCTTCTCTCAGCTTGTTGACGATAGTTGCTACTTCTAAATCGGTTCTACAAACTATATGAACACTAACTTTACTTTTTTAGTTTTTAAACCCTAATTTAATTTTTGAGTGTTAAATCCTTTTTGGGCATGATTTCAAAATGTTAAATCCTTTTAGAACACGACTTTAAAATGTTAAATCCTTTTATAGCACGTATTTTCAAATTTAAACTGTAATTTTATCTTTAATTGAACATTTTTGGCAACATATATCCTTTTATAATACGATTTCAAAATGTGAGTCCTTTTATAGTATCGATAAAAGTCATATTCCCTTTTTGCCAAATTCTGACAAATTGCTTACCTTAATATCGATTATTGTTTTGAAAAGATTTGTTTAGCGAAATATGGTTAAGTAATTTATATTTGTTAACTAATACAGTAGTAATAATGATACAAATATGAAATACAGGAAAATATGGAGCGAAATGTTGACATGAAGGAAGCAAACTTGTCACCATTTTTGTCAACCAATAACCTTGGTCCTTGAAGTGTAGACGATGGATGCAACAAACTAATAACTCTCATAAGAAACTTTTACATCAGTCAAGCATGCCAAACTCATTCAATTGGCAAAAACCTCGTCAACCTCTTGTTCTGTAGCCAGTTATTTCAATCTGCACAGCTAGTTTTTCAATCAATTCAAAACAGATCTGACATTACTTTAGGGAACACTTTAATTCCAATTTACATACCAACTTAGATCCCACATGGAATTGAACATTACATTCAAAATCACATCAAAAAAAAAAAAAAAAAAATTACAACACCAGAGACACTTTTCTCAAATACTTGAAATATTACTACTAATTACTATATTTATTTCTAATCTCTTCCTTACGCCGTAGAACGATATCTAGATCAATACCTGTCAAACTGCTTGCATCCTGAAGTAGAAAGGTAATGTTCTCATTCTTAAGCTTTTCAGCTTGAATTTGAATTTTTTCAGCATCCATTTTCAACTTCTCGCGTCGTAGTTTATTGCGAAGATCCAAAGTCTCTTTAAGTTGCAGAAAATTATCATCCTTGGTTTGTCCCCTTTGTAGAAACGCCTCATATACTTTAGAGCAAGTTGACGATGAACTAGCTTTTGATTTTTCAACTCTCTTGGGTGACTTAATACTTGAAGGACGTTCAAGCTTGGCCTCATCATCTTCAAGGTTTACTGAACCATCTGCATTATCATCATCTGAAGAAGAAGATGAAGAGGTGTACACTTGTTCTTTTGCATATGATTTTGTTGTTTGGCTTGTTTTTTGATCCTTTACGAAGCGTGATTTCCATTTGGGTGAATCTTTGAGCAAATTCCACACATGGTCTAGAGTGAAATGCGTACCTACTTCTTTCTTGTATGTTTGGCGCGCACGGATATTGATATCATCATCAGACCAACTACCTTTGTGTTTGCTCATCACTCTTGTGAAGATTTCATTGAAATTAGCAATCTTTATATTCATGTTCCTCCATTTAGACCTTATTTGGTCTTCATTTCTTCGAATGCCAGACGTGTTGTTTTGATTGAAGTAGGAAAGGAAACGGTTCCAACACATATTGGATTGTTGTGAGCTTCCTACGATAACATATTCCTCTGGCGTATGAATGAATGCCATTGCTAACAAAGTCTCTTCAGCTTCAACCCATAACTTCCTCCCACTTTGTTTCGGTTTAAGCTCTTTAGGAATGTTTACTTCCACTTTTTGTTGAGTAGAAAATTCTGGAACCTTGGGTTCAACAACTAATGTCCCTACTATCTCATGCTCTATGAACCCATCAGAAGAATTCTCATTTCCAACGCCACATTGATCACCAACTTCAACTTTGATAACCTGTTTTGCATTGATAACATTTGTCCCTACTGTATCACGACTTTCTGCAGGCTCTTCTACACGTATGTACCCTTCAGAATTCTCATTTCCAGCAACAATTTGATCACCACCTTCAACTTTGATAACCTGCTTCGAATTGTAAAGCTGTGGTACAGATGAAAATTATAATTATGAGAACAAATGGTAAACAAAGAAGGTTTTTCCAATTCAGGTTATCCAGGAAGGGTGAGTCTTTTTTTGACTCAGAGGAGCCCTAATGGGTCCATGTGACCATTTCCGACCATTTCTTTGGCCACCCCCAAGATGTTTACCTAGTGAGGTTCAAACCTGATACTAGGGATGATCATTAGTACCGAGATACCACAGCCGTACTGTACCGGTACCATCCCACTTCAAATGGTATGGTATTCGGTATTTATATAATTTTTTTTTTGGATGCGGTACCTGGTATTTTTCCGGTTTAGTACCCGGTCCCGGTATATAAAGTCCTATTTTTTTTTTGCCACTATATGGTTTATACGATATTATTATTTATTAAGAAATAAGAACGGCTGTTGGAAACACATGTTATATATACTGCGACTGATGAGTTTTAAACATTTACAGGATCACAATCAACTACAATCGTCATCATAATATGCAACCATCATCATCATCAGAAAGAACAAAGAATATGAAAGTAAGTTACTATATCCTTATACGCAAACATATGAAATCTTATGGTTCAAACTCTGGATAATGGGAATCATCTTTTTGGGTCATGTTTATTTCATTTAATATTACAATTATCAACTTTTTTTATTTATAATATATTATGGTCAATGTTGTTGTTGATAATTTCGTGCTCGATGAATTAATGTGAACGATATTGACTATTGATCATCTAAATATATGAAGCTGACTTTATTATGTGTCTTTAATATGGAAACAATTTTACGGTCAATGTTATGATTATCTGTAAATAAAAAAGAAGCAAAATTGACATTGTTTTGGGGATTATAACATTTTGGACGAACTTGGTCTTGTGAGAAAGTAAAACTATCGCTAGCTAAAGTCGTATGTAAGACATTTAGTGTTGCAAACTGTATACAATCAAAATTTAGACACATGGAAACATATGCTCTTTTGATCTGTGTATGAAAAGTTTTATAATTTGTGTTATGCCTATAATGTTAAACAACATGAAGCATGTTTACCAAGTTTACTAATTTATGATCTATTATTGTACACGTTTTTCTTTTTAACTATCTAATTTATATGTGCTTTTGACTATAAACACTTAATAAGATGATGATTATCTAATGCTTGCATTGCATAGTGTGTACAGGGAGAAGATACAATTGTTGAGGAACTACCTTATGAGATCATTGATGACGATTCCGATTCGAATGCAGGTGAGACAAGTGACAAAGTGGACAATGGAGATAAAAACGGTAAAAGAAAACGCACAAACAAAGGAAAAGAAACACATAGTGAAGCTCAAAAAGTGCAAGTAGATGACGAAGAAGGTCAAGGGAGGGAGATAGCCAAGTGTTGGAAACATTATGAACGGGTTTTTTGAGAAGAAGAAGATGGAGTGAAGCGGAAAGATGGAAAATGCAAGTACTGTGGCAGTTTCACAAGAGCCGATAACACTAGAAACGGTACTACTGGTCTCAATAATCACTTAAAAGGTTGTAAAAAAAATCTTGAAAATACGCTAAGATGAAACAAAGTACCTTAACACTTGAAAAAGGAGCTAGTGGAGGATGTAGTGCGGGAACATGGAAGCATGATGAGGGTAGAATTAAAAAAGGCTTTATTAAACATGTTTGTTCTTGCCGAATTACCATTTAAACTAGTAGAACATGAAGCTTTTGTTGAATACACTAATGCTTTGAATGGAAAGTTTACCTTACCATCACGTCACAAAGTAACTAGGGATGTAGGAAAATATTATATAGATGAAAGAAATAAGTATGGCTTAATTAAACAAAACGACAAACACCGTTCACTTGATTACATATACTTGGACATCTTCTTGTCAAAGGGTGAACTATATGGTTCTCACGGCTCATTCCATAGACAACGATTGGGTGATGCCTAAACGGATTATTAATTTTAAACCCATTGATAGTCATAAGGCGGATGATATAGGTCGTGATTTGTTAGAGTGTATACACGGTTGAGGGATAAAAAATGTTATGACAATGATGGTTGATAATGCTCGTCGTAATGATAAGGCACTCGAGTATTTGGTGAGAAAGTTGCCTAATTTGTATGATGGTGGGAAACATTTTCATGTTAGGTGTATGGCTCATATTCTCAACCTTATTGTGAAAGACGTTTTAAAAGAGAATAACTATCATATCGATTGTGTGGCAAAGGCGATTAGGTATATTAGACTCTCATCACAAAGAACGTTGTGGACTTTTGTATTGTTATATTTCCGGTACCAAGTGGGTATAGTACCACTTTTTACCGTATCGGTATCATACCGGTACCTAATCACTTCAGTTGGAACGGTATTCGGTACTCACATTAAGGCCAAAAAGAAAAGTAGTACCAAGCGGTTCGGTATGGTACCAGTTCCGTACCACGCTCATCCTTACCCGAGACCTCTCGTGAGGACATTAGGACGCCTTACCACTAAGTCATCTTGGTGAAGGTTTATGAGAACAAATGGTACTGAAGAGAATTGTAAAGCAAGAAAAAGTAATGATGGTCAGCATCAATATCTATCTATTGTAAAGCATTTAGTTAGTCAATCCACTCCCTCTATTCAACCTCTTAGAATTTATTCGAAAATGTATATATGAGATATAAGAAAATATACGGAAGTCGAAAGAAACAACCTTAGGAGGAGAATGAAGAAGGTTTGCGGCCCTACGATGAATTTCATCTTCATATGACTTGATAGCTTCCTTTAAAGCATTAGCCTTGTTAGGCAAAACGAGTTCAAGGAGTCCAACGTTCCGCCTATTTGTCAAAATTAACTCAGCCAGTTCCTCGTCTGTCTTTGTTTGAAGTTCGTCCACCACGACCGTCTTCAATTTCTTCGTTTCCCTAACTTCCTCATCCGCCGCCACCTCGTTACTACACCTAGCACTTGACATTTCTGTACAAAAATAAGTTTCACAAATCCCCCAAAACTCAGCATTTTAACTGTAATAGTAAGTTATTTTATGAATATAACTAACTAATCTCTTCTCTTTTCTTAGTATATACAGTAATTAATTTTACATTCATATACAAATTCATCAGCTAGGGTTCACCTCAAATTACACTCAATTTCGTTTTTATTTTACGGTTTTGGGATGATAACCAAAAACAGCTAATATTAAATTAGGTATCTCAAATTCTATAGAGTGAGATTTCGCAAAAACAAATGCAGAATTAGGGAGGAATTAAAGTTAAGAAAATACCTCAATCGATGAGATAAGAATGAAGAAAACCAAGAATTCGAAGGAGGTCGTCTGGTTAATGCCCACAAAATTAGAAAGAAATATAATGAAAAAGAAAGGGCCAACAAAAAAGAATAATTTATTTGTACCTGTATATATTGACACATATATATTATTATTTTATTTATTTATTACTATATTCACTTATCCTTTCTCTCTCTCTCTCTCTCTTTTTTTTTTTTTTAAATATAATTATTTTAACATGTGTACTTTTTAAGTTATATTCTTGTTAATAAATACTACTACTTGCTATTGGAGTACTAGGAGTGATGCAGTAGGAATTTAAATGGCTCCAAAATGTTAAGATGCGCAGCAAACAGCCCTTTTTTGGTCAAACGATAACAACCAAAACCTGCAGTTTAAAATGATGGATGCAACAAAGTTAATTCCTCTCATAAGAAATGTTAAATCAATCAAAGATGCCAAACTCATTCATCAAAAAGTAATCACTTCTGGTCTACAAAACAACATTGCGATTTGCAAAAACCTCATCAATCTATTCTTTTCTTGCCAATTATTTCAATCTGCACGTCAAGTTTTTCAATCAATCCAAAACCCATCAGACATTACCTTATGGAATAGTTTGATTTCAAATTACACCAAAAATTTCATGTTTAATGAAGCTCTTGAAATCTTCAATAAGCTTATGCATTTCACTTTCTTGAAACCTGATAGTTACACATACCCTAGTGTTTTAAAAGCTTGTAGTGGATTGCGGTTTGGTAAGTTTGGCAGAATAATACATACCCATTTGGTGAAATCTGGGTTTGAAACAGATGTCGTTGTTACGAGTTCTTTGCTTGGGATGTATGCGAAATGTGGTATGATTGGGTTTGCATTGCAAGTGTTCGATGAAATGCCTGAGAGAGATGTGGCTTGTTGGAATACTGTGATTTCTTGTTATCATCAAGATGGCCACTATGAGAAAACATCGGAGATGTTTCAGAAGATGAAGGATCATGGGTTTGAACCTGATTCTGTGTCTTTCACGACGGCTGTATCGGCTTGTGCTAAGCTTGGGAATCTTGAAAGAGGGAAAGAGGTTCATGATGAAGCTGTGAGAAACGGCTTTGTATCAGATGGTTTCGTGCAAGCTGCGTTAGTTGATATGTATGGTAAATGTGGTTGTTTAGAGATGGCTGTACAAATTTTCGAACAAATCCCGTTTAAGAGTCTGGTTTCTTGGAACTCCATGATTGCATGTTATAGTTTAAGAGGTGATAGCAAATCTTGCCTTCAACTTTTATCAAGGATGATTTTCACACGAACAAAACCGAATTCGACAAGCTTAAGTACTTCACTTATGGCGTGTTCTAAATCAGCAAACTTGAAACACGGAAAGTTCATCCACGGTTACATAATAAAAAACAACATAAAAACCGATACGTTTATTTACACCACTCTGGTAGATGTGTACTTAAAATGTGGAAACACTTCATCAGCTGAATACATCTTTAAGAAGAAAATGGTTAAGACAAATGTTGTTGAATGGAATTTAATGATTTCTGGTTATGTAGCAGTAGGCTCGTATCTTGAAGCTCTTGGAATTTACAATGACATGAATGCATCAAGTGTGAAACCGGATGCCATCACGTTTACAAGCATCTTGGCGGCTTGTTCACAACTCGGAGCACTGGAACGTGGTAAGGATATCCATAAATCGATAATTGCGGGCAAGTTTGAATCGAATGAAATCGTCATGGGAGCTCTTTTGGATATGTACACTAAATGCGGTGCAGTAGATGAAGCTCAACAAGTTTTTAGTCGATTACCTGAAAGAGATCTCATATCTTGGACTACTATGATAACAGCTTATGGTTCACATGGGCAATCTTCTAAAGCGTTAGAACTCTTCGAAGAAATGCAGAAATTGAACACACAGCCAGATAGAGTTGTGTTTCTAGCGGTGATTTCGACATGTAGCCATGCGGGATTAGTTAACGAGGGGTGTTATTATTTCAATCAGATGGTTCATGAGTATGGGATCAAACCAAAAATTGCAGATTACTCATGTTTAGTGGACCTACTTGGTCGTGCGGGAAGATTACGTGATGCTTATGCTATTTTGCAAAGAACTTCAGGCATTAAAGATGATGTTGGCCTTTTGAGCACATTGTTTTCTGCATGCCATTTACATGGGGATTTGGAATTGGGTCAAGAAATTGCGAGTTTGCTTATTGATAAGGATCCTGATGACCCATCAACGTATATTGTGTTGGCTAACATGTATGCTTCAATCAAGAAATGGGATGAGGCAAGGAAAGTGAGGATGAAAATGAAAGAGCTTGGTTTGAGAAAGAATCCTGGGTGTGCTTGGATTGAAATTGATAAAAAGATCGAACCTTTCCTCGTGGAAGATAAATTGATCCCGAAAGCAGGTATGGTGTATGAATGTTTATCGATTCTTTCTGGTCATATGAACAAGGACGAACATTTGTTTCAGAACACTATTTTGAATATGTAAAGGTTAACTTGTTATTAAGACAGAACGTTTGTTTGTGACTGTCTTCTGATTAAGCAATTGGACTCCAACTGTTGACGTGTGTATCGTCGATAGCTGTGACATCAATTGAGAATCGACTTGGAAGATGGTCAATAAGTCTACGTCAGATGAAGAATTTGGATGAGTTATATATATATATATATATATATATATATATATATATATATATATATATATATTGGTAATCAGAGGCGACTTCTAGAGCCAAGCAGGCCTTTTGATCATGCATCTCTGGGTCGAGGTATGATATGCATCTTTTGCATTTTGAACAAGTTTTACCATTTCATTTGAGTTCTGTGTCTCTCACTATACCATTTCATTTGCTTAAATGCTAATTTTTGTAGGAGTTGCGTATATAAAATAATTGTGTTACAATTAAAGCATATTCTGTTTTGTCATGCTGTCTATGTCCGTGTACATTTGCTAACCAAAATTCGGAATACGTATAACATTATATGATCAGGTTTTATGTTGATCAGGTTACACATTTTATATGGATTTCAGGTTATACAAAAGATGTATTCCTTCTACAAGCAGCAAAATCTACTTGTTTTCTTTGATTTGGGTCTATATCCATGACTTTCTAGATTTTTAGGACACCAGTTTGATCTCAATTTTTTTGTGTTGTCTTCTGTGGTTTCTTGAAAACCCACAAGGGTAGAGCAGTTGTTGTAGTATACATATGGCTCAACACATACAACAAAGCGTCTATAACGTTAATGTGCCCTTAGTTCTCCCATTCTAGGGTCTATGTGATTCTTAATGTTTACCATATGCATATTTTCACATCTGATCGTACATGTACCCTGTAAACATACCCCTACATTGTAATTCTTTTCAAGATTAGAGAGTAGCCTATAGGCCATGATGGAAGGCTGCCATGAACTAGGGACGAGAAAAAAGAATTTGAATTGTCACTCTTAGCTACAATTACGTGACGTATGGTTTGTTACTTGGATTTACTATCTGTATTGCTTTTGAGCAAAGTTTGGTGTGAATTGGATCGCACCTTAGGTTTTCCAAGGCGGTTAATTTGGAGCTCTTAAGAATTATTTAAAAAAAAAAATGATTGCAATGGATGTAAAATAAGTATAAAGAAGTTGTTGAGGTCTGTGTCAAAGTTTCTGCAACTAGATGAAGTTATTGTAGTATAGTCTTCTTCTAAGGTTCTAGTGTAATTTTTTTGAATCGACTATCGTATGTTGTGTCTTTGATAGATAAGATAATGAGAATTTGTAGTATAATGTATTAATGTCACCAAAGCTCGTTGTTTAAAACTCCATTTTTTGAATTTGAAACTTATACTTGATAATACTTGTGATGAAGTTAAGTCTCGTTCATGAACATTGGTGTGTGATGGTGGGAGTATTGAAGGTAGGTCGACTCTATTCTTTTTGTTCAAGAAGAGAATTGCCTCTATGTAAACAAAATGAATGCTTTATTTCTATTAATTGCAGGACTCCATTCATTTCTACTGAAGGTGGTGGGAAAGATACTTTTGAGATGAAGAAGATAATAAAGATCAGCTACAGTTCCTCATTGTACAAGACACTGCTGCAGGTATCAAGTATTCTGCACAAAATTGAATCTGCAATTTGCCCACATTGGTCTTTCTTTGGTTGAAGGATTTCAGGCAATGTTTGGGCTTTTCACAAAGTAATGACTCTTTATGATTTTCTTGTAATATTTTTTCAAAGTAAAATCAATTTAGTATCCGACTTCCATCATTGTACATTTGTACATGAAGCCTAAGATTTTCCCAAGTAGTAATAGGTTATACATATCAAATAAGAAATTTATTTTGTAGATCTTTTTATTTCATTGATGTGTAATTGACGATGGTGATAATTGTGTCCCTTACATATCAAATTTAACTTATTGTAGAGTACCTGTATAATACAGAAGTTATAAACCAGGGAAAATAGCCCAAAAAATTAATGTAAAGTCTAAAATTTATCAATTAAGGGAATCTCACTTTCTCCATCGCCCAAAAATGACTCATTTTTATTTTTTGCTAGAAAATGATTGTTTTTGTCGAAAATCTTAAATTAGGGGAATATCGCTTGATCAATTTTTTTTATTTGCAAAATTAAGGCCGGTTAATGGTGATACGTATCATTTATAAACACTTTATATTACAAATTAGGGTTTAAAACATTTGGGGTTATGAGCATAGTCATTTAGGGTTCCAAAATTGAAGTGACAAATTCGTATGTAAAAGATGGCGAATCGTGAAATTTAAGGTTGCTTGTGTGTTGATAATGCAAGAATGTGAACCTCTTGGATACATAGGAACCATAACAAGTCATTTCAAGAGTCAATTTTGTATATAAAAAATTTGATCGGGTGATATTCTTCTTAATTTAAGATTTTTGACAAAATAATTTTTTTGGCAAAAATTAAAATTAGCGGTTCTTTTTGGGCGATGAAAAAAGTAATACATTACCTTTTTGGGCTATTTGCCCCATAAACTATTGTATCATTTCGCCTGTCCCATTGTACCATCACTCTCTTCCTCCCAAGTCCTGGTATATTAGAGTATGATAATTCAGGTTGAAGGTAAGAACAATTTTGTTTGATTGACTGTTTAAATTTGTTAATTGATTACCTGCGAACTGTTTGATAGAAAGTGTCAAATAGAAAAAAATGTGATGGTTGATTTTTGGTTCCTCTGGTTACAGTTGAAAAGAATAGGTAGATTAGTTGTTTAATTTCCAATGACTAACGATGGAATTTATTTGTTGAAGATTGTTTATTGAAGCCACAAATGATAGCAAATTCAAGATTTCTAAATCTGAGTTTGTAGGAACAATGAGATACTGTAAAACAGGTTTTCTTTGAAGTTTTGTGTCCAAGTGTGATGCATCCTTCACACTTGTTTCCATTAAATTGGACCGCAGTCAAGCATGATTACTGTTTCTATTGTTTTTATTTCGAGGTTTTAGTACTTGAAACATATCGTCCAACACCATTGCTGATGAGTGTGAAGATTAAATGAGAAAAGAGTAAAAGGAGAATTGCTGAAGACATCCCGGGGATGCCTTGGATCCCGGTGGGATAATAAAGGAAAACGTGATCAGAAGTTTTTATCCCAAGGGGATGAATATGTATCCGGGGGGATAACGGAGGTCGACAGAAAATCCATTTTTCTTGTTCACAAAGTAATGTACACACTATAAATATAAACCCTTACTATTGTAAACCCTTGGTACGAAATTTATAATGAAAAAACTCTCGGTTTAGCCCCGTGGACTAAACCAAAATCTCCAAGTTGGAGATTGGATATAACTACGTTAAATCTTTGTGTCGTTTACATTCTCGTATCGTGTTTATTTATCTTGTTTGCTTTGTTTAATTGCTTAGTTAGCAATTGGTTATTGTTTATTGTTTGTGGGTGCAATTGTGTTCAATTGTGTGCGTTGTTTGGGTTCTAAGTTCCTAACTGGTATCAGAGCTCTAGATTGAGCGATTGGGAACAATGGCGGATGAAAGCACGATCAAGATGGTTTGTTTATGGTTAGGGTTTTTATTGGAAGATGGAGAGTTGGGGTTATTGTGGCCAAATAATCACAGTGGATCTAGATTCGGTTGAAGATAATCATAAGGGGAATGATTGGAACGACATGGTTTAGGATGTGATTGCAACATGTTATCGAGATCATCTGACTTGTTTTGTTGGACAGCGAAGAACTTGGCGAGCAAAGTTTATGTGCTCGGCGAGTTGAATTATAAATTAAAAAGGTTAGGGTTTTTTCTGGTGGGTTTGACGTGACGATACAGCGGGAGGCCGGTCACGTTGTGACAATAATTGTTCGCGACGACGATAATAGAGTGGATGATCGGGTTTGATTGTTGATTTGTTGCGGGGAGAGATTTTTTGGGATCCGGGTTTTGGATTCAGGCTTATCATTCATTGCGATCTCGTGCAAAAGAATAGATGAATGTTATCAAACTTGGGGTTTGATGTTGCGAGTGTAGGGACGTGATGTCTCGGGAACTTCATTGATTTGGACTGGGTTATTCAAAGATGTGAGGTTTGTTACTGTGCTCAAGAGGATGGTTTTCTCGGTTTTGGGTATATGGGTAATAAACGGTACCACATTCGTTTGTTAATCGACATCTATTGGTGTAAGAGGGAGTTTTGTTATCGCTCGCGGGTTGAAACGGGAGACCATGATTTTGGTCGAGTATTCCATGTTCTTAGGATGATTAGGCAGGTTAGAGCTACTACTCTTGGATATATTGGTTGTAGAAGATCTCGGATATAACACGTTCGACTTGTCTCGGGTATTTGTTGATGTTAGGTTCAACGATTAGAGCGGATCTTCTAGAAGAATCAATTGGGAATTTTCAATTAAGTAAGAGGCGGGTAACCGTGTAAGTCCTAGTGGTTTAAGCTTTCAGATTTTGTTGAGAGTGTCGGGACTGTTGGGAGTTTGTTAATCGAGGGAAGTATCGAAGCTAGTGGGAGCTTTGGAGATTGGTGTGCAACTATTGGATCTCAATATCTACGGATTTAGTGTGCGAATTCGGGGTAACACTAGTGCGTTCGGATCTAATTTTTTACTCTCCAACGGCAAAGAAATTTGCTACTGACAGTGGGTTATAAACCGAAGTCTTCTCAGATAGCCGCGATTGTTATATTAATATGTACAGTGGGAGCGGGCTAAGTGGGAGAAGATGAGTTCAAAGAAATCATAGCTATGTTTTGGGTCGGTGTACCAGCGGGAAAGCGAATAAAAATGAAGTAGGTTTCAAGGTTGTGACTGCGTTCTTACGGGTGGACCTTGATGATGATCTAAGGGTTTGTTCTATCGGCGATTTTCTGATTGCTGGGAAGAAAAATCGGATGGACGAAATTCTGTACGGGTTGGTCGATGACATGTCGGTGGCAGGATCGGATGTGGCTGCAATCGATGAATTGAAGATGCGGTTGTCTTCTTGAAAGAATCTTGTGGTTGGAGTCGTTGAACACCTCAACGTAACTTCTTGGGCTAGAAGATGGTGGTGCGGATAATCGGAGAGTGGTCTCAGTTTAATAGCGGTGTTCAGTTAGCTTTATATATCGAAAGTCTTCCGATTCTGTGAGATCGAGCAAGCATGTCCCGGATGCGTTCCGGCGGTATTGGTTAAGTTAAGAATGGGTGTTATTAAAGGGGCGGTGAAGTTGAAGTTAAAGGGTTAAGAGTTTAGGTGTGATTGAATCTTGATCAAATGGGAGATTGTTGAGTGTGAAGATTAAACGAGAAAAGCGAAAAGGGGAATTGCTGAAGACATTCTGGGGGGATGCCTTAGATCCCGGTGGGATAATAAAGGAAAATGTGATCAGAAGTTTTTATCCCGGGGGATAATGGAGGTCGGTAGAAAATCCATTTTTCTTGTTCACAAAGTAATGTACACACTATAAATATAAAACCCTACTATTGTAAACCCTTGGTACGAAATTTATAAAGAAAAACTCTCGGTTTGGCCTCATGGACTAAACCGAAATCTTCAAGTTGGAGATTAGACATAACCACATTAAATCCTTGTGTCGTTTACATTCTCATATCGTGTTTGCTTTTTTAATTGCTTAGTTAGCAATTGGTTATTCATTTATTGTTTGTGGGTGCAATTGTGTTCAATTATGTGCGTTGTTTGGGTCCTAAATTCCTAAAATGCACTTAGCTTCACATTTGTTTTTAATCATGGTTGTTTAAAAAATTGAATAATATGATAATTCCACTTTAGGATAGTTTGAAATGCATCGGGTCAAAAGTGAAAATTTTAGTACAGGTTAAAATGCATCGGGTTGGGTTGGTTTAACCCAAAGCATATTTTGTGATTATAATTTTGTTGAGAATGAATACAACCTGTTAAATCGTTTTACTCAAAACGTTATATTTTTTATTGTAATGATATTTTTTGTGATGATATTTAAGCATAGTTGTCAAAATTGTACGATTGGCGAGTCGGATCATACGAGTCGTATCATAAACTCATAAAAAGTGTCGACTCAAAGGCTGAATCGAAACTGAGCAGAACTCGGAAGATGACTCGCGAATAATTTGGTGGCTCTTAACGAGCCGATCCGGCTCGCAAGCTCGTACGGTCGGATTTTTAAGCGGGAAAAAGATATTTTCTGAGTCATAGATTTCCATTGGTCAAAGCCCAAAATCAATTTAAAACAATAGTTATTAAAAGAAAATAAGGTACATACCTTTCTATCATTTAATTTGAAGATTTCCTCAAAAAACTAGGGTTTTGATTTACAACTAAATCTATCCATTCACTCACAAAAATGAAAAACTCTGGTTCTTCATCTTGTAAATCTAAAACCGATTGTAGAGGGAGAAGATTCAAGAGAGAAGAAGGTAAGTAGCATGATACTTTATTTTTGTTTTGATTTGTATCTATATGTGTATGTATATATGTCTGTATATATAAAAGCAGCAAGAGAGAGAGATATTGAGATATACATTACTAGTGTGCATCCCGTCCGATGGACGGCTTAAAAAATTATCTTAAGTGAACTGATTCATTCTTATTTTGACATAAAACGCATAAGTAACTAAATAATTATCATTTTTAGTATAATGACGACAAAATCTACCTCAATGGAGATATAACTCTTGTTTATAGTCAAAATAATATACACTTTTATAAAAGACTCAAACATAAACACCTAAGCACCTCAAAAAGATTAAATACGTACATATTTGAGACGTGAAATAATATTAAAAGTAAAAGTCATACTTATTAACCAAATGACATTGAATTACCAATGTAACTATAAATTGAATATGTTGTTGAAGAATCAAATGATTAACAACAACAAAATATCGGTGTAAGTAGTGTATTTATTATGTACTTTTATTTATTTATTTTAGTTGTGACATTTCATCAAACATTTGATTGACATTACATATACATCCATAGTATGCAAGAAAAAGCTTACGAACTCGTGATGATTGTCAACCACTTCGTTGGTATATCATTCACTCACCATTTAATCTTATTTAATTCAATGGAAAAAACAATCGACTTTTCAATGTGTTGAGATATGTACTACCATAATGTATTTTCTCTTGTTAGTTATAGTTATATATTTATACTTGTTACATTTATTTCACTTCATTGTTATTACATATTTATGTTCAATATATATGCTTTGTTTTTCCAGTTATTATGACGAAAACAAAAACTCCCGATGTAACTTGGGAACATTGTACAAGAGTACATCCAACAAATAGGACTAGAGTACAATGTAACTATTGTAAAAAAGATTATTTTGGTGAAGTTAATAGGATGAAGCATCATCTAGCCGGAACAAAGACTCCAAAAGAGAAATGAAAGAGGGGGAGACATATGATCCAATATATTTATCGGACATGGAATCGGATGATGAGTGGATAACCGAGAAGGAGGATGCATGTCTCCCCGGAGATGTCTCTTGGATGGACGTTCATGAATGTTTCAAAGAGGATGAGGGGACTAATTCCAACAAAAGAAAAAGAGGTAACACCTTATACCACAACAAGTACTTATATTTTATACTTCCTCCGTCCCATTCCAAGTGTCATGTTTTGACTTTATAAAGTCTTTCTTTTTCAACTTTGACTTTAAATAATTTTTTTGTGTTAAATAACATTTGATGCAAATTATATGAATGAATTGGGTTTTAAGTGTATTTTTATTGGTATAATTTTCATCGGATAATATATAACACAAACAAAAATATTTAAGGTCAAAGTTGAAAAGGAAAGACTTTATAAAGTCAAAACAGGACACTTGGAATGGGACGGAGGTAGTATTAACTTTTCAACATTAATTGTTTATTATAGGGCCAAGGAACTTGAACAAATCTAGAAACAAAGCAAAAGGCTCACTTATTGATGTGGATGATGATATTCCAGATGAGGATGGTGAGGAAGGAGATGAAAGACTTCATGAGACAACCGTCCTTCTTGACGAAAATGAAGTTGATAGTCACATTGATGACGAAGATTAGTTTTATTTGTCTCCAAAATCTTTTGACATTTGTTTTATTACTCAATCGCTAGTTATACCATTTTGGTTGCTATAAATGGCATTTTTGATACTTTGTGGTGCATATTTTGGGATGAATTGTAACCTATAACTCATAACTAGCGAGATTGTAATATTCTAGCAAATGTATTAAGTATTTCGCTCTTTTATTCTTACACTTATATATATATATATATATATATATATATATATATATATATATATATATATATATATTTACTGGAAAATTTATGACTCTTACGAGTCGAGTCACGAATCGAGTCGCGAGTCAAAAATCGGACTTCCGAATCACGGTTTGATAACTATGTATTTAAGACACAAGATACCTACAAAAAGAATGGATCAACAGTGTTTCGGGTAAACCCAACTAGACCCGTTTTGACCTGAAGCAGTATTGACGCATTACGTGACACACTTGACCAGCCCATTTTGCAACCTTTAGACGCCATCACTCCAGAACTGACTAATAGGGAGTGTTACCAAAACTAAAGCATAGGTGTGTTACATTTCCTGAGGATCCCAGGTACATGTCACCTGCAGTATAGATTTCAACCATAATATAGGCAAGATTTTAGGAACATGCTATAGCTAGTTGCCGGTTCGAACGGTCGAACCATAAGACACGTAGAAATGATTTAGTTATAATGAGCAATGTGCCAACGTTCACATGATCTCCAAATATTGTAAATGTGGCAAAATGGGTAGTTTAATTTGGGGGTTGGGTAATGGGTCAAAAGTGGAATCTTACTACAGGTTGAAATGGAGAGCTGGATTGGCTTAACCAAAACATATATTTTGTCCAGAATTCCGACACATTCTAATAATTAGCATCCCAATATATATATAAATACAAGATAAAATAAAATTATTTCAATAATTATAGAATTCTTTGAAAATAGTGGTTTGGAAGGTTTTTTATACATCAATAACTTAAACTTAGCAGTTTTGTTGCTATAACATATTGGTAACTTGTAATCTTTTTCATGTGGTCAAAGTTGTGCACTCAGACGTTTTACTACACGTTCATATGAAGTCGGCCAAGTTGTCAAGTTGATCAGATCACCAAGTTACATATCATTGCAGAAACAACACTAAACAAATCGATCAATCAGTTGTAGACAACCGGCCTTTTGCTTTAAGTTCCAAGGATCGAATCTCGATTATCCACACATGAGTGTGCTACACACAAGATTGATTTTCCATCGACATCGTAATCATCGCTAGGGAAATCAAATCATCTTTTCCATCTTCATCATCATAACCATCTTCATCCCATTTTGTGGCATCCTTGATTATATTAATACGATCGAATTGAATGAGGGATCGTAGTCATCGTGGCTCCCAATAGCTCCCTTGATTAATTCCAAATGAACTAAACGAGGGACAAAATCTTGATCATCTTCTTCTACGATATTAGTGATACTACAGATTTCATATGATGTTTCTTCATCAACTATGTATGATAATGGGTTTAATTCTAATGTGGAGACAATTGAATTGAAATGATGTTCAAACTCTTCTCTAGAACTTGAAAATTGTGGACTGAAAATGTGTACAATGAGAAAGCCAAATATCAAAAACAAAACCATAAAGAAGCTAGGTTTTGTTTTATCTTTGAATTTATTGAAGAAAACAAGTTTTTGGTGATGATGTGAAAAGAAAAATGAGAGGCTTTTAGCCAAAAAAGATACAAGTTTAGAAACTCTACCCATCTTCATGCACTTGTTTCTTTGTTACTTTCTTTACTTATTAAGGAAGTATACTTTTTGTATGATGAGATAAATCTGCATATATATACACACACATATGATGGCATGATGCATGTGAGATTTATGTGCAAGTGTATGCATGATGAATGACATGATAGATCATAGTTGTGTGCATAACCATATGACTGACTTAGATTTGACTATGGCCAACTATTCCATTGTTTCTATATATAGAAAGTAGTTTTATGGAGTCATGATGTTAACCAAAACGGATAAGAACATGTCAAATGTATATGCATTTTCACCATCATCGATCATGAGGAAAATGAAAGGAAATTAGGGCTAAAGTCAACTAGAGAAAGTATGGTGAAAAAGTTGATAGTGTGTGGTAATGTACAAAGAAAAGATTATTTTGGACTACATGTCATGGTATGATTAAGCACCAAAAGATCATTGACAAATTAAACTTCCACGTTATTATGGATTTTTAAAATAATACTAACTATGATCAATATGATAACATAATAAAAAATAATTTTACTAAATATAGTTCTAAAGGTTATGAATAATAGCTAACTTTCATTAAAAGAAACTCTCAATATTCTTCAATCGTCATAAATTGTAAACCATGTGTAATTAAATAGTCATCATTAACAATATTAGTTGGTTTACTAACCGTAATTTACTAGCAATATTCATAAAACAATAATAATAATAAAAACGATTAATGGTATTCTTTCTTTCACTAAAAAAAGTAAACGTTTCACATGGTTTTGACTTTCCACAAGTAGGATTATATTAACATGATTCACTTGCGGTTATATTATATATATATATATATATATATATATATATATATATATATATATTAACAAATCTAATGAAATTGCATGGTCGTTGCCAAGAAGTATTATATTATATATAATTATTAAATTAAATATATAATATATAATTTAATGCTGCAAAATGGTCCCCGACAAGAATACTTCAATTAGGTCTCACATCTCACCTGTTATTTTTATACATAACTAATTTAACATTGTCATGAATGAATGACTCCAAATTCCTTCAGGACTTCGATTGGGCTTTCTATATAGAATAATACAGTGACATTCAAACGAGTACATCCACACTTTCTGTAAGAATAGAAGAACTCATAAGAACGCGTCACGTGTCACAAAATTCAATTTCTCTTACGGTTTTAAAAATTAAATATCTCTCAAACGGTAAGTCGAAAAATCATAAAAATTACACCATAAAAATCAGCGTTTTTTTCTCTTCGATTAGAGATCTCACAAGATATACTTTCGACAACTTTTTTTCCGTTTTGGTTTGGTTTTGTAAGCGAGTAACACATGTGATACCAACGAGTAACACATGTGATACCAGCAGGTAACACATGTGTCATGTGTTACCAGCGGGTAACACACGTGTTACCAGCGAGCACCACATGTGTTACTAATATTGTACAATCATAAAAATAAAAGTCGTCAAAAGTATATCATGTGAGATGTCTAATCGAAGAGAAAAAAATGTTGATTTTTGTGGTGCATTTTTTATAATTTTTCAATGAGCCATTCTTTAGATATTTAATTTTTAAAAACGTTGGAAGAAAGAGGTTTTATAACACATGGCGCATTCCTATTGTTTCTTCCATTTTTATAAAAGTTTCCATTCTAATTTGACCTCTAGGATGATAATAAAACTCTCAAAAGTTATAGAATAGTTGATATATGATGCCCTCTTTTTTATGTTATGAAACAAGAATTTCAAATGAGGAGTACATGTCTTTTTACAAGTCACACGTTTATATAAATGGAAAAGTGAATATGATATCGTAAACTACCTAAGTTTATGTGACAAATACTTCAAAACGATGACATTGTGATTAGATGTTAGTAAAACAATACTCAAATCGACGTCGTGATTCATTACTTACTGGAAAGAAGAGGCTAACCAGCAGACCATATATCTGGATATTATTCAACATTTTTTGTCTTTTGCTCCCAGCTCACACTATGGTGGAGGAGGTGCGGTGAAGATCTAGGAGTGTGTGTGCAGTACGAGCGAAAAGGCTCCATACTGTTTGGAGGGCAGGGGGCATAGATGCCAAATGAACTTGACCCCTATCTATCGTCGTAGAAGTTGTTCCTATAAAATTAAAATCAGCCTTCGTTCTCCATATATTACTAATAGTTTAAATACTAGTCGTAGTATTTAGCTGAAATTCAACCAAAATTGTTCCGAGGTGCTTGTCGTTCAAGCTTAGTTGGTTAAGATAACAACACCATATTCACTTTTCTCGTAAACAAAATATACTAAAACATCAATTTGTAGATCGAATAATATTAAATATACATGCATTAGTATGACGATTTATTGTTATGTATTTTATTTAAGAACATGTCACTGTATTAGAATTAATTAAAGTTACATTTTCAAATGAGTGAAAAATCAATTGCACGATCTAACAGACAATAATTTTTTCAGACTTGTATTTCCATGGACTAAATTTTTACATATTTTACATAGATAGATTAAGCACGTCTTGCATAAGACATTCACAAATTCTTATCCCCATAAGTCCCTATAAAAAAGGAAGGGAAAAAAACGAGAAAAGGTAACGAATATCCACCCTAGTACAAACAACAAAAAAGAAAATTAAAATAAATTAAATAAATATAAATATAAAAACTACATACAATAACAACAAGCTAGTATTCCAAGTAAAGAAACTTGTCGTTGAACCTCTCTTCCTTCCATTTCCTAAAGTTCTTGGCAATAAATTCTTCTGATCTTATTTGCAGATCATCGTGTTCATTACAATCGTCTAAAATACTATCCACATCATCTTTGTCACCTTCATCGTCATTATCCTCATCATAACCATCATACCCATGAAACTCTTCGTCCTTTTCATCGCTCCTAGTGAGACCCTCGATAAGTTTCACATGAACAAAATGAGAGATACAATCTTTATCGCCTTCATGGTTCCCGGTGGCACCTTCTACTAATTCTAGATGAACTATTCGAGGAACGAACTCTTGGTCATCATCCTCACTTGCAATATTAGTGAAACTATATGTTTTGTCTAATATTTCTTCATCAACTTTGTTAGTTAATGGATATAAGTGTAGCTTAGATAGAAAGGTGATGGAGTGACACTGAGAATTTTCGATATCACTTGATCTCTTTGAAGAACCTCTCAAGAATATGGCGCCAACGAACAAGCAAAGTGCCAAGTACATCAAGAAAACATAGGTGTGTTTTGTTTCGTAGTTCGATTTGGGAAAGATGGAAATAAGTTTATCGTGTTGATGTGAGGAAGTAGATAACCATAAGAATCTACCAAAGAAAGATAGAAAGTTAGGAACGCTATTGATCTTCATGCACTTCTCTCTTAGTTTTTGCTTAGCTTTTTAGTGGGAGTTAATATCTTTTGTGCAAGTGTGTATAGTATATATATATATATATATATATATATATATATATATATATATATATATATATTACAAAGATTATGAAAATATAACAAGGATCTATCAAATCATTTTCAATCTATAAAAAATAATTTATTTCAGTTATAATGTCGACAAATCGTGGCACAAAGTCTACTTGTGAAACTTCTTTGAAAAAATTGATTATATATGACGTATTTATCAAAGATTAAATTATTTGTGTACATGTCATGATATATGGTGATTAAATAATAAGTAATATAAATATAAATATATAATAATATCATTGACATGTGAATGCTTCCCCATTTTTATTGATCTTCTTATTTTATTTTGATAAATTATTTAATATATAATAGTCAAATAGTCAATTATTTTATTGATAAAATTATAGTTTTAACTAACCAACTAAATGTAGCTGGTACTATGTAGCTAGGTAATTTTCCACTCTGATCGCGGTGTTTCTTTGGAGTTCAATCTTTATTTATTTTGTACGGAGAGCTTGGACGAATTATATATTTTAGTGCATCGGTGAACATGGAGGTAGGTGATACAAAGTGGATACCCAACTAAATTATTAAATATCGTACTCAACTAAAATTGTGAGGTTAAGGGGGCCGCACCCCCTTGTGAGGTCCTAGGGGCAACATCCCTAGCGGGGCCAAGGGGCAGAGCCCCTGGCTGCGGTCCTGAAAAATGACCATATTCAATGAACTCGATTTTAGGTTATGGACAGTTATATTATATGTTATGTAACTGTCATTTTTTGGTTATCATCATCATATTGGCATATGTGCAAACACTACAAACACACACAACACGCTCTGATCATCGATTTCATTGCTAGAAAACGTTGATATCTCTTGAGTTTTCCCAGGACGAATTTCGTGAACCTAGGGCAATTATAGTGTCGAAATATTGTCTTTGAAAAGTGATTTTCAAACACGATTCACAGAGATTATATCTAGTCATTTGAATCTTTACCATGTTCATATTTTACAACACGAATCATTGGTTGCTCGGTTGCCCGAAAGTTCGGCGTATTTGGTTAAAACTATGCAACTGGTGGAAATTTTCTCCTATTCCCGTCTTGTTATCCATTGATGATAGGGAAAAGTACAATAAAAGGTACTATACTTATCACATATTCCTATTTAAGGTACACAACTTTAAATTTTTTAATTTAAGGTATCGAACTTTCAATTTGTAATCAAATTAGGGACGCGAATTTCACAAATGACGAGTTTTCACCGAATTTCTTTTTTATAAGTAACATGTCTATTTAATGAATTAATATTCTTCGATCAATTATAAAAAATATTGAGTATAATGGGAGATATTAAAGTTGAAAGTGGTAATGAGTTTTTGTTAAATTCTTTCTTCTAACTCAGTATTTTTTAAAATTGATCGAGTAATATTAATCGATTAAATAGATATGTTACTTATAAAAAAAAATTCGGTGACAACTCGTCATTTTTGAAATTCGCGTCCCTAATTTGATTACAAAATGAAAGTTCGATACCTTAAATTAAAAAAATTTAAGTTGTGTACCTTAAATAAGAATAAGTGATAAGTATACTATATTTTATCGTACTTTTCTTTTTCCTTTGATGACATAGTGTTGGGCAAATTTGGGCCAGCTGACAACGAGCAAGTGACAAGATCTTTTCATGGAGTTTGTTATACTGTCGTGTGGTCGTCATGGAATTGGCGAAATAGAATCTTCATGCTAATGCCGAGGAGCTCGACAATATCATACATGAAAACATCTTTCCAATGATTTAAGTTTGTCTTTTCTTTGGGTCTCTAATATGTGTCACCGTTTGGATCTTACTTGGGATAAATGGGTGTCTAGTCCTAAAAGTTTGATTAGCTATATTTTCGGATGTCATTTCAGTCTCTTTCTTCTTTTACTTTACTTTTTGCTCTTTCTTAGAGCCTTTGCCTTTTGTTCATTCGGATTTTGCGTTTCATAAAATTTCTTTGCTTTTCAAGGAAAAAAAAAATGTAGCTAGGTAATTTTGTGCAATAAATACAAATATATACCGTATTTCACTAAATTTTCTAATAATCATTTGTGACGGTGTTTTTACATAGGCTAACAAGCAAACCAATGATCATCTTTTTGTCTTAATGTGTGTAGCTAAATTGGTAATGAATGTGGTATTTTTGTCACAATTAGTACAAGGTTACGGGTTCGAGCTCTGACACCCCATAGTTCCAACCGCTAAGTGAGTAAGATGTGCTTCTACATAATGAATAGGCTGGCAGTCGACTGTTGACCGATCTTGATTGCCATTTATCAACATTTTTCCACAAATATCATCTTTTGTAAAAACTGGAGATTAAAATGCCAATAAAAGTTATTGTTTCTTTTTTTAAGAATAACTAGATCATAACCCGCAAAATTTGCGGGCTACATCAGAAAACTCTTATAACAAATTATATTGTAGCACTTTCGTAAAAATTATATGCAAAAATGTATTCATAGTAAATTCATTGAGTTCAATCGAACACAACATTGTTTCATTCCTGTTAAAATATTCGTACCCATAGCGTGTTCTAAACATATTCCATCATAATGCTATGACATATTGAACATAATAAAAAATAAGGATTCCTTCTATTAAAAACATGAAATATAATAATATTCAACGTGTAAAAGATTATCTTATTGTTAAATAGTTCTTTTTAAAATTATAAAATAATAAGGAACAAGCGGTTAGATATTGCAAGCCATGCCAATACAGATTGTCATGTAGTCAAAATTTTATAAATTCATTTTAAGGTATCCTCCGAAGACAGTCAGCTTAATATATGATTAGAACCTGAAAAAAATAATAAGAAATTGTTCAACTAAGAATAACTCAATATTATGCTGAAAGAAAACCATGACATAATGAATGACAAAATAAACGAAATACGTTATTATTTAAATTAATGTTGTTAAATAATATTTTATGAAGATAATCTTCTACTGATCCTAATTTTCTCGTAGACATAGTCATTTGAAACATGTAAATGGATTAATATAATGACTAAGCTGTTTATGTCATAACACCATTAACCATTAATTCTCTCATAGTTTGCTGCAATCTTGCAATCTTCCCATGGCCTCAAATCAAACTTGTTCTTCATTAATCGCTTTGTCTTTCAATTCAACAATTTTTTCAATTGCATTTCAGTTAGTTAGTCTCCATTCACTAAATATTAAAAATTAAACACAATGAACGATACTAACTAAAATTATAATTTACATAGGTTTCTTCTGTAACATCCACCCTAAGGGTCTAGTAATATACGGGTAATTTCCTAACTTTAAATTCATTATTTAATGTGTTAGGAATATTTAGTATTATTATGTTTATTTGATAATATTAGTCAAAAGGATAAATGAGTTATTATGACTAATACATAAATCATTGTTTTAAATTAATTTAGTTGACGGTAAAATAAAATAGTTGATTCTCGCAAAATGGTTTTAGGTTCCAGACAATAGATTAAGAAGGAAACTAAAATTGTAATGGTATTGGGTTAGATTAATATATATATATATATATATATATATATATATATATATATATATATACTCATACATATTCTCAAATCTTCTGTACGTTCTCAACACTTCCATGCTCTGCGAATTGAAAATTTCAAAAGTGAAGAAACCTCCTGTGAAGAATTAAAGTACATCAGTAGCATCATCATCTTGTGTTAAAATCGAATTTCACAGCATCATCATCTTGTTCTTGTGAGTATTTTAGTGTTTATAGCTTATTTTTATGAAATTAGCCAATTGATGAATTGATTGTGAAATAGAGGCTTGAAAGATGTTATATGATGATATTTGATGTATATGAGTTGTTAGAAAGCTTGTTAGAATGATAGGAAATCGAATTTGTCAGTTTTGGAAGAAGAAAGTTCAGATTTTTGGTTACAGCAAGTTCGGTTCGTAGCTTGCAGAAAATTCAGTTCGCGATGCGAACTGAGTTTTTGCCCTGCGAACCGAGTTGGGCTGCGAACTGAGTTTGCTGCGAAGCGAACCGAGATCCCTGCGAACTGAACATTGCTGCGAACTGAGATTTATTGCGAAGCGAACCGAGATCACTGCGAACTGAGATTTTTAAAATTTTGTTTTGCAAATTTTGAAATTGCGCAAGTGTTTACAGGGTAGCGACTAAGTGACAAATTTCACTAACTCGGATTGGGTAGAAATTCGCATGGTCACTCAAAAACGACCCAATAATCAAGGCTGCAGTTTTTGGCCTTTCGGGGTCATCTAAGGGTCGAAAATGGTATTTTTTAGTTTTAAACATCGTTTCGGGACTTTCTGATTTCACTTCGGATTGAACTTTTATTTTCTTAGACTTCAGGAATTTACCTGCTTGCTTAAATATGTTATATGATTATGAAATGAGTTACTAACTCATTATTTGTTGTATTCTCAGATCAGCAGAAGACTCAGTAACATTAGACTTCTGAGTTGTTGGACTGAGACTGACATGTGAGTGGATCTGGAACTCACAAGTTTGATTTGGTTGTAACGGTTTGGTTGCAACGGTTTGGTTGCAACAAGTAAACGTAGATATAATTGATAGACTGTTTAGTCTGATTTGCTGATTATGAATCTATGTGCAATGTGGCCTTCGGGCATTGGTTGTTATTAAAGAGGTCAACAAATTGTTGGACTTGGTTATTACAGGATTACAGATACAGGGTTTTGTACATGTGTTGTATTAAAACCTGTGTTGTGAAATGGTAATATCAAGTTATCGGTATATTCTATATAGGCCAATACAGATTGTGATAAGCGTTCTTTGAGGGCTACCGCGGCAGTAGGGTTCCTCAAAAACCACCGATCCTCTTTGACGATATGTGTTTACGATTAATTGATGTAAACAGATTGTTATGCTAAGTTGAACTGTTAGTTTCACATTCATTCACTTAGCTTTGTGCTAATCCCCCACCTTAATCCCTGCAGGTCATGATTGATATAGGCGGGCAGGAAGATTATGTTCAAGGAATGTTTGACCAGCTGGTAACTCTGATATGTTTTTGATAACTTGAATGAAAGTTGAAATTATGTAACACCTGGTTATGTACGATGTTTTGAACAATATATATGTACATTTTATGAATGTTAATAATGCAATATATGTTTTGACTTACGCTTCTGAAATAAAAAAGAATATTTTATACGATAGTAAGAGAGGGTGTTATATCTTCTGTATTAATTAATCATGTACACAATATCAGTATGTATGATAAGCATGTATAGTGACAATTGATGTGTTGCATACATAGGATTACAACCGTGTATATATATATAATAATATTTATATTTAATTTATAGATGATAGATTCACAAATTGTTGATTGATCCTAATATTCTATTATATGGCGTATTTTTTTTATTGAATATTAGTAGCAGATTAAATTAAATTAGATTGACCAATATTATCTCCTTAAATGTTGGATATCTTAGCTGGGTTAGAACGATTTTTAAAAACCTAGAGAATTAGATTAACTAATTTTTTAGATTTAATTTCTAAAGGGTAAAGTTGTCATTAAGGTGCCAAATTTCTTTTAGATTAACTAATCACCATAGTGAATTAAGATCAATGGGCTAGATTAAAAAGACTTATATATTTGATGGCCTAGATTAATTTATAAGGTGCTAAATTAGGGGAGATTAACTAATTATATATATAAAGAGAGATTTACCGGTTATTAATGATTCGACATAATTATTGAGTTAGCTATTGGTAGGCCGAACGATACGACTTCTGTATAGGAAGATTTTTAGAAAACATTCAATTGAATTGCAACTTCAATTCAGTCCGCACTTAAAACTTTTAATCGTATAAAAGACTAAGACTATGCACAAGAAATATTATTAATCATATATATGCACTTTATCAACGAAATATTGAATATCTTAGATCGATCCTTTTCTTCACATGAGGCTTGAACTGTTGGTCATCTTCATTCAGAATAATTAATGGTGAAATAAGTTCATCGAAATTCTTCAGTTCATCTACTTTGCAAGACAATGTATATATAATGAGAAAAGAGACTATTAAAGATTTTAGGGTGCATTTGGAATCACTGTAGGAATGTGATCGATAGTAAGATAGATTGAGAATGAGTATCACTTCTAAACTTATCTCTTTTCATTGCTTTGAAAAAACCCTATTTTAAGGGTTTGATTCCCAAATTCTAAAACCCACGTCACCATCAAACAAACACCATGTATCATTACTTTTCATTCCCTTACTCCAAAACCCACCACCAAACCCACAAAACACACACTTGATTTGAATTATGAAGTGAACTATATATTTATATCATGCTGCTTAATTAATCAAGAAATATGATTTTAACCAATAACTACACACCGCATTACTCAGGGTCGTGTTTGAGAGTAGACGAGGTGTTCGACTACCCAAGTCCTCCGAATTATAGGGGCTTCGAAATGTGTGTTTGTGTATATACATATAATTTTAGTGTTAGTTGCAAGAAGAAGAAAAAGGGAAGGAATAATTGATTGTGCCGCAATAAAAAGAATAAGTAGAAAAACATCTTAGCTATAGCTAGATATAGGGCTTACATTCGACAATTAATCAGTTTTTGCACAAGGCGTCTGAAAATTCAGAGACGGTCATGCCTCATGTTATCAACAAACGATCTATAAAGTAAGCACACTTATGTAACATTTTACGTAGGAACTATAAAGCTTTTATGGAAAGTTTTGAGGTTATTTGCATGATGGGGATCAAGGAGTTGATTAACCTATCATTGTCTCATTGACAAATTTTCGTTGGTAGGACATTCATAAATATTTAAGCTTAATTCTTTTACACTACTAAATTAATTGCAACTACTTAATTAAATGTAGTCAGTTCAAAAATTGCATGCATGAATATGAATCTCCCAATGAGTCTAAGCATGAGAAGGATGAGAAGCACATTAAACATGTTCCTAGAAATAACAAGTGGACACACCTAAGAATTAATATTTTAATTAATTATCCTACTAAAAGACCAAGACAATTGGCATGAAATATTATTAATTATATATATCCACTTGCTACATTTATGAACTTGTCACTCCCTCTGTCCCATTATAATCGTTCTCCCACATATTTTTTAAATTTTAAGATAAATCGATAAAATGTGATGTTTGCCTTTGTATTTAAAGCTAGTTTAACTGAAAATTATAAATAAATAAATAATTTAGAGTAATAAATTGGAGTAAAATTGAAAGTTTAATAATTTTTAGTGACTAAGTGAATAATTTTTTTGAATTAAACAAAAACAATAACTTAGACAATTAAAATGAAACATTTAAAATAATATATTTCTTTAATAGCTTAATAATTGATATATATCATTTAATATCTTAAATAATGATTTTGAAGTTTTCTACTAGTCAGTAGTTGTACGTCAAGTAGCTAGAAGAATTTGTATTAATTAATAATGGATAAAAGTCTCCACAAACGTTGTGGACCCTCGGATAATCTCATTCTTTTGTAATTTACTACTATTTTCATTCAAATAAATATTTATTAGAGGGAAAAAAAAGTGTACGTTACGCATGGTAATAATTTACTTTTTTCTTAATTTGTTTATTCTTGACGAAATAAAAAGTACGGTTATGAACATTGTTAAAACATAAAATCCTACGAGACGAGCTACTCTAAGCTGTAAATAAGCAAAAAGTTGTTTAAATAAACAATCTCAAATACTCCGTAAGCGGTAAGTACCAAAGTGAATGAATGTGGTTTATATATTGCGATTATTAGTTTAGGGGTGAAATGAACAAAGTTATAAGCGACTATGCAACTTATGATGGAAACCACATCATCTGATGTTGAAGTTACAACCATTTTGAAAAATTCAATTTGAAAACGACTGGATTCTCTCCTGTTGGTCGGTGACTGAGATTTTGATGTCTTTGAATCTTCATTCTTCATTAATATTAAACGATATATTTATGTTTGTGTTTTCACTATCGATCTCAAAAATGAATGGGTCTTACAAGCACACGTACACTAACAAAACTTCATAAAACTCTGAAAGTGAATGTGTTTTTGATCTCCCCATTACTTAAAATAATACAAAGTATTTATAGAGAATTAACTAGAAAACCCTAAGCCCAATTAACTAACGGCCCAAGTCTACTAATGTTATACATATATTAATATGCTCCCCACAGTTGGAGCGGGAGAATGAAGAACGCTCAAACTGGATCTGAAGTCGTTGAATAGGATAGCAGGGAGCCTCGTAAAGATATCTGCATATTGGGAACTAGATGGCACATGAAGCACACGAACCTGACCTGTAGCCACCTTTTCCCGAACAAAGTAAGTGTCAATCTCTATGTGTTTGGTTCGCTGATGTTGAACCGGGTTCGTGGAAAGGTAAACAACACTAAGTAGTCATCCTTATTTTTTTCTAGGTTTGCACTTCCGTATAACGTCTTTATTAATAAACAATGGTTGCCCGATTGTGAGGGCAATGAAGTTCTAGAAGCAAGTTTCGTAACCAACTAGTCTCAGCCATGACATTGGCAACACCGCAAAATTCTGCATCAGCACTCGAGCGTGAAATAGTATGCTGATGCTTGGAGGACCATGAAACCAAGTTGTCCCCCAAGAACACACAATATCCACATGTCGATCGATGAGTATCTGAGCATCCATCCTAGTTAGCATCAGAATACGCAGTAAGACCTAGAGTAGATGAGGCATATATCTGTAATTTGTGGTCTAATGTGCCTCGAAGATAGCGAAGGATACGCTTGAGAGCGTTGAACTGAGGCTCTCGAGGATCATGCATATATAGACATGCTTGTTGAACTGCATATAAAATATCTAGGCGGGCAAACGCGAGGTACTAGAGAGTCCCGGCTAGACTGCGATATAATGCAGGATCTAAAACAGGTGGACCGGTAGAGCTAAGCTTAACAGTTAGTCATGTGAGCACGATCAAGAATGTCACGAGCATACTTTTGCTGAGATAGAAACATGCCCATCTTTGTGCTGTGAACCGAAATGCCCAAAAAATAATGAAGAGGTCCACAATTCGTCATAGCAAACTCTGAACTAAGGGAGGTCATGATGCGACGAATGAGAGTATCAAAGGAGCCGGTGAACACAATATCATAAACATATAATAAAAGGTAAGTCAAATCAGATCCATGGCAATATACAAATAAAGACAAATCATACTTGCTCTTACGAAAGCCCAGTTTTGAGGCATATGAAGCAAAACATGATACCAAGTTTGAGGTGCCTATTTAAGGCCATATAGAGATTTTTGCAAATGAAAGACATAATCCGAATGGCGCGGATCGACAAACCCTGAAGGCTAATGCATATAAACCGTTTCCACGAAAGAACCGTGTAAGAAAGCATTCTGAACATCTAACTGATGAATTGGCCAAGACCGAGAAAGACCCAAGCTCAAGACTGTCCTAATGGTGGCCGGTTTGATAACCGGACTAAAAATATCGTTACAATCAATGTTAGGTCGTTGGCTCTTCCCATTTGCTACCAATCGAGATTTGTAGCGATCAAGAGAGCCATTAGCACGCAATTGCGTTTATATAACCACGTCGAATGGACCACAATTACCCGTGGTGGTCGAGGAACAAATACCCAAGTCCCTTTTTTAATAAGAGCACTATATTCAGTCTGCATAGCGGCATGCCGGTGTGGATCCTAAAGGGCTTGGGTGTAAGAGCTAGGTATTGTAGGGGTGGTGTGAAGGTTAAGTCGTTGAATGGGTTTATGAATACCATGTTGGGCACGTGTGACCATGGACTGAGTGAATACTGGTATAGGGGTCTGTGAAGATGATGAGGTCGTACTAATGGGCTATCATCAACAGATGAATATGAGATGCCACGAACAGATGAAGATGGGTTAATCTTGGGAAGATGGGTCGAATGATGTGATGTCCCCGTAGTAGAGGATGTAGATTGAAGAAGTTGTCGATAAAATGGAGAGGGATCACACGAGGTGTTAAGGAAGTCATAAAAGGGATCTTTATTAGAGAGAATGAAGCAAAGGGAAATGATGACTCGTCAAAGATGACATGCCGAGAAAATATGACTTTCTTGGTGTTGAGATCAAGACACCGATATCCACGGTGGTTGATGGGATAACCAACAAATATACATGGAGTGGTGCGAGGAGATAATTTGTGTGGCGGAAAAGTATAAGGATAACAAAGGCACCGAAAAGTGCGAAGGTGAGTGTATGATGTCGGTTTGTGAAATTTTTTGGTGAAAAGGGATAGCGTTTTGAATTGAGGTAAATGGAGTAATGTTAAGAAGATGAATTGCCATGTGTAACGCCTCAACCCAATACTCTGGTTGAAGATGAGCCTGAAAGAGGAGAGAGCAAACCATATTGTTAATGGTTCGAATCATGCGTTCAGACTTTCCATTCTGTTGTGAGGTACGAGGACAAGATAATCGAAACTGAATGTCATTAGTGGCAAAGAGATCATGCATAAAGGTGTTATCAAATTCTCCACCATGATCACATTGAAAAGCACGAATTTCACACTTAAATTGAGTGTGAACATATGTACGAAAGTGTAAGAATTTGGAAAAGAATCGGATTTTCGATGTAATGGATAAACCCAAAGAAAGTTAGAGGAATGATCCAGGAACAATACATAATACTTAATGTCACTAAGACTAGGGATAGGGGATGTCCATATATCAGATGAATGATGTCAAAAGGAGAGTCGACTATAGATTCAAAGTTATCGAATGGAAGTTTTATTTGTTTTCCTAGCTGACATGCACAACAAACAATGGGGTTGTTGTCTTTACGATATGAGATTAAATTGTTAAATGCAAGGGATTTGAATATAGTGTCACCGAGGTGACGAGACGTTGATGCTAGAGGAATTGACTTTGAGTGAGGAGGGTAGAAGTGAAAGCCTTGTGTACAGATAATAGATAGAGATCACCAGTACTGTCACATCCTAGAAGAATTTGACGGGTTTTTAGGTCTTTAATAGAGAAGCCAAAAGGATCAAATTCAATAGAACACTTATTATCACTGTAAATCGCGAACGTAAATAAGTTTTTTAATGCCATTAGGTGTGACGAGAACATTTGTTAGATGTAAAGGACGATAAGGATTGGATATGTGAGTGTGGTCCATTTGGGTAACGGGTACGGTGGATCCATCACCGCCTATAACAAACTGAGAAGTGTTGATATTAAAAATAGGTTTGAAATTACATGCATCCAAAGTGAGATGTGTGGTGGCATCCGTTTTCATAATCCATCCCAGGTCTAAATGAGGTATAGTATGAAAAACAGCAGGTTGTTGCGGTAAAAACGAAGGGGTCGACCAGATATCCAAATTCCACGGTTGCACGACATGGTGATTTTTTTTTCTTTTGTTATCTTTCTGCCAACTCACGATTACTCACAGTAATTAAATAGATTTTTTTTACGGCTGTTACTTACGATTTGCAGAGATCTTCACGTGACTTACAAAGAAATTTGGGAACTTCTTTGAATAAAATATGTATATAAAGAAATGTGTAGTGGAACAAGAATCCGACAATTTAAAGTATATATGAAAACTTCCATTGCAACACATGAGGCAAGGAATGAATTAATACATAGAAATTAAGAAAAATCGGCATAGAAAAGAAAAAGAAATAGATATTAGAGTTTAGCTCTGATACCATGAAAGTGAATGTGTTTTCTCTCTCCCTTACGTGTTTTCTCTCTCCCTTACGTAAAGTAATACAACGTATTTATAGAGAATGAACTAGAAAACCCTAAGCCCAATTATTTAACATGCCAAAACCAATGCTATACATATATTAATAGATTCAAGCGTCACTTGGTTGCTATCTAGCTAATTTGTTATCACATATGACACAGGGTCTGTTTATTATTTTGTTTTTATTAATTAAATTGAATGTTGCAGGATATAGATCAATGGAACATCTCTTTCTTGGGTTCAGAAGGACTCAATAATTAAGTTCTAAGTAAACAACTAATTTCTTCAGACTATTCAGCCCATTAATACCTAAATAAAGGGACCATTGGTTAACAAAATAATTACAAGATGATAAAAATAGAAGAATAATTTAACATTATTCGTGTAAATAACGAAAATTAGTGTAAGTTCACTTAAAAGTTAGTTCGAAGCTGGCCTCTCGAGTCTTGTTTCAGTTTTAAAGTGTACTACTGTGGTCAACACTCGAACCTGCATAATTGCGCATGAAAATTTGTTAGATTTGGATGATTGGTTGATTTTCTAGAATATTTTTCGACTGTATTATATATAAACATGGAAAGAAAACAAGACTTTTTAAGTTGTGCAAATATATCTAAGAACAAGCCAGCAAAGGAGTGCTTGTGATAAGCTGCCTTGGATACGAGGAATTTTAAAAAAAAAAAAAAAAAAGAGGAAAAGTCCGATATTTGACGAAGATCTTTCTATCAATAAATAGGAATGAGTATTCGATATAGGGGATAGAATCCATATGCTATTTCTCTCTCCATTTTTCTTCCCCTCTAACGCGGGCCAAACGTCGACAGGCTCCGGAGGAAGAAAGCTAAGAGAAGACTCTTCTCTTGGGTTTTTTTTTTCAGTGCAGGAAAGCGCTCTCTTTTTGTCATCCTAGCTGCTTTCCTTTCCGAATTTTTTTATTGAAAACGCATGGCGTAGCTATGAGCTTTCAAATAATGTTTGAGCCTATGTTCAAACAAACCTTGGATGTTATCAATATAAAGACTTTGTTATGAAGTTCAATGATAATGATGTATAATGTATAAATGAGTTCAGTTTGATTTGATTGGCAATAAGCCCATAAGCCTGATTATGAACAATTAAGAAATATGTTGATTGCTGATGCACCCATTCTTTGGCTCCCAACATTGACCAAACCTATACGCTTCATTGTTGGGTTGGGTCTGCCCCTCCTTTATAAGGGGAAACCCTAGCTGCAACCACACAAACCAATAACACACAATACACACACAGGAGAGGCCCCCATGCTCTCATCTTCTCCAAGGAGAGTATCCTCACTCTCACCATAAAACCCTAATCTTCATTGATAATATTCTACATATTCATCCGTTCCTATCTTTGTCACCCATCTTGACTAAGTTCGAATTATAACAGTGATTGTAGAGTAACGATCGGATCTCCTTCATCACCCAATGCACTCAAGCGAATAAAGGCTTATTGATCGTATAAATTGTGACATGAAGATTGTATATACCTTTTAACAAAGTGAGCTGTCATACTTTTAATGTGAACTTTCTTGTTGACGATTCATTTTTCACCTTCCTGGAAAAATAAACACCGGGTTTTTTTAGACCAATGTGTTTGGGTCTACTTTGACACTTTCTTTATAAAAGCCCTCATTTGATTACAAGTTCACAATGATTAAAACTGACTGTAAGGTTATCGGCTATAAGTGAAAGTGTAAAATCCAGAAGGATGAAAACAAAAACGACTATACAACACGAATTGCATTCATCAATTGTGGTTATACACTTATACCCGTTCATGGAGCTCAAGGTCAAACACATAGTGAGCAAACGAAGCCTTTTTAAAAGTCGTCTTCAGAATCCCATCCTTTCTTCTCCAAAGCTAGCCGCAATGCCTGATGTGAGAAAGGAAAATAACAATGAGCATAGTCAAAATGTGTTTAGCAGTATCGTTTTATCTCATGTTACCAAGAATTATAGCATGAAAAATGGATCCTGTGAAATCGAGATCGATCTAGATCTGGATATTGGTCTGACTAAATCTGAATCACATGGTTGTATCAATGGTTCAAAAAAGCATACCACCATAAATTCGACACAAAACCTGCTTTCCTTGAGAGACCCGGTAGGATATAACTAGTTATATTTCACATGAGATTGTAAAACATAATATTTCCAAAAATATTGATATAACAAGTAGGTCTTACATTCCTAATTTAATAACTTGCTTACAAAAGCAACTAAGTATGGATCTGGTTCTATGATTTGAAATTAAAACCGTTGATAATCAAATTAAGAATTAACAAGTTCTCATATACAAAACATCATAATATATTGGATGGCATCTCTTGGAAGTGAGAAATGGGCAGGTAGTAGTGATTGGGAAAACATGTTAGGATCACAAGAGTAATTTCTTAGTATGGGTCAAAATGGGTCAGTTTTAGAGTGACCAAAGGACACGAGGAGGTGATCTTAGAATCATTAGGTGACACTTCGAAAATAGACGAACTTAGGTCTACAAACGAGTACTTGTAGATCTTTTTGACAGTAGGGAGAGTCTCATTACCTTGACTCGCTTTTTATTGGCATCAAAACCAAGCCCAATGCGTGATGCTGATCGGTATTGTACAAGTGGTTTCTTCCCAGGAGGGAACCAAAACTCAACATCATCCACAAACTGAGACAAAACAAACGAACTCGGCACATCATTTTTGTCCTAGTATCAAAAGAAGAATATATACCCAGAGATTTTGTTGTAAAACTGACCCCTAAAATCGGGCTTTCATACTCCACGCGTATATAATCGTCTTTCTTCTCTACTACCCTCGGTGTGAAGTTATCCGGTTTTGTTGTTTTTATCTGTGATACCATAAAAAAGAGGCATTGAACCAAAGAAAAAGCACAAAACATCCACTTTGCTTTGTTCATTTGTGTGGTTTGGATGAACAAGGTGGCAATTTTGACCCATTGTCCGGGTTAATATTTCAATGGGTCAAACATATAAAACACAAAAGATTAGCTCAACAGTAGGCAGGACAAAGGGGTCAAAAGTTGCCCAAAGTCTATCTTTTAACGCATAAAATCTCCAAATCATTTGGTCAAAACTTGATATCATTAATGATATAATTTCTTTGATCATAATTGACACATCAATCATTTTGCATAATTTGGTTCAACCCAACCTCACCCGCACCAGAAGATTACTCGTTTTCACCTGTTATCCAGCCCAACCCATTTCTCCAACTCTAGAGAAGTGCTTGAAAAGTTGAAAGCTAATTACTAACCACTTCGAGAAGCTCTTCCATCGCCATTTCTTTGCTCACGGGTTTCTTACTTCCACGCCCTTCGTTTGGATTATAGTTCCTACAGAAAACGAATTAAAAGCCAAGAATCAACAGCTAGTGACTTTCTAAACAACCCAGGAACAAAATATGGATGTCAAACTAGCGTATGTGAATAACCGTTCTATATACGTTTCATATTTTAAGCAGTCTTATGGATTCGGATAAATGTACAAAGATACTCATATCAATTTTGAATATAAGGATGGATATCTTACCATGGTGGTGCATAGTGGACAAGGTCGCTGATATTTTCAGAAGTCGAAATACATTTGTTTGTTGCAGGACACAACGCTAAAGCAGGAGGATTCTTTTGTACACCAAGGTAATTTGGTTTATTTCCACTGCATCAAACACACACATCATAATCTTCCATTACAACCTTCTAATTTCTAATAATTTTATACTTTAATAAAATTATGTAATAAACTGTCTTATACTATATAAATATATACTACTCAAGTTGAAACCAATAATATATGAGAATATGGAAATTGAAAAATGCCAGTGTTACCTAAAGTGAAAAATGGAACCTAGAACTGCTAATTCACTGCTTCTTAATATAATTTCCCTGAAGACAACATCAATTTGAGTAAATTAATGAAAACTAAAAGTAGAACTGCATTTTAGGGTTAAAAGTTTAAAATAGAATTGAGATAAAGTACCTTCGAGTTAGTTGTTGTTTTTGTTGGTCGTCTGAATTGTTGTTGTTTGAAGATGATGAAATGAAGCGAAGAGACCAGTTGATTCTAGTTTTAATGGCACTTACTTTGCTGTTGTTATTGTTGTTGTAGATATGGTTATAGATATTTGGTGATGATGACGTCATGGACGCCATTGTTGTCAAGTTTTGGAGTTTAGATGTCCGTGTGTGTGAGTGTGAACTGTGAGCCGAGTCCAGTAATAAGGAAAATGGGTCGGACTTGTTTAACGTTCAAGCCTTATTCGGTTAACAAAAATGGTCAGCTGTTTGGACGGGCTTATTTGAAAGCTTTATTTATTGTTTATTATCGAGCATATAAAGTGACATTTTTAGAGGATTAGAGAGGATCGAAATTTTAATTAGAAATTCAAGACTTTATATAAACAAAGATTCTTGTTTGGCAAAAAAAATTGAAAAATAAGAGAGGATGATTAAAAAAAGGATCCACTCGAATATGTTGATTTGGAAGTTTTTCCAATTAACTTCTGCAATCCCCTAAAGGATTCTCCCGCTATAGTCTTCAGTCACCGATTTCAACTTCAGCCACAAACTTCAGCTCCAACTAATTGTTACCAAACACACCCAAAGAGTAAAAATTTTAGAACTTATTTTGAACAATTTCTCTTTGAGAACCCTTTTCTAAATAAGCTATAAAACTCTGAAACAAATAAGTCCACTCAAACAACGGATCTTCGACTTATTATATTAAAATAAGTACACAAGAAAAAAAATATAATAAGCTTTCAAAACTAGCCCACAAAGTATGCGTAAAACTAGAGATTTAAATCTATTTCTAAAAACTTGATTTAGTTAAAATGGAAAAATGATTGGTAACTAAAATTCAATTTATCTATAGTTATAAGTTCGATTCGAATCAAGCTACGCTCATTTAACTCGTCCGACTCTATTAGTTCGATAAGCTTGTTCGACTTGAGATTATCAAACAAGCTTTCAAATGCCCGGGTCAAGCCAAATACTCATTTGTGTACTTAATCGATTAGTCGTTTAAGTTTGAGATTGACTTGAACTCGGAAATTATGATACTTGAATTCAATATAAACAAGCTCGAACTCGAATAGCTCATTAATTGCTCAACTTTTTAACAACCTTAGTGGTAGATAGGTTACTATTTTGTTTAAGAATTTGATGGTTGTTAATTCTAGTCGTTCATTTAGTAAACAAGTTATAAATTCGTGCAAAACACTATCGACGAATAATTTTTGTAGTCTTTTATGTTTCTTTTTACTGGTTTATGTCAACTTCAAAGGAATTTTGCCGATCATGTCGTAACAAGTATCTGATATTAGATGGTTTTCAATTAGATTCTCACATGCATTCGTTACTGTTTCCATGTATTCCGAATTTACTTGCAACATCTCATATATAAGACGGTGATTTAAAAGTTTTTAATGGACGATAGCCTAGTTCGCTAATGACTTTACATGTGGTTCACAAGTACGTTTAGACGGTGGTTAGTAGTGAACTGGCAAATTACGGGTAGTTTTAGAGGGTTTTTGCTGGTCATTAATACCACACCTAAAACAAGTTGTTTTTTGGATCATAGGATGATGACATAAACTATTTTCTTTAAAATTCTTCTTACTAGAGAATTATCAGCCTTCATTTTTTGAGCCAAAACAAGGCCATCTACTCGGTTACGCTCCTAGTTTTAAGGACATGTTTGTTTTGATATTATTTGGGTATAGAATTGGAATTAAACGTCTACATTTTAAACCTCACTGACAAGTGTGCCACATCTTTTTGTCTGTCTATGTTTCCTCTTCTAATTTTTTCTTCCTCCTATAATAAAATAATTTAACTTAAAATATATAAATTAATATTAATAATTTATATTAAAATATTTACACATTTCGCTTGCTTACTTTCTTTCAAACAACTACTCATTATCAAGCTCACTTACAAAATTAGATGCTAAGCTAAAGTTATTTGGGGAAAACTCACACGGTAAGCACTTACACCAACCCTAATACATTGATGATCAAGATTGTTTTTACAATCTTTTTATGTTTCACGGAGACTTTTTATTTTTGACAATTTACGAAAAGGACTAAAGAAAATGTTACAACTTGAAATTCGTGGAGAAAACTTGAACCAAAAATCAACATTGGATTCATATAATTATCAAATTCATAGAAGAATGTATCACTCAACTAAAATAATATCAGTTAAAAAGCATAGTATTACATTTTTCATGTGAGATATTTAAAAAACAAAAAGTAGATAGATAGATTATGTCGACGCTCAAATTTAAAACCTTTGTTCAACAAACATGTAAATAAAATAAAATACTAGTGCACCAAAAATAAAAATAAAAGTAAAAAACAAAAATTAAAATAAAAATGAAAAATACGTACTTGCGTAGTTGAATTTAGGGGCGGGAAGCCGGGAAGGAAAGGAGTGATACTTGTGTTGTACGATTCAGAGTTCAGACCATCCTCTTCGTCTTCACACTAAAATGGCTCGAAACAAGGTCAACTTTATTCCTTAACCCTTTTTATTTATTTTCATAGTATTTCGTAATCGTAATTAGTTGTTGTTTAGGGGAACGAATACCACAATTAGTGATCGCACATCAAATTATTTTGTTTAAACTTTTGAAACAAATACGTTATTATGCAGTCAGTTAATGTTTTTAATTTCAATTTCTGCTCAAATGTTGAAATTCATCTTTGATGGTTCATATGTATGTATATATTGTACTATTTGAATTGCTAATTTGATATTTGCTAAATTTTTAGGGCAAAAATGGACTTAACTACTAACATTGTTATGCTTAGTTTTTTTACCCTTAAATAATCATTTTTGTTATGGCTTGTATTAAACTGCTTATTTGACGCCTAAAGGTTGCAACTTTGCAAGTAAAATTGTACTAATAATCAGTTACAGAAAACACATCCAAACATGTTGGTTATGACTGTTTTGCTGGTAACCTCTTATTTTTTATTATTATAACTTTGCTCAAGTGTCAAAGCTCCACCTAACATAGTTCATATTTTTCTATGATTGACTACTTGATGCTTCTATACGGTATACTTCAGCAGAAATGTTACCTAAGGGTGTGTTTGGTTAATTGTTGGGAATTACTATAGGTATGACCATATGGGTATAGGTTAGGGTGGAATGGGAGTGGAATAAGGAATCATATCCCATTACAGTTTGGTTCGTATATAAAAATTTACACCCAAATGGTTGTCTTCTTCAGTAGTAGTGTAAAAGAACATTGCGAATAGAATTCAGGAAGCTATACATAAATGCAAAAACTTAACAGTGATTTTTATAACAACCATTCATCCTATAAACCTTTAAATCGTAACTTGATATGTTTAGCAAATTGTAACAATCCTAGAACAAAAGTTGATATTAAATTGGAGAAAAAGATTAATGAGTTATCATCGCTTCTTCTCACTAAAAGAAGAAATAAAATGTAAAAAAAGAGGGCGGTGATGGGAGTCTGGGTATTTTTTTCTCATCGATGTCTGGAACAAGGTGTCCAAAGAGGCGAGTAAAAGTGAAGGCTATGAAATGTGAAACCCCTCACCCAAGATGGGCTTCAAATTTCAATCTTTGGGAGTCATTGCACACATTCATTCCTAAGACATAATATCAAACATGCGTATATAGGTATTATTCCATTCCCTGCCGACAAAACCTTCGAACAAAACACCTCCCAATATTCCTTAAGTGCAAAAATATAGGTTCTATAGTCAAACAAGTTGATTTACTTTGTTAATTCTATTTTCAAGAAAAATGAAATTTGAAAAGGAAGTTGGTTTGATTAGACTTTTAAATGTTGTTGGAAAATATACAGGAAGGATTGATTTTGTTGATTGATGTTGGTCCATCAATGCATAGTGTCTTGCCCGAGATTCAGAAGGTTTGCTCTTTGCTAATACAGAAAAAGGTAATTCATTTACTTCTCCGGCTTTCATGTTCTTCCCTTTTGGTTGTGGGTGGGGCTGTTAATATCTTATATCTGTTATATATAAAAGAGTTGATCCTGTAAATTTGCATACACTAACCTGTGTTAACCTTCCAAATTTTGTATCTTTGCAGCTGGTTTATAGCAAATATGATGAAGTAGGAGTTGTTGTATTCGGAACAGAAGGTAATTTCAGACTAGTCAACCGAGTTCTTTTTCAGTAGCCACTCATTTTTTCGTGTTAGCATTATTTTAGTCCATGAAGTTTGCTTTGTAATTAGTTATTTTCAGTTTCATGAGCAAAATATTCAACATGCTCAATAATCATGTTTTCTACATGCTGTGACTGAATGAGGTACTTACTTTAAAGAAATTTCTTGTTTGTTCCCTTATTTGCGGTCTGTAAGTATACAGATACCAAAAATGATCTGACAAAAGAAGTGGGTGGATATGAACATGTAACGGTTTTGCAACCCATCAAAGTTGTAGATGGAGATCTTGTTGATGTTGTACAACAACTTCCTCAAGGAACAGTTCCTGGAGATTGTATCCTATGTCATTTATGTTACATTATCACTCATTTTTTGCTTATATCACTTACTTTCTCCAACAATTTTTATCATACACAAGTAAGACTTGATGTCATATCCGTCTCGCTGTTAGCTCATCATATTATGGAAGTCAACATTAATGTGTACATTGTACTTGCTGGTTTTAATAATAAGCATTTGCTACCTTGACTTAGATGATAGTTATGGATGCCATTGTTGTTGGAATGGATATGCTAATTAAGAAATATCAAGAAACAATCAAGGGTAAAAAACGTATATGTCTTATTACCAATGCTATGTACCCTATCAAAGCTCCGTACGAAGGTACAAAAGAAGATCAAGTCAACACCATTGCTGAGCAGATGACTGCATGTGGGATGAAAATTGATTGTATAGTGTTTAGGGGAAACCAGGAACAGGATGCACATGATAATAGTATTATTGAAGAAAATGATATGTTGCTGGGTATATTTTCAAAAAAGACAAAAGCCAAGGCAGTGCATGTTGAGAGTTCAACTTCATTATTAGGTGCAATGAGGACTCGCAATATATCTCCTGTAACCACATACAGGGGTGATCTTGAAATAAGCTCTGCATTTAAAATAAAGGTGGTTTCATTCACTATTGCTTCTCATCTTTTATTTATATCTAGTTGTAATATTTTATCTAGAAAAGAACCTCCACATTCCATTCTTCACCTTCATGTAGCTTAACCGTTTTTACCCTAATATAATTATAAAGTGGTTACTTGGTGTGTTTTAAAGTACAACATCTTCCATCCGGTGCTATTTTGTTGGTAACTGGCTGAACATTTTCTTTTTTATTTATCCTTGGTGAATGTCATGACAACAGCCTCTTTGGAAACTGCAAAGCCAAGGAGTCTTGGTCTATTGGATTTGTAACTGATGACTGGATGTGACAATTTTGACCTATTTACTTGGGAACAGGTTGATTGGTGATTGTGCTATTTCTAACGGGTATTATTGTTAAATTAAAGAAGCCGGTTAGAAGGAAATGAGTCAAATGGGTCGCAAGTTTCACATAGATTTCCATGTAAAGGATTTACAAAATCACGAAAAATGATATGTAGACCTAAACTTGCATGCCTAAATCTAGACCTAAAAATGTGATTGGTGGATGTGAAAAATTGATTGGAGGAGGTTGAGAGAGAGAAAAAACACTTTTGATGTGTCAAATGATGAATGGAGTAGGCTTGGTTTTAGGCCTATATTTTTAGTTAGATCGATGAATGTGAAAAATTGATTGGAGGAGGTTGAGAGAGAGAAAATAACACTTTTGATGTGTCAAATGTTGAATGTAGTAGGTTTGTTTTTAGGCCTATTTAGCAATACTCCAAATTCACCTTATTCAAAGTTTATATAGTCGTTCATATAATTTGAGTTTTTGGGTATCATATTAAGACGCAAGTTTATTTATTTTTTATTTAGAAATAATGGCAAAAAATTGTATTGTCCAGGTTTGGGTCTACAAGAAAACTTCTGAAGAGAAGTTTCCTACTCTAAAAAAATATTCTGATAAAGCACCTTCAACAGATAAATTTGCCACTCATGAAATCAAATTAGATTATGAGTACAAAAGTATTCAAGATCCTAATAAGGTTGTACCTCCTGAACAAAGGATAAAAGGCTATAGATATGGACCTCAAGTGATTCCTATCTCGTCTGCTGAAGTTGAAGCAGTGAAATTCAGACCAGAGAAAGGTGTGAAACTGTTAGGATTCACAAATGCTTCAAATATTATGCGGTACGATCTTAATTTTACCTATTGAGATATATAGCTGTAAATATACATGCATGCATAAAGTATTTGGACTGCTGTCTTTGACTTTTGTTTTCAATCTTTATGCCACACATTCAAAGACACTACTATATGAAAGATGTCAACATCTTTATTGCTGATCCTGGCAACAAAAAGGCTGCTATTGCGGTATCTGCATTAGCAAGAGCAATGAAGGAAATGAATAAAGTTGCAATTCTACGATGTGTATGGAGACAAGGGCAAGCAAATGTTGTCATAGGTGTCCTAACTCCTAATGTATCTGACAAGGATAATATTGTGAGTCCTCAGTAGCCATCTTGGTGGTTGACCTGTGGTTTTGACTTTTGTCCAGTTGTTATTGTTGTTGACATTATCGTTAAATGACAGGCAGATTCGTTTTACTTCAACGTCCTTCCTTTTGCTGAAGACGTTCGAGAGTTTCAGTTTCCGTCTTTCAGCAACCTTCCGGCATCAGTACAGCCAAATGCAGAACAGCAAGAAGCTGCTGATAAGTTGGTAATGATGCTGGACCTAGCACCGGCTGGTAAGGAGGAAGCTTTAAGGCCAGACTTCACTCCGAATCCTGTTTTGGAGGTATATAGTTGTGAGTTATTTCTCGAGTAAAATTAAGAAGCAAAACTGATTCTACTACTGCTACTAGAGGGGGTAAGATGGGCAAGTTAGGTTACACGTCACAGCGGCGGGTTGAAACAAGTTAATTTTAAGTATGAGTTGGAACGGGCCGGGTCGGCGTCGGTTGACCTGAAAACACTTTGTCCATTCATATTGGGTTAATTATGACGATAACGATATTATCACAATGATTATCTATATCTTTGAATAAAGCATGCGGTAGGAGGTTCAGTGGTTTCTAGATAAACTTTGGGTGAGTTTCAACCTGTTCAACTGGTTCTTGTTTTAGGCTTTTAGCTATTTTATATTTGACCCATCTTATGTATTACACAAGTACACAACTTATATCGACCTGTTCATAAGTAAATAGATGAAAATTGCCACCTCTAGCTACTGTCCTGAATTGAAATGGATTACTCTCAATGTGAGGATCACTTGGCTAGTTAGTGTCCACATAGTTTGATAGATAATAGAATATACCATCACATACCCAAATAAAGGACAATGTTTGAGTTCGCACATAGCTCAATGAAATTGCTTGGTCAGCCAGATATTTAAAATAATAAAATGTCTCTTACTAAGACTAAGCAATTCGATCTGGTGGACCAAAGTAGTAACAAATAACAGTTTGTAATGATCACTAATGGGCGAAGGATCATCTTCGATAAATTTTGCCATAATGTATTTGGGACATTTCATAAAGGAAATTATTTTGCCATTATGGGATATAATAGTTATGAGTCATTTTTATTACTTGACTTTAAAGTTTATCGTGTGTACTCAGGCAAGAGAAGTATTCTTTATTTAACTTCTACATATTTAACTGACGTCAATCTTCTTGCTTATGTTCTGAATTTTCACTGCTATTTGTTCAGCGTTTTTACCACCATCTTGAACTGAAATCGAAGGATCCAGATGCAGCTGTGCCGCCACTTGATGCAACTCTCAAAAGAATAACAGAGCCTGATCCTGAAGTAGTGTCACAGAACAAGCTCGTAATTGATGAATTTCGCAGGCATTTTGAACTTAAAGAGAATCCAAAGGTTCTTTCACCAAACGTTACATTAATATTTAGATTTAGAACCAAATTGAGTCATTTTGTAACCAATTTTTATATATTGGTCGATTTGGGCCAGGGTAAATCTGGTTACGGGTGAAAAAAAGAAAAAAACTTGCTTAAAAGGAAACGGGTAACTGGGTCAAATGGTTCAAGCGGATCCAAAGATGACCAAACGTATATTGAATGCATAAAACTTCTAAATCTTGGTATTAAAAGAATTGGATTATAATATAATCATATAATTTTTATAATCATATTTGACACACAGGTTAATAAATCCTATGAACAAAATAGTGTTTTGGGTCAACCCTGCCTAATTCGTTTTGCTACCTCTAATTTTCTTTGAACATGATCAGAGTATTGAGTGGTCACCGGCCTAACATATAACATCGAGAATTCTAATTTCAGTTGAAGAAATCAAGTAGGCGGTTGTTGAGGGACAAAACATCTGGATCATTTGAAGGGGAAGCTGGTAAGAATGATGCCCACGCTACTGACTTAGTGGTCTCAACATCTAAAGTGAAGGTAGAGACAATCGGGGACCTGACTCCTGTACCAGATTTTGAAGCTATGATATCTCGCAGAGATAGTCCCGAGTGGGTTACTAAAGCGATTTTTGGTATGAAAAATAAAGTATTTGATCTGGTAGAGAATTCTTATGAAGGGGACACTTATCCAAGGGCTTTAGAATGTTTAGCTTCTCTTCGGAAAGGTTGCGTCATTGAGCAAGTACACATTCTTCTTTCTTCTATGCATCATATGTATTCCATTATTTTGAAATCATGGATAAGTTTCGTATTTAGCATCAGAAAGCACAATCCTGTTCTATGTTAAGCCTGTGGATCCTTAGGATTTATGGAAATCCCATGATTAATCTAGAGGTGGAAATTTCAACCCATTTACTTCTGTAGTGTTGGTTCACGTTATGTTTTATATCTAACATGTCACACGAATAAGTTCAAGGAGAAATTGTTAAATCGGAAACGTTTGAACGTATTGAAAATCGCTGAAGGAGTTTATCTAATGCATAAAACCTCCTGAATCATTTTTTTCTAATAATTTTATCTGTTATTAGTTTAGTAATATGATTTTGTGCGCACTAAGTATTTATAAGCAGTTTAAAATTTTTCAGGGAAGCTAAGTTAGTTTTGACATGTACAAAATACTGCTTATTTCGACCCATTACCCAACCTGCCCATTTTGCTAGCGTTATTTTAGTCAACAGATATGAGGCATCTGTTCTTGGTGTCAGTACTATCTTATTGAACAGATCAGTAAATCTAATATATAAGTTGACATCTTAAGAAATTTGTGTCATTCTGAAAATCCAAATGATACCAATACTAATTTTGTCATCAGTATGCCATACTGCAATATTCGTATATGCTAGACAGATTTAATGTATGTAGGGTTGTCTCTTATCACATGCGATGTCTTTCCTTTCACTTTGTCCTATCAAATTGCAGAGCCTTTGACTAGGAAACATAGTTTAAGTGACCTCTTGTCAAATATCCAAAATACCTGACGCAATAAGAAAATTTCGGACCCAATTCCAGGTCATCAACCTTTTGTAATTATGAAAATGTCTAAGTAGGTAACTGTAACTTGAACTTTCCAAAAATGTAAATATTGTACTATTCACGTGTAGAAGAAAATGTTTCCCTTCGCGTGCACACATAACTTTTGATTTTTTTTTAATTGTGCAGGAACCGAAGCAATTCAACAACTTTCTGCTCCATCTTTATAGATTCTGTCAGGAGAAAGACCTATCAAGTTTCTCTGAGTATCTTGCTTCGAATGATGTCACGTTCATCACCAAAACAGAAGCTGAAGACAGGTACCAATTCTTGTTTGTGTTATTCCATCCTTCTAAATCCATTTTTGCTTTGTATCCATTTGATTGTTCCTGGACTAGCAAATGTCTATCCGTATCCAACTCATGCTAACTTTTATGCTGCATGGGGATTTGAGCAGTGAAATTGAAGAAAAAGACGCCAGAAGCTTGTTTGTGAAAGCAGAGCCAAATACACAACTAATGTAATGCTCAACACTTTGAACCTTGGTGAAAGCCGTTATGATTCTAAGTTTTTGTGCTCTATTCTAGCTCTGTATGTCCTCTTTGACAGAGGATTTACGGTAACATCGAATCGTTTGTAATGGAATTTTGTGGAGCCTGTAATTATTATGGAGGTGATTGTTGGGGGTTAAACATGTCTCAATGTTCAGCATAGAGAATGTTTATCGGATATGCTTGGTTTTTGGAAGATCACAAAGTTCATTATGTGTGGCTAACTTTACATCAAGTTATAAGCAAGCAATAAGACACACTAGTTTGAAATAAGCATCTTACACTAAATTTACCTGCCAATAAGCTAAAACTCGTCACGTACTAAAGCGAACATAGAGCACAACTTTTGGATCAAGAACAATGAAACTAACATTCAACTTGAGAACCCATCTTCTGCTAATTACGAAACAGTGTTGTCTTTACTATACTTGCGAATCGAAACAAAGCACCATTACACAAATACCAGTATACACTTGGTAAGGGAGGTTGTTCGCATGTATCTTTTTTTGACGTGTACAATGCAAATACTCATATAGTATGCTGTTAACTGTACATTGTGGATCAACAATGTAATATAGTGGACATTTTGGATGAACAATGTAATATAGTGAGATGCCCATTCCCTTTTACAAAAAAAAAAATATATAGAAAAAGTAAAAAAGTTACCTAAAAATCACCTTAAGAGCATCCACAGTGACCAAATTACAAAGCTTTTTCTAAAGTTTTCTCTTATAAAGTTTTTTACAAAAAAGCTTTTGCTCCATCAATAAAAAATTTTACAAAGTTTTTCCACAATTAAATACAATATAATTTGAATGAAAGAGAATCTAATGACTTGAGATTTATTAAGTCATTGCAATCTTTTTCCTTGTAATTATATTATATAAAATTGTGAAAAAGCTTTATAAAGCTTTTTATGGATAGAGAAAAACTTTTTTATAAAAAGTTTTATAAGAAAAAACGCTTTTTATGGATAGAGAAAAACTTTTTTACAAAAAGTTTTATGAGAAAAAACTTTATAATTTGATATCGTCGATGCTCTAATTACAACTTCCTTCAGAATTAATTAAAAATATAATTGTTTTAATTTTTTTGGAGGCTGATTTAAATTGTCGCGCGCTTAAGGACACACGTGGCGCTTTGTGTGGTCCACCACCAGATTATAAAATTTCTTACATTTTCGGTCCTTTTTAACACATATATAAACCCTAGAAACGCAAGGGTTTAAGACCAAAGAAATAGTAGAGCAAAGGGTTTCTTTAAATCCTATATACCCTATTCTCAAATTCAAATCATGGCTTTCTGGGGTTAGTTTTCGTCAATTATTCTACTTTCTTTTCCAATTTCATCGTTAATTATATTTCTCCATGATTTTTTAAATCGCATATTTACGCGTTCATGCAATTAGGTTTTCTGTATTTATCGATTATTAATTTTTTTAGTAACATTACCTGATGATTCGAATCATCAATCATAATATATGTTAGGAATTCAAGTGAAACCTGGAGCTCCTTACACTCATTCATCCAAAAACGGTACAGGACGACTGCGAATTTCTCAGGTAATTTTAATTTTTGTTTGTGCGATCACTTTTTAAATTGTATTTACACGGTATATATATAATTTATATTATATTTGTATATATATATATATATATATAAAGTTTATTTAGTACCTGGTTTTGTTTCCTATGGTTGTTGATATACATTTAATTGTATGTAACTTCTGATTAGAAGTAAAACAAAACTGGAACTTTTCTTTTTGTATGTTTTAGGCAACTTTGGGTATTGGAACTCCCACATTGAGGTGTTCGGTGCAATGCAATGTTGGAGATAAACACCCTGTTCTTTTATGTGCACTACTGCCTAATAAGACCGAGTCATTGCAATTGGATTTGGAATTCGATGAAGCTGAAGATGTGACGTTTTCTGTGATCGGTCCACGTCCTGTTTACCTTACTGGCTACTATGTCGGTCACAACCGACAATCAAATTTGCAAGACGAATCGTATCCTTTATTCTTTATCATGAATTTGTATTATTGTATAATTAACTATTTGTCAAAAAGATTAGTACTTGAATTAAATAACTGTATCCTTCACTTTGGTGGCAAAGAGAATCATTCGGGGAGGATATTGCAAATTCTGATACACAGGAATCCAATCATTGTACCGATGAAGATGAATATGAGGATAGTTTCATTAATGATGATGAACCTGAATGTCTTTCATCTTCTCCTGTTTCTAGTATGAGGGGTATATATTAATAATCATGTGCCATAAAAAATAATTAAGAAGTTTTTTTTTACTTAAAATGACTTTGGTTTTCAATGAGCAGATGATGATGATGCGGATGATGATGATGATTGTGATCTTCCTAAGAAGAAACGGATTACAAATGACGGTTATAAAAGACTGAAAAAGAGGTATCAGTCAATTGAATCTGATGATGAAATGAGCATCCAGGAGATTGATGAAGAAGATGATATTCCAATTTCTTCCATATGTAAGAAAAGCAAGTCACAAGCACCCGGTAAAAAAGCTAGCAAAGAAACATCAGCAAAGGTAGACAAAGAGACTAAATATAATGATGAGAAGACTAAGTCAGAAGCTGTCAAGTCCCATGTTCTTGATTTAAAAGATAAGGCCTGCATAGATTCAGTGGTTGAAAAAACAGAAAGAGATGGGTAAGTTATTTATACTTTGTGTGCAAATTAAGTTTCAAGGTTGATACTTTGAATTTAGGTTTGATTTTAAGTAGAGCATTGCTATTTTTGACTAAAACAATATGTCTAAAAATGCGCCTCTAACCTTTTAATCTATGATACTTGGATTCCATTAATTCTCTCACCTTACATTTACCAATCATTTTATTAGCTTACATTTCGGCATACATTATAGGCATGTGTATCGTTTTTCTTTAAAGTCATGCAGAATCCCTTGTTATTAGCATATTTCTTAGAATCTGAAATCAAGAACGGTGTTTTCTTTTTTAATAATTTTATTTTACGACAGGAAAGGGGATCAACCCAATACATCTGTCCCTTCTTTAGCTGAAGTGTTACAAGAAAGCAAATCAAAATCAAAAAAGAAAAGAAGAGATTCTTCTAAAGAGGAGACGTCCACTGATAAGTCGGCTCCTAAAGATAATCAAAAGGCTAATGATACGTAAGTTTAAGTTAATATCTATAACTACTTCTGGCCTCAAAGAGTATGCAGAAAATTTAATGGTAGTCTTTTGGTGATTGTTGCCTGTAATATATGATTTTAAAATGCAGAGCTGTTGACCGTTCACTCGAGGTGTTGGGTTCTGCTGAAGTTGTGCCTGAAAAGAATTTGAAACCGAAGAAGAAAAGAAAAGCACGTGATGAAGTAAATGCTGACGCTACAGACAAGAATTTGCTTGCAGGAAACAAACAGGAGGATGATCAACAGGCAATTGATAAGTATGACGAAATTCCAACTTCTTTAATGCTTGTGGCTTATTATTTTCTGGATGCTGATAATATTTAAGTAACACAGAATACGTTACTTGTTTTTTGTCATGAAAAAGTAATGGGTATATCTAAGAGAGTAATTAGAATTAGCATTTGATTTGCCTTCTCTTTCCTCTTAAGACTGTAATTTAGAGTGCTGTGAACCGGAGTTCACTTTATAGTGAAACTTCATAGCGCCAGTAACTCTCACTTTATGATTGAATATGATTGTGAATTTGTGATACTTTAATAAGAGGCCTAAAATGACTTCTTTAATATTTGAGATTTAATTAGTTTATGAAGTCTATTGTAGAATGTCTTTTGTAAGATTTTCTGTTTTTGTCTAGTTTATAATCTCTCATATCTTATGCATGCAGGAGTTTTTATGTTGATTCCAATCAATTAGCTAATGGAAATGGGTCAGAGGAGAAAAAGGTTAAAAAGAAAAGGAGAAAAACGAGTAAAACACAAGAGGTTGAGGAAAACTCGAACAAGGATGCCGAAAAAGAACTTAAACCATCCGCAACAGAACCTGAATCATGCAACAAAAGGACCCTATCTAATGGACTTGTTATTGAAGACCTTGTGACAGGTGGCAACTCTAAAGGAAAAGTGGCCGCCGCAGGGAAAAAGGTAATTTTTTATGAAGTATTACTTCTTCTGTTATACGCACTCCATTGTCGTGTAACCTTTATTTGCCCCAGGTCAAGGTACAATATGTTGTCAAGTTAAAAGAGAATGGACAAGTCATTGATTCAAATGGAAAATCTCCCCATAAATTCCGACTAGGTATTCTCATGACTTAGTTTGCGATCTCAACCCATTTAGATTGAAATGGATTGGTTTGGATTAATTTTATATATAAAGGTTCAAACTTTATACGTAGTAATTCTTTAATTAGAGGTGAAATGGGTTAAAAGGTCGACCAAAGTGTTGCGCAGCTCTTGTTAACCTAACTGATTTATTCAAATGAATTAGATTTACTTTTTATGATATGATTTATATAATGGAATTTATAAATATAGATATATAACAATAGCTATTTTTAAATTTTAATAAATGGATAAAAATGCTGGCGGATCAACCCAATCTGGGTTGACCCCTTTGACTTTTCAGAATATGTGTTTTGACCCTTTCCCCGAGCTGCTCGACCTGTCCATTTTTCTACCTCTAATTCACATGCTTTAGGATTTTGAATATTAGTGCTTTTGTTTTTGCACTTACATGTGTATTACAATCATATGCAGGTGAGAAAGAAGTGATAGAAGGGTTGAACGTTGGCGTAGACGGTAATAGTTTGCGACTTATTTGAGTTTAAGTTTAAGCTATAAAGCTTACTACGTTTCATGAAAATTGCAACATTTGATATCACTACAATACCCGAATTAAAGAATCTTGTGTCAAAATTATTTTATTTCATTTTTATGGGCAAATGCGTAATTTAAGTTTAGAACTTGTTGAAAATGAATACGCTGCAGCTTTTGTTGGACAATCAATTATTTGTTTACTCTCTTATAATAGGATCATTGTGGGTTATGTTTCATCCCTAGCTGAGCAAAATGGTGAATTAAATGAAATCAAGTAAAAGAAAGGGGTCAAACCGTTCTAAAGTTTCCCAAAGTTTATTTATAATACATAACCTTATAACTCGCATTATTGAAAAAATGGCATTCCATTGTGATAAGAAGTGTTTCGACTCAATCCTACCTTATCCATACTTGTTTACTCATTTTGACCGAAACTCATTATGACCTGTTTTCAACATATCCACAATTATGCCATGTCTAGAGGATATTATTTTGCGTATTACCTGCTGTATTCTCACTATTTCAGGTATGCGAGTTGGTGATAAAAGACGACTTACCATTCCTCCATCGATGAGGTATGCAAGTGATACAAATGTCATTTTTTCTTATACTGAAATCTCTTTCTTACATACTATTGTTGGTGGTGGTGCAGTTTGGGGTATAAGGGAACCGGTGAGAACGTACCCCCAAATTCATGGCTGGTATATGATGTGGAAATGACTAGCATCCATTGACGCCTTCAACTTGATACACCGATCTTATTGACACTTTTCTCCTGTGCACTGAAGTTAAGAACATCAAAGCGTATGTGATTGAGATGGCTCAGAAAGTTTTGTTCATTGATTGTTTTTGGGCTGATCATTATAGTCTCCTTTTGTAAGAACGCGTTGAGAAACATCCTGCTTAGTAAAAGCAACACGGTGAGAGGTTTTATTATGCAGAAAATTTTGTTACTGTTATCTATATAGTAATTATTGACTAAAATGGTATCCTTTTTTGTTTAATCTTTTGGATTACAAACATCCTTTCATGTTGTTCGCTATTACTCGAGTCTCCTATTGTCGCTCATCTAGATCGATTTATTTGAGTCGACATGAGTTTAAGGCATGTATATTTAAACGAGGCTATCTGGTCCAAACCATGATCTGTTTGCTGCTAAATGTCATCAAGAGCCTAATGACATGTGCATGATTCTCAAACGTGCATGATTCTCAAACGTGCATGATTCTCAAACTAAGTTGTGGAGTACTAAATTTCTTTGATCTTGATCAAGATCAAAGTGACCATGGTCTATTTCAATAATTGAACGTTGTCAATTGACCAACTGATATTGTAGGTTAAGTGTTGAGCAGTAATTTATTTGTTTGTAGAATAGTAATCATAATTTTGAATTTGTAACATCGATTTTGGTCTACAAATTGTATTTATTTCTTTAAAATCATCAAAATAATTCCTATAAACTAATCTGTAGATTTCTATTAGAACTAGTCAAAGCATAAAAACTCATCATTTACAAAACAACCACTCTATAATACAAAATTACATCATCTTAAACCTTAATCATCCTCGAAAAACATGTTCTTCACCCGTCCTCTTATCTATTCTCGTAATCCAACGGCTATGATCTTTAGCTAACGATTTTTCCGGTTCACGACACTCCTTTACATAAGCGATATTCAATCCTTCTCCCACAGGAATAATCACTGATCTCACAAGACGTTCTTTCTCACTAACGACTAAGTCCCATCGAAACCCATCCATGTATCTTTGTGTAGCATTCTTGCACATCAAAACCGCACCACGATGACTCAACATGACCATCCCAAACAATTCATACAAGTCTTTTCGTCGACTATCAACTACCATAAATTCAACCCCTTTTAGTCTTTTCATGACTTCCTTAGCTTCTCCCACCACCAATTCTGGCAGTTGTAAGCCACAAACATGATCTTTGAAGGCGTTCACATACTCTGATCTTAACCATTCATTTTGTACTACGCATACATAACGTGCACCTAAGTGACGTGCTGCAATACTTAACCCAATGCTCGTCGTGATTTCACTATCACTCGACCATGCCTCTACGATAAATCTAGGAGTCCATCCGCCCGCCATGGCTGAGATCATTTCCGCTTGATCGGATTCTTGAATTTTTTTGCACTATATTTAAGAAACAAATGAATAAATACACAACAATACAACTACTCTTGTCAAATACAAGAAAATTATCATAGAATCTTATAAAAGTACTTACTGTTTTTACAGTATCTATGTAAGTTTTTAACGCCATCTCTGGTGACCAAACTAACTTCATCTCTTCTCTTCACAACTGGAACATGAAATGTTGATATGAGCAAAGTGAGGTTATATATAAGTCCATGTTTGTACTTTTAAGATACATAAAAAATATTGGTGGCTATTTGGGTATTAATATTTTCACCATTATTTTTGATAAATCCATCATGACTGTGCATCATTTGTGTGTACAGTATAAGTAATTAATGCGTAATTGTAATGGATTTATCAAAATCAATGGTGCAAATATCAACCCCTTTATTTATATATTCAATTCAACTTCCTATAGTTGACAAATTACACGGTCCCACAAAATTTTAAAAACTTTCTTTAACACTAATATTCGTCAGGAATACAGAAACATGAAGTTCAAGAAAGCTCTGTTGTTACTAGCTAGAAAAAAGCTAGAGTGTAATATTACTTGGATAAATCTTAATTCAAATTTACCTTTTACCGATACTAATAGTCAAACTAATGGGTTAATAATGATTTAAATTTTTAAGGTTTAACTTCTTTTTTTTCATTATTTAATCTTTCAAATTTGCGTTGAATAATTGATTTAACCATTCAAAAGGTTAAAATATCGAAGTTTTGAAAGTTGGATAATTAAACTAGATACGTTTAAAATGACAAAATTATTGTAAAAGATAAACTTTACGGATTAACCATCAAACTTTTAAAGATCGAATATCCACTTATAAAGGGTTAAAGCATCAAAATTTTGAAACTTGAAAGATTAAATCATAAGATAAAAAGTTTAAAGAGTTAAAATGAAAACAAGTGAAACTTGAAAGGTTAAACTATTATTAACCCTAAATTAATGTATGATATTTAAAACTTTTTGTTCATAAGTTTTATGTATTTATCTTTTGTACATATGTACATTAGGTCTACAAAAGCTAACTTTTCTATTAAATTAAATTAAATTATATATATGTCAATCTCAATTAATATTTCTAAAATACATACAACAATATCTATAGGTAATTAATAATGATATACATCTTTGTAGATATGTAAATTAATTAGGTTTATAATAGTTAAAAATATTATTTTTAATTATATCTGTCAACTTCAGTTAATATTTTATGAAACATAGATAACAATATCTTTAGGTAATTTAGAGAAGTTAAAAACTAATATCATGTGTATAAAAAATATTTTATACATAAAATGTTAATTATCAAACTTGATAATGTATATAATAAAAGTCATGTGATGATTCTAAAATACTATGAAAAGCAGATGGGTACGAGTAGTTGGGCACCCTCTTGTAACAAACAAACAGTCGTTGACTTTAGCATAATAGTTTGTAGAGTAAATTACTCGAATCGTCTCGTCTCTGTGATTTTCTTTATTAACAAGATTCATCCCTTTTTTTTTTTTTTTTTTTAATACAGACCGTAGTTATGGTTGCAATTTTTGACACAAAACGTCCTAATGACAAATGATGTTAACGTTTTCCGTCAACTCCAAGTCACATGCTAGAAATGCAAAAACATTTTGCAATTAGACCCTTCCCCACGGATCATCGGTCGGGCCGTCGGTTCCGGCCCGACTCCAACGAAAGAAGTGACGAAATTCGTGAGTCCCGGTGCAATATAATTTTTTTTATTATTTTATATGACTGTTGATTTATTAAATAATATATATATATATATATATATATATATATATAAACGATAATATTACCATTTTACAATAACCACTTTTCATCATCTTTCTACTACATTCTATACGACTATTATCTATATAACTTCACCCATATTTTTATCAAATCGTAATGGATTCTGATTCCAATAAGGAAGAATTTTTGACAATCAAAGCTTGTTTCGATCCGACTGCTATGATCAATATTGTTAATTCGATAGACACGAATTCGAAAGATGAAGCGGAAAGTTTAAACGGCCGCCAAGAGCACCAAGACGATACTTACCTAGAGATCGTCACGGTGCCGACAAACGTTTGTTTCGAGACTACTTTGCAGAGAGCCCAACATTCCCGCCGGGTTACTTTTGACGACGTTTTCGGATGAGCAAGGCTTTGTTTCTCCGTATATGTCAAGGTAAAACATCGTGCTCCCAAGTTCCACTACCTCCATAACTTGCTTATTTTCATCGTGGCCGAGATGCTACCCATAAACTTGGTTTAACGTCGTCGAAAGTAATCAGGCGAGAATGTTAATCCATCACATGTCTAGCATGTGACTTCGACTTAACGGAAAAAGTTACAACCATAAGGATGACATGTCTTACAAAAAGGAAAAAACGAATCGTGTCTAAAAAAGAAACCATATGGACGATCCTGGTAATTTAATCTACATTGTATATAGTTGTACCAACAAGATGTATATTACTCAAAGAAGATCGAGGGTTCAGATCGGTGCGGTTCTAGCACTTTTTACGTTTCATGACTTATTATCCGTCCTATGATCGACAAATACCTACAGATGATGTGATCCCTATACTTTAATACACAACTTGAGATCAATTACGACATCATTGACTTGTGTATTGCAAGTAGAAACCATATATTGTTTGACTATAATTAAAAATAAAAGGTAATTCAACCAATTTTTTCATTAAAATTAAATTTTAAATCACAAGTGGATCCACATATTTGTATTCGATACTAATATTCGAACCTATGAGTTCTAGTTTTTTTAAGTCGCTCGCATGGTAGTGTTACATCATTAAATTGCGCATATAGACCTAATATATATATATATATATATATATATATATACTAAAAGAGTATAAATAATTGCTTCAGAATTTGTCACGTAAGTAAAGATGCCACGTATCGAACTCCTAAAAAAATTAATGGATTAAATTAATTAATTAGATATTACAAGATTAAATTATTAAATTAATCATACAAAAGATAAGTTAGCCATATACTCCATAGTTACCTAGGACTACGTATTGTGGGCAGAAAGAAAAGGTTAAAGTGGGCAACGTATTCTGTCATGTTTCTAAAAGAATTGACTTAAAACTAACAAATGGTATCTGTATTAATTTATGCAATTGGTACTTCGCGAGAAGTATAGTATTTATCCCTAACTCATGATTAATATTTAATATTCCAAAGTAAAATAAATAAATAATAATGAGCATTATCATTATCAGTTTACAACTATACATATAAAATATATATATATTAGATGCAATTTGTATTTTGCATATAGTTTTCACGGTTCTCACCAATTGTTAGTTCTCACTGAATCCCTTCACTATATATATATATATATATATATATATATATATATATATATATATATATATATATATATATATATATATATACACACACACACACACACACTCCGAATCTAAGTAAACATTGACAACAAACAAATTTAAATTAAATTAAAATATAGATAAATATTATGATAACTCATACCCGGCCCCTCGCCAAGATAGTGATAAGATAGTTGACTTATTGTGAATTACGTACTTATCTGAAAAGGACGTGAGATATAAAAAGATTGAATATGTCTGTTAGTTGTTGCAAGAATATAGTTTTTCTGAAGATCAAAAGATTTTATAGAAACACCAAAACATATACAAGAAGTATAAAGAGCTAGCTACTTGAGCAAAAAGGCCTATGCCATCAAGAGGTAGAAGGCTAAAAAGCAATCGAAAACGAAAAAAAAAACACTAAAGCGGCATCCAAGAAATACGCTGAACATCAGCCTAGAACTATGTTGTATGGACTGGATAGCAAGCGGGACTAATCAAACCCATTATCAGAGTAAATAGAACGACAATGGGGCTTGAACCCAAATCTCAATAGAAACACGCCTAATCATTAACCATCTGGGATACATACAGCTATAAATGGAAAAAATGGAAAAAACCCATTATTAGAACATTAACACTCGATCCGTGGCTGGGAGACCCGTTGAATAAATGGAAAAGAAAGATCTTTCTTTTTGACAGATTAAATCGAGGAAGGATCGGAACCCAGATAGCCGAAATGGAAGTTAAACACACTCCTTGAAATATTTTATCCAAAACATTTGTACAACAATCTCCTTTATAGACAAGGATCCGGGACTACCAACCCAACAGCTCCAAACTTAACATCATATAGGAGCGACCTTCGAGCACTCTGATTTAAAGATTCCACCTTGAGATCACAAAAAGAACACAATGTGGATCTTAAACAGACACCAGGGGATTAAAGATTCAAGCGAGTTACAACAATATGTTAGACTTACAAAAAAATTGACTAATTTCAAATGATGCCTTTTTTTTCTTTTTTCTTTTTTTTTTCTTTTTTTTTTTTTTTATGGCAAGGCACAAATGACATGTTAATGTGCACGATCCATAAGAACTAAAAAGTGCACTCATCCGTCACAAGCTAGTAGTTCTTTTACTGGAGTTCTTGAAACTACAACTAACCGTAATAGAAAAACACATGTTCATTCGAATAGCTTTATTATAAGTTGGCCAACTTCACGCCACAGGAAGCAGACCTTTGATTACGATCCAAGCAAACCACTTTATGGGTCCTCCGTTTTCATCTTGCTCATACGCAATAAACTCCAGTTTAAGTTTACTTGGTTTAACTCCCACAATTCCACTTAACATCATGTTTTGGAGTGCCACGATTGCATATCTCCTCTGTCGTAATTGACAGTAAGCGTTTATTCCAAATTTATCAAAAGTTTCATACGCGAGTTTGTAATTTAATAGACTTTGAGCCACGAATCTGATGCTTCTCTTGCACAAAAGAATGCTTTCCATGTTGATCCCAACCTTAATTTTCTTCAAATCTTCCCATTATGTCCTTGCCCTTGCCCAACTCCCACAGCCATAGATCCAGTCATCCAACTCTGTCAAACCACAGGCTAGCATCCTTAGTTTTCAATAAGGTTTTAAAAGGTGACCTTGGCAATGTTAAAATCAAATAAAGCAGTGACCGGAAACTAAAAGACCAAATCTAGTTTTGATTTATTAAGGGATTATATTGTCCACGTCTATCGCTTGGTTCTTGTTAGTGCAACAATGGACTCGGATTCAGTGTATTTAGTGACAGAAAAATCAAATACCGGCCACCAAAAAGGGTTATGAAATATTATGCAAATGATTTTGTCTAGAGTTGCAACGCTGACCCTCGGCCATGCCTTGATCATTATGTGTTGTATATTTTAGTGCATTGGCGGATTAATGGACATGGGGTAGGTGATGCGGAGTGCATATCCGGCTAAGTTACTAAATACTGGACTCAACCAAAATTGCAGGGGTCAAGGGGGCACACCCCCTTGTGGGCTCCAAGGGGCAGAGCCCCTGGCTGCAGTTATGAATCTAGAAAACAGTTATGAAAACTGTCTTTGCAAAACTGTCAATTAGGTTCTCTCTTTATGGTCTGCATTCTGATCACACACATACACACACTCACACACACACACACACACACATAAACACACGGTTTCAAGGATTTCTGTTAGCGAAACTTTGAATAAACTCTAGTCTTATCCCAAAGTAGATTTTGTGAACCCAGACATCATTTAGGGTTGAAATATTGCTTTTGGAAAGTGATCTACATACACAATTCTAGAGCATATCCGGATTGAAATTATACCTGCTTACACAAAATTCCCCAACATCATGTCCCAACATGCACCCAACCCAGAAAGGGCATGGTTGTATGCTCGATGCCCTCATTAGTCCAAGACCGATCTAATTAATCAAGTTGTAAGCCACAAGCGAGTTGGCTTACAACAGCATACTATACAAGGCTGGGACATGTGAGGTCAGTGCCATTCCCCCAAACCCTTCGCTCACTAAGGATTCTAGCATATTTAATATCATGATTGGACCACCAATATATTTGAGATTGAGTTACTAAATCCTTTAAAGTGCTTGCAAGAGGTAGATGATCCCCTTCCAATAGTCGATGGTACCAGTGACTGACTGTGAGTTCTCTAGATCGATCGGCCTCAATGTAGAGTCCCGGTGGCGGGCTCATTCCCATTCACAGGCACCTCAACCAAAGCAGATATCCTTTATTCTTCAACAGGAGCTGGTCTAGTACATCAGGGCAGTAACTCAAAGTGGTATCAGGTCGGTCCCTATTCCCTAACTATCTGCTTCCACTAAATATGCGGTAGCAGGGAAAACAAAGGAGGGATTAATCGACCAACTTCGTATTGCAAATTAATAACTTCCTATAAGATTAAATATTTAATAATATAGTGTATTTTTCTTATATTTTATTCTTGACCAGCAGTTAGTATCAACTTGTATGCAACCTGATTTATACCTTAGTATGTCAATTAATAAATGAACACACAACCCCAATTTTCATAGCACCATCGCAAATTAAATTGAGAAAACCCGATTGGGTATATGCATAACTATATGAATATAGAGATGTGACCACGAGAATTATACCATGTAAGCATCCCTTTCAAGCCCTGTCCAGATCATCATCATACCTACTATACAATGGCACCAAAGAATCGGATTAGCAACATTTACATCAGATCCATTTGATAAACATGAGTACTGACCTTGGATAATTCACATGACACTTGATGTCACTTCATCAGCTACGAAGTTTTCGAGCATAACTCATGATGAAAACAGATCTGATCCATTATTGATATAACTGAATGGATATCAATGTAATTCATGTACAACAAAATGGATCATGATTTGATCCATGATCCAACTATAAAAGGCTTAAGAACTAATTTGGAACTCTTCAAATGATATAAATTGATAACGATCGTGATAAAATACTGATCATACTCCATAATCAAATTGTATTTCTGAATGAAACAAAGGAAGTGTTCTGACAATTCCTTCAAGTGCTTCACGACCAAGAGTAGACGTAGCGTCTCCTTTATAAAAGGTATGCATTTCTCCCTTAATCAAAATCCAACTACACCCCGGAGTTTTACCCAACCTCAACTTTTTAATTTTCAATCTAACCCTCGAAGCATCCCTCCACATGCCTCGAGAATCATATATACTACATAACGCAATGTAATTACTAGCATTATTCGGTTCCATTTCAACGAGATGATGAAATGCCATTTCGCCAACCTCAACATTCCTATGCACCAAGGAACCAGCAAGAAGTGCACCCCATACACTTGCCGCCGGGACCATTTTCATACTATTTATCAACCCTACTGCCTCTTCAAAGCATCCAAAACGACTCAATACGTCTACCAAACAAGCATAATGCTCAACACTCGGTTCAAGATCGTATGATGATCTTATAGACTCGAAAATCTTTTTGCCTTGATCTATAAGGCCCGAATGGCTACAACTAGCAAGGATTGCTGTGAGCGTAACACTATTGGGTTTTAATCCCAGGTCTTTCATTTTCTCAAACAAATTCAAAGCTTCTTCTCCCTTACCATGGACTCCGTAGCAAGATATCATCGTCGTCCATGTCACCAAGTTAATATCTTTCATGCCACGAAAAATCTTTTCGACATCATACAAGCACCCGCACTTTGAATACAAATCAATCAACGAATTACCAATAGCAATATCATAATATAGTATCGCATTCTTTAAAACTTGCCCATGAATTTCTTTCCCTTTTATAACATCTCCTAACTTCCCACAAACATTTAAAAGGCTTGGAATTGTCATCGAGTCCATCCTGGCAATTTTATTTCCAAGCATGTCTCTAAAACAACCTAAAGCCTCCAAATGCATACCAGCTTTTGCAAACCTCGAAATCATCGAATTCCACGCAACCGAATCTTTCCATGACAACCCCTCGAAAACCATCTTCGCATCATTTAAATTCCCACACTTCGAATAATAATCCAAAACTGAACATGCCACCACAACATAACTTTCAAAACCAAGTTTAACCACCATTCCATGAAACAACACACCAAGTGAACCAACACCATCACCGATTCCTGCACACGCCTTCAACACCGGTGGTAAGGAGTAGTGATCCGGTTTCATACCCGAGTTCAACAACTCACGAAAAACATTTAAACCATCATAGTACATGGTGTTGTGAACGTAAGCTGAAATCATGATGTTCCAAGAATGCATGTTTCGTTCAAGCATTCTATCGAACACCTTGCGTGCATTCAGTAAGAACCCTTTAGAATAAGCCAGTAAAAGATCTGTTTGAAGTGTAATGTCATTACTCAAACCGTGAATGAGTATTTGTACATGGGTTTGTCTTGCATGAGTGAATACAGTACGGGGATTGCAGTTTCGAAGGATAGAACTCAAGTGTGACATCATTTATGTTTGGTAATAAGAGGAAATGAAATCAGATAAATGGAAGTGATTTCAAGATTAATCGGTAGTCCAAATTAAGATGTTACAAAACTTCATGCTTTTTTACATTTTATGTAAGAGTTGTCATATTGTATGTTCAAAAGATTTCTCAAATTATAGCTTTCAATTTACAAATTCAACAGATCTAACACAACATATATTTATTTGTTTGTTGATAAAGTTGGTAAGAACGTTGCTAGAGGTTTCTACCCTTTTTATTTTTCTAACGTATATTTAGGGGATAATATGAATTTATGTATCAAATGGTTGAACTAACCATACAAGAATACAAGATGAATATTGCACAGGGATACAAATTCAGTGGTCTATGAAGGATCACTCATATAATAAACTCGATGTTTTGCCCATAATTAAATTCAATATGTTATCTTCAGCATCTAATTTGAGATGTTTTTGTTATTGTTTAATAAAGAGTTTTGTTAACGACAGTTACGAGGGATGTTTTATCATATATTTTTATGTTTTAATAGATATTTACACTTTTGTCTCAAAAATTGAGTTGTAAGATATTAAATATTAATGAATGTGACTACTTGAAATGGAACTCACGAGGAGACCGGTTAAGACAAAATACCTTGAAGGAGATACAAGAAGAAACCATTTTCGTTTGAGATCAAAGGATATGGTCATAAGCCCATAACTATCAACATTCAAAATCTATGTTACTTTTAAACCCCGTATAACTAAAGCATTGGTCCCATCATCCCTAAAAACACACACAACAAACAACACTACTGTTAGTTTGTTTTTTACATCCTCCAAAATTGATATCATCATCATCATCATCATCACTTGTTATAAAATACTACAGAAAAATGTTTCATGTATAGTTACTACCTATGCTTAAAAATGTGCCTAAAAGTTTGATCGGTGAAAAAAATAGTAATGTTTTTACATGATAATGTTTACAAGTAGCAACGGCTAGTTGTTCCAACACACCATCTATTAGTAACTTCTCAATTTGAAAAAACAAGCAGGAGGCAAGGAAAAAAATGTGAGAACCCAAGAGAACCATTTTGTTTTGTGGGTCCCACTTTCATGAGAAGTGACCCATAAAAAACACAAGACTAAATGAACGGATCTTAAATTACTGTTAACTATCATAACTATGATGCACTAGATTTCGGGGCAACTGGTGATTACAGTAAAAGAAACAAGTAAAACTGCAGCCAAAAGACTAAAAACAGATTCACATCCAAAACTATAGGCCATCTGAAGTCAAACAGAAGTCAAAGTAAGAGCATAGATCCAAAATGCAAGAGAAGGAATCAACATTTACATGCATCACCATGATTTCTAAGGCAAATGCTGACATCAAATGAATAAAAGAGTCAAACCTAAATCAAGAAAATCATAATATCCAAAACTATAGGTGTTCTACCCGTTCAAGGTCAAACCTCAAGTCAAAGCTAAGAGCATAGATAAATAATGCAAGAGATGGAATCAGCATGTAGATATATACATCATCAAGATTTCTAAGTAATATGATTTGAGTGACATAAAAAGCTCCAACTTGAATCCAGGAAATCCATGTCCAGCCTATTGACCATTGTGTTCTAAAAATGTTGGAAGTCAAACTAAAAACATAGATCTATAAACACATTATTATGCATCAACGAGAAATTTAGGCAAATAATGATTACAAACAAAGAAATCAAACTTGAATCAAGAAACTGATAACATACAGATATAGTAACACTATATGTATGTTACCTAATGCTTTTCGTAACATTATTCAAAACTATTGTAATCTATAGTAATTAGAAGTTTAACTTAGAATTCATATAAAAAATGCAAAAGGAAAGAACATTATATGCATGATTAAGAAACACAAGGTTTTAACGCAGACAACGAATTCATCTAAACAGAGAAGTCAAACTTGAATCAAGAAACTGATACATCTAAAACTTTTGTGTTCTGTTCATTTGAATTCAAATTTAAGAGCATAGATACAAATGCAACAGAAAGAAAGAACATACACATACATCATATGGGTACACAACAGATTCAAGTCAAATAATGATTTCACCAAATTAGCAAGAAATCAAAATTGAATCAATAAACTCATAGCTCTATTATTAGAAGTCAATTTTGAACAAAAAAATTTTAGCTATTGTATTCTATTTATTTGAATTCCACAAAATGATACAACTCCCACCAAATAAAGCAAATTTCTTCTCAGTCATGAATTTACAACAATGAAGCTACAACAATTACATTTCCACAAGTAAAAAAACACATATTCTTCATATCTTTCTGTACATATCACAAAAATCGATTCTTCATCGTGAGATTTCTTTCCCTTTTCAGCCCATGTTATCATCATTACGATATATCAAAACAAGATCATGCAGATGAACATAAAACAATCATGTGAACACCAAAACTAAAAAGAATTTGAGAATAACGTTACCGAATCTTTTAAAAATGCCATCCACGTGCATCAAAGATTCAGTGATCGTTCTTCTTCCCCGAACCATAATAACCAACATACCACCTCACAAACTTCTTCAACCCCGTTTGAAGATCCGTAGTTGGCTTATAACCAAACTCCCTTTGAGCAAAACTAATATTCGCATGCGTAAACTGAACATCACCATTTCTAGGCAACTTCATCACCATTCTTTTCGCTTTCACTTTCAATAATCTTTCCAAAATACTCACAAGATCCGATACAGGAACCGGTGAAGTATTCCCCAAATTAAAAACCCTCAATTGTGCATTCCCTTTTTTCTTCCCACCACTTCCTGTACTTTTCTCAGCAGTATCCAAAGCACCCAAACATCCCTTTACAATATCATCAATGTACGTAAAATCACGAGCAACCGTTCCATGATTCGCACCTTCAAAGATAGGAATCGACTTCCCTTTCAAAATATCTCTAGTGAAAAAGAAATAAGCCATATCTGGTCTACCCCATGGTCCATAAACAGTAAAGAATCTCAAACCAGTTAAAGATAAACCATATATATGATTATAAGTGTGTGCAATCTCTTCACCAGCCTTTTTCGTAGCGGCATATAAACTAGCGGGCTGATCCGTTCGATCTTTTTCCGAAAAGGGTATTTTAGTATTTAATCCATAAACAGAACTAGATGATGCCCAAACAATAGCAGGTTGTGGATTAGCATTTTTACATACTTCAAGAACATTAACTAAACCAGCAATATTACTATGAACATAAGAACTAGGGTTCTCCATTGCATATCTAACACCAGCTTGAGCAGCTAAATGCATAACATGAGTAAAAGGGACTACCTCAAAAAGTTTCTTGAGCAAAACGGCGTCGTTTATGTCACCTTCCACAATGTAGATCCCACTTCTTTCAAGTAAAGCCTGTCTAGCTCTTTTCAATGATGGGTCATAATAATTGTTGAAATTATCAAGTCCCAAAACACCATCACCACGGCGTTTCAAGGCGGCGCTGACATGAGTTCCGACAAACCCGGCTGCCCCGGTGACCAAGACTGATAACCCATTTTGTGAACGGATCTTGGCTGATGATTTGACCCGTTTTTCCCATCCGGGTCCACCCCAAGATTTGGTTTTTAAGGATCTTCTAATGAGATCTGAGGGTATTGAGCTTTGTTGTGATGTGGGTGGTGGTGATTTATAGAAAAACACAATGATTAAACCCAAAAAAACAAAGCTCCAAAATGTTAGTTTTGCCAAAGATGAATAATGCCATCTGAATCTATGAAAGTATTGTGATTTCTCCATCTTCAATTTCCCAGGTGTTGATGGGATGTTATTCATCAAGATATGAAGATTAACCCAACTCTTATTTTTCCTAATTATTTGAAGAAATTTGTGGGTATGAAAAAAAAATTCAATCTTTTTAAAAGAAATGAAGAACACCCAACTATTATACTTGCCTAATTGTTTCAAGAAACCTGTGGGTATAAAGAAAGATTGAATCTTTTTCAAGAAAATGAGTGGTGGTAATATGAAATTGATGAACAAGATAAAGAAGAACAAAGGGTTCTTTCTCTTTATATTTGATGTTTGTTTTCTATGAGGGAATCTTCTTGTTTCTTGGAGAGATTGATTGTTTACTTTTGTGGGTTTTCTTGGTTCTTACAAAGACTGATTGTAAAATGGATGATGAGTAATGAGAGAGAGTGAGTAAACAAAAAGAATTGAGTTGGAAGGATCTTGAAATGGATGAAAATTTTAATGGTAATTTAGTGTGGACTAATTACAGTTTGTCAAAGTCAAATAGTGATGCACTGATATACAAATTGGGCGGAGGGAGATATACAAGTATATAACAAAAAAAGGTTTAGGACTTTTATTTAAGAAAATTTTATTTTTTAAAAGGTCTTATTAGTCTGTCACTTTCTATCTCAATAATTTCTCCTTTTTGATTATGAGAGAATAAGTTTACAAAGTAATTAATGTTTTGGTTTGGTTGGTGATAGTGAAATGACTCAATGAGAGCATAGAATTCAGAAGCTTCATTTTTTTGTTCCTTAATTTTGACAATTTGTGTTCATCTTGGAATTTGAAATATGTGTGGGAATTTGTTGGGAGATGGGAGTAAATGAGATCTTGATGCTAATTCTAAGGAGAGTTCGTGAATTTTTGTTTACTACCATTGGATTGTGTGAGATCTATGGGGGCTTGCAACGTTTAAATCTCAAAAACTTTTTTTATACTAACAATGTACATTAATGTTTGTATAGTTTAAATATCACTTAATCGGTATGATGTATGTTCTAATCCAGAATCATTAAAAGACTAGAAAAAGATAACTGACTCTTTGAAGGTGTTTGTCGGCCGATCTCACGTTCATTAGTAAGGTAATCTGTATAACTCACGCTTAAAAGCATATGAAGATGGAATTTGAAATTGTAACATTCGCTTTTATGTTGCATATACTCAATTGCTATCTTAATATCGCAGGACATCCCAAATCATTTGCTTAAAAACTCTAGACATAAACGAGCGAATTTTGAAAATAAATAAACTTAAGAGCTAATGACAAACAGTACCCAATTATAGGTGGAGTTGCTAACATGGATCTTGTAAGAAGTGAAATGATGCAAGTTTCCAACACTTATAAAATACAAGTCACAACAAATACCAGTATTTATGTATATTGAAAATAAGTTTTATGTTTGCATTATAAAGTTGTAGTCACGTACTTGCCTAGTTTAAATTATATTGTAAGCTTTCGTCTGTGGATCTTGTATCCACATTGATGATAGTGTTGGAACATGGATCCAAGTTGACCCGCATCCAGTTCACCCAATAACTAAGTTACTAGATACTCTTTTTTTTTTGATTACCCATTAATCTAATAATTAATGAAGATTATTCACTATCATTGAAGGTCATCATTACAATGGTTATGTAAACAAATGAATATAACACAATCAATCAAGTACACATAAGAGAGATAGCCATAATTAAGACAAACAAGTTATTTGCATTAAAACAAAGAAAATAAGTAATCTCAAATTCTCAATAGGTTCGGTTACGAGCAATGCAAGCGAGTCGAAGAGAAATTTATGTTGCACATCATGAAAACTTAGCGTTTGTAATTGCTTTTCCAACCATTGATATAAAACGACGATTTACCACCATTAAGGTAACTTTCAAATCTTAATATTTTCGACGATTAGAAAATGAATAACTAATCCACTTACACCGTGTAGCTAGATCTGGCCTTTACACCTCAAATCAAACGACAAAAATCATTCTATAACAACATGATCAATGTAAATATGTGATTTAATTTATCCGTTTTAACCGTAACTTGCAATCTCATATTCATTGACTCATAGTATTTCCCCAAAATACGTCATCTTGAAATGAATTAATATCAATAACAAACAAATGTGATACGATGTAACACACATTCGTTATATCTTATCTTAGGGTTATAATTTTTATTTATTTTTCAAAATGAAATGCAAGAACACGTATAATAAAAGTCACTTATGTATCTCTTGAAATGTCATTAAATTTATTCATGAAAGAGTGGTGGAATGAAAAATTTAGTTGAAAGGGAGAGTTAGAGACATGTCATGTGACTATGGGATGAGTCATGGTTATTGTTAGGTTGCTATAAAAAGTACACAACCCTTGACAACGATTCTTTTAAATGTAAGATATTTGTGTTTGTACTTATATTTGTGTTTGTACTTATATATTTTGTCCCAATTTAATTGTGTATATTTTTATTTATATATGTCTTAAAATAATAGTTCATTCTCAATTTCAGCCAATTACAATGTATTTAAATGTGTAAAAATAAAATTTAACTGATTCATACTTTACTCATTGTATTTTTAGAATATCAGTTGTATTTACGTAGTGTATTCATGTAGTTGTCAGTTAAATTGAGACGGGAACAGTACTATCATACTACCCTTTAGATCTACTTGTTTTGGCATTTGACAAAAATGACCATTCAATTTCCCGAATTTACAATCTAAGTCCTTGACATAAGGTAGTTACAAACACTAAAAGTTGGTTACTCGAACATTCTGTTGGTAGATCATTTAGATCCATCAAATATCATCAAGTTTCTTCATTCTCCTATCTTTATCACTACTACTCCACATGAATGATACAATAATTATATCCATGTTATGGGGTGAATTGCATGTGCACAACACATAATTTATTAAAAGAACTCTTGAATCTAACTAGAATTGTGATTTATAAACTACTCTGTATATGGTAGTAAATGTTATCTATCAAGTCCGAATCAATGTTGATATCATGTCACATCTTAATGCACTTGGGACAATGAAAAGTTTGAATAATAACACATATAAAATGTCGATCCAAGATGTCAAAAGTGAGTATGTGTTGAGATAATAACATCTTACGAGATCAAGACATTGTATCTTGTACGATCGTTTCAAGAAACCACCCCAAAAACCTCGTTATTCGTTGATTTTAATGGCTAAATTTTAAAATTAAAATGACTGAACGGTACAGTTTTCTTACAAATATAGGCGTAAACAAATGAGAAGTTGAGAACAACATTAGAAACGATTCAACTTACATTTGTCATAAGCTAAAACCTTTTGGTGGTGGGTGTAGACTAATTTCTTGCCACCATGTATGTGTCAAGATTTTGACTGAAAATTAGGTAAACCTATAAGGCCTTTTTGTCAAAAATTCCCAACTTTGGCTGTTAGGGTAGCACCTACATCATATGAGTTTGTATATGTGATAGAGTAAAAAGGCTACACCACCAAACTTTGCAAACTTAGTTGGTAAAAGAGTAAATTTTAAGTATCATAACTCCCTATGTTAGACCCACATATTTTACTTCTTTGTTTCTTTCTTTTTTAACCATTAAATTACAAGAGAAATGATACACTCATAAATTTTTATTTATAAAGAAATTTTACAAAATAATGTGACCTAATAATATGAAAGAGAGAAAATTCAAGAAAGATATATTACTAATGAAACAAGAATCATGTGGTTATGGCGGAGCTACGTAGAAGGTAGAGATAGTAGTTTTCACCAATATTGTAGTTCACTCTAAATCCTAGATCCGCTAGTGTATGTGATTGATACATTTCATGGAACACAAACAATTTGTGAAAAAAAAAAAAGAAAAAAAAAATTAAAGATTTTTGTGACACTAACATTTTTCAAATTATAGTATTTAATATTTAATACTCCATTGCAAAATGATTATTGTAACGAAGATGTTAATTTATATGAGTTCGGCCATTTTTCTCATTTCTTTTGACCAAATCATCCTCGTTCTCCTTTGTCACATGATTTAACCCTCACTAAGCCAGTGAAAATTATAATTTTTGAAAAATATCAAATAAAATCTAACTTAAAAGTATCAAAATGACTATTCTATAATCTATCTATATCTATAACTACCTATAAAATATTTTAACATCGTCTTAAAAGTTCAATTCAACGTTGAGAAATATCTAAAACGCACCTGAACTCATTTATATCATTCCATCAATAGAAAACTACTATTATCTCAATACATATTACTATATATATAAATCATGTTTATCTATTATATTACCATGTAAATAAGTTACTACTCAATGCAAAACACATACAACGAATTCTTAAAATATAAACATATATTTTTTTTTCTTTTTATCATCCTTACAGCACCACTGTCACCATCTATCACCTAGCACAAGTCCATAAGACATCTCCCTATGGTACCGTCATTGGTTGCTTCTTCCGAAGAAAGTCACACCATCTTCACTTCTTGAGTCATTTGGTGGAATCTGTCATAGGAGAGACGTAGAAGTGGTGGGACCAGCCTAACTTTTTATTTATTTATTTAGGTATATAACAAATGTATTATTGGTAAATACAGAATCAAAAAATGTTCATTTCTTATATGAATTTGGTGACGTGATACTGAGTTGACATTTCAGTTCTTCCACCCATCATTATAGTAGCTGGTCGAACCAAAATATGAGTATTATGCTACTCTATGACTAAAAGATTGTAACTTTAAGTTTCATAAAGAAAGTAATTATCACAAGTTAGCTGAACAAAAAAAAGGTAAAAGCCCGTGAAAATTAAAAGCAGAGAATTAAAGTATGATAAATCATGACTTGGTTTATATCTTGAATGACTTTTTAGAAATGAAATCATTAAATTAAAAAAAAAATTAAAGTAAAAATCAATGAGATTATGTCATATATATAAAAACTCATTTATTTCATCTTTTTAAAAATTAATTATCTCACAAACATTAAATCGAAAAGTTATAAAAATTGCACCATAAAATTCAGCGTTTTCTTCTTTTCGTTTAGACATGTCACAAGGTATACTTTCGACGAGTTTTTTTTCGTTTTTAGGTGGGTTTTACAAATTACTAACACATGTTTTAACATGTTGCGTTAACGTTTAACGTTTAACGTTTAGCGTTTAGGGTTTATGGTTTAGGGTGTTTTGCAAAATCCTAAACTCTAAGCGCTTTACAAAACCCTAAACCATAAATCCTGCTAAAACCTAAACTCTAACTCTGCTAAACTCTAAACTCTAAACTCTACTAAACCCTTAACCGTAACCCTAAATCAAATGTACAACCAAACACTAACACATGTGTTAATAATTTGTAAATCCCACCAAAAAACGAAAAAAAAAAAAAAAAACTCGTCGAAAGTATACTTTGTGATATGTCTAATCGAAGAGGAAAAAACGCTGAATTTTATGGTGTAATTTTTATAATTTTTCGATTTACCGTTTATGAGATAATTAATTTTTAAGACTTTGGAGATAAAAGAATTTTTGTATATGTGAAACATTTTCGTTGGTACTCTATTTTTTCAAAAACTATTGTAATGCAATGAACTTTTCTCTGCGTTTAAAAAAAAAACCACTGTTCTTAACTTGTAATCAACCTAAAATAAAGTTTCAAGAGAAAATATAAGGTCAATCCTAACTTTTATACCATTTTGTTTTCTAGATTTATAATCCATTCTTAACAACCAGACTTTTTTAACATATAAATTCCAGAACTAAGAGGGCAATAATTTGAGGCCACCATGTGCTAAATCTGAGCATCAAGTTGTACCATCCTTGATTTCATGTTCCTATACAAATCTTGGCTTTATTCAAAACACTTTTATTATACTTATCCTCATACATTACTGATTATGAACCGAAAATCATACACTGCTAACATACTTTAGCATGAGTTTCAAGATTACATTCGGTCCACCTCAAAGAAAACTACAATTTCAAACAACTAAAAAAGATAAATTATGCGCTCGGGTCATCCACACATGTGGTTTAAGTGAAACCCATATGAAGAGAGACAGCGGGTGAAGGGTAAAGTCGTCCTGTTTATCATAAATTTTTTAGTTTAATGCTTTGTGTATCTTTCAAGAACTTCAAAGTAGTCCGGGAAGGTCTTACGGGTGCAACCAGGGTCCTTGATGGTCACAGGAACGTCTGCACAGGCAGCAAGTGAGAAAGCCATGGCCATTCTGTGATCGTCATATGTGTCAATTGCAGTTACATTTAATTTCTCGGGTGGAGTGATCACGCAATAATCTGGTCCTTCTTCGACTGTAGCTCCCAACTGAAAAGTGACAGGAGCAAAAGATACCTTTAGCATTTAACTTATAAAGGGGTCGATAATCATTTTAGAACGATTTGACTACAATGACTTGTACCTTTCTTAGTTCTGTGCAAATGGCAATCATCCTTTCGGTTTCTTTTACTCTCCAGCTAGCCACTGACATAATTTAAAGAAATGTAAGATGTCATTATGACATAATTTAAACAAAAGTAGGGTGATTACATTGGTTTCTGCATTTTGTATTAACATTAACTATCGAAGTATGAGTCTGGAGATTGTTCAATGGGAAATAATCACCTAAAGCCATCAGACACTCTAAAAGGGCAACACAAAGCAAAGCAGCAAGACGCCATGCCTTGCCATTTGACAAGGTTAGTGAAGGAAGTCTTTAAACAAAGTTTTTGTGTCTAATGTCCTAATGTGTAATATACAGATATGGTATCACTCGTTCTAAAATTTGAGATACATATTGGCTTATGTATATTCATCCAAATTAACATAAATTTTAAAAACTAAGAAGCTGTGGTATATTCTAACACAAAACCCCTTTTTTTCTCACAAGACAATAATATGCATCTCTAATAGTGGAAGCAAAAGTACAGTCACAAAAAATAAAATAATATATATGGATTGTTAAATCATACCGTCTCTAATGGCTGTGGGACCATCGGCATAAAGGGCAACTACAGCAAGTGTCATTGCAACATCTGGCATTTTGTTCATGTTCACATCTACCGGACGCAAGTGTCCCCTTCCAGAAGAATTTCTTGGTGGACCCTTCACTGTGACGGAGTTCTCCGTCCAGGTTACTTCAGCGCCCATTTGTCCAAGGACTTCGGCAAATTTTACATCTCCCTTATGTAACAAAAACAAAACAAGAAAAAAAGGTAAGGTTACTGATCAATTACATATGCAAAATTGTACAAATGTATATAAATACAGTCTACTTCAGCTCCCATGTGTTAGGAAACTGACTGTGCTTTATTCAACGTCAAGTTGCAACAATAGGTTTTTAGTGATTGGGTGAAATAATTTTGGTGATGTTATCTGTTCATTTATAAACACCTGCAGCAGAACTAATTATTAAACGAGGAATTAGATATATTTATTTATCCCACGGTTTTACCTTATATTAAAGACGTTTCGTCCATCTTTCTCATTATTAATATCAGTAATACTACTACAAAATATTATTGTTGGAATTTGGAACTATAGATGAACTATGTATTCAGAAAATCTGTAAGCTTCATTATTGATAAACTTCATTTTTTTTGTCAAATATTAAATTAATTTTACATATTTCAGGAACACAAAAGAACGTCTTGTTTGGTCATTCTATCTATTAGTGCATAACACTTAAGCAACTTATGATCTAACTATTATATCTTAAGCAACAGAAGCACATCCAAACTGTGACTCCTGCAGCATGTGCATTGCATTACAACCGATTATCTGATTCTAATTATTCGATATTACATAATCAGTTCGAAATCCCAATTGACTCTTGAGGTCAAACACGTTCAATTTAATCTTCAAAATAAAAATGAACGATTTTGAAGTTTAAATAACAGGTGTAAGGGTGCATTGAGAATAAACATAAATTGTTGATAAAGTTTTTGGGCACGTGGGTAATACCTGTAAACTGCTTGTCCCACAACCTTCCACCGTGATGGTTCCACCAGTGATGGCGGCACCAGCTAAGAAGTAACTTGCACTTGAAGCATCACCTTCTACATAAGCATTTCCAGGTGACCTGAAGATTATTTAGTTAGCATTAAACTCTCATTGACCCAACTTCACAAAAAGTTGACTTTCGTATAAAAATAAACTTACTTGTACTTTTGACCACCTCGGACATAGAACCTGTCCCAACTATCACTGTGCTCTACTGAAACACCAAAGCGGTCCATCAACTTCAGTGTCATCTCTACATAGGGTATAGAGATCAATTTATCTATAATTTCTATCTCTACATCACCCAGTGCAAGGGGAGCTGCCATAAGCAAAGCAGTCAAATATTGACTACTAATAGATCCAGAAAGTTTGACCTGCAATGTGAAGCCCAAAAGAGTAAGGTTACAGAAAGATGGAAAAAAAATATTGTTCACATCTGCATGGAGGTGTTTGAATATTTGTTTTCAAGCTATTATCTGATTATTCCAGCTTGAAGTCATAATAAGCAGGTTTAGATGTTTTCATATCATTTAGGGATAAAAAACTAATTTTGAACAATAAGTTTCATACCAGGTGCAAGAAAACTGCTATTGAAGAGCAAAACAGATTACCAACTTACCCGTATGTTAAACTAGTTTAAGACTTTTACTCACAAGACATCTCTCCTTTTGTCACAAAATTGATCCTTTTGGTAATTTTATGTATTAACTTCATAAACAATCATAATGTGCGAATCAATCAAACAATTGCGTAAGTATTGCAACTTGAAACAAGGTAAATATTTGTCACCTTTCCACCAGGAAGGCCTCCACTTCCAACTACACGAACTGGTGGACAGTTTGTACCAAGATAACAATCAACGTCTGCACCAAGCTGCTTAAGACCCGTGACCAAATCACCAATTGGCCTCTCTCTCATCCGAGGAACACCATCTAGGACGTAACTGAAGAAAATATTTTTAAAAATTGAGATATCAGATATCTATGCAAGTGTGTGTGTGTGTATTATAAAGAGCCAACTTATCAGTTCAAACATAACTAAAGGTGGCAAATTTAACCTGATTATACAGAAATGGGTTCATTTTAGTTTATTACTTCAACAAGTCAAACGGTACATTTTTATTACTTAGCTACAAGGAATACAAGTCAAACAGGTCAAAAGTTGCCCGAAGTTTTCACAAATGATTCAAACCTCCTAAATAGCTTTGTTAAAAATAATTTAATCTTTACATTATAGTTTTAACGATCTTATTTATTATGTTAACTATTTAAATATAAAAAATGAGAAAAAATGGTCTCTTGACCGTTGACCCGTATAGAAATGTCCGGTTTTTGACACGTTAACCAACCTGCCCAACCCCTGTTAGAGATTAACTAGAATTACCTAAAACTAGCGTTTTAAAAATTTGGTAATGTTTCCAAATTGTGAGGAGTCTTGATGATCAAGTTAACTTGGGGATTAAGTTAACTTGAGGGGCCAGTTTGTTGCCTATAAATATAGGAGTTGTGGGGGAGTTTTAGGTGAGGAGGTTAAGAGAAAAGAGAGTTTATGAGAGGCGTCTCCCTCCGTCCCGTGTGGTGGTCTCGGTGATTCAATAACGACGACACGATTTCCGTTATTGTAATATACCGTTGAGAGTGGTGTGAGGATATATAAGTGTCGAGAGTTGAGCGTCTCCAACTTGTAATATCTTTCATATAGTGGATGTTAAGTGGCCTAAGGGTCACGTGGTTTTTACTCTCCCTTGAGAGGTTTTCCACGCAAAATATCGTGTGTTATGCGTTTTCTGTTTTGTGCATTTATTTATTGACTTATACATGGTTATGTGTTTCTTGATGTGGTGGTGATCGATCCCAACAAGTGGTATGAGATCGGGATCGTTCCCAACAACCCAAGCATATTGGCACCGCCAATATTGGTTCTAAAATTTGCACTCCTCTTCCATGAAAAAAATAAAACGATGTTATAGTTTCTTCTTTGAAGTGTTCCATGGAAAATACAATACTAACAATGCGCTGATCGTATTAATCTAAATCCGCGTGATTTTGTTAACGTGTCTCTACTACAGAGGAGTGTCTTAGATATCCGAGGAGCACTCAAAATACTTTTTCTTAAACAGTGTGCCAACTGCAAGTCATATATCTGTTGCAATTTAGGGGAGCATTCAGTATGGAACTAGTCACAAATAGAATAATAAAACTCCTATTTGTGTACTTACCTTAGAATTATATGTAGTTCCGAGATTTCTTTCAACATTCCACAGAATTCATAATCTTGTATATATATTTTCTAACGACATGTTAAGTTAAAATACCTTGAATTTCCACCTGCAGCCGTAACGGCGGCAGTCAATGGACGCATAGCTGTTCCGGCATTCCCGAGGAAGAGCTGGATTTCATCCTTAGCTTCTTTGCCAACGGGAAATACACCGCCACAACCTTCCACAATTGCCCTTTTAAGTGCACCATTTTCTTCAACATTTAACCCTAGAGCTCTTAAAGCCCCAAGCATGTAATGAACATCATCACTGTTCAATAAGTTGTCTACCACAGTAGTCCCCTGAAAAAATAGCTCACTCAGATTCATGACATAAAAAAGGGAAATGATAATGACAGCTCTAAGGACTATCAATAAGGATGAATTTGATGCATAAAGTTGTTGTACTTTACTAGTTAAATGTCATTATCACTGATGGTTTGGCAGTTACTGTACCACTATTAATGCGGGAAAGTAATTCTTATCAACAGCCATAAGGGCTGTCAGTAACTAAACCGTATAAACTATAACAATATCCAGAAATTCAGCAAAATAGTTTGAGGATTTGAAGAACGGCATAACGTTTACAGAAACACTATCTGAAAATCAGTTATCAAATAAAAGATGCAATATACGGAAAAGAAATTTATCAATTTTGAAAACTTGTACAAACTAAACAGCTATCAATATTGAATACCTAACTATATGTACCATATAGATGATAAATTACACTCTCTTATTTTTCTCCTACGGTAGTGCTACATAAAAATGAAAAACCAGTTCAGATGCATCATATAGCATAGTATTAGAATGCAACTTAATCATTCTCTGATAATGAACTAACACCCCATAGATATTCAAACTTAGCAACTGATTTTTCAGGGTAGCGATCACCTTTATGTTCAGTCAAAGGTTGGTCCAAAAGTCGCAATCGACCTTGTAAAAATACAAAAAGAAAAAAAAAAAGATCATTGACTGATTACTTATTGTCCAAAGTTCATGATCCTTGAAAAAAGTATTCTCAGTTCTAAAGATCCTATATTTCACCCACAATTCTCTATTTATTAAACCAGAGACAACAACTAGATCAAATACCAAATAATAATACATCTAACATACAACTTCATTTAACAAAACGGTCTATAAAGTTCATAACTTTACACTTAACTACAAAAGTAAAAAATACTCATGATTGAAATACATCTAAAACACTAACATTGCAAATTTAATGTTAAAATACACTAACAAAGTATTGCAAGCAAGCACAATTATTACACATATTTTAAAGCCTAATTAGCTTGTAAACAAACAAAACCAATTAAATTAAAATACCTCAGAAAGAGCAGCAAGTAAGAGGATCCGATTAGACAAAGATTTGGATCCGGGTAAATTAACCGTACCCGAAATCTCTTTTATGGGTTTCAACACAATTTCCTCGGGCGCCGTTGAGGGTTTCTCGGCGGTGGCAACAGAAGCTGAAATTGAGAATGAATTTCTCGTGAGATTTTGATGAGAAGAGATATGGTTAATTAATGGGTTTTTGGATTTTGATCCAAATGATAAAAAAGATGGTGACTTGGAACAAGATTTGGGGGTGGTGCGATTGGAAGTAAAATTGGGTGTTAAGTTGGTATTGGTAATGTGAAGTGCCATTTTTTGAGATTACACGTAATGAATGTGTTTTGAAATTTGTTGAAAAAAAGAATGTGTTTTGAATTTAGAGATGATGGAAGATTTTGAATTGGTGGTGATGAAGATGATGGTGGGAAGTTTGGTGGCGGCTTTTAGAAGAGTGTCATTTCTTTCACCAACCCCCTACATCTTACCAACTCATCATACTCATCGCAAGTATAATAAGTATAATATTATTAAAATAATAGTAATCTTATGATCACAACTAGGGGGTGTTTGGTTTGTTGGGTGGTTTGTACGTCTATGGGTTTGATATACATATAAAGTGGAAATGAGAATGGTTTGCAAACTCATTTCATGTTGTGTGATATGAATCGAAGCTTGTTTTGGTTGAGCTCAGGCATAAAGAAATGAGCTCGAAATCCATAAAAGCACGGGGAATCGTTGCCCTGTGCTCAGTGTTCAGTTCACTGAACAAGAATATTGAGATGAAAAGTGAGGTATTGGTTAAACTTGAAGTTCATTGTTCAAAGTTGATTATTTTATTATTATTATTATTTTGCAAATAATCAAGTAATAATTAAATAAACAATAATTAACACATTAAATAATAAAAATACTTTCATAAAATAATTAAAAGTCCTACAAATACATAATTAAAAAACAATAATTAAAAGACAATAAATAAAAGACAATTATTAAAACGACTAAAGCTTAAACGTCTCCCGAGCCCAATTCCGAGTCCGATAGATACCGATCGCCTCCACCCAAACTTGGCCCGAATCTTCTCTTTTTCCATGTTCAGAAACCATGTGTCATCTTCTGACAAGCCGTCCGTTGTCATCTTCAAAACCCTCATTGCTTCGGCTATGTCTCGCGCGCACGATAAACACTCGTTTTACTTAGAGTCAATTGTTCAAAGTTTGAAGTGATTAAGTTATCAAAAGAAGGAGTGCTACTTTTAGCACCGGAATCGGAAGAGGTTTAGGAACTTTTCGGACGCCTTGATTTTCCTGGTGGCTGCTGGTTCACATCATCACCAAAAAGGGCGGGTTTGGGCGTTTGGGTTTTCTTCGTCCTCGTCATCCGCCAATTCAACGTTATATCATCCAAATTCACCATTTCTCTCCGCTTGTTCCGCCGCCCGACTACAACCACTTTGGTTTATCTCTCAAATAATCCCAACATAATTCATGACTAAAAGTCACTTTCATCTCATCCTTGTACGTTTCCAAACAGCACAACTGAAAATCTTCCATCGCTTCACCTCCATGCTTTCTTCTTTTCAATCTTTCCCAAATTCCGTTATACTTTTGACAACTATTGTTCAAGTATTTCCACTTAGACGACAACGCGCTTTGCCACGTTCGACAACTTTTTCAACGTCGGCACGCTTATTGTACTCGTCCATCACCAAGTACCAAAAAGAATCGGATTTTTGGTCGTTGCCTCGGTTCGGGCATTCAGATTTACAAATCGAACATTGAGCTAAAAGTAGCTCTTCTTTGGACATCCAATTATTGCGGATCGTTATTACTTTTTTCTTTTTTGGCTCGTTGGGTTGTTTGGATTTAGATTTTCTTTGGGAGATGACGTAGGGGTCTCGCCTTCGGCCGAATGCTCCATTGGCGGCGGTTGTGATTGCTTCCATAGCATGAATTCGTGGTATGTCTTGGGTGTCATTTGGGGGTATTGTTGACTTGTTTGGGGATTTTGTGTAAATTGAGTTGATGGAACTTGCGTTTGCGGTAGTTGGTATGCTTGACCAAATCTCGGCATTTGAGTGTTTGACGAGTTTGGTGTTTAAGGGTGATAGGTTGGCGGAAATGGATTCCATTGCGATTCGAGGTGGTATGGATCGTTCGGATTTTGCGACATTGTTTTAATTGTATAAGTAAATGAGTCGTTGCCTCGCCGTTCAGATTGGCACAGTGACATTGAACGTCCGATGTGTGTCGTGAACGCTGGTTACCGGCGTTCAAAGTGGTGAACGGTAACACTTGCCAACCTCCACTCCATGTCCATGTGCTCTAGTGAGCAAACAACAAGTTTTGATCCACATGTTTCAAAACTTATGAAAGATGAACTTGTTTTCTTTTTTAACATATTTATTTTTACTATTTTTTATAAGGGAGCGAAGCTATATCAAATAAACATAACAAATAAAGGAAATGCAATGGCCAAGAAACAACTAGGCCATTGGAGACAAGCCTGAAAACATCAAAAACAATTGGTCTCAACCAACCAAGCGCTAGAAGACCACCTAAATTGGAATGACAACTATAAAAACTCATAAAGACCTTATAAACATGATGATCTTCGATCTTCCATAGCTTTCTCATTCGCGCAACTTGAAATCAACAGTTGGATCTGAAAGTCGAATCAAATAGTTGAGACACCATTCTCTTTCTTCTCTTAGATAAACTATTGTTCTGTTCTTGCCAAATGTAATACGCATAAGCCCAAGAGTCAACTGACCTCCTACACTTCACACCACATTTTTCTTTGATATTGGAAGTAAGAAATCATGTCTTGACAATTTTCCTAAACAGTATGCATGTTCACACCTCACCCGATGCGAAACAGTCTAAAAAAATGAGGATGTGAATGCATATGTAAGTACATATATAAATTGAATGGACTGATTTAGCATCTTTAGGTGTTTTTGAAGAAGTTTATGATTTATTATCAAGTTTTGTGGTAATTTAATTTTTATTGAATAAGTTTTGTTATCTAATAACAAAACATGGTTATTGACAATTACTATACTCGAGTTTTTCAATGTAATGGTGGATCCCTTTCGAGTTGTGCACGAGCTTGCATCGAGAAGGTTTGTCGAACTTATAACTTAACACAAGGTTTGTAGTAGGAACTTCACTGCCTTTATATTTTTACATAACATAAATATTATCTTATAATTATGCCATCTTCTCTTATATTTTCTTAAATGCGTATTTAATGGTTAGATATATGTAGCATACGCTCCATTTTAAAAAGAAAATAATAAAGAAAACCAAAATGGCAAAATGATTGAAGGGACTCATGGGTCAACGGTTGAATAGATTATGTGGAGAATATGAAAACGGATGGTATCAATCAGGTAGGTAACAATATGCTTCACTTCATACCACATACAACCTACCTACCAATTTCAGGGTTGGTATCAATACGACCCTATTCGCGCTTGATAATCAAGTGTCTATAACCTGCTCAACATGTTAAATTAAGAACATTAACTAGTAAAATGGAAGTGGTAAACAAGTGAAAAGTTGCGAAAAGCAATGTTTTGAGAACCGGTTCGACCGACCCGATCCGACCGGTCAAACCGGAAAAATATAGAAATCCGGCCCAAAATGAACCGATTTCCTTGTTTGACCAGTCAACGAACTGCCCGGTTCACCGGTCGGACCCGGTTGGACCTGGAACCGGAACAAGAACCGAAATTGAACCGGTTTTCCTTTTTTTTTAAGAAAAAATCAAAAATTTAAAATTAAAACAAGAAAAATGCTCAAATAGTAAATTTGTTCAAATTACAAGACATTGAGTATGAACTTGTTATAGAGATTGAAAGCATGAATGAAAGAGATAAAATTAAACTAATTTAAATTTACAAGACATTGGAAATGTAGTTTTATTAATTATTAAGTATTAAGTTTAATAATTAATTAATTAGTTTAATAATTAATTAATTATTTAGTTTAATGATTAATTAATTATAATATATCCTTTGATAAATGTTATAAGGTATATTTTGTATAATATATGCAGTCGGGTAGTTTTTATGACAAAAATGGTCCGACCGGCCGGCTCAACCGGTCCGACCGGTTTGACCGGAGAATAACATTTGTCCGGCTCGACTAAAAAACCGGTTTTCAAAACATTGGCGAGAAGTGTATTCAAATGTTTAAAACATCCTAAAACGTACAAGAACAAGTGCTACTTATTGCCTTATTTCGAGGTTCGGCTTTTGTTTATACAATTTTCATGTTTATCATATATATATTATTGGTATATAAGAGGGATATATTTGTATTTTTCTTATCTTCGATAATGATCTACCGTGTCGCACATAGTTAGGTATACTTTATGTACTAATCATACTAATGTTGTACCATTTGTTGTTTTTTGAACTTTAAATTCTTGTTAATAAGAGAAGGCCACTATAGTGTACACCGGATAAAGATGGTCAAGAAGTGAATAAAAATACATTTCTACTTGTGCCAAAAATGGTATACATTAAATTAAGTCAATGGCCATTTGGTAGGTTTCTAAGCTATTGACAAGGAAAATATCCAAATATAGCATGTATAGGGTAAAGAAACTAGACCGTGAAAGAAGATGAACCTAGATTGTAGCAATTATGAACATTGGGGTTGAGAAGCTTGGTTAAGTGACGTAAGAGATGGATGGATACGAGCTGTTCTCAGTGACCGAGCTACACTTCTTCCTCTACCGTATTCCTCACCCAATGGCCACCTCGGCCTCAAATCAAGCTGCATTTCAAACATCACAACTGTTACAAACTGTTATCGAATTGATGTGTCAAATATGACGACAAAAATACATCTCTAATTTTTTGAACAACAAAACTCGAGAGGTTTTATGCATAAAAAAATACACTTTTGCGAGACTTTCACCAGTTTGATCCTTTTGACTTGACTCGTTTTAAGCTATTTTTTATTCATTTGACCCTTTAGAGATAAAGCACAAACGAAAGTGACTCAACTCATAAGTAATGAGTCCAATCATAAACCGGGCACATAACTTCTGAGAAAAAAGATGACCCTTCTTAAAATGTGTGATCCTTCACAAGCTTTGAACAGGAACAATTGGAGAAATAGACAAACGCTAACTAAAATTGGGCTGGTTATATAAATTAGTAATCATGCTACACCTAGATAACTACCGAACTTATGGGGACATTTTATAGTTACGGGACGGACATATATCTGAACTAGTTAATGAAGTAGGTGGCCGATGGCAAAAGAGAAAAAGACGAGGGAAAAAATATAAACCTGAGAGTCCTCGGGTTCAATGGCAGGTGGTGGAGGATCGAATCTTCCCAAGCGGAAGTTCTCAATGCCTGTCCAGGCAATCATTACACCTAATAGAGTAAGAAAAACAAAATTTAAAAATTAGGTTTAGTCCCTTTTGGTAATTTAACATTTTCATGTTCTCATTCCTATCTAACTGGTGTGGGAAGATAAAAAGATTTGTCTCGTTTCATGATGTGACATATTAAAACACAAATAGCAAATACCATTGTCAGTGCAGAGGCTTGGAGGAGGGCAGACAAGTTGAAGGGAGTTTCGTGCAACGACCTCGTGAAGCCTAGCCCTCACATACTGATTTGATGCAACACCTCCTGAGACGACCTACGGAAAACAGGACCAATGATATGGTTTAATGTTATTTATACGTACTAAACAACCAAACTAAGGATCAGAACATAATACAAAAATTCTTGTGAATAATTTCAAGCACATAATCTGACAAAAATATAATCACAAAAGAATACCAAATGTTTAATTGAAGGATCAATCTCCAACGCCCATTGAATAGCCCGTTCACACTTTTCTTCAAGATGCAATACCGCAACCCTCTACATGAAATGTAAATGGAGAAAGGTAGAAATCATTAAACATTGAAGATATGCAGACATTTACTATTTACAATGATGACTGCATCTTAGTCACCTGAAAAGAGGCAGCAATATCAGCTCTTAGGTTTTGATCTTCAACACTTGCAGAAGAGAAGGGAATCCCAGCATCACTGCAGAATTAAAAATTATGACTGATGATTCATAGACAAATGAAGGAGAAACATAGACAACTAATTCACACTTCAATAACATTATGTGTTTCTCACAAATGATTAATGGGTATTCAAGATCAGATTAGGCCATAACAAAGCCTTTACATGACAAATCATTATGATTGTATGTAAAATATATTTCATACATATGTTTAGATTCGATAGCAAGCTTCACTTGAGTCTTTAGACCAGCATACGAGAAGTTGCAATCTTTATGTTGTTTCATTGGAACCTGAATCAACGAAGAATGACACATTTATGAAAATAAATCCTAAGAAATCAATGTACATACCATACATGCTCCTCTTAAACATAACTTACGGAGAATTTTAGAGAATTAGCATCACCCCGCCGAGCAAGCTCCTCTATGGCGGGCCCCCCACTCCTTCTCAAATCAAGGCCAAGCCACTTTGCAGTCTTGTCATATGCCTCACCAATTGCATCATCAATAGTTGTCCCCAGTTGTAAGTAATGACCAAGATCACGTGCAAGAACTATAAGGTTATGACCTCCTAAGAAGTAATCAAGCAAGAGAATATACCCTGATAAGTAATATTTTTTGCCAATTGGAACATAGAATTAAACATGCAAGATTCCTTTGTCCTGTACGGACATGGTTCACCATATTTGACAACTTAATTTAAAAAACTGACACATATTTTGATATCCAAGGCAACCTGAAGAAACAATCACATACAGATCTCAAGGCTAAGAAAAAAATATTCCACCTTATCTAACTGTTATAATTATTTACGTACAGCATGTCTTAGTTGTGTACGAAATGTAGTAATAGTAAGTATTGTGGAAATCTGATATAATGGTTTGTGCAAGTGGCAAGTCTCAATTGCTTGAAAGACTAGTAGCATATGGTTCTTTATCCCAATAGTAAGCTCATTTTCCATTTCTCTTTGGTCTTGATATCTAATCATTTGATATTCCTATGAAATTAAGAGTGCAGTTTTAGATGTCTTTAAAGGATTGCTACACTTCATAATTCTGAATCAGTAACTACAAAATATTTTATTGAATAACCTTAATCTGGGACATTTGACTGATTGCTATAGTTCAACTGAGGATGGTGTTAGTTAGCAACCCAACTTCACAAAAGTAACACTGATGATACCTGAAATAAGAAGAGCCATGAAAGGAAACTGCAAATCTCTGTCACATAACCTAGAAGGAAAAATAAGATTATCATTTTAATGTACTTTTTGTGCACCCCACAAGAATGTATAGAAGCAGAAGCATGTCAAGTTCATAATTATCAGTTATGATTTGGTTACACAATATGGGAACACCATTGATTGATGGGGCCTATTAGTAGTCAATTATTAAGACACGGGCTAGCTTTCAAGAAAGAGCAATACAGAGAATTGTCAACTTTTAAGAATAAAATGATGAGCATGTTTCACTTGTAGAAGTTTAAAAACATTTAATTTAAAGATCTCTAAAAGTGGGCAAACTATTTGACTTGGAATTTATAAGAGTGAGTGGGGGATCGTAGTGGTAAAAGTGGAACAGCCAAAATTATTCTAGTAAAAAAGAAGTAACTTCAAAAGTAGCAAACACATAATTATTGGAACACAAGACAACAAGGGTCAATTTGTATCACTTTTTTCCATGTTTTTCTGTTTTGCTTTCAAAAACAAGTGAATCCAGGCTACCCTTTAGATTACAACTATCATACTACCCACCTACTTCACCAAGAGATTGCAAAAAACGTAGTGGAAAACTGAAAAGATAGATAAAGTGACCCACCAAAGAATCTCGACTTTCAGGCAAGTCACATATGGATTGACTGAACAAACAGTCAAACCCATTTAAAGAAGATAAGCTGAGATGCAAACAAATCTAACTACTAAGTCATAGCACTCAGATCCTTTGAAGAAGTTTAAGCTATTTGGGTTACATACTGTTTGAATTAATTGAGCTCGTCTACATCGTTAAAATTTTGTAATACGCTATACCTCGCTACTAAAGCATGAGCTTCCATGTGATGCACACCAACGTATGGCAACTGGTAAGTAGCAGCAATTTTCCGAGCTTTCTGCACACCAACTACAATAATATTTCAAAGGTATCAGGAGCTTGGCTAAGTCAAACAATATAATTCCACCAGAAAGGGAAGAAAAGAGAAAATAAAATGAAAACAGGACTTTATATTAAATATTTGACACTACCAGCAACACCCAGAGCAGCAATCTCAGACATTTACATTTTGTACGAAAACTAACATAAGGGCTTAGGAATACATGATGCTCAAACTATGCCATATGCAATATGCTCCCTCCATAATAATGAGTATATTGAGGTTAAAAGTAAAAAAAATAGAAAATAATCTAATCATCAAGAACCGTATATTATCTAACAAACAACCATACTGCTGCATTGCTATATACCTAATTCATGTAAGCAAGTGCATTAGGTGTCAACAGTTGTTAAAAAAAAAAAAAAAAAAAAAAAAAGCCTTACCTCGTAGACACAGGCTTAGCCCAGGACCAATAGTAACTGCAACTGCAGAAAGATCCGTCTCACTCAAGTTAGCCTTATCAAGCGCATCCTGTACAACCTAAAAGCATAACATAAAAAACGTAGATTACAATCATTTACATCGGTAACAGTTTATGGTGTTGACTGTTGACATCCGAAACTATATCCAAAAATGTACATCATTAATGATTTACCAAAGATTCTATATACGTTAAATACTTACAAATCGAAACATGGAATATAACTGAGAATTAATAGATGTTATACCTGATCAATCACCTGGGAATGAGCTTCTTCTGCCATTTTAGGAGCTACTCCTCCATATTGTGCAAGCAGATCTGCCTTGATGAACATACATTAGATTATTAAAAGTAAACAAAGATACAAAACCCTCTGCAGTTCATGATAACAATGTCCATTTGCTCGGATCATGTTGCAAAAAATGTGGTGCAAAGAACCAATAAACTGAATTAGGACATGTCCTCAGCACCGTGACAGTGGGGTCATATAACATCATGATTTCTTAAAGCTTAGGCATTGGAATTTCCAAGTTCACTTATGTTCATATATGGTTAATTTATTACTTTTCTGTTCTTTTCTTTAGTAACACATCATAATAACTGGCATGTAGGGAACTAGAAAAGCATATAGCTATACATGATATTCCCTACCCAACCATCATAGAACTCAATGAATCTCCTCATGAGTCATGAGTCATGAGGTATGGAAAACAAGATGATTACTATCACAGAGGCTAGTATGATCTCAGCTCCCAAGCGACTAAATATAGTCTTAATCCACAGTTCTAAAAAACTTCTCCCAATCTAAATCAATCAATCTTTACATACACATTCTACTTGAGAAGATAGATTACAGACTACAATCTATGGACAACATATATAAAATTAGCACTAGTCAACAATATATCTACTATATATAAACATTTTTCCAGAGAAAATAACAAATTTGTAACGGTCAACAACATATGTATCATTATGACATTATATATAAACATTTTATCATTATGACATTATACATAAACATTTTATCATTATGACATTATACATAAACATTTTACCTGAGAAGATATAACTTGACTAAGGATTTCGCCATCACCTCTAACCTAAAACCAACAAAAATAAACTTAAAAAAAAATAAATTAAAGATTAATAAACAAAAACTTCAAAATTTAGGTATATCAATTTCATAAAACCAGCAAGTGCGTGCGTGCGTGCGTGTATGTATATACTGATTTACTTACAACAGCTGCCGCAGTATCATCACAACTGGTCTCAATTCCCAAAACAGTCAAATTATCGTTGAAAACGTGCTTCGAACCTAGGGTTCTCGAGCAATTGGAAACAGTAGACTTAAAATTAACGGACGAAATTGAAGATTTGAATGACTTGCGAGGATACATCGAGTTTTTAGGTCTTAATTTTGACGAAAACGTTCTCAAAAATCTGACAGTATGATAATGATGTGATAATTCTGTAAATAGATTTAGGCGCGTAATTATACACGAAATAGTCGGAGCTAACGACGCCATTGGTGTGTGTTCAGTGTTCACTGTGAGAGAGAGAGAGAGAGAGATACTACTTTTTGTAGTTGGGCTGGGCTTATAATGGGCCAAATTGTTTAATCAATCTACTGCGCTCACACACACACATATATAAGATATACTATTATACACCGGAAATCAATCATTTTGTCACCCTTTTCGAACATATACAACGATTTTCCCTTCGGGAATAATTGACGATTTACCCTATCTGAAAGCAAGTCGCAAGCTTGCGACTTGCAACTGGAATCTTGTGACTTGCGACCCGGCTACAAATAAGATCCCAATCAATTTTGTTTGTGTCCGAGTCGCAAGTCGCAACTTGCTTCCGGTTAGGGCAAATCGTAAAAAAAAATCGGAAGGCAAATCTATATATGTTCGAAAAAAGTGGCAAGATGATCGATCTATCTTATTATATTTTTATTTTTATGTAGACATGTAACATGTAATAATGTATGTATGTTGTACTTTTTTTTATTTGGTTATGTAACATATATTGCAACACAATCATTAATTATTTTGTTTAATAACCGTGAATCTGGTTATTGATATACTCTTAAATCTAGTCGTTTGTGTATTACTAAAAATGAGTGAAGATACGTATGTTGTTAACGAGAGAGTCTAAAAGTTATCACTAAAACCAAACGCATTAATGACAACTTTTAAAACTATCGTAACTTTTCTATGTAAATTTACTAACACCCTTAAATTAAAGGTGTGATTTGTACACCATTTTTTTATGTGTACAATACATTGTAATTCATTGATGCACGATAATACAACACTCCTTATGCATATATGTGATGTACACATGAAAATAATCACCGTCTATTAAACTAAGCCTACGTTTAATTCGTTAAGCTCGTGAATTTTGATACTATAAGGTATAACAAAACTCAATACAGCATCATTTTTTCCACTTGGACATTTTAGAAAAATCACTTTAATATATAATTTTCTAATAATCAATAAATAATGTACATATAGTTATAATTATTATTATAATATATATAAATAGAAATAGAAATAGAAAATGTATCAGGTATCTCCTCCATACATATATATTGGGTGCATCCCTGATAAGCAACACAGTAACGCTTAGGTTCTTCTCTCACTGCACAAAACACACTCTTGTGTACTCAAATGGAGTCAAAGTCAATAAATAAAGAATCCAGTCAACCTTCAACAACAGACCAACTTTCTTCTATGTTTTGCACCTCTGATTTTCAGGTACGTACCTCTAACAAATTTCTTAAGTATATTGATGGATTAACTTCTCAACAATTCGAAGCCCGTACAAGTGTTCATACGTTACATATCCAGAAATACATATGAACGTATACATGTATGTGCGCGTTCGCATGTATGTATCTACAATTTGATTAATTGTCACTGAGCTATCTAATCTTACGAGTAAATTTGTGTTTGTTTGTGTTATGCAAATGTCATTTGAAGAACAATTAGTGTGTGTTTTTATCATAGATATGATACAATTTTTGAGCAAAGTTAAATACATTTTGCATTCTTATAATATATCCTATTGAGTTCATTGAAGAAGATAAAGTTGTATATCCAGATTTATGCATTGTGTTTTAATTTGATTATATGCATTTAGTGAGCTTTTGTGTTGCATTTAGTATTTGCATTAGTTATTAAATATTGTTTTAATTAAATATCATTACCCAAAACCCTTATAATTGGTTAAATCTATTCACTTAAAACTTAGTCTTTGTCCTATCGAAAATACCAACTATACCTCTTGAGAAGTCAATAATATATATTTTTGAAAGAGTCAACATTTCACACATTTAATATTTTTCATTTTGGAAACAATCTTTTTTTAACCAATTACACAAATCAAGATTCATATATTTTTTTAACCAATCACTTTCTATTCTTACACGATTTAAAAAAACTAGAAAACGTAATTATCTAAAAAAGAAGAAATGACAATAAATAAAGAAAAAAGAAAAATAATTTATCTTTCAGTAAACGAATTGTAACTTTTATAATCAGACCACTTCATAAATATCACACTAAATTTATTATTATTATTATTATTATTATTATTATTACTATTTATTTATTTACTTGATCTAAGACATATTATTATTTCCATAAAATAAAAATGGTTCAAATGGGTTGATTGAATAGAAAATAGTTTAAAATTTATATAAATACATCACACAGTCTAAATTATTCCGTACTGTTAAGTGTTAATCGCACGAATAAAACGGTGTTGTTAGTTTTAGAGTAGGGACTCCTTTTGTATTTATATAAAAAAAATTGAAGGACTAAAAATATAAAATGTGCATTTTTATTTAAATGTTTATTGGTTAACAATATTGTTGTTTATCATTTACTACAAAATAAATCGTCCACCAAAGCTACTAGTAAGTACTTATGAATATGGTCCATGCGGACTGAAATAAGGATAAGAGGAGATGATTTATGTTTCGTAATTGATTTTCAACTTTTTTGTTAAACATGATGAAGATTTTGTGTGTTGAATTAGATTGTACACCCAAAATGGAAACACTTAAACGCTTTAAATCTACAAATCCAAGTGGTGCCTCAATTCAAACCAAATGATCATCATCTTCACTTATATGAAAGGGGTTTAATTATTATCTAATCTAAAAAAATATAGTATTGAATTGAAAATTCCTGAAAATAAATGCAATAAACTTTTGAAAATTTAACCTCCTTAATCAATAATATGTCATCGTAAAAACAATCTCAAAGAGAGCATGTGGAGTCCAAGCATTCCCGTTACCGTTCAAGCTCCGGAACGTTGTTGGACAGCGTTTCCGACAGCGTTTTCGAACAACGTCCGGCGAGTGACGCTGTTAAACTATATTTTCCTGTTTTTCACCTTAACATTGATTTAAAAAAAAGTTATTTTGAGAACTCGTTATCCTCAAAACACTGTAAAGGAGTTTCACTACTCTTCTCGTGTTGATATTTATATGGAATACATGGACAATGTCTTTTTAGTACATAGGATGGATATATGTGGTGAATGCCATTTATGTTTAATTGGTAAATTAGTCAATTATATTTGACCCACAAAAAAGAAATTCAAAAGAAAGTGAAGAAAAGTGAATTGGAATTATTTCTTGAGTTTCACACCAAAAAAGATCTTTACTTTCAACCAACACCATCATCATCGTTTCTATTGTTTAAAATATTTTCAAGATTTCTTTAACTTAATAAAATGTTAATAGAGGCTCATGGCTTCCAGAGGTAATCATACACAATTATTCACATGTAAAACATCAATTATGTCATTGCAATCCTTTTTCTCCAAATTTAGTTGTACTCTTAATATTTAATTTAATATTTTATTAAAGTTATACCCAAACAAATTTTCACTTTCAGCCCTTTAACTTTATCGCGTTAGCTAGCGTGTGTATGTGTACTGTTAGAAGCATACATTATTTTCTCTAACATAGTAGCATAGTACATACTCCGAAACATTTGTTTATCATGTGAAAGTTCAAACATAAATTTCAACACAAATACAACGTTACTTTAGACACATTAGTTTTTAATAGTACGTTCACTTTCTTAACAGTTACGTTTATATGTTTTGATCAAGTATGCTCTGCAGAACATGAAGAACAAACTTTTAGACGAATGCACTAGAGATGGCTCATTAGATTGGCATGGAAAACCGGCAATAAAAGGAAAAACTGGGGGATGGAAATCAGGCATGCTCTTGCTTGGTAAGTTTGTGTGTGTCATTTTTTTGAAAATAGTCGAGTAACTTATATTTTTTTATTTACGGGTCGTTTTTGGGTTGATGCAGTGAATGAAGGATTAGCAACACTTGCATTCACAGGAGTGGAAGTGAATATGGTTTTGTTTTCAAAATCTGTGTTAAGACAATCAAATGCAGAATCAGCTAACATGTTTAGTAACTGGATGGGCAGTGTTTACTTATTCTCACTTTTAGGAGCTTTCTTTAGTGACTCCTATTTGGGAAGATATCTCACTTGTGTCATTTTTCAAGTTATTTTGACCATTGTAAGTCAAAGTCAATCTGTTACCCGATTTCTTCATGCAATTCTTCAACTTCTTTGATATCAGTGTTGGCCTATTATACCAATACATGTTAGGAGCATATCGATCTTATACGCCAATATTGTAAACAGAGGTGGATTTTTCAGTAAACTCAGCTACGAATGGTTCGATTTGGGTTTTATTTGACCTCAAATGGGTCAAGTAAAACAGCCTAAATCGTTTTACTCGCATATTTATATTATTATTGTAGTCATGTGTAGCTGAATAATTAAGTTAATTATATTTGAAAGTGAATAAAATAGTAGTTGCAGGTCAACCCAACCATACCGGTTTCAACTCTTACCAATGACCTGTTATAACTCGAACTGCCTTGCAGCTTACTGAGCTAGAAAAAAAAAATTATTTCTAACTTCTCATTCGTTTCAATACAGGGTTTGATTGCATTGTCACTATCAACTCAAGCTTTCATGTTACAACCCAAAGGCTGTGGTAGAATAGGGGAATTATGTGATGCTCATTCAGGAACCGAAATAGCAATTTTCTACGTCTCAATTTACCTAATTGCCCTTGGAAATGGCGGTGCAGAGCCTGCACTCGCTACATTTGGTGCTGATCAGTTTGATGAAGAAGATCCTCAAGAAAAACAAGCAAAAACAACGTTCTTGAGCTACTTCTATGTTGCCTTAAATCTCGGTTCTTTGATCTCAGAAACAATACTAGTTTACATTGAAACCATGGGACAGTATGTGGTGGCTTTCTGGATATCTACTGCATGTGGTTTTATTGCATTAATGGCAGTAGTTAGCGGGAGTTTTAGATACAGGCATTTTAAGCCGTCGGGGAATCCTATATCTAGATTCTCTCAAGTTATTGTGGCTTCTATGAGGAACATTAAGCTTCAAATGCCCTCTAATGGAGATGGGCTGTATGAAGATTATTCAAGAGATGATAGTGGAACAAGAAGGATATATCACACTAATGACTTCAAGTAAGTTGTACATTTATACTTTACCTATTATCTGTTAAAAATGGAGGTGGCAATTTTGACCCGTTTATGTGCATAATTTATTCAGGCTATTATTGATATCTAACGGGTATGAAAGAAAGAAAAGAAAATCAATTAACTAAAAAGGAACTTGTCAAACGAATCAAAAGTTGACCAAGGTGTATTTTGTTCATAAAATATCCTTAATCAAACAGGTCAAAGGCATCCGAAGATCCTACTCATTAAAAACATTATTGAAAAAAGTTATATTATTTATTACATGTAAAAATAGAATAGATTTTGTCTTATCATGTTTAACACCTTTTAAATACGAAATAAAAACAAAGTATTTGCGGGTCGCCAGCCCGACGTGTTCCATTTTGACCTCTATTAAAGAGTACTCGTTTTGACATGAACCACTTTAGGCCACCATAGCTAAGAGGCAAAACAGTAATCCTACTCGTATCTGCCTCTTGCATAACGGAAGGAGAACAGTATGTTCTAACTTTCAAGACTTTCTGGTTTTACAGGTTTCTTGATCGTGCATCTATCATGACCCCTAATGATGGCGAAAACCCAAACCCATGGAGACTATGTACCGTCACTCAAGTTGAAGAAGTAAAATGTGTACTAAGACTGCTCCCAATATGGTTATGTACCATATTATCCTCAGTTGTATTCATACAAATGATTTCACTTTTCGTAGAACAAGGTGCTGCTATGAACAGAAAAATATCAGACTTCCACATCCCACCAGCAAGCATGACTATTTTCGACATTATAAGCACATCAGCATTCATTATTTGCTATGACAAACTTATTCTCCCTCTATATGTCAAAATAACAAAAAGAAAACCGAACCCACCTAGTGAGCTACAAAGAATGGGGATCGGGCTTGCTATTGCGACAGTGGCAATCATCACAGCAGGTGTAGTGGAACATCACAGGCTAAAATATGCAAGTGAAGGGCCAAAAGAAACGAGCTCGTTGAGTATATTTTGGCAAACTCCTCAATATGTGTTGGTGGGAATAGCTGAAGCGTTTACTTATGTGGCCCAATGGGAATTTTTTGCAGCACAAGTTCCTGATAAGTTGAAAAGTATCGGGCTCGGGTTGTCTATGTGTTCTTCAGCAATGGGGAGTTATACTAGCAGCATTATATTATCAGTGGTAATGAAGATTACTTCGAAAGATGGGAAGCCTGGGTGGGTCCCGGCAAACTTGAATGACGGGCATTTGGATCGGTTTTTCTTCCTTTGTGCAGCATTGACTGCTCTTAATCTTGTAATGTTTGTTTCGTGTGCTAAAAAGTATAAGAATATAGTTGTGGAGAGAAGAGACGAAGCACGAGAAATGGATTAAATGTCCTGAGCAAAATGAAGCTTGATGGCCATGGTTCTTGTTGCAATAAGAAACACAATGATAAACATACAACAACTTATATTACATGATACCGTATCTTTGATCAAACTTAATTTTTGACATTATCCCCTATTAAGGTAAGGATTTTTTTCCCTAATGAGGGCTATTTAACGGCTTTAGACGAAGCACAAGAATGCTATCTAACGGCTTTAGATGAATGTAAGTTGCTAATGAGGGCTATTCATATCTGGCCTTGTGTATGCAGCTTTCTCTGAGGATGTACCTACTATTTTCTATTTACATTGGACTTGATTGCATAAAAATGTAACCGGCTTTAAATTGGGTAACCATCTTTTTTTTCTTTTCTATTTTGCTGGGGAAAAACCATAAAACTTTCAACAAAATTGATAAAAACCCTTTAACTTTACAAACTTTCAATATAAAGATAAATAGATAATAGCTACATGCTAGCAGATTGATGTATGTCAGTAATTTTGACGTTGTTGACAACTTTCTGACGGGTAATTTTGACGTTGTTGACAACTTTCTGACATAGCAATGTGAAAACAGGTTAGAAGCTGTCGAGGCTAACACTACCTTAATCGAAAATTTTAGCAGTTTGAGGGATCCTGTGAGTTAAGACAAAGATGTTACCCAAATCAGAAATACCTTTTTTATCAAATTCGATCAAGTGTAATTTGATTATATAGACGGTTTCCATTGTACCGGTCAACCCGAGTTTTCCAGATATATTTCAAACAAGAAATAAACCAACAGAAATTCAGGTCAAGTTACATTCAAGTTTATTGAACTACATCTTGACTACAGAAGATTTGGTGAATCAATTTGATGATAGACCAGCAAAATGCACCTGTCAGATGTTTGCAAAGATCGAACACAAAGACTGGTTCCATGGCTGGGTAAGTACTATCTATTTTGAAATTTTTGCAGTCAACTCTCTGACCAGTTTAGCAGCAACCATGGCGGTCATCCCATCAACAGTATCACGTTGTGGATTGAATTCAACCACATCTGCAGCAACAACATCAGCTTGAAGATTGTGAAGAATGTTGAGAACGTCTCGAAACGAGAGACCTCCAGGCTCGATATGGGAAACACCGGGCGCAAATGCAGGGTCAAGACAGTCCACGTCTATCGAAATATACACTCCCTTAACACCATCTCCAAGTTTCTGGAAAAAGATTATAAACAACTCTGAGTGAGGTGATTATTATGTAGCAAAAGTATGTGCAACTGTTGTTTGCTAGTTTGAGCACTCCTTACTTGATATTACATCAAGAATCAAACTTTGAATTTCATAGATATAGGTCACTGTTGTAACCATAATTCACACCACCACTACCTATTAAGTTTTAAATTGATGATTTCCTGTTGAAGCTAAACCTTTAAGAATGATAGAACTTAAGTGATCCGATAAGACAGTGCAGGCTATTGGGTGCTTGTTGCCACATTTTATTTAAACGTTCACTAATTATTTTTGCAAAAACACAACCTCCATTAAAGCCTTAAAGGCATGTGGGAACACATAGTGACAGACTGACAGCTAGAAATATATACACTGATAAGAGAAAGGAGAGAAAGAGACCAGATTCTCAAGAAAGTGGCGATCTTTTGAGAAAGTGCGCATTTCATATTGCTCAACTCCAAATCTTTTCCCCTGTTCACGTCCTTCACTTGTTATTGACCGAATACCAACCTGAAGAAGGATTACATTACGATCAACAAATGTCACTTTAATAGCTGATTTAGCTTGTCAAACGGAAATAACGGAAAAAGAACCAACTTTCCTAACAAATATACTAGTTGTCTCTTATCTCTCAGTGAATAAGCATGTACTTATTTTCTCGTATTGTTTATTTTATAGAAGTATTCGTTGAGCAGTAAGCAATTGGGTAATGGGTAAAAACGAGTTAGGCGGGGTTGAATCAACCCAAACCATTTCCATATTTTTATATATAATAATCATCGTACAATATGATTACCAAAATTATATTAATTTACTAATGATCAAACTTTTGTATAAAATGGTATAAAATGGTGACTTTTGACCCAAATGACTCGTTTCCTTATACCCAAGTTAATTAATATTACCGGTTTCACCAGCTGAATAAAAATATATATAACCTGAATCAGCCTGTTCATGAGTAAATGGCCGAAATCACCACCCCCACTAAAATACAGAAAAAAATGCACTGGGAAGAAGTAGTACCTGCAAGAGGCGGCGAGCATAACCACCTTCCATAATTCGAGCAAAAGAAGATGCATGAGAATACTTGTTTCCTTCAAAGCAATCATAGATATCGGGATGTGCATCAAGGTGAAGGACATCCACCGGACCTCCAAGCTTCTCAGAAACAGCTCTTACTACAGGATATGATATTGAATGGTCACCCCCTAAAACTAAAGGGCGCAATGGACTCTGTGGATTAAAAACCAAATAGTTTAAATAAGTATGGTAAACTTCAAATGTACACCCAATGATTACATCATAGACAATGGTGACAAATTCAGATAATTATGAACTCAATTTGAGTAGACGAAGCAAGCATTCTACATTTTCTAATTTAAAGCTAGGTAAAGAATGGGTTACATAAATTGTTATGGCACGTAGAACTACAAATTCTTTTAAGAAGTTGTTATAATTTCATATCGGCACTTAATCTGTATAAGAATCAACAAACTCAATAATATTGAACATTCTAAGTGGTATTCTCCTAAAATTAAGGTAGAGCTTACTTCTTCCATTACTAGTTTGACAGATTCACTGATAATATTCATCAATCTATCATCGTCTATTCCACAATCTCGTAGCTCTTGAACAGGAACATCACCAACATCTGTTAAGACTCTAGGGTCATCCAATTCCTTACCTGCATGCAATAACAGGATTGATTTATGTCTTCAAACACATAACAGGCATATGGCAACAATAATGATAAGAGGTAATTATGCCAGCTACTTTTTAGATGAGTACCATCACGGTATGCCTCCTAGTAGTAAGGAAAACTTCAACCCCAAACTGAACTCGATGGCCGCTAGAATGAATTGGGTAACGATTCGAATGGATAATTTTGGTACAGGTCAAAATGTGCCGGGTTGGGTTAACACTTTTTGGTTTTTTTTCAAAGATAAATAGTGTTTAAAATCTGAAAACAAGACTATATTATTACAACATTAATCTAAATTTTGCAAATAACACTTCAGAAGATTGTATGTATTAATAATACACTTTCAGAAATTTGCCACTTGTTTGACCCATTTGACCCATTTCCTGGGACCAGTTGACGCGTTAGATAAACACACTTATTTAAATGGGTCAAAATTACCGCCTCTAATCTCCAATATACAATTCAAATAGCATTGGCTGGTAGCCTAAAGGTCTAAAAGATAAGCATTATACATTTATACTTATTTAACAGGACATTAAGCCATAGATCTAAAGAACGATCAGCATTATGAAATTAGATAACACACTTGAACAAAATTTTAAGTAACCTCCTAAAAGTCATGGGCATTGACAAGTTATTTATCCCCAAAGAGTACCAAAAGAAGAAAAACAAGTTCTCTTATCTATTTTCAAGTTGAAAATCTTATAAGTGCCAAGAACGATATGCTAACCTCCCTCTGTAGTGGAATTTGTACTTCCACACCAGATGGCTTCTCGAATCCTTGGTGGAGCAAATGCTGGACCCTGGAGAAACGATGAATTATGCCCAAGAGGAACTCCAAGAAGTGACGATGAAGCTTTAACACCACCTAACGCTCGCACCAGCTCTCCCTTGATTAAAAAATTATACAATAAGTACTCACTGTCAGAACTCCCCTTATATAATAATAGTTTACTAATAATTAGTACAAAAAAGAAGTTGCTATGACAGTTAAAACTTTGTCTATGTTTTAATTTAAGTACAATCCTGTAAAGATAATTATCAATGATGGAATAATGTACTCTTGATCATTTAAAAACTTTATCATAATAGTTACCAGTTTGATAGTTTGGAAATTGGATACTACTCCGTACTAAACAAACAAGTTACAGTAATTATTATGCATATAAAATGAAATGAAATGAAATGATGATATACCTTAAGTTTTGCCCTCTCACGAATGAGAGTAAGAGATGCCTCGATGACTCGATTCTGGCCTTTCTCTATCAAGTTTTTAGGAACATTATTTAATGTGTGTAAATAATGAAGTCCTCTTCTCCCAATCTTCATCATGTTTTTCAAATACCTATATGTTGCAGCCACCTACAACGGAGATAAAAGCATTTTAAATATAAACCCTAATTATTATACTACATGAAATAACATACAATTAGATAGCATAAATGTTGCTCAAGCAAGTTAATTATATGCTCATAAAACCATAATAATTATGCTACTGAAATTTTTTAACATATATATTTATTTTGCACATTAATTTAATCTCAGCTAAAGGAAAATTTAGATTAATACAAACTCAAAATCAAACATCAAATTTTTACAGCATGAAACTGGATACAGAAATCGATCATAACATTCAACAGCTAAATATCATTTACGCAAAATTTGATAAACCTAATCGATGTAATGATCTACTTCCTAATTAGGTAAGTCTTACTAATTATAAACAATTTCTTACATAATGTTGAATTTAATCGAAAAAAATGTAAAACAGGAGATAATAACGTAGGAGAACAGAGTAAGGCAGAATTGTGTAAAATTGAAGCGTTAAAAAGCGTTTGCGTTACCTAGAAATGATATGAGCAGCAAGTAACAACAGATATGATACAGTGCTGATGTATGTATGTATGTATCAATTTATTAAGGAAAGTAAGAAAACAAAGAAAGATGAGGATGGAGATACGAAAGATGGTGATTATTATGGATTGTATTATATTATTGTATATGTGAAAAAAAATGTGATTAGTGATAAGGATTGTTGTGGGAGATGGTGGGGTATGACTGTGTATAATTAAATTAATGGTGCAAAATTACATTAAATTAAAAATACTCCATCGGAGGATAATGGAATGTTTGGTCCGACACGATGGTTCGGGTTTCTAGCAGGTCTTAACGAGTCGAGGTTAAAATCGACGAGTCTATTTATCGATTTTGAGTTTGGCTAGTCTCGACTTTGAGCGTCAACTAGATCTAGCGTTCGTGACAATTTTAAACAAAAAAAAAGTAATTTCAAATTCTACTTATGAACAAGTTGAGTTTACCTATTTAAATATGAGTATTTGTGTGGGGTTTTTGGTGAGGAGGTTGAGATAAAAAGAGAGCACATATAAGAATCGTCTCACTCCGTCCTGTCAGGTGGTCTCGGTGATTCAATAATGACGGCGCAAATTCTGTTATTATAATCAACCGATGACAGTGGCGTGAGGATATTCTGTAACAACCCTCAAAAACTGGTACTTTTCCGTACATTATTTACGTGCATTCTTACGCCAATTCCCAAAATTGAAAACTAAACTAAATGTAAATTGAGGTAAGTCTAGCACAAGCCCACGATGCATATTTAATGCACAATATTTTAAATGCATTATTTGCATTACGTTTACGTAATTATTTAGAATTACGCGAAACCATCAGACGATCCCGATAACTACGAACGTTGGTGATAAAACTTTTAATAAATAACTCGCAACTATTTTTGGTAGTTATTTATTTATTATTATTATGTTAGGATATAGCATAACGTTACGAAAAATTGAAGTTAACGTTTACATGATTTCAACTAAATACAACAACGTTTGAGATTTCGTAAATTAAGTTAAACGAACAAACAGTAACATACGAATGTCATGGAATCAAGTATTTTAACTCTAATCACATTTAGTAAACTCTAATTACCTCTAACTTACCTTAATCATCTAATTAACATCTAATTAAACCAAGACCTAACCTAATGACTAAAATATCTATGTAGTAATCTAATGAGGGGACAAAACAAGTTAACCATCTTACCTCCCCCCTCCCCTCTCTTTTCCTTGTGGCTGGTTCCATACACCCCCCCCACCCCCCCCCCCCCCCCCCCCCACCATCTCTCATTTTTTTTCATTCAAACCCTCCACCAAGACTCCTCCACACCTCTCTCTCAATCATAATCATCTTCAACTATCTTCATCATCCATCATCATCTACATCAAAGAGCAAACTAGGAACAAGGTGGAAGCAAGAACCTTTTCATCTTTTCTTCATTTTTCCAACCTCATCATTGTAAGGATCACTCTTTATTTCTCATGAACTACATGTATTTTCATGCTAGATGTTCACTCACGTAAAGTCTCCACTCAAAATATGCTAAAAACCATGATTTATAAAGTTTTAAAACCCTATATAAACTTTATAAGTTAAAACAGAAAACTGACAGAAAACTGGGGTCAAAATCACAACTTAATAACTTGGGATTTACACGACCAAAACAAGTGATTCTTAAGCCAAAAGTTACTTTAAGATGTTAGCTTTTAAACCCAAGTAGTCTCATGCATTTTGTACAAGTTTTGATACCCCAAATCGATTTTATAAGAACAAGTGTCAAATCTGTTTTCTAAAGACAGATCTCGACCCTATTTTGAGTGGTTATAACTTTTTATCTACAAGTCCAAAAATCATGAATATTTTCCCTAAAGATCACATTTTGTGTTAGCTTTAAAATTTGTATTTTCTCATTTCGTGAGGATGAGTATAACTTGGTCAACGAATGACTTTTCCGACGACTGTCCGGAAAAGTAGTTGTTGGACCTTTGTGTCTTTATATATTATTTTGAACAACTTATACTTAGTAATAATTTATGAAACTTACTTTTTATTGAACCTAAGACATATATGAACATGTGGTAAAAATATCATAACGAAACACTAATGTTTGACTAGCCAAAATAACGTCACACGGAAGGCTAAAAACCCGACAGAAACTGTTAATGGACCTGTGTGTCTTTGTATATTATTAAGGACACCTTAGACTTGGCCAAAATTTATGGAACTTACTTTTTATTGAACTCAGGACATGTGTGACCGTGTGGTAAAAATTTAATGACAAAACGCTAAGGTTTGACTAGTTAAAATGACGTTACACGAAAGAACAAAATTTGGACAGAATATGTTAAGGATGAGGACTATAAATCTAAAAGAATTTTAAGTATTTAATTATCGAAACTATAACGCAAACTATATATATAACGAATAAACTATATATATATATATATATATATATATATATATATATATATATATATGAAGAATAAACTATGTATATATGACAAATAAACTCTATATGTGACGAGTAAACTATATATAAACACAACGAATAAACTATATATATGACGAGTAAATTATATATGTACGAATAAACTATATATATATGATGAATAAACTATATATATAACGAAATAGAATCCTTCAAGAAAACATAAGCACAAGGTATGAAACGAAATGAGAATAAAAATATTATCGAGAAATATTACTACAAAAATATCACCAACGGTTCGTACACTTTTTGAAAACGATAAACACGTGATTTTCCCGAGTTGAGTGAACAACTTGCATAGATGGTGTCACACTCCCAAAATTTGAATAATAATAATTATGGCGGAAGCTCGGGGCGTGACTCGATCAATCGACAATAAATCGAGAGCGTATGATTATCGCAGAACATCTATAATACTAAGATGCCAATAATAGTTTTACAAACGTTGCGGCTTATCAAGCCGTCAAAATAGCAATGTTATCAAATACATTGTTTTTACAAAAGATAAGTTCTGGGATATTATAAATAAAACTACATTAAGTTAGTATTATAAGTAAATCCCATTTGTTCAAAATATGGCATCCTAATTATCGTGGCAAGTACGGTCCCAATATGCATGTGGTCTTGCGGCATAGCTAATTCCCTGAAAAACATATTTAAAATATCAACATTATTGTTGAGTGAATTCACAGGTTTAAGAATCAATCATAAATCATCATTTAGTAAAGTTCATTAGTAAATCAAAGTATGGCATCAAATGCCTAATGTACGATTATTTAAAGTTTGAAACATAGACAGTGATCCCCCAATAGGTTTGCAAGTCCTATGAGTTAATATGCCGAAACTAAGCCTATAACCAATCCACGACCCGTTGTGTATCGTTCTTGCCTTGGACAATGTAAATATACGATCCTCGATGCGAAACAACGTCGCTAGTTAGCGTGACTAACCAAAACAGTGGGAGGGAATGTCACCCCGATAGTACTATCCGTATATTCAGTGGCTAGCGCCATCTAGCTAATGGTTATAGTCATTGTAAGCAAAAGGACTTCTATGCATTACAACTTGAGAACTTAGGCTCCCATAAGGATACGTTGTCAGGTTTCAATAATCGCATAAATCAGTTATATGTTTTTCACCCCAATGTTTGAAATCATCAAAACAGTAAAATAGGGGTTGTGAACTCACCTGAGTCCGAGCGTGCTAGCAAAATGAGTTTAAGTAAATGAGCCCAAATAAGCCTCTTAGCGCCCTAAACGCATGAGGTCGAGTTAATAAATGTAGATGGCTTAATAGTCCGTCTATGCTAGTTGTTCACTCAACTAGGATTTTATATGCCCTCATAGGCGTATGCGACACGTTGTGATCATTTATAGTTTTCAAAATACTACAATCGTTTATCTCAACCTTATAATATACTATTATTCATAATATATTCATAGCGTTGATTATTGATTCGTTATATGTATCGTCTCGATCGTATTTGATTCGAAGTTCACAATTTCGTTTAATCGACTTTTAATTGTGTGTTGTACATTATTATAATATAATCATGTTGCTTAGACCTAATATACATTTTTAATAACGCTATAAGTTTTATAACTCATTTTTATAACCTTTATCGTTAATGTACGTTTTAACTTGTTATAATTCGGTTTTCACGAGTTCTCGGCCTATACATTAATCATGACTTAATGTATATTTTTATAATAAAGTCCCCTGATTTACAGAGGGTCCTTAACAGTCCTCAAAGTTTCTAAGTGACGGTTTTAGTCCTTGTAGTTTCTATTTTGTCATTTTAGGTTGAATCGTTCGATTTCTTCGATTTTTACCGTATGAGTTAGATTCTCGACCTATTTTCTTAGGGTTTTCACTTGTGGACACTTAATTTACTTTTTTTAGTCTTAAGTCCATGAACTTTCAGATTTTACACTATTAGTCCCTAAAGTTTCCAATTATCTCATTTTTAGCTCAAACTTCCGATTTATCGATTTTTAACCACACAAGTCTTGATTTTAACACTCTAAACTATAGATTAAACTTTAATATCATTTTACTTACTTACTTTACCATATCAGGCCATACCTTACAACTTTTACACTTTTAGTCCCTTTAGTTTCCTTTATTCCATTTCTTGCACAATACTTTAGTTTGTTAGTGTTTAACCACATGGATATTGTTTTAAATCATGGTTTATACTATAATATACATAAGTTATTGATTTTCACAGCTAAGGTCCAAGAGTTTCTGTTTTTACATGTATAGTCCCTCTAGTTCTCATTTTTCCACTTTTAACCGCATAGTTTAGTTTTCTTATTTTTTTAACCACAAGGGTTTGGTCTTTAACACTTTAATCCATAGATTAATATTACAAAATCTAAATAAACTGTTTTTAACATTTTAGTCCTCAAAAACCTGGATTTTACATATTTAGTCCCTTAAGTCTTCTTTTTGATATTTTTCACCCAAAAGTGTGTTTAGTTACCTTTTAAACCACAAAGTTTATGTCATTACAAGTTTATTGTGTTATTTAGTTTAAAATAACTATTTTAACATAAATAAGGGTTAGAAATAAAGATTTTGAAGTGTAGAACATATATTTTGCATTTTTAAAGTCTCTAAACTTGTTTATAGACTTTTTATTGGTTAAACTTACTAGTTAATGTTTTTAAAAGATAAAGTAACTAGTTTAAAAGCATATTTTAGTATGAGTGAACATTTTTAGCATAAACACATATATAAAGTTAAATACTAGAGAAAAGTCTCCTTACAAAGCTTTAGGATGAATTTGGAGCAAGATGAGAACTTGATTTCCTTGTGAATGATTTCTAGCTTCAATCCTTGTGTTTAACTTAGATTACTCATGGGAATGTAGTGGTGTTATGATTTGTAGGTGTTTAAATGTTAAAAGTGCCTTAATTTATGGTTTGAATGTGGTGGTTTATAGTGGTTTAGGGTGGTTTGTGGTGGTGTTCTTGAAAATTAAAGTGGGGGGGGGGGGGGGGGGGGTGAGGCGAAGTTGGCTGATTTTTGATAGGGAGAGGAAGAGTGAGTGTGTGTGTTTGATGGTGAGGAGTTGTAGGTTGAATGAAGTGCAAATGGTCCAGTAAAAGGGTAAGTGTGTGTTAAATAATGCACTAGTAATAATGTAAAGCTAGTGGTGTAAGATAAGTGTGTCGGCCATTAGGCCTAGTCTTTATTTTTAATTATGTAGTCCACTATATATAGAGGCATTGTCTCAAGAATTGAATAGGATTTGTTTGATATTTTGAGTATATCTACTCATTTGTCTCTGTTGAATTCATCGAATTCTGAATAGCAGATCTCTCTATCTTTATTACAATACAACTAACATTATTATAAACACACCAACTCTATTATGATCATTATCTATCATAAACAAATCATCACTCATAATTACTTCATTTGAATAATCATATTCATGATTACTATCATCATCAACAACTCTTTATCATCATGTACAATTTTCATTTGGTATCAGAGCTATACATCACAGAATCATCGTTTGACACACGATTCAGAGACAAATACTCTATAAAGGTATATCTAAAGAACTCTTATCTCTCACTTATTACAATGTCACAATCACCAACACAAGAAGATATCACAGTAGTATATGAAAATGAAGATGGATCAGAATTTATGTCAGATACAATAATAAATAGAACATCGATTAGAAGATCTAATTTCACATTATCTGAAAAATATAATTTTGACTACACACGAAAAATTAGAGATCTATTTTCTAGAAAAAATATAGTATATTTCGGAAAAAATATGGGAGAAGAACTAGTTCCTATTGAATCTACAAAAGGAGACATCGTAATCCCAATAATTAATAAAAAACAAATTAGCGATAGAATTAGATTAATGAATGAAAAAGATAAATGTAAGATAGCTTACATACATATATCAACTATACAAGTAATATTAAAAAGTACATTTGTGGGATGTGATACACCAATCGAACTAGAATTGAGAGATGATAGAATTATTAACAGAGAAGAAAGTATAATAGCACGAGGTAAAGGAAATTTAGCAGAAGGAAAAATAAAATTTAATGTTAATATACAAATTGGATTAAGTTTAAACGATAAAGATTTAAATAAAGTATTACCATTAGATATGAACTACTAAGAAGAAGATTTATGAATAAGGGAAATCACCCATTTACAGTAACTTATCAGATAAATTATGTACTTACAAATTCACATCATAATATTACTTTTAGAACAGATGATAGAATATACATAGATAAACTTTTTGAACCATTATTAAGTCTAGAAACACCTCATCTTATGTCAAGTACTAGATATATCGAAAGAACAAGAAAATCAACATCGGATTTCTCATCGATATGGATTCCACAAGTCGAAAAATCAATTTCTGTAACAACTGGAGAACCCTCTAATACTCCAATTAATAACCAAGAATTAGAAAATATTAAAGAAATAATACGATCTTTAAGTTTGAGAATATGAGCATACTTCCAAAAATAATACTGTGACACCCGGCGAATTAGGCCGTTATTAGTGATTAATCATAGATCATTATTGCATGTAATTAGTGTGAAATAGGACTAATTACGATAGCACCTGGTATATTGTATTATACGCACGTACGTAATTAACTGTAAATTACGCAAATTCGATCGGATGGAATCCGACACAATAAATATGGACGTTGGTGAAAAACATTTTTACTAAATAACCTAATTATGATAAATAATTGTTATTTAACTTATATTATTACGATAATATTTAAAACGTTTCACGTTTTCTACAAAACGTATCGTACGCGACGAAAACGCGCGAATCGAACCCGACACCGAACGAAACCCGCCAAATATGTTAAAAAGATTCAATAAGGTATTAAAGAACATTTTGCCAATTTAAAATAACAATGTCGTATTCAAATATAAACACGAAAACTAAACGTTAACAATTAAATTTTAAAACACGCGATTTAACGTTTAACCGAACGAGTAACGTAACGCGAAATCGAGGAAACGAGTCACGAGCCTGGGAACCAACATTGGACCGAGCCCAGAGTCAACCCAGCCAGGCCCAGTTCGGCCCAACACCCCTTGACCCATTACTTTTCTTAAAACATCCCCACACCCTTTCAAACTTCATTTCTCACACTCACTTGTTTCTTGTTCCCTCACTCTCTCTCAATTCCCAGCCCCAAACCACCAACACCACCATCATCCTCAGCCTCTTCCAAGGCCCCTGGACACCACCACCATCATCTACATCGCTCAAGGAAGAAGAAGAAACAAGGAAAGCAAAAACCGAACAACAGCAGCCCTTATCCCCTCACTTTGACTTTAGATCGAGTTTTCCTTGTAAGAATCTCTCCAAATCTTGTTCATTTTCCTTGGATGATGTTAATAAACATGTTAGAAGTTCGTTTATGCTAATTATGTCCAAGATCTAAACCGAAAACCAAAAGATAATTCTAAAAACTCTCGGGTAAAACTATTAACCTTCGGACAAAAACTTAACCCGACTTTGACACATGATATCTAACTCATTTCTTAACCAAATCGAATGATTCTTGAGTCTAAAATCAAGTTCAAGGAGTCTACTTTCGAACCCAAGTGGTTTGATGATTTTTTGAGGTCATTTGATATACGAAAACGATTTTACAAAAAGATGTGTCTGGACTGTCATTTTGGACAGAAAAATCGACCAACTTTGGGAAAGCATATCTCGAGATCTACAACTCCAAAATGACTGAAACCACTTGGAAAAGTTTGCTTTTTCTGTTACCTTTCAAAATTGTAATCGCACTTTTTCTGAAGTTTTGTAAGTCGTGAGATATGAACCAAACACTGAGCAAAGGTCCAAAAATCGACCTGCTGGACCTTTGTCTAATCCTTGGGCGATTTCGGGAGCTATACTTGACCAAAAGTTATGAAATTTTTACTGGAAGTAGCTAAGATATGTAGGAACAACTGTGATTTTTCTTGGAGCTCATTTCGGAACCTTGGTTAGTCAAAACGAGCCCCAAAAACGACTCAAAAACTAAGAAGCAAACCAAAGGGACTGATTTTGTGACAAAGATGAAACGACACTTTCGGGTTAACTATAAAACGTAACGACAATTTTCCTAAGCACTAATAACATATTTAAGACTTCCCTAAAAGTTTCGGGTCAAACCGAGCACATTTGGCCAAGTTCCCGAACAAAGAAAACACAACAGCCCGTCTGTGTCGCAGAAGGCCCAAGGCTATTGCGACACAAACCTTGCGTCGCAAAGTAGCCTCTGTGTCGCCAAAACTAGCGACACAAAGACTTGTGTCGCCCACTACTTTCTATGTCGCCAAAGCTAGCGACACCATACTTTGCGTCGCTAACTATTTTCAATGTCGCTGAGGCTAGCGACACAACGACTTGTGTCGCATACTTATAGAAATCATGACCTGCGACACTAATACCTATGTCGCAAAATTATCTTAAATTCACATTCAGCGACACTACCCTCATGTCGCAACACCTCATAGCGACACAACATCTGTGTCGCATAGACAATCTGATTGAAAACCTAATTTACTAAGGGACGTTTTCGGGAACAACAACTATATCATATACGACGCTACTTGAACACACAACACCTATACCATTACAAGTATACAACGAAACGAAACATAATAATAATGTCTGTGAGAATTATTATTACAAAACGTCACCAACAGGCCGTACACATTTTTCTAAACACAAATGATAAACAAACTCTTGGACATAACTAGTTGAGAGGACAACTAGTATGAATGATCTTTTTGGGACATTCACTCATGCATAACCTTATGCGTTTTTGGGACATCTCTTTGGACAAACGTTTATTAACTTAAACGCACGCTTACAAGACTCAGGTGAGTCTCATAGCCCCATTTTTACTGTTTTATACTATGGGGTGTGATTACATACACTGTTTATTATGATCACAAGTAACTGAAACGACTCTTATACGGATTGCATGAGACCTTTAATCCACTAAAAGTCCTCATTTTATCATAGTTCGTTAATTGTATAAGCGCGAGTATTATTGGATAGATCTATCGGGGATTGACATCCCCGTCCGGGCTAGTCGCTCTAGCCGACCCACGGAGGCATTAATATTTGACTGTTACAGGTGTATTGGATTATGCATCTGCCCGAGGCACAAACTAGGTTAAGCGTCGAACTGTGAGACTCATGGCAATAGTATACACTTATTTTGCATTCGTGCAACACTGATTAAATCTTGTGATTATTACCAACTTTTGATAACTGTTTCAAACCTATGAACTCACCAACATTTTGTTGACCGTTTTAGTATGTAATCTCAGGTTCGCAGACACAGTAGGATAGCGTACAGGGAACTCTAGCTCGAGTCGCATGCTTTACAAACAAACAGAGAGATTTTCCTGCATTACTACTTTTGTATTAGTAGTTATGTACTAAGATCTCTAGGCTTTTATGCGAACTCGCTGATAGAACAAACGTGTATTTTTGGTGAACAATGTATTTTTTTATGGAATGTAATTCTAAACGTCTCATTTAGAGGTCGTTTGTTATAACTTGTGTAATGATCCATGATTAGTCGCACCCCGACCCGACTTCCGCTGCACATCAAATTTGGGGGTGCGACAAATACAATTATATAAATCTATGACAAATATAGTAATATATTCCGAAACACTAAAAAGAGAGTTTAATTCCATTAATAGTGACAATCAAACTTACCAACTAAATTATATAAAACCAGAAAATTATAATGGAGAGAAATTAGAACGCTTATACATAGCTATAACTAATAAATTATATGAAATAGAAGAAAAAAGAATTATACATATACTGAAAAAGATACATGAATATAATAACATACAAAGGAAGAAATTTCAGAAGAAAATATGGAGCCAAATTATTAAAATAGAAATAAGAGAAAACATAAATATAAGATCATAAGAAATGAATTTTATTCTTGAAACAATCTCGGACGTACAAGAAATAAAAGATCACAAAGAAATTATACTTAATTAACCATTTATACCATTTAAACAAAATCTATTTAAATTACCACAAAATTTACCCTCTGGAACATCATATGTCATAGGGATAAAAGAGATAAATAAAGAAGGAACTCTAGGCGATAAAGTGGAAATACTAAACGCAACACTTAATAATATAATTGAAATGTTAAGTTTTTTAATTTTAAGACAAATTCCAGAATTGTCAACATCAACACAAGAAAAAAATAGACAATATACAAATAATATTAAATAAAAAAGTAGAAGTACTATAGGACACTCTTAATGACACTAGCAATATACCAAATATGGAAACTAGTCAACAAGTAACAAGCACAATAATAGATCAATTATCAACAATAATGGAAACTCAAGAACTAGACAAATTAATTACGATATCAAAGATAAAAGAATTTTTATTAAATAAACCATCTCTTAAAATAATAGCACCACTAAGATTAACATAATGGAAAATCTTGAAGATCAAATTGAAACACTTACTAAATTAATGGCATCTCTAGATATACCATCAGAAATACAAGACGAAGATATAGATGTTGTTTTCGATTATAGTTCTGATGAAAACCCTTATGAGAATCCATATAACAATTATAATTTTGCACAAAAAAGAAAAAAATCATATATAGATGATCATTTTCAAAAACAATTTGATTATAAACCTCCATCACTAACAGAAAGATATTTATACCAACAAGGAATGGTTAGAACAAAGAAGAATAGATGGGAACAAGTCCTACCTCAATATATACCAAAAATACCAATAACAGGGTTTGATAATGAAATTCTAAATATTGATTGTGAAACAAATATAGACGAAAAAATACAAGATTAATGCAATAGATTAAGTGCACAAATTCAACTAACTGAAGAATTACGAGCATTACAACCACGAGATTTGCTTAACTATATAACACACAAAACATCAGGAAATGTATATAGATACATAGAATCTTTTAGTGAATTAGAGCTATCTAGAATAACAACAACTGATGCAATGACAACTTTCAAAAACTTCATAGCAAATATAGTCCAAGAATTCACCGGTAGAATGCCAAGAGTAGAGACTTCAACCGAAACATTTAGAGAGCAAGCATACTGGAGATTAATTAATCTTAAAATATGTAATATGTGTTATTTAGAATCATTTATATGTGAATTTTCAGATCAATACTACAAGCTAGATACAGTAAGACAAAAATCGGCTTTAGAAATGTTTTTTAATAAATTACCAGAATCAATAGCACCAAAGATAAAAGATGTCGCACCCCCAAATTTATTGTGCAGCGGAAGTCGGGTCGGGGCGCGACTAATCATGGATCATTACACGAGTTATAACAAACGACCTATAAATGAGACGTTTGGAATTACATTCCATAAAAATACATTGTTCACCAAAATACACGTTTGTTCTATCAGCGAGTTCGCATAAAAGCCTAGAGATCTTAGTACATAACTACCAATACAAAAATAGTAATGCAGGAAAATCTCCGATGTTTGTTCGTAAAGCATGCGACTCGAGCTAGGGTTTCCCTGTAGGCCATCCTACTGTGTCTGCGTACCTGAGATTACATACTAAAACGGTCAACATAATGTTGGTGAGTTCATAGGTTTGAAACAGTTATCAAAAGTTGGTAATAATCACAAGATTTAATCAGTGTTGCTCGAATGCAAAATAAGAGTATACTATTGCCATGAGTCTCACAGTTCGACGCTTAACCTAGTTTAGTCCTCGGACATATGCATAATCCAATACACCTGTAATAGTCAAATATTAATGCGTCCGTGGGTCGGCTAGAGCGACTAGCCCGGACGGGATTGTCAATCCCCGATAGATCTATCCAATAATACTCGCGCTCATACAATTAACGAACTATGATAAAATGAGGACATTTAGTGGATTAAAGGTCTCATGCAATCCGTATAACAGTGTATGTAATTTCACCCCATAGTATAAAACAGTAAAAGTGGGGCTATGAGACTCACCTGAGCCTTGAAAGCGAGCGTTTAAGTTAATAAACGTTTATCCAAACTGTGACCTTCTGGCGCCCTAAACGCACAAGGTTATGTATGAGTGAATGTCTCAAAAGATCATTCATACTAGCTGTCCACTCAACTAGTGATGTTAGATGTTGTTTGTTATTTGATTACGTTTAGAAACATGTACGGCCCGTTGGTGAAGGTTTGTAATAATAATAATTCTTAAAGGTATTATTATTAGGTTCCATTTCGATGTATACTTGTAAAGGTACATAATGTGCGTATCCGAGTAAGTATCATAGTTATGTATCATCACTCGAATTAAGTGTTTTGTGAAAATATGTTTTTGGATCCATCTGTGTTGCGAACTTATTAACACTGTTAGCTTTAAAGGTAGTGACACAAGGTTAGTGTCGCTAGTTAATACTGCTAGTGTAAGTGTTGCGACACAAGGGTAGTGTCGCAGTTTAATACTACTAGTTATAAATGTTGCGACACAAAGGTAGTGTCGCGGGTTTGTACTGTTCGTTGTGAATGTTGCGACACTCGGGTTGTGTCGCATTGAGTTTCTACTGCTCACTTAGTTTCCACTGTTAGTACTGTTGGTGTGTTTAACTCTGTTACCACTGTTTCCACTGCTAGCACGTTTTACATGGTTTCCACTGTTAGTTTATTTTACTTTATTACTACTGCTAGTGCATTTACTAGCTTCCACTGCTAGTTCGTTTACATAGTTTATACTGTTAGTGCATTTTACCCAGTTTCCACTGTTAGTGCATTTTACCTAATTTCCACTGTTAGTGCATTTTACCTAGTTTCCACTGTTAGTGCATTTTTCCTTTATTACTACTGTTAGCACATTTCCTTGGTTATCACTGCTAGTTCATTTCCTTGGTTATCACTGTTAGTTCATTTCCTTAGTTACCACTGCTAGTTAGTTTCTTAGTTACCACTGTTAGTTCATTTCCTTAGTTACCACTGCTAGTTAGTTTCTTAGTTACCACTGTTAGTTCATTTCCTTAGTTACCACTGCTAGTTAGTTTCTTAGTTACCACTGTTAGTTCATTTCCTTAGTTACCACTGCTACCCTCGTTTCTGAAATTCATTTTTGTTCGAGGGTTTTGATTCTAACGACTTCGTTTTAGACTCGAAAACTATTATACGTTAAATCTTAATATTTTTGCACTCGTAGAAAGTAAAACTTATATATTTTAGTAATCCCGAAAGTGTTCGATTTTTGGCACAGGAGTACAAACGGTTCTCTGGTAGATTGCTTTAAAATGCTCGTTTTAATATACTTTCAAGTGGGTTTTCAGTCTAAACCTTGTGAGTGAACTCACTAGCATGTTAGATCAACAAAAATCTCACGAATAACAAAATAAGTTGAGAAAAGTGGGTTCTTACCCGAAATATGTGTGACGAACGAGATGTGTAGGAAAATGGTGAAGCTTGACTCCTTGTTACCAGTAAGCTCTCTTATGATTTTTGGTGAGAATTGAGAGTAAAAGTGAAGATGGAAAGTTTTCTGGTTGTGGTTGCCGTGAGGAGAGAAAAAAAATGAGAGAAAGTTTTGGGTAAAGTTCTGAAAGTTTTGACCAATGAATGGTTAAGTTGTGTGTGTAAGTAACCAAAATGATGATATTCCATTGGGAAGTGTGGGGGTCGGCCTAGGAAGTCTTGGGCTTGCAGAACTTCTATTTCAATTGTGGGCTCCACCCGATTTCCCCCACTTTCCCAATTCATTTAATTTGTTTGTTTGTTTTAAGGGAATTGTTATATTATCATTTGAGTTCTCCTTTTATTTGTCGGGCGCGATCCGCGTGTTTGTGTTACTTACGGCACGTACAAGGTATTATTATAATATAAGTTAAATAACGATCAATTAATATAGTTACGTTATTTTAGAAAAGTTTTTCACCAACGTCCGTATTTACCGTGTCGGATTCCATCCGATTGAAATTGCGTAATTAAAATTAATTACGTACGTGCGTATAATACAACATACAATGAGTTACCGTAATTAGTCATATTTCACACTAATTACATGTAGTAATTACCTATCTTAGGTAATAAATGATGGCCTAATTTGCCGGGTGTCACAAAAGATATGTACGCAATATTATTACAAGATAGAGATAAATTAGAAGATACTTTAGGAGCAAGAATTACTACTGTAAGAGCTTGGATACAAAAGGAATGTTTGCAAGAAACAGCGAAAAAAGAAGCACAAGTTAAACTTTGTTGTGCAAAACAATCTAATAAAGTAGGAAATTATGGATGTTCTAGCAAAACATATAAAAAGCGTATAAAACTATGGAAAAAGAAAACATTTAAGCCAAGATATAAGAATTTCTATAAAAAGAATTCTAGACAAAATTACTTTAGAAATAGAAAACAACATCGACAAAAGTACAATAAAGAAAATAGTTCTAAGGAACAATACTGTCCTTCAAAAAAGAAAAATTGTAAATGTTGGTTATGCCATGAAATAGGGCATTATGCGAATGAATGTCCCAAAAAAGGACAAAAGAAATAAACAAAAGTTCTTAGAATGACATATAACTTAGGATATGAGCCATTAGAAGATTCAGAAATCGACTCCGACATCGAAATATATGTATATACTAACTCTAGTGAATATTCTAGTGAATCTTCATCTGAAAATGAATAAGAAAAGAAGATCAAAAGATAATCCAAATGCAACATTCATTTCAGTAACTATTGATAATAAAGAAACACTAGCATATATAGATACAAGAGCAACGATGTGTTTTGATAAACGGAAAATATTAAAAAATTGGGAAAAGTTGATAAAACCATTAAGAATAATCGTAGCAGATAAATCAATACATGAGCTATGGTTTGTAAGTAGAATGGTACATATACATATTGAGAAAACAGAATTCATTACATCAACCATATATATGCATGATTCTGACTTAGATTTAATTATAGGAAATAATTTCTTAAAATTATATTAACCATTTACCCAAACAGATAATAATATCATATTAAAACACATAAAAACTAATAAATTAATAACAGCACCAATAGTAAGACTAACTGAGTACATACGGATGTTAACACGGAATATTAAGTTCCAAGTAGAAATAATACTTATTATGAAACAAGCACAAATAGAATAAGCTTTAAAAGAAGTATGTAGCGATAACCCTTTAGATATCATAAATACAAATAACCAACTCGTTTCAATAAAACTAAAAGACCCTTTAGCAGAGGTAAATATAACAAATAAAATCCCATATAGTATTAAAGATGTCAAGGAATTTAAAGAGGAATGTCAACACTTATTGGAAAAAGGAATAATTAGAGAAAGTTCGAGTCCTCATTCAGCACCACCTTTTTATGTTGAGAATAAAAACGAAATAAAACGAGAAAAAAGACGGATGGTTATAAATTATAAAAAGATGAATGAAGCAACTATAGGAGACTCATATAAACTACCTAAAAAAGACTACATTTTAGAAAAATTAAAGGGAAATACACATTTTAGCACTTTTGATGCAAAATCAGGGTATTGGCAATTAAGATTAGATGATTTAACAAAACCTCTAACAACATTTTTATGCCCTCCACAAGAAAAATTAAAATTTTTTCCTGATAAACTAAAAAATCGGAAACAAATTCAGAGATTTTTAGGATGTTTAAATTATATTGTTGAACAATGTTTTTTGAAAAATTTGGCAAAGAAAAGGAAAATTTTACAAAAAAAGATTTATGAAAAGGTTCGTTGGGAATGGACAATATTCGATACTCATCTAGTACAAAATATTAAATCCACTGTACAATATTTACCAGAATTATATAATCCAGAAACAAAAGACTTTTTAATAGTCGAAACTGATGCCTCAGATAATACTTTGGCAGGATGTTTAAAAGCCATTCAAAATGAAAAAGAATTATTAGGATTAGATACTGATGGAAATATAACTCCCCAGTCTAATTCCGGACAACAAATTCTAGAACTAGCTCTTCCGAGCAAAGAACAAACATCTGTTTTGAAAACAGAAAAATACAAACACAAGTTGTGTAAATATATTTCAGGTATTTTTACACAAACAGAACAAAAATACAGTACACATGAAAAAGAAACATTAGCATGTTTACGAACATTAAAAAATGGAAAATCGATCTTCTGCAAACGAGATTCGAACTACGAACAGATTCTAAATATGTAACAGGTTTTTGGAGATACAAACTTCACGAAGACTATTGCAGAGGACGACTCATTCGTTGGCAATTACAACTAAATCACTATTCAGAAAAAATCAATGAAGCAGGACAAAAAGTATTAGTAAGTTTTGAAAAACAGTTTGAAGAACCATCAGGAAATCTCACTTTCCTACCAGAAGACATGAAGAAATTATTATTCACAAGCCTGAAACATTCACCAAGACATGACTGCAGCTACTGTACAAGAACAGAAGCAGAATCATCAATGGCAGAATAAAAAACATGTAATAGTTAAAGTGCCACTGTTTAGGCATCTTTTTTTTTCTTTCAATATAATTATTGTAGTGCCAACTGTTTAGGCACATGTATTTCTCTTTTGTGTGGTGTGGTGTGTGAGGAGTTGTAGGTTGAATGTGTGTTTGAGGTAATTTCATATAATAGCCATTTATTGTTTATATATATATATATATATATACATATACATATATAAGTAAACATGTATTTCTTTTTCAATGTAATCATCAGTGTAATTATTGTGGTGTGTGTTTGATGGTGAGGAGTTGTAGGTTGAATGAAGTGCAAATGGTCTAGTAAAAGGGTAAGAGGTAAGGAGGGAGGCATGGTGTGCAAGGTATGGTTTAAGTGATGGCCAAAAAAAAGGGGGCCATGGGAGGTGGTGGAGGGTTTGGAGAGGGGTCCCCTTTGACTTCTCAACTAGTTAGGATTATGGTTAGTTAATTAGGTCATTAAGCACTAATCTTGATTAATTAAGTGTTAATCATGTAGTTGAGGTGATTTAGTGGTAATTATGTTAAATTAATGGTATTAGAATATTACTAGTTAGTTTTAATAATATTCGAATATTTATCATTAGCTCGTTTAATTAATTACATAATCTATCTTGTCGTTGCACGTCTTTTAGTTCTCGTGAACGTTTATCGATTGTCAAAGGTTGTTATGCTTATATATATTAGCATAATTATCATAATATAAATAACTACTATTTATATTCGAATAGATTTATGTTATTTATGAAAGATCATCAACGTTCGTGGGTGTTGGTCTCCACCGATTGTTTGTGTAATTCTCAATGATTACGAATGCATCCCGTATTAAAATAGTGTGAATCTCATATGCAAACGTGGGCTTTGTGCTAGACTTAATTCGATGAAAACGAATTCATATTAATTAGATAGGGAATTAGCCTAATATGCATGCAAGAATGATGTACGGAATTTACCGTATTTTTAGGGTTGTCACAGATGGGCAGTTAGCCGTCTACTCATACAAACGACCTTTTGCGTTTAGGACGCTAGGAGGCTATTCTTGAGCAAACACTCTCACGGTTAAACGCTAGCACTCACACGACTCACAAGGTGAGCTCACAGCCACTATTTTATTGTTTTACTACTTTTAAAACTAGGGTGAAAAACATATGAATGACTTTCATACTATACTTGGAAACATGACAATGAATCTTTGTCTGAACCTACGTTTATATTGTAGTGCATAGAAGTCCTCTTGCTTGCAAACTATAACCATTAACTAGGTGACTCTAACCACTGAATATACGGATAGTAATATCGGGATGACATCGCTCTCACATTTGTTAGTCATGCTAACCACCGACATTATGTCACAACGAGCAGCGTATATTTAACCGGTCACAGGCAAAAAGATACACAATAGGTTGTGATTTGGTTATAGGACTAGGTGTCGGCACTTTAACTCATAAGGCCTAGCTAGCCTGTGGGGGATCACCGTCTATGTATTCCCACCAAATTTATACGAAACTCATGGTTTGATCACTACTTGATTTATACAATATTGAAACGATTTATTTACAAATTGGTTTAGTGATAGAGTCTTAAACTGTGAATTCACTCAACAATTTTGTTGACGTTTTAACTATGTTTTTCAGGGAATTAGCATTAAAGTAAGAATTGCATGCATTTGAGGACAACGCCTACCTACGAAATTAGGATGCCACTTTTCTTTTGAACCTCGGGATTTCCTTTGTATAACTATAAATCTTTTTAGTCATATTTATGAAATCCCCGTATAACATTGTATTCGCAAAGATGATCGTTATTTTGATAACACTACTACTTTTGCGACTTGATAAGTCGTATCGTTGACTTTTGGCGGGGTGTGACATATTCAAAAGTGTCGAGAGTTGAGCGTCTCAAATTTTGTAATATTGTTTGTATAGTGGATGTTAAGTGGCCTACGGGTCCCGTGGATTTTACTCTCCCTTGAGAGATTTTTCACGTAAAATATCGCGTGTTCATGTTATTTCTGTTTCGTGCGCGTTTAATAATAGCTTATACATGGTTATGTGTTTCTTGATGTGGTGGTGATCGATCCCAACGAGCGGTATGAGAGAGGGGACGATCCCAACAACTGGTAACAAAGTGAGGTTCGTGGAGAAAAATCACATAACTGGAAGGAAGTCAATACGAGAAGTAAACAAAGTGCAGTTCGTCATATTCTGCTCAGCGACGGAAGAACTGACGGTGTGAGTTCATTAACCGTCGGATCGTTGTGTAATTTGAACTATAGGTTCATAAGAGGTTTTTAAAGATCTGACCGTTGGGATTTCATTTTGATATTTCGAAAGAGAGATATAAATTGTCGAAGTTTGTGTAGAATACTCGTAGGGTTTCAGCCAGTTGTGAAGAAGAGAGCATTGCGGGTTATTTAACCGTTGGATCAACGTAATAAATTATGCAGGGTTTTCAAAAAGTATTGATCTGTTGTGTGAAAAAATTTCTTGATGATCGGATCGTTCATTAAAGAGAGATGATTGTTCGAAGTTACTGCTATTTTCGAGAGGTTCTTGCACAAACTTCCACTTTATAGAAGAACTTTCATGGTGATTGGTGATGCTAAAGGGGTGATGTGGATGATGTAAGGTTTAAAGATGACGAGGCTCAGTGTAGTATGTTGATTGCGAGGTTCCTGTATCAAAAGTCTTCATAACAATGAGGTTGTTGGGCGGCGTATTCTGGTAGAGAGAAAGTGGCGATACAAGATGAAGATCACACTCATTATCATTGAAGATGAGATCCACGTCAAAGCGGAGGATCTAGCAAATTTGAATCAATGGAGGATTTTTTAGGTATTGATTCATATTTCCTAAATGGTGTCGAATTTGGTAACTTTCTAAATTGTGAGATACTTGGTGATCAAGTTAACTTAGGGAAGAAGTTAACATGATGAACAAGTTGGGTTTGCCTATTTAAATAGGAGTATTTATGTAGGGTTTTTCGTGAGGATGTTGAGCAAAAGAGAAGTTATATGAGAGTCTCCTTTCATCCTGTGTGGTGGTCTTGGTGATTCAATAACGACGATGCGAATTTTGATATTGTAATCCACCGGTGAGAGTGGTGTGAGGATATATGATAATATTCAAGAGTGTTGATAAGAGCGTCAATTCTTGTAATATTGTTTGTATATAGTAGATTTTTAAGTGGCCGCTAGTCCCGTGATTTTTACTCTCTTTTGAGAGGTTTTCCACTCAAAATATTATGTGCTATGTGTTTTTCTGTTTTGATCGATCCTAACGAGCGATATAAGAGGGAGTTCGATCCAACATTTTTCATGTTCTCTAGAAGGTGAATCTAGTGGGGAATTAGAATACGAAGTCCGTATTATAGAAATTTATAGCTTCGATATGAGAACCTTGCACATCATAGTTAATAAACGTTAAATGAATGTTTAGACATAGTGGCAAACATGAAAAAGTAGAACAAATTTTTTTCCCCTCCTTTTTTACATGAGGTATTCGAAATCTCTAAGAAGAGAATCTTGACTTTATGATGAATGTACCTTTATACTTCCTTCACCTCAAAATATGGGACCGCATGCAGCCATGCAAGGTGAGTATTCTCACATAAGAACAAGAAGAACAAGCAAACTTCTGTTACTAATGGTGCATAGGTCTAGGTGAGTTCCGCAACGATGAGTGCTCTGATGACAATGATTTAGACACGAGGCATCATAATTTCAAGAGTCTAGGGGAAGTCGATAGGCATTTCTACTAGTGAGAACAAAAATAACATGTCAAATGGGAAGACACTTGAAGAGTTTATTGATGATATTTCTCACTGCAACAAAAAACAATAACATGTCCGAACATTGCTTTGGTTTTCTACCTCAAGAATCAGTTCAGATCATGTTATTGGGCATGTTCGGTTTTGAAGTTTCTTTTGTTCAGATGTGGATTCATTCATTGAAGTGTGCGTTTGTTAGTTCATTCTCAAATCTTTGACATATCCAAGAAAGGAGCTGTCATCTTCAACATATTGTAGCCCAAAAGTGTGTCAATTGCTACATGTATTCCATTAAATTGATCATGAGCTTTCATCTCACTCGTCTTTTATTTTTCATTTGATCACACTCACATGTATTGATGTAATTCCCCAGCTCTTCTCAACTTATGTTGAGTTGAGTCTCTTTATTTTATATATTTTCCGTTTTTGCTAAAAAAACTATGTAGCTTGTAATTATAATGTGAAGAGATATGTAGGTACTTGGTTCGATTCTCCAAAGCAAAGAAGGTTGTGCCGCAATAATGTGGATCTACTTATTATGTAGAACCAATGATGTAGAACTAGTTATTATGTAGAACCAATAACATTGATCTACTTACTATGTAGAACCAATAATGTGGATCTATTTATTATGTAGAACCAATGATGTATAGCTGCTTATTATGTATAACCAATAATGCGGATCTACTTATTATGTAGAACCAAGTCGTGTAGAAGTATAATATTGAGCTTCTAGCATTAGTGCATAACCTATCAATTTGGTAGAAGCACAATAAACAAAGCTAGTCTCGAAATACGGAACGGGAACAGTGTCTCAGAATACCAATGACGGCGAATACGATTGAGAAAATACATACCTTATGGTCTATGGGGGATGTCCTAAAAATAACCATTGGATATTAGGACGTACCTCCTAAAATGATTCTGGTTCTATATGATATTCCAGATCAACAAAATATGCCTTCCTAAAATAGGAGTAGGCATCAACCATCTCCACTATAAATACCACACAATTGTCACAAGTAAGGACACATTAACTTATGCTTTCTTTATACTCTCCAACACTTGCAAACCAAATACTTATTCTCACGCCGGAGTGTGGTCAGGGGGGATACCCTCCTCCTCTGACGAGACTTACGGTAGTCTTTCTTAGCAGTTATTCAGGTCCGAAGGAGATAGCTCGTAGGAGCTCATTCGACAGTAGCTAGAAGGAGCTCAATTGGAGACAGCTCGTAGGAGCTCAATCGGAGACAACTCGTAGGAGCTCAATAGGACCTCACAATAAATAGCACTGCTGCACGATCAGTGGAGCAACACTGGTATGGCTCGTAAGAGCTCAATAAGACAATGCCGAAGGTCGATGTAGCAACGTAATGATAGACAAAGTCGATTTTTTAAATATTTATAATGGTTGTTTGGACATACATGATATTTTTAATTTTACTAATGACATACATATATAATGTTTTAAATTTAGTTAAACAAATATAATATTATGCAATTTTATAGTGACGTGTGAAATCTCGCTGTATATTAATAATGCAAGATTCACTCACCATATAAATGGGCTGGGCAAAATAAAACTATGACCCGTTGGGCCCATTGGTATTATATAAATGGGCCGGGCTAAGTAAAACATCTGATATGGGCCAATTATAAGAAAGACTATAAAATTTATTTAGTTTAAAAAACAGTTGAATATAGATACAGTCACAGACTCACAGGCATATACAAATCTGATATAAAGCAACAAATATTCTTCTCTCTCTCTTAGGGTTCCATATTCATTTTTCTCCATTAAACCCCAAATCTTGTCCTTCTCTTCCTCATTCTCATTCAACAAAGTTCCAATACACAGGCATGTACTTATCACTTGTCCGTACATATCTCCGGCGAACTCTCCGATCAGGTATTTTCCGGCCTCTATTCTCTTTTCTACAACAAATTAGCTCTTTTCTTTTTACTTATTCAACTCATAGCGTTATAATAAAGAATCAAAATTTATGCTTTTCAGTAGATTGTAATTAGACTCAGATCAATGATTGAACAAAAAGTAGTTGTCTTTATATGAATTATTATTGACCTGTGTTTGGGGATCAGAGCTGGATCTAGAATTTGCAAGTTACTGTAGTGTACTGATATATTTGGAAGAAAGATAACAGTTTTATAATATAAACATAAAGTTATAATATAATGACACTACTAAATTATTGGTTAACCTAGTTTAGACATTGAAAGGGAAAGGAAAATGACATTGAAAATGATAGCGATAGCTGTATTTTTTGACATTGTAATTTGGAAGTGTTATATTTTGTTTTGTTTAGATAGAAATGAGTAGTTTAACTTGTAGTAATACTAATCTATTAGGGAGGGTGTCTGAGTGTATGGACATTGCTAAGATTTTATCTAAAGGTCGTAGGTGTAAATCTGTAATGGGTTAGTGGCAAATTTTGTTTTTGATTTGTGGTGATATTATGTCTCGCTTTATGATAGAGATTTACCTTGTGTTTAGGTTAGTGGCTTTGATGTAAAAGTTTTCAGTTGAGCTCTGGTTGACACCACCTTGACAGTTGCTACTTTCGCGTATTGAAGATGCAGAATTTAGTATTACTAAAAACTGTGTTTGCTCTCATATTTCTATGTACTATTTGACAAGTCAAAATCGAGATCGATTTTGTTTGAAAAATGAGGGTAACTCTTTTTTATTTTTTTTATTTTTCCAGTTTGGCATTTTGGTGAATCTTTAAAGTTGAAAATAGTTACATTTCGAAAAAAGGGAATTGCCAATAAATTGGTTTGGCTGGTTTGAAATGTAACATGTGTTGGTTTGATAATGCTCTGCTTGAAATAGGAATCATTTTGATTATAATTTTCAGTGATGTGGGGTATCAGTAATATGGTAACTTTATATCAGGTTGAACTAAGGAATGATTTCATTTGAATCCGCATAGTTGGCTTCATTCTAAGCTCTTTGTTGAGTATTGCTGATATATAATAATGTATTAGTTTGATTTGTTCACGGAAATCACTCCATTTGATTGCTGTTTTTGCTGTTAGGTTGAAAAGTATTATGTTTGGTGAGAGAATCGAGTTACCAATTTCTAGATATTATAGGTACGATAAATTTGCGACATCTTTGTTCTTACTTGTACTGAGATTATATTTCTTTTACTTATGAAGTACAAGACTCATTTATTTCATGATGTCAAATCAAGTTCAACTATTTGGACTGATATTTTGTGTAAATAGGTGACGTGCATACAGAAAGTAACTTTTAATTGCAACTCTTTCTCACTTTAATGTATAATCATGCACGTATGCACAGTTAATATTGGTTGCTGTTGTTGAATCTGTACATCCCACTAGTCATTAATCATATGTTTTGTTTTCATGTATCTGTTACAGCCAGTTTCAATCCTTTATAGGGTGGGGGACCCACTTAACAGTCTGTTACTAGGAAGTAGTAGCTAATATGCAACTGGGTGGAGCAAAAGACTCCCAAAACCGTGACAGCAGTAACCAGAAGGTCCACCCCCAACCTATGGAAGAAGCTGCAAACCAAAATCCTGAAGCTGTTGAAGCTTTAGTTTCAAAAATATTCACAAACATTTCATCTTTAAAATCCGCTTATATTCGACTTCAAGCCGCTCATACTCCTTACGACCCTGACAAAATCCAAGCCGCCGATAAGCTCGTAATTTCAGAGCTAAAAAATCTCTCCGAACTTAAACATTTTTACAGAGAGAATAACCCGAGACCCACATACATTTCTCCTCAAGATTCTCGTTTGGCTGCTGAAATTCAAGAACAACAAAGTCTTTTAAAGACCTATGAGGTGATGGTAAAAAAATTTCAATCCGAAATTCACAATAAAGATTCTGAAATTTCTCAATTACAGCAGCATATTCAAGAAGCAACTCAAAAGAGGGCTAAATTGGAAAAGAATCTTAAATTAAGGGGTTTATCGTCAACATCTAAAGAGTCTGAGGGCTCAATTGATGGAAGCGAAACAGTTTCAACAGATTTGACTCCCGAGCTTTTCAAGTCAACCGTAGAAATTGCTTACAAAGCCATTCATGATTTTTCCAAACCATTAATCAACATGATGAAAGCTGCAGGTTGGGACCTTGATGCAGCTGCTAATTCAATCGAACCTGATGTTGTTTATGCAAAACGAGCCCACAAGAAATACGCATTCGAATACCATATTTGCCAAAAGATGTTTAGTGGGTTTCAACTAGAACACTTTGGTCTCAAATCAGAAAACGAGACAAGCAACAATAAAGATAGCTTCTTTCAGCAGTATCTTGCTTTACGAGAAATGGATCCACTAGATTCTGTTGGGCAAAACCCTGATTCAGATTTTGGAAAATTTTGCAGGAGCAAGTTCATACTTGTGGTCCACCCGAAAATGGAAGCTTCTTTTTTTGGTAATTTGGATCATAGAAACTACATAATGGGAGGTGGTCATCCAAGAACACCGTTTTATCAGGTGTTTCTAAAATTAGCAAAAGCGATCTGGCTTTTGCACCGTTTGGCTCATTCGTTTGACCCTGTAATCAAGGTTTTTCAAGTGAGCAAAGGGACGGAATATTCAGAGGTTTACATGGACAGTGTGGTGAAGAATTTTGTTGTGGATGAAAACAGTGAGAAGCCTAAAGTTGGTTTAATGGTTATGCCTGGTTTTGGGATTGGTGGAAGTGTGATTCAGTGTCGGGTTTACTTGACTGGGATCAAGGAAGTTGAATAATCACTTTTCAGTTATCTCAAAATTTGTTGTAAGATGAAATGTAGATTGTGTTTGTTGGTGTGCTACTGTGTTTATCTTAATCTCATGTGATGTATTTGGTTGATATAATGACAACTACGAGTAGTTATTATGAATGAAAATGAAAATGTTATTTGGTTCTAGTTTTTCCCAAAACTTATTCCTTTTCAAGTTATAGTGTTTGTAATTCTTTTTTTCCCACCTTATTAAAGGTTCATGGGTGGTTTTACTTTAACAAAAATCGTTTGGTTTCAAGTGTGAACTTGTATGACAACAAATTAAAGACCTGTGTGAGTTCGCATAAACGCTTTTATATTTCATTATTAAGTTTCACTTTCAAGGTTTTAGTACAACGACTTTCACAATCGTTTCTCTCGGTAGCCTTCATTAGTGTTCAAGACTGATTTTGGTTTCGCCAGTTTTGGTTGTATTACTGAAAATGTTATCTCGAGTAGTTAACTGTAATTCCAATTGAAGTTCAAGTGGGTGATTGGGCATCAGTTCATCTGCAAACCAAGATACCGCTTTTAGAATTGAGGTAGGATAGGTTTACATATCAATGAAGGCTTTACCAACCATTTCTTGCTGTGTACTTTAGCCTGTAATATTAATGACCATTCTTATGACCATTGAAGGAAATTAAGAGGAAAGATTAGGGAAATCTTTACCATATCCTAAATCCTCTTCTCAAGTCACGTTGTTGACAATTGTGAATATTACAATCGATGAAAAATTAGTGATATACGACAAATTCGTTTGTTCTTTCTTAATGGTACAGGTACTACAACTACAACGTAATTGTCCGACTTTTGTCATGGATGACAATATTATAAAATCTTCCTGTCATTCTCTAAATAGCCTGCCAAGCTTAAGGGTAATTCTACGAGGGATGTACAATTCTTATAAGGAGACCCATCTTAAAAAAGCTAGTTAAGTTAGCACCATTCCTCTGCTCCGTGAACATAGGCGGCTAAAACATCTGATAATGATCGAGAGTTTAGAGGTTTTGTGGGTGAACTCAATGTATTATGGATTTTGTTGTTAATTATATTTCTTATTTCTTTCGCCTTTCCCATTTGATTATTATTATTATAACTATTATAATATTATTGATTTGAGAGTGAGTTGAGTGTCTCTTAGAGCTTTTGAGTGTGTGGACGTGGTTATTATTAGTATTTAACTCAAATTCTATTGCCCTATTTTATAGAAGTTATTAGAGTTATGTTTTCCTATATAAATAGAGGTGTTATAGTTACATAACTTGTGTGGAGAGAAAAACTTTTGAGAGAAAACTTGTGAGGGTATTCAAGATTGTTGAGAGTTGAGCATCTTCATTCTTGTAATCGTAAGGTTTTAGTGGAGTTTTTGTTGTGGATTAACTTTGAGGAGGTGAACCACCTAAGTCGTTGGATTTTTATTTTTTCGTGTCGTTTATTTATTGGTCGTATTACTTGTGTGATTTTTTTTGTGGTAATCGATCCTAACAAGTGGTAGCAGAGTAAGGTTTATAAAGATGAATCATACAATCTGTAGGAAGCCAATACGCGAGATTTGGAAAATTCGTAATTTTTTCAGTTCGTCACTTTCTGTTCTTTAAACGTCGGATCTCTGTGATATTTGGATTTTAGGTGCCTAACACACGGATATTAAGTTTGACTAATGGGATTTTTGATTAAAGATATAGTTTACGAGAAATCGATTGTCGAAGTTAGCTGCCGGAGTTCCGTCAGTTTTTTTAGCAGATTTGGAGAAACAAAAGTTGCGAGTTCGTTAACCGTTAGATCATCGGGGTTTTGGACAGTGGGTTCAAGACACATAGATCTACATACTGACCGGAGGAATTTTCGATCAGAAATTTCTGCAGAGAGTTATCAGTTTTCAAAGTTTTGTGGACAAATTCTCCATTTTGATGGCTAGCGATACGTCAAAGTTCTCAATCTCCATATTCAATGGGAAGATGAATTTCACGGTTTGGAAGATGAAAATTGAAGATGTGTTGGTTCAACAGGGTATTGATGAAGCTTTGTTAGAGACACAGCCGGAAGCGATAAAAGAAGATGTTTGGAAGACGATGCAGAAGAAGGCTTCAAGTACAATTAGGTTGACACTTGCTCATGAGATCAAAATTGGTAACAAGGAGAAGATGAAGGTTGAAGGTGTTGGACGTATACACTTCAAGCTTCATGATGGTAGTGTGCGAACTGCTTTGAATATGAAGTATATTCCGGATGCGACAACGAATATACTTTCACTTGAAGTTTTGACGTCTCGTGGGTACCGTTATGTTGGAAGAAGAGATACTTACAAAGTTTACAAAGGAGATAGATTGGTTCTTCGAGGGAGAAAAAATTGGAAAAACTTGTGTTACTTGGATGGAGAATCTTTGCAATGGAGGAGTTATTGTCAAAGCAATAAAGAGAAGAAGACCGAGAATAGAGTGCATTTCTGGAAAAAAGATGAAGAGAACACATATAGGCAAGAGAACCTATCGTATCATAGTATAGCAAGTAAGTTTAATCGAGTGTCAATCCCAAAGGAACGGTAGTTACGGATCTTGACAATAAACTGTAATTAATAACTAATCTGACAATAACTAAAACAAGCATATAGCAAATAATAGAGATTCAAATGATGAGAAAGTATTCACATTAGTTTTAACTTCCCCTGATGATATGATTATAAACATTACAAATTCTACAAGTTTATTAAAATCGAAAAATACCTGAAGTAATTGCATAAAAAAATTGTAAATTAATAAATGTTCGATCTATAGATAATCACACAAATAATTTATTAATGTAATTATAAATAATAAACCGACTTGTAAACTGATTAATTAAGATAGCATGTCTACTAACCTAAAAATTCAACAAATCTGATTATTAAGTACATATTTAATATATAGTAAGTTCAACTCGTCGATTTGTTGTCAGTCACTCGCCTTGTTTATAATTGAATATTAGAATCAGATAAATTAATCGATTATTAATTCAGATCTAAACGTACATATATGATTTAACAGGATAATTAACTATTTATAATTCCACAAACTAGATCAAATATGTGTCATAAATAAGAATTAAATGCATTTTTATGTATTAACTTAATCATAAAATATTAACCATATAAAATTACTCAAATTAGTCTCAAACATAATCAATCAATCATATATAACCAAATATTAATCATTCATCATTTGGGTTCATCTAATCCAACTGAATATATATAAAATAGCCCATAATTAGACTAACAAACAAATTAAACACAAAGTAAATCATTGAGTACATTGTAAATAGTAATCCAACATAAACTATAGGCAATTACAAACTGAATGTAAGCCGGATCTTCGTGTTCTTTATCTTCCAAGTGATTGTCACCACTTTTTTTTAGGATTCAGAACCCTAAATCTGACCTCTAAGAATTTGTAGAAGAAAATTTGTTGGTCGAGATGAACTCGTCGAGTTCAGTGTGAAACTCGTCGAGTTTATCACCAATAAGATGAGAGAAATTGATAAAAGGTTGTGTATCTTGGTACATGACTTCTGAGGGGTTTATTTCCTATTTGTAGGCTCAAAAACCGACCTAACCAGTTGTTTACGAACTTATATTTCAGAATTAGGGGTTTATCCATTTTCAAAGTCAGTTTGGTTTAATCTTATCTTCTAACTGTCATATGTAACCATCGATTCTCCGAGGTCAGGCCTAAACTCGAAGAGATAAAGTCCAAATCGGCCAGACTTCGATATGTTGTAGTCCTCTGAGTCTGGAAAACGTGGGCTTCTAAACCAACTGATATGGACTTCATATGAGAAAGTTATGATCCAAACAGTGAAGCCTCACATATATTTTATCATTTATCTTGTTTTCTCTTTTCTTTGGTATTTCTTTCGGTTTCTGTTTCTGTTGCAATATCCTTGTGATTTAAATCTATGAACGAAATAAATAGAAATCCTAATTAAAATATACAAATAACTAACTAAATTAACTGTAGTTTACATGGAAAAACATATAATTGGGGAGTTATCACAAATCGACACAATCTTCATCATAAACCTTGTCCCAATCATAATTATCATCTTCCCAAACCGATGATACTTCATCCGAATCCTCCTCCGATACATCCTCCGTTCAAAACTTTCCTACTCACTACTTGTCTCACCCTTTTCCTCCATCTCAATATCGCCACAACAATACTACAATAGGCATCCTCGATCACCTTAACTTTATAAGCTTTCTTACCGATCCAAACCGTCTCCCATTCGTTGATTGTTTCATGTCTATCTGTTTCGATCAAAATCCATCCTTCGGCGAGTGAATCCGAATTCCATAATGAGCATTTTTTCATGTCCACAACTCTTCCCCTTCTCTCCACTCTGAGAAAAGCTTTTTCTCCCAACATTTAATCGGCATGCCTACTATGCTTATCCACATTAGTCTTGAGAACTCTTCATCATATTCACCCCATGTTCTCGAATCTTTAATTCAATAATGAATACCATGCTCCTATTGCAAGAATGTTGTTTACTGTTCCTTCCAGTTCAAACTTAGGCGAACTCGCAATCCTCCTAAATATTTCACCACACATTCCGATATCTTCAGCCGAACACAACGATTTAACGTTTCTAATCTGCTCAATTTTCTCCACTCTACATGTTATACATTTCTCAAGAAACTCAATATTCTTCTTTTCCGGTTCCGTACCCCTTCTGCATCATTGATCGTTTAATAATCACCTTCGTCTTACTAATTCGTTCGCCTCTGTCCCCTAAGTATCACCTTTAGTATCAATTCTTCGATCCGCATCTCCGTAAGATATCCTACTGCGCCATTCCCAAACGTTAGCCTTTGCACTCCACTGAATCTTCTGTTACTAGCACTTACCTTCTCCTCGACGTTTTTATGACTTTTCTCTCTATCCACCAAAAAACCCTTAATTTGTAATCGTCTATCCATAAGCTGTCCAATCTTCTTTCCATTCCTTTTGCATCTTGAACATCCTTACAGCTAGCAAATCCGAAATTCTGTCCATTCTTTAATCTCCCTTTCGCAATATGGATAGCGCTAAGTCTCCCGTGTGCTTTGAAAAGTCTCCAAAGTTGCCCCACCTCCCAAGATTCCGGGTAGTTGAAGACTTGAAGAACAAGAATGATTTCTCCCGGCCGTTTGTTAACCTTGGATCTCACCTGTACGTGTATTTTCAGGTTCTGTGTTACGTGTATTTTCTGTTCATGTCAACATGTTTGGTTCTACTTCAGGTTCTGTGTTACTTGTGTCTTGGTGAGGTTTCTTGCCAAGTGCAACTGTCCAAAGCTGTTGAGATCCATAACTTTTTTGTTGTTTCAAAATAAAACCAATCAACTTGAATCTTTCATCATTTGTAAACCTTGTTTTTCTTTGGGTGATGTGATTCATATACCACAAAAATTTTTGTTTTACAATGTTACATTGTACAACACCGTAAAGCACAATTAGTAGTGTACCACGAATTTTTGTAGTGTACGAATCACTTTTTTTCTTTACTTCACTGCAGTTGCAATCATGCCCTTTCTTGTCAAAAATTAAAGGTGGTTTACAAAAGTTAAAAGTATATTAGCTTTTAAATGTCCTTAACTATTAAAAAAACTTGTACATAAGCAAATTTTACCTATGATACCAAATAAACCGAGCAAACATAATTTACATGCCAAGTACCCCAAGAATTAGACGAGCCAATGGAGAAACACTACTCGATCCCATTGATAAATGTTAGCCAGCCTGTGAACGTCTTGAAGTTTTCACACCAATGGTTTATTTACCTCGATAAGATGGGCTGCTTACGTTATCTACTGGTAACTTTTAAAATAATTTGAGACACACATATACGTTTTGTCCATTTCCTGTATATAACTAGCTACTGTGTTGATTTATAATTGCATAAACTATTTTGTTACATTAGTCATCTTTAATTTTTCGAATAAAATGATTTAGTAAGTTTTACACATTAGTAATACAGTTGGGGAGACTTATGACCGGTTTGACCCGTTCCCTTATCTAATTTTTCATCTAATCCATTTGAGTATTTGACTAGCTAGAGATAAAACATAACCCAAAGCAACTCACCCGTGATTAACCAGGTTGAAATTTGTCCTGTCTAACCATGTCCCTCAGGTCTACAAACATAATATACTTTTCTGAAAATGGAGTTTTTATATTCAGAAAGTGTGTTCTACCCAAAAAAACAAACATCAAAATGGTTGATTTCAGTTAACGTCACTAAACTACGAATTTTCAAGACCCTCATTTGGGAATGAGTAAAGGAAAGAGATGAAAACTATTACAATCTGTCCAATGACAGTCCACTGGCCTTCATCATGAAACCCTCAAATGCTGATAGTGCCCAAGCCAAATTGTGTTAGTATACTAGATGAACGACAGCCCTCGAAAAATGTCAAGGCTCATTTAGTTCAAAGGAATCAATCAGTTGAGAACTGTAATCATCAACATGATTCTTTTAAGTATTGCGGTTACACCAACAAAAATCAAAACTCTTTACATGAAGTATTTGTGTGTAGATCCAGAGAATTACCAACTTTTTACGCCTCCAATGTGCTAGCCAACATGGCACCATGCTTCTTGATTATCCCAACAGACTGGAGAAGAACATCCTGCTCAACTGAGAATAACATGTCTTTTCTCTGCAATGAGAAATACGGAACGGTGTTACTATTAGCTTCACTGAGGAGGATAACTATGGATGAACTCCAGCAGGGATAGACAGCATAAAAATTTCAATTAATATTAAATGTAGTTTGAAGGTATGTAAATGTTAGTTAAATGTATAAAATACCCTCAAAAATTATAAAAGAGAATGAATCTTCTTGACCAAAACCATCTTCTTGACCAAAATCAATGCTATCAATCTTTCATAATATTGACATAGACAGGGAGGCAATTTGAGTTTCAGATTTAGCCGAAAAAGAAGAAATAAATATTTGCAATTGTTATTATTTTCCCAAAATAAAGCAACATAATCCTTTATAGGATGACCAAGAAAAACATTTTATCTCATTACTCTAACAAAGTTCCCAAAAACTTACTTCATCATCCATCAAATTCCCTTATTTTTGTCAAATATTGGAAGGCATATAAGATTATTCAAATAATATTTGAACACATACAATAAATTAAAAGGACGCAGTATATTTGGGATATAATGGAATTTGTTTCGAAAAGAGTAAATTATATTTCACAGAATCATCAATCTTATATTGCAATTGGTACAACTTAATGAGAGTGCCTGTAAATCAGAGATTCGTTCACAAACTACAACGAGTTATACCAATATTACACTAACTTGTTTTGCTTCCAAGCATATACAGTTTACTCATGTTAGGAAACATTTTTCTTTTGTCCTACCAGACTATAATCTACTATACTTGTGGCACTTCTTGAATAATTGGGGGAATAGAAAGAGAAATTAAAATGAGGGAAACAATGCCAGCTTCAAAATCATAAAATTAAATAATTCTTAATTTATAACTGGAAGTTTAGACTAATTTTCCAACTTTGAGGATTTCTAACTTCATTTCCAAAATTAGGAAGCACTATCTTGTGTTCATATTGTAGAGGTGACCATATGGGTGAATGTGGGTAATAGGTTGGGGAAAAAGTTGGTAAAATGGGCCGCGTCAGGTGGACCCGGGCCACCCTGTGTCCAAAATTTTGTCGGATAAACACCCAATTGCAAGAGCGGCGCTCTACCAACTGAGCTATATCCCCCCGAGCCAAGTGGAGCATGCATGACGGAGTCAGACGCTTTCAGAAAATATAGACCCATTAAACTATCCGACATGTTTCCTTTAAGCAGTCTTTTGTATGATTTGACCGGTTATAGATAAAACACAATATGAATCAAACTCATTTGTAAGTAAATAGATTAAAAAAATGCCACCTCTTGTAAAGTGTTATGTTGATAGTTATGCAACTGGACAGGAAAGCATACAAATAAAATGGCACATCCTCTTTTGGATTCCTAGATGGAGAGATGGCATGCAAAATTCTAAGTTGCAGTTATAGTATTTAGGGGGAGCTTGGTTAGGGGCTTTAGAGATTAAGGAGTGGTGATAGTAATGAATAGAAGTGGTTAGAAGGGTATTAGTATAATGACCCATTACCCCAAAGTGGGTAGTGGAGTATTACCTAGAAATTGTGGGGGAAGGAATATAACACCCATTACATTACTTGGCATTCCCTTTCTCATTTCCATTCTTATTACTCAACTTAAACCAAGCATGCCCTTATATCTGTTTGTAGTGGGTAGCATATGTTTCATAAATACACATAACAAATCAAGTTAAAGCGTATAACCAATATCGGCGACCTGCTTATATTTTGAAATTTTTAAAAAAGTATACATACCATCTGTTTTAAGTTGCACCCAAGACTAAGCTCTGCGAAAGATCTTTCCACTCGAGAGAGATAACAATACGGCTGCTCTTTTTCTAAGAAAACATTAGCGTTAGATTTCATCATGTTCTTTATTTCCTCTGATATTTGGGGGATCTTGTCGAAGTCCTCAATCTGCACAGGAATTTTGGATACCATGGCACGCCATCCAGCACGTGATTTGTTCACAATAGCCTGTGAATGAAACATTCAAAGATTTCATTATGACAAGATTCTCAACCTCAATGGGTTATATAGAAATCAAGGATGTCGTAAAGGAATTTTTCAAGTAAACAGAATCCGAATATTCCCGAACATAACAATGTTGCCAGAAGGTTCATAACAAATATTTATGTTTCGGACATTAGTGTGATAATAGTGTTGATATATATGATGTAGACGACTAGAAACGAATGAATCAATGCCCACCTGACTAGAAAACAACGAATTTGGAACTACAATAGGAAACTTTTCTGCACTAAGCAATGTGGTGGTTGTAAGTCCCATCTCTATAACTTGACCTTCCACAGCTCCAGCCTGCAAGGAAAAGAGTAGTGCAGATAAGGAAAAGCCTAAAAAACACAATGTTAACCTAATTGCAATCTATTTGCTAGTTCATCTATATCTATATATGTTATATTAAGTAATCGAAATAGTGAACTTCGGAATTTTATTGATGCCACACATACTATAGCCTAGATGCCTGAGATCTTTTCTTCTTCTTGGCATACAAGATCAATAAAGGAAGATAACTATAATCAGATAGTTCCTGAAATATATGATAACAATTGAAGCACGCCAAAGTTACAGCTCAAGACACAATGAAAAACAGCTTATAAAATATGTGTATCAGATGAGTTTCTAAAAGGTTTGGATTCTGATTTCAAATTTGCCAGTCTCCAAAAGCCACTTCCAATATGGAACAGGCAATAATCCGTACATGTTAAGAGGGTCCTTAGAATTCCTATATTCACTCTTCACCATTCCATCCATATGCTTTGCAGATTCTTATAGATGACTCTTTAATTTTGTTATTGCTAATAACAAGTTCAGTTGCAACAGGATTCATTCTTCTTCTGCAACCGGTAACAATGCTTACTTCTGTAGTCCAGAAAAATATATTGTTTTTGAAGCATTCTTTAACATGCCTCTAAGTTTTCAGTGTTCAAGGGTAAGTGCTACCTTACCATCAGAAATAGAATTATTGGACAACGCCTACGTACTTACGGTAAAACTAAAGAATACATAGTTGACTTGGTTGAATCTACTCAATTGGGCACAAATGACAACCAACACTGGCAACCTCAATATACAATTACAAAAGGAACTTGACAAAATACATCAGTGAACAAGGCTGCAGTGTTTTTTTTGGGTAGTCAGGGAAGAGGGCCATGCTTTAAGGTCATAAGAAATACTGTAACAGAACGGAAGCTTGAAGTAATAACAAATTCATAATAGAATAAAAGAATAAAGAACACAGAAACTCATTTACATACTTTTATTGTATCTCCAATTGAAAAGGGTTGTGAAAGTTGTACAGATAACCCACTCAGGACATTGCCAAGGATGTCTCTGGCAGCAAACGCAGTTGCAACTCCTAGATTGATGAAGTAATGATCATTAGATTACAAAATTCCTAAAATCTGTCTGCAATAGTATATGAATCTGCAAGTTACAAGAAGTGCTTCTTCTAACCAATATCATGAGCTATTTAATGCATACGTGAAATCTCATTTGATACAGCTGTTATACTTTGTAGATAGTAATGATAACTGCTTTAAGCAATCTATAAGTTGTACTTACTGTATTAACTTAAAGAGCATATAACATTGCATGAGAAGTTACCTCCAATCCCTCCAACGGTCAATATAGATTGCACAGCCACCCCACAGGCTTCAGCTAGAGCCATACAACCAAGAGCAAACAAACCAACAGAAGAAAATTTGTCCAGAGTTAACAACTTATTACGGTCAACGCCCACAAGAGACTTTGTAACCAAAGCACGTTGGATGACATTTGTTTTCCATCTATGCAAAAACCACACAAATGAAAGTATAACAGCAGCTCTCCAAGAAGGTCCAATGTACTGTGCTGCAATCGTTGTCGGAGCTACCATCACACCTCTACAGATGATAAACAAAAATTCCAAAAGGGCACTTATATTAATAACTAGTATAAAGTTAAAAGTAACTCTAAATAAAATTAGGCAATCAGAAAAAAATAAATAAATAAATAAATAAAACTAAACTTACTCACATTTGTGAAAATGTCATAAAGGTTATAAGATATTTCACAGGAACCTCTAACGCACCCCAAAAACTTTTCTCGTAAGGTACTGCCTCCCACAATGATCCTACTGGTATGAATGTACCAGGCCCTTCAGTCGAGTACTTATGGAATCTTCTAAAAATCCTTGGCAAGACAGCCCAAGCTGCAATAGTTCCAACTACGGTTCCACCAACTGGAACAATAACATCCCGAAGATACGGATTAGTCTCAAGTAATTGCTCTACATGAGGAGTCACTTCACTAAAAGCTTCTTTCGCCTTCTCCCCAGTCTCAGATGCAACATTTACACTCGAGTGCCAATAATCCTTCACCTTATGAAGCAAATCATTTCCATCAAATCCACCAGTACTACCAACTTCAGATCCCCTAGCCGCCCCTGCAACATCTTCTCCACGACTACCAGCAGACGATGAATACAACCGACGATTCAGTAAATGTGTCGCTCCTAGAAGAGGATAAGTACTCTGAAGGTGCAGGTTTGAAAGTCTAGATGGAATCATATCCACATTGTTACTTCTACGACTTCGCTCAGTCGAGTAGTCACGCCTTGTGCTAGTAACACATGGTCTCACAATAACGTCAGCTTGATAGACATATCCTTTCTGTTTCTGACAAGTATTATACATCCTACGTGACGTTTTCGATATCAGAAGCCTAATTCCAGTCATAGTTATGCATCCAACTGAAACCCTAACTCGTATGAACAATTCTTAAACCCTAAATCAATCAATAACAGAATAAAAAACATTTAAGCATCAGATAAACATCAAATTCGTAAAACCTAAACGAAATCATGATTCTAATACTCAAATTGAAGTTTCAGAAGGGTCAATACGAAATTGCATTACAATATTAAGCCAATAATTATGCTAGAATAATGACTAGCTAAACAAGCTAGATTAGTTTTTCTGCAGAAGATTTAGGGTTTATAATTTGTAAATGAAAAATGACAGTAGTAAAGTAAAGGATTAAATAATACGGAAACAAGAGGATATAGTGACCTATATTGCGGGTGATTTACGGCGGTAAGAGATCCAGACGACGACGAGAACGGCGGTGCCAGGTGTAAACATTTCATATATTCGGGGAAATGTATTTCATAATCGTTTTAAGAGGTTTATTGGTTACACGTATATAGATTTAATTAATTATAATAAAAAGTAATCGATAAACTACTAAAATTCGTGCTAATAACATATATAAAGTTCAATTAATAAGAGAAAAATAGATAAAAATATACACATAGATCAACCAATCAAGTCAACCTTTTAGGTTCATATGATCAAACATACATCTACATATACGAGTTTTATAATATCATCATACGAATATACAATCAGCTTAAGAATGTTTGTAAATTCTGAAGAGCAAAGTCATTCAACTACTTGTAATGACAGAGAAAAATTTCAAGTGATAATCGTTAAATTACCGTGCAACAAGCAAATAAGCAATACTTATACGCGTACAACACTACGCTCCCTTGTGCCTTAAAATGCTACTTTAGAGCCTTAATTCAATAGTCGGTAATAAAGTCGTATTTGTATCTTTTTATGCGAATTCGGAGCCTTAATTTAATAGCCGGTAATATAGTCGTATTTGTATAATTTAGAAAAATAAAAGAAATGGATAGGGATAAAAAATTTCCATGCCACAACTAGATGAATGTTTTCTTTATTGGCGTACATAAAACTTGTCATGATAAATGAATCTGCAACACCTAGTTTTGAATATACACGTGACTGATTTTTTTCATTGTGATCATTACATTATTGGTACTAAATTCGTGAACACGTGAAATTTGTTGTCACATATCATGAATAAATTTATAAATTTGACATTAAAATTCATGACCCCATCAAATTCTGCCCCCAATCTGTTCCAGCCATCATTGATTCTTTATGGACCTGAAATATAACATTGTTTGAACATTAAAAACAAGTAAAAAGATTGAAGCGGAAAGATCATTAAAGCAGAATGATGATTTCAAATTTTCAAGAAACTCGTGATCTTAGTTTGTTTGTTTCTTGGTCGAAACTCTAAATTTTTATGCTAACATTAATTAAACATACCTCATGATTTTCGACAAAAAGAAATAAGAACGATAAAAGCTGCAACACCTCCCACAACGCCAACGATTATGGCTATGGTTCGTCCCACATTGTCATCTCCGGATGACTCTGCAGTGTGAATCAAAACCAAACTTTATCAATCACAATTAAATGTGAATAATTTTTTAACGAAAAATATTGATTACGACAAGATTTATTATTTGTCAACAATTTCGGGTGTACATGAACTTTAGACTTGGTAAACCATATTCAAATGTCATACTAATATTTTCATGAAGTTCATGTAACAATGATTGAAAACTAGAAGAAATTTTTCATGGACAACAAATAACGACGATAAGTAAAACTTGAAAAGCGCATTACTTGAAGGAGAATCATAGTAACCAGACGCCCAATATCGCATGTAACATTGTGCCAAGAAAACCTCCCCAGCTTCCGATGATCCACATAAGCTTTTTAACTTCGAAATAGTCTCTTCAAGACAAGAACTACATTCGTTTGCATTCAAATCACCTAAACATTGTGAAAACCCTTGAACCAACCCGGAACTAGTAACCCTAAACCCTTGATCAACATCACCCAACTCAACCAACACCTCATCACGACGCTTTATAGTTTGCACATCATGACTAACACCTGTGCTACACTTCTTGAACCTTAGACTAGTATCCACCTTACCCAAAAAATCAAAATTCTCGAACCTAACCAAACACTCATCTAACTGCAAACTAGTACTATACGAATAAGGACACGCTAACCCTACTTGAGAAACCGCGTTTTCAATACATTTTGTACATTCTTGTGTCCTTAAATCACCTCGACATTGGTACAATCCATAAATAGCAGAATCTAAAGGGGCGTTTGTGTCATTACCAACGGCAAAACTATTGTATAAAGATTCGGACGATGAAGAAACAAATAAGGGTAGTAGAGATTTGAGGTTGGTTTCGAAAGGAGTGTTTGGTTGGAATTTTTCTGTAGAGCATCCATAGTAGAGGAAGACATGGGATTTGACCAAGTAAGAGAAGAAAGTGAAGAACAAGAAAAGGTTTGAAGAGAGTTTGTGAAATTTGAACATTTTTTTTCACATTAATTTGTTGCTTTTTGATCTTCATTTCCTTTATTATCAAGAAGAAAGGCTTCTTTTGCTTTTCAATTTTAAAAAATGCACTTGCAACTTCATTAGACTATAAATGTTTTGAAAATTTTAACTCATTATTTAATTTTAGTGACCAACAAATAAAATCAGACACATTATAGGTACATGTCTGTCCTTGTATGATCACCATTGCTTTAATAAGTGGGCATATATTGTTATTCTTATTCTTATGTATTTCCAAAAACTAAAAAATAATAATAAATATTTAAAGATGCATCTATATCTTTACAAGAGAATAATAACTCATTTTAACAAAAGGTTCATATGCCCCAACTCATCTAATATTAGTCCCCAGCAAAGAAAGGCATCGGATACCTCTTTTATTTTATTTTAATTAATTCTAATAAGTTAAAAAAATATAGTTTGTCATCAGAATGGTACGCCTATTAGAGAGGGCAGGGGTCAGAAAATCTCAGCCTTAGATTTTTTTATCTACGATTCAGATTTACTGCATTTTAACATCACTACATCTTAAAAGCGATGCATCTATACATCACTGCATCTTACCTTTATAATTTTGTCTTAAGATGCATATGTTTTATCTGCTTCACCTTTCAAGTCTGCCCTCTGAACTGCATCAAATAAATATTGAGGGGAAGAAATAGTATTATTTCTTTTAGGATAGCAACATTAATTCTTCTGTATTCGATAACGGTTTTAAAATTCGGTAGTTTGAAGCTATGTGAAGAAAATATTAGCGGGCCTCTTTATATCTATTGCACAATTGTTAAAGCTATGCGATGTCGATATTAATGGGCCTTTATATTATTGGGTATTTTATTATAGTCAAACTAAAAAGCCCAGATTGCACCAATCTTTGTAAGATGCTATTGATAATTTGGGTAAATGGTAAAAAAAAAAAATATAAAATATAAAATAATAATAATTAGTACGCGAGTGCTTTATCATATAAGAAATTGTGGTGATTTATACACGATCAAAAATTTGTCATAAATCAATAATCATGTTTCAAAATGATGTACATTACACTAGTGTAAGTGGTGTACAAATCACCACCTTATAAAAAAATATACATATCCGTTTATTTAACTTGAAAATAAATACAATAAATGGAAAACTTGAAAATCAATTAATTAAGTATATAATTGATAGACGGGAATATTACTAAATTTGTTCATCTCTTGAATCTTGATATATCTTTTTTACAAGGATGTAAATTTCATAAAACACCTTTTAATATATTTATTGATTGAAGTATCATATAATCTTATCAACAAGGTTTTAGTCATAAGTCATGGCAACATATAGTTTTAGTCAAATTTTTAACCAAAAATTAGCAAATAGCATATTCCTAAGTGGCTAATTATGTTGAAAGAAATTATGCATGTAAGATAGATTAATCAAAATAATATCCCTTTTAATATGTTATAAATCCATGTCACAATCATAATTTTTCTTATGCGTTCCATGATGAAATGGACCTACTTGTTACGGGGTTGGCTCTCAATCAACACAATTATCAAGTTGCATTATGAAATCAACAATTAAACATTGACGTCAAAGACGAAACTAGGATATATTCATTAAGGGGAAATTTTGCTTTTTTTTCATTTTTGAGGGGTAAAAGGTATAAAAGATTATTTATACACTTAAAAATAATTGTTTTTTAATATAATATAAAGTTTCTTAAGCCTTCTCCTTTATACTCTGATTGACATATTAGTTATTAAGGTATATTTAGTGCAAAGTTTATGAAAGCTTAGGCCTAGAAGATAAGCTATACCAAAGTTAACTACTTTGAGTTACGGGTGGAGATAAGATATTTTCATTGAGAGGGTAATAATTTTTTCTTTTTCCATTTTTTATTTACATACTTGGGTAGCTTGCCCAACTATCCCCTTGTACGTATGCATCTACTTCAATTGACTTGAGCTAACACTTTGGGTTCTAAATAAAAACTTCAACTTGTAATTAGTTTTGTCAACACACCTCATGCATAAAAGTCCGACAACAAGTTTCCAACCCCAATCCCAATTGGCCATGTCAAATCGTATTAGACCCATCACGTGAGATGTAAATCAAGTTTGCTTAGCAGTCTGCTCAAATGGTAGCCCACAACTTATCCAACGAACTGCTCAAATGGTAGCCCACAACTTATCCAACGAAATCAATTAACGACATCAACTAAACTGTACGTTGAAGTCAATTATTACTTTCTAAATGGAGCAGTAGCTGTTTGTAACTAAATTACATACTAAGCTTGAACATTTAATTTTCTCCCTCATTAATCTTTCTATACGTCTTTTATCGATTTACATTTTTCAACCTTATCGATCATTTATAAATAAGCAAAAGGTGCATCATATAGCTCATAGCTCTGATTAAAAAGTTACACGGAGTAACTTACAATTCTTAATTTCAAACAATTTGCAGCTAATTTTGCTAAACATGCCCATAAAATGCATGTATTGTTTGGACAACGAGACAGAAAAAAGAAGTCTAACTAGTTGTCTGATTTTCAATAATAATAAATATACAAAATAGACAAAAGGTATAATTTTCATAACCATTTCTTTATATCTACATTTTTTACTTTAAATCTTTCTATTTCCAAGTGCTCAATCTAACAAAAGATTCATTTTTCAAGTTGGAAAATGGACAATTCAACGTGAACCCTTAAAAAGGAGAGTATCCATTTCTCATAATCGGACCATCCTATCTATTGGTGTAAAAATGGACCAACAATTTACCCAAATACCTTTATGTCCATGAAAATCTTTAAATGTGTGGATTCCAACTCTTAAAATCATATCTTTATTCATTCCTCTACCACTTGTGACAAATGACTCCATTATAATGGATTGTTGTCAAATATATCCTTTTCATAATAATGTCACTTATGATTTTAATTTAATTATTACTATATTATTATATTCATTAATTGATAACTAATGTATTAACGTACGAATATAAAATCATCTTATCATATTAGAGTAATGATAAATGCTACTAAAATGTACATAGAACTAAATATGTGCCTACTTGGTATAATATAATTTTAGGTAAGGTTATGAGGGGCATATCTGTATTTTGAGAGGAAGGAGGGGCGATCAATCTTAGTCGCTGATTGTAATCAACAGCTTCGCAATACTACATTTTACGTGTACACTGCATTTTATGTAAAATGTAGTGTTGTTAAAATACTGCGATCTAGACGGTTGATCACACAAATCAACGACTGAGATCGTCTCTACCCTCCATCACCTTAAAATGCAGTTGTCCTTCAGCACCTTATCAAAGTTTTATATTGTACTCTAAAGTTTGTCGGTACTTACTAAGTGGTTGTATGATATGAGATAGATTTATAATATTATCGTATTATATTTTACTTTAAACAATCTTAATAAACATATAATACGTGGTTGAAGGACTCGAGATTCACATTTGTTACTCGTATCGAAAAACATTGCTTAAGAGTTGGTAAATAAATAAAAGTACGGAGTAGCAATTATAGATTTTTAGATATCAACTGATCAATAAGATCGAAATAAGTAACTTGTTTTACTAAATTGCCAGCACCGACATTTTTTAGGTTAATGAATGCACCACATTATTTGTTTTATTTTAGTGTCATGTAATAAAAAACACTTCCATTTACTGCGACCACAAATCAAAGCAAATTACAGTACTAGTTTTATGAAGAATAAAGCCAAAAATGATGACTTTAAGTTAAAAAATTAACTCAGGTTATTTAAGTTAAAAAATGCAGTTTCCAGTTAAGTTGGTTTTGGTTCATAATTCAGTCAGATTTTGGTTAATCGGGTTAAGTGTCTTCACGATTTGGTTCGATTCAGTTTTTGGCAAAAAAATCGAATCGAATCAAATATTTCAGTATTTTAATAGTTATAACCGTTTGGTTTTGATTTCTTAAGATTTAGTTTTTCGGTTTCAGTTCACTTTCTGCACATAAGCTTATAATAAAGTTTTTGTCATCAAAAGGTACATGATCGATATGAATAGAGATATTAAAATTAACACTCGTAGAAAATAGCAATATACTGGTACTGGATTCAAATCCATATTACTTAATTTTATCTAACGAGCCATATATTGCCCGCATTTAGCGTCGGGTATAATTACTATTTATATAGACTTGTTTTATTTTTGTTTATATTTATGATCGGTAAACTCGTTTTCAGTTCTGATGATTACCGTACCAATATTACTTGATAATATAATTTTTGTTATTTTACAATGATATATTATGGTAAAAAAAAATGGTAGACTATCTTCATGTTTAGAAATTTACTAATAATAATAATGATAACAATAATAATAATAATAATAATAGTTAACTAACAATAATAATATTTATGGTTAATACCGTTTGATTTATTTAATAGTATCTACACTTGCATTTGAACATGAATGAGAGGATAATAGAACCCTTGAAAATTTTAAAAAATCTCATAAAATCTCAAGCATCTTGTTTTCATGATAATATCATGATAAGCTTTTTAAAATCTCATGAGAATATAGCATAATGAATATAAGTGATGATATGAACCTCTCGATAGATATTTAATTATTTGGTCAAAACCGACTCAATTTAAATTGGGTAGAGCATGAACAAAAATTAAGTACGACGAGAAAAATTCATTAGAGTACTAACATTTTTTGAAAGAACGTGATTACCAATGAAAATTAATTATCTCACAAGATCTTAAAAATTAATTATCTCACAAACAGCAAATCGAAAAATTATAAAAAATGCACCAAAAATTCAGTGTTTTTTCCTCTTCGATTAGACATCTCACAAGATATACTTTCGATGAGTTTATTTTTTCATTTTTTTGGTGGATTTTACAAATTATTAATACATGTGTTAGTGTTTGGTTGTACATTTGATTTAGGTTTACAGTTAGGATTTAGGGTTTAGAGTTTATGTTTTAGCAGGGTTTAAGGTTTAGGATTTATGATTTACTAGGATTTAGAGTTTATGGTTTTGTAAAGCGTTTAGGGTTTAGTGTTTAGGGTGTGGGGTTTAGGTTTAGGGTTTTTTAAAAAACTTTAAACCCTAAACGCAACATGTTAAAACATGTGTTAGTAATTTGTAATAACCACATAAAAAAAAAAACTCGTCGAAAGTATACCTTGTGAGATGTCTAATCGAAGAGGAGAAAATTCTAAATTTTATGGTACAATTTTCATAATTTTTCAATTTGACGTTTGTAAGATAATTATTTTTTACAAAAAGATGATGATAAATGAACTTTTGTACAAATAATACAATCTCACTGGTCTCTCGTACATTAAAAAATTATTGTTATACTTTGATGACCCTATCTCTAATTATGACGGAGTGAAATTACTACATCATTTAAAGGTATAGATAACATAAGTATGGTATGACGGACTCCATTAGATGGATCGAGTACTATATTCCTTCCTTGCAAATTTCATATGAAACTAATATAATATTATTGTTTAAAGAGAATAACATCATTTTTAAAGTTCTAAATAAAGCATGAAAATAATATTACAGAAATAATATTCTTGAAAAACTTTATTCGAAGTATTTATATATATGTATCTACTAAAAAATCTTTTTATTAATAAATAATAACACATAAGAGTAATATAACTTCTTAAAATTAACTATTATCAACCTTATATCACAAATATAAAGAATCGGTAAATATACCGACCCACTTGTAAAACTAGAAACAAAACATATTTTTCAAAATGTATTAGAGCATTAGTGCATTACACACCTTTTAGACCACTCCCGATGGGAGCGTCTTCCAATTCGTTTGTGTCTATCTTTGTGGGTTTATTCTGACAAAAGACTGAGGAAGATGAAAATGTGTGAGACTAACTTTGTTTTTTTTTTTTTTTTAATTTTGTATATATAATAAATGTATTATTGATAAATGTCGAGTCTAGTAGTTCAGTTCTTCAGTCTACTATTGATATTATTCAATCTTTTTGAAAAAACTCTTACGTGACACTGAGCTATCAATTTAGTTATTCCGTTTTTAAGTTCACCATTAGAAGTGATTTTATGGTATGAAGTCTTGGCGTTTTACAAATTAGAGCAAAAACATAGTTCGTCTTTTCATAAGTACAAATTATGTACGGTGGAAAAATGGAATAATCCATGTAATCCTATAAATGTAAAAGGGGGGAAGCATTAATCATTAAGGAAAAATAAATGGTGTTATCAACAATGGTTGACTAGAAATAGAAACTGAACTTGTATTATTTTAAAGTTAAATAGTGTAAAATGTAAAATTAATTTACTCCCTTCATCCCATTTAAAGTGTCCATGTTACTATTTTGAGACGTTCTTTTATAATTGTTCATTTTGGTGTTTGACCAATCAAAAAAGATTTTAGTAGGTAGAGTTGATATTTGATTGGTGAAAAGAATAGTTAGTGGAAAATTCTAGATCTGCGTACAGAGTCAAAGTGGACATTTTGACTGAGACGGATGAAGTATTTATCTGGGTTTATTGTTTGAAAGTGCATCATACTTTACACGTTTTACTATTGTATGCACTCACATTTCAAAAATTCTATTGTATGTATTGAAACTTGCTAAATCGTCTATTGTATGTATAATATCACATGTTGCTGACATGGAACATGTATAAGCTGATTTGGCATTATGTGAAAAAAGAAGGAAGAAACCGTCAACCTGACTTTCAGGTCACATTGTACATACAATAGACGATTTAGCAAGTTTCAATACATACAATAGAACTTTTGAAATGTGACCACATACAATAGTAAAACGTGTAAAGTATGTTGCACTTTCAAACAATAAACCCTATTTATTTTGTGATTTGTTAGCTACATATTTCAATTGTAATGTCAGGCTAAAAATAAAGACTGAACTTGTACTTTTTTTAAAGTTAAAAGGTGTAAAATGTAAAATTAAATAATTTATTTATTTTGTGATTGATTAGAGATAGATAAATAGACACATCCCATTTAATTTCAGCTTTCTCCAGATCTCGGGGAAAAGCATGAAAAAAAAAGGCTCGAATGGTATGATCCCTCCGTCACCCCAGAATGAAAGGGGTGATCTCGTAGTTCTTGGTCTGTGAAGATGCGTTGTTAGGTGCTCCATTTTTTTTCCCATTGAGGCCAAACCTAAACCTGTGCTCGATAGATAGCTGTCCATACACTGATAAGGGATGTATGGATTCTCGAGATTAGCTGCATATTCTAATTGTAATATATAAAAATAGAAACTGGACTTCTATTCTTTTATAAGTTAAAAAGTGTAAAATGTAAAATTAAAGAATTTATTTATTTTGTGATTAGTTAGTTAAACATTTCAATTGATATCTCAAATCATTAATTGTTGAAAACAATAAATTTGACAAAGCATTGATTTTTATTAGTAAATAAAAGTTACATTGTATATTCATTAATTAATCAAAAGGTAACGTTCTAACTATTTAAGGTAAATCTTACAGTATTATATTGAAGCTACAAACTCTTTTTGTCTCATATCAGATAAAATATATTACACGAAATTTTACAACTTACCAACTACCATAACCAAAATTTAATCCTTTTTCAGAGCAAAATCGATCAAACAAATCCAAAGAACTATACAAGTTATTAAAACATGTCAATACAGATATATATAACTTTGGATTTTAACATATTTGCTAAGTATATAAAGGATTAATTCTAAAATTCCCTGTACTAAAAAAGTCCCTAATATTTATCATCATCATCAATATACTCATCCACGTTTCCACGTCATCAATTTCCGGCAACCACATAGGGCGGCGATCCGCGTTTTCACATTCTCAAAATCTGAAAATGGGCACGGTATCGTGATCCCGCCGGGATGATCATGGCCGTACTCCGCTTCAGCTTCTTTTAACAACTGCCCAAACAACGGATGGTTTATATATACAACCGGCACCAACACTCTTTTGAAATCACCATCTTTTTGACCGACGTACACCGCCAGCTTCCCCTTCGGCACCGCCGCACGCGGCGACGAGGAAAGCTTTTCAAGAACCGACCGGTTTTGTTGCAAACCGGTGTTTTTTGAGCACATAGCTATTGCTTTTGTCTTAATCCGGCTACCCCACTTCAAAAGATTTGATATAGACGTCGGTGACTGGTTTAGACGTCTGTAACCTGCCGGAGAATGATTTTTCCGGTAAACTCGCCGGAAAAGGGAACTTATTCTATGTTTTACCAAAAACCCTCGAACTTTCATCTTTTTTAGAAGAAATCAAAAACCCAGATCAGATTTCTAATTTTAGAAGTGGGATTATGAAATCTTTGAATAAAGAAAAAACTTTACGGTAAATTGAATTTTTTTCAAGAAAACGGCCAAGGGTCTACAACAGACATGGTTATGAGAGAGAGTTGGGTGTGTTACGCATAAAGGTGTTGTACCTTATGCTTTATAGATGGTAAAAATTGGAATTACCAATATGTGTTTGGTCTTCTATTTTGTCGCATATTTATTGGCATGGTGATGACTTTGTGTGAGAGAGAGTGTGTAGGTGATGAATTGTGAAGAAGGAATAGTGTGTGAATGAAATGTATTTATAGATAGATACAGCTTACACGCACTAAAAAAACGTTGAGTGTGTGTCAATGAAAAGAAGTCGGACTAAGCTACAAATAGAGCTGGTCGTGGGTTTGATTTTTTTGGAATAAAGATTGAAAAAGTCCAAAGTGGAATTTGTTAGCTATGTTAAACATTTTCCATATAACTTTTCAAACTTTAAAATAAATGATTTGTTTTTTATACAGAGTTGTTATCACAATTTTTAAAGAAAGCTTCGTATATACGTGAACTTTATAATAAAGTAATAAGAGGTTATTCATGAGTCGGATCGATTTTGATAGTAATAACTTGCAGGGGCGAAGTCAGGATGGAGGCAGTGTAAGCAGTCACCCCACAAGAAATTTCAAATTACGTAAAAAAAAAATTTAAAGTTATTAATGACATTTTAAAAATTTCGCCCCCACGAAATTATAAAAGAAATAAAAATAATTTTTTTCACCCTCTCCATATGAATTTCCAGGCTCCGCCCCTGATAACTTGTAAACATAATTTACGGGGCAGGTACTCCATTTTACTACCTGTAAACGATCCACACTAGACTGGTACCGGCAGTGTGGGTATCCGAAACTAGGCGGAAACCCGCATTTAAAGTTGCAGGTAATCTATCTTTGAATATTCCGATTAAGTTGAGTCGAAAAAAGATGTCAAATATATACTTATAACAAAATATTAAATAAACTACAAGCTTCGCAAAGATTTAGTCATACAAAATTTATCTAATTAGAAAAATAAAACAAAAACATACTATTCGATGAATCATATTATGGTGTAAGGGTTAAATGATACAGAAATTACTTAAATACAATAAATATATGAAACGCCCACAATTTTTTTAATACTCTTTAAAATGTCTCACGACCCGTACACATGTATATTAAACCAATACACAACTTAAACAATTTGAATTGGGTTTAAGAGCAACATTTTACAAAATGACAGGGTACTCGTCGGGTAGGGATGACCAATATTTGGTTGTAAACCGTTTAATCCGAAAACCGAACTGAACCGTAAACTGTTTAAAACCAAATTGATTCTTAAAATGGTCTTCGGTTCGAATTTTAACCGAAACCGAATATGATAATTGGTCTTCGGTTCGGTGATTGGTTTGATCATTGTTGATTCGGTTAAACCGAAAAAACCGATTAAAATATAATAATATATATTTTTATATTATTTAGAGATAATAATAATCTGTTACATATAAACAAACTCCATCTATATTTTCTCCAACTATGTAAACAAACAACCGAACCCAAACAAACTTTACCTTAAGAAGTTATAATTCCTAAGTAGTTTGCTTAGGAATTGTTATTAGGCACTGAACTTTGTTTCGGTTTGAATTTTTTTATGGAGTTTGTGGGCGCATACATTTACTATTTTATTTTATTTTATGTGATGATGATATTGTGATGAGGAAGTTATAGTTTGTAAATTTTTTTATCTTATAATGTACTTCGGCTTTTCGGTTTAAACCGAAAACCGAACCGAATTGGATAACGGTCTTCGGTTCGGTTATTTCACATTTTTAAATGGTTCGGTTCGGTCTTTGGTTAGCGTCTTAAAAATTTTTAAACCGAAAACACCGAACCGATTAAACCAATGAAACCGAAAATCGAACCGATGAACACCCCTATCGCCGGGTAGACTTAGGTACCTGCCGAGTAACCAAACACACTCAACTCTCAGATCAAAACTACAAAGAGGCTACTCGTTTTCGACCATGGTACTCGTCGACACACCGGGTACAGAGAGTACCCACCTGGTTATACGAGTATCCTCCGGGTACGTGTGCAGACTCAACAAGCATTCGGTTTTTACACAAACTCATTTTCGAATTCTTAACACCAAAATCAATAGACCATGTACATTAAACCAATACACAACTTAAACTATTTAAATTAGATTTCAAAATAACATTTTACAAAATGGCAGGGTACCCGCCGGATAACCAAACACACTCGACACTCAGATCAAAAAATACAAGAGACTACTCGTTTTCGACCATGGTACCTGTTGGGTACACACTTGGGTACAGAAAGTACCCACCGGGTAATACGGGTACCCTTCAGGTACGCGTGCAGACTCAGCAAACATTCGGTTTTTACACAAACTCATTTTCAGATTTTTAACACCAAAATTAATATAACATTTTACTCAATTTTTGACATGTTTCTCTCAACTCTTAATCAATCAAAACCACCTTTAAATCATGGCATCTTCAACCAAATACCAACTCAAAGTACACAATTAACAAGCCTCTTTTATCAATTGATCCAATTCAACCTTCACAACAATTTCTATACAAACCATCATTTGGACCAATTTAGAGATTTTCAAACATACTCCATAGCTCCTTTAGTTACACAACCTTTAAGAATTTACATACAATAAAAACCAACATTTCAACCATAATGCATACGATCATTTTTCACCCCAAAATACCACTTGACTCATAAAAACGTCAACAACCATAATTTAAGTTTTAATCACCAAAAAGGGCTTCCAACTAGATTAGAGCATGATTCGAAAATGATTACTTATTACCAACGTAGCAAGTCCACCACTAGCTTCCCTTGGGTTCCTCGCCCAATTCACCATTTAACCCGCTTTACTCACCTACACATTTAACCACATAATATCATAAGCACATTGCTTAGTAAGTAATGAGAACAAACAACAATTGTAACAACATCAACAATTATAACAACAACAATAACTTTAACAACACAACATCAACAACCTCGACAACAATTTTAATAACATCAACAATAATTTAAAGATCAACATTTATCTATCAAGCTAGTGCACATTGAATAATCTTGTATATCAATGGCACTACTTGACTATTTTCAACAATCAACCTTTTATTCATCAAGCTAGTGCACATTGAATATATACTCTTGTATCTCAATGTCACTGTTTGTCTATATTCAACAATCAACCTTTTATTCATCAAGCTAGTGTACATTAAATACTTTTGTATTTCAATGACACTACTTAGCTATATTCAGCAATCAACATTTTATTTATCAAGTCAATGCATATTAAATACTTTTGTATCTCAATGGCACTACTTGACTATATTCAACAATCAACATTTTATTCATCAAGCTAGTGCACACTGAACACTCTTGTATCTCAATGACACTACTTGGCTATATTCAATAATCAACCTTTTTTTCCCATCAAGTTAGTGCATATTGAATACTATTGTATCTCAATGACACTACTTGACTCAATCCCCTCAAATTATTACACATTTGACTACACTTGTAATACAAATGTATTTATCTTATTCTAATTAAACCATTACTTACCTTGAACTTGATTTGTGAAGTTATTAGCAATCTTTCCAACTCTTTTATCAGCTACTCATATTAATACATACACAAAGGATATACACAACTCAGTTAAACTCAACTCTAACTCTTTTTATACTTTCTAACCAAGAATTCAAGTGTCATATCTCATGATACCCAAAATTCTCAACTAGTAGTTCACACTCTTTCTCTTTAAAATATATATACTTTTTAATGTTAAATTCTATTTATAACAACAACACCCTACAAGACCCTTATAATCAATCTCTACATTTATATAATCATCAAGTGTTCATAGTTCTATTAACTTAGCTCTTTTTACATCAAAAGCATCAAACTATGTTTACTTGCTAATCAATAACAAGTACCCAACAACCCAACATCAAATAACCATCTTTCTCCCAAATTAGATAATCTATGATTTACATAACTAGCCTCATGAATATCAAATTAAAAAGGATTAACGATGTTGTTTATACCTCAATGATGAAGAATTTGAGTTTAGAAGTCTCAATTCACAAAACCATAGCTCAATTTTACTTTTCTCCTTCTTCTTCCTCTCCTCAACAATTCGTTTCACACATACACACACATACACTTAATTTTCAGAAATGAAAAGAGGAGGGAGTATATTTTAATAACTTAACTTTCTTCACCTTTAAGTAAGTCTACATGACCATTTTAGTCCCTCAAATGTACACTTATAACTCAAACCCCTTCCCTTTTCTCATATTTAAATATTTAACCCAAACTCGTTATTTTGTATGAACATATTTATACACACTCATAATTAAATACACCTATTTAATATAAATAACAACTTACAAATTTTCGGGGTGTTAAATTATATTAATCTAATATAAAAAAACTTTCGACATTCACAAAATAAAATCATAGGATGACGTTCATATAGTTTGTAAGTGTTGATAAGAGTTTAATAAAAGAGTTTACGAAACCAAACCATATTAAACCGGGTTTTCGGATCTTGGATTTTTCCGATTTCAATTTTTTCGATTTACGATTGTTTCGAGTTCGGATTGAGTGGGTCAGCTCGCTTTTACGCCTTTTTGGTTTCTTTGAACACCTCTAAAAGTTATAAATGAAGTCGTGTATACGTTTTTTACGTATTTATACTATATTATAAAAGGTTTGAAGAAAAAGTATTCAAAACTCTTGAAAAAGAGAAATAGTAAATGACGCTTTTACCCTTTTAAATACATTTTAAAACTTAACTTTAATGCTATTAATTATCAAACACTTAACTAATTTTGGTTAAATAATATGTGACCTCGTAATTATTTGATTTTTATATAACTAATGTAACTTATTTAACATATTAATGAATATTAAAATGTCAGTTACAATTATTATTTTGTTATTAATATTGATGGACAATTGATACTTTTACCTCTTATAAGCATATTCTTATGTAACATATTAGATACTTAAAATTGTTTACTACTCTTTTAAATATGTTATTCAACTTTATGCACATAAAATAGTAAAGTCATTTCAAGAATAATAGATAAAAGTTAAACTGTTACTATATAATATTTAGAAATTTGATAGTCTTAAAACAAATAATAAAAATTACTATTCTAACATTTATAGCTAATACAATATATGTTATTAAAGTGACTTGAACTTAAAGGTTTGTCTGGTAAATTAGATAAATATTAGTTTTCTATTTGATTTGGTTTAGAATTTGTATGGTTTTTAAATTAGGATTAGTATTTTGAGTTTGTTTAGTATTAGAATACCATTAGTTTATCCTATAAATAGGGATAGTTAGTCTTAAGAATTTTGTACCTTTGAATTTGAGAGGAACGTTCAATGTAGAATGTTAAAAAATGTAGAATGGAGGAACCAATAGAATTCTTTTATTTCAATTACCCATTTCCACATTTTTTTTCTAAATCTAAATATCTCACAAATTGTATATCTATAAATTATAAAAATTAAACCGTTAAAATTAGCGCATTTTTATCTTTAATTAGATATCTCACATAACATACTTCCGACGAAACTTTTTTTTCATTTTTTAACGGGCATGTAAAATTCATAATGTTAAATCACATGTGATTTAACACTCACATGTGAATATATTTACAATCAAATTATAAGCTTTAAATCACTAGCTATAATCACAAGTGAATAATCAAAGTTACAAATTATAAGTTTAAAATCACATAAAAATAATTTATTTGATAATTTAATAAACCTTCAAACAAATTTTTAGTTATAATCACATGTGATTAAATATTAAATTAATAATCACATGTGAATAAAGTGTAAATAAATACGAATTTCAAATAATTTTTTATAATTATACATGTAAATAAATATAAAGATGAAATCTCATGTGAATTAATTTTTATCACATATTTCATTTGAAAAATACATGTGATTAAACCTCAAATCAATAATCACATTTGACTTTGGCCGTAAACGAATTCAATTCTTAAAATCTTATTTATAGTTATTTATGTGAATGAATATTAAGTCGTAATCATGTGTGAGTTAACATCCACCATTGATAAATAATATGTACCATTATTATATTTTTATCATAAATCACATGTGATTATACATAAAATCACATGTGATTATATATAAATCGCATTTTTTAAGACTTGACAAAAATGAAGAAAAAAAAGTTTGTCGAAACTATAGCTTGTCGGATCTCTAATCGAAGAGAAAAAAATGTTGATTTCGAATATGTAATTTTTATAATTTTTAGTCATGCCGTTTGTGAGATATTTAATTTTAAAAATTTGAGTGCAAACTGGGTTTTAAAGAAATTGAGCATTTCTATTGGTTCTCTCATTTTTCATTTTTTTAGCATTTTTCATTGAACCCACCTTTTGAATTTGATTTGCAATTTGAACAAATGCTTCCGTTTCACATTTATTTGTCTTTATTTTATTTTTTGTATTCGTTCTATATTCTAACATTATCTAATGTAAATATTTGTAGTTTTTAAAAAGTTCATTTATTATTATTAGGAGTTGCAATTTGGATTGAGTCAGATTAACGGGGATGTGATTTACGTTTAAAATTTCACAAACTTGAACCTAAAATGATTCACTAAATATATTGACATGTCAAAACTAACTAGCTTAGAGATGACTCACATAATCCGTTTATTTTGACATACATGTGAAAATGGTTATGTGTAGGATTTTCTTTATGTAAATGATTTTTTGATCGGGCGATCTAAACTGAACTAGAAAAATTGGATAGTTGAATAGTTTTGGGTTAGTAGGTTGGCTAATTGGTTGAAACTCCAACTATAATCAATTTTGCAGTTGAATTTTGAGTTCCGTTGATGATTACTACAACTAATTATAACTATTTAAATATATAATGTACAAATTAAAGTTAGTAATGGATCCACTTTTTCCAATTATTATTTAAATAGGATATGTCGTAGAAAAAAATATCATCGCAAGTACAAAATCGTCGTGCATTTTGCAGGTAATATACTGATTAATTTAATTAATGGGAGGACAAGTATATATATTAGATCCGACAAGAAACGTGAATGTCCTAGAGATTGGGAATTGAAGTATCGATGATATCAAGGATTAAAACTGTCCGTGCACTTTAGATTATCGGTAAAGTAATTACCCCAAAAAGGTGCTTCAAAAGATTGTTCATGTATGCACTTGCAAGTTAAGAAAGTTTACTCCAATATGTACTCGATTAAATAAAATTGTGTACTTTGATTTATATAATGGTTATCAGCTCTTGGTTTTGTACGAGTAAATGATGCCTTTTAACGTATATCATTTTCATAAACGAGTACAATTTTTTTTGCTAGAACTAACATTTCGTAAGTGGCATAATGTAAGTTTCAGTTTCGACGGTTCAACCTAAAACATTTGGAAATTAAACGGATTTTGTTCATCGTGTGATAATAAACCAAAAGTTACATAGAAGTTGAAGAATTTTGCAAGTGAAAAGAAGGGATTGTACGAGAGATATTTCGGTTTGTTGATGATGAACTTACAAACATATATTCCAAGGATTTTGTTATATATATGACCTACATTCTGAAATGTCAAACATTACAAGAGTTAGAAGATCTTGATTGTGAATTGCAAGATTCAAAATGGATTTGCACAAAGCCTTGGATCGGAGGAGTTGACTTTGACTTTGACTATATATATATAGTACAATAAATTTTTTTGAAAAATTTTAAACCAATATATTTACAATGGATATAAGTCAATCAAAACATTTAATACTTTAACATTTTAATGCAATTATATTTTTTGTTTCCTTTCAAAATCAAACTTATTATTAGAAACCATTTCCCTAACCGAGGAGATTAAACGGGAGCAGGGTAATTTGGTATACTTCAAAATTAATATCGTATTAAAAATCGTGAAACGTTGATTAATTTAGTATATATTTTTTTTGTTTATACGGATAAATATGTGAAAGATACACTGAATTCAAAAATATGGATGTAAAAATGGTGAGTGGTAGGGTATTTGTTTGAACGGATCAGATCAAATCTGATCCATTAACATGAATTCATTTGGATTTTGATTCTCAAAATGTGAATTCGATCCATTCAAACAAATATCGAATTCGAATTCGAATCGAATCATATTACTATTTGGATGGATCGGTCATAACCATTTGGTTTTTTATTGACTGCATGAGAGTGTCATTTTGAATTGTGAAAGGGTAATGTATTGAGCGATACACGTTGCTTTGTTGTTGTTGCTTATCATTTATACTTTAATTTGCTGCTTATTTTAACCCTCTTCTCATTATCTATAAATATTTTGTTGGAAAATTTAGTGAAAATATAGGTTTTTCACTAAGTTTGGACACATAATTATATATGTATTTGTAGTACATATTTATATTAGTTTACGTATATGCGTACGCCTTGATGAGAGCTTCGCAACGTGATAAGATGTGTCCAAGTCGGAGTTGATCTGAATGAGATATCAATTCACAAAGTAAGACACTTGATGTGAAGTTTGGTGAGTTTGAGTTTTTTCCCAAATCGGTGGGTGAACTAAACTTTGATGCACCAACCACATTATAAATAGATGTGTCTAGGCTCAATTCTAAACATATAAAAAAACACAACCTTGTCATTAAAGGAGATACAAGTATCCTCCGATGAAATCTCGGAAAGTGTTAGTCAAGTCCGACAATTCAAGTTGTTTCGGCCGTCGTACCCTGAAAAACAGACGGCAAATTTGTTTTAAGGGAACCGTGTCAAACACGGGCCTCGGTCTTCTTCAAATGAGTTTGTCGAGCCTCGATCTTCTTCTTATTTCTTTCTTCTTCTTTTTTGAAAGACAACTTTACAATCTAACACCTGTGTTATATACAACTATCACGAATATATATACACTAAATGCCTCGATCTTCTTAACATAAGTTCGTTTACTTATTTCTTTTATTTATGTGTTTTACTTTAATTGTTTCTTATTCGTTTGTTTATATTATTTTGTTAAACTTATTTGTAACTTTATTGAGTTACATCTTATAAATAGTAATAGTATATTGAAATTATATTATGGTACTATATATTTTACCTATATATTTTTCACCTCTATTTGTGCGGTTTCATGATAATTTACTATAATTTACTAAGTTTATGTAGATCCGAAACATTTACAAAACCTTAATTAGCAAGGTGAACGAAATATTTTTAGATGTTTGTTTACAAGTACTCTTATTTTTGTATATACACGTCCGAGCATTGACTTCGTGGAAGGCATATCCAAAGTAACCACCGTACAATTGGACAAAAATCTAAATGTTTTTAAATTATAATTAATAATATTTTATAGTCACAGATAAAAACAATCCTACCAAACCAGACCCTAGCAGATTGATTAAAACCAATTGACAATTTAAAACCAATGTCATTACAAGTTTCTTGGCTTTTAGTTTTGAAATTTTCCGAATGAGACAAAAATATTTCTTTGGAATAATAATAAGACTTAAAAGACGCAGGAAGTTCCGTAGTTCCGTACAAAAAACAAAGTACGAACGGTCTTCTAGAAGTATGTGTCTAAAATTTAGTGGATGTCAACATAAATGGGACCCATTTCAATTTGTCGGCCCAAAATGCCACGTCAGATATTCCAATTTGGTGGATGGAAGCTTACGGTTGTTGTGACGTGGACCTGAAAGTTGAAACACACACGCACGAAGAGTCCAAATTGTAGACAAAAAGAATGGTATTCCCCCACTTGCGATATATCATTCATCATTACATTCGCAATATACGAAATTCCGAATAGAGTAATGTCAATGTTGTTATACTACGGGTATGTTTGACAAAATGAGCTGTAGCTGTAGCTGTAAGCTGTAACTTTTAATTGAAGCTGTAAGCTGTAGATATATTTTTCTAAATGTGTTTGGTAAAGTAGCTGTAGCTGTAATTGAAATAAGTAAAATGACAATAAAGGACGATGATAAAATAAAATAAAATTAAATGGTATATATATTTAACGTATATAACTCATAATAATATAATATAAATAACTAAATTATTTATATTTTTGTTAACATATTCATTTTCTTATAATTAAGGTAACATTATAAAAAAATATGTATAGTTAATAGTTATAATATGAAACTACTTTATAATAATAATATGAAATAATATGTATAGTATATGTGTATATGAATATAAAAATAATAATAAATATTACTAAATATAAATTTGACAAATAATATTTTAGTATAAGAAATATGATAATGATTCAAATATCACTTCTTAATGTCAAAATTTATGTATATGTATTAAATATTTGATTTGATACAAAAATGATTATGAGTTAATGTATTACATATCGTATTGTTAATAATTAACTAGGTTTAATTCCTTATTAATTTATTGAAAACAAAAAGGATAATAACTTAGAAAAATCATTTGGAATACTAGTGCTGATAAACTAACTAGTCTCAAATTGTAAATATAAATGACGAGGGCAATTATGTAAATATATCTACTAAAAGCTCTTTTCAATTTTCAAATCTTGTAGGATTAGCTTTTCATTTACAAGCTTTATTGAGCTTTAAAAAAAAAACTCAAAGCTCTTTTATCCAAACGAAGCTTTTAGAAATGAGGAGTTTTTCAATTTGAAAACAAAAAGTTAAAGCTTCAAAAAGCTCTTAAAAACTCTTCATCAAACATAGCCTATGGGTCTGTTTGGCAAAACTAGTTGTAGGCTGTAGCTGTAGTTGTAGGCTATAGGTGTAAGTTGTAGCTGTAGCCTGTAGCTGTAAGTTGAAGTTGTAAGCTGTAGGTTTATTTCTATAAAACTGTTTGGCAAACTAGCTGTAGCTATAACTTGAATTGTAAAATGACATAAACGGACATCAATATAAAATAATATAAGTGATAAACAAATTTAAAAATCAAGTTTAACAAATAATACTTACTATATAAAGTATTTGAATGTTGAAAATGATAGATGATCGCAATTAATATTGCGAAGATGGATGCGTTAGTTCGACACAATGAAATACTTCTCTTGTTAATTATTTAGAGCATCAATTATTTGAAAATAAAATGAAAAGGAAAAAGTAAATTAAATAAATAACTAAATAAAAACATTAACAGAGATATGTATACTTAAAACACAATAGTAGTAAACTAGTAATGGAGCATATAAAGAAGAATTCAAGGAACGTAACGAATGTAATTTTATTTATCGAGGGTATCATTGTACTCCTAAAACCAGTCATTAGGGAATACCGACCAAATGAGTTCGTGGAGGCTTCCACAGAAAGACCCCTTGGTTCCGCAGAAGTACTACTTAGTAGTAGAAACTCGGAGAGACGAAGATGGGACTATTTCATACCTGCTAACTCCTAGGATGAGAACAAAGAAGTTTGGATCCGAAAAAGTATGCTTAGGCAGTTCTTTTGGTTGTTGACCAACGGAAAGAAATGGGATTGTGTCAACTTCGTTCCTTCATATTTATATTTTTTTTATAGAAGTATCAACTAATGGGGGAGGAGTGAGATTATACAACCCGCCCTTTCTCTTTTTTTCACAAATAGTCAATTTAGGGAGGTGAAAGAGCAGTTGAAGCGGACAGACCGCATCAAAGATATATTTATATATATACACAGTTACGGTTGAGTTTCCTTAGGTAGCCACCGACTTACAGTTATCCTGAAACTTCCGTGCTTGGTGGAGAAGACAATCGGCAGAAGATGCTGAGCAAAGCTGCTTAAAAAAAAAATGCAAGGTGAATTTAGGATGTTTAAAGAAGAGTTTTATCTCCCAGGTTTTTCGAGTTGACCATTCCTCCACCCCGCGTCCTTAACAGTAGAGCTATTTCTTTAGAATCGGGGAAAGGGCGGCTGTCCGTGCACTTTCCGGAAATGACGGAAGTCAAAAGATGGGCGCCTAATTCCAATACAATAGGGGTCTATCAGTATGGTCCGAAGAATCTCGATAGTAGTTCCATGAACAATTACGACGAACCTTCTTGTTCCAGGCGTACTACCCAGATACGTTAAGGTTTAATTTAATACTTTTTAGACGGCCCTAAAGAAAGAAGTACAGGAGCTGAAGTCAATTCGCTAATTAATAGAGTACAAAACTTATCTTCAAGCTTTACCTTATTCTGATCGTTCAGAGGGCGATCGTCGCTTTCTCTTGAACAAGGGAAGGGCTGCATAGCATTAACTTCAATTAAACAAGCTCAACCTTGAGAAAGGTGGTAGGCCGAAGAACCGTTGAACGCTTCAACTTGGCCACTGAAGAAGGCGAAGGAGAAGCGAGAACCACTTAAATGGAGGAATCGATTGTATTTCGTCCTTTGTTCCCCAGAGCTTTAGTATTATGCTTAAGGAGCTTAGCTTGCCTAAGAGCTTATTAGAAGGAGTCAAAACTAGCTCCAGGAACACTTTTGCCTGGAATGACTGAGGTCAAATGACACATTCGCACTTAGGCGCACTGCGTGCCATTGGTAATGATTCTACTACGGTGCCACAAATTCGCAAACTCTTTTTCCAAGGCAATATCAGGGACGTATCGTGCACGTTTGTCGGGGTCGATAGGCGCACGTTTGTAGATCTCTGTGATCAACATTAATTTACGTTTCATGCTTGTTCGGTAACGTAGAATGTAAGAGAAATTCAAATGTTAGAACTCCAGTACGTATGGAACCAAAAGAAAAATGAAGTTTTTAGCGATCCCTTAGCGGAAGTTCGGTCTTCTTCCATCTAAAGGGACACCTAGCTTACTCTGTACTTTTTAAAGGAGCCTTCTCGAAAGCACAATATGCGGGACAGGATTCGAACTTGTAGTCTTCAGATCATGAGCCTGATGAGTTGACCATTCCCCCGACCGGCTTTTAATTACGCACTGCCGGAGTCAGATCTTAATTCCGTGCGCCATGTGCTCCAGGTAAACCATGCCACGTATCATCCCCTCTTTCTTTCCATAGAGGAGAGATACAGAAAAAGAAAAGATATAGTGACCGTGCCGTAAGACCTTGTTCCTTTCTACTTGACTAAGTGATATTCTATGGCAACCCTGTTGCGTTACCCCACTTGTTTTCAGCCGAGATCGCCCTTCAGTAGTTGCCCTCCTCGCACCATTCAATAGAAAGTTGACTTACACAATAGAAAGTTGACTTACACGGAGTTTGATTGGTTTTCGCTCCAGTTGACCTTTCCATTTAATCACTGAAAGTCTTTAGGCTCCCGATGTGTGAAAATACAAATATAATTAATTGAAAATAAAAGTCATTTTCGATCTTGTTTGAAAATAAAAACTATAATAAATTGACACGAAAATTCTGATTTTTTCTATTTATTAATAAAAGTCTTGCATCATTTTTACTTTTTCTTTCAAATAAAATAAAATGAAAGTATAATCAATTGAGAAGTTCACACCATAACGACTATATTACAATGATACAACATGCAATACACAACTTTGATGCATAGGGAAGTCTAGATGTCCAAAATACATTATTATATTTTCAATAATTACTCCATAATACTGTATTTTTAATAATTACTCCATAATACTATATTCCTCTGTATGTCATTCGTTTCACTCATGCTTCTTAGATTGGATTTTTTGCGGTCCAATCCCTTACACAAATTTTCATTTCTCTTTCAGTTCTTCATCCATCATGAAATGACTAAAATACCCTTTAAATTTTAAGACTGTTTCACCCTGAGAGTGAAATGAAAATTAGTGTCAAGGGACTGAACCCCAAACAACCCGAATTAGAGACCGGAAGTGAAACGGATGATATATCACAGGGACTTGGAATGTAATTACTCTATTATCTATGTTACATATTAAATTAGAGATTAGATAGATTAGACTAGATATTAGATGGGTTGGCTTAGATTAGATTGGGTTATCCTATTGTTTTAGTTGTAAGAAAATAGATATGGGAGCACATGTATTTGTTAATACAAAAACGATGAAATTTCAATGACTTTCTTATCTTTAATTTATTTTTTTATTATTATTCCTTTTCCATTATGTTGATTTATAAGCTATTTATTTTCTATAACCAATAAATCGGTCGACGAAGATTGTGATATGTAGTTGACTATAAAAAGTCAAAAGTGATATTATAAAAGAATTTTTCAATTTTCGCTTTTCGACTGGACCCGTATTTATATGCTCTACATGCATTATTGATTTATCAATACCTTAAGATTTCCACTGGACCCGTATTTATATGCTAAACTACATGCATTATTGATTTATCAATACCTTAAGATTTCCATTTGGTTCGTGAAATTCAACGGAATTCGATTTGAAAGTCATTAAGGGTTGTTTGGTTCACGAATGAGTTGATTTAAAAGTCATCGAATTTTTTCACTAAAAGGAATTCACATTTCTTCAAATTCCGATTGCTCTGATGAATTCTAATTACATCAAAGACAGTCCGCTAACCGAACACACCGTAAGTTTACTTTGTTTTCAATAAGACATTTAGTAGAACTGTGGTGTTTGATAGACAAAAGAAACATCTTAAATTGAGCTTATTATAAAATAAGTAAGTTGAAGTAGCTTTTAAAAAAACAGTTATTTATATACATTTTTATAACGTAAACGCATTAATGTCTTATCACATGATTGAATGTGTGGGTCAAAAGGTTTAGATAAAAAGTGAAAAGAAAAAGGATTGCATTCTTTATTAAAGTGACAAGAAGAGATCGATGTGTCTAATTTCGGCTTTGTAAATCAAACTACTCCATTGATAGCGAATGAAAGTAAGTGCCAAATTCTTAATTTTAGCTATTATTCCAAGTGGTATACAGTAACTATTTTTTACTTTACACGGGTACCCTAGCTATAATTTTTAATTTAATATACACAAAAGTAACATGGGTAAAGTTTATTACATTTTAATTCAATAAGAATTACGTCAAAGTTTCGAGGTTGTGAATGGGTTGTTATTAAAAGGAAGATGATAACAAGATGAATATGAGACTGGAATGCAATTATCGATTTTATATCTATTTAATTTATGCGTTATTGTTTCAATATTTATTATACTCTACATCATTTATTATATATTGGGCTTACTTTCGTTTTGTCTATTGTATGTGTTGAATCTATCAATTACGTCTACTGTATGTACAATAAAAAGGCAAAACACGAAAATGTACATAAAATAGACGGAATTAACATGTTTAATACATACAATAGAAGTTTTGAAAGTACACCACATACAATAATAAAAGAGATAAAATATATAATACACTTTGAAATAATAAACCCTTTAATTTAACACCTTGTGTTGGTTCATGGTATCGACCAGCCAACTGCTTTTCGACGTCTAATGATTGACACATCATTGAAAACGGTATCTACATAATCAAATCACTTTATCAATGTGTGTATTACCATGCATATCATGTATGTATGCATGTATGAAATATAATATGTAAAATGGAATATAAACTAGGGTTTAATGCCTGCAAATGTTTCAAACTATAGTCTAACATTCATTGTATATAGTGAACCACTTAGACTTCCATTGTATGTAATGAACTTGTAATTTATTTACATTGTATGTAATTTATGGTACTTTTTCCGTGTGTAGAGTATATAAAATGTCACGTGGTGTAGCTTAGAACCATTATTTTGACCAAAATGCATACAATGTAAATACATTACAAGTTCGTTACATACAATGAAAATCTAAATAGTTCAATACATACTACGAACGTCGAACTATAGTTTGATACATTTGGGCGCACTAAATCCCAGTGACCCTCTAAACTATAGTATTAGTACCGTTAACCCACAATAAAACACCAAAAGCGAGAAAAAGAAAAAAAATAGAAAGTAAATAAACAGTGTATGTAGGTGAAGTGAAAGACAAAATTAAAGTCCAATCAATTAGGCTCATTTATATTGGGCCAAGATCTAAACTATCTTTGGGTTGACTAAATCACCAAAGACCCAAACAAAATATGTCCATCCAGCTTAATCTCCTTGTATCCTATAAAAAGCAATTTGTTAAAGTTGACTATCAAAATGGAATATTATTAAACTCGGGATTCTTTTTTATAAATAAGAACTGATTTGTGATGCATAGAAATTAGAAAGTTAAGACTTAGGAGTTGTTTATAACCTAACCGAAAGTCAATGCCAAAGTCTTCAGTTTAATTTTTTTTAAATATACTCTAATATTGGTGTTAAGTTTTAAAGACAATCTAGTTTCTACTTGATAATAATAACTATTTGGAGTGAACAGACAAGGGGCGGGATTTGAGAGTGTGCAAAGTGAGCAAACGCATAGTCCATTTATTTTTCTTGAGGTCCAAAATTTGAAACTTTAATGTGTATATAAGTTGCTTTCGTACCTTTTATGATAATTTTAAAGGATTTAAAAATAAAACACATCGGAAATATATTCATAGTTGAATAATAAATATACGAAATGCAGTTGAATTCATATTCATATATAAAATATTAATAACCAAAGTTAGTTGTGCAAAAACGAAATCCATGCGTTTAAAAGGGCTTACAATTTAGTTATGGCACAAAGCCTTTAACGGGACGACTCTAGACTGAACACAACGTATTATGTCTTTAGTAAACATGCAATCATAAACAATAATTCCAATTACATACGGAGTAATAAAGTTTTTAGCATCGTTAGGTACAACCAAACGAAAGAATTTGAGAATCTCGTAGTGGTGTACTAGAGCTGATAGTTTCAGATTTTTCAAGTCATATATAAAGTTTGAATCTCGTAAGCTACAACTCATCGAGGTCATTTGTCGCAGTCTAATAATCCAAAATCGTTGAGTGTTAGATGGTTTACCTGGTTCAATGAATTCGCGAGGCCTTTGTGAAGCTCCGTTACTAGGTCAACAAATTTGGCTCGGCATGCTCTAAAAAGAGAACTTAAGCAAGATGGAACGTATCCATCCGATATCACAAATCTAACATCACTTTGTGTTTCTTTTTGGGTGCATCCGTGCATGCACATTTATGATGTAAATAAGTTTGGTAGAGATATTAATATTATCCTTTACTCTTGTGAAAATGTAATTTACCTTTGAAGGCTTGATGGCTATTGAAGGTCTCACATCTTTGTTGTTACTTAATTTTATAAATTTGTAAATATTTAACATTAATAATACATATCACATAATCAATTAATTAAAACTAAAGATACTTGTAACATGAGCTTTTTAAAAGTAATTTCTTTATCAACTACAGTATTACTAGTAGATTTTATACTCATGTATATACAAATGATGTCGAATAACAAACTATATATCTTTATTTATTATTATTAACTCTTATTATCCTCTGCTCAAGTATCATTGTTGGTAATTGTTAGATCATGTTTTAGATTAAAAACCATGGTCAAGTGATACATTACTACACCCGTTATTAAAAAATATTTTTGGAGAATTCGTATACTCTTTATTTTCATGTTGCTTATTTAGTTATCAATACCCTCTTTGAATTAATACATAGAGATATTTTAGAATAAAACAGTCGATCTTGATGATTATATATGTTTGTACGTAGGTCTGTAAGCGAACCGAACGTTCAGCGAACAATTCGCGAACCGTTCGGCGGAAAGTTCGTTTATGTTCGTTCGTTTCGTTATATGAACGAACACGAACAAAATATTACGTTCGTTTATTAATATGAACAAACATGAACATATGTCTCGTTCGTTTATTTACGTTCGTGAACGTTTGTTAACATGTTCGTTTGTTAACTAATAGTTTAATTAAATTAATAGATATTTGTATATCTTATTTTAATCTCATCTAAATTCTATTATACTAGTATTAAACATTAAGATATTTTCAAGGTAAATATAATTGTATTAACAATTTCAATATTTTTTACTTTTCACATTTTCCTCTCAAATTTTCCCTCCACCACACACACCTCCACTTGAACCTCTCTCCATCCACTACCCACATTTTCCTCCCATATTCGTTCGTTTGCGTTCGTGAACAAACAAATTTTCTTAGTGAACGAACATGAACAACACAATTCGTTCGCTTATTCGTTCGTGTTCGTTCATTTGTTCGATAAAACCTAATGAACGAACACAAACATGCTTTCGTTTGTGTTCGTTCGGTTCGTTTACAGACCTATTTGTACGTGAAAACAATTAAACTAAAGTGATTTATATAATAAAAACTACTATTAAATAAAATATAATTTGGTTTTTGGATTTAATCATGACACAAAGTATATATATTAAAGTAATTTCTTATCAACTACAGTATTACTATACTAACCTTGAATACTTTAAAAAATCAAATTTTGTTTCTACCATACATCCTTATTATGATTTCATTTAACACAAACTCAAACAACTCAACACATAGATCCAAATGGATCCAATTGAGGAACACATACTTGTTTTGTTTTTCTACCGGATCTGTCCTCTTCGCTTTAAAAACAAACTTGGGAGCGAATTTTTTTTATTAATTTTAGAAAATGCAATACACTAAGAATGTATATTAAGTTAGTATTAAAAAATGTATGTATTTGGATCACGACACAACGCACATATAAAAAGGAGAAATTTACCTAAATAGCCAGTCAACATACCCACTTTCACTAAATAGACCGTGTCAGAGAATATTTTCAAAACTAGATCCAAATATCGCCGAAACTCAATTAAACTTTCGGCGATTAGGCGAAATTTCTTTAGACGAATAAATGCTCGCCACATGTCCCAATATTTCGCCGTTAATCAAATATTTATTTCGCCAAAAGAAAATCACCAAAACTCATTAAAACTGTAGGCGAGTAGGCGAAATTTATTTATACGAATAAATGCTCGCCACGTCTCCAAATAATTTGCCTAAGTCATTTATAAAGTTCGCCAAAAGCAAATCGTCGAAATGCAATTTCATTAGGCGATTAGGCGATTTTTTTGAATTCTCGGGTTCCGTGCCTTGCTTTTGTTAGTCGTGCCTAGCTCTTCGTATTCTTTATTCTCGGCGAAAAATATTTGATCTCGGTATTCCGCGGCGATTTCTAGCGATTTCCGCTTTCTACCGTAATTAAAGCCGAGTATTTTCATCACAATCTGGTTTTGACGAGATTCTTGATTTTTGGGAAGTGTAAACCGTTTTGGGTAATGGTTTTGGTTGTTACGGTTTTGGGTTTGGGTTTCCGTTTGGGTTTTTAGTTGGTGGTAGTTTCCGTTAGGGTTTTTAGTTTGGGTTGTTACAGTTTTGGAGTACGGTTTTGACAATGTATTTTTTTCCGGTGGTTTATTTTTCCGGTGGTAGTGTTGGTTATTGATGTTGGTGGCAGTGGTGTTGATTGTTTGTGGTGGCAGGGTGGGTGATTGATTGTGGTGGCAGGGTGGTTGATTGTTTATGTTTTTTCTCGTGGTTTAAGCTTCCACTTTCCGATGGTTTATTTTTCCGGTGGCAGTGTTGGTTATTGGTGTTGGTGGCAATAGTGTTGATTGTTTGTGGTGACAGGGTGGTGATTGATTGTGGTAGCAGAAGGTTGTAGGCGACATCAGTGTTGGTAGGTGGCATTTTCTGGTGGTTTGTCGGCGAATTGTTGGCGTAACGGGTCAATCAAATGGGGATGAATTTCCGCCGAGACGAGGTATTGTAAGATTTTTAAAGATACTCGTATTACTCCCATTAGAATTATTATGTGTTATTTTATCCGTTAAGTTCATTTTCATTTTTAGATTATTGAATTTTGTTTGTGTGCGGCTTTTGTATGTAATGAGAATATATCATTGCCGTTTCAATAAGTTAAAGAGACTAACTTAAATTACATAATTGAAATGTGTTATTTAATGGTTTAACTTGAGAAGCGTTGTTACTGTATTGGATTACATAACTGTATTATGTAGTTCCGATTTGCTTTGTTATGCTTCTATTGGCATGCGTTGCTAGGTTATTGCGGTTTTGTTGTTTTTGTTGTTTTTGTTGTTTTTGCTTGCGTTGTTAAGAAATATGGAATGAAACCATATCCTCCACTATACTATACAACTTCTTATATATAAATCATTGTAACACATGATTATGACATACAAAGAGTGAATAAAACATAAAACGAGTTCATGTTGACATAGTATTTGTCGTGTATATGTAGTTGTTATGTTATTGACATATTTGTTATATAATATTTGAAATATAAAAAGGCATAATTACACAACGAAAAGGACATTTTGAATATTTTTGAATTATTTGTTGCAAATATATGAACGATTTGATATAGTATATAATATTATTTGTGTGATTGTAATTAAAATAGTTATTTAATTTATTGATTGATATGTGTTTTTCTTTTTTGTGATGAAGACATATCACGCTAGTGTCACTATGAGGAGTAGGATGACTCTTTTGCCCCAGATGAAGAAAAAGTTACAAGGTATACCCAGAGAAGCATTATTTAGAGATAGTAATTGGTTGGATATTGTTTATTGTCGATTAGAGGGGCGTTTGTTACATATGATGCTAGAGAAGCAGGTCGAGTATAAGGAAGGGCATGATCTTGAGCTACATCCGTTGATATATGATGTCGGAGGTTACCACTTATAGTTTGGACGCAAAGAGTTTCGCTTGATTACGGGATTACGTTTTGGAGACCTAGATTGGTCAAAATGCAAAGCTTAGAGTATCCCCTTTAAGCATTGAGTATTTAGACACGTAATACAGACTTCGTTCACTTATTTGACCTTCAGAACTTGTACGTGTGGCCTGATTTTGCCAGCCTTAACGACTTAGATGCAGTTCGTGTGTGTTTGTTAATGGTGTTGGAGTTTGCTTTTCTTGGAAACGGTGGTGACCTTAAAAATGTGGTACACCCGGATTTGTGAGTGGAACCGCTTTCCATGGGGATCTCATGTGTGGGTTATTAGACACAATCAACTTAAGGGTACGGTACCTATGAGAAGGACTAAGCATTTAGGGGAATTGAACAAAGTTCTCCGATAAAGGCGACATATACACTTATGGGATTTATTTGGGCATTTAAGGTGAGATAATTAAGCGAAGTACACAACATGTCTGACCTGATGTTAACATAATGTGTAATTGCATTTGTTTTAGTATGATTTTTTAGGTATGAATTTTGGAGGCGTTACCGATATGTCGTCAACGGTGGGCACCTCGCGAGTACATGCTCCCGAGGGGAATTGGGTGGTATAATAATGTGACGTTTAAACAGTGTCACAAATATCTCTTCAACGGGCCGTTTCATAAAGTAAGTCAATTTACTTTTATTTTATGAATAGGTTAATTATAAAAAACTAAAATATATGCTATTTTTAGGACGACATTCCTCCGGACAAGCTTAAGTTGCTTCCCGTAGAGAGCCGCACGAATTGGTGGATAGCTAGCAAGGATTGCTTTGAGGTTGAAGTGGAAAATGTTGTGCCTCCTGCACCTCCAGGACCTCGTCGTAGGCGGCAACCACCACCGCAGATTCAAAAGGAGGATCGTGTTTATCCTACTATTACTGTCACGATGCCTTCTCCCCAGCCTTCAACGGCATAGCTGGCACAGGATTCGTCATTAGAGCAACGTTTTATGCAGTTACAACGAGATCACTTGGTACTACGAAAGGGATACAGTGACCTACAGAGTTTATAATTGAAGTTGCATCAGCATTGTTAGGCATTAGAGGAAAATGTTTGTTTTATTTTTTTATTGCGTTGTAAGTATTTTAAAGTTAACAGACATATACAAGTTTTTATTATGTTTACTGTTGGAATTTAGGTTCTATCCACTCATCATAAACAAGATCCCGTAAAAGATCATGCTGTCCCTGCAGATGTTGATCCTGTCATTGCAGATGTTGATGCTGTCGTTGGAGATGTTGGTAATGTTAGCCATCCCGATTTGGAAACCGAAAATATTGATTTTGATTTGAACTTAGATTTAAATTTGAACTTCTTATATGAGAATGATGAGGTGCGTAGAATAACTCAACTAATATCCTATAGTTTTTGATGTTTAATACGTTAATACTTATTTTTAATAGTTATGTTTATTTTTTATTTTTGTATCACTTGATAGTCCCCTTGATGAATCTTTTGATCTGGATCGAACGAACGAAACATGTGTAATCCATATACGATCGTTTAGGACGTGAATGTGATTATAAATTTAAAACGCGAGCAAGTAAATAAATTTATGTTTATTATTGATCAATCAATAACGATTACAGAATTCACAGTTTAGCTCTAATACTCAAACTCTCTCAAACTCACAGTCATCAAATCTAACAAATTTGCCCACTGATCTCACTTACATTAAAAACTGACACTAGCGACACTATTAAGTATCGCCTCAAGCGACACTAACAAGTGTCGCTATTACAAAAGGATAAGTGCTGTTTATATTTACACAATCAAGTTAAGTTTTTCTAAATAAGCTGATTGTCACAGGATCATGTATTAACAACATCCCGTTTTGATGTTAATACGTTAATAGTTATTTTAATAGTTATGTTATTTATTTATTTTTGTAAACGCATGTTGTTCATGACGACCCCCCCCCCACCCCCAATGTGGTAGCGTTCACTCTTTGTCCTATGTACTTACGTCAACTGTCGATCAAGTATCAACAAAGAAACTCGAAAGCATGATAGTCTCGCTTCAATGCAATGGTAATTTTCGTTCAGGTTTCAATTTGATAGATATACAAGTAGCATATTTAAAGTCGCATATAAAAAAGAATAATGTAAAAAGATAGAGAGTAATGGCCTAACAAGAATAGTTAGAAAATATACAAAGTGGTATTTTGAAGATAGGCTGCAAATTGATTTGGTACTAAGCAATGATGTTGTTAGTAAGTTTAAAATTAATTGTGACACATGTAGGAGGGCAAGGTGATTGATATGCGAGACCCGCTTACTATGACAGAGGAGACAGTAGACCTAGATTCAACACACATGGGAGATCATGAGAATTCGTATGATATGGTAAGTATGTTTTACCAACATAATCATTTATTGTTTTGTTTTTAGTAGTGTTGATGGTTTGTATATTAAACATGTTTGTCATGCTATATATGTAATTGTATCACGTGTTGGTAAATATAGGTATACAATAAACTACCGCATAAGAGGTTAAAGAAGATTGAAAAGTTTGGGAAATCACCTTTCGGTCCTTTACCATACACGACTCGGGTTGCTAAACCCGATAAGAAGAAAAAGCGTGTAGTATCGCCGGTGCATAACTTGACACTTGGGAATCTTTTGAGGTATCACTTATTTTATTCATATTCTTAAAAGTTCAAAAGTTTCATGAGTCGATTGGAAAAATATTTCTGCTAGTCACATTTAGCGTTTTGCTATTGTGGTATTGTATTGAGACATTATTTTTTGTTTATTATAAGTCTGCATTGTTATTATAGGATGCTATAGTCAAGATAAAGATTAAGAAATATAACAATGATAAGGTTTTGAATGAGCCAGTAGTTATTGTCCAAGATGACAAGGAACCCTTAGCAAACAAAGAGACGGGGAAGGAGTCGGTTACAAAGAATTTGTCCACGCCAGAGGTGCTTTCGTTTAGGGAAGTTCCAATATGGAACGAGGTACAAGTTAGTTTATTTGTTGTTTATTTATTATCACTAATATAATATGGTTCTATAACGTTGTCGTTGTTATAGGATTTTATACGGCCATATGGAGATTATCCCGTCCCTATGATGGATGAGGATTTTGATAATTGGCTAAAGTTGGATGAATCAAAAACATTTACCGTGTTAGTTTGTACAAATTTGTGTTTGATTAGAAGCTTTTGGTACATATTACTTTGTCGAGAATGCCCCAAGGAGGATAAAGTAGGGAACGAGAATACAGAAAATGGATGGCTTCATGATACTGTAAGTACATTCAAAATTGAAAGCTGTTTACATTACTTATAAAAATAATAATGGATGCTTGTAACACTTACGTATTAGTTAAAAACATCAGTTTGTTTAAACTAAAACTGTTTGATGACTATTATTAATAGCATATCCGATTTGTGGATCAACTACTTGAACACACTTAGACCCGTAGATGCTGATTGGTGCGTGGTCGACCCTTATTTTAGTGACATTATCATGTGGAAAAATCACTCGATGTCGACGTATTATTCTAATGGTGTAGTGTTCCCTGGGAATTGGAAAGACGTCAGGCTTGTGAGTGTATATTACAATTTCTAAATCTTTTTATGTTCATGTTGTTTATAAACATGGGCATCCATAAACGTATTATTCTTGTGCCACACTTGACACCTCAGCATGCTACCCAGTTTTTTAGGTATTGATGTCGGTAAACGAGACTGGAATTCATTATTGCCTCTTGGAATTGTAGATTGAGACAAGTGTTTTTACTTATTATGATAGCAAGATCGACATCGATAGTCATGGAAAGGTAAGCCGATGTAAGTTCTACAGCAAATTGGAAAAAAATTCTAAAGGTTTTAGATCGAAGTGATGTCTTTGAGAGTAAAGGCTTGAAGAAAGAAGCATACACCATCACATTTGTGATACATCCAAAACACCTAACCCCCCAACAGGTCGGTGTTTTTGGTGACTGTGGGATATTTGTATGTATTTTCTTTACCGTTTGGCATTTAAGAAAACGCTTTACCTTCCTCCTGTAGATGGTCGACATGCCGGTTTGTGGTATCGCGAGAGTTTGGCTAGACTATTTTATGGCCTTGTTGATTGATAGATTTCACATATGATCCTTCTTTGAACATTTACATTAGTTGTTAAATGAGCAGTTTTGGTAATTACTTTTGTTGATCACTTGTGTTATTTAGTGTCCAATTATGGTCACAATGGCCCCTAGTGAGGACTTTTGGATTCAGATGACATTTGTTGACTGATATTTAGTGATTACTTATATTTTTAGTTGATAACCAAATTATACACATTTTTTTTTGCTGTTATAGACCTATAAGAAGTTAAATAACTTCAACAAACATACATGTGTTTTTTTTATATTGGTTTTTATATTGAAATCTCAAAGTATATAGATTAAATAGTTAAGTATATATTGCATAAAACTTTGGCTACATTCCATGTCCAAACACAAATCTAAAGTACTTTATTTTCAAATTGAGAACCATTACATTGACATCAATAAAGTAACTTAATACAAACTAAAACTCATTCAAATCGACAGCGGAGTACACGAAATGCTGCGTTGACGTCATTGAGACATGACATTGACTGTTTTTATGATCCTCAACACCACATCGTGTACAAAATTTCCTTTTCACCCTTTCTCCCTTTGATGGAATACCCCATGTGCTTTTGGCTCTCCTGCATTGCGTTTGTTGTTTAAGGGTTGTAAAACTCTTTGAAAGTTTTCAAGAATGACCCAGTTACTTATATCTCTAACAAAATAAGTTTCCTCTGCATACGTTGCCTTATAAGTAGTAATCATGAACATTGGCGCTCCTCTGAACTTTTTTCCGCATAAGGTGTAAGGGGTTGCCTTTACTTTTCGTACTTATCTATTTTATACAAACCAACACATTGTTATACACAATTGTTTACACGATTAGACGGTATAAGAAATTAAGTTATGTATCTACATTCGCGCGTCGTTCGAAGTACCACCTTTGTACCAAACCTCTGAAAAACACCATTAGCATTTTAATTGGCATTTTTCGTGCTTCCCTACTTAAAGCATTGATCGACTCTGCACAGTTTGAAGTTATGTACTTGTATCGATTAACAGGGCTATGAGCCCTAGACCATCTATCATTGCCCGCATCAACAAGCTTACCATGGGCCACTACATCAATACCAAGAAGTTGTTCCACATAATGATCATTCTGAAAAATTCTTTGAAACTTTGCATATTTTTCAAAACAACCAATTGTGTTTTTTGCTAAATTCACATTCATCAATAGATGACGACAACATATCGCATGAAACGTCGGGGAAATCTTTGACACGCAAATAACACCCGCGCTCATAGAACTCTAGTGCTGTGGCCACGAAAACTCTCTGGTCGAACTGTTATTGCAGATGGCGGAGTAACATTATTCCCACTAATATCGACATCCTCATCCATCATTGACTACGGGTAAAATAATAAATCATATTAAAACATTTGTTACATAATAATGATGGTAGATATTATTCCCACAACATACTTACCGGTTATTTTTGAGAAGCGTGTTCAAAAAGTTGATCAAGTTTTTCCCACTCTTCTTCGGTAAAGTCATCATCACATCACCATGTATCTTTTCATTCGGATACGCTTTCTTCCACAACACCTATTATATATAAGAATATCAAAATGACATCATGTCTCATTATATTTTAAATATATTAGACGTAGAATAGCTAAATCACATACGTCAAATAGTTGCTCGATGTTACCAAATCGTGTCTCTTCCTGCCCACCCTCCTTAAGATTGAAACGCTTTTCAAATTTAGCCAATAATGAATCTACATCTTCCTTTGGGCCCTCGAGGAATCACATGGTATCTTGCTTTCCTTTTCAAGAGGTGTAGCCTGATTATCTTTCGGTCTATACTTCGCATAAAATTTCAACATTAGTTGTGATTAAGATAACAAGATTAAACAAGTAGAGCTACACATTCCTGTCTTTTTAGACAACATACATTAACATAACAAGATTAAAATACATATTTATAAGTAAATATAATTGTATTAACAATTTCAATATTTTTTACTTTTCACATTTTCCTCTCAAATTTTCCCTCCACCACACACACCTCCACTTGAACCTCTCTCCATCCACTACCCACATTTTCCTCCCATATTCGTTCGTTTGCGTTCGTGAACAAACAAATTTTCTTAGTGAACGAACATGAACAACACAATTCGTTCGCTTATTCGTTCGTGTTCGTTCATTTGTTCGATAAAACCTAATGAACGAACACAAACATGCTTTCGTTTGTGTTCGTTCGGTTCGTTTACAGACCTATTTGTACGTGAAAACAATTAAACTAAAGTGATTTATATAATAAAAACTACTATTAAATAAAATATAATTTGGTTTTTGGATTTAATCATGACACAAAGTATATATATTAAAGTAATTTCTTATCAACTACAGTATTACTATACTAACCTTGAATACTTTAAAAAATCAAATTTTGTTTCTACCATACATCCTTATTATGATTTCATTTAACACAAACTCAAACAACTCAACACATAGATCCAAATGGATCCAATTGAGGAACACATACTTGTTTTGTTTTTCTACCGGATCTGTCCTCTTCGCTTTAAAAACAAACTTGGGAGCGAATTTTTTTTATTAATTTTAGAAAATGCAATACACTAAGAATGTATATTAAGTTAGTATTAAAAAATGTATGTATTTGGATCACGACACAACGCACATATAAAAAGGAGAAATTTACCTAAATAGCCAGTCAACATACCCACTTTCACTAAATAGACCGTGTCAGAGAACATTTGTAAAGCATTTCGGCCTCAGTTTTCGAGGTTGACGAATCCAGGGTTTCAGAGAGCATTTGTAAAGCATTTCAGTGTATTAAGCTAATTGGCAAATATATCTATATACAAGTTGATTTGCGTTTGATTCGTTTTGTGTTTCACGTACTTTATACAATCGTTTGAATTCCGCCTCTCAATTGTTTGTGTTGATCCGGTTAGGTCCAAGATCAGGGAACCTACAAAAAGTTAACATACAACTCATTCAATCATACAACAACTCATATAATATCATTTAATTATAAAATTTTCAAATAAGCATTACAAGTTTATAGGTATAGACGATACATGTTTTACCGCGAAACGACTTAATATCGGAGATAAAATACTTGTTTCACCGCCACACTAATACGAGTCATTAAACACTACCACTACCGATAACCCACCACCAATAATCCACCTACGCACTACCACGGATAACCACTTACACACCACAAAAACTTCACTCACACACCATAAAAACTACCACTCAAACAACAACCTACTTACAAACTAATAAAACCACCACAACACAAAATCTACTATCATACAAGGAAAATCAAACAAAAATCGTAATGACTAACAAATACCATGGTTAACTGAACTAATTTGCATAAACACGATAAAAAAAATTGCCGGAGTTGTGGCCGGAGATAAAACCAGAGAGAAACGAGAGAAACGAGAGAAAGTTAATGAAAATGAGTACTAGTCGGACAAAAGCAAAAGGCACGAAACCCGAGAATTCAAAACAATCGCCTAATGAAATTGCATTTCGGCAATTTTTTTTGGCGAAATTTATAAATGACTTAGGCGAATTATTTGGACACGTGGCTAGCATTTATGCGTCTAAAGAAAATTCGCCTAATCGCGTAAAGTTTTATTAAGTTTCGGCGGTTTTCTTTTGGCGAAATAAATTCTCGACTGATGGCAAAATATTGGGATACGTGACGAGCATTTATTTGTATAAAGAAATTTTGCCTAATTGCCGAAAGTTTAATTGAGTTTCAGTAAAATTTGAGTCTTTTTAGTAAAAATGGGTACGTTGATTGTCTATTTAGGTAATTTCTCATTAAAAAATCCTCGTTAGAATATTCATTTCCGAGTCTATTATAATTCTTTTAAAAAGATAACAATAATAAAGTAAATAGAAATCAGTGAAAAACCAGAAACAGGTACTGTGAAAACAAACAGTATACATGAGCAGCAAAAGCAAACCCAGATTCACTTTTAATTTCAACTGAATTACAACAACAATAAGCAAAACGGGATCGGATCCAAGTAGAATCAGGTCGGATTATGGATCAGGAGTCGGGTTGGGAAGAACTGAGGAAAGAAGCTCGTAAGATCGAAGGAGATCTTGATGTTAAACTATCTTCTTATGCTAAACTTGGCGCTCGTGTTACTCAAGGAGGTTCGTTTTTTCTCAATTTCACTTATTATTAGATCTAAATCTTTCTATTCATTCACATTCTTATTTTTCAAAACCCTAGAATTCTTAATGTACGAATTTCAGATCAATTTTGACTGCTAACTATATTATCAATTTCATTAAAACACTTGAAATAATTAAGTATTATTTAATGTGTGTATATACATATATGTTTGTACATGTATGTATTAGTAGTGAAGGTTTTGGATGTATAGTTTATCATGATGATGATGATTTGGGACTAGGTTATGCAGATGCCGAGACGCCAACAATGGGGTCGAATCGTTCATGGAAGTCAATGGAGATGGAGATACAGTCATTACTTGAGAAGTTGTTGGATGTTAATGATTCTATGAGTCGGTGTGCTGCGTCAGCTGCACCTACTACTTCGGTTACTCAAAAGCTCGCTAGGCATAGGGATATACTTCACGAGTGTAGTCAGGTTCTTATTTCGCTTACTCAATCAATTGGCATGTTGTATATTATTTGAATTTCCTCCTGGAAAGTTCCAACATTATGCTATTTTCACGGATCATTTGTTTGCTTATGAATGCCATGATGCCCAAGTAGATAATAGAATGAATCAAGTATCATTTGGAGAAAATGAAAAAAAAAT